>OX387329.1:8260396-9548443 GCA_947562085.1 Eudonia lacustrata | reverse complement strand
GAGCACAACGAGTTGATGGGTCAGTTTCGACGTAGAATCACTCTTCACTAACGTGCCGGTAGCGGATTGTTTAGAGGGTCGTTGAAGCAAAGTTACTGAATAGCAACATCCTGATGGATTACGTCAAATTATTACATCACTGTTTGTCGGCGAACTATTTTGTATTCCAAGGTCAGTACTACCTTCAAATTGACGGGGTGGCTATGGGCAGTCCTGTGGCTCCAGTGGTGGCGAACATCTGGATGGAGCATTTTGAAGAGCGCGCTATCGCTGTTGCACCCACGTCAATTAAGCTGTGGAAAAGGTACGTAGATGACGTTTTCTGTATACTTGTTGGTGGTCGGCGCGATGTCGAGGTTTATTTGGCAAGTCTGAATGGTATACATCCGAAAATAAATTTCACTTTTGAGATGGAAGAAAACAGGAGCTTGGCATTTCTCGACGTCATGGTGCGAGTGCGGGATGACGGTTCTCTTGGCCACTCGGTATACAGGAAAGCTACACACACTGATCGCTATCTTAACGCAACCTCACATCACCACCCAAGACATCTTGACTCGGTAGTATCATCCTTGACTAACCGTGCATACGACTTGTGCGATAATGAAACTTTGCACGATGAATTAGTCCATGTCCGGCATGTTCTACAGAAAAATGGATATAAAGGGAAGATAGTACCATTTAGACACAGACTCAAACAACTTAAGTACAGGGTAGACAGGCAACCAGTATATTTGCCGTATATGAAGGGAGTGACAGATAAGGTCTCAAACATACTTAATAAGTACTCAATCAATACTATCTTCGGGTCGTTCTCCTCAAATATATTATTATGTGCAATTTTTGAATCTTTTTTCAAACCTTGCATCTAAGCCTTATTTTCATATAGGAACAATTACTAGGTTGATTATATTGAATATTATTGATGAGACAATTTAAACTGGGCAGTATTGTACAAGAAATCGAACTTATAAAAAATCAGGCTGTTGAGTGTAATGACAAAAAGTACGGAGAATGACAGAAGTGTATGATGATAATGATGATGTGTTGCGAATAATGGTTCAAATATGAAATAAAAGTATGGTAAGACCAATTTTTCCATAAAATAAGCTTTAATCAAAACGCAAAGTCCTTTTACATGATTTATTTTTAAATAACAGAAAAATCGGTACAAAAGTATGAAAAACTTTTAATTATCATGATAACAAATAATTACAGTAACAAAATAATAAAAATTATTTTACTTCTACTATAATTTGGTTTATAATACTATAAATCTGACATAATAAAGTCTATAATTCTGACATAAGAGCTCTAAAAATCACAGCACCTACCATAGTTACTTTGCTTACACATAATTAACATTTACTAATAAGGCTTAATTAGTTACAAGTATAAATTCAACAATATGTAGTAAACCAAAGCATGTTTCTGATCACAAATTTATCTGAATTAAATGATGGTTGCAGGCTATGTTCTCTCAGTAAAGCATTTTTCTGTATAGATAATCAAGAAAATTTAAACGCACCTGTGACTACCATTTAAATCAGCAAAGTTAACCATTTAAATGAAAATAATACTAATTACTCTTCCACACTCTTTGATCATTACAATCACAGTTACGTTGCATTATTTGTCATAATCTTATATAATCAACTAATCACATTGTAATTATTCACAAAAGGCTTTTCCAATATTTTTTTAATTAATCGAACAGATGTCGGTTATAATTCTATTTGGCAGTAGTTTTTTATTTGTGTGAATAAGTGGAGTGGTAATCAAGATATCCAAAGAATTTAAATTTAGTCATCATTAATATTAGCAAGATGACATGGAAAGTGATGTTACGTGACAATTCGCAAAAAGCGGAAAATATGTTGATCTAATTATTTCTTGAAAACGCAACCAGCGTTGCCTATGTTTTGTTCATTAAGTAAAATATCACTGAGAACTGTGATGTGTTTGCGTCTATCTGGTCTCGATCGCGCTAGAGGAATAACGTCGGTGCCAGCATTTTCTTTATGGGCCATCACAATATCATTCTGAATATATCCCAAATGTTTGCCATGTGTACATTTTTCAGCTGCTTCACATTCGAAGCAGCTCATCTTCCTTAAAACTGTTTTTGATACAGACTTATCCCATAAAACCTGGTACACGGAAAAGGTTCCCTTAAAAGACTTTAAATTATCCGGGATTATATTTGCTTTTTGTATTACGTCTTTTTCATCTACTTTTCTTAATATAATATTTTCAATGGTTCTATTCAACAAATTGTAAAATTGATCGTACGATCCTACGTCTTCACCAAACACCACCATACGATCGGCAGTTCTTTTTAAAGTTGCCCCAACCCCATCGGGAGCACCCTTTCCGTGCCCAACTTCGGAATAATTCCACGTTATTTTAACAATTTGAGGGAAACTAATATAAATTTGGGTAATTATATAAAACATATATTTATTTCTGTATTGAGAAGTTGGCGAATCGGACAAAAAATGAATTGTGTCAATGAATGGATTTATTTTAATAACTTCCTCCACTAGAGGTAATAAATGAGCCCATATAGCTGGGGCATCATGACGTAGACAATCGCTAATTGTACACATGGAAGTTGGGGTGACTTGGCCAGTTGAAAAACTATGTGTGTATATTACAGATGTATGTAAACTTACCTGTTGTCGACTTCCACCAAAGTGGAAGGACTGAACCTCGGCGGCGTACTTTAAAGAATAATTCTCAGAAAAGTCAACATGGACACATGCCTCTTGCAAGTTAAGATTATCTTTAAGGTTTTTTAAACTTTTACACTGGAAAAGAATTTTGTAGGTATGCTTCAAAAATAACTCCAAATTCACTTCAAATTTATGAATGGCATCCTTGGGTCTAACTATAACTTTCTCCTTCTGCGTTATCGTTTGCTTTTTCTTCGTGCCATTTTTAAGAATCACTTCCTTATTTATTTTCTTCCATTTGTAATAAATTAAATTGCGATCATTATCAAACTCATTATAGTTAAGATTGTTTGTCGAGCAGGCCTCACAAATTCTTTCTAGACAATCTGTGTTCCTGGAATCGCAACATATTTTGGAAAGCACTTCGTCACAGTTCTTTTCATTAATTAACGAAGCTTTATATAAGGCTTCAACCAGTAGTTCCATATTAAGATGTATTGAGCACAAACATGTTTCTCTATTGACTGGTTTGGGAAATACTACCCAGAAGGGCCGCAGTTTACAGAAGAATGAATAGCTGATTTTCAGTTTTAACTCTGTCATAAACTTTTTGTGTAAGATACTTAAAGGCATAGATAAATATCTTTTTTGCATCCTAGTCTTATTCCTAGTGATAAACTCTTTTTTTTCAGCAGCCATAGTACTGTTTGCATTATTAATATAAAATTGTTTAACTAATTGGACTAAAGTAGAATATTGTGATTCAACGATAACATCTTCATTATCCTCATTAATGATACAGTCTTCTGACGTAGATGTGACGTTCATTAGTTTCTTCTTGCTAATATTATTGTATTTCTTGATTTGATTATTTATATAATTACGTAAACTGCAATTATACTTGTAAGTTTGGACGTAAATTTTAGTTAGTATGCGAAGCGTTACTGAGAGCTGGCACTATTAATGAAAAGGCTGTAAAAACGATATTTTCATTAGTTTAATAATTATAGTAATTAATACGAAATCATTATTCTCAACGACTGTCATTGTCATCTACATGCTACGTCATTATTCTCTACGCGTGTCATTATACGCTTCACCAAATGTTACGAATAATGATGTTGAGAAAAATGACTATTACGAAAAAACGTGTCACTACAGGTTGAAAACTTGAGACAAATACAAACAACCTGAATAAATAATTAAAACGTAAGCTGTTACTGTAATATAAGACACTTATGAGACGGAAAAGCATAAATAACTATAAAAACTAACAATAGAGTGATGACGTTTAAAATTTTTACATTAAGGAGAACTAATTTTGAGCTTACCTTTCTCGATATGTGGCACGTGCGTGTCCCTCGAAGTGACTCGAACGTCTGAAGGGTGGGACACGGCGGGCGGGGACACTATACTTGGCAGTTTAGGTAGTATGTTGGTAAGGTTATAAGTAAAACAAACTTTGCTGAGGATAATGACGTATTTTTTTTAACGAAAATTTGTTGGCGTTTTAAACAAACTTATACTTGCGTTTTAAATTTGGTTTTTAGTTTTATCAGTAACGACACTAATCATTATTAGTTGTCAGTTAACAGAATTAAATATTTGTTTGTCATAATTTTTTTTACACGTCGTAAATACGGATGACTGCCATTTTGGACATCGAAATTATTAGCGTTTGAGCTAGTTTTTCGCAAATATTATTTTTCTCTTTAAATTACGAGTTTTTCGGCGAGAGGTGCCAGCAGAATTATAAATAAACAAAGCTTATAAGCAACTTCATGTCATAAAATTTCTTACCAATGAAGAAATAAGCGACCGGACATGAATTTTTTGTCGTTCAAAGATCTACCCCTTCACTCCTTTTAGAAAAGTAGCACAATGTTTACGGTCGCCGAAAGATAGTTTTCCCTTGGAAAAGCCGGGTGTATATAAGATCGATTGCAGCTGCGGTAGCTCCTATATTGGCCAAACGAAACGTACAGCTTGCCGAATTAAGGAGCACATCAAAGCTGTCAAGAACAACGATACGCAAAAATCGGCCATTGCTGAACATCTGATCCAGTCGGGTCCTAATCACTGGATTGAGTTTTACAACCCTCAGATAATTTCGACAGAACGCCACTACGTACCTAGATTGGTGAGAGAAGCGATTGAAATTACGAAATACAAAAATTTCAATCGTGAAGATGGATTCAAACTGTCGCGTGTCTGGAACCCAGTGATTAGTCTTCTTAAAAACTGCAAAAACATCAAAAAAGTCGTTTCGCGTCCTGATAATGTGAGTGTAGTGTGTCGTGAGCAATTTCGAGTGAATAGTGACTTAGAAATCAGTGGTACGGGCATCGAGCGCAAAAAACGACTAAGGAAGAGGGTAGATCGTTTTGTCTGCTCATAAAAAACTCACCCGCATTAACTTCAGTAATTCCGTGATCATGGCGCATGCAACTGCGCCGAAATATCGGATACTCATAAATAACAAACATGGTAAGAATCCCGTTAATAATTACTCTATTGCAAGTGACCATGATAGTTTAAATAGTTTTATTTTCATGTGCTAATTGCTGCACTGAAGCTTAATTAAATATTTATAAAAATTATAAAATACAGTGAAAAAATTAAACGCCTACCCGACCCAGCCAGGAATCGAACTGGGTCTTCCGCAATCCGGGCGGCGGAAGGCTAACGTAAGCGCTGAATTTTGCCACTGCTTTTTTAATTTTTTGAGTGCTAATAGCGGCACAGTGACAAGATATTCTGTGATCTTCTCGTCCGCGAGTCATCCCCCCCGCCAGCTCGGCCACCCCCCCTTGCCATGAAGTACGGCGGCAGCTCGCCCAGCGCCTTGCCGATGCCCCACATCATCGACTCCACGCGCATTTTAGACATGTTCCATATAGACACCGTGTTGTTGGGATCCAAATGGTACCTTTATGACGTAACCATCAATGGGACTTACCCTTCGACTCCCTCTAAGAAAGACATACTCACTAAAAGCTTCTGCACTACTCTACATGCAACCAGGATGACCCGGGATCGTTATAATCAATCACCGTAGTTCCAAGTACCTGTCTGCGCGGGAGTCGTCAGCCGCCGCACCACGCTGGCGAAGCACTAAAATGATACATTGCGCGCTAACCTGCTTGACACTGTTGGGTTTACCTACTTTCGTTTGACTGTCTTTCCATCAGGATGCCCCAAGACCGTCATAAGCAATCACCGGAGTTCCAAGAGAATACGTCTAACCTCTTTTTTTTTAAAAAAATGGGTAACTGTTGGGTATATCTACTTTATTTTGTTGTTTTTTTTTTAATTTAGAGTAATGTGTGTATGTATCTACCTGCCCGTCCGTGAGTCATCCCCCCCCGCCAGCTCAGCCACCCCCCCTCCCGAGAGCCGCGCCGCCCTTGCCATGAAGTACGGCGGCAGCTCGCCCAGCGCCGTGCCGATGCCCCACATCATCGACTCCACGCGCACTTTGGACATTATGTTCCATATGGATACTGTGTTGTTAGGATCCAATTGGGCGGGGCAGATTATGCTGGAACGAGAAAAAACATTTATATAATTTCGATAATCGGATCCGCAATACTACTTTACGCTCGAAGACCGGAATTATTAACATGGTCGGTTTCTTGATAAGTGCAACCTGCCCCCCGACCGCCTAACCGATCGCTTTGACTACGCGTATAGTTTATGACGTCATCTTGCCACCTCGCTCCGCCTATGAAAGCAATATCAATAGCTAAAGGCTATAGCTTTCGATATTGCTTTCATAGGCGTCACGAAACGACAAGATGACGTCGTAAACCACACACGAAGTCAAAGCGATCGGTTAGGCGGTCGGGCCCCTGGTGCTTTTCAAGACAAGGTTGAATATGCATATTTAAGCAAGTATGCTACATCCTAGCCTGCTTTACCTTCACTGGTAACTTATTTATGACACCGATCTTATTAATCGAATTGTAAATAATGCAAAATAAAAATATTTTATCTATATATTTCATAGTTATATTTAATCAAATTTCGACTTGTATTCGTGTGATAAATGTCATTGATGTATGTCGTATTTATCATAATAAACAAATAAATAAATAAAAAGTGTATTGTCATGTCACTTTTTTTGTGAAATTCAAAAATGGCGCTCCCTGGGGCCCGGTTTCTAACTGGCAATTAATGTAAACTTAAAATCTAAGAAAATGCATAAGAAATACGTCAACTCACTCATTAGGATACGGCGGCTCAGGAAAGTTGAGCGCCCCACACTCGTACGCAGCGAGGGTGACGCGCGCGATATGAGGCCCCAGGTACAATAAGAACGTGTGCAACCCAGTACCCAACCCCACCGAGCTGCACACACCCAGAACCACCCACCAACCCCACCATGCTAGCGTCGCTACTGTGACCTGGTAAAAAATATTAGACATCACATAAATTGTTCTGATTCCAAGGGTAAATAGCTAAAGCACTCGTTTTATGGAAATCTAAAACAACGACGGTACCACAAACACCCAGATCCGGCACAATATCGAAAAGTTTGTTTTCAACATTGACCCGACCGGGAAACGAACCCGGGACCTCAGAGTTAGCGCTGCCCAAAGTCCGGCGTGCAAGCCACTCGGCTATGGAGGTCGTCAAAAGAAAAATAAATTAGTTAAATGGCTCTTAACACATCATCATCGGTATTGTTGTTTTTCATAATATTGTTTGCACTATTATCATTAACTAACAACGCATGATATAACAATTTATTAGCCATAACTCTCATTTACCATAATAATAACAAATGTCATAATTATTAGTTTCTATAAATATCATTTTACATAATCGCAGACCGGGCGCGTTAACCACTGCGCCATCGAGCTACTTTGTTAAGAGGTTAATGCTCAATACTCAATATTTTTATTGCACATCATAATATTACAAAGTTGTTATAATATAGGCACTTACAGGTTCATTATGGGCCTTTAATGTTCTTACCGCCTTACAAATAAACAAAGAATAAGGTCCGAATAGTTATTCTGTGTTTTGTTCCTGTCATGTAAACGTCATTTCAAATTAGAGTAAAAGAGACAAAACACGGAATAACTCATCATCATCATCATCTCAGCCAAAAGACGTCCACTGCTGGACAAAGGCCAAAGGACAAGGATCTCCACAACGACCGGTTTTGTGCTGCTCGCATCCAGCGGCTTCCCGCGACCTTCACCAGATCGTCGGTCCACCTAACGGAAAAACGGAATAACTATTCGGACCTTATTCTTAGTTCATTTGTTTGGGGGTTAATGTTTATAACGTGTTAACATTATAATTACAATATCATATACAAAAATCATACCTGAACATAAGCTTGGTGCGGTCCACTAACGTAGTATGATACAATTGTAGCTACCGATAACGAAATTATAGTCAACGCCAGTAATTTATAAGCTATTAACCTGCAAAAAAAAAGGAAACTTTTTTATTAATACAATAAGATACTTAGTATTTCTGAAATAAATATTCATCTAATTTAAAAAAAAATATTTTGATAAATAATCCCCTTGTATTTGTTTCTTTGTAACTACTAACCGGTGGATTTCCGTCCATGGACTGTCCGAAATAAAAATATTTTGAATTTGAATTTGAATAAATTAAAAGTTCTCAAAAAATTTGCTTTAACTTTTATAAGTTATATACGAATTATATTCATTCAACGTAAGACAGTCTGACTGCGATCACCGTGATCCCGTTCGCGTGTATGTTAGAGGTCTAGGTTAAGTTCGATTTATCGGTTGAACTGAACAAAATGTTGCGTACCTCTGCAAACCCGTGGAGATTAGTATAAAGAGTTCCCTGAAGAAGTACTCTAGAGTAGTGAGTGGCCGTCGCCAGAGCACCAGGCTGTCAGTGTCCATTGGCACCGCTTTACTCCTGAAATAAAAGAAAGAAAGCCTTATCATCACCGCCACCAGCTCATTTTATGTCTCCACTGCTGGGGCATGAGCCTTCCTCATCTATGGTACTAACTTAGTAGGCCTTATGGCTTAGTACTACTAAGCCATAAGGCCTTAAGCCACCAAGCGGGCCCGATGCAAATTGGTAGTTGTTAGAGACTGCTAATGCAGTAGCCGGGACCAACAGGCTTTACGTGTCTTTTGAAGCACGAAGGAGCTTGAGATAAAATGTTTGGTCACCCATTCGATGATCGGCCTTTACAAAAGTTGCTTATCGAAATCAGTCGATCGAAACACCGTCAGGTTTCTAGATGGAGTAAGCGGGAAGCGTCCATAGGTTGCGGTTACCGTTTTCAGTTACGCGTGACGTTCACCCCGGTCCTATCCGAACCCCTCGTAGAATCTAGTAGAGCACGGGGACACGCACTAATGCGTGATGCCGTTCCCTCTAGAAAACCTCCGAAGGTGATTCGTTTTACACGGCTTGAGGAACCCTTTAAGTTTCTCGCCGCCCCTAAAAAAGCGCGGTGAGGCTGAAAATGCCGTCTGAGGCAATACGCAAACTATCTCCAAAACAAAAAAAAAGCGTGACGTTCGTTATACGGCTTATCTTACAACAACTTCTAAAAAAAAATTTTTTAATTATATCTTCATTTCAATACTCAAGGAAAACAATGAACAAGGTACATTATTGCTGTATGACATTGTGAAAATTTTAACTGGTAATTGATGTATATTTGCAAACTTAGATATTATTATATTTTCTCTTTTGTTTTTTTTTTTAACATGTGTGATTGTCCTTTATTTTTTGTGTTTTTATTTGTGATGGAAAGTGTCCTTTTATGATAGGGCATTTTCCAATATTTTTTGACGCTGTAAGGGAGAAAAGAGCTGGACACTTGCTGAGTTTCTTGCCGGTTCTTCTCAGTACAAGATCTCCCGCCCAGAGTAGACTTACGAACCGATGGCATAATGACGTTCATAAGAGCTATTTGTAGCCTAAACTGAATAAATGATTTTGAATTGAATTGAATTGAATTGAATACAACATGTCATAACAACCTTATATTAGAAAGTCAACAATGTAGAGATACGTTAACTATTTAAAACTTTTTATCAAATAATTAAAGCATACGTTGTGTAACAGATGTGTGTCCGTTGTATATTTTAGTATACAATTGTTTAATTGTGTAATTGTAATGTTACATATACAGTAAGCCACCTTAATACATAATTCATAATCGTTTGTTCGCAGTCTTGTTAATCCGTTTACAAGTAATCAATCAAAAGAAAATGTTTTATCGTTGTCTACAGTAAATAATTCTACATAATGTTTCGTTCGATCACGCCAGCGTAGGTATTTATTTTTCAAAAATGGGTTTAAAGTAGTGTGTTGAGAATTGGCTACTCAATCGATTTCAGTTATTTTTATTTTTATTTTTTCCCTTCTATGTGTAACACAAAGGTGTGGTAATAATGAAAAGATCCAAGGTGTATCTGATCTAGATCGTGTATGCAGAGTTAGTAAGACATAATTATTAACTTTAATTTGTCATTCAATTGTAAATTAAATACTTATTTAAAAGTGAAGTCATGCGCGTCAGGCGCGCTTATGCAAGCATCAGTGATCATAAATTTGTGTACACAGAGGTTACTAAACCACTAGGGCTGTGACATGAATATTTTGATGTGACCTCTCGTAATATAAATATTTAATTAAAAATTGCATAACAAATTAAAGATAATATTTATGTCTTAGTACCACTGCATACAAGGTTTCAGGGTGTGCGTGTGTTGATTATGTTACATTTTGTAATAGTGTATAAAGCGAATAATAAATAGCGATACGCATTAAAATGTGTAACATACAATGTAATCTAAAAGAAAGTTCTTGACCACCGTTATGGTCAGCGAGCAAACGATTAGACACGTTACGACTTTCACAGACATCTTCCGATGCAAACTACGTACTTTTAATAAAAAAAAATATCGAAAAGTTATCCATATTGGGGAAATAAAAATATATTAAAAAACAATTTACAAAAGACGAACCACTCTGCTACTGTCATATATTTTATATTTCGATAAAATTATAGCATTTAAAAAAAAACAATAAAAAACATTTTGTTTTATTCCACTATTCTGATAACTGTGACCAACTGGTCTGTCTAATCCTGGCCTAATCGTGATCGTGAAATTTTTTTCAACATTTGTGTTTTTGGCCTGTCTAGTTTCTTGGCTTGACGTTGATTTTTGAGTCACTCTGTTTAGCACCCGAGCCATCCCCGTAGCAGAGAAGGGATACCATCCCTTCTCTGGTCTACCAGACAGACAAAATGTCCACACTCAAAGCGGGATGAATCATCTCCGCGAATCCCACCGCACGCTCAACCTCCCTGTCTCCGGGAATGTGGGAGGATGACCCTTTCCTCGCTGCATACATAGCGGCTGCTTCGTGTATGCGGAGGTCTAAAGGTAGTATCCCCGACAAGACCAGAGCTGAGTTCAGCGAGGCTGTGCGGTAGGATTTGTAGGGCTTCTAAGCGAAACCCGCTGTACCGAGTCTAAGAACCTGCGTGTGCCTATTTTGTCCGCCGCAGGACCCATGCACATGTAGCGTACGTGATTACCGGCTTGACTACGGCTGTGTAGATTGAGCGGACCACCTCGGGGTGTAAGCCCCAGCTAGCCTTGGCCGCTCTGGCAAGTTGCCTGTAAAGAGTTAATGGCTTTGTGCAGATAATTGCCACGTGTGCATTAAACGTTAAGTTATCGTCTATAAATTTTGACTTTTTATTTTCAAGTGCTAATTGCTGCACTGAAGCTAAATTTAATATTTATAAAATTTATAAAATACAGTGAAAAACATTATTAGCACTCAAAAATTAAAAAAAGCAGTGAAAAAATTCAGCGCTTTCTCGGTAGCATAGCGGTCAGTGCAGCCGCCCGGATTGCGGAAGACCCAGGTTCGATTCCTGGCTGGGTCGGGTGGGCGTTTAATTTTTTCACTGTATTTTATAAATTTTTTAAATATTTTATCTTCTAGCAGCGACATTTCAATGTTGACCCCGCCCATATTCAGTGATGGGGTATCGTACTTAAGCTTTACCTAATGTCTTTGGAGTGTGGTGAGTGCAGTCCGTTGCGCGTACGCTGCTCGTCGACCTGAGCCGCCGCCGCCAGCTTGTAGTACCCGAGCCGGGCAAGCTGCACGACAAAACAATAGAACATATTCATAACAAACATTCAGAACGAGATTTCGATTGCAGTAGGTTGAACACAATCAGTGATCGTATTCGTGCCGTCTAACTCGTTAGCGTAAAAAAAGGAATATACTTAGTGCAGGGTGCCTAGTGCGCAAAAATAGATTTAATATATATACAACAGGTACCATATAGATATGGAAATCATAAACAAAAATCGTCCACTCCCTAAGGACTTTTTTGGCACCACTGCGCTGCTAGCTTTTAGAAAATGTCCTGGGTCGTCCTAACCTCAATATTTGTGATATTTTTATGTGCCTAATATTTAAGACACACAAAAATAGATCAAGATATTATTTTATAAAGTGCTATGTGCAATTGCAATGGCATTGCAATTGTTTTAGCCATAAAACAACCTAAATTGCCAAAATTCTGAGCATTAATGAATGACCAATTCTTTAAACTATCATGGCCGCATACATAGAGTAGTTAATTATTAACGGGATTCATTTATTATACCATGTTAATTGTTGTATTTGAGTATATCCGATTTTTCGGCACAGTTTCATGCGACTGCGCCATGATCACGGATGCACCAACTGAGTTGCCTAGTGAGTTTTGTTTACTATCCGGATTCATTCATTCATCATACAGGAAGAAAAAAAATTCTCGTTTTCGTTAACGTGATCGAATTGCGAATGAAACTCGCACTAGGCACCCTGAAGCTACTACCGAAACATTGGTTATTATGATGATGAATCTCGTTAAAAATGCTTCTTCTTCAAAGTCGTAGCCTTTTCCATTCTTCTCTATCCAAAGCTTATTCTTTTACTTCTTTAAAAGACAACGTTCGTCACATTTTGAATATGTTTCGTTGGTAAAATTAGGTACTCTAAAATAATGACGAAATATGACGTCACTACATCGAGCATTACACTGCGCTGCCTATATGGCAATGTTGTTGCCGGATATTGAGATATAGAGCCATAAAAGGAAACTAGGCAATGCATTAATACACCAGCAATTCAGTATAGTAAGACTAATGTGTCTAGAAAAACCTACCTAATATAATAGAATATCATTCTCATAGTATAAATTTCTCTTAATATTTCTTAAATAAACGACAATGAAATTGCATTTACTCGGCATAATGTCATCATAGTACGTTAACCATGCTAAGCTAACACATCACAACCCTGGTCTTTCGTAAACGCATAATTTCGTAACAGAAACAATATAGCCAAATAGATATTCTATTTCACTGAAAAACAAATGAATATTACATAAACAATATGTTAGGGATCCTACTTTTGATATTTTACCTACGTGAATACTACATTGAATTTCTTCGACATAAATCACCTCAAGGAGAGGCGCACCCCTCACCCCTCGAGAAGGGTGGGGGGGATTCAAAAATTTAGCCAGGTTTTTTTTCATTCAGGTAACACTCACAAAGGTAAACTCAAAAGGTACAATTAAGGAAGGAATAAATACATTGTTAAGGACCAGACAAGAAACTAAAAAAAATACGGTAAAAAAAGTTAGATTTTTTTAAAAGTTATTGAAATTTATTCCTTTTTTCTTTTGATTTTATGATGAATGTGGTATTAAGTTAGTAAATTTAGTGAGCTTTAAAATGAGATGTAACTCAATGAGATACACATAATAAAAGTGAAAATAAAAACCTGGTAATACGAACATAAGGCAACCCATAGAAATGACATTTTCGAATCACCCCCCTCTCGAGGGGTGAGGGGTGCGCCTCTCCCTAAGGTGATTTAAGTCGATGAAATTGAATGTATATCACGTAGGTAAAATATCATAAGTCGGATCCCTAACATATTGTATTCTATCGGGAGCCGTGGACAAGAATTTTCTTGCGATTGGTGATCCCGCACTGTTCTTCCTAAAAACTGTGATCAGTGAGTGAGTGAGTGAGTGAGTGAGGCTGGACCTCCTTCGTTCTCTAGCGTAGAACCAACACTTCAAAGTAAGCTCGTTCGTATAACAATTTAACAGTAATTCGATTTCTTTGCACGCAAGAGTAGTTATTTATTACAATCGAGACCAAAAAAAATGTGTCTATTTTTTTGGAATTGAACCAAATTTGCTTCACTACTTCCGGTGACTGTTGCCGGGCAAAAAAATGCCCGGTTACTCTTAACATAAAATTGTAACAGCTATTATTAAGGTGCTCTCACCGTAATATTAGCTGTTAGAATTATGTTAAGCATTGAGGTGACCAGTTTTTATTTTATTTTTATTTTTAATGGCTTGAGACGGCCTTTGAAATTAGCCAGTTTCAGAGACTAGTTTGGTGAGTATGAAGAATGATCCGATAGACATAAGATGATATAAGACGCAATAAAGTTCTAAAAGATGTAAATATACGTAAAGCTGTGGTGGTCTGGAAGAAATCGCTTTGAAGCGATAAGACATTTAAAATGTAACTGTTACGTTATTTTTACTACAATGTTATTATTTCTATTTTTTAAAGAGAGTTTGCCGATTGCCCTTGACGGCATTTTCAGCTTCACCGGGCTTTTTTGGGGGCGGCGAGAAACTTAAAGGGTTCCAAGCCGTGTGAAACGAATCACCTTCTGAGGTTTTCTAGAGGGAACGGTATCACGCACTAGTGCGTGTCTTCGTACCCTACTAGATTCTCCGAGGGTTTCGGATCGGATCGGTCTCCGAGGGGTTCGGATCGGATCGGGTTGTTTCTTATGTTGCAACAAAATTATTATCCATTTATCTATCTATGTAGCAATCTACATTTTTATAGTTTTAAAAGCTCAAGCAGTCTAGGTATTACTTGAACATTTTTTTAATCTTCTATTATTTATTTACCTACTATGTTTACGTGACTGAAACATCGTATTCTAAATCGATGGATTGAAACCTAAACTTAACTATACACTTTGTAATGAAGTTAGAAGTTGCTTATTAGTGAAATAATATAATTAGTTAATAAATATTTTTAATACAAGTTTGTTTAGGATAAACGCGGTCATATATTATTAATACGATTACGATGACACATACAATGGACACGCGACGTGACTCAACACAGAAAACATTGATTACTTGTTGGAAATAGTAAGCACGTTTTTTTTTGTCAGATATAATAATTTATTTTGGGTATGTAGGTAGGTATATTGCTGATTCTTCTATAATATAGTAATACGTGAAGAAAAAACTTTGTACCCCTTTAAGCACATTGCGCGCACGGAGGATTGTGTTTAGCATAGTTAAAGTTTATATGGAGAGCAGAAAGAAAGATAGATATGTGTAATAATATGTGTTCATTACATGATATTTTGTGAATTTTGGTTGAATTTCGAATAATAGTGTTTATTAAAAGTTTATTTACCGAATATTACCTATATCACTGAATTGTGGTAGAAATAGCATTTAAAAAGGTCATTCGAAGAATTATTACTGGTATAAACCTGTAAAGTGGGAATTGTTGCGCACACGCATATTGAGATAAGAAACTCCTTATCATATGCCGACTGTGTCACAAATGTAACGTTTGTTTCTTAAAACGTTACTAGGTACTTATAGTAGTGTTAACGAAAACATGACGTTTTCATTATAGGTACACACGCGTTATACTATATAAATCGTGTCGGTATTAATATACCATATTATATTGAAAAAAAAAAAGATTTAGGTATTAAAAAATAACTTTGTATTACCGCTAAAGTTCAGATGCACTTTCACCTCACCAATAAAAAAAAACTTTTAAAAAATATTACTTATACTTTTTTTAAACACGAAAAATTGTAACTGGCCAGTTGCAGTTGGACATCTAACCCGTTTTCCGGTCCGCAGTGAAATGGTACATCGCGAGTCGTGACGTCACACGACGACCAACGAAAAAGTTTCACTTTCAAGAGAACTCTCACTCTCATTTATTACGTTATCCGACGTCGCATAGGCAGAGGCTGTCTGTCCAATTTTATTTTATAGAACCGACGACGGGCCACGCTCGCGCCTGCTTCGCGTCACATAGACAATTTAAATAACCGATTGAGAAAAAAAACTTTGATGTTCCCGCGTATGTGTCTCGGTGGTTATTTATTTAATTACAACTTGTCTGTTTCGTTGCCAACCCGGTATCAGTCTGCTAACGAAGACTGCGATGACTTGGATGGATCACGGCAGTGAATGATATGAAGCAACCAGACCAGCTGAGAGTACTAGCATCAAAGAAACTTGTAAACACTTATATCAGCCGGAATACAAGGGCTGTCTATGCTAAAAATAAAACTCTAACTTGTATAATATTAGTTTTCACTAATATCTTGTAGGAATCTATGCCCCAAAAAAACATGCAATATTAAAGACCCCCTAACTTTGAGGTAGAAACTAAAGTTTAAAATATCTAGCACACAGCATCAATTTGCAATTAATTAAAGAAGCGACTTATTATCACACTAATCTTATAAATGCGAAAGTTTGTGTGTATGTATGTGTGTATATTTGTTGCTTTTTCACGCTGCAACGGATGGATGGATTTGAATGAAATTTGGCATACAGATAGTTTATAGCCTGGATTAAAACATAGGATACTTTTTATCCCGATATTTCCACGGGAACGGGAACCATGCGGGTAAAACCGCGAGCGGCCGCTAGTACCTAATAAATACTTATTACTTATTTTTATAAATGCAAATGCATAAAAGATATTAAAATATCATATCAAATTCTACTTAACTGTTAAAGCTAAGCACATAAATAAATAAATAAATAATTAAATATGTTAAAAAGCCTAGGTTTTAAATTATAAATAGGTAAATACCTACCACACAAACATTTGGTAAGGTTTTCGTTATCATTAACAACTCTGACTATAAATCGCACAAACCTTTTTTGTTGATTAATCACTATTGTCAATACTATAAACAAACAAACCACATTTACGTAAATCACTCACAAACAGTCCAAAAAACAACGCACGAGAAAACGCTGCGCTGGTGTTAGGGCGCCAAGATTATAATAAAGAGATAGGTAGGTACTTAACTTTGCAAAACGATCACGTTATAAATAAAACCGCTTTGTTATTCCGTATATCGTACATAAATATCTGTGCGGCTGCTGGGGCAGCGGGAACTACACTGATACATACTAGTAATATACTCGTACGTGCATACAAATTAATCGGCTTGGCAAACAAAGACTCATTTGTTTACCCATTTGTAACGAGAAATTATTATTTACGCATCGTTCATCTCTAATTACTGTTCATCTTTAATGACGATACGTATCGACAGAAATCCTGGGAGAACTAAAACAAATTATAAAATTACATACAATAAACTGTTGATAACAGTCGAGACGATGTGTGTGTGTGTGTGTGTGTGTGACACACTTTATACTGTTGTGGCTACCCTCCAAATTCCATGCATAATCAATTTTCAACCTTGAGGTTAAGGTTTTAACGTATATTGTTTCGCGCGTCACAAGACGTAAAAATATACCACATCAATTTAATTTTCTAATAAGTAACTGATAGTACGACTTTTCATGAAGTACATAGACACAATGACGCTTCGGAAACTATGTACTTTAAAACCTTGGTGTTAAAGTTTCTTTTAACTGCTGCGTATAGTTAATTTCCGGAAATAGTATGGTGGCGTGATCGTCGCGTGTGACAGGCGCAATGAGCGTGCGCAGGCGCAGCGCAGGTCCACTGACCTGTATTTGAGTACATAACGGTGCGATTGTTAGGTATATGTAATAATTAGTTTAAATATGTTAAACTAAGGGCTCCATATAAATTTAATGTGGATTTAATAATAGAAAAAAGTAGTCTTAGATTTATTCTGTAGCTAGTTGAGTTCAATAATATTTCAACAGTTTAATATCTTATCATTATCACTGATGTTGGTACTATACTGTGACACAGATATGGAACAATAGACTTATTGTCTGTAAAAAAAGTGTGCAATATTGTTCAGTTTCAAAGGGTTCAGATACAATTTGAACTCAACTGTACATAGGTACAGAAAATTTCTGCATAGTAAGTAGATAGGTATAATAGTATACCTACTTACCTACTATGTAAGTAAGTATACTATGCAGAAATGTTCGAATATAATGAAACCTCTATTCTTTTCAAACTTAAAGTTGCATTTCCAGTTGTCTGTAACTTATACTTACATCTCTTAACTATCTAGTTTAATCAATAAAATTGAGTTTTCATATAAGTATGCACATTAGCTGAAAAATATTAATCTGCCAATAGGTACTTTGCTTATCTGCATGCCATAATAGTGAACTAACTCGATAATGACTTCAATTTCTGCCTTTATTATGTTTATCAACAATACATTCTTCAGGCTTGTGGTTGCATCATTGACGATAAATCCCACCACAGACATTGTTTTGTACTTTCCAACAAGCACAGACACTAACAAGCCAACAGCTCCATATGCCAATATTTCCTTGCCAGAACAACAGCTGCTCAAATCATTGTTCAAAGCAGACACAATAGCATTCCCTAAATGAAATATTACTTAGTAGAGTATAAATGTTTTATGATCACAAGAGAGAAGGTATACTTAAATAAAGTTATAGCTACTCTCTGTTACTTAAACAAGTATACTATATCATAATAACTTATCCAAGTAAAACTATCAAAAAGCTTTAATAATTTACTTTCACTGATTATGAGCTTCTTTCTGTTTTTTTTTTTGTGTTTAGTATCTTTACTAACATTATAAATTGTTTAATACAATATGTATTTACAAATGACAATTTTGAAATTTCAGGAAAATAAATTTATTTATTTTATCTAAACTTGCTTTACTTACTCCCAATAACTGATAATAATTATATCCATACTAATAGAGAAAATATAAAATAGAGTTTATATTGTCTCACTATTTCAGGACTTTACCTATTTGGATTACTAATTATAAAATATACATTTTGCCATTGAAAATAATTTGTGATATGAAATTCAAGTTGGGTTTTAGAAAGTCTATGTAAGTTTACAAACTACAATTTCACCATACTCTGTAACTTAGTTAAACTTAATTACTGCTCCAGAGATTTATTAAATTAGTAATAGGCAACAACAAAACAAATCTGTTGTCAAGAGAAACATCAGATTATTTAAACTTAAATTAAACAACCACTAGCACACTATGTAACACTCACAAACTTTAACATAAGATAAGATTTAACAAAATAATTAACAGATTGACAGAGCATGATGAAATCGTGTTTTTATCATGTCACAAGTGTGTAGATGTGTGATATTTAAATAGAAACATGACAAAGTGGAAAACCTATAGCATTGAGATTTACCTACCTTTTACTGGACTTTTTTTCATAATAATCAAAAGTGCCCGTTTAATAAATAAATAAATAAATAAAAAGTTTATTTGGCATAAATATACAAAGGTTTTAAGCTTATTATATGAATGTCTAAATATATTTCAATAAAATGCATACCTACTTAAAAAGTAAAAGCAATGCAAATAGATAAGGCATTTTTTTATAAATCATAATATTATCGAGAATAGAGAAAAATTTCTTGCCATTAAATCTAATATAATATCACTCTAAATAGGAAGCATTTTCTAATTTAAATAAAAAAGTGCATCTATAAAACTATAATATTATGTATGTACATAAAAATTATTACATCTGGTATCTACCTGATTACAAAGTACACCTAAAAGATAAACATAAACCCCCTTACAAATAAACAAAGAATAAGGTCCGAATAGTTAATAATTAACAGATTGACAGAGCATGATGAAATCGTGTTTTTATCATGTCACAAGTGTGTAGATGTGTGATATTTAAATAGAAACATGACAAAGTGGAAAACCTATAGCATTGAGATTTACCTACCTTTTACTGGACTTTTTTTCATAATAATCAAAAGTGCCCGTTTAATAAATAAATAAATAAATAAAAAGTTTATTTGGCATAAATATACAAAGGTTTTAAGCTTATTATATGAATGTCTAAATATATTTCAATAAAATGCATACCTACTTAAAAAGTAAAAGCAATGCAAATAGATAAGGCATTTTTTTATAAATCATAATATTATCGAGAATAGAGAAAAATTTCTTGCCATTAAATCTAATATAATATCACTCTAAATAGGAAGCATTTTCTAATTTAAATAAAAAAGTGCATCTATAAAACTATAATATTATGTATGTACATAAAAATTATTACATCTGGTATCTACCTGATTACAAAGTACACCTAAAAGATAAACATAAACCCCCTTACAAATAAACAAAGAATAAGGTCCGAATAGTTATTCCGTGTTTGGTCTCTTTTACTCTTATTTGAAATGACGTTAACATGACACAAACAAAACACTGAATAAATATTCGGACTTTCTTTGTTTATTTGTAAGGCGGTAATAAAATAAGACAAGCACCACAGCACAGTCGGCAAAATAAAAATTACAAAGCACAGACAATTGCACACAGCTTTATACCAGCTCGTTTTTGTTGCCTGATGCCCGTTGCCCTCTTTTCCTGCATTCCGCACGAAGCTGTTCTTTGCTCATGCCCGCCAGCATTTCAGGTGTCAAGTTATTTCGTGGTCTCCCATTATCAGACACAGAGTTCTGTCGGGGTATAGCAATTGACCATGCTTGGTTACGGGCACGTCTTGGGCCTGCCATTTTCTCTTCTTTTTTTCGCTGACCTTTGCTAAGCTATTCGCTTGTATATTATGTATAATGTGTCCTTATTGTTTTGTGATGATTCCTTGTTGCCTTGCAGAATTGTGGAAAATATTGGAAGTAATAAATATAAATGGTATAATGTATAAGTACATAGAGTATGTATTAATGGACTATTTTATCAAATATGAAACATACAGACTGTAATCAATTCGAAATTACGCAAGTGTAAACTACATTAAGTATTTAATAGTATGAATATTATAGTAAAATGCGTATAAAATAAATTACTTACACTTTCATAGAAAAGCAACATAAACATAATACTTTTAAATTTACTCAAAGAATGTAGCAGCTAATAAAAAATAGTATGTCTTACGATTTTTACCCAAAGTTAAATCTTTGGAAGTTCCAGTTCTATGATTACAAGCTGATTAATAAATATTCCCATTCATTATTGATTAATTTGAACCATTGATGTTAGCGGCCGAAATTAAATGAACGTTGCCATGAAAACATGATGTACGTCTCTTTCATACCCAAAAACAAAAAAAGCCACTTTCAGCCCCTAGTTAATAAGCATAATTGTTGGAAAATCAGTAAGAACAGTCAGCAGAAATTATACGCAGATTCTAACCTAACATAACATTTTTAAACGACAATTAATAGTGACTTACATATAAAGATGGTATCCCAGAATAATTCTGCACCTAATTAGCACAAACTTTAATTATTTTCTAAATTATTAGAATTTTTCATAATAAAAAATCACAAACAACTCCCCTACACTCAAACGAAATCTAACACTGTTTTTTTTAAAAATACTGTATTACCTTACCACAAATCTGTTCTCCCATATTATTTTGAGCAAACCAAACCATACAGCGGCGCTGAACAACGTACGTAACGTAATATTCAATTAATATAACGATAGTTATACGATGATAATTTCATGATATTTTAATAATTATTAAAGCTTTAATAAAACAACTCAGATAGCTGCCCTTCTTATCTCTTAATTTTAGAATGTTATACCTAAGTAGTAGGTACGTCATATCATACGTGGCTGGCTGGCAGAAGCTGATGAGATGAGAGTAGCCGCGAATGAAAGAGTAGTTTATGTATCGCGGATCGTGCTCAGCCACTGAGCACTTGGAGAAGCCTTAGTCCAGCGTGGACTAGTATAGTATAGGCTGATGATAATACGTAGTTGCATTTTTTTATCAACTTTAATTTCACTTCTTCTTTTCCACTTCTTAAAAAAAAAGAAAAAACAATACAAATAATTTATTATAACAGATATAAATTTTAAAGATAATTTTAGAGTGAAAAAATATTGTTATTTAAAGTTTTCTGAAGAGGCTAGCTCCAACATAAAAAGTAAAGTTTTTTTTACATGGTAATAAAACGATAACGGCTGACGTGTGATTAACTTCTTTTTAATTTTTTTATTTAATTTCCGCCTATACAGCCTAATCTTCAGTTTTTTGCTAGTGGAGTAGAATTGAATAACTCATTGGATAGCTGTGCTTTATAGGTCCTAAGAAAAGAAAGTAGGTACATACATTTAACCTCAGAACAATAACTATAGTTATTATTCTGAGCATTTAACAAATATCATAATAATCATTCACTATCATTTGACGACCTCATTGGTCGAGTGGCTTGCACACCGGTTTTCATGGTGTTGCCATCGCTGAGGTCCCAGGTTCGATCCCCGGTCGACTCAATTTGGTCTGTCTGGGTGTTTCCTATGTATATTAAGTATGTATTTAAGTATAATATGTATGTTTATCCGTTGTCTAGTTAACCATTTCTCGAAGGAAGCTTTTCTTGGGGCTATTTATTTGGTGTGAGTGTAGGAAACATTTATTTATTTATTTTTATTAAAAGCAAATATTTAATAATATGACTGTTATGGTATGCGCTAGATCTCTTTGCTTTTCCTGACCTTAAAAGTGTAATCAAGTCAATCAATGTCAAAGATGGGACTGGGTTCTTGGCGGGAAAGTAAAGCGTCATGTCTGCGGTTTTGTCTTATTTTCCAAAATTTGTGTTATGTCGAATATTAATGTGAAATAATGGTGGATTATTAACCGTTAAGTGTTCGTGAGTATGCATAAGTGTTGGCAAATGAAACAAAACAGTTCAACGTCACTTTTCAAATTTTCTTAAGAAGCTCGCGTGAGGACTTAGTAAAGTCCCACATCTTTACTCAGATACTCGAGGGGTTGGGGGGTATATCATTTCTCGCTTCCCATTTCTAATATCATTCATCATCATTTAAGGAAATATTGTTTATTTATGTATTACTTGTACGAAAAATTACTTTGACACTGGCTAAATGTGCTAATCGCACGAAGCCATCAACTAAAAGAAAAAAAAGATAGGTTTTCTTGGCGGGAAAGTGAAGAGTCATGTCTGCAGTTTTGTTTTATTTTCTAAAATTTGTATTAAGTCGAATATTAATGTGAAATAATGGTGGATTATTAACCGTTAAGTTTTCATGAGTGTGCATGAGTGTTGGCAAATGAAACAAAACAGTGCAACGTAACTTTTCAAATTCTCTCAAGAAGTCGGCCCGAGGAATTAGTAAAGCCCCACATCTTTACTGAGATAATGGAGGGGTCTATCATTTCTCACTTCTCATTCATCATCATCATCATCATCATCATCATCATCATCATTATACATGAAGGGAAAAATACTAATGAAATTAAGAAACTAGACAGACAAGAAGTGTCTAGAATAGGCTTGATGCATTTCATCCGGAACCGTAAAACAATAAACAAAAAAAAAAGAAAGTCGAAGATAAAAAAGTTGTGTTTATTTATTTTGCGATTGTGCGATTAGTGTAGTAATGTTAAAAGTAAAACTGTTGGTTGTATTTGTAGGTAGTTCAGTCAGTAGAAGCAAGTTTTTCGACTTTTTATATTTAAAAACTTAATTGAACCATTTTTAGTATTGAGGCTAATATAGAAATTTTATGTACATAAAATGTTAAATAAAACAGAAATGGAAAATGAATGAAAACGATATCAATAGTTTTATTCCATCTCTATTAAATCCAAGAACTTTCAAAAAGGACAGAGCTGACTTTTCTCTAACTCAGGTACCTAACTACATTTAAAATTTTACTTTACACTGTCTTATATAATTTTTACTAGATATCTGTTGTTCATAACTAAGTAGGCATTAGGTACTTATCGAGATATAAATTATTATAATCAAACATAAAATTATTTAAGTTTCATCACCTTAGCGTGAAAATTAAAGGCAATGCATTACAATTGGCACACATCCTGTGCACCAAATCTTCTATATAAGGTTGTTGGTTGAATTAAGAATTTTAAATTATGAGTTGTCCAAAATAAAATGCAGGTTCAGTAGAAATGTGGTGGAAAGTACTTTGCAATACATAATTAATTTACAAAACTGTGTAACTATTGAATAATTAATGTTGACAGATTGTAAATTTCCAAGGACACTAATTTTAATTGTATGGCAAATATTGCAAAATTGGGACAAAAGATAAACTTGCCTTAGTGTTTGTTTAGGCACTTAAAATTATTACTCAATATATTATTTATTATATTATATTATTATTTACTAGCTGAACCGGCAGACTTTGTACCGCTTTGACACTGTTTCTATAACAACAAAACAAACAAATCGTTAAATAGCTAGGAACATTTTGTATTGGAAAATTAAATTGTTGTTTTTAGTATTTTCCGTTACTTATTATTTATGTTTCTCACCTCTACATAGATTGAGGAGCTCAATGGCACAATGGTAAACGCGCCCGGTCTGAGAGTGCTGAGGTTAAGCAACTTTCGCGAAGACCGGTCATCGGATGGGTGACCAAAAATGTATCATCTCAAGCTCCTCCGTGCTTCAGTAGGCACATAAAGCCGTTGGTCCCGGCTGCATTAGCAGTCAATAACAACCACCAATCCGAACTGGGCCCGCGTGGTAGTTTATGGCCTGTTCTCCCTATCCATCCATAGGGAAGGCTCGTGCCCCAACGGTGGGGACACAAAACGAGCTGATGATGATAATGATGATATTATTATTTATTGAAAAAAATTTGATAATTAAAATAAAAGAACTATTCATTTATAAAAACTATTAATTGTGACTAAAAATTCAAAAGTCTTTAATATATTGTAAATATCTGAGATATTATTTCTGAACAATAAAAATTTTTCTATTTTTACCTGTATTATTTGTATTGTATTTGCATCGTAGTATGTATGTAACAAAGAATTGTTGCGTTTAATTTACTTTAATAATACAAATCAGTAGTTTTACTTTTGCTTTTATTATTTTGTTTTTTTTATTTTTCCGTTTTTTATTACTACCCAGAATTCTGTTGCCAGCCGCTGCTCTTTGTCGTTAAGAAGAAACAATGGGTTGACTAAAGTAAAAAATGCCCAGAATGTGAGTAAATGCATGCCTATTATGTAAATATGACATGCTGTAAATTGTTTTTTTAAACTGCTGTGGTAACGGTAAACACACACAATTAGTTCTGTTGAAGAAGATAACGGTATCAGGATCGAACATAAGCGACTATATATGTAATTAAATATATTAATTAGAACACTCTATTAATAAATAGAGTTAAAACTCTTAAAACAAACTTACATAGAATAAAAAACGAAAATTGAAAAATGTGTCGGGTAAGCAAAGTTAATTTTTACTTTTTATTTTTAAGTGCTAAATGCTGCACTTAAGCTGAATTTAATATTTTAAAATACAGTGAAAAAATTAAATGCCAACCGACCCAGCCAGGAATTCAATCTGGGTCTTCTGCAAACCGGGCCATTATGCTACGGGGAAGGCTGACGTAAGCACTGAAATTTTCACTGCTTTGATTCTTGGCTGCTTTTAGCGGCAGCAGTGCCATCTACCTAACGGTTATTGCAGCCGATTGGATATGCAGATTCATCTTTACAGATGAAATACTACAAATTTGATAACACAAAGCTATAGTAAATTTTTACTTTTTATTTTTAAGTGCTTGCACCTTGATTTAACCTAGGACAATGTTGGAAGCGCACTTCACCCGGAATCCTCAACTGGTGAGGCACTAGCTATCTTATCACTAGCTGCCGGAACACCCTAGAACCTGGTTAAAATAGACTAGAACTAAATATCTTAATAAATGTAGAAAATAAGTTTTCTTTGTCTTCCAAGTATTTAATTTGTACTTTCACCTATCAAATCGACTACCTCGTCTATTGCAGATTCATACTAATGGCAAAGAAAATTCTCACAGCATTCACAATATTCCAAGTAGATTATTAAAAACAAATTCACCAAATAATTGCTCGAAAAAGGACACTAGAAGCGTCGAAATCGAAAATGTTGGGAGTATAGGATTCTCAGCAATTCACGATCTGGATACAATAGTTATTAATGAAGACTTAAGCCCTTGGAGTTTTCTTGAATTAGAACCAGAAGTACAAATATTAGAGCTAGATAATAAGGAAGTCAATTTTAACCATTCTCTTATATCGGTTTCGTCGGCAACTGAATTAGATGATTGCTTAAGTGACAAAACAGTTGTGTATGATATCGAAAGACCAAAAGTATCTGTATCCTTCGGAATAAATGATTGCACAGCAGTTGATGTAAGCACTACTAGGAGTGCTTTAAAAAGGGTACATTTGTGTACAGAGCATGGGCAAACCACTGTAGATTGTGATATAATTGAGTGTTCCCAAGTTTCGTCTGAGAGTAATCTTGACGAAAACATGAATGAAGCCAATTCACCTAGTCGTACGAAAAACTCCACTGTAACTGTCAACATAGAAATTAAAAGGAAAAAGTTGTCAGATGAGTCAACAGAAAACTCAAAAGTTCTAATTTTGAACACGGATGCCATTGAAAAACTGTCCCACGTCATCGTCCAACCACCAAATTATAAATTAGTGAAACGCCAAACTTTGGATAGAAATAAAATTAAGCGCGGTGTGAAAAGAAAATCCCTTAGGTGTCCGCTTAAATATGGCAAATCTAGCGATAATTTGAAGCAAAGATCCATCGAGGAATACTTGTCTGGTAAAACGAATGTTTTGAACTTGCCAAAGGTATCTGACGTTAGAGTAGTTGATAAGGGTAATATTGGCGTTGTAGCTCGTGATGTTGAGCAGGACATGAGCAAGTTCTTGGGTGTCGCAGACGCCGTGAAATGCGAACGTATCGGCAGAGGGACTTGTAGGAGTAGAAGGGAGAATGAATCGCCGAGATCTGTCAAGCAGGGTAGCAGGCGAAGCTGCGAGTCCCCGAGATACCAAGATATCAAGATCTCTAGTTCTGACGCGCCCCGTGTGCCGTCGCCGAAGTCGAAGAACGAAAGCGTATGCTCGCATTCGCCCAGAAAAAATGCAGATTCCATACAGTTCAGCTTGCCTCCCAAAGCCAAATCGACCAAAACCTCTGTGGCCAGGACTATTCCTCACCATAAAATTGTAGCTGGTAAGACTTTTCTGTTATTTTGTTAAGTTTGTCTCATTGTGTTAACTGTTTAGCGTGGTTGTGCTGTACTTTTTATTTGTTTTAAACACCTACTGTGTTTTAGGAATTATGTCACCCTCTAACGAACACGTTTCGTGATAATATGTCGTTGCAATTCTCCAATCTTTTGTAACATTTGGTATGAACAGCTTCCATCGCCGTCAGAAGGCTGAAATGGATTGGAAGGTGGTAATAACTAAGTATACTTGTTGCAGGAACACATTTTGCCGTAGACGCTTTTTCTTATGGAGAAATACCTAACGTTAAACATTATTTTCTCACTCACTTTCATTCGGACCATTACTCAGGATTGAAGAAGGGTTTTAATAAATTCCTATTTTGCTCTAAAATCACTGGTAAGGACTATATACGACAGTTTTATACTTTTGCTAGTAACGCCGATTAATTAATGAACAGTTGCAATAAATTGTATTTGTTTTTTCGTAACTTGACTAACTTGTAGGAACCTAGTTAAGCAGGTATTGAATAATGTATATAAATAATATATTTTAGGCCACATTGCATGCCGTGCGTGGCAGCCTATAAGTAAGATGACAATTATCTTATGCCCATTTTTATACGAAAACAATTTTGCTTGTAATTTGTGTTAATCTTGTTGGTTTTCTTATTAAATAAAATAAATAAATAAATCATCATCATCAGCTCATTTTATGTCTCCACTGCTGGGGCACGAACGGGCCATAAACCACCACGCGGGCCCAGTGCGGATTGGTGGTTATTAACGACTGCTAATGCAGCTGCTAGCTGGGACCAACGGCTTTATTACGTGCCTTCCGAAGCACCGATGACCGGCCTTTGCGAAAGTTGCTTAACCTCAATCCTCGCAAACCGGGCGCATTAATAAACCCCGGTGAAGCTGAAAATGCCCCCTGTGGCAATCAGCAGTCTCACTCCAAAAAAAAAAAGGGCGCGTTAACCACTGCGCTATCGAGCTCCTCAGTAGAGACTCATAGTTATTTCATTTTCTTTTAAATACGGGGTTGCGCTTATTAGTGTATGAATTTAAAAAAAATATATATAAATAAATGTTGTTGTGTTTACGTATTTTATATATTTTTAAATTAAATAGTTGCCGTTCGAGAAATAGTTCTCTTAATTGTTATCATAATAATTAATATAATAATTTAGATTTATTATCAATACAGTGAACAATCGCAACTCTGATAGAAGATAGTTAGTAGTAGATGATATAGTTAAGAAAGATTTGTTATAAAAAAGTTCTAAAAACATGCGTCCGAAGGGGTTCGGATCGGAACGAGCATTCTTCCCCAGTCCCCTTTTCGGGTGGGGGGAGAGAGAGAAATAGTAATATAATAATGGGTGATTTTTTAAGACCTGTTTTTTTCAAGTTTGCAGCATTGATATGTAATGGCGTCCAAGCGTAATCTGTAAAAGTCAAAATTGTTCAGTATACTATGCCATTTGATCATGGAAAGACTTACAAAAGAACAACGATTGCAAATCATAGAAATTTATTATCAAAATTCGTGCTCTGTGAAAAATGTGTTTCGCTTGTTACGGCCATAAATTGTGTTCAGTGATGAGGCTCACTTTTGGCTAAATGGATACGTTAACAAGCAAAATTGCTGGATCTGGTGTGATGAGCAGCCACATGCTATACAAGAATTGCCCATGCATCCAGAAAAAACATCAGTTTGGTGTGATTTATGGGTTTGTGGAATTATCGGGCCGTTCTTCTTTTAAGACGACCTTGGACGAAACGTTACCGTCAATGGCGAACGATATCGATCCATGATTCGTAACTTTTTATTGCCCAAATTGGAAGATTTGAACTTGGTTGACATGTGGTTTCAACAAGACGGCGCCACATGCCACACAGCACGTGAAACAATGGACATTTTAAGGAATGAATTTGGTGAGCAATTTATCTCTCGTTTTGGCCCTGTAAATTGGCCACCAAGGTCATGCGACTTGACGCCTCTGGACTATTTTTTGTGGGGCTACTTGAAATCGTTGGTGTATATGGAAAAGCCCAACACTATTAAGGCCTTACAAGACAACATAATAACAACATAAAAATCCCAGATTGCTCTACCTTGCCGGTTGGCGACCGGATGGGAGGACCAGGTAGCCATTCTGGGGGGGTTCGGGCGTCCCCGCGGTCTCCGCGTCAGGCTCCTTTCCGTGTGGTGGTGGCGAGATTGACATCTGATGGGCGGGATGCCTCCTCGCCCAACTGCCACTCTCCTCCTATTCACTCTCCCAAACAAAAATTATGTCTAAGAAATTAAGGAAAAACGTTAAACAGCGGCTGCACGTCCTCCCACTCAAAGTGCACCTCTCAAACATCCGAGGACTGCACTCAAATCTCGAACCTGTCCACCACCACCTTGAGACAGAAAAACCGCAGCTGTTATTCCTTACTGAGACGCAGATCTGATGTCCAGCTGACACGACGTACCTCAGCTACCCTGGGTATTCTCTGGAGCACAGGTTTATATCTCGTGCCGGAGTCTGTGTGTATGCTCGTGATGACATCTGTATCAAGCGTCTCAAGAACCTTGAAACGTCCAGTCTCTCTGTCCTGTGGCTCCTAGTGGACACAGGCCATGAACAAATCCTATATGCCTGTGTATACCGTTCGCATAGTGGAGACCATGAGACAACTCGATTGTGTGACCACCTTAGTCAAGCGGCAGATGCGGGTCGAGAGCGTTATCCATCAGCTCAGTTAGTCATCCTAGGGGACTTTAATGCCCACCATCAAGAGTGGCTGTTCCCATACCAGCTGACCGACCATGCTGGGAGAGAGGTGCGTAAATTAGCATTGTCACTAGATCTCACTCAGCTTGTAAACTGTGCGACGAGAGTGCCAGATGTCGACTCACACACTGCCAATTGCTTGGACCTTCTGCTGACCACAGATCCAGACAGATACTCAGTAAC
This sequence comes from Eudonia lacustrata, assembly GCA_947562085.1. NCBI lineage: Eukaryota > Metazoa > Arthropoda > Insecta > Lepidoptera > Crambidae > Eudonia > Eudonia lacustrata. The sequence continues at coordinate 9,518,514 of OX387329.1, read as the reverse complement.
AGTTTCTGCTCAACTGGGTACTTCTGATCATTGTCTGGTTAAATCTGTATCCGTTTATTCCCCACCTGAAAATTGCCCTTGTGGCCCAAGACGGGTGTGGCGATACAGGTCAGCAGATTGGGATGAAATGCGTCACTTTTTCTCGTCATACCCTTGGCGGAGGGTTTGCTTCAATTCAGGAGATCCGACGAGCTGTGCTGAAGCCGTTACCGCGGTGATACGGCAGGGTATGGAGTATTTTATACCGTACTCGGACGTAACATCACATGGCAAAGCTCGCCCGTGGTTTAATGCTGACTGTCGTAGTGCTGAGGCGCTGAAATTGTCTGCTTATTCCGCATGGGCTGAAGCTCGAGCACGCAAGTCTTCGAATACTCGTTTTCTGAAGAGAGCCTTTAACCAAGCCGCCAAGTCGTGTAAAAGGACACTACGCAGAGCTCGATTCAACCACATAAGCCGGATCGGGGCTAAATTAGCCTCTTACCCCCCAGGTAGTAAGGTATTTTGGTCCCTGGCAAAAGCGGTTGAATCCAATTTCAGTCGGCCATCCCTACCACCATTGCTGAAGCCTGACGGTTCTCTTGCCCACTCTGCGGAAGAGAAAGCAAATTTATTTGTCTCTCTTTTTGCGGAGAATTCGCGTCTGGACTCTGCTGGGAAAACTCCACCAATCTCATCTCGTGCTGACTGCTATATGGCAGAAGTGCGCATTCACCAGAAAGAGATCCTAAAAATCCTGCAGACCCTGGACGTGAACAAGGCGAACGGACCTGATGGCATACCAGCAATAGTTCTGCGTTCATGTGCTCCCGAGTTGTCTCCACCCCTCACACGCCTGTACCGCCTCTCACTTGAAACAGGCATTGTACCGGAGTCATGGAAGCTTGCTAACGTGCAACCCGTGCCCAAAAAAGGCAGTCGAGCTGACCCTGCTAATTATCGACCCATCTCAGTCACGTCCATACTCTGTAAGATAATGGAACGTGCACTGAATAATAAACTCCTGGCTTATTTGGAAGGTAACGATCTCCTCAGCGACCGCCAATATGGATTCCGCCGAGGCCGCTCAACTGGGGACCTTCTAATATATGCCACACATCTATGGAGTGAGGCCATTGAGAAATACGGAGAGGCCCTTGCGGTGTCCCTCGATATCTCAAAGGCCTTTGACAGGGTTTGGCACGCGAGCCTTATAAGCAAGCTCCCATCATTTGGTCTTCCTGCTAACTTTTGCGCTTGGATATCTGATTTCCTGAAGGGAAGATCGATACGCGTTGTCCTCGACGGCTACTCATCGGACCAAAAGGCTATCGATGCCGGTGTGCCTCAGGGATCGGTTCTATCCGCAACCCTATTCCTGCTTCATATAAACGACCTGCTTGTGCCCGGTACCTTTGGGTACGCAGACGATAGCACCGTTGCGGATAGATACATGTCGAGTGCAGGGGCTGGCAGACAAGATGTCGCCTCTTGTCGAGAGGCCATGGTTAGCCGCTTGAACGAAGCCCTCCAAGCAGTATCCGATTGGGGCGATGCCAATTTGGTCACATTCAACGCTGCCAAAACACAAGCTTGTTTGTTCTCAGCTAAGCGGAGCCCATTTCACCTGGCTCCGACTTTCCGGAATGTGACTGTAGCTATGACTGACAGCCTACAGCTCTTAGGTGTTGAGCTCTCGTCCAACCTCAACTTCGGGCAGTACATCAAGTCCAAAGCAAAGACTGCAGCTAAAAAACTGGGGGTTCTCTCTAAGGTCAGGCGGTACTTCACGCCAGAACAGCTGCTCCAACTTTATCAAGCACAAGTTCGATCATGTATGGAGTACTGCTGCCACCTTTGGGATGGATCAGCCAAATACCATCTGGCTGCTTTGGACTCGATTGAAAAACGAGCTAAGAGACTCATTGGTGACCCTGCCCTGATAGACGCCAAGCTGCAAAATCTAGAACATCGGCGTAGGGTGGCTCGTCTGTCGGTCTTCTACAGGATTCATTTCGGGGAGTGCGCGAAGGAGTTGCACGACCTAATCCCACCATCCACTTTCCGCTATCGGAGCGCGAGGCGCGAGTTCCATCCCTATGTTGTAGATATGCCACCTTGTCGCACGAGCCGATTCGGTTCAACTTTCTTAGTGCGTACAGCTAGGGAATGGAACGCGCTGCCTGCGAATGTGTTCCCTGAAAGGTATAATCTGGACCTCTTCAAGGCTAAAGTGAATAGGCTATTTCTAGGCAGGCATGTTCTATCCTCGACCGCACCGTCTGCCTATAACCAATAAAAAAAAAAAAAAATAACCCGTGTTATTGGTGGAATTCAGGCCGAAATGCTGGAAAAAGTAGTGCAAAATTGGACCTTCCGTATGGACTATTTGAAACGTAGCCGTGGTCAACATTTGCATGAAGTAATCTTTAAAAAGTAAATGGCAAGAACCAGTTTATCGATTCCAATAAAGATTTTGTATAAATAATGCATTTTTAGCTGTTTTATTCAACTTTTAAAAAGAAGGCTCTTAAAAAATCACCCGTTATTATCTACTATGCCAGTTATGAATGCAGAAATGTTTTGAGTGGTATTAACACAGTGTACATGATTCCAGCTGACCTCTGCATAACTCGGTTAGGAGTCAATCCGAGATACATCCGCGTGTTGTGTCAGGATGAGTCCATTCGCGTGGAGGGCGTAGAGGTCTTGGCGGTTGACGCTAACCAGTGAGTCGGGTTTTTCTTTTATCTATTTTACCTTTTACTATTTTGCTCAGTGGTGTGCACTCGGAGAGGCCTATCTCCAGCAGTGGACTAGTGTAGGCTGATAATGACCTAGTGCGAGTTTCATTCGCTATTGGATCAGGTTAACAAAAACAAGGGTTGGAAAATTTTTAACAATTTGTTTTTCACCAGTTTTTTTACCCTGCTGTTTGTTTGCTATTTGATCACGTTCAACACTCGTCAATTGTTTGCAAAACTTAATCTCAAAGATACTTATAGGCCTTTGCCCAACTGTGACATTATAATAAGGTTATTATTATCATCATCATCATCATCACCATCATCATCACCAGCATCATCAGCTCATTTACTACTGGAGCACGAGCCTTCTCTATACTATAAAGTTACTATAAACTTAACTTTATTTAATTACTAGCCGTCACCCGCCCGCTTCTATGTGCGAAAATTTGTAAATAATTTCTTTTTTACAAGCTTTTATTTAGTTTCACCTGTCCCGATGTTTGTTTGTTTGTCTGTAATCAAATCTTGCAAGTTAAATTTGATCCACTTCCACTGTTACCGATTGAGCTGAAATTTTGCATGGATGTGTAAATCAAATGATAATGCAAAATTATTATGACATGGACCTGATCTGATGATGGAAACGGAAGGTGGCCATAGGAACTCGGTAGTTAAACGATACAACCCCATCGAGTTTGGACTCGTTTGATCCGTCTTGACGAGTACTTTAATGCTAGATGATAACCAGGGTCTGATGATGGAGCTGGAAGATGGCCATGAGAACTCGGTAGTTAAACGACACAACCCCATCAAGTTTGGACTCCTTTGATCCGTCTTGACAAGTACTTTAATGTTAGATGGTAACCAGGGTCTGATGATGAAGCTGAAAGATGGCCATAAGAACTCGATAATTAAACGACACAACCCTATCGAGATTGGGCTCGTATTATTCGTCTTAACGAGTACTTTGGTGCAAGATGGTAACCAGGGTCTGATGATGGAGGTGGAAGATGGCCATAGGAACTCGGTAATTAAACGACACAACCCCATCGAGTTTGGGCTCGTATGATTCGTCTTGACGAGTACTTGGTAACCAGGGTCTGATGATGCAACCGGAAGGTGGCCATAGGAACTCGGTAGTTAAATGACACAACCCCATCAAGTTTGGACTCGTTTAATCCATCTTGACGAGTACTTTGGTGCTAGATGGTAATCAGGGTCTGATGATGGAGCTGGAAGATGGCCATAGGAACTCGGGAAAATAAGTTCGTTCGTTCGTTTGTTCCGTTTGTTTTGAATGTGGATGCTGTCTTTGATTAGGTGGATAAGATGGATGACTCAATGCCAAGGTGAGCAGAGCACGTGCCGAGAGCTGAATGGTATGAGGGTGTATAAACATGTCATATCGTTAACGTTGCGCCTCAGGGTACCAGGGCGAACCCTGTTGTACTGAAGCCCTTATCTCTAGTTAAAAATAAAAAACTTTTTAAAAACATACTTTTATTACTTGTTAATAAAAAAGGAACTAAAAAGATAAAAATAATTTAACCTTTAATTAAATTTGATAATAAAAAAAAATCTTTATAAATAAAAAAAAGCGTGTTACATTTGGATGGAACATTAAAGAACATTTAGCATATTACCTTAGAATTACACCTTCATTATTTTTCTTTTGCAATCACAATGTAACACGCTTTTATTTATAAAGATTTTTTTTCTTATTATCAAATTTAATTAAAGGTTTAAATTATTTTTAATTTTTTAGTTCCTTTTTTTATTAACAAGTAATAAAAGCTTGTTTTTAAAAAGTTTTTTATAGTCTATCATTTGCACAGTCTCATGTTCTTACTACATACAAATTTTCTTCAAAATCGGTCAAGCCGTTCTTGAGTTATAAGAGAACATACAGACAGACAGACAGACAGACAAAAATTTCAAAAATCGTAGAATTGGTGTCAGTGAGTCATAAAACGAATATTCATTTGTCAGTAAAATTGCATGTACCTACAGACAGAGCCTACAGATTTATATAGTAGTATAGATTTATGTCTCAGACCATCTAAACAGTTTAAAAATATTTTCATTAACCTTTTTTACGGATCTATTCAAAATAAATGCGAGTACAAGTGTCCGTAAAAGTGTTTCATTTCAATGTGTAGTGTTCGCGTAAACTTAAAACAATTAAAAATAAATAAGTAAACTAGGTATCAGAGGCCTATGTCCAGCAGTGGACTAGTATAGGCTGATGATGATGATGATTATGATGATGATGATGATGAAGTAAACTATTTGGTTGACAGCTGTCCCGGCGCACTAATGCTGGTGTTCACGCTGCCTAACGGAAAGACTTTGCTGCACACCGGCGATTTCAGAGCGTCGCCGACTATGGAGTCCTACCCTATCTTTTGGAACAGGGACATCCACACCGTGTATTTGGATACCACGTGAGTTGTTACATTTATTTATTTGTTTTAAACAAAATATAACATGGCGGACTTAATGCCTGATACTTATGCGTTTTCTACCAGTTAACCACAGGGTGGTGCAGAAACGGCATAGTAGGTGCCATTTTGAGCGACAACAAAAGTGGAAAACAGTATAACAAAAAAAAATAAAACATAATACATACTTACATAAATATTCTATACATTACAAATACATAAAATACTATAAATATACCTACAGGAATACATTATTTTTCGATGGTACTCAAAATAAACTAGACAAACTGCAGTTACCAATGAGTATCTAGAATGTCAAAACTAATATTTTCAATGGCGGTTCGTACACGACACGACTCGTGCAATCACAAACCATTTGTGATACAATTCGGAAAAAAGTTTTGTAAAATTTAGCTACGCGCGCTATTCGAACCCGCACCTTCAGAAAATTCTGGTCAGGTGCACTACCAACTACGCTATTGTGGCTCTGTCAAACCCGCCGCAATTTGTTAGAGGGTGCTGTTTCGAAACCAGCTCTTGGAAATTTTTTCAACACTTACATCTGTAACCTTTTTTTTAAATCGGTTCCGATCCAAACATTCAGGCTGTGCTTTAATCATATCACACCATATTGTATATGTGGGTGGGCGAGAAAGACCAAAATGGCGGTGCGGGCGATGTTATGCTATTTAGTGGACTGTATTTTTTGTTTTGCGCTACACTAAAATAGGGGAGGTTTGAACTGCGAGGGATAGCAATATCATTAAGGGAGTGAGCAATTCAAGGAGGTGGGAAAGGAACATACCTTTGAACAGCGTCAGCGGCCGACGACGCGTGGGCGGCGGGCGGGCGAGCAGTCGTAACCGGCACGAGGTGGGTGGCCGGCAGACGCACTTTGCTGGAGTACGAGCTTGGAACACCAACGCGTGGTCTCTCGCAGGTGTAACACTTTAAACGCGGATATTTCGGATGGCCGAAATGGAAATTCCCAATGTAGGAGTGGTGCAAGTATCTCCTTCAGACGTCACCGGAGCATATGCGCGCGGGCATCCTTTTCAGACGTTGTCAAAGCACTGGTTTGCGGTGCGGCCTCAGCGCTAGTTGGCGCGCGGCGTTCCATTTTGCGAGGAGGGGATATGGACGAAGGAACCTAGTATAGCGCCACTACTTTTATCAAATAGAAAAATATTATGATAGCGAAATGCACGTAACTCTTTTTGCGCGGCTTTAAAGTTACCAACTGGCGCAACCAATCTGTATAACCTCCTTTTGTGTGTATTCTGCAGGTATTGTAACCCCCGTTACGACTTCCCCACGCAAGACCAGAGCTTGGAAATGGCGCTGTACCTGCTGCGGCAAAAGAAGCTAGTGCTGGAAAAGGCTGGCAAGAAGTTCGCGTCCGTTCTTATCGTCTGTGGTACATACACTATTGGTGAGTTAAAAATACTTATTTTTTTTCGTTTACAAATAAAATTATACGTTGCCAAGTTAAAAAAAAATGCATACCTAAAGATCATTTTTTTAAATGTAGATGCGATGCGAATACAAGTAGCGTACGCGCAGGTGGTTTTTGTGTGCTCACGAACACATTGAAATGTACAGAACTATTCATTACACGTTTGTGTTGCACATAATCTGCGGGCACGAACCTATGGATGGATAGGGAGAACGGGCATAAAACACGCAGGCCCAGTTCAGATTGGTGGTCGTTAACGACTGCTAATGCAGCCGGAACCGACGTGCCTTCCGAAGCACGAGATGATATACTGGATGACTTTTTTTACCGTCAGGAAAATAAACGTGTGAGATAGGTAAATGATATAGGTGACGATAGCATGATCACTATTGATCACTTAAAAAAAAAGTTTAATATTTTTTTTAATATAAATTACCTATCCTCATAACTATCTAATTCTAAGTTAATTTTGATTAACATAACATTTAAAAAAAGAATATTAGAAAAATAATAATAAAAATACGAAACCGACAAAACTCAAACGCATATCCACCCTACTCCGACATTTAATTCATTCAGTCACGCGCAGGGCGGGCGCCTGGCAGCGCGGCCGCGCGTCTCCCGCGCCGCGCCCCCGCTACCGTTTTACTACACTACCTACGAATAATACGCATGCACAAATGTATTCTAAATTTATGCACTTTTTTCGAAGTTCCAAAATTTATAAAATCAGTTGTATTTTATAAACACACTCACGTATAGAACTTGTTTTAGGTACAAAATACACAGTTCTTTTTTCCTGACGGTAAAAAAGTCATCCAGTATAATTCGCAGACCGGGCGCGTTAACGAGCTCCTTTCGAGAGATTCTCGAGAAATTTTTTCCTTACATTGCCTTAATCCTGACCAGGTAAGGAGAAGTTCTTCCTGGGCATGGCTCGGCGTGTCGGCTGTTCGGTATGGGCGTGTCCTGAAAAGGATCGCGTGCTCCAAGCGGTCGAGGGCCGAAGCTTCAGCCACGCGCCGCCGCAGTCGTGCCAGCTCCACGTGGTGCCTATGAGGGATCTCACGCATGAGGTCAGTGGATAGGAGTTTGAATAGGATATGCTTATATAGGAATATTTTAGAAGTTCTTCCTGGACGGCCTCGGTATGGACTTGCCCCAAGAAAGACCGGTTTTTTTTACAGAGATTGCTTTGTCTGCATCTGGCCTATATACTGTGGAACCGGACATTTTTTTGGCGGCGAGTATCTTGAAAGGATTTGTCAAGTTGTGTTGGGGAAACCCACAACAGACACTAAAATTACACATCAAAATTACCTTAAAATTAACAAAGTCCACTCACAGTTCCATGCCGCTCCCGCCGTCCTGAACGGGATCCATATGGTCCGATGGGGCCCGAATCCGGCTCCGGGTCTTCTGGGGTTCCCTAAACACACCCAAACTACCCCAAAGTGCACTTCCCCCTGAAAAATACCTTTTATTCCCGTAGCGGTGTGGCCGACATCCCGGCTAATTGGTTTCCCGAAACAATTAGTTTACGACGCACACACAATTTGCACAATCCACTTAAGTAGAATAATACGGCTCCAAATGCCCTTATTACTACACAAAACTATTTAATTATCAACACACGATAACCTATTCAACCAGCCATATTTGCTTTTCAGAGACAAGAGAATAAAAAAAAGAACAACTAGTGATGGGGCCATTATGCCACCAAACAAAATTGAATCTCGATAATCGATTCGTCCATAATATAAATCAAAGTTTTATTTCTAACAAAAATAAATGCCTGTTTATTTGCAACAAGTTGTGTGATCGAAACATCTGCAAAGGTCTAGGCATCACAGCCCGGCCCCTAGTAGATTATTTGAGGCCTTGCGATCGGATTGAGAGCAGAACAACCCTAAGGCTAGGACCTAAGGTTAGTACAGGAGCCGATACAGCACTAGGTCTTCCTAGGCATGACTCGTTGTGTCGTCGGCTGCTCATTATGGGCGTTTTTTTTTATATATTGGCACGTCATTGTGACTACATCCTGCCTGATGGTAAGCAGCCGATGCAGTCCAAAATAATGAGAGCGCTCCCCACCGTAGAACAAGCACGGTTCTTTTCAAGCGTGCCCTGAAAAGGACTGCGTGCTCCAAGCGGTCGAGGGCCGAAGCCAGCTACACGTTGTGCCGATAAGGGATCTCACGCATGAGGTCAGTGGCTGGTAGTTTAGAATAAGACATAAGAATTTTAGGCATCTAATAGAAGTTCTTCCAGATCATGGCTCGGTGTGTTGGCGGCTCGGTATGGACCTGCCCCGTAAAGGACCTTTTTTTTTAAGAGACATTGCTTTTGTCTACCTGTGACTTTTTCAGCTTAACCGGACATGTGTGAGCGTTGAGAAACTTAAAGGTTTTCTCAAGCTGTATGTTCGAAACATCCTCAGAGAGGGGATGGCATCACACGGCATGGCAAGCGTGTGCCCGGCCCCGGTTACACTCTGTTTTTATTCATCCAATTAATTATGTCACAAAGTGTTTTATTAATGTCATGTTCAAGTTGATCGATATTTTTGTTTTTAAATAGAAGTGTGCAGTTATCTGCAAATAAAAAGCAATAATTTTTAGTTATATCGGGAAAATCGTTGATATATAGAATGAATAGCAATGGCCCCAAGATGCTACCTTGGAGAACTCCGTTACTTATTTGTCGGTATTTTAATCGAGTATTTACTCGTGTTTGGTTTTCAATCCATGTTGTTTCAGTACATTGTTGTCTGTTTGACAAATAGTTAGCGAACCATTGATGTGCTATTCCTCTTACACCATAGTCATGAAGCTTTTGTAGCAGTATTTCATGATTTACGTGATCAAAAGTTTAACGAATCAATTAGCGGAATTAACACTACCAAAAAGATTTCTTTAGTAACGCCTGATTCCGTTAATTATCATTGTTATTCTTTCTGCCGTATATAGAAGCTGCGCGCCTATTTGGACAGTTTGCAGGGCGCCTTCGGTGAGATCGTCGCGTTCAAGCCCAGCGGCTGGGAGAACGGCAAGAACTCCACTGTGGAGAAAGACATGGTCACCATCCACGGTACGGTGATTTATCATTTATCAATTATTTATTTATAAACACGTTAAACGCCACATAACTAAGACACAATGGAAATTCTATTGTTTGTCGGTTACAAGGTGCTTTAGACGTCTATCCAGTATTTATTACTGCCATTATCAGAAATTTATCTTTGATAATAATGACATTATATTTGTGTATATCTGTGTTAGTATGAGAGAGAGAGAGTTTAAGTAACAAGAGTGACTTAAAATTTAATATTTTTAGTATATCTTTATATATTAAAATAATGATTTCACTCACAACTAACCCTCCGCAGCATAATGTACAATACGCAAAATGTAACAGCCGGTAAATTGTACAATACGCAAAATGTACACAACGCTTAATGTGCACAAGCGAAATATACAAAAAGCAAAATGTACATACGCAAAACGTACAAATCGGAAAATGCACACCGCTAGCAAAACGTACAATACGCTAAAAGTGCAACATGCAAGTCGGCTTACACGCAAAATGTACAAACAGATAAAAACGATGCTGGCTAAAATTCAGTTTTCGCGTCGAGACGGCAGTCGTTTTGATGACGTCATCGATTTTTACCAGGTTTACAGATTCCTAACTCTACAGATTTTCGATTCAACAGAATCCCATGTTTACAGTTTTCTGATTCTACAGGTTCCCATTTCTATAGATTTAGGCCAAAAGAGATTCTTGCCAGGTACTTAATCGAGATCGGGTCGTTCCTTTGTTCCTTTACCGATTTGTGTTTGCCACGTGGTTATTATTGTGTTAGTTTAGCGGCATTAGCATAATAATACGCCATTATAGTGGTAGGAAACGTAATACGAGAGAGAAATAAAGTGACGGGATCGGATTTAGTTTGAAATCCCGTGAAGAATTCTTCAGAGCATTGAAACACCCTCGCTTGATGTTTCAATAAAAACCGTACAACGTTGCACTCAAACAGAATATTATAAAACTAATTGGAAATTAGCACATTATAACTCGGACACTGGCAAAATACATACTTGCATATAAGCAAGGAGAAAAGCCATTAGTTAGGAAAAAAAGGCCGAAAGAGAAGTCAACGATCTCCATAGTCTACTTAGTATTAACCCTGCCTTCAAAGCTGGAGGTCCCTCGAATCCTGGTATGTTTATTTGTGTGTTAACGAATATTTCTCCTGACATAACATATCTATATATTTATTCATTTTCAAGGGACAGCGTCTCGTTTTGATTCCGGAAGTAACAATATCAGAAAATAGGCAGCGTGACAACAATTTAAAATGTCTATACCTATTTGTGTATTGACTGTACAGTTTGCGTGTAAGCCGACTTGCATGTTGCACTTTTAGCGTATTGTACGTTTTGCTAGCGGTGTGCATTTTCCGATTTGTACGTTTTGCGTATGTACATTTTGCTTTTTGTACATTTCGCTTGTGCACATTAAGCGTTGTGTACATTTTGCGTATTGTACAATTTACCGGTTGTTACATTTTGCGTGTAGTGTACATTTTGCGTATTGTACATTATGATGCGGAGGGCCAACTAAGCGGTGCGTAAAGAAATAATCCAACATAGGATTTCTTATTTTTCTTGCGGTTTCAATTGGAGTAATACTCCATTTTATATTTTCTTTGCGCACTGCTAGCTATCTCCCATTGCTCTATTTAGTGGAAAAACAGCCTAAAGCAGCATGTGGGCGTAAAACAAATGAATTTCTATTGTGTCTGGGCAATTTCTAATGAACTGTATTCTCTAGGCGCATGAATCAAATTTTGTTTGTGCTCATATTTCTACTTACATCTAATAAATAAGTATGCGCTCCCACAGGTATACCTTACAGCGAACACTCTAGTTTCTCCGAGATGATCCGGTTCGTGAAGTACCTCAAGCCGAAGCAGGTGGTGCCCACTGTGGACATCTCGGGGGGCATTAAGGCGGTTCAGGTAATATAAAACACTTGGATACGTGATAAATTACTAAGTACACACACTTGCACGTCATACTACCATTTTCTTTGTCGCACCTCCAAAAGATGGAATAGTCTACCAGCACACGTTTTCCCTCCTTCCTATGATATGGGGTCCTTCAAACGAGGCGTGAAGAGTTTTTCCATTAGAGGCGTTTCCACTTAACATCAGGTGGAGTGGAGTCATTTGCCGAGCTATGAATAAAAAATAAATAAAAAAAACTACCACAAACTGTCAAATTTCTCCAATAGACTTTGAACTTTATGTATATGGCATATGGTTGAAAGTCTATTGAAAAAATTTGACAGTTTTGAACAGGTTGATGTGCAGGCGTCTGTACTTACTATCCACAATACTAAGGCCCGATTTTTCAATCCTCAGATAAATTTTATTCTACGAGTAATATTGTCATCACACTAATATTATAAATGCGAAAGTTTGTGTGTATGTATGTTCTATATTTGTTGCTTCTTCACGCTCCAACGGATGGATGGATTTGGATGAAATTCGGCATACAGATAGGATAGTTTTTATCCCGATATTCCCACGGGAATCAAGCTATAAATATACTAAAAACGACAATTTTATTTTCCAATTAAAGATGATTTGTTTGTTTTGTGGTCATGGAAACCAAAGAGAATTTAATCACTTGATGGGAACTGTCAAAGCGGTACGAAGTCCGCCGGGTCCACTAGTTGTGACTTTTCTAAAGAGAATGTCATTATGACAAAATTAATTATTCAATGATTAAACATTAACTGACGATTGAAAAACGAGCCCTATTCTGTGCCTAAGGCGCGTAACGCCCACGTCCCTACTGCATTAGCAGTCGTTATCTGTCGATTAGTTATTTGATGGTTCGTGTCCCATTGTGAAGTGTAGGTTGATGTGTTCACTGATGATGATGATGATGGAAGAAATACTTTAGTACAATATTTTTTCGTTTCCAGAAATACTTCCCGTGCCCTCTGGTGTACAAAGAGGACATCCAGTGCCAAAGCAAAGTGACAGACTTCTTCAGCATACAAAATCGACAGCAAGTGCCGGCTGTCACCTGAACGTTAGGTAAGCGGCTTTTAGCTAATATTGCACAATAACAAACACACTCCTGTTTATATGAAACAACTTTTACGGGTCTACTCGCGTTTATTTCACACATTTATATATATTGGACGACCTCCGTAGCCGAGTGGCTAACTCTGAGGTTCGATTCCCGGTCGGGTTAATGTCGAAAACGAACTTCAATATTGTATCGGGTCTGGGTGGTTGTGGTACCGTTGTTGATTCCGATTTCTATAATAAGAGTGCTTTAGCTACTTGGAATCAGAACCACGTGTGATGTTGTCTATTAAAAAAAAAAGAACTAGTTATAGGTATATAGGTATATATTAGACAACATCACATACATTGTTCTGATCCAATGGTAAGTAGCTAAAGAACTCGTTTCATGAAAATCAGAAACAACGACGGTACCACAACCACCCAGACCCGACACAATATCGAAAAGATCATTTTCGACATTGACCCGACCAAGAATCGAACCCGGGACCTCCGAGTTAGCGCCGCCCAAAGTTTGGCGTGCAAGCCACTCGGCAACGGAGGTCGTCAAATTAAGGCATATCTTTAATATTATAACAGTCCCTGTTACTATGACGCTCCGTAGTCAGAGCAACTTTGATTTCCGATTGCGGCAACAGGCAACTCGCAACTCGCTATTTCCTTATAACCGAACCTAAACAAACCCGCAGACATAGCAACTCTAGTTGCAAGTTTCGATGATTGACAACAGTTTTCAGTTGCTGTAATCGCTAATTGAATCAGTTTTAAATAACTGCAACTAGCAACTATCATAATTGTATTAGTTGTCAAGTTGCTAGTTTCCCTAATTGACAATCGCCGACTGTTGACTTTGGAAGTTTATTTACCCCCTTACAAATAAACACTATTTAAGCATTTATTTAGTTAATCATTGTTTTGTCTCTTTTTCTCAAATTGAGAACGACGTTTGTGTGACGTTGACAAAACAATGATTAACTAAGTAAATGCTTAAATAGTGTTTATTTGTTAGAGTTGCGGCAACCGTAAACTGTTTCTGCAACTGGCAACCTTTAACCTTTGAGATGCGCATGCGCTGATCAGCGCCGCCAAACAATTAAAATTCTATTGTCTGTATTCACGGCAGACGACGAATTAACGAAATCTTTTAAAAGGTTGATAGTTGCTTCAACTAATGTTGCACTGTCTGCGATGCGCCTAAACGAGGTGCGAAGAAGCAACTTGCATCTCGGCAAGGACGGCTAGTGTGTTTATGTGATTTCAATAAATGATTTTCTTTCTTTTAACATCAAATGTCATTAGTTTAAGTATGTATAGTCGACCATGAAATTGCTTTATCACTTTTGACAAAAACTTCCATTACAACAAAATTTCGCTAGGGCTCATTGTCAATAATGACAACGTATTTGTCACTTGGTCTTTTAAACAATAATAGGACTTGTTGTTTTATTTTATGCAAACAAAATTCACTTCGAAGGTGGTAAAGCAATTTCATTGTCGACTATACATGTATGTATCAGTAATTTGTTTCCTAATAATATAGTCACGCAAACTTCTGTTCCATGTGGTATGGATAGGATTGGCTAGGCTAGGCTAGGGTTGGCTGGAAGAGATCTCTTCTAGAGATAAGCTCACCTTCGTATATGTCTTGTATAACGTCTGTTTCAATATGTATTTTGTATGTACAATAAAGAATTAATAAGTTATGTTTTGTTTCAGGTTTACATTCCGGGTAATTTACACTAAGCTATTACGTGACTGTGATGTATTTTTGATATTATTATTATTAGATTATAGTATTTATAAACTGTTATTGATTTGCTAATAAAAATTGTTAACCGACTATATTGGTTTTTCTTAAGTTTTATTTGTTCATTGCTTTGGTTTTAGACACAATTTAAAACAATAATGGGTTTGTGTTTACACTCAGCGTCTCAGATCGGCCCCAGATACAATTCCCAACGGTGGTACGCACGCTTTGCACATCAAGACTCACAAAATTGTTGATCGAAGACCACAAACTATCAAAGGAGATGTTCCATTTTTGTATTAATGTAACATATATAACTAAGGTAAGTAACTCATTGGCAATAATGATAATGTATCTGTCACTTGGTCTTATAAACAAAAATAGAACTTGTCTTTTTATTATAAGCACACAAAATTCACTTCTAAGGTGGTAAAGCAATTTCATTGTCGACTATACATACCTACCTATATGGCATATGGTTGAACATTAACTAAAGTCAATTCCCCACACTAATAGTGTGACGAGTCTTACGTTTTAATAGCTTACTATTGATTACACCACAGTGTGCCCACGAGTAAAATAAATTACTGTTAGTCACACCAGTGTGACCACGAGTCCGTCACAAGAAAATTGTCAGTTTTTGATAGGTCTTGTGCAGGCATCTGTATACATTGTTTTTGGTTTGATCGATGGAAGGGCTTATTTTAATCTTTTATTTCCCAGTGACTCCATATGGAGCCATAGAACAATTGAATTTCTATTGTCTGGTTTTATCGATAACGAGAGGTTAAGTCTGCCTAATTACCAGCTACTAAAACTGTCGCCAGTGCAACTAAGATATTACTAGTATTCATAGATTTTTAGAAAACTTTGATATTATTAATGACGCAAGGCCTTTTTCCAACAGTGGGAGACTACCAATATAGGTCATTAGCTACTAATTGAAGTAAAGTGAAAGAAAAGATGATAAGAGCCGAATTTAATAAGCAGGCTATCTTATCTCTATGTCTTGGCTGGACAACAATGAACTTTACTTTGCAATGTCGTTATTGAAATTGCTTTACCATTTTTGACAAAAAAAAATCCACAATCAAACTTCGCTAAGACTTATTCAGTGTCAATGATGACAACGTTTGTCACTTGGTCTTGTAAGCAAAAATAACCTTGTTTTATGATATGCAAACAATAGAAAAGAGTTGTAAGGCGGTAAAAGTAATTTCATAATCGACTATACAAAGTAAGTTCATTGTTATTATGTCCAGCCAGCTGATAGAGATAAGATAGCCAATTCCTCTTATCCGTCCTTACCTTAGATGAGATGAAGGCCAAGTGCTTCTTCATTGTAAAATAATAATAAAAATATATAAATAAGAAAACGCAAATTCACAATCTAATTATATATTTGGCGTACTAAGGGAAAAGCAAAGTAGGCAACGTTTCAAAAATAAAAAACATCTTCATTAATTTGTGCTCTTCCACACTGAACATAAGGTTCATTTTAGGGGGTCATCGCAGTTCGCAGCGCCCCTACACTTCAACATTCGCGTTAGATATTTGTTGTACCATACTATGATGGCTTGAAACTCGTCTTCGATCGAGTTGGTCATCTCGTATGGATCGCTGGATAAGTCGTACAACTCCTCGAAGTTCTGTAACAAAATTAAACTTAATAACATTTCATTTTTTTGATAAGGGACAATATCTTGTTACTGCCGGACGAAGGAATAATCTGGTATATATTATTTTGTAAGGCGCTTAGATTTAGCAGTAGCTAAGAGAAACCACAAGAAACTAAACCTTATAAACTCTTAATAAAATTGAGTTTAATGAAAATTTAAAATTTTTGAGAAAATAAAAAGAAATACTGTAATACTACGGCCACACTATCGCGGACTCGCGGTATCGCGAACATTTTGACAAGTCGGGCCAAGTCACATTTTGACAAGTCACATTTCGAACACGGTCAAAAATGTAATTATTGCTTGTCGTGAAAACGTGTGGCCGTAGCATAAAGGCTTCGCCAAACAGAACGCGCTATAGCGCGGCGTCAGAGCGCTAGCCTGACGCCGCGCTATAGCGTAGAATTGTAATGTACTATGACGGTAGACGCTGTCAAACAGAGCACCGGCGCTAGCAGTACGCTACGCTCTGACGCGGCGCTAGGACGCTCTGACACCAGGCGTTGTATTTTTTTACAGATTTTATTTTAGCGTCCGACTGAAATAATGCTTTATGACTGAAAATATGATTGAAAAACTGTTAGAAATGGTTCGAAAACACCCCTGCTTATTAATATAAAGGATACTTTTTATAAAAACATAGTAATAAGGAAATCTTATAAAAACGATCTTCATGTGATGAAAGCTCGCGACCACAAACGATGATATTCTCCTAATTCGTTTCTCTTTTTATTGATGTCGTGAACCCATACTCTTTTTCTCTGTGATCGTGATAAAACGTATAAAAGTAACAATTCTTCCACATCTAAATCACTCGACATCTCAACATCGAATAAACTTTCCAAAGCCAACGCGACGCTCTGACGCCGCGCTATATCGCGTTCTTTTTGGCGTAGTGTGACTTCAAAGAGCGCGACGTTAAAACGCGACGCTCTGACGCCGCGCTATAGCGCGTTCTTTTTGGCGTAGTGTGACTTCAAAGAGCGCGACGTTAAAACGCGACGCTCTGACGCCGCGCTATATCGCGTTCTTTTTGGCGTAGTGTGACTTCAAAGAGCGCGACGTTAAAACGCGACGCTCTGACGCCGCGCTATAGCGCGTTCTTTTTGGCGTAGTGTGACTTCAAAGAGCGCGACGTTAAAACGCGACGCTCTGACGCCGCGCTATATCGCGTTCTTTTTGGCGTAGTGTGACTTCAAAGAGCGCGACGTTAAAACGCGACGCTCTGACGCCGCGCTATAGCGCGTTCTTTTTGGCGTAGTGTGACTTCAAAGAGCGCGACGTTAAAACGCGACGCTCTGACGCCGCGCTATAGCGCGTTCTTTTTGGCGTAGTGTGACTTCAAAGAGCGCGACGTTAAAACGCGACGCTCTGACGCCGCGCTATAGCGCGTTCTTTTTGGCGTAGTGTGACTTCAAAGAGCGCGACGTTAAAACGCGACGCTCTGACGCCGCGCTATAGCGCGTTCTGTTTGGCGAAGCCTTAACAGAATGTATATTTTAATTATATACATAAGTATATTTTTTAATTTATGTATTTTACTTCTTGTATATGTATACTCGTAATAAAAATTATTTGTTCGTCCCGTATGTAAGGCTTTACCATTTATCCGATTGTGATAAAACTTTGTTAATGTTGTGACGCTTATGAGGACGAAGTCACCGCTAGTGATATGTATTTTATTTTAATTTTATTTTGTTTGGGATAACAAACAGTTATACAATATATATAAGTAAACAAAGTGTTTTATAAACTAACTTATTACTAATTGTGTAACCAACAACGGTATCCACAGATTACCTTTAAGTTTTAAGTTTTGAAGCGTACTGCGTACTTTAAAAGATAATGAATCAAATGAAAAGCTGGTTTCAGTATGAAATGTTAGTTACTCATTAAAAATAAAAAATAAGAATTGGGTTGGCTGTCAAGAATGTCAAGGCTCGTAGGTAGGTATGTAAGATATCTTTGAGGTAAAAGAAAGTTTTAGTTTTATAGTCTTGTATGGTAAGTTGGAAATTACGGGTTTTAACGATAATTATATATTGTGCTTGGGCTGGGTATTAGTGTATTTGAAATTAAATTGATTATTATTATGACTGGATATTACTTTATATAATAGGAAAATAACAGAAGAAGTAGCTGGTGTTTGCTTAATGTGACAATAATAATTCATGTAGTTTGAAATTGAATGAAGCTGCCGAGAGGGAGAATATATCTATCTCTTGGTTGATAAGTAGCTCGTTAAAAATGGTCATAATTCTTACAAGGGGGGCACGAAGACCTGCATTGGTATTGATAGGATCGGGACAAAAGAGCTTATGCGGATATCCTTTGCGGATACGTATTGAGTTGCTAGGAATCCTGTATTTGATTTTATCAGTTAAATCGTTGCAATCGTATTTACTATGTATGATATTATATAAACAACGCAGGTCAAGAGCCGACCTACGCAGCTCCAATTGAGGCATAGAAAACTATTGCAGTAGCTGGGCGTAACATAATTTCGTTCCAAAAACACAAATGTTGAAAAAATTTCCACGAGCAGGGTTTGAACCTGCACCCTTCTGACATACCGGGTCAGGTGCTCTTCCAATTGAGCTATCGTGGTTCTAACCAGCCCGCCGAAATTATTCAACACTATTTACTTTTTACTTTGAAAGCCAAAGGCGCCCATTCAATGTTAACAACTACCGTCATTAACATCCGATCATAATATTTTTACAAATATTAAAGAGCAAGCTATTTATAAATGTTTATATAATTTAAAAAAAAATAAAATAAAATAAGTTAAAAATTCTACTACTTCTACTTCTTAACTGATCTTTAATATTTGTAAAAATATTATGATCGGATGTTAATGACGGTAGTTGTTAACATTGAATGGGCGCCTTTGGCTTTCAAAGTAAAAAGTAAATAGTGTTGAATAATTTCGGCGGGTTGGTTAGAACCACGATAGCTCAATTGGAAGAGCACCTGACCCGGTATGTCAGAAGGGTGCAGGTTCAAACCCTGCTCGTGGAAATTTTTTCAACATTTGTGTTTTTGTAATTTGTTCGCAACAAAATTTGCGTTAAAAATTATATAAACATTTATAAATAGCTTGCCTACTTCTTAACTGATCTTTAATATTTGTAAAAATATTAAAGATCAAACAAAAACTATAATACTCAAATACAACCTATTTCGATTGCAATAATCACTAAGTCGTTCAAGATCTTCCTGAAGTTCAAAACAATCGTTATTAGACCTAATCTGTTTATAAATTTTTAAATCGTCGGCGTAAAGTATGAAATTACTATGTAAGAAGCATTCACTAATGTCGTTAACAAATAAAACGAAGAGCAAAGGTCCTAAAATTGAGCCTTGAGCTATACCTGACGTTGCCTTAAAAGTGTTCGACATGTGACCGTTGATCACCACTTTCTGTGTTCTATTTATGATATACGAGCTGAACCACCGCAAAAGGTTGCCTCGTATTCCGTTAAAAGCTATTTTTTGGAGAAGGAGCTCATGATCTACCTTGTCAAAGGCCTTACAAAAGTCGGTATATATTGTATCAACTTGGACGCCGACGCAGACTTAACTCTGCCGTTGCCAGTCCCAAGCCCGGATGAAAAAAGAGGAGGGTTGACTGTGAACGACGAAAACCACCATCATCTACCCTCAACAACTGGGTAGGAAGACAGTCATAAAATTCGTCAACGCCGAGCAATGGGCGGCGGTTAACTAACCCATTAGACTGGCCATCGTGTGCCTTGAGTGACTAAATACCCTCAGAAAGAGCGAAGGTAGATGCTTGGGAAACATCTGCAATTACTCTTCCCACCCCCCCTTTTTTATGGTTATGGATAATGAATATTGTGATTTGTCCTGCGATCCGGCTAACCCCCGGCGCCATGAGGTATCCGGGCTACATGGTGTGAAATATGTTACCGAAGACTGTACAGAAGTGGGCGACCAGGCATCTGCGACAGTGAATACTACTGGAAAGCGTAAATATGTGCAACAGGCGTTTCACCCTAGCCTATTTATAAGAAATAGAAGCTCATCTCTGGGAAGTATAACCCAGTTAGAGTCATCACTACATGCGCCACTTGTAACCCAGGGCGATGTACACACTCCTAAACCTTCTGACTGGCAAAGGATTCCTGTAGCCAGAACCAACAAGCGGAAAAAGTTGTCCCAAACACCATCTCCAGAAGGGCTGAAGATAACCAACCGGTTCAGTAACCTACCTATAGACCTTACAGACGAATCTGCCGCACCAAAAGAAAAGCGACCTTGTAAGCCACCGCTCATCGTTCTATATGGAATTGACGACATTAACAAACTAACAGAACTTCTAGAAACTACTGCAGATAAAGACTGTTTTACCCTTAAGATCGTTAACAGGAATCAGCTTAGAATAACGTGTAAAGATGTTGAAAATTATAAAAATATTATAACCACTGTTCGGGCCAAGGGACTTATAGGTCACACCTTCAACCTGAAAGACCAACGATGCTATAGAGTGGTTATCAAGAATTTGCATTATACAACTCCACATGACGCCATTAAAGAAGAAATATCAAAGTCAGGTAATGAAGTTTGTGGTGAAATTATAAATGCAAAATACAGACCAGACAAAAACCAACTTCGACATTTTTCGTCAATGTAGCTCCAGGTCCGAACAATAAAGTCGTTAAAGATATAAAGTACATCTACCATCAGTCAGTCATCATTGAAGATCCTAAAAGAAGAACCTCAATACCACAGTGCCAAAGATGCCAACAGTATGGGCACTCTAAGAACTACTGCATGAGGCCATACCGCTGCGTAAAATGTGCCCAAGGACACAAAACTGCGGATTGTCCTAAAAAAGACCGCAAAACACCTGCAATATGTGCCCTCTGCCAAGGTGCACATCCAGCTAATTACAAAGGATGTGAAATATATAAAGAGATTTTGGCAAGAAGAACATCAAGAAACCCAGCTACAAGGCCTAAAAAACCAGGCTTATTCAAAAAGATGAAGGAAACAACAATACCCCATAACTTGGAAGATAAAGATACTGCCCTTTACTCCGAAAAACTAAAAAAAAAAAACAAACCCGAAGACGGAGCACCTGAGAGTGAAACATTTAACAAACTAGAATACCTGCTACTCAAACAATCTGAAAAGTTTGATACTATCTTACAACAAATGAGTACCCTATTAGGGCTCATAGCAACACTCGTCAACATTCTGCCAAAAAAAAAATAGGTCTAAGAATCGCGACATGGAACATTAATGGGTTAGCCCCCAATAAGTCCGAATTAGAATTATTGATGTCTAATAACCAACACGATGCTGTTCTTATATCTGAAGCACATTGCACTGAAAAAAGCAATATAAAAATCAAAGGTTATGAAATCTATGTCACTACTCACCCTGATGGAACTGGACATGCTGGAACCGCCATCGTAATACGTAGCTCGATTAAGCACCAAGTACTGCCAGAATATAAAACCAGCCACATCCAGGCGACAACTTTATCAGTGGAATACAAAGGAGGATACCTTAATCTTTCTGCGGTCTACTGCCCACCAAGACACACTATCGACTCCTTAAAGTTTAGTCACTACTTATCGACATTGGGAAGCAGATTTATAGCGGGGGGCGACTGGAACGCCAAACATACTTATTGGGGTTCTAGACTGACAACAACTAGAGGTAGGCAGCTCAAACTCAGCCTTGACACAAATAACTTCACCCCAATCTCAGCCAGTGAACCAACATATTGGCCCACAGATCCAAATAAAACACCGGATCTGTTAGACTTTTTTATAATCAAAGGCCTGTCCAAATATTACTTTAAGGCTGAGTCCTGTCTCGATAGCAGCTCTGACCACACCCCAGTCATAGTCACTGTAAGCACAACAATATTGTGCTACGAAAGACAAGACTCTCTTTATAACAAACTTACAAACTGGGACGGCTTCAGAGATTACCTAGAAGAGAATGTTGAACTACATATTTCCTTAAAGACGCCTGAGGAAATAGAAGATGCAACCAACTACATAACCAATATGATACAAAATGCTTGTTGGCTAAACACTCCGACCGAAAAACAAAGACACATAAGCGGAAACATACCACTAGAGATAAAGCAAAAGGTTTTAGAAAAAAGGAGACTAAGAAGGGTCTGGCATCAATCAAGACATGCAAGTGACAAGACAGCCTTAAACAAATCCATTAGAGAATTGAGAGACATGCTGGATAAGGCCAATAATGCTACACTTCAGAGTAGACTGGAAAACTTAACTGCCACAGCATCATCCGAATATTCTCTATGGAAATTCACAAAACCTCTTAATAGACCGCAGCAATTTAAATCGGCTATAAGAACCAGTGGCGGTTATTGGGCTAAAACTGGTAAGGAGAAAGCCAATGCATTTGCAGCCCATCTGGCGAATGTTTTTAAACCATATGTAAGTGACCGCGCGGATGCCGATAAAGAAATTCACGATATTATGCGGCAGGACTTCCAAATGTCATTACCACCAAGACCAGTGACAGTGCACGAGCTGATGGAAACTATAAAACGTCTTCAAAGTAAAAAGGCCCCAGGATTCTACTTGATTACCAAAGAGATCCTCGTACAGCTGCCTAGAAAGGCTTTTGTCTTTCTGACCACCCTGTACAATGGTATACTCCGAGTGCAGCATTTCCCGAGCATCCGGAAAGTATCTATAACAACAATGATACACAAGGTAGGAAAGTCCAAAGAAGATGTTACATCCTACAGGCCGATAAGTCTACTGCCGACTCTTTCTAAGGCGTTTGAAAGAATACTGTTGAGCAGAATAGCACCACTACTGACCCAAAATAATATTGTCCCCCCGCACCAATTTGGGTTCAGACAACAACACTCAACAGTTGAACAAGTGCATCGTGTGTGCGAAAAAAATCGTAAGTCACTAGAAACAAAAGAATACTGCTCAGCGGTATTCCTAGATATTCAACAGGCATTTGACAAGGTTTGGCACCAGGGTCTATTGTGTAAGATAAAAAAGTCGTTGCCTCACAGCTATTACCTGTTGATGGCGTCTTACCTGTCCGATCGCATGTTCCAAGTCCGAGAGGACGGAGACACGTCGGAGATCTACGACATAATGGCCGGAGTGTCGCAAGGGTCAGTCCTTGGACCAGTGTTGTACACCCTATACACTGCTGATCTTCCCGAAGTCCAAGGGGTAACAACAGCTACGTTTGCTGATGATACCGCATTATTGGCAAGCAACACAGATCCCCAAACTGCCTCCAATATACTGCAAACGAGTCTGTGCAAGGTGGACGATTGGCTCCAAAAATGGCGTATAAGAGCAAGCGCCTCGAAATCAGTGCACATTACCTTTACACTCAGAAAGGAAAATTGCCCACCAGTAACCCTAGGGAACAACATTCTACCTCATAGTGACACAGTAAGATATCTTGGACTACACCTGGATAGAAGATTGACTTGGAAGAAGCATATTAAGTCAAAACGAGACGAGCTAAACATCCGCTTTAAGAATATTTACTGGCTAATGGCACGAAACTCCAAACTTTCTGTAGACAACAAACTTCTCATTTACAAAATGATCCTAAAACCAATATGGATGTATGGGATCCAATTGTGGGGAAGCGCCTGCAACACAAGCTTATCAATCATCCAAAGGTTGCAAAATGGTATATTGCGAACAATATCAAATGCACCTTGGTTTGTCACCAACGCAGAACTCCATGAAGCATTGAATATAGCAACAGTGAAGGAAGAGATTAGATTGTCCGCTTCAAACTACAGATTTCGACTTGAGAACCATCCCAATGAACTGGCCACAGCACTCTCAAAAGTAACTTACCACAAACGCCTCAGGCGCCATGACATACAGGGCTTGGAGAGGCGATTCTGAAAGATGGAGGAGAACTCCCACTGGGGAGCACCCTTCTTACGCTATGAAATTCACTGAACAAATCTGCTTTTAGTTTGAGGACTGATCGCAGATTGGCACAAAAAAAAAAAAAAAACTTGGACGCGTTGGTCCATGCTAGTAAATAGAAAGTTGGTGTAAATTAAGAGATTTGTTATGGTGGAACGTTGCTTAACGAACCCATGTTGCTGTGGTAGTATAATTTTGTGTAGATCAACATAGATAGCGTTATGTACTAGCCTCTCAAGGACCTTTGACACGGTAGATAGTAAAGAGATTGGACGATAGTTTGTTACGTCATCTTTGGACCCGGCTTTATATATCGGCGTTATGTTAGCAGACTTCCAAATAGCAGGTAGAACTCCTTCAGAAATACATTTATTGAATATTATTTTTAAAGGAATACCGATGTTACTAGCTGTGAGCTTAAGGAATAAAGGTGGAACGTTATCTGGACCAGAACCTTTGGTAATGTCTAAAAGTTTAAGTTCCTTAACCACCTGTGCTTTAGAAAAACTTAGATCAGATATGATAAAGCTACCATTTTCATTTTCAGTCTGACTTGATTCGACCATGAAATTAGAAGAAGTGCCTTTCTCAAAGACTGATCCAAAGAAACTACTAAACAGGTTGCAAATGGTGGTAGGATCATCAGACTCAATGTCGCTGTACCTCATAGTATGGGGATAGCCTCCTTTGTCGTGCCTGTGTACGAAAGCCCAGAAATACTTTAGGTCTTCACGTATATTTTTCTCCACAGATAAGATGTAATTGTTAAAGCATTCTTCACTCAATTTTTTAAAACGTCTACGATACATAGCAAACTGTTCATAGTCTACGATATTACTAAATTTCTTCCACCTAACCCACGCTTTGTTTTTGTCTTTTGCTATGTGTATCAAGGGCCGAGTGAACCAAATTGGATATGCGGTCGGTTTAGATTGTCTGAGAGGTACTCTTTTAGCAATTATCATATATACGTGCTCATAGAAGGTGGTCACGGCATCCTCAGCGGACAGTTTATCAAAAAGTTGGTACCAGTCAATTGCAGCGATGTCGTCATTAATAACTTGATAATTAGCTTCGTGGAATCGGTATCTAGGCAGGCTTGCCTTAGGCATGCAGGTATGCACTAGGCCCAACGATATGAGGACAGTAAAAGGAGGATGATGCTCATCAATACGAACAAGAGGCGAGAGTGTTGCGTCACAACAGGTACAATCAGGAGAATTTGATAAAAATAAGTCCGAAGTGCGGTCGTTAATGTTTTTAGTCACATTAAATTGTGAACACTGTAGAAACGAAAGGAAGTTTATTAAATAGTTGTCTATATCGCCACTATCACGCGTTAAAATAGGCACTATGCCAGACAAACCAGAGCCAGCTGATTGCCAGTGGAGAGAGGGGATGTTAAAGTCTCCAGCAATATAAAAATTATCAACCCTGGGTTAATAGTAACGTTGCCTGTAGAGGGTTGAGAAAAGACTTATATACACTATATGGTTGATGTGGAGGTATGTATAATGCACAAACTAAATGAATTTTGTTACAGGACGTAGACGGAATTTGCAAAAGTACATATTCTATATTAGCCGGCGTTACGTCTTTGCCAGCCACGTCTCCAGGCGTAAACGTACCATCACAATCACTAATAGTAAATCGTCGGGCTGACAGGGTGCGGCGCACCGCGATTAACACTCCGCCGCCATCCTGCTTATTGGTAGCTACAAAGTCACGATCACACCGATAGATCACATAACGTGAATCAACCAACATGGTATCAATTATAGCAGGGTTCAACCATGTTTCTGTTAACATGATTATGTTGTATGATTCCGATAATATGTTCATATAAATGGTTTGGAGTTTAGTGCGTAGGCCCCTGCAGTTTTGATAATATATTGATAATTTAGTAGCCATTTCTATTTGTTAATAATACAATAAATGTTATTAAAGAGTGATAAGGTGTTGATTGTATTACACTACACGATACTGTCACAAAAAGCAAAACACTTAGCAAGACATAATGAGATATAAACGCATTGTAAGTGCTAAATTTTAAGATTTTACGTATTAATAAAAATAATATGAGAAACTGATAAATTAGTTCGTATCTAGAACCTTGACAAACCATATTTAGACTGTTCTTAATGTTATTTATAGTACCACAGCCCTGACAGAACTTATTTAGATTATTTAAAGAAGTATTTATTATATTATAACCACCAATCACTCCCATCGGAAACAGACAAATTACATAATTAATGCTCAAATAATTTATGCGACATACATATGTGACGTACATACTGATAGATATTATATCGATTAACCCCAAGTACTGACGAGAATAAATAACGATTATACTTGTATAATATGAACATAGTGAAATTAACACATGGAAAGTATGAAACAGTATCGTAACATGCATTGCAAATGTTGTATGATTATGATTACTCGTTACAAAGCTTATAAACATTAACGCAATATCTTTATAATTATCATACAAAACACTTACCAAATAAAAAAAATAATTGTTCAAACAATAAACCACTTGACTTGATAAACCAGGCTTAATTAGAAAGTTAAACACTACACAAATTAATTCACGGGAAAAATGTGCCTTTGTGCCAATGATTTACAGTAAATAATTAGTAAAAACCAATTTAATTGCAAACGAAAATAACTTGCTGAGTAAAAAAGATTGTTCCAATGAACCACTTCTTTTGATACACCCGGCGTAGTTACAAAGTTAAACACTACACAAGTTAAATTAAAATTTGCCGGAAAAATATGTATTTGTGCAATTGAATTATAGTGAAAAATTAGATAAAACCAATAAAGTTGCATTACAATTATTAATAAGTGGGTAGATACGAAATCGCGTAGGTCAGCTCGACATTCAACAGCTGTACGGTATAGACATAGTGTAATGCACGACTCAGAGACTGTGCAGCTGAGATAAATAAGTTTCACACAGAAGTTATACTTGCGACATAGTATTGAACGACGTCCAAATGATACAATAACGCTATGAGTTATGTGGAAAGTTTTGAGTAGGGTAATAATATACAAAGAGTTGCACGACTCATGCATGCTTTTTGTTCCTGATCTTTTCCAAGTCCTCGGTATGACGAACGGAGAAGGCTGGTGAGGTTTCATTTTCTCGCACAAGTATGGTCCCGTTTTTGATCCACGTAAACTTATATCCACAGTTCTTAGCAGCGAGTCGGGTTTCACGAAACAATTTCTTCGTTTTCAATGTAAGGTGCTCGTTGAGATATACGTTTTGCGGAGTTCCCGTTATATTTAACTGAGTCGTCGTAACGCCCTTTGCCATTCTTACTGACGCCAGCATTTTGTCGCGCAAAACTCGACTTACTAATTTGACAATTACATTTTTAGGTTGCCTGCTCTCAGGGCTGGCATGTGGCACGCGATGGGCTGAAATAATGTCCTGACTAGTCACAGAAAGTTTTACTAACGTTCCTATTTCGAGTGCTATAGACGAAAGATCTTCGCCACTTTTTTCCGGCAAATTGTTTATTTCCAGGTTGCATTGGCGCGCTTGTTGATCCATATTTTCTATCTTCGACTCAAGTTCCATGATACGCTTCGTGTGAGTGTCGTTTGTAGATTTCTTAGCAAGATCTTCAACAAAAAATCAATCAAAATAAAAAAAAAATAAAAAATATTTATTTACTTTCAAATATCATTTTACAACAGCAGGGGGCCAGAGTCTCCTTTTGAGCATAATAATACTTGTTTCAGAAGGCTCTGCTCTTCATATAACATAATTTGTGATATTTGACTGTGAATGTATTAAACTTTACAAATATACTTATATCGGTTTAACTTAAACTTAAATTGCTATACAGATTAACAAAGAATAAAAGTAATGTGTAGCATGTGTGTGTGTGTGTGTGTGAGGGTGTGTGTGTGTGTGTGAGGGTGTGTGTGTGTGTGAGGGTGTGTGTGTGTGTGAGGGTGTGTGTGTGTGTGTGTGTGTGTGTGTGTGTGTGTGTGTGTGAGGTGAGGGTGTGTGTGTGTGTGTGAGTGTGTGTGTGTGTGTGTGTATGCGTATGTGTGTGTGTGTGTGTATGTGTATGTGTATGTGTGGGTGTATGTGTGTGTGTGTTTTGTTCAATAGTTGTTTAAAACCACTTAGAAACTCCATTTATTTCAGGATTAATTCAGTTTCTTCATAATTAAGGGTTTGAATCCAAGTAATTAATCTAGATTTACATTCATGATATGATTTATTGTATATACTAATCCTTTTATTAACTTCATTATACATTTGAGCTGACTGTGCATCATATTGTTTTTTAGCAAACACATTTTTAGTAGTAGGCATCTTAAGTACAATGTCTTTCCTTCTCCTATTTTCTACATTTGGATCATATTTAATCGTTTTATATTTTTTATTATAGTATGGATGATATAGAGTTTACGTACGGAAAGTAAGTTGCTAATTTTGTAAAGCTCATCAGTGGGAAAACGTCGCTTTTTGAAATACATAACTTTAATTAAAGCTCTTTGTGCTCTTTCAGCTTCAATAAACCGCGTTTTATAGGCTCCCCCCCAAACAGGTATACAGTAGATTATTATCGACTGTACCAGAGCAATGTATATCTCATTTAACAAATTTCTAGAGCTAGTAGTGTGTGTTGGAACTACGTATCTTAATGTTTTGAACAGCCAAATAAGTTTTCTGATTCTAGAAGATATTAAATTAATTTGTGGATACCAGGATAATTTATCATCTATTAATATGCCTAAGTATTTTATTTGATTTACGCGATTTATAGACGGACACATACATGTGGTGTTATTAGCTATATCATTATTGCATTCATGTATTCTGATATTGAAAGTTTCTGTTGGTTGTGTGTTATTTTTTATACTAAAATAAATGTAGTTAGTTTTCGTAGTATTGAGTGTAAGGAGATTATTTTTAAGCCATTTTGCGACTAGAACCATACCACTTTCGGAATTAAATCTGACGCTACTTCAACTTGGGCCGTTAAAAACTATGGTTGTATCATCCGCGTATGTAAAAATGTTTGCGTTTAACAGGTTCATATTGCACAAGTCATTAATGTACACCAAGAACAGCGTAGGACCAAGCACACTTCCCTGGGGTACTCCGTAATGCACATCAACAGACTTACTAGTATGTTGATCAAGCTTTACTATCTGTTTTCTGTTTTTTAAATAGTCCTGGAAAATCAATAGAGTGATACCCCTGACTCAAATTTTTTCCAATTTACGTATAAGGATGGGGACAGAAACCGTGTCAAATGCTTTTTTAGGTCAATAAAAATTGATAAACATTTGTTGCCTTTATCAAGTTGTGACGATATAAGTGAAGCTAGAGATGTAACTGCGTCTTCAGTCGATATTCCTTTTCGGAAGCCGAATTGGTTTGGTGATAAAATATTAAAAGATGTTAAGTAATTTAGTAATCGGGTATTAAGTAACTTTTCTAAGATTTTTGATAAAACAGATAAAACAGAGATAGGCCGATAGTTATTCACGTCATTTTTTGTCACCACCCTTATAAACAAGAGTAATAACAGACTGCTTCAACAAAGCCGGAAAAGTGCCTGTACTAAAGCATAGATTAAAAAGATGAGTCAATACGGGGATAATTTCGTGTCTTATTAGTTTCAGGTACTCGGTTGAAATATTGTCCCAACCTGGTGCACTATCAGATTTCAGATTCATTATTACATTATTGACCTCTTCCGGACCAGTGTCTAGAAGAACCATAGATTGGGGTTCGTTAGGAATTTTTTGAAGATAGCTATTAAAATCATTTTGCGAAGTACCTGAAAGAATATTCTCTGCTAAATTTTTGCCAATGCTAGCAAAAAATTCATTTATATAATTTGCTGAGTTAACAGGCGAAGTCCCTATTTTAGTTAGTTCATCATTCAATTTTTTATTTTTATTAGTATACGTGATTTGTTTAACATTTTTCCAGAGCAATCTATTATTATTCATTGAATTAGCCAGCAATTGTCGTTCATATTTTCTTTTTACTTTTCTTAATAGATTATTACAAAAATTTCTATAACGTTTAAATGTGATTTTTTTTATTTCATTACTAGGATCCGCACGGCATTTTTTTTGAAGGTTATTACGGTTTTTAATACATTTTAGCAAACCAGGAGTCATCCAGGGTTTGATTACACGTTTGCTTTTAGGAATTTTTGAAACGTTAGTGTTATTTACAATACTTTCAGTTATATTTTTTAAAAGAATTTCAGTTAAAACATTTGGGTCATTGCAAAAGAGTAATTCATTTAATTTTTTTCTCTGAAGATATTTAAGTGTCTTTTCTAGATCAATGTTGGTCCTAGTTTTTTTTATTTTGACCCTTTGCTTGGATTTAGCCAGCACTAAAAGCGTGGTAAAGTGATCTGTCAGAGTTGTTTGTAAGATAGCAATGAACGCCATTTCTTTATTATTATTCATCACCATCATCATCATCTCAGCCAAAAGACGTCCACTGCTGGACAAAGGCCTCCCCCAAGGATCTCCACAACGACCGGTTTTGTGCTGCTCGCATCCAGCGGCTTCCCGCGACCTTCACCAGATCGTCGGTCCACCTTGTTGGAGGCCTGCCCACACTGCGCTTTCCGGTACGCGGTCGCCACTCCAGGACTATCCCGCCCCAGCGGCCATCAGTCCTGCGAGCAATGTGCCCTGCCCACTGCCACTTAAGCTTTGCAACTCTTCGGGCTATGTCGGTTACCTTAGTTCTTCTGCGGATCTCCTCATTTCTGATTCGATCAAGCAGAGAAACCCCGAGCATAGCCCTCTCCATTGCTCTTTGAGTGACTTTGAGCCTTTTTATGAGGCCCATAGTGAGCGACCACGTCTCAGTCCCGTATGTCATCACTGGCAACACACACTGGTCAAAGACTTTCGTCTTGAGACACTGCGGTACATTGGACGCAAAGATATTTCGTAGCTTACCGAACGCTGCCCAGCCTAATTGGATTCGACGATTGACTTCTTTGCTGAAGTTGGACCTACCTAGCTGGACCGTTTGTCCCAGGTAAACATAATCGTCCACAACTTCAAGGGCAGAGTCCCCAACTTTCAGAGGAGTGGGTACAACACGTGAGTTCGACATAACTTTCGTCTTCTCCATGTTCATTTTAAGACCCACTTGTTGAGAGACTCTGTTGAGGTCACCGAGCATTGTGCCGAGGTCTTCCAGGGTCTCAGCCATGACCACTATATCGTCAGCAAATCGAAGGTGAGTGATGTATACGCCGTTGACGTTGATGCCGAGTCCTTTCCAGTCCAAAAGCTTGAAAACATCTTCCAGTGCAGCAGTGAACAGTTTCGGAGATATCACATCTCCCTGTCTCACTCCTCGCTGCAACTGGATAGGTTTCGAGTTCTGGTCCTGAAGACGGACTGACATAGTGGCGCTTTCATACAAACACTTCAACACTTCGATGTACCGGTAGTCAATTTGGCACCGCTGGAGAGACTGCAGCACGGCCCATGTTTCAATCGAATCGAAGGCTTTTTCATAGTCCACAAACGCTAAGCAAAGAGGCTGGTTATACTCCTCGGTCTTCTGTATAACCTGCCGCAGCGTATGTATGTGGTCTATGGTGCTGAAGCCTTTTCGGAAACCGGCTTGTTCGATAGGCTGGAAGTCATCAAACCTACGTGCGAGACGATTCGTTATGACTCTCGAAAACAGCTTGTAGACGTGGCTCAGAAGTGAGATGGGTCTGTAGTTCTTCAGCAGGGTTTTGTCGCCCTTTTTGAAGAACAGTACCACCATACCTTCGTGCCACGTCTCTGGCGTTCTGCCCCCTAGTACGACGGAATTAAATAGCTTCTGAAGAGCTACGAGTACCGGTCTTCCGCCTGCTTTCAGAAGCTCGGCCGTAATTCCGTCAGCACCTGGTGCCTTGCCGTTTTTGAGCTGTTTGAGAGCCATACTAATCTCGTAAAGTATAGTTAGTAGGTAGTAGGTATAGTGCCGGGTTAACTTAGCTCTAGGGTCTTTAGCTAAGCTTTGTACAGGTGGCCGCGTGGATGTGTAAAGCTGCCCATAGAACTTCTGGACCTCTTCCATAACATCGGACCTGGTCGTGACAGTTCTGCCGTCATCGGTTTTCAGCGTCGTCAGTTGGCACTGCCCAATACCCAGATCTCTTGCGAACACTTTTGAGCCTTTGTTCCGCTCAATGGCCTCTTTAATACGGTCAGTATTAAATCGGCGCGTGTCGCGAGTCATAGACTTCGAGATCTGCCTATTTAGCCGCCGAAACTGAGACGCATCACCTGAGGAAAGCAGAACCATTGCGCGCCGCTCTTCCATTAGTTTTAGGGTATGGTCTGAGAACTTTTTGGTTCCTTTTGTACGGTGGGTTTTAAAAAACTTGGACCCAACTGTTTGGACAGTTTCCACAAACCTGTTGCTGTATTCGTCCACATTTTCGCAATCGTTTAGGCACTCGAAGCGATTTTGCAATTTGAGTTGAAAGCTTTCGGGGTTTTGGATTTGGATGGGTGCAGGACGGAGCGTAGACCTTATCAATCGACGTCTTTCCAGCTTAACGTTGATATTCAATGTGCCTCTTACCAACCGGTGATCGCTGCCAGTTTTAAACGCATTGATCACAGTGACATCATTGAATATTTGCTTCCTCGTCGACATAATAAAGTCAATCTCGTTTTTTGTTGCACCATCGGGACTCATCCAGGTCCACTTGCGGTGTTCAGCCTTCCTGAAAAAGGAATTCATCATAAAGAGTCCCTCCCTTTCCAGAAAGTCCGCCAGCAGTTGGCCCCGTGAGTTCCGATTACCAACCCCAAATCGTCCCACTCTCATCTCATCGCCGCTTCGTTTGCCCAGTTTTGCGTTGAAATCTCCCATGACAACGGTGTAATGAGTTTTGGAGGCTTGTATGGCTCTAGAGATGTCCTCATACGTAGCCTCCACCTCATCGTCAGGGTGTGTCGTAGTAGGAGCATAAACCTGTATGACCTTCAACGAATACCGTTTGGTTATTCTGAGTATAAGGTACGCTACCCTAGGCGACACACTCCCGGTCTCGACAACGTTGTTCACGAGGGACTTGTGGACGATGAACCCGACACCTCCTTGGGACAGTTGTTCGCCTTCCCGGAAATAGAGTAAGTTACCAGACTTGAGGATTATCGAGT
This sequence comes from Eudonia lacustrata, assembly GCA_947562085.1. Classification (NCBI taxonomy): domain Eukaryota; kingdom Metazoa; phylum Arthropoda; class Insecta; order Lepidoptera; family Crambidae; genus Eudonia; species Eudonia lacustrata. The sequence goes on along the minus strand of OX387329.1, from coordinate 9,485,224 downwards.
CCTGCCCCTCTCTTCGAACTTCAGATAATCCAACTATGTCCCACCGTATCTTGCTCAATTCTTCCTCTAGTTCCAAAATCTTTTCGTCTGTCCGCAATGTGCGCGTGTTATATGTTGCCAGGGCCAAAGTTCGCCGTTGGCGGTAGCCAGATCTCTGCCGGAGATTCTTAGCACCCCCTGCCCCGTCGCTGCCTTGGCCGCTACCGTAGCTAGGGCGAGCGGGGCCGCCGGGGACTAGGGCCCGGTGTTTCGTGGTGTGCATTCATGAGGGGATTTGCCATAATCGCCACGCTTGGCAGGCGGGTTGGCGATCGCAGTAGCTGAGAGTTAACCTCAGAAAGATGCTGCTGCCCATCCTCTGGAATGGTCCCTTAGTCGGCTTTTACGACACCCACGGGAAGAATGGGGGTGGTGCAATTCTTTATCCCCGGCACCACACAGGCATTATTATTAATTTTCAACATAAAGTGGTCTAAACAACTCTGCTTTCTAGTCGGTAAGATATGTCCTGCAAGTATACCATAAGTAGATAGCATCTCAAGATAAGCAGACTTGTTTGTAGTTTTACAAGACTGTTCCGTAGCTTTGCTAATTAGGTTTATATTGATATCACCCGCTATTATTACATTTTTTCGAGTTATACTCAATGTTTCTAAATGTGTACTTAGGGATGAAATAAAATTATCTGCTTTCCTGTTCGATGGTGAACGGTAAATGCAGAGTATTGTACTGCTCACTAGGTCCAGCTCCAAACATGAAGCTTCTGTTATTTTTACTTCTTTTACATTACATGCAAGTGTTTCCCTAATATAGACAGCCACCCCATCATTTTTATTAACATGATTGGTGGTTTGATATGAGTAGTAATTATTTAGTTTGGGGATTGGTTTATCCGAGTTAAGGTGACATTCGGTCAGTATAATTATATCAATATCAAATTTAAAAGTAGAAAGAGTAAGTAAAAAGTCATCAAAATTGCAGTATATGCTGCAAATATTCTGGGAGATGATTGTGAGATCGCTTTTATTTCTATTGTAATGTCTAAAAATATCAGAATAAAAAATAAAAGTTACAGCTCTAGCTATATTCAAACAATCTATCTCATTCAACGTTCGAAGTTGTGTGACCGCCATTAGAAATATAAATGAACCTGAGGAAATCAACGGCAGAGTAGTCATAAAGATAAAATAAGATACCTAGAATAATAATAATGTGAAATGTTTATACGCAGATGGAGTCTCATTTTGTATGGCAATTTTGCTTGGTGGTTTATGTATATTTTTGAATTTAATTGTGTTAAGAATTGTATGTAGATGTGTGTATGATAATTAGTGTGTGTGTATTTGAGTGTAAAGTTGGTAGGTGTAAATTTGTTCGAGTGTGTTGAAAATTGAAAGTTAGATGTGGTTAAGCATTTTGTCGGTGCGTGGAGAGTAATAAAAACTATAAAAGAGCGACGGGTCAGTTCATGACATAAAATGAGTAAAAATATGTAACTATAGATAGAAAAACTTACGACTAGTTATTTTTCAGTGCTTAAGTTATATAAAAGTTGAACTTGAGCTTCACTAGTGATGTTAATGATAGGCGTATTTTCACTCTTCCTAACATATATTTTTCCATACGCGGTCCAGCAGTATTTATATTCTTTGGACTTAGCTAAATCTCTCGCAAGAAAGTGGAGTCGGGACGCGTATCGTGTTAAGTGTTCAGATATAAAGACTGGTGTTTCTTCTTCTGAGCGAAAGCCCAGATGCTTCGCGCAGAGCTTAGTTTTGTTTCTTACATTAAATTGCTTAGCCATTTTGATCAATTCAGTTTTTAGCAGGGTCGAGTTCGTTTCCACTACAATTGAGGTATTCCTAGCTTCTATTTTTCTGCCACGAACCCTGTAGATGTCCTTGACATCAGAAGAACTTATGTTACTGCCCACATTCTTAGCTAAATGCGTTACCATCTCCAGTAAGTCGGTCTTGTCTTCTTTAATTTTCATTGGTACATTTTTAATTTCGAAGCTGCTCTTTCTTTGTACCTTCTGCAGATCTTCAATCTTGTCTTCCAGTATTTTTATGTGTTTTTTGTCCTCCTGAGATTGGCTTTCCAAGATTTCAATTTTCTTTTTAAACTCATCATTTTGCGATGTAAGGAATGCAATAGAGCTTTCAATATTTGCATTGACTAACTTTATTTCTTTGAGAGTTGGTAATATCTCTTTGAAGTCTTCTTTATGCTTTGAGAAAAAAGTTCTCATCATTTCCTTCATTTCTTCCTTCAGTGAGTCAAACTCCGTAGCAAAATCATCGTCGTTGCGTCTTCTCTTAGAGCGTGTGTAAACAAAATTTGGTGGTGTATTTTCTTGATTAAGTGCGTCTAAGTTGGATTCAGACATTGACTTATCCATATTTATAGTTCACCAAAACTTGGGCCAACTCCTTATAATAAAATCGCGAACGCTACCGCTTATGAATTAAGGCAGCGTCTGCGCTGTGACGTATGGTTGTGTCGTCGTGAGTACGTACAGTGGGGTGGGAGCGAACGCGGCGCACGCGCAGTGCGTAGTGCAGTGTGTAACTCGGAGAGTTATGTTGTTCACCCTTGTCGTCTCTGTCTTGCACTCGCCGGCACTTGTTAATGCGTTATGCGCGCCTGGTACTAAGTAAAACTTTTGATGAATGATTTTTTAAAATAATTACTACAATTTAATAAAACTTAGCACGGATTCACACGTCAATACGCTTTCGCGGTCCGAGGGGAAGAGGCGTCTACTCAAGTCGTTTGTTTTTTTGTTCAGCTCTTCGTACTTGTTGCACATAAAATTAAATGATTTTTTAATATCATCAAACTCGCTAAGAAATCTGTCATGTTTCTCATCTTGCTTCGCAAACCAACTTTCCAATGTTGTTAAGATTGTATTTTGAAACGACCGGAATCCTTCACGGAGATCGCCATCCAGCTTGTTTATTTGCGTAACGAAATTAGGAGGTGATTCCTGCTCCAATATACCACTGACGTCACCAGCAATACTCATAGCCATCTCACCTTCCTGCTGTTGTTGGTTGAAAGTACTATTACGATTACTCATACTGGATGGATGTTTCTGCACGAAAACTACTCTGTACGCGGTAAAAAAAAACGTGCGCGCGTGTGATCGAGACCGCGCTGCGCGGAGAATGACGTAAAGATGTAAAATTGTTATCCGTTAATAAATATAGTGAATCCGAGTTTAACGATCCGGTTGTGACATTTGGACCATAGGGTATATGTCAGAATCAGGCCACTAAGACATGATGATGATGATGATGATAAAGATGATCGTTTTAAAATAGAAGAATCGAGGCCCAGACCGCGAATTAACAAAGGCTATACTATTTGAGTCACGATTCAGACTAATAGATGAGCTTTTGTTTATGCAATCTATCTCAGTAAAAAAAATGACTCAAATAGATTAGCTTTTTTTTAAATTTTCAAATAAAATGCACGGACAAAACCTAGTATAAATATATGTATATTCACGGGCGCGGAAACCTGTAGTTTTTTTTGAGGTTGTGTCGTAACAATTGAGGTTTTTGAGCACCACACACCACAACCTTATGCCGCTCCCCCCTTCCGTGACTGCGCTCCCCCTTCCGTGACTGGCCTTAGCTACACTGCGCTTCGCTCGGGAAAATAAAAATTTACTTAACCTAACTAAGGATTTCTGTATTAATTTGAAATAATAATAAAATATCGGTATAAAATTGAATAGCATTTGTTGCTGCAATGTTAGAATGAATTTATCTAACAAAGTCTAAGCGATTTCGGTCAATTTCTGTACTATAATAGATTAGGGTTTCGTCAAGTTTTTGTCAAACAAAAGCTAATCCAGTTCAGTTTGCAGTTTTGCAATTTGTGAATTCGCGCTCAGACCACTACCAGCTTACTATATCGACAAACAATACAAGAGGAAACATTGCCTAAAATATTATATACAACTAAGTTTTTATTTATGTATTATACTCGTAGTTATATCCCAACAGCCTCATTAATCACCTACCGAAGTAACTTTCCTGTTCTTATTTTTCCAAGATATATTTCCTCTCATAATTGGACGTCCTTTATTAGCTGCTCTGGCTAATTTTGTGTAGTTATCAATTTTAGGGGGCTTGTCCTCTTCAATTCGCCATTTTTTTTTTTTGATGGGCTAAAATACTTGTTTGTTTATTTCATGATCGCTATATATTCACTCGGTATAATAGTACTTTTGCATGCACGTCTATTTAACCTTTTCACCGCCCAACTATCTTGCACGCGATGTCCCGCTGTACGCCAACGTATAAATGTATTTTAATAAAGTAGGTACAAAGAAGAACTTCTATAGAAGTGCTGGCGTGGGCGGCACGAAAATCTCGAACTTCTATAGAAGTTGTTGGCGGTAAAAAGGTTAAATAAATAAACATACATAAAACTGAATAATTTTAGCAATATATCATAAGAGCGATTGCATAATAATTTATATATTATTTACTTGCCACCATTACAGGGCATTTTCATGGTTTTAAATAACTACTTTCTAGCATGCCTATAAAGCATCCTACTTTTGTATATTATTTTCGAAAAAAAGTTGGGTAGCAAAAGTATTTTTTTACATAGCCGACATGCGCTGAGAGCTTTTATATTATTCTGTACATTGAGCTACAGTTAAGCTAATTTATATTCAGCAATAATGCTGCTGAAAATGACATTCCGTCTCTATCAACTTCATACATCTGACATAGATAGTGCGATGTTTTAAGTAGGTTTAGCGTGAAGAGCGTGTAGGTTCTGCATTGGATTTGATAAAAATTATTACTCTATTAACCTTTTTACCGCCAACAACTTCTATAGAAGTTTGAGATTTTCGTGCCGTCCACGCCAGCACTTCTATAGAAGTTCTTCTTTGTACCTACTTTATTAAAATACATTTATACGTTGGCGTACAGCGGGACATCGCGTGCAGGATAGTTGGGCGGTGAAAAGGTTAATACTTTTTAAACGAATTATGGGAATACGAATATTTATTGAAGAATTTAAATTTAATGTGATGTTCCGTGCTTATGAAGGCACGTAAAGCCATTGGGCCCGGTTGCAGTCGTTAACACCAATTCCCACTGGGGCCAGCGTGGTGGTTCATGGCCTGTTTTCTATGGACGGATACCATAGGAAAGTCTCGTGCTTGATTGATTGATTGATTATGTTATAAATAATGTATGAGTGAAATCTAGTTTTAAGGTTCCAATACAGGCCGCCTTTTTGTGTTTTCGTACATTGTCATCTACGAATAAGCAGTACTTCATGTTGACGCGTTGTGCGATGTGCCGCAGACATGCGAACGTGTTGTTCTTAGCGTCCTGACACTTGCATTCATATTCTGGGAAGCATTGCTGTAAACAAAATAAAAAAGTATTATGAAAAAAAAAACTTGTTTCATTCGGCAGCGAGGACGCCGTAAAAACATTCCTGCGTTATTTAAAAAAAAAAATTCTGCGTTGTTAAATTATGTCCTGTTATACAACCTTATTTTTAGTTTATACGAAAATCGAAACACGGGTCAAATATTTTTATTTAAAGAATCAGTACAAAAAAAAATTAAAAAATATCTTGAAAACTCACGAAGTTACAAGCTTTTTGTGCTGTCCCGTTGTGTATTTAGTAGGGTATACTTTATTTGAGATTTTGTAAATATTATTTGGTCAAAATGTAACATGGTATAAAAAATATTGAAATCGATTCTATTACTGATTCTGAACAAACAGTTTGAAAACTGTTTGTTCAGAATCAGTAATAGAATCGATTTCGTATAAACTAAAAATAACATTGTATATAAATGAGTGTGTTTGTGTTTGATAATAATAATAGTTTATTTCGTAACAAAAAGTTGTTTTACAATAGTTAGTGGTCAGAGTCCCCATTAAAGCAAATATTGCCTGTACCATGTGACTCCGCTCTTCCATTATAATATGTATCTATGCGTTATTAAAATATAAGAAGCTAGAGTACCTTACGTAGTAGCGAATATTATTTCGACCAAAGACATACTAGTAAGTAAATTGTGACTGTGCGTGCATACATACGTCCATGTATGCGTGTGCGCATGCGTACATACATATGTGTGTGGGCGTATTTGTAAGTGTGTGTAATTATATAATATGTGAGTGTTGCGTGTCTGTCTATGAAACTACAGCCGTGTAAACAAAATAATACAATAACAAAACTTACAGCCAGATTGTCACTATCATACTTCCAAGGGCATTTCGGATCGACACTACCATCGCTCGCTTCCCCATAGTACTCCACCAACATATACCGTTCTTCTATCTCCTTCTTCACTTCCAACTCAATAGGTCTGCCGTCCATATTATTCGCTTCAACACCAGCCAACTTCAGGATAGTCGGTGCCAAGTCTATGTTAAGAACTGGTTGGGGGTTTAAGGAGTTCTTCTTGATGCCGGGACCTCGGATAAGGAGGGGGACCTTAATGTCCGACTCGTACGGTTGCCGCTTGTCGTACACTTGCGCGAATTGGCCTGGAACATTTTACAGACCTTAGACATTAGATCTAAACCTAAATTTCTTAAAAATATATACTAGTAGGCTAATATTATGATGGAGATTTATCGAATGATGGAGATTATGATGGAGACTGACCGTATCATTGTAACGTACCTAACATTTTCGATGCGAGAATTCGCATGGTCAGAACAGTGAGCTATGACTTATCAAGCTCGCCGCGAATGTTACTGTTACGTTACGAGATGTTCGCTCCGGTTTCAACTATTAGCTTTGAAATAAATGAAACCGTGCTAAATGCCAGTTTTATTGACTGTTCGATATTGGGCAGCTTTGGAGTGCCACAGGGCATTTTTCTGGACCGTTCCTATTTCTTATAAAAATAAGCATCATTCACGCAAACGCTACTAGCTTAGCATAACCGATATGCTAAATGGAAATTAATATCGCCACGACGTGAGATAACACGCCTATTGAATTTTTTGCGCAAAAGGGCCATTATTTCGTTGGCTGTGTGGCAAGTGGCATCATCCTGTTGGAACTATCGTCCAGGTCCATATCCTCAATTTCTGGAAACAAGAATTCCGTTATCAATTATGTCTCAGAGTCATTGAAAATATGAACCATCGGATAGAGGTACGCCACCGAAGCCGTGGCGAGCATTTGGCCGATATTTTGTTTCACAAATAATTGTTATAAATCCTTCTATCATAACAAAAAATATTAAGATAATTCTCTGAAAACTTTTGTTTTATTTACAATTAACATCTTGCTTTTTGGATGGACCACCCTTTACCATGTAACTTACCAAAACGTTTACATTCCTGACTAAAAAATAATAATTGTGATGTATAGGCACAAAACCGGTCGTTGTGGAGATCCTTGGGGGAGGCCTTTGTCCAGAAATGGACGTCTTTTGGCTGAGATAATGATGATGATGATGATGATAGGCACTTACCATTTGTGTCAGCCTGATTATTATTAATTTATCAACAATCACATCTGCCCACACCTGTATTAAAATTTACGTTGTTTGTGTTCTGTATTATCATCTATCTACTTACCGATATGGAACCCGTTGTCGGAGGTGTACACCAAGTAAGTGTTGTCCAGCTGTGCTACGTCATCCAAGGCGCCTACCACGTCAGCTACCATCTCGTCTACGGCCAGCAGCGACTCCCAGCGGGTACGGAACACGCGGTCTAACTCGGGGAGAATGGTGGCAGGGAGGGGGGAGGGGGGCATTCGCATCAGCCAGTGTTTACTCTGAAAAAGAATGTCAATTAGAAATTTTAATTAACCAATACTTTTTTATCATTCTATTTTTTTGTATTCACAATGCTATAATATGTAGTGGCGAAGGGTGCATTAATAAAAATTTGCAATTCAAAAACCATATCAGTCAAAATAACACTTTTGTTTTATTAGGCGTCGACACGTCCGCCTCGCACACACTCAGCGAGTATCCGATCTACTGCTTTGATCTACTGGCTCGCAGAGATCGGCGCTCGCTAGGCGTTGGCGGGATGCGACGTGCGGGCGGGGAAGGGGCGCTGCTTCACTCACGCGCCTAACGTAAATCAATTGTTTGTCTGTTTTTTTTTGAGAGAGATTGTTGATTGCTTCAAACTGCATTTTTAGCGTCACCGGGCTTTTTTGGGGGCGGCGAGGTACTTAAAGGGTACCTCAAGCTGTGTGAAACGAATCACCTTTTCGGGCGTTTTCTAGAGGGAACGGCATCATACACTTAAAAGTGCGTGTCCCCTGCCCTACTAGATTCTCCGAAGGGTTCGGATCGGATCGGATTTGTGTCTCGCTGTATTTGTTTATCTACGAAAATCTTGTTTTTGTTAAAATAAACGTAAATTCTTATAATAAATGGTTTTTTGATTGTGCATATTTCGTTCTTTTTTAGTGCATAATTGCATGCATATTTCGGCATTTTGATAGTGCATATAATCCGATGTCTAATTATCAGCCTACATTACTTTACTGCTGGACATATAGGCCTCTGAAACTGTAGAAGTAGGTATTTAACTACCAAAAAATATCAAACAGTTCTCCAACTCAATAATGCTGGGTTTACTTACATCATCAGCCACGTTAAAGTTGGGATGCTTGAGAACCGTGTGGTTCTTGTAGAAGCCGCGGTGGCGGGGCGCGGGGGTGAAGGGCTCGTGGGGCGCGGGGGGCGCTAGTACCATCAGGAACGGCCGGGACTCCGTCTGGTTTTCTATGTAGCTGATGCTTAAGTCGCGCTAGAGAAAGATTTGGAATGTTGAGTACTTTGATATCTTTTGAGTTGGGTGTACAGAAAAAAAATGCTGTCTGTGTCGTATACTTAAGTTCATAGGGTTCTAGCCCGGACACAATAGGCCTAGCACTAATTTCTATTAAAACCGTGACGTGCATTCCAATTTCTATCTATATTATCTATGTATTGACGTCGATCAATTGTAAGTTCTATTTACGGACGTTGTGGCCCGGTATCTCTTTCCATACAAATTTCTATATTACGGTACGATACACAGAAAGCCTATATAAAAATTAGTACTGAAAACTAGAATATAAATTCAAAACACAATTGGCGGCTTTTTATTTTGGTAACCTTGTAAATTAGCTAATTTAGCTTCTATAGTTTATTTGAATAACCTACATAGTCTATTTGGGCACTAAACAACTTTTCTCTCTCTTTGGAACGCACATCCAACCAAAGCTATAAGTAAAACATAATAAATTCGTACTCACAATAGCATCAGTGAGGTACCGATCAGTGACGTGTGACGGCACTCCGTTGTTCGACATGACGTAGTCGTAGTAGACCGAGTTGCCTACCAAGCCGTGCCATTCCGTCCAGCCGGGTGGCACTATTTCCGGTCCACCGGTTGCTTTAATGCCGTACTGAAAAATAATATGAAAAAGTAGTAGTGAAGTAGGTATAAATTTTAAATTTATGCGGCTCAAGGACCATTCGTGCTTTTTTTATTTTTTAAATTAAACATGTTTATTATTAAATGTTGGTTATTTTAACGTATTTGACTGCGCCATAATTATCCTTTTACAAGCTTTTATTTAACTTGAAATGTATGTATGTATGTTTGTTCGGGTGGAATCCTGCAACTCAATTTTGAAGCAGATATGTTCAACCGATTGAGCTGAAATTTTGTATACATGTTCAGCTCAGATGACAATGCATGGTTAATTGTGTGACGTCATTCTAAATCCAAGATGGCGCATGGTGGACTAATTATTTTTAATGCATTCCTACAATATGGGTATCAAATGAAAGAGCTTGCTCGCGAGAGAGAATAACTCGAAAAATAAAGTCCAAATCCAATCCAATATGGTGGACTAAGTTTTGAAACGTGTCCAGAGATAACTAAAATAAAAAGTAAAAAATAAATAAAATCTAAAAAACCTTTCATTTAAATGCGCTAAAAAGAAAAAAATAAACTTTATAACGTCATTTACCATTGACTTATGTTTGTCATTACACAATATAAGTGATATAAAAGCTTGTCGCGAGATTTACTTAAGTAGATAAACAAGTAAATTAAATAACTTGTTGTGATCTAAGTAAATACGAGTAATCAAATCTCGCGACAACCTTTTATATCATATAAATTGTGTGATGACGTTATAACGTCAAAGTCGTCAAGTTTATAGTAAAAGTTTTTTTTTTCATTTTAACGCATATAAATAAGCTTGAATTTTTAAAAAGGTTTTTTTAAGTAAAACATAACTACATTTTCCACTGGTTGTAAATATAATTGTTAACTGCACCGAAAACCATTCATAATGGTCCTATGCGCCGGATATAGCCTAGTTGGCTGACTCGTTCCGGGTACGGACCATTGATCATTTATTTATAATGTTTGGCTCAAAAATTCGTTGCCCGTTGTTGTAGCTGTGTGTCGAGTGAGAACGAAGTGAGTGCCATTGTTTCTCTCGATATGTGTATTGTGTGCAAAGTAAACCTAACCTGGCCAAGTCAATGTTATGATTTTAGGATAAATATGGGTTTTGGCAGTGACATAATAATAGTTACCATGCTTCTTACTAGTTATAATAGTTCATAGCCTATTTTATTGTCCTACTGCTGGGCATTGAAACCAAGTCATCGCCACAATTGATGGGTACTATAATCACCACGCTTGCCAAATGCAAAACACACTACCTGGGGCCCGACCGCCTCTAACCGATCGCTTTGACTTCGTGTGTGGTTTATGACGTCATCTTGTCGTTTCGTGTCGCCAGCAATATCGAAAGCTATAGCCTTTAGCTTTCGATATTGCTTTCATAGGCGGTGCGAGGTGGCAAGATGACGTCATAAACCACACAGAAAGTCAAAGCGATCGGTTAGGCGGTTGGGGGGCTGACCTGGGAATTAAAACCAGGGCTCCCACTCAGCCATCAAACCGTTAGTTATTTTTTACTTTATGATATACCTACCTTTGGCTTAAAAATAAAGAGTAGAAGGTCATCATCATCATCATCAGTGCACTTTAGCCCACTGCATGGCATAGGCTTCTTCCTTCAGTAGGTTGATAAATGTCGGTGGGTTCGACAGAACCACGACCGCGTAATTGGAAGCGCTCCTGAACCAGATTTTCAGATAGTAACATCTTTCTAAATTATGATAGGGTAGCAGCACCATTGTTCAACACTTTAAGCCTAGTGTTTGATACAGTTTTCGTCGCAAAAAATAACACATATTGATACCGGAAGTATCAATTAATGTAAGGGACAAACCACGATTTTACAGGAGAGCCAAAACTCCTTTTTTTTTTTCGATATCTGTCTGTATCTTTTTAGCGTTTTATCCGATTTTATTGACGTACAGGACAAAGTTTCTTAGTTTTATCTTCTTTTTCTTATCATTGTTGTTAAAGGGGTTTGGGTAAAAGTGGCTTGATTTTCAAAGTCCGCGGCCACTTATGGAACTTGCACCAGTCGTTGGTATATAATAAAGTAAAACATTTTTGTCATATAACATTTTTGGCTAAAGTGTATCGGAACTGAGATATTTGATAAAAAAGAAAATAAAAAGTAGTCCCGTATTAATTGTTTGTATAATACACATTTCAGTATAACTACGGTTTCGAACGTTATAATTGTTATATCAGAGCTCAATGTTTATAAGAACCCTGCAATTCCCTTTGGCCAATGATAAAAGATATGATGGATATATTAAAAAAACGCAAGCCTTTTTTAGACTTTGATAAACTGCAGTCAATTCATGATAGCGTATTCCGTTATTATATTGGATTTTCTAAACAACAATTCAACGACACTCTGCAAAGTACATCGAATATTACTAGGCGACATAAAAGAAAGGCGGGGACAGCTCTTGCCACAGTTCTTGCTAAACTTTACACTGGAGAGTCAAATGAGAGATTATCTAGTTTTCAAAATGACCAGGAAGACCTTTGAAAAGACCACGAAACTAACAAGAGAAGACTTATTGGCCGAGTTTGTTCCATTTCATTTAGGTTTCAACCATTTAACACGAAACGAAGTGATATCTAGGTGTTTATCTATTCCAAATGCATTATTTGAAAATCCTGAAGCTCCTTTATCTGAAAGATTACCGGGTGAGGCAAAAGTAATCATCCGATGTTCTTTGGCTGTAATTTTTTTTACAAATGAAAAGCTTTGGTTCTGTATGTGGATTATTTATGTTTAATTCATTAGAATTTTTCCCATTAAGTCAAGAAGATGATAAATATCGCACAAGTGGCCGCCGCCAGCATTAATGACCATACGGGCCCTTTTTATGGTATTTTCCATCACTTTTGCCAGAACTTCAGGCGATAGATTCGCGCATTCGTGTCGGATGATGTCCTTGAGGGCTTCCAGAGTCTGAGGCTTGTCCACGTAAACACAAGACTTCAAAACCCCCACAAAAAGAAGTCTGGTACGGTCAAATCGGGCGATCTTGTCGGCCAGTGCAAATCGCCAAAACGAGAGATTAGGCGACCCGGAAATGCCTGCTTCAAAATGCCGGTTACAATTATTCTGCGTTCTTGAGGAGTATAGCGATTCATGGCTTGTCGACATGTATTTTACATCTGTTTACTTCAAATATGTCAAAACCGATTTAACATTTGACGCCATTTGCAAAAATTATAGCGTCTTCCAATAGGGTGATTACTTTTGCCTCACCTTGTATAATAATAATATTGGATGGCACGTATATTTATTTACAAAAAAGCAGCAACTATTATTTCCAAAGAAAATCCTACAGCCTTCACAAGTTTCGAAAATTGAATTGGTAAAACCATTTTTATTGGTATGTATGTCCAGATGGGCATATTATTGACATATATGACTTGTATGAAGCTACCAAATCAGTCGCAAAGATTTTAACAGAAATAATGAGGAACGGGGGCGATCCTTTGCATTGGTTTTTCAATGAAGGCGATGTCCTTATATTAGATAGAGGATTACGTGACTCTATTGAGGAAGTTGATTCTTGTGACTTTTGTACATGCCGGCTTCGAAAAATGACACAGAACTGCAAATATCTACATTACAGGCGAATGAATCAAGAAAGGTATCGGTGTGCCGTTGGGTTGTGGAAACAATCAACGGTAGGCTGAAAAATCAGTTTCGCCAATTACGTTCCCAATACTTTGATATAGCTACACCGCATTTAATTGAAGAAATTAAAATAGCCGGAGCACTCTTAACCTTTTCACCGCCCAACTATCCTGCACGCGATGGCCCGCTGTACGCCAACGTATAAATGTATTTTAATAAAGTAGGTACAAAGAAGAACTTCTATAGAAGTGCTGGCGTGGGCGGCACCAAAATCTCGAACTTCTATAGAAGTTGTTGGCGGTAAAAAGGTTAAATGAATTTGGTTTTCCGTTGACTGACCATTACCTCGTTAATGTAATTATAAACCACATAAGATTAATAGAACCGTATTAGTTATTACGTTATTTCAAAAAATATAAATCGAAGACGGGCTTATTTTAAACTAATACTAGATGCCGCAGTTCCTGGTATGGATGAGTTTCCAGTGTTGAGTGCTGACGACCTAATTGTATATGCGATTGGAACATACCAGGTAAAGCAGGCTCGCAGTTATTATGGTGAGCATATAAAAAACGGTTCTTATTTAATTGAGGTATAAAAGGAACCTAACATTGAAGGTTCCTACCTACCTATCTAACCTAATATAGAAAGGTACATACTGTGGGTTACAATAAATGTATCTATCAACTTCTGCATTACCAAGCTATATGATGCAACAATAGTTAACCACTACGGTTAACTATTGTTGCATCATATAGCTTAGGTTGTTGTTCCCATGTTATGTCCATAATATTGTATTTGGGATACGGAAGAAGATACCAAACCAATCTGTCTCCTCCAGCACAGTTTCTAGACTTAATAATCCGGTACGACTAGAAAATGAAGCTAATGAAGTCGACGATCCTCACTAGGCTGGTTCAATATTAATAAAATGCAAGCAGATAATTATTTCCAATAAATCTATTAAATAAAAAAATGCATTGTTATTTCATATAACCTCAAATTCATATTTATAGAAAGATACATACTGTGGGTGACAAAAACATGTATCTATCAACTTCTGCATTACCAAGCTATATGATCAGAAAGATCAGATCTAGAATCAGAAATATATATAAAATAGTTACATTTATACAACAAAATCATATGAAAGTAAACAATTACTGCAGATATGTATAAAAATATAAAAACATAATAAATAAGGTTTCAAACAACACAGATATTATGTATTCATAGCATCACTTTGACCTCGCATATCTCGGCTTCGATATTACTTAGGTCAAAATCCTTTTGCAGCCATATATCTCAGTCGATGTACTATTAAACTAGAACAATTATTTCAGTGGCTGCTGAAAAAAAAAAATCAAGCCAACCTCAATACAAATTTACCCAAACCCCTTTCATAAAACTTAGTAGTTTCAAAGATAGCATGTCCCTTACATTAAAAATAAAAGTTAACATGCTTCTTACGTTACTGAAAAAGGTGTAAATAAAAAATAAATTATGAAAAATAATGTAAGCGACTAGAAGCTTTCGAAAAATATACGTTAATTTACTGTAAAGGATAATTTTAGTGGTAAAATTTAATGTAAGTAAATAATAATCAAATATTCTTGCAAAAATCGTTCTAGATTGCCTGAACATGGTTAACGTAAGAGGCATTTTTTGAACGATAGAGCAATTCTAAGTATACCAATCGATAGAGCGGAAAATTCTGAATCCTAATATATATAAAACTCATCCCTTACGTTAATTGATACTTCTGGTATCGATATATTCATTGAAATTTTACAGGATAACAGCTAGGATGCAGGTGGTACGTATTCAATTTTTGCTAAAGATTAGAATCAGCAGCTGACCCCTATATTTATATACTAGCTGTGCCCCGTGGTTTCGCCCGCGTTAATTGATTACCATATAAAAGGTTATAGTGAGTCAACCTTAAAAGCTAGACATATGCTGTCACGGACTTTTTTTAGATTTTTTAAAGGGAAACAATTTCGTAATACATAATTTTTTTGTGTAAATTTTACCGTTACAAGGAAAGCTCTCAAAAAAATATTTTCCCGTTTTTGCAACATTTTTCACTCTTAAGCTTTACTCCTATTAGTCATAGCATGAAGTAATATAGCCTAAAGCCTTCCACAATAAATGGGCTATTCAACACAAAAATAATTTTTCAATTCGAACTACTGAAACTACTGGTTCCTGAGATTAGCGCGTTCAACCAAACCAACAAACGAACTCTTCTGCTTTATAATATTAGTATAGGTATAGAGTATAGATATACAGGTTGACCTTTTTATCACCGTCCAAAACTTCTGAGATGACTCCCGTGATACAAACGAACAAACAAACTCCCTAACTCGAAAATAAAACTTAGCTGTTCCATACATTTTGGTCGAATGAATATCGATGTTTTGTATGGAACAGCTGATATTTATTTTCCAGTTAGAGAGTTGGTACAATATTATAGTAGGGGTTGATCGTTTGTATCACGGGGGTCATCTCAGAAGGTTTGGACGGTGATAAAAAGTCAACCGGGAAAATATAGAGGTACATTATAAATATACCCAGACATTAAAAGAAAAAAAGTCGATCATTGGTTTCTGTCGAACACTGGCGCCACTACCCATATATTAAACTCTACCTATCTCAATCTGAACCACTCACCTGATTTAAATACTTGCCGGCATAGAACGTGTCGTAGCCAGCGTTCTGCAACGCGTTCGCGAACACCCGCCGTTCGTTCAGCTGCCAGTTCGCTCCATAGCAACCTCCGTCGTAGCTGTTGTTTTTTGTCAAGTGGTTGTGGACATACAGCCCGGTGAGGATACTGGCCCGGCTTGGGCAGCATATGGGCGATGTCGCATACTTTTATAAACAAAATTTGTTTTTTGTTAGGGGCCCTTTATAATTCAGTAACTTTAAAGCTACGAGTATAATTCTTGCAAACCAATAAGTCAATTTTAATCATTTGACCGCCCCCGTCGGCTATAATCGGCAAGAGATAGCGGGCCCTTTACGCCAACGACGGCAACAATCAACAATGCTTATAGTTTACAAAAACACTAATTAAATATATCATATTTTTTAAAAACCTGTTGCAAGTTAATACTATAAATTGAATGTTTGGCCTACAGGCAGGACACGGCGTCACATTTATGCTGAGGCAGTAAAAAATTAATAAAAATTATTATGTTGACTTGTGGTGTAAGAGGAGGTGACTAATAGATTAGAATATTCAACTTTTTCCATGGTTTCTGGTAATAAATAGCAAAAGTTGAAATTAACAATAACCATTAAATAAGTTCATTCAATATAGGTGGTTTTAATCACTCTGTGTCGTATCTTTTGATATTGCTAAATGAACCCCGCCTATTCCAATAACTGGTTAAGTATAATTCTTAATTTCACGAGAATAGAATAGAATAGAATGTTTTATTGTGTACACAAAAAACAAAAATACAGATACATTAACCTTTTCACCGCCCAACTATCCTGCACGCGATGTCCCGCTGTACGCCTACGTATAAATGTATTTTAACCTTTTCACCGCCAACAACTTCTATAGAAGTTTGAGATTTTCGTGCCGTCCACGCCAGCACTTCTATAGAAATTCTTTTTTGTACCTACTTTATTAAAATACATTTATACATTGGCGTACAGCGGGACATCGCGTGCAGAATAGTTGGGCGGTGAAAAGGTTAATAAAGTAGGTACAAAGAAGAACTTCTACAGAAGTGCTGGCGTGGATGGCACGAAAATCTCGAACTTCTATAGAAGTTGCTGGCGGTGAAAAGGTTAATATAAAATAAACAGGAGTAGTACAAAGGGCGCCCTTATCACTAAAAGCGACTAGTCAGCACTTGTCTACTTGCAATTGCTCAAAGGTGATAAGCAACCAATTTGATAGTCTATTGTATTTCAATTTCATATTATGTTCCGTTTTGTGTATTGATTGAACAAAAAAAAATAAAAAAAAATTAAAGCAAAATGTTTAATTATACTCACTGAATTAGTAAATGTGACACCTTCAGTGCCAATAAAACGTTTCACGTTCTTCATTGGTGTCTGAAACCAAATAAAACTACAGTGTTTCACACTAATCTATTTATTAATATGTATTACTAATTAACATTACTTTGCTAGTCTACTAACCATACCATCCATGACCACATCTTGATCGTCGGTGATGATAATCACAAAATTTGGACGTTTATTGACATTACTTAGAGCGGTGCCCACAGAGAGAAGTAAAATTAAATAATTTAACATCTTGGTTGTTTAGCTTAAAATAAAAATTGTCTATAATATTTATTGGGGGATGGCTGGCATCAGTTCAAGACCTGTGCACTCTCTGGCGATAACAACTCCAACTGTGAAAAATCCCATACTCTTCACAATTGACCTGAAAGATAAGGAAAGGTCAATTATTGTTATAGTTGATACAAACTTTTTAAATAATGTTACAACTATTATCTGTTTTTTAGGATTTGCTGTTTACATTAGTATTCATTTATGTTGGAATTTATGGTAACAGGTGTATATACTCAAGGAACAGAAAAAAAGAGACTAAGTAGGTAAGCTTAATATATACCACTCTCTAGCAATGCATACACTGACCCTCTCATGGAATGTTCAGTTTCCATGAGAGGTTGTCTAATTATTTATTTTTTTTATACCAAGCTCTGCAAATGACTCCACCCCACCTGATGTTAAGTGGGGACAGAGTCCAGACGCAAGGACAACTGGTGTAGTGTGAAAACAACGCAGCATCAGTCACCCTCACCCTATATATTTGTGTGTTGCTTGAATGTTTGTATAAAGCTTAACTTTTGCAGTTTCCTTTTTTTGAGGTCTGACCCACAAAAAGCTAGAATTTATGTTTATGTACAGTGACCAAACATTAACAGTTAAGAATGAAACTGAATTATCAGATTTAGGTACCTCAATATAAAAAGGTATATTCTATAAAAATAAGCTTTATGCTTCACTGCGTTGCTAACATAAAAGCTTTACTTGTTATCCTTCTCTACTCAGTAAGTAATTTGACTGAATTTTACAGCTTTAATTATTAAGTATGACTAATAAGATTACTGAATGTTTATCTGAAATTTTGAATAGGTACTGAGAAACATGGGTCAGAGTAAGATATTATTACCGTTAATAGTAATTACTCTAACCTAGTTAATTTTCGGTAAGTATCCAGTTGTGGCGCCGACAAGTTTTTTTTAGACACAATTAACGATTTGTTATTCCCGTAAGACGACACTCTGAACCAGTTTCATACATACAACAATCGCTAGAACTGTTTTAACCACCATTTCAATGAAATACTGCATCCAAATGACACCAATTTTATTTACTCGGAAATATTTATGTTCGGTTATAAAATTCGACACGGTAATTGTGTTTAGAATTGTTGTCTTATCAGGATATTATAGTCGCTCAGACTAATTAAGTTAGAGCATGATTTGGTCAGTGTTTTTAATCACCATTAAACCACATTTTTATAGAGGTTAAGTGTGCTTACCATTTAAAAGGATCGTAATAGAAATCCTTAACAAAAGCAACGACTCCCTTTTTGCCCATTATTCCGAACAAATTAAACAAGTCTATGGTACACTAAATAAAATTAGGAAATGTCTTAAAAATTGATAAACCTTAAATAAATTTCACTTTTTAAATAGGTATATTACGACAATAAAATCAATTGAAGTGGAATAATGGATGAACATGAAGAATTTATAGATGAATGAGGAGTAGTAGCCATTCCATTGAAGTGACACTGACACTGACAGTGACACATACATACATAGATTTTTTTTCTTTAGCTGGCGGCTTCGTGCGATTAGCACATTTAGCCAGTGTCTAAGTAATTTTTCTTACAAGTAATATATAAATAAACAATATTTCCTTCTTGTATAGATGATGATGAATGATAATAGAAATGAGAAGTGAGAAATGATATACCCTATAGCCCCTCGAGTATCTCAGTAAAGATGTGGAGCTTTACTAAGTTCTCGGGCGGACTTCTTGAGAGAATTTTAAAAGTGATGTTGCACTGTTTTGTTTCATACATACATACGACCATAGATTTAGATATGTGTACTAAATCTATGATGACGACACAGTTAGACACGCTTATTTTTAAAGTTATACTTACTGGCTAAGGTTCAATACTTTTTGGCCACACATAACGAACAATACAATGAGGAGCTCGATGGCGCAGTGGTTAACGCGCCCGATCTGCGATTGCTGAGGTTAAGCAACTTCGCAAAGGCCGGTCATCGGATGGGTGACCGTAAATTTATCATCTCAGGCACCTCCGTGCTTTGGAAGGCACGTAAAGCCGTTGGTCTCGGCTTCATTAGCAGTTGTTAACAACCACCAATCCGCACTGGGCTTGCGTGGTGGTTTATGGCCCGTTCTCCCTATCCATCCATAGGGAAGGCTCATGCCCCAGTAGTGTGGAGACATAAAAAGAGCTGGTGATAAACAATACAATAGTTAGGTATGTGCATAGACTTATTAGGGATGTTAACGCATGTTCTGAGCTTCGACATAAAACCAATCGCGGCTGTTGTTTAAAAATTGTTCTCAAAACTCTCTTTTTTGCGTTTCCTAAGCACTGGTAATAACTACTTAGTCCCATGTATCTTATGTATGTACGTAATGCAGGTGGTCAATACCTTCGGTTTATAGATTTCTTGAAGCGCCACGCGCCACTTAGACTCAACTCAACCAATATATCTGTGCAAGCCCCTCCCACGTGGGGAGGGGCTTGCACAATAAAGACGAAAATGACGGAAAGCCAATACCACAAGCACTACCTACCTACTTACTGCCTTTGAACAAATGCGTCTTCACGATCTTGACGCCAATCGCCAGACTCGGAAAACTCATCCCAAGCCCTCCTACAAATACACTTTAAATTCAAATGGTCAACTTTATTGCGCCGCATGAGACCGTGTGTTTTAGAGCAAATTTGGATTTACCTCACATGTCCGTGGGCATGCTCGGGTCTTATATTTATTTGCCGGAGTGTCACCATCGACAAAATCGTTTTGGGGGACATCATCATCATCATCATGTAAAGCCAACCATGAGACCATAATAGACTGATAAATGTCGACATATTAAAGAGTTTAGACTAGCAACCTCTTCGAAGAAAGAAAAGGAAATAAGTAAAAAACTAAACGAAAATGTGATCGTTTTATTTATAAGCCAGCGTTGTTTTATTAATCCAGTCAGTGTAATAAGCAAGTTTCGTATAAACTCCAGGATAGTAGGTGTGCCCACAGGAATAGCCAAACGATACAAGGCCTACAACAACTCCTTTATGGATCAGTGGCCCTCCAGAATCACCTACGCAGGCGTCTAAACCGCCAACATCAACCAGACCTGCGCATAGCATTCCCTCGTCTATGATTGCTTGCTTGGTTTTGTATCGTTCTTCACATGTTTTTTTGTCCACTGTAAAAACGAAGGTGTAGTGAAGCTGGTCTGGCTGCGATCCCTCAAACTGGAAATTAAGGAACGTTATTTTATTAAACAGGATCTTTATTAAACTTTTAGGTCTAGTCTATCTTGACTATCGCTCGTCACCTCATTGTAGTTTAGCCATAAGTCTAAAAAAAAAAGTCAACTGATCTCAAACACAAGGAGGGTTCGATTCCCGTTTCCTTGTAAGATAATAACCAGTGTTCGACACTTTAAGCCGAGTCTTCGACACAGCTTTCGTCGCCAAAAAATTACATAAGTAGAATATTTATCATTGAATTTTTACGGTAGGTAGTTACTGTAAGGAGGTATATGCATCTCATAGTAAAAGTTAGTTTATTGTATTTGTATGTAAGCCTCTTTAGTCTGGAAGAATATTTGAATCATCGAACATGTAAAATTAAAAAGGTTTGCAACGGTTGTAAACAAAAAAAAATAAAAAAAAATAAATAATAATAATTCTTTTCTCTCTTTTTTTGTTATTTCCTCTTTTCGATGGCATAGTGACATTCGTAGGAGCTGTTTGTAGCCTAAACTGAATAAATGATTTTGAATTATGAATTTATATATGTATCCTTAAAGTAAGTATAAGTATCCTTAAAGCGGAGCTCGACGATGGCGCGATGGTTAACGCGCCCGGTCTGTGAGTGCTGAGGTTAAGCAATTTTCGCAAAGGCCGGTCATCGGATGGGTGACTAAAAATGTATCATCTCGAGCTCCTCCGTGCTTCGGAAGGCACGTAAAACCGTTGGTCCCGGCTACATTCTGCACTAGGCCCGCGTGGTGGTTTATGGCCCGTTCTCCTTATCCATCTATAGGGAAGGCTCGTGCCCCGGTAGTGGGGACGTAAAATGAGCTGATGATGACGATGATCCTTAAAGTATCTACCTATATTTAACCGCCTATATGGTCTAGTGGTTAAAACCACCGGTTTGAACCCAGAGGTCCCGTGTTCGATTCCCTGCGGGCGGTACATGTTTGTGTGCTCGGTTTGGTTGGTGGTAGGACTTGTTTGTCCGCCTGGCTAGCTACCACCATCTTATTTATATATGTCGCCATAACATCAATGTTTGTTGTATAGTTGTGTTCCGGCAGCTAGAGATAAGATAGCCAGAGCTTCTGTAGTTGAGGGTTATCATCACCTATCATCAGGTGGGATGAGGGCCAAGTATTTAACGGTAAGATATAAAAAAAATAGTTATTCTCACTTACTTACCTCTCTAGCTCCCCATCCTGCTATTACACATCCAGAGTTAGGCTTAACCTCAATCCCTTTCTGTATTATCTTGCTCTGTTTCACATTCATACTGGATCTTATCGGTTTTTCTACCACCACCACAGCGATGTCGTTGAAGTAGAAACTCCTGTTGAACCCTTCGTGGGGTATGATGGACTTCAAGCTGTGCAAGACTCCCCCTCCGGTGCGAAATGAGGACCCCACTCGCACCTTCCAAAGTTTTGGGAGGGCGTAACTGCAAATTACCGGTTGATTAATATACGTATAAGAGAGCTCGATGGCGCAGTGATTAACGCGCCGTGTATGCGAATACTGAGGTTAAGCAACTTTCGCAAAAACTGCCGCGGCCATCGGATGGGCGACCAAAAAATTATCGTTTCAAGTTCCTCCGTGCTTCGGAAGGCACGTAAAGCTATTGGTCCCGGCTGCATTAGCAGTCATTAACAACCACCGCACCGCACTGGGACCGCGTGGTGGTTTATGGTCCGTTCCTCCTATCCATCCTATAGGGAAGGTTCGTGCCCCAGTAGTTTGGACATAAAATGAGCTGATGATGATGATGATAATGAATAACAAGACCGTCAAGCGCGCTCACTTCTCGATGTACGAAGAGCACAACTAGCCAGTTTACACTGCTTGGAATCCTACCACCATCACCAAGCAAAGAGGCAATCACTTACTTCCTGCCAGTGCTCGCTTCGTACTGGAAGCAGTGTGCGGTGGATATCAGGTGGCGTGTCGTCACGATGACGCCTGCGCAGTGTTGAACGTATTGTAGGCCGCCCTCCAAGGTGTCCTTCTCTCGTAGCATTTGCGCCATCACGGGGTACCGGTCGATCGTAGTGGGGTAACCACCTACTATCCTCGTTAGTTGGGATCGTACTGTAATTGGTGATTGTTTATTTATTTATTGTTAAAATTTATAATGTTTTTAACGGTTATTCGGAGGTCCTGTCCTTGTGTCCACAGGTTCCCAAGTCAGACCAACGTCCGGGTTCTATTTCCGTTGCATGGTTCCAAGACGACTTACGTCTGGTGGAACTTGAACTCACGGACTTTAGCAATACGGGCGACAACTTTTTGGATTAGTACCCCTAGCTCCAAATGTATTGTTCTTGAAATTTTAAAATTCTATACAGTATGTATGTACCTATACCAACTCCAAACGATTTTATTTATTTTTGTAATAAACACGACGTTTATATCAGTTACTAGCAACAAAACTAATGAAAATGTATTTAATAAATTACTTGACGACTGCCTCTGTGGTCTAGTGGCTAAAACCACCGGTTTAGACCCAGAGGTCTCGGGTTCGATTCCCAGCGGGGGGTACATGTTTGTGTACTCGGTTTGGTTGGTGGTAGGGCTTGTTTGTCCGCCTGGCTAGCTACCACCATCTTATCTAAATATATCGCCATAACATCAATGTTTGTAGCATTGTTGTGTTCCGGCAGCTAGAGATAAGAAAGCCAGTTAGGTACCTCACTAGTTGAGAATCCTGGGTGAAGTCTGCTTCCATAATTGGTCTTATCATCACTTAACATCAGGTGAGATTAAGGCACTGTGCTTACCCGTTAATATAAAAAAAAAATGTAGAATACTTAATAAAAAAGTTTACGAAATTAAATCTCGTTTTTGTTAACATGATCGAATGAATTCAAATAGTTAAATAAAACTCGCACTAGGCACGAGGCGTGCAGCTTTAACGCTATACAAATTTTCGTTTTCCTATATTCACAATCCTATTCTGATAACTTAATGTAATCAAACAAGTCATCTTTTTCAAGTGCTATTTTTAGCACCTATTAACATTAAAATTTTTACAAAAAAAAACCGACTCCAAAAAAGTAGACTGATAAAATTGTTTTTTTTTTGTTTATTTCTCTCTTTTTAGTGATTTGTTTCGATCTATTTATCAAAAGCGAATATGGGTGGACCTACTAAACGCGCTGTTCGTATGAGACAGCGCCGTTTAAATGAGACAAGCGAAGAAAACGAGAAACGCCTACCTCAAAGTAGGAAATCAAAAACTGAGTTCCGGTGCCTGCCTTCTTTTGCTTCGTCATAGTTAGTCGCTTAACTATCTTAATCGAGATATCTTATCGCCACCTCTGAAATACTTTTCATTGAGGAGTTCCGATGGCAATCTGTGGTCTTTCTCACCAGTTACACTTCATCAAATGATACTTTCTGAATGCAAATGCTTGATTTACTTCTGAAAATACCAAAATCGCTATGGGTATGCCTACAATATTTGAGGAGTTCCCTCAATTCCTTAAGGATTCCATCATCAGAACTGGACCAAATTAAAATGGGACCACACGGGAAGCACCAGCTTTCAAATAAAGAAAGAATCATAAAAATCGGTTCACCCAGTCGAAAGTTCTGAGGTAACAAACATAAAAAAAATACAGTCGAATTGATAACCTCCTCCTTTTTTTGAAGTCGGTTAAAAAACGAATAATACTCGTAGAAATCGAATGAGGTTGCATTAACACTTACCATTAATTATATTAATTAACGACACCAAAACGTACGACATGGTAACACACTTCGTAAACATATCTCAGATAATAAAATAACTTGACAACTGTTCCGTAGTGATAAACTCCTCTAGAGTGCTAAAGACCACAACCACAGAAGCTCAACATTCATCTCGGTCTAACCATTCGTTTCAACTTTCGTCCATACTTTCCAGTAAAATGTACAGTACACAACTCATAATAACCTTTACACACCACCGACCGGTGCAACAACAACTTACTCCAACATTTAAGTATCCATTTAGTAATACATGGGTAACGTTTAATGTGATGCTAGCTGTACTAGAATGGTGAGCTTTATAGTGCGACGATGAGGTCTACATGAAAACTTAAATTATTAATAGTTATAGTTCTGAAGTGTTAAAACTAACATTGATAACTTATCAAAAGTTTTCATAGTAGATGAAATAAACGTAAGTTAATACACATACTTTCATTTCTCCTAAGAAGTGTTTAAAGATTCTTGTGTCGGTCTTGGAATCGAACCCGCAACCTTGGCTTCCAAGTAATTAACCATGTTACAGAAATGCCCTACTTCTGGGGCACGAGTCTTCCCTATGGGTAGATAGGAAGAACGAGCCATTATTAGGCATAAACCGCCACGGGCCAAGTGCGGTGTGGTGGTTATTAACGACTGTTAATGCAGCCGGGACCAATGGCTTTACGTGCATTCTGAAGCACGAAGGAGAGCGAGATGTAAACTTTTGGTCACCTATCCGATGACCAGCCTCTACGAAAGTTGCTTAACCCAGCAATCGCAGACCGTGCACTTTAACTGTGCCATCGAGTTCCTAACACACAGATATACCTACTTGCTGAATCAAAGGTATAGGTATCTAGTGGTTATTCTTTATTAATGAGTAATTGCTATATTGCTATAACTATAACCCTTTAAAGCATGTTTGTCACCAGTATCAAGTTTAAATAGTCGTAACTAATTTTGGTATGTATGTAAATGCAAACTGTCTTTGAATATTATAACAACATCAATCATTCCGAAAGTGGTTTGCTAGCTAGCGGCGAAACTCATTACCGACATTATTTCTTCTGTGCCTACACTGTTAGGTAGTAAGTGCCTTAACGTATCTGTCAACAATTATACTTTTAGTATCAATCTTCAAACTCCTATTCTTTAATTCGATGGGTTATTGGAACAAAGCCGCAATCGACAAAACACAATTTTACAGGAAAAAAGATTTAGTGAAAATCTTGAATAATTATTAAAATACGAGGCGTGTCATAACAGTTTGTTTATCAAACAATGCGTTATTTTTTGCTGGAGTGACATAAAATGTACTTAAGCATATTAGCACTTATGAAATACCAAAAAATAGTAAAAAAACATATTGCCACTTCATACATTGAAAGTAGTTTCCGTAAGACTCCATTGAGGTTTTATTCCGGTAAAAAGTGCGAAATAAATCAAACAGCAATAGTATATTGCACCGTTGTGCGTTGATCTGAAGGATGTATGGCGCATACTGTAATAGAGTTTTGCAATGATGTTACAGGAATTCAATTATTGACTTGGAAAATGTACTCGCGAATGCTGTATGAATGCATCGTATGAATATGGTTGTATTGGAATGACTACAAAGTTTATTAATATTAGAGCATCACGAAAATATAATGAAAAATGTAGTAGAATTTATTTATAAATAATCATAATAGTACTATATTATTATGCTTGGTTATCTGTATAATACGAGTATATATGGTCGCGGGAAGCCGCTGGATGCGAGCAGCACAAAACCGGTCGTTGTGGAGATCTTTGGGGGAGGCAGACGTCCAGCAGTGGACGTCTTTTGGCTGAGATGATGATGATGATAATGATATAAGTTTATGTATATATATATTGTTTTATGTATTTTATTTACTCATGTATATTGTTGTGTTATTATTAATGTAGGTACTTTTTGTTAGCCATGTATTTATCTAAGGAAATGTTCTAATAAAAACAAAGAAAATTTCTGCAATCAACCTACACATTTATGGATCATTTTACTTAATAAAATAATGTACTAAGTGCTTATAGTTTAATGCTCTAAGACTTAAGTAAGATTATCAATATAGACAACTAAACATGAGTGACAGCCGGCATTATTATGACATTTAAATATTAAATAGGGGTCAGTATTGCCCACATGACTGGGTCCCTAGAAGTCTGTAGGTGTAGATTACATACAGTTCACGGAACAGGGTAATGCCAGAGTAGTAATGAAAATACGTTTAATACCAAGGTAAAATCTACATAACGTGAGCCCCGTTTTTATGTTCTGTCATGGTAAATATCAAAATTATGTGTAGAAAGGGTGCCTCAATACACTTGCACACTATGATAATGAATTAATAAAAATAAACATCCGTTTAATCGTTACCGTTAATACCACGTTTACCCTGGACAAATAGTGGTAATTTTATTTTAGTTTATCCATTTATCGGCAGATTTGATTTATTGACTATAAATACCATTCACCAAACAAGTGAATTACATGGCTGCTTCAACACATGCCTCTCCAGTTACTCGTATATCTACAGCTTCATGGTAGCTATGGAGCTATCTTTTTCATTATCTATTGACAAAAGAGGTAGGTATTCTCATAGAGGATTTTTTAATGTTATTTTGGCTTATACATTGTTTAAAGTGTTACAAAAAGTAACTTTGCTTTAAGTCGGGCTGCAAATAATTACCTATTCTTTATTTCTTAAAGTGATACCTAGCAGATTATAGTTTTCTATTTGATAACTTGGAAATAGAGATGGTTGCCGCGTTGGCAAAGGTTCATTATAGGAATTTTGACTCGCAAATTTATAAGACTTGGAAATACTAAATTCTAATAACGGTCAAGGCAATAATGCTGGAATTCATGGACAATATGCACAGCAGAAAAACCAGACCATTCGTGGCTTTATAAAACTATTAATACACAAAGAATGTCAAACGGTTTTCAACAAATTATTGGACTATATCCTTATAAAGTGTTAAGTTAAAGTGTTTTCCATACGTTAATTAGTCTTGAATTTAAGTTTCAATAAGTTTTATAGTGAAATAGATTTATTTTTGTATTAATTCTGTGTAGTGACTTTATCTATGTATCAATAGTAGTGTGACCATGAGAGAGTTCTTTGAGTTTCTTCATTTTGGGTGGGATTAGGATCGTTACTTTTTAATTTGGTTTTTGAAATACCTTTATGTGTAAGTTACAACTTAAAATATGATTTAAATGTAACTAAAAAAATAATATAAAAAGTATTGCAATATTGAGATGTATAATTCTATTCAAAATAATATTTATTTAAATTTGTGAGATTTTCTAGGACAATATTTCTTGGTAGTTTTCTTGTTTGTTATTATCAATATGTACAACATACCTAACGTGACCATTTATTTTTTTACTCAAATCGGGACTTCGGTTTATGTACACACGGCGGCAGATCAACCTACCCAAAACTGTCAAATTTCTACAATCAATTTTGAACTTTATTGTTTGGTTATAAGGATCAATATTCATTGGAGAAATTTGACAGGTTTGGGTACGATGATCTGCCGCCGTGTGTACGTCAATTGGTAGGTTTACGGTGAAAAAAAAAACTAATTTCTTGTTAAAAAAAGTTATAAACAAAGTTTTTATGCAGCTGGTGATGATTTTAAATAAGAATAAAATTCTTGGCACGTTTTTTTATTGTTTATCTTTGTTATCAACATTGACTTAAGGACCGGTTTTGGAAAACGGGACAATTTTGTGTCCCAAAGCTTTTTTCGGGGACACCAGGACGGAGAACCGTAAAAAGGGACGGTCCCGTTCAAAACGGGACGTATGGTCACGTTAACATACCTAATACTATTTGCTCTTCTTTATTTTTCTCAATCTCATTAAATTGTATTGAAAATCAATCGACATATTTTAATTTCATGGAAGAAAACCATAATTACTATTACTAGTGATAGTTTAAAATATTCGTACAGCAATGTTTATTGTAAATCTTTTTACCAAGTTTATTTCGTGGAACACAGCCGCAAGGGCCATTACTTGTAGAAGATTGAAAAAAACTTTTATCATTGTACATAGGACGATTATTCCGGTAAACAAAATTCGATTGATGAACGAGGAATAACGAAGCAATGCCCATACTGATTTTGCTAAATCAGGCAGCTTTCATTATTAAATTTGGAAAAAAAATCACAAGGTGTAATAGGGTCCATAGAATACGAAAATGGCTTAATCGGAAAACTGCTACTATGGCTATTGCGGTCTTGTTCCAGGCACCCATCGAATTGTTTTGAGATATAAATATAGACGCCCAATGTAACCACAGTGCCATAGAACAATTGAATTTCTATTGTGTCTGGTTTAAGAACAACTAAATCGCTAGGATAAAATATTTGACGACCTCCGTAGCCGAGTGGCATGCACGCCGGACTTTGGGCGGCGCAAACTTTGAGGTCCCGGGTTCGATTCCCGGTCAGGTCAGTGTCGAAAACGAATTTTTCGATATTGTGTCGTGTCTGGGTGGTTGTGGTACCGCCGTTGTTTCTGATTTCCATAAAACGCACTCGTTTTATGGAAATCAGAGATCTTTAGGCTACCTACTTACCTTGTGATCAGAACAATAGTAGGTATGTGATGTTGACCTATATTTTATTTTTAATATTAAGTTTATTTATATCTTATCTTATCTTATACACAAAAATTAGGTAGTCTTAAATAAGTAGGTAAAGGTATTTGGTGTAAGGACATGGTTTGTCCTTTGTCCTCTAAGCTTGGTTAACCTCGTTGCTTTGGAAGTCAGTGGTCCGCAGTATGTAACTATTACATACCTACATTGTAATCGGAAATGCACTAAGCGAGCGATCATTGCGATTTGTGTCCGTAATACCAGTTTATCAATTGTACAATGAATAGTAGGTAATATGCCTGCCGGTCATACTAAGATTACAACTAACAATATCCAAATAACATATTTATTTCATAGTATAGCACCACTATAATAGCACTAGGTAAAAGAATAAAAGAGGTGTTTGTATGTTTTACTTGTTTAATTCTTTTAACTTAAAGCCCAATGTGTGCTTTTAATTCCGTTACGGAAACGCGATTGGTTATCATCTCGCCTGGTATTAAATAATGATAAAGGCCGAAGGTGATGAAATCCTCAACTACTGAGGCACTGGGTAGCACTTGCTATCTTTTTGTAACGGAACACGACAATGCTACTAAAATTGATGTTATTATATAAGATTGTGATAGCGGCATAATTATTTACATAATAAGGTGGCGGCTACTAGCTAGCCAGGCGGACAAAAATGAAGCCTTACCACCAACCAAACTAAGTAAAAACATGTGCCCCCGCGGGAATTGAAACCTCTGGACCTTATTAATAAACAAAGTGTAAGCTTGGAGTAGTTACTCCGTGTTTTGTCTCTTTACTCTAATATGAAATGAAGTTTACATGACGGGAACAAAACACGGAGTAACTACTCCAAGCTTACCTACACTTTGTTTATTAATACGGGAGTCTAGGTATGAGACAGGTGGTGTAACTAGACTACAGAGGCGAGTCTTGGTCCTGAACAACAACTTAATTTCTATTGTTTCGATTTACGGTATTGCACCACGGTTTGCACAAGCTCTGGGGGGTAACCGCGAGCTCTTATACAACCTTATTTTTAGTTTAAATACAAAAATCGATTATATGTTTAGGGTGGTTAGACTCCTACCTATTTCATTGTCCCAACAAAACGCACACGAAACGATTTTGGTTGATAATCACTGTTTCTCCAAATTACGTCTTATTGCTATAAGATTAAAATGCAAAGTCAAATTTAACAATATTCATATTCGCTTCGTCTCATTTACACCATAAAGATTATGCTTAGTTAGAAAGGGAACATGAGAGTGTCAAAACATTTGGAGTTATGCAGTGGTTTTAGTTATCTTTGGATATGGTTATATAGCTCGATGGCGCAGTGGTTAACGCGCCCAGTCTGCGAGTGCTGAGGTTAAGCAACTTTCGCAAAGGCCGGTCATCGGATAGGTGACCAAAACTTTATCATCTCGAACTCCTCCGTGCTTCGGAAGGCACGTAAAGCTGTTGATCCCGGCTGCATTAGCAGTCGTTATCAACCACCAATCCGCACTGGGCCCGCTTGGTGGTTTATGGCACGTTCTCCCTATCCATCCATAGGGAAAGCTCGTGCCCCAGCAGTGGGGACATAAAATGAGCTGATGATGATGATGATGATGGTTATATTGGTTATAGTAACGGTATAGTTTTGCGTTTTATCATATCGCGTTCGCATAGGCAGTTTTGGTTTTCGATTCAGTACCTATTATAGTTTTTCTTATATCGGTTATGAAGTTTTCCATATCGATATGATATGGACAATTAAATCAATCAATAAATCTTGTAACATCTTTTAATACCATGTTCTATGCAAATAAAGATTTATTATTATATTAAATATGGGATGGGGCTCGTATCCGTTTTTAGTTGTCAACGTTTTGATATATCGAACTCATGTCTAGTGCGTTTACGGTTGCCAACCATACTTTAAAATATCGTATCCTACGTTATTTTCCATCGCCATACTTTATTATTTTTAATAAAAATAAAGTATGGAAAATACTTTATTTTCGACTAATGCGTGCGTTTGAACGGAATATTCCTGTTGGCTTAATTTCTGAACTACTGAATGATACTCAGACTCAAGTAAAGTGAAACGAAACGCAACGCTTAAATAACTAAAATTTGGAAAATACTTTATTTTTTCTTTAAATCCTTTTTTTATACTAGTTAGTAATAGATTTAGGTACTTTAATTTCCTGATAAATATTTGGCAACCTTAAGTGCGTTACTCAAACGCGTTTGTATGAAGCTTGCCTTCTGCAGTCTCTTTATTTTCTGCTCTGATAATCATTTTTGCAAGTTCTTCTTGCCAATGGAGTTGCAGAGAGTAGAATGTAGACAGTTGCACATGTTACTAAAATTAAATTAAATGAACTAAATATAACAAGATACAGAGTAGACTTGTTGTCTTAACTGCCTGTCTGTGTAATAACATTAATAATAAAAAACTACATAATTTAGATTATCAACAATTTATTCAACAAAAACAATAATTAATAGACTATTTACTTACATTTTTTTTCATTTTTTAACACAGCACATAGGTATTTGGAAAACCAATTTAATAGGTAATACATAATACTCAAATTTTTTTGGAATCAAACATTATAGCTATCAATGTCAATGTAATATGGGTCAATTAGTGGAATAACATGGTTATCTAATTATTCCTTTACTTCTAATGACTGATTGTATTAAATTATCTATGCTAGTGTAATATTTCATTCGAATCAACATCTTGGTCACTCTTTTCATGTCTCCATCAAAGAACGCTCTAGAAATTTGTCTCTGTAAATCATTGATTATAGCTTTGTTTTCTTTATTTAATTTTATTATTTCTTCTTCAGTTTGTGCATTTTCTACTTCTTCATTCTTTTCCATAACTTCCATTAGGAATGCTTTGTCCATAACCTCTGTTGCCTCCGGTATTTCTTTTCCTCTTAGTTTCAGCATGTAGATACCTGAAGTTAAAGTTAAGTATTTTTATAAATTAATAGCATTAGTTAAAGTATTTTGCTATAATTATAATAAAATACTTATAATAAATCTATATTAACAATGTAATAGTAATAGTATACTTGACAATCTTAACAAGAGCTCTTCAACTTGTAAATTTATATTTATCTCAAAATTCAAAAAAATTCAATTCAAAATTCAAAATCATTTATTCAGTTTAGGCTACAAATAGCTCTTATGAACGTCATTATGCCATCGGTTCGTAAGTCTACTCTGGGCGGGAGATCTTGTACTGAGAAGAACCGGCAAGAAACTCAGCAAGTGTCCAGCTCTTTTCTCCCTTACAGCGTCAAAAATATTGGAAAATGCCCTATTATAAAAGGACACTTTCCATCACAAATAAAAACACAAAATATAAAGGACAATCACACATATAAAAAAAAAACAAAAGAGAAGATATAATAATATCTACATTTGCAAAACATCAGTTACCAGTTAAAATTTTCACAATGTCATACAGCACTAATAAAGGTCAAAAATTGTCTAAGAAAAAAACAAAAAAGAAAACAAAATTAAACCATAGTTAATAATAATAAAAATAATAGTATGCAAGAGCAGACCAGCCTCCACAGGCGGCACCCGTTCACGAGTATGACATATGAATCAGCCATCGCTTCACTCAACCATGTCTTAGGGAATGTAACGACCCGACGCACACGCCACCACCGCAGAGACACTAAAGAGAGCATGACACACTCAAGATACTCTAAATAAAAACCTAATGAAAAGTTTAACGTAACATAAATATTATTTGTAAACTGTAGGACATTGCTGATAAAGGCTATCATATCAGCGCTAAGATATTTTTAAAGTAATTATTGATCCCAATAAAATAAAATAAAGAGTAGTTTTATTTTTTATTATAACCAAGCTGTTTTGTCATCTAAATATTCTTTGACTGTATAATAACCTTTCTTAAGTAAAGAAGATTTTACATGTTTTTTAAACTTATCTAAAGGTAAATCTTGTACAGTACTAGGTATTTTATTATAGTAGTGTATACCTTGCCCCAAGAAAGAGCCAAGAACCTTTTGCAACCTGAACAGTGGCATTACAAGTTTTTTCTTATTTCTAGTATTGAAATTGTGTACATCACCGTGTTTAGTAAAAGAGTTGATGTTGCAACAAAAACTATGCAATTATAAATAAACTGAGATGCAACTGTAAGAACACCAATTTCTTTAAAAATATTTCTTAAAGTAGTTCGGGAACCTAGTCTATAAATGGTTCTTATTGCTCGTTTCTGCAAAATAAATATAGATTCAACATCAGCTGCTGTAGCCCACAGTAAGACACCATACGACATGACACTATGAAAATAGCTAAAGTAAACTGTTCTAGCAGTTTCAACGTCTGTTAATTGTCTAATTTTTCTGATAGCATAAGCAGCAGAACTGAGTTTACCGGACAATTTCGATATATGAGGATTCCATTGAAGTTTTGAGTCAAGTGTTATACCTAAGAAGACTGTTGAGTCTACCAAATCTAATTTATCACCGTTTATTCTAATATCAGTTGGTTCAGTTTTAACATTAGGTAGTGTAAATTTAATACATTTTGTTTTTTTTGCATTAAGCTGTAGATTATTAACAGAGTACTTTTGCTAGAGCATTATTTACATCATCATAATTATTCTTACACCTATTAACATTAAAAATGAGTGAAGTATCATCTGCAAATAAAACAATTTCACAGAAGTTCTCCACAAAGAATGGCAAGTCGTTAATATAAATTAAAAACAGGAAGGGCCCGAGGATTGACCCTTGCGGAACTCCCATTTTTACAAGAGATCCAGATGATTTAGTTCCATTGATATCGACAGTTTGTGTCCTAGAACTGAGATACGACTCTATCAATTTAAGTGCAAAATCATTAAGACCATAGTAGTGCAACTTCATCACCAGAGTCCTGTGCTCAACGCAATCGAAAGCCTTGGATAAGTCGCAAAAAACTCCAAGAGCGTTCTGAGACTTCTCCCAGGCATCGAATATATGTTTTATTAAAGCAACACCTGCGTCAGTAGTGGAACGACCCTTTGTAAAACCATATTGTTTCTTATGTAGAAGCTTGTTTGAGTTAAAGTATGCCATTAATTGTTCGAGTATAAGTTTTTCATAAATTTTACTTAGTACTGGTAATATTGAAATTGGCCTATAGTTACTAGGGTCTTCTTTGTTTCCTGATTTAAAAAAGGTATAACCTTACTGAATTTCATAAGTTCTGGAAAGATACCCTTATTGATACAGTAATTAAAAATGTCTGCAAGATAGGGCGCAATAGAAAATATAATATTCTTAATTACCTTAATACTTATGCCCCACAAATCACTAGTGTTTTTCATTTTAAGTGATTTGAATGTTTTTATAATATTCATAGAATCAATGTATTCAAATTGAAAAGACAGATTAGATTTTGGTACATGTTTTTTGAGTAAAGATCGTGCAGCTTCTGGTGATGAATCTAAATTTGAAGTTGTTACCACTGGTATATTTACAAAATAGTCATCAAAAATATTAGCAATATTTAAATCCGAATTGACAAGGGAGTTATTAACTTTCAGAGTGAAAGTATTGTCCCGTGGTTTAAATTTACCTGTTTCACGGTTTATTATGTCCCAAGTGGCTTTAATTTTATTGTTAGTTTTTAATTCTGTCTTTAATGAAATTAGATTTTGCTAATATGCACACTTTCTTAAACATTTTAGAATATTTTTTTACATATTCTGTAAAACTAAGGCTATGGTTACATTGCCTCAAATTATATAACTCATACAGTCTATTTCTACTGATATAAATACCTGCTGTAGCCCAATCACAGAACTTAAGTTTTTGGGAATTTTTAATTGTTCTAGTAGTAAAAACTTGGTTGTATTCTGTTTTTATTAAATCAAAAAGATTACTATATAGTACATCTGGGTCATCATGTACTAAGGGTAACGCATCAATTTTACAAACTACATTATTTTTGAAACACTACATTCGTTTCTTTGTTACTGGTTTACATTTTACTATTTTTGGCTCATCCTTAATATCAAAATCATAGGTCACTTTTAAACCACAATGGTCAGACGTAAGATTATCAAATACTGACTTAGAAACAGGGTCATAGTCTGAAAAAACATTATCAAGACAAGTGGCAGAATGTGAAGTTATTCTAGTAGGTTCGAGAAATAGATTCATAAGATTAAAGCATTTAAATAACGCAACAAGACGAACACTCATTGAGGTAATTTCTAGAATATTTATATTAAAATCTCCACACACTAAAACAAGTTTCTTTTTTAAAATTAATTTTCTAAGTACATCCTCCATTACTGATTCGAAAATACTGAAGTTGCCCGATGGGGGTCGGTATACACACACTATTACGAAACTATTGAACTCCACACACGATAGTTCAATGTTACGCTCCACTGAAAGGTTTACAATATCGTTGCGATTTTTGTATTTAATATTACTTCTTACTAGTATTAGGGAACCGCCGTGTATGGCTGTGCTTCGCACGTACGCGCTTGCTCTTTGAAAATTGTTAACATGGAATGACGAGTCATGACTTCTTAGCCAATGCTCAGTTATACAATATATATGAATAGTCTGACTTTTTGCAAACAGTTCTAATTCTAAGTCCTTGCCAGCCAAGCCCTGAATGTTCTGATGGACAATATTAATGAATGTGGACTTGGCTTTTGTCTTAGACCTTAGTTTAAACCAGAGGTTGTTACCTTACTACTAGTTTTAAAAGTTTCATTAGTAGAACTACTAATGGTTATGTTATTATGTATAGACTTAGTTATAGCCGCTATAACTGTATCCTGTAAATTATAAGCTAACAAATTAGCTATTTGAGTCTTAGACTTCTTAGAAAGATACATAGTATCTGAAGTCAAACTAAAATTATTAATAAATTTATTAATATCAAAAAATAAAATAGTGTCACTATGACGACAAATCAAATTATATAATAATAAATTTAAGTCAAAAATACGTTTATTTTGTTCCCAGGTTAAATTTGTACAATAGGGAAAAGCGCTAATTATTAGCCTGCAATTTGTTTCAGATTGCAGGTTTAACAAAATATTAATATTATTTATTATGTCACGTTTTTTTACTTGTGAACTGTCACCACATAATAAAATAACATGAGATGCACTATTTAGCGTGTGCTGTGTTAAGTTACGTACTATAGTATTCATTGATTTACCTGGGGTACAAATATTTGTAACTAGTTGATTTTTACTTCCATTTATAAGCAACCCTAATCCCTGACCCATTTTATCAGAGAACATAACTGTTTTACTAACTAATTTATTGACATTGTTTTTTTGTATTGGGGCTGGATTAATCTTATTATTACATTTATATGTTTCTGGACAGGCTGATGTACTGGGATAGAAGACAGACAAGTTATTGGAATTTACCTGCAAATTATTGATTAATGACTTTTCATTACTGTTAATTCCATTATTTATTAATGAGTCATACCGATCAGCATTGCACTTGCACATATCAACCAATTCTGTGGCTGATCGAATATGTTCCTCAATCTGTTTTTGTGAAGTTGAGTATTTTTTATTATATATGTGAAATGACTCATGTAACCGTTGAATATCAGTCTGTAATTGCTTAGTGTCCCGGTCATACATTTGCCTACTTTCTATCAATTTACTATTATATATTTCTAAAGAATCAATAAGGCTTATACGTTCCTTACGAAGAGCAATGTTTTTGTAAAAACAGTTGTTTTTCTTAATTAATTTCTCAGTTTTTCTTATGAATCTATTTATTTTTACATACTTCTTGATTTTTTTCTTCCCCAGACTATTTGGTTTAAGGTTGTTATGCGGAAGTTGCTGTACAGAAATTCCACCAGGCGATGCCATTAGCTCATCAAATAATGACTGAGTCTGATCCACTTCAAGCTGTTTCTGCGACTCAACAAATTGAGAAATTTGATGGTTTGCCGCACTAAGGTCCCTTTCCAACTCAGTGATGCGGTCCAGTGCCCTCTCATAGGTGTTGTATTGCTGCTCAAAGGTGGAGATCACATCTTGAAGTTGGTCACGCTGGTGAAGCACATCTTGATGTTGAATGTGTAGTTGGCCTAATTCATTTTTGAGCTGTGAGTTTTTGTCAATTATGGATTTTATTTCCATCTCACTCTCATCCCTCTCCCGTAACAGCTGATTGTATGATTCCTGGGATACTTTAAGCTCCTGAAGTGCCTGTCTAAGCTTTAGCTCAGTACTTTGTGTAGCAGCCTTACGGGTCAGCATTTTGTTAAGTATGTGGTTTATTTTCACCTGAAATTTGTAAACAAATGGTTAAAATCTTATTTATTGCAAATTTATTTGTTTATTTACTTTTTGTAAGAAGCTAGTATTTTTAACTAGTGGGGGTAGATGTATCACACACATACAAATAGAAATAAAAGGGGCTAATAGCTTTTGTGTTGTAATTATTAATTAATTCTACTGATCTACAATTAAAACAAATTAGGTTTTAGGTATTATTGGTACAGAAACGGAATGAAAGACAAAATATGAAGAAAAACAAATAGGTAGGCTGCTATGTAGTTGGTACTGATTTTTACAGTACAGTTGCAATTTCTTTATTAGGTTAGTTAGATTATGTACACCGAAATTCCAATGTCACTTTTGCAGTTTAGATGCACATCTATTAATGTTTTTATTATGTTGAAAAATAACAATGAATTGGCCTAATACATTGACACTTAGAAATCGAAAGAAGTGGTTACGGAAGTTTTACACATAAGTTACTAGACAGTAGCTATAATAAATAGAATGAAAACAATACTTCCCCGGTTTTAGTTGCTGCAGTCCACAGCAAAAGTTGTTTTTTAACAACTATAAGCAAACTATTTATCAATCAGTTGGCGATGACAGTTGGGAAATTACATTTACAAATAATTTAAAAATTATACAACTTTTGTCAGAGAAAACGCTAGTAGGCGTTATTTGTCACTTAATTTAGTCACGTATTACAAATTTAGTAATAAATATGCAATTAAAATATTTTTTATCTAATTTTTAAAAGGAGCTACTTATTTTGACAACTTAACCGAACAGTGTTGCCAGTCAAATCCCAAATCTATTAAAGGTTATCCTTTACTTTTTAATTGTTTTAATTAAATGATGAAATACTTATACAAATCCTGCGAAAAACTAGTTTCTCTGTGACTACATTGCTTTGATTCTCGTAACAATATCCTAGCAACTTAGTTGTTGAAACCATTTTTGTATTCCTATCCGTCAATCGAGCTGATTTCAAACTCATTCAAGCAACGTTCCAACTAACTGTTTCAGATCTACCATATATGTTTAGTTGGAACTTTGTTTGAACGACTATGAATTTGGATGTTTATATGAAAATGGTTTTGATGACTAAGTTGCTACGACACCATTACGGTTTTTGTTATGAGAATCCGAGTGCAGAGCCAGTTTAGAAGGTTAAAAATGTTTGGATAAAGTAGAAAAATATATATAGGTATATAAAATTAAATATAAGTAGGTTCATAAATGTGTTTTAAATCTATACTAATATTATAAAGCTGAAGAGTTTGTTTGTTTGTTTGTTTGTTTGAACGCGCTAATCTCAGGAACTACTGGTTCGAATTGAATAATTCTTTTTGTGTTGGATAGTCCATTTATCGAGGAAGGCTTTAGGCTATATAACATCACGCTGCGACCAATAGGAGCGAAGCATCAGTGAAAAATGTTGCAAAAACGGGAAAAGAGCCTAAAAAATTAAAAATGCTGCCGAAAGTCACTATTCCACGCGGACGAAGTCGCGAGCACAGCTAGTAAATTATAAAGTTACACCCATTTAAAAGTATTACCTCTAGATAATGGCTCCAACAGAGTTTTGTATGCTTCATTGACTAATGACGAGTATTTCTCAGATATTTCTAGTTCCTCTTTATCCCTGAAACATAAAAATAAACATACATTATGCAACTATTACTGTAATTTCAATGAAATG
The DNA here is from genome assembly GCA_947562085.1 of Eudonia lacustrata. Taxonomy (NCBI): domain Eukaryota; kingdom Metazoa; phylum Arthropoda; class Insecta; order Lepidoptera; family Crambidae; genus Eudonia; species Eudonia lacustrata. The sequence goes on along the minus strand of OX387329.1, from coordinate 9,446,231 downwards.
TATATTATGTTTAAATAATAACTACATTAGTTAAATACCTAAAATTAGTGAATAACTGTACTACTCTCTAAAACAAAAACGAAGTTACATTATAATTTACAGAATTCTAGTTTGAGTGCCCAAGATAACCACAGTTCACTTTTTATATCAGTTAAATACAATATTTCTAAGAGATGTGTTAGACTGTAGTGAGAAAAGAATTTAAAACGGTTAAAGACACCAGCAAACGCTGCTATACTTTAAATTTACTTAAAAAAATACTTTTTTATTACATAACAAAGTAACTAAAATCCCAAAATAAAAGGGTTCTCACTTATTAGCAAATTTGTCCGGGTGTAAATATTTCTGTAAGTCCTTATATTTCTTGGATAGTTCCGTGTCGTCCTGGTCGTATATCTCCTTTACACCCATGATCTTGAAGTAATTAGCACTTTCATCTGGCTTTTGCAATGTATTACAAGTTGAACAGAATAAATTGGACACCAACTTTACATCTTTTCCACATGACCAACAACTTAATTGTTTTATTTGATGGAAATTATTTCTGAGTATATCATTAATAAATAGGCGTCGCAGACTCATAATTTTGATGTAAAAACTCCAAATGAAAGTTACAAGATTTAATTAATTCAGGATGGCTATGGCTAATGGCGGTATTTATTTAAACTTATTCAATATTAAAGCACGAACTTAGTTATGATGATAATTAGTTTTTATAATGAAAACATTTAAACTAAAAATATAAAATAATATTTTACGTAAACAGATTACCTACTTTTGACTTTTTTGAGGTTATTTTTTTTTTTTTTTTTTAGTGTAGTTTGTTCCTTAAGGAACCGGCTAAGGTCATAGACCATGCTGCCATGTCATTAGTTTAAGTAATACATAAATAAACAATATTTTCATATATGATGATGATGATGAATGATATTAGAATTGGGAAGTGAGAAATGATATACCCCGCAACCCCTCGAGTATCTCAGTAAAGATGTGGGGCTTTACTAAGTCCTCACGTGAGCTTCTTGAGAGAATTTGAAAAGTGACGTTGCACTGTTTTGTTTCATTTGCCAACACTTATGCACACTCACGAACACTTAACGGTTAATAATCCACCATTATTTCACATTAATATTCGACATAACACAAATTTTGGAAAATAAAGCAAAACCGCAAACATGACGCTTCACTGATATTATTAGAAAAATTATGAATTACAAATTCAATGAAAAAACCACACTATTGGTTTTAGTGGGACACAGGGGAAGTATGGACAAGACTGAACTGTTAAAATGTTTTGATTTATTGTATTCATTAAATGTTAAAAATGTTGTTTTGTTCACACTTCCTTATAGCCAAAGCTTGCCACAGACTGAAAACAATATAAGGCATAAAATAAATATGACATTACATACTCTGACTTTTAATAATAAGAATAAATTCCATTTAATTGACCTAAATAAGTATTTAGATAATAAATTATATTTGACAAAAGATAAATTTTATCTTAATAAATATCTTAAGAGACAGATAGCATTATCGCTATCATATTATATTGAATACTCAGCCAAAAATTTGGCTAGCCTATCTGCCCCTATTGGGCAGAATATTGACATTGTAAATTGTACATTGGAATCTGTTCCAAATCAATCCGTTTACAATAATTTAAATTGATCACTCAGACAATAGAGGAAAACTCTTGCGACTTAAATATTAAGACAAATGAAATGTCCACCTTTATAAACATTATACATCAAAACATTCAGGGCTTTTCTGGAAAAGAATTAGAATTATATATAAATGAAAAAAATGTACATGTATTATGCTTAACCGAGCACTGGTTAAAACAATGCGAACTGTTAGTAAGCATTGATAATTATAAAGTCATTAGTTCGTTCACAAGAGAGTCTGCTATAAGAGGTGGGTCACTGATATTAATTAACGATACATTACAATCAAAGGAGCGTAAAGACATAGTATCTCTCTCAGTTGAACGAAATATTTGAACTATCATGTGCGGAGCTCGAGCAGTATGTTATTGTTTGTGTGTATAGGCCTCCCTCTGGTAATTACCACTTATTTGAGTCCATTATGGAAGAAACCTTGCAAAAGGTATGCAATTGTAAAAAGAGGATAGTTGTATGTGGCGACTTTAATATAAATATTTTAGATGACTCACAGAACTCGGTAAGGTTTCTTAATCTTTTCAAATCGTTTAACTTGCAAAATCTTTTTGATGAACCTACAAGAGTTACAGCCACATCAGCTACCTGTTTAGATAATATTTTTTCTAATTGTAATGATATTGAGAAATCAATAATAAATTTTATAAATTCTGATCACAGTGGTCAGATAGTTAGATTTGAGCACCAATATGAATGTCTTTCAATGAATATTTTATACAGGCCAGTGACAACTAATCGATTAGACAGATTTAAGAAGAATGTTAATGATAAAGTGTTACAAATACCATGTAACAATGACAAAGCGAACATCTTATACGACAATCTATTCGAAATAATCAAAAAAGAGTTTAATAACAACTTTACTCAAAAATTAATCAAAGTAGATAAGTCTAAAACTAAATTCAGTGATTGGGCCACAGCTGGCATCTACAGGAGTAGAAATAGATTGTATCAATTATATGATATAAAGGCAAACTCTAAGGATCCAAGTGTAATTGAATATGTTAAAAATTATTCAAAAATGTTCAAAAAAGTTTGTTCCATAGCAAAGGCCAACTACATTCGGGCAAAGATTGTGAATTCAAAAAATAAAATAAAAGCCACTTGGAACGTCATTAATAAAGAAACTTGTAAAGTAAGGTCTCGTGATCGTATACTTGAACTCAAAGTCGATAATGCTTACATCAATGGTGATACGGAAGTGGCAGGCGCGTTTGAAACATTTTTCTCAAAAATTCCACTCATTACATCAAATAAATTAAATTCTTGTAAACATCTTGCCCAGTCTCTTCTTGTGTCTAGTGTAAAAATATGTAATATTCCATTCAATTTTCACTATATTGATTCTGATATAATAATAAAAGCTTTTAGAGAACTTAATATAAAAAAGACTGAGGATCTTTGGGGTATCTCCACTTATATATTAAAATCTATAATATCTTCTATCGCGTCTAATTTAGCAATAATATTTAATAAATGCGTTGATGAATGTGTATTTCCAGATTTAATGAAGTACAGTAAAATTATACCGTTATTTAAAACAGGCGATAAAAGTGACCCATCTAATTTTCGGCCTATATCCATACTACCGGCTCTTAGTAAAATTTTTGAAAAAGTTATTTTTAATCAATTGATGTCACATTTTACAGATAACCAGTTACTTCATAACAAACAATTCGGTTTCACTAAAGGTAGAAATACAACCGACGCGGGAGTTGCACTCATTAAGCATATTTTCGATGCATGGGAGCAGAAACAGGATGCGATAGGTATCTTCTGTGATTTATCGAAAGCTTTCGACTGTGTCGATCACGATACTTTATTATTAAAAATGGAACATTATGGTGTCTCAGACAACTCACTTACCTTATTGAAATCATACCTCACTGGCAGAGTTCAAAAAGTTAATATTAACGGTACTGATTCTTCTGGCGCCCCGTTACTTATGGGGGTGCCCCAGGGTTCAATATTAGGACCTCTTTTATTTCTCATTTATGTAAATGATCTACCTTACTACACCGAAGATCTTTGTGAGATAGTATTATTTGCTGATGACACCTCATTGATTTTTAAAGTTGATAGACATAGAGCAATATTTGACGACGTAAGTAATACTCTCTCTCAAATATTACATTGGTTTACCACTAATAACTTGCTGCTTAATGCAAAAAAAACTAAATGTGTGAAATTCACGATGCCCAATGTGAAGCAGGTTAATACCAGTATCACTATGAACGATGAAATAGTTGAAATAGTTAACTCGACAGTTTTCCTGGGTATTACCTTAGATCATAAATTACAATGGGGTTCTCATATTGCTGCCCTGGCAGGAAGACTTAGCTCAGCTGCCTATGCGGTTAGAAAAATGAGGTCACTTACTGATGTAGAAACGGCAAGATTGGTTTACTTTAGTTACTTTCACAGCGTCATGTCGTATGGTATTTTATTGTGGGGCTCAGCGGCTGACATTGAAACCATTTTTGTTTTACAGAAAAGAGCCATTCGAGCTATTTATAGCCTTAAGCCCCGTGATACGCTGAGAGAGTTATTTAAGCAGATTAATATTTTAACTGTAGCTTCACAGTATATTTATGAAAATATCATTTATGTTTATAAAAACTTAGATAAATTCGAAAAAAAAAGTAATACCCATAATTTTAACACAAGAAACAAAAACAAACTTGCTGTTCCAAAACTTAGACTCAATAAAGTTGGTAATTCATTTGTTGGGAAATGTATAAAAATATACAATAAAGTGCCTTTCACTCTAACAGAATTGCCATTACACAAGTTTAAGACAGAAATAAAACAAGGTCTAATGAAAAAAGGTTACTATAAAATTGATGATTATTTTAATGATAAGAATGTGTGGTCATCTTAGTCTGCTCGCCTGCACATGTTATTTCACATTGTAAGTAGTTACACTTTTTTATAAAAGGTTATTATTAAAGTCAAAGAATAATTGGATGATAAACAGCCTGGTTGTAATAAAAAACACATTATACTCTATTTGTATCAATATACATAATAAAATTAATTTATATAATTTTTATACTGATATGATAGTTTTGAACAGTGTCCTACAGATAATAAACAGCGTTAAATAGATCATTAAGTTTTTATTTAAAGTATCTTGAGTGTGTCATGCTCTCTTTATTGTCTCTGCGGTGGTGGCGTGTGCGTCGGGTCGTTACGTTCCCTAAAATATGGTTGAGCGAAGCGATGGCTGATTCATATGTCATACTCGTGAACGGGTGCCGCCTGTGGAGGCTGGTCTGCTCTTGCATACTTATCTCATTGTTAGTATTAATTACTATAGTTTGACTTTGTTTTTCTTAAACAATTTTTGACTTTTATTAGAGTACTGTAGTGGTACTGTATGACATTGTGGAAATTTAACTTATACCAGATGTAAATTTGATATATTAGATTTGTTTATTTGTTTTGTTTTTTTTACATGTTGTAGTTGTCTTCTATATTTTTTGTGTTTATTTGTAATGGAAAGTGTCCTGCTATGATAGGGCATTTTCCAATTTTTATTTTTTTTGACGCTGTAAGGGAGAAAAGAGCTGGACACTTGCTGAGTTTCTTGCCGGTTCTTCTCAGTGCAAGATCTCCCGCCCAGAGTAGACTTACGAACCGATGGCATAGCGACATTCATAAGAGCTACTTGTAGCCTAAACTGAATAAATGATTTTTGAATTTGAATTTGAATTTGACTTTCCCGCCAAGAAGTCCCCTTTTTTTTTGAGGTTATGAAAAAAACAAAAGTCAAATATTAAAAAAAAATTAAAACAAGGCAATGATTCTTGCGTATACCGCCTAAGAATAATAAAATATACTTTGGTGTCATGACACCGCGGCAATATTCGGTCAAAAATCGCGCGGTGTCATGTCACCGCACCCGACCACGCGACTATAATAATTATTATCGATAGGTTAGAGTATACTTTTGTATGAAGATGTTTGGCCATAGACAAACTAGAGTAAATTTGCTATATTAAAAACACAAGACAAGGTTATTCTACTCGCGTTTTTTGGGTTGTATGACAGTTCGAACATTTGTCATTTGTGCATCAAGGTTACTTAGTGCATTGAGGAAAAAACTGGAAATACTCATGTAAGTAGTGTTTTATATTAGAAACTGTTGTAAATCATCTTGCTGAGTTTATAGTGAACGTTTTTAGCTATAAGTTTTCAACGAATATCGTATCTAATAGTGATTTTTAAATTTTCGATTTCGGAGTGATGCCAGAGTGATTTTAGTGCGTAAATGCATGTACAGTTTGTTAGAAATACAGTAAAATGAATAAAAACAGTGTATAAGTAATGGAAACTAGTTTACACAAAGAAATAACGACATTTATTATCATTTTTTGTGAAATAAAATTACGACCGTTTCATGTACTGACATTCGAAATGGCCGAAATTTTTTGCCATACCATTTTGGGCTATATTTGTATAGAGCTTACGGCCATACTTGCCGGCAGACAGTGTGAAATTTCTTTCTTAGTAGTAGGAGGATAGTGTCGATAGCTTTTACGATAACATTTTGTTATTTTCGATAGTAATGGTGATATTCTTGTAATGTTTCTAAATTTACTTTTGTATTGAGACAGTTATATAAGTATGCTATATTGTGTTATTGTGTATAAGTATGTTGTATAGCATATTATTTTATGTTGTTTGTTTGATTTTGATTATTGAATGGCTAATTGGAGAATTGGGAGAGATGAGGAGGCTCCAAGCGACTTTTGATATTTTATACGACGAGGCCGACGCGGAGGAGGAGCGCGAGGAAGTAGTCAGTGATGACGAGGTTAGTAGAATTTATTTCATCATCATCATCATCAAATAATCTGTTTATTGTGTTTATTGTGTTACAAGGATTGTGCTAGGATTATGCGATCATATGGCGCCGGTTATTTATTTCACCATCACCACCATCATCACCACCATCATCATCATCATCATCATCAAGTAATCTGTTTATTGTGTTTGGTTTGTACTGGTGATGTGTTTATTGTGCTAGGATTATGCGATCGTATGGCGCCGGTTATTTATTTCACCATCACCACTACCATCATCATCATCATCATCAAATAATCTGTTTATTGTGTTTGGTTTGTACTGGTGATGTGTTTATTGTGCTAGGATTATGCGATCGTATGGCGCCGGTTATTTATTTCACCATCACCACTACCATCATCATCATCATCATCAAATAATCTGTTTATTGTGTTTGGTTTGTACTGGTGATGTATTTATTGTGCTAGGATTATGCGCTAGGATACGTATGGCGCCGGTTATTTATTTCACCATCACCACTACCATCACCATCATCATCATCATCAAATAATTTGTTTATTGTGTTTGGTTTCTACTGGTATGATTGTAGTAATAACTGTTTCACTTTTTTGTATGTTTTAGGGCGAACCTTCGCCATTGGCTCCTGCCTACTCTCCGCTCACATCTCCACGACGCCATGAGGAGGTTGACTGGATGGAGGTCAGTTACATATACATATATACAACCGCTCCGTTCTCCGAGCACTTCGACTTCTCAGCGTGGCTGCTGCCGTGGTGGAGGAGAAGAAGATTTTTTTTAAACATTTTTGTATTGTATTTTTATTTGTATTGTATCATTTGGTAACGACATAGGTATTGTAAATGTCGTTACTTCTATAATAAAAACTGTGGAGTTAAAAAATAGACGTCCTGAATGGGTAGTAGGTAAAAAACATTGGACGATTTTCAATATTATTTCATTATTTTTACAATTTACTATTTTTACAATATACAATTTATACTTTCACTTTGACTTTGATTTTATACCTATGATGATGATGATGATGATGAAACAAAATAAAATTGAGAATGACATTGTACATTTCATTTATTCATATAAACTAGTAGCTTACAAAAATAACATAAAAAACAACTAACGATGACATTACAAAAAGTGAAGTAACACCCCTAGTTCATTTTTTGCTTTCGTAGGTCGTATTTCAAGTGTTGTTTTTGTAAACATCTCGGGGTTTTTTGTTACATTGTTTACACAATTAGACAGCATAGGTCCTTGTTCTTTGTTTTATGTACTACTGCGCGTTTATTTCTTGTGATTGAGGCCACAATATGGTTCGTAAAGTTTGATCATGTATGACCAATAAACTATTTCAATAATCACATATATCTTGATACCTGCCGGAAAGGAAATTTATCAATTAGTAAATTGCCGTTTACAGAATGATAAAATATGATCTGGTTGCAACGTAATCATTATTTTTGTGAACATCGACGTTAGGTATTCGCCATTTTGCGAATTACGTCATCGGCCGGGCGCTGTCATTGGTTTGGCACTGGGATGTAAGAGGTTAACAAAGTTACATTGAATCGATAACTGACTAATTAAGAATAATTATGAATTACAACAAAAGTAATGTTAATATAGCCATGATAACCATGCCCCCTTTGTTTTGCTTCAATCAAGTAAGAAAAAAATTAATAAAATACAAAAAAATATAGGGACTTCTTGGCGGGAAAGTGAAGAGTCATGTCTGAGGTTTTGTTTTATTTTCTATGTGTTATGTCGGATATTAATGTGAAATAATGGTGGATTATAAACCGTTAAGTGTTCGTGAGTGTGCATGAGTGTTGGCAAATGAAACAAAACAGTGCAACGTCTCTTTTCAAATTCTCTCAAGAAGTACGCCCGAGGAATTAGTAAAGCCCCACATCTTTACTGAGATACTCAAGGGGTTGGGGGTCATTGGTTGGTCATTTCTCACTTCTCATTTCTTTTATCATTCATCATCATCATACAGGAAGAAAATATTGTTAGATGTATTACTTGTAAGAAAAATTACTTTGACACTGGCTAAATGTGCTAATCGCACAAAGCCATCAACTAAAAAAAATAAATATAAATATTATCTTGACTTGTCTTGCTTGTCTTTGTTTTTGTCTGTCTTGTCAAGCAAAAATAAATAAACTTTTGTTTGCATTTTTGTAGTACTTAAATAACTATATCGCTATTTGTAACTTCTTCTGATCCTGAATATCCAAAAATCAAAGGATGGTATCGTATTTTACTATTGACGCAACGGGCGAAGGCGCTAACTTTCAAAAAGAGATTTCTAACATGATGCATGGTTTCGGAGACAATCCTAATCCAAACGCAGCTACCGTGGTCTTGGTAGAAACTATAGTTTTACAACAGCTCCGCAGTATGGTACAGGAGGCATTTAACCACTCAATGATGAGAGGAGGTAAGTCAATAACGAACTACGACGTTATTTTTCTAATGAGAAAGAATACAATGAAACTGAAACAGTTGTATGAATATCAATTGAAATTAGATAAAATAGACAAAAATCGTGATGCTGTAAGCGCAGCGGCTGAACCATTAATGATGACTAGCATCGTTTTGGAAGATGACAAAGACTCGGCTATAAAGAAGAGAAGAACCCACATTGATATCATTAAAGAGCTAGATGAGACAGATGAAGTAAGTGAGATTAAAATTGACGTCATAGACTATTTGAGGAAAGTGAGAGCAGCAAAAATAACGGAATCAATGACTTTCGAGAAATATGAAGCGTACCACAAAGCTAGATGTAGCTCGTTCCGTTCCGGCAACAGTTTGACAAAAGGATTTACAAAGTTAGAGCGATGGATAAATCCGACTAAGGAATTGAAAATAATGCCTCAGGCTTTGGAAGTTTTATGTTTTTTGGCATATGAAACGGTAGCTGAAATTGTTGATGCAGTTTTTTTGATACGTCAAGATGCGAAGAAAAAGAGTGGTGATCCTTTTAGTAAGTTTGAGGGTGGGTACTTCTGTAACCCAGTTAGTTTGAACAACGCTGTGTACATCAAGTCTGGTTACGAAGGTGTGCCTGCAATCACAGTTGCCGAGGTGAGGGAAGCTTTAAGGAGACATTTCAACCCAAATGTGGGAATGAACGGGTTGTTTCATAGAAACATGAGTAATGATTTACCTGTAAGATATATTGCTATTTAAGTAAGCCTATTATATCATTGTTAACATGTTGACTGCCTTAAAAGCAGACACAATAAAAAATTTATTGTCACCCCGCACATGTGCGGGGTTCGGCATTGAATGTGTTAAGCTCTAATAAAATATAATAAGTTAAAATAAATTTGCATTTATTTTTAGAAAACAGATTTTCATTTGTTAGTAAGAGAGTCCTTATTCATTCTCTACCTTCTTAGGTGGCTGATTTCCTTTCCTATTAAATGACAAAATTGTTTCCATCAGTGCTTAAACATTAAATTATTAAACAGTTAACTGTTAACTGTTTAATAATTTAATAATAGAGTTTCATTACATATAATAATTACTACATTCATGTTAAAACAGTAGTGGTAGTGGTGAACCACTTGTGGAAATATTTTCAACACTTCACACAACTAAAGTAAAGGGTGACTTTCTATTTCCTTGCCATAGAAGGTAGAGATTATAGCTATATAGCTATAATGTGCTATAGTTGTATAGCTAGCTAGCATAAGTAACAACAAGAGTTACAAACTTTCCATATTCCTTTTGTCCTTATAAAAATATGATGTCCGTGACCCCAGCGGGATAACCCCTTCAGATCGGCTTCAAATTTCGCCATGATTTAGTTTATATTATGTTTAAAGTTAGCAAATATCAAAACTAGTTGACCAATAGTTATCGAGATATCCCATGTTAAACCTGGTTAAAGTTGGTTCCTTAAAAAGACCAAGATGGAGGCTAATTTTGGTTTCATCGGAATCGGCCCATAAGAGCGTTTACGCCGCACACTAACGCCACTAATGAAAAAAAAAACATATCTAGTAATTAGAGATAGAAAATCAAATTATGCTCAACAAACTATCTGAATGAAGTAATTTAGCATTTTTACGTCACCTAATGAATAAAAGTGGCCGTAACGTCTTAAACAAAAAAATTGGCCGCCAACTTGGTCTTTAAGGAACCAACTTAATTTGGTCGGCTTATACGCGTACTTTTAGTATGAAAAAGTTATAAACTTCAATTTCTCCTAAAATACTGTACCTATGAAACTGAAAAGTAAGAAGTGGTTAGATTTTTACACCCACAAAATCTTGGCTATAGTCACTCTCTACTTGCTCCATTCCTGTGGAAAAACCATGTTTAGGTATCAACACCGTGACCCCAGCGGGATAACCATATTAGCGTTATATCTTAGGATGTACTGTAGCTAGAGTTCTCGGTTTTGTCTAAAAAATTTTCTCAGAGTCAACAAAATCTTCCCTAGATTTTTCTTACACCACAACTAGAACCAACTTACTTTTCGGAGGAATTTTGACGAAAAGTAGGTATTTGATTACTCGGTAACTACAGAAGGTAGAAACCTGGAATTTTCACTGCTGGATTCATAATTGAATCAACAAAATCTTAGCACAAAAACTATGTCAGTACCTAGCGTGTCTCGTTCCAGCTCGTTTTAGGTCAAATAATTTTGACGAGCGTGACCCCAGCGGGATACTCTTTAACATGGGATATCTCGATAACTATTGGTCAACAAATTTTGATATTTGCTAACAAATTTAAACATAATATCAACTAAATCATGGCGAAATTTGAAGCCGATCTGAAAGGATTATCCCGCTGGGGTCACGGTCATAAAACTACATACATAAATGCTACATTGTTAAAGTCTGAACTTTGACAATCTCATTCTTGTTGGACTTCGTCCTGAGCGAGTACCGTTAGGTTGGTAACCGATAAGGCCGGAGTGACATAAGTGAGACTAACCCACTTACTTACTCCTGAATTAACTTTTTTTGTAAGATTGGTTTGAAATTTCGTATACTCATTAAATGTATGATAAATTATCCATAAAAAATATTTAAAAAAATATTCCATTTGCAGAAAAGCCGGAAAATGCCGTGTCTTTAACGACACAGTAGGAGAATATGCTACTATGATAGCTTATTGTTCAGATTTATTACGGCTCCATAATAAATTGACAAAAACGACAATAAAACACATAAATCTCAATAAAATGTTTTTCACACCACCTGCTCGACAATGCCTCATTATATATCATGCAAACCTTACTCAAAGTAAATCATTATAGCCCTTGTCTTTTGCCGGGGTGTAATGTTGTACTGAATTTCATTATAACCCGCCGGGCAGTAATGTGATTCTCACTTCTCTTAGTTCTTATTGTTATGCATTTAAAGTCTAATTTCGTCAAAATCGCGCGGCGCGCGGCTGCTGCAGCTGCTGGTGGCCGACGGCGAGGAGGTGGACGGCGGCGCGCGCCGCGCCTCATTTATTTGAAAATCGAACTTATTCGAAAATCGAGCTGGCCACGCCACGGCAAGCCGAACGAAAAAAAATCAATCATCATCATCATCATCATCTCAGCCAAAGACGTCCACTGCTGGACAAAGGCCTCCCCCAAGGATATGATAAAAAAAAAAAATCAATACTTAAAACAAAAGCCGCGAGTATTTCAATACGGTGCAATCAGTATCAGACAAAACTGCAAAAGAAGATAGAATAAAACATTAAGAAAATGTCGAGTGACGAAAGTGATTTAACTCCGGAGTCCATTAAATTAGACGCCTTAGGTATTGTTAATAACCTACTACCAGAGAAGTCGAAGGAAAAATACTTGAAAGCTTACGACGATTTCCACAAATGGAAAACTGCAAAAGGCGCAAAGTCTGTGTCGGAGTCAGTGCTTCTTGTTTATTTCGAGTATTTATCGTGTACAAAGAAGTCCAGCAGCCTGTGGTGTATCTATTCGATGCTCAGGTTAACAATAAGCATCAAACACGACATTAAGATAAATACATATAGCAAGTTATTGGCATTTTTAAAGAGGAAATCAGATGGTCATCGAGCAAAGAAGTCAAAAGTATTGACAGCGCAAGATGTGGAAACTTTTCTGAATGAGGCTCCTGATCACAGCTTTCTGGCCATGAAAGTAAGTATGAGTACTGCCTACTTTTTAGTTACGTTTCTAGTACCTACCTATAATAGCTCTATAAAATAGTTAATGAATAAAAGGGTATTTAAATGGCACACATTTAAAAAATACACATTCTAAGGTTTTGTCGCAAGCTTTTTTTATAATATAAAGGTCAAAAAATGTAGTAGTGTATCTATCTATTTACTCACATTCCTATTTTTTGTTACAGGTAGCCTTGATTTTTGGAGTGAATGGCGCATGTCGTGGAAATGAACTCGTAAACATAAATCAAAAAAATGATATCAAAAAACATGCAGATTTATTGCTGATTAACTTACCAGATACCAAAACAAATAGAGAACGTTCGTTCATAGTTCGTGAAGATTATGCAAGAATTGTTGAAAAGTACCAAGCTCTGCGCCCCTCTAATATAAACACCAACAGATTTTTTATCGGTTACAGTAATGGTAAATGCACCAGGCAAGTCATTGGCAAGAATAAAATCAGCGCCATGCCAAAAAAAATTGCAAAATACCTCAAATTGCAAAATCCCGAGCTCTATACGGGTCATTGTTTGAGGAGAACATCGGCAAGTCTGTTGGCAGATTCAGGAGCAGATATGGCCCAGATAAAACGTCATGGTGGCTGGAAATCCGATGCAGTAGCGGAGGGCTACATAGAGAATTCCATACAAAACAAAAACAAGATAAGCTGTCGTATTGGTGACAACATTCATCTGAAAACTACGTCCATTATTGATGATCCTTGGAAACCTTTGCCACCACAGCCATCTAGCTCAAAATATATCCCGTCAAGCCCACTGCCTCAAGCACCACCTTCCCCAACCTTTACTGTGCCAAACGACCCTCACACGCAAGGTTCTGATGTATTGGGTGCTGCTACTCAAATAAATTCCACCTCAACTAACATAAGCGTACCAAAAAATATAACCATATCTTTACATAACTGGACTAATGTATCAAACATCAATTTTAATTTTTAATTTACTTTTTATTGTTATTTACTGTGCCAATTATATATAATTAGTAATGAAAATAGTATTTTAATAAATAAAATACTTTTACTAGTAGCCTTGGTTTTTATTGTCTCGCAAAAGGTGAGAAAAGTAGAGTATACTCCTCAGGGATAAAACTGATTTTGCCTTGGGCGCGCTTAAATCCTTCACTGCTCTCAGGACTCCATTTTAACTCCCTCGCTTCGCTCGGGAATCAACTCAAAAAATTTCAAATGATCCAACTGCCCACCATTTATCTTGTATAACTGCCAGGCATCATAAGTGGCCATATCAAGGCAATGACTCATTAGTGAGAAGAACCACTTTTTCCCACGGACACTAGTCCTAAAAATACCAATATTTTGACCTTTTAGATAGCTGTACTAAAGATAAACAGTCATCCTCACTAGCATCAGAAGAATCTTCACGTTGAATTTCAGCAGGTGCTCTGAGATGGGACCCAGGTAGATTTTGGAGCAACACATAGTCTTCATCTCCAGAGCTAACTCCACGCTACAGTTTTTTGGCGGCATGTTAGTTATAGAATCTGGAACCTCATTTTTATCATTTTGCTCCAACTCTTCAAAAATTTTATTCAACGACGGCGGGATTTTAAAATTCTTGTAAGAAATACATAATATTAAAGAAATATGCAATAAAAATAATAATAGTGTTTTTTAAATAATAAAAAGACTCAGAAGAAAATGTTCTAATATTGAATGGTAGTATGGCAGATAGTAGTACATTCTCCTACCGTGTCTTTTACGGAACACCTAAAGTAAAAGGCAAATACCATATAAAATATTATAAAATAACAATTTGTTTTTTTATTTTCTTACAATATAGGAATAAAATATTGATAATCTGTTCTTACACAAATACAAATCGCGATAAAATATTATCTCAACCCACCTTGATTTACTCATTGCAATAATCACAAAATTCAAACTTATTACAAACAAAATATATTAAATGTAACTCACAGTTATTACTTCACAATAACCATGTATAATCTTGACTCAGATCCAACACAAAAAAAAAGAACAAAGTACCCACATAAACTTTTATATTTTTTTAAAGTTGGTGTGTCGTTAAAGACACAGTAGGAGTAAGTGGGTAAGAAAGACTAAAAGGTTGTCTTTTTTTATGTAATACTTTTTATGATTGTTTCGGTTAGATTAGAGGAAAATAAACATCTTTTAGTCTTTAACTTTTTTTCATACTTTTTTTTTCAATCCCAGGAAATGGATTTTTGGTTAGGTTACGAAAACATAGTCTACCTACATCATTGTTAAGGCTGTTTAAATAAATAAATTATAGAGCTCCATTATCTATAATAATGACTACCACCTTAGATTTATTAATACTTTTTATTTTCAAGTGCTAAAAGCAAATATTTATAAAATGTATAAAATACAGTGATACAATTATATGCCCACCCGACCCCTTACTGCTTTTTTAACAAAATTCAGTGCTTGCGTCATCGTCAGCCTTTCCGGTAGCATAGCGGTCAGTGCAGCCGCCCGGATTGCGGAAGACCAAGGTTCGATTCCTGGCTGGGTCGGGTGGTTTTTTCACTGTATTTTATAAATTTTATAAATATTTACCATAGATTTAGTTAGAGGATATGGAAGTACCTAGTTACCCACGTCGCGTCGCATCGACGCCGCCGACGAGACTGCCATGCCAACAGGCTCAAAATTAGGGCATTCGTAAATGAAAATGAGCGCTTCGGTGTCTCACTGGTTCAGTGGTTAAGTGCTCGTCCCGATAACCGGCGGTCTGGGTTCAATTCCTAGGTCGGGCTAAGCGAGTTTCGGATTGTCCGACAGCGCGAGTTTGTGATTACTAACCTGCAAATATTAGGCTAGCGTGGTTATTAAGCCAATACCCGGTATCCTGCCTTTTCGCCGAAAATTGTTTGCCAGATTATCACTTGCCAACCAACGTTTCGCCGATGTTTCACTTTGACAACTAACGATTAGCAAATTTTTGTATGACAACGTTTCATTTGGTAGAATTATCGTTAAGCTGATTATTATAATGACACAAAACGTTTGGGACATTTATCATTTGTCAAATATTTTACTAGGCCACAACTATTAGACGAATAACGTTTTGTCAGTTTAACAGTTCCCTTTTCATACATTGATATACTTAATGGTAAAAACATACATACATACATTTTTTATTAAAGCGTAGCGATTGTCTTGAATTTCGAGGTTTTTATTTTTTATTAGACAACAGAAATCTAGCTCCATACAAAATTTGTCAAAAACAACTAAATTAATATTACACAAACTAAAACATTCTGTTACTTAAAAGTTGGCATTTTGCAAAGTGTCATTATGAAAAGCTGGCCAAACATACAGTTGGTAACTGTGAGGTTGAGGTTGGGAAATAAAACATATTTATATGTTAAGTTGGCAAATGATTATTCGGCGAAATAAAATTCTGCGAAACGTTAGTTCGCAAGTGAAAATCTGGCAAACAATTATCGGCGAAAAGGCAGAGATTCCCAATACCCATCAAATGTAGTGATGACTTGATTTCAATGGAGGAAGTCTTTGCCCAGCATTGAGGCAGTATATAGACTATTTACTGCAACAAATTAAGTATATAAAATAGTCTGCATCAATGTAAGACTATTTAATAATTTAATCAAAGAGCACCATTACCTATGATAATTAATACCACCACCATAGATCCAAAGGATATGGAAGTACCTACCCACGTCGCGTCGTCGGTGACAATAGGCTCATGATTGGAGGATTCATTAACGACCTTAGTACGTAAATGAATTTATACGGCAATGGAGGTCGAACTGGGATAATGCTCTTCGCACCCATGGGACTAATCAGCGTTCAAGTTATAGTATAGTTCAGTTTGGTTCGTAGATAAGTGTTAATTGGCTTTGGAGGAACTGTGATATAGATATTATCTACTAACCTTTTGATCGGAGTAAGTTCCTAATATTAGGCTTTATGTACCTTGGTTTATCCTTTTTGATAATCCATAACAATAATATTGATGACATTGTTGTGTTCCGAGTTTCCGACAGAGATATGATAGCAAGTAGGTAGGTAGGTACCTTATTGGTTGAGGGTTTCGGTTGATCTGCGTTTCTTGAGCCTTATCATAACTTATCATCAGGCAAGATGAACGCAAAGTTCTTTCCCTTAGTAAGATTTTTTTTTTTATTGGTTATAGTCAGGCATTTGACCACACCTCACCTGATGTTAAGTGACGGTGCGGTCGAGGATGGAACATGCCTGCCTAGAAATAGCCTATTCACTCTAGCCTTGAAGAGGTCCAGATTATACCTTTCAGGGAACACACTCGCAGGCAGCGCGTTCCATTCCCTAGCTGTACGCACTAAGAAAGTTGAACCAAATCGGCTCGTGCGACAAGGTGGCATATCTACAACATAGGGATGGAACTCGCGCCTCGCGCTCCGATAGCGGAAAGTGGTTAAAAAAGGTTTATTTGATGAAAATGTATTTTTTTTATCTTTTACAATCGAAATAGAGTAGCGTGCAGCAGTGTTACTGGCGTTGGCGGGACGATCTCGTCTTCTATCGACGACGTCTAAAACTAGGAAGACCACCTAAGATTGGCAAGTCGGCGAGGTGGATCGCTTGGACGGAAGAATCCTGCTTTACTAGCTTATCAGGTGGAGCGGACTCATTAGCCTAATCTTTATATACGAGTATATAAATCTTATGTGCGTGTTTATGTCACTGAACTTCTTCAAAACGGCTGTACCGATTTGAATGAAATTTTCTGTGTGTGTTCAAGTGGATTCTGTAAGGGAGAAAAGAGCTTGACACTTGCTGAGTTTCTTGCCGGTTCTTCTCAGTACAAGATCTCCCGCCCAGAGTAGACTTACGAACCGATGGCATAATGACGTTCATAAGAGCGAGAAGAGAGATTATTTTGAATTTTGAATTCGAGAATGGTTTAGATTTACAATTGGACCCGGTAGGTGGCGCTGCTTTATGGGTCCATCATGGGATACGGGTGTTCTTATGCGGACGAATGATTTGTTTGTTTTGTTGTCATGGAAACTATCAAAGCGGTACGAGGTCCGCCGGTCAGCTAGTTACGTATAAAAAGGCGGCCTTTGTCCAGGCGGTAGGAAGAGCAAGGTAAATGTAAGCCTGCATCTTTTGTTTGGTAAGAGATGCTTTTTGCCTCTATGGTCTTCACAGCGTGTAATCGGAATCGGAAGTTTTGTAGGCGCCGAGATACTTAAGGGTTTATCAAACCCTTTTGATCGGAACATTTTCAGAAGGTTTCTATAGGGGATGATATCACGCAAGCGTGTCATCGTCCCAAACTATCCCGCTGCTGGGCAAAGACTTCCATCATTGAAATCAAGTCATCACTACAATTGATGGGTAATAGCTTAATCACCACGCTTGCCAATGCGGGATGGGATCGAAAACACTCTTTGCCCGACCTGGGAATTGAACCCGGGACCTTCGGGTATCGGGCCGAGCGCTTTGCCATCCGGCCACCGAGGCGTTAGTCACTCGTTAGTTAATCTCTCTTACGAAACTAAAATTAAACGAACATTTAAGTAAGGTAGTGGCTACAGGTACCAGTGACCATCAACACTTTTATTTTTGTTTATTGAAAATAGGGGTCAGCTAGATTTATTACTCTAGCAACATTTGGTAACTTAGTCTACCTTCGGGACTTCTTGGCGGGAAGGTGAAGAGTCATGTCTGCGGTTTTGTTTTATTTTCTAAAATTTGTGTTATGTCGAATATTAATGTGAAATAATGGTGGATTATTAGCCGTTAAGTGTTCGTGAGTGTGCATGAGTGTTGGTAAATGAAACAAAACAGTGCAACGGCACTTTTCAAATTCTCTCAAGAAGTCGCATAAATACTTAGTAAAGCCCCACATCTTTACTGAGATACTCGAGGGGTTGGGGGGTATATCATTTCTCACTTCTTATTCCTATTTACATTCATCACCATTCTTTAAAGAGTTTATACGTATAAATTAAGTTTTCGACTGAAGGGCAAGTATCCATGGTCATGAACAAATAAAAAATAGGCTACCTTCTATCTGTCATCCTGTAAAATTTCAATGAAATTCTTTTCTATTGTATCCTACTTAAAGAAAAGAGATTTAAAAAAATATCATTATTTGGTTTTATTATTATTTATATAGATACAATTAAGGTTTTGTGTGTACTAACAATCTTTTTGTTTTTTGTTTTTGTTACTAACATATGATTAAGGTTTTTTGTGTATTAACAATCTATGGACTCTTTGGTCTGAAAATAAACGATTTTAAATTTTTTTTTTATTGTTGTTTGCGACGGATACTGATGTCGAACACTGGGTTACTGGGTTGAACAGTGGGGCGCCACTACCCTAGTTGCCGAGCAGTTATTTGCCGCTAAAAGCCTTCCCTCGGACGCGGTGTATATCCAATAAAGCTAGTCGTAATTCAACGCGACAAAATTAAATTTGCAACTAACTGCTCACAAAAACGCTCCACGGACGAAGTTTTGCACATGTATGACCAGCGTTATAAAATAAGAAGGCTGCAGAACGTAAGTACAAGAGGCTTAAGTAGTACCCCATATTATAAAAGTAATGTATGTTTTGATTCCGATAATAAATAAAAAAAAAGTAAGCTTCATAACTTCTTTTTTTGAAAGAGTTTGCTGATTGCCTTAAACGGCATTTTCAGCTTCACCGGGCTTTTAGGAGGCGGCGAGAAACATAAAGGGCCCTTAAAGCCGTGTGAAACGAATCACCTTCGGAGGTTTTCTAGAGGGACCGGCATCACGCACGTGCGTGTCTCCGTGCCCTACTTGATTCTCCGAAGGGTTCGGATCGGCTCATTCGCAAAATGGTCACATTCACACTCAAATTGATTCCCGCCCAATCCTCTAAATGCCACTACACATTTACAGAATACACTAAACATGCACACTAGTTTAGGCCCAAGACACCGTACTCGTAGAACAAGCGTACGAAGAACTGGTTCACACGCGCTCTATACCAGGTACAGACATGTGTACCTGGGCGCTTCTCTCCTCCTCCACGGCCCGGTCAACCCAAGCTGAGGTCCGAGCCTTTAGAGGCGCCCTCGGGTTGTTCCGCTCCCCGATCTGATCCGCCCCTTCGGATAATCTAGTAGGGCACGGGGACACGCACTCGCCAGGAGGCGCTGCTTCAATGCTATACTAATTTTCGTTTTCATTAAACGTGATCCAAAGTCGTGATCCACACTAGGCACCCTGTAGCGAGATTTCGTGTCCGTGAGAGATTGTCTATGTGTGCGTGGTTCGAGAGCGTCATGTACGAAGCGTACCTTCTGCAGTCTAATACTTATTTTGTGTATGTCCAACATGTAACGCAGAGCATTTTATTAAAAACAACTTCCTGGGACGCCATGTTGTGCCATGTTGGTTCGAAGCTTGCCGGCATTAGTGCTGCACGCTACTTAATCGACCTCCATTGCAAAAAGTTTAAAGAATATAACAATGGCAGAGTAACTAGTGCGCGTTTTATTTGGCGAATTTTTTAAAACGAACTGAGGAAGTCTAGATTAGTTATTAATTTGCGATAGGATGTATCAAGTATTTAAAAAGTGTACCTTCTAGAAGAGAAAGTGTATGAAGTGCGAATAAATCAAATTTTTATGGCATTGAAGCAGTGTCTGGTAGAATATTTATTTATTTATTTATTTATTTAGATGTATAATACAAATTACAATCAAGAAAATGTTACATTAAAAAGCAATGAATAAATCTGGATTGCAATTCATTAGGATGTACATTCAGAAAAAATATTAATTTAAACAATGGTCACCGAGCATTACAATAGAAAAAGAAAACAAAAACTTAAAAACTTAAGAGCGTTTACGCCGCACACTAGCGCCACTAATGAAAAAAAAGACATATCTAGTAATTAGAGATAGAAAATCAAATAATGCTTAACATACTATTTGAAGAAAGTAATTTAGCATTTTTACGTCACCTAATGAACATCTGACATGTTATAGTTTAGTTAAATATGGCGTTATAGTTAAAAGTGGCCGTAACGGCGGCGTAAACGCTCTTAAAGTATCCACAACCACAACGTACCCGGAGGTTTACATTGTACACAAACTAACACACCTGGAATGTTAATGTTTATATAATTTTAACGCAAATTTTGTTGCGAACAAATTACAAATTGAAAAAAGACAGTGTGACCTGAAATATCAATCCCAAGATTAACATTCCACTTGGAATAGCAATCCCAAGACTAACACTTCAGGAGCAGAAGGTAAAGGTAGAAAACTATGTTAGGTTAATAGCGGCACCTTTCCTCTGAAAGGTGCAATACAAGATGAATTAAAGTTTTGCTATACAAATTCTCGTTTTCGGTAACGTGATCGAAGGGTTAATATTAATAATACGTACACCCTGCACCTTGAAATTTCGTTGCTGGCTGAACTAGTGCTATAGTATAGGCGACGCATTGGAAATTTACGTAGCGGGGATCTTAATTTTTCCGAACAATTACAAAACATATGAAAGTGATCTTTGATGACATGATTTTTCATTTAATTGACTTCATTTTGCTAGTTGCAGAAACACGATTTGTTAACTTTTATAACAGAGAAAAAAAAATCAAAGTAACCTCTTTTAAAACATAGATTTACATTTTACAGGCAAACCAGACAGATTTAAGCATCTAAATTTTCTTAGTAGATTAGTCTTAACACACACTTCAATATGCTAGTTCATTTTTTAAAACTTATTTGTTGTTTTTATTGAAAGGAAAAAAAAAAAACAGTTTTTCTTATGGTACGGGGCGCAAACGCTCCGTATTAGATTATTTAGCGATGCGTCGCCTTAATTGGAAAGACATTGTAACAACTTAACGGATCCAGTCTTGCGTTCATTTTACACATTGATGTTATTTTGTTTTATTGTGACGTCGCCTCGAACCTCCGTGGTCACAGGGAGAGACTAAGGTTTTGGTCTTCAAAGTGTAGTTTTTGCGTACACTTTAGAAAAAATTAAGAGTAGGGTAGCGGCCACTACAGCTGCATGGTAGTGCTACCAGTGTTCGTCGCTTTAAGACCAGTGTTTGATACATTTTTAATCTCCAAATAATTTAATTGGTCTTCATTGAAATTTTTTTGGATGACATCTAGGAAGCAGGTGGTCGCTATTTATTTGTTGCTAAAGACTAAGGTGTCGACCATTGGTTCTTGTCGGACACTGGTGCTACTACCCTCAGTACTATTTATTACATTATGTACTTAGTGATCAAACAAAATAAGGTGTAGAATGACATTTGGCTTGTAGCCTTACATGAACTGTGGTATTTGAGAAGTATTTATAGGGTACCCTTTTGAAACATGCTTGGAGGAACAGGGTTAATTATTTTTCTTCTAATTATGGCATAAATGTCTTGGCATATTGTCCTTTAACGAAACAAAGTCACAGGTATTCGTGTCTTGTGTAGGTGTTTTGATGTCTTTGTTGTTTTTTTTGTTGTTTATTACATGGTAACATGGCCGAATCTAATGATACAAACAGTGCGTCAACAACGTGGGTTCTTACTGTGAATATCGAAACAAACGCTATGTTATAATTAAAAGAGACGCAAAGAGAAGAACTAGACCAGTTGTCGCAACCGCCTGTCTATTTAATAATAGTAATAATACAATACGGGCAATACTGGTTGATATCACCATACCTCATGATGAGAACCTCATGAAAGCCGAGAAGGACAAGCTCAGTAAGTAGCTTGACTTGGCTCACGAGGTTACCGCCATGTGGGATGTGGATTCAACCATTATTGTGCCGATAGTCGTTTCGGTAAACGGTCTTTTAGCCAAGAGCCTCGATCAACACCTAGAGAGGCTCTCGCTGAAAGGTTGGGTCAAGGGTCAGATGCAAAAGGTGATGATGATGTATTCCTTGAGACGGCACGTATTGTCAGGAGGTTCCTCACTCTGCAGCCCAGACCACCGGTAGCTTGGGCCCTGCCTCGCTGCTGGCGGTACTCTAGGATTAGGTGTTTATAATGTTTTATTGTTTTTATATTAAAATATAGTAAAAATCTAGTTTTAAGAAAGAAAATAAATGTAGAGTATAATAATAATAATAAATTAGTACTTACTCCTTTCAAATCCTAAGCGATCACATATGATCGCGGCGAAATACAAATAACTGATTTGGAAAATTGATAAAATGAGCCACGAGCGGGTTTAGAGCACGCACTCTGACATACCGGGTCAGGAGCACCGCGACTAAAAATTACTGAAAATTTATCAACACTGTCTGCTCTTCTGTGGGAAGGGAAGGAGCGCTTTTCAATGTCAACAACTACGTCATGAAAACCGCAAAAACAACAACAACAACTATATACTTAATATAATAAGAAGATGTAAGAAATTACTGACCGACGACCGACCGTCGTTATCGGTCGCGTCGTCGTCGGTGCGTATATAAGTACGTTTGTGGCGCATGCGTCGCTTATCCGTGTATGGTGCGTAACTGTGTTAGCTCTAAACTTTTTGCTCCTTTTTAACCACATGCGAAGAGGGAAGAGTGTTAGAATTGGTATGTTAAAGTTCATTGGAGATGAAGTCCCTAAACATATTTATATACTTATAATAATTATATTCAAAGTCAAAGTCAAATCATATATTCAACATAAGCCTTCAAATTTGTTCCCCCGGTATCGATTCCCTGCGTATCGACTTCTCACCGTATCGACTTCCCCCGGTATCGACTCTCGCCGTATCGACTTCCCCCGGTATCGACTCCCACCGTATCGAATCCCGCCGTATCGACTTCCCTCTGTTTCGACCATGAATTAGCTTAGAGTACATTTATTGAAACAAGTGTTTTAGTTTGAAAACAATCAAAACACATAATCATATTTATTACAATAATTAACGTTAATAAAATAACAGTTTAATCAGTCTCCAGTTTTATTATTACTGATATAGGTAACTTATTCATAAATCTAGTTTAATTACAGATGTCGTGCGTTTTGCAAACGCACGGCAGCGGTCCAACACGAAACGCCTAATTTGAAAGAGCCCTTATTGACGTCTAAACGATATACCAAATAATAATAAGAATTCTAAAAAAAAATAAGTAAACTACTGAATCTACCACCAGCTCGGATTTTGGGAGAGTCTTCGACTGAGAAGAGCTGGCAAGAAACTCAGGAGGCTTATTTCTTTTTCTCCATAAATATCATATACACAATATTACATACATTGTAGGTTGGTATAAACGGATCGTGCTCGGCACTTGGAGAGGCCTATGTTCAGCGTTGGACTAGTATATAAGGTGATGATGATAAAAAGACTTCGAAAAAGCTGGGTGTGCTCAATAGAGCAGGTCAGTATTTCACGCCGACCCATCGCTTACAGCTGTACAAAGCACAGGTCAGGCCTCATATGGAATACTGTTCCCATCTTTAGGCGGAGATCGGCGGATCTTTGGAGCGCCCCAGTACCAATTCCTCCCATTTGCCGCAGAGCTGCTCGAGTTGTCGGCGACGTGGTAACATCTGGTCGGCTCGATCCACTGGCCCTACGGAGAGACGTTGCGTCTCTCTGTATATTTTATAGCCTTTATCATGGGGAGTGCTCTGAGGAATTGGTCGGTTTGATCCCTGCCGCTGATTTCCTTTACCGCACTATACGCAATCGACTGTCTTTCCATCCTCACCATCTTGATGGATGACGGCCTACTACTGTGCGTTTCTCACGTAATTTTTTACCACGAACTACAGTGCTGTGGAATCAGCTCTCAGCGGCGTTATTTCAGGACCATTACGACTTAGGGATCTTCAAGAAACGAGTCTATTCCTTCCTTAAAGGCCAGCAACGCATCTGCGATTCCTCTGGTTTTGCGGGTGTCCATGGGCGGCAGTGATTGCTTCCCATCAGGTGACCCGCCTGCTCGTTTGCCTCCTTCTAATAAATAAAGATGATGATACACTTTGTATTTATTTTGTGGATTAAGGTCGAATTTCGATCATTGGGCAACCTTTAGTATTTTTACTTGTCTAGGCCTTTTTAGCTGTCTATGTTTGTGTTCAACTCTAATGAATCATTATGGTTTGCGTTATTGTGTTAAAACTTTATTGTTCAGTGAACATTGTGTCGGTAAATTCAATTGGCTCGCACACAATTTAGTATTCAATCCATTTGCTGATAGAATAAAATAAATAGAGAATTCTAGTTTTGATGTAAAAACCATCGGTTGCAACGTATATTAATAAAAGCTTATATATATTATGTACTTGATAGATCGTATTTTGAATAGTTACTATATTTTCAAAACTTCTTTAAGTATTTATGTGTTATGAAAGAATAAGCAGGTACTCTAAGTCTACAATTATTATAGTGAACTAAAACGGCTTATATAGTGTTTACAATATTCCGTTAGAAGAACGGCGGAAGACCTTGTTTTGAGAAGGACATGCAATCGATAATCTTATATAAATAAAAATGAATGTTGCTAAGCGCAAAACTTGAGAACGGCAGAACGGATTTGGATGAAACTTTGCACATAGACAGACCATGACCCGGACTAGGATATAGGATACTTTTTATCCCTGTAACAGGTTCCTGTGGGATAGTGTAGTTTTCGCGAACGAAGTCGCGGGCGACAACTAGTTACCAATAAAAAAGATTTAAGTAAACAATAATTACAGTTCTCACAACATCGAAACGGCTTGTAATATAACTAGTCTGGCCATAAATACTGTTACATAACCTAACCTTTTTTCAACTTTTTAATTATTTTGAATTTGGAACGCGTTTATTATTTTAAAAACTTCTTTCGATTTCGCGCCATTTCACATACTTTTTTGTGTTCATTATCAAATTACAATATGGAATGGGGTTATAAAGAAAATAGGATTGCAGTGATCGCCTTGCACAAAGTGAGTATGGAGCCGTCGTTCATATTCCTGGCACTTCAAAAGCTTGGTATCAGCCGTATGTTCGTATCAACAGATACAACAACACTTCCACTGTCGAAGACCATAAAAGATCGGGGCGGCCACGTGCTGTTAGAACTACAAGGGCTGTTAATGCTGTTAAAGCCAGAATTCGTCGAAATCCCATTAGGAAGCAAAAAATCTTATCGCGAGAAATGAAGATTCCCACTAGGACTCTGTCGCGTATTATAAAACAAGACCTGAAGCTCGGTGCTTATCGTCGATATACAGGACATGCCCTAAATCAATCTTTACAATTAAAGAGAGTGGATCGATCAAAACGCCTTCGGTCGCGATACGCAGGTGAAGGGCACAGAAATATCCTCTTTACCGATGAAAATTTTTTACGATTGAAGAGCACTACAATAAGCAAAATAATAATGTGTACGCTCACAGTTCTAAAGAAGCTGCTCAAGTGGTCGGAAAGGTGCAACCTGGTCATCATCCTGCGTCAGTGATGGTTTGGTGGAGCGTGTCTTATCAAGGCGTCACAAAGCTACATTTTTGTGAAAAAGGAGTGAAAACTTCAAGAGACGGTCTTGGATCGTGTTGTGAGACCTCTCAGCAATACACTTTTTAATAATGTACCGTGGACTTTCCAGCAGGACTCTGCACCTGGTCACAAGGCACGAACTACCCAACCCTGGCCTGAAACCAACGTTCCGGACTTTATAAGAGCTGAAGACTGGCCCTCATCTAGCCCAGACCTTAACCCTTTAGACTACAAATTATGGTCAGTTTTAGAGGACATGGCTTGCTCTAAACGACACGGCGACCTTGAGTCTCTTAAAAAATCTCTGGAGCAAGCAGTGGCGAAATTTCCCATGGAAACAGTGCGTAAATCCATAGATTCGTGGCCAGACAGATTAAAAGATTAAAGGCCTGTATAAAAGCCAAAGGTGGGCATTTTGAATAGAATATTGTTTTTATTTTTTGCTGAGACTTTAACAAATATGTACCATATCAGTTTTAATAATATTACATTACTTCATAAAAAAAAATGTATTTTTATTTGTAACAGAACTTATGGCCGGACTAGGTATAGCAGTAAACTGTACTGGGTGCCTAGTGCGAGTTTTTTAACAGAAACGAGAATTTTGATAATAAAATTTTAACTCTCCTCGTATCCAGGAGGCGCTGAATCAATGCCATAGATATTAACGTTTTCGTTTTCGTTAAATCGCAAATGTCAAAAAATCTCGCGCTAGGCACCCAACAAGAAAAACTTAGGTAGTAACCCAGCAACATGTTACTTTTCTCCCATTTCTATACGACCGACGACGCGACTTTGGAAAATACGTTCTAGAGATGCGACGAGTACACGGTTATTACTCGGTACTCGGCGTACCTATAAGCTCAGCAAGTTTTCGAAACTCGTCATATAGGCTATCTGAAACTCACCAGATAGTCTATCTGAGACTTATCAGATAGGCTATTTCAGATTTATCAAAAAGCCTAGCTCAGACCCTTAGGTAGGCTGTCAAAGTTTATGTTCCAACCAGGGACGAATGGAAACGAGGGCCACCGTCTCCGGAAAAAGACAGTCTAATCTGGTACACCAACGGATCAAAAATGAAGTCGGGCACAGGGGCAGGCGTCTATAATAACGACTTCAAGCATAATCAAAGCATGGGAAAATTTGCTACTGTTTACCAAGCAGAAACTTTCGCAATTCTCCTATGCGCAAAGCAGAATATAGAGTTAGCTATTAAAAAGCGCAATATATTCATCCTGAGTGACAGCCAAGCCGCGCTCATATCACTCATATCGCCCCGAATCGACTCTGGCCTTGTTCTGGAAACCACAAAAGCTCTAAACAAGCTGGGTGGGCATAACAAGGTGCGATTGATCTGGGTCCCAGGCCATATGGGAATCCACGGCAACGAGATGGCGGATGCACTTGCCAGGGAGGGCTCAGAGACCCAGCTTATTGGTCCTGAGCCGTTCGTGGCACTTGCACAAAGTACCATCAACAAGGCCTTAAAAGATTACATTAAAAACAGGCACGGCATCGAATGGAAAGAGCAGCCGGGTATGAAACACTCCAAACCCTTCCTAGGCGAAAACGCCTTAGGACGGAGTAAGTTCATATGCGGAGGCAGCAGAAGGCAGGCCTGATTAACCATTGGTGCCTTGACAGGGCATTATGCCACAAAACAAATGCTCCACAGAATGCACCTTTCAACAAACAGTTTGTGTAGGGCATGTGGAGAGCAAACCGAGTCAATGCAGCACCTACTGTGTGACTGCGACTCTCTGGCTAGGAAAAGAATGGGACTCCTGGGGTCGGCCTATCCGAAACCGGAGGACTTCAGGCTCTTCGCTCTTAAGGACGTTGCCAGACTTATGGCATCTATCTTTACAGAGGAGGAAGGTGAAAGGATGGGGTTGCACAAAATATCCCAATGGGTCGAAGTGTTACTGGGAGGTGGAAACCTCGGCAGGCCCCACTAAGATAAGATAAGATAAGATAGGTAGGCTGCCTGGGACATTAGAAAGGCTATCTGAGGCTCATAATATTGGCTATCTGACTCATCAGATAGGCTCTCTGAGACTATAGATAGGTTATCTGACTCATCAGATAGGATATCTAAGACTCATTGGATAGGCTATCTGATACTCATCAGATAGGCTATCTAAGACTTACAAGAAAGGCTATCTGAGGCTCATCAGTAAGGCTATCCGATACTTATCAGAAAGGCTATCTAAGAATAATCACATAGGCTATCTATATGTATATCTGTAACTATCTATCTTTATGTGTCTAATCGGCTACGAGGCCTTTGCCCAGCAGAGGACGTCTTTCGGCTGAGATGATAATGGTGATGGTGAAGTTATGGTGCAGGAACACTAAGCAAAACAATCTCATTTAAATGAATGTCTCTGTCAATGCCAATCTAAACTCACATTCTATCTTTTTTAATTTTTCATTGCTTAGAATACAATCCGTGCAGCCTTAATAAAATATTGTTTAGTAAACGGCTTTTTATTAAATTACGGTCGAATTTCGACCACTGGGCGACCACTAGTATGGTTAAACATTTATTTTATTTTATTTTATTTATATTTGGACAGTTTTGGATATTGATGTGCTGGCTGTCTGTACCTATATGTGGATTAACACAATGTTAGCGCATTGTATATGTAAAATGAATAAGTAATTAATTATGTTTCACTAAAATTGTTTGGTAAATTTTGCCTTCACGAACCTATTTATATTGGATACTAGCTGTTGCCCGCGACTTCGTCCGCGTGAGCTAAAGGCTGTAGTCTGTACAGTTTAATTTTTATGTAGGTATCTATTTAAGCTTATTAGGGTATAATAAAATTATATGCATCGGAAATTTAGAAAATTGACATTGTATTTACCGACATACGTACATCTACTCACTCTTAATATCCTTTCAGCTGGGAATGCTGAGATGAAAGACAATCGATTTCCATTTAGTTTGGTTCTGGCATACTTCCTGTGTCTCTTTTACGTCTATCATTATTTTTCATACATTATCTCTTATTCTTTCGACTATCATCTCTGCCATGTACATACATATATTCAGTTTGAAGCACAGAATCGTCTCGTTCATACAGATTCTCACTCAGTTTCCCGTTTCAATTATCCCTCCACATACATTCAGTATACAACACCGTTTCTCGGTGGGTTGCGCGTATTTGCTACGTCATACAAACCTGAAATGGGATTACTGACGCTCAATTATATGTAATAAAATTGGTATTTTACAGCTCAGGTACTCGTTCGGAGTCGCCCTAGGCACTGGTGTATCTTAGCTAAGATGTGTCTACTGTTATACTGTCCAACCACGGACTTCAAAATTTTTTTTGCCTTGTCCACCGAAGCTGTATATCGAGTACCTAGCAGGTAGCGGTCCAGGATTATTGGTTGTCGGCCATAAGGCACAAAAAACTATTTACCAACTATGTTCTTATTCGTAGATACAAAATATCAATAAATTGAGAACTGTAATGAATTATATTATTGTCTAATAAGTAATACAGTATAGTATTTTATGTTACAAACTTGCGATAAATTTGAACTTCTTCGTGGCATCTTGTTAGGTAGGTAGCTTTTTAGAGGTAGATCACAGGACACAGAAAGAAGTTACCTCTAATAAAAAAAAAATCTGAAGTCCGTGCCTCTAATACAGTTGTACCCTGCAAACTTAAACATTTTTGCAACTCTGGTAACAGAGGTAGCCATCGTCTTATGCGATAGAAGAATGGAAAAACCATTTTTCTGTAATCTAGAAGTATGTACAAAATTCATTCTTTATAGGTTTTATGATATTAAAATTGTTATGATACTTACTCTCTTATATTGTATCATTGAACACAGATTTATCCTATAAACATGTTAAGAAACCAAAGTAAGAAACCGCTTACATGTAAAATAAGTACTGAAATAAGTGTTTAACTTACCTGCATCAAATGTTTCATAAAACTTTTACACATTGAATAAATCATATTTGAAAATTAATAAGAACTGAATAAGTACTGAAATATTTAACGTACCTGCATAAAATGTTTTAAAAAACTTTTACACAATGAATAATTAATATAATTTGAAAATTATTAACAAAATAAAAATAGGTACTTAATGCATTGCAAAATATCAAAATTTCCTTCTGTTCGTTTCAAAATTTGAGCGCCAATTTTTTTTTAAATTTTCCTGTTCTCGCGTTTTTTCACCAAATAGATTTAAAAAAATAATATTAAGTATTTTGGGCAACGACCCAAAGGTTTATACAGCCAAGCTATGTAATTCAAGATATCTTCTATGTGCAATATTTAAAAAAATAGAGACATGATTTTGGGCAATGATACAAAGTTTTATACAGCCAAATTTAATGAGTACCTAGGTAACATTTCTATGCTTAACTAAAAAAGAGACATTATTTTGGGCAACGACACAGAGGTTTATACCGCCAAATATAGGTAATGTTTTAACTTTTAACATTTCTGTGTATTAGAAAACTGCAATAAGCGCCGCGCGCAGGCGCGACTAAATAGCCATATTATTATTGGTTATTTCGGAAAATGAAACAAAAGGTGTACCTATGTACAGCCAAGTTTAATGATGTGCGTGATTTCGAGCTTGTTTTTATTTTCCGTCGCTTTACTATTGCGGTGCTAATGTTCGCTTAGGTGCCTCACAGATTTATAAAGGGTAGGAAACCTTAGAGAGTAACAAAACTTTTCTGAAATAATAACTCAACGAACGTATCTAACAGTTAGTCGCGTAAATAGGTATATCAAAATTTGTTTAACATTTTTCGATTTGTATGTTATTCTACGAAATTTTCTAAGCATTTTGGTGAGAACCGCATCAAAATCGGTATTCTCATGGCAACAACTATCAATGACAGGCTCAAAAGGGCAAAGAACCCAGAGCCGTAAAACACGATAGCAATAGAGAGCCAGAGCCTCAAATGCCAGAGCCGTAAAACTCATTAAAAAAAATTCCCCTATGTTACATAATAAACAGTGTGGACTAATATAGGCTGATGATGATGATGATGATGATGATGATGATGATGATGACATAATAAACAACAGTTGCCAAGCAACCAAGGATTAAATCCCGGTTTAGACCAAATCAAAATTTAACAATTTTCGAGTATTTATGTAGCCTATGTTATTCTCCGGAATTTTTTTAGCATTTCGATAAAACCGGATCAAAATCCGTTCAGTAGTTCTCGAGTTTATCGTGTTCAAACAAACAAATAAATAAACAAACAAACAAACAATTTCTTTTTAAACTATTCTATTGTGTCCCGTAAGTGATTTTAAAGTATCTTTTTTTATATCTTGCAATTACAGATTTTTTTATCCCTACGTTCTTATTATACAGGATGTCTCATTTAAATCGGTCAGTATGGGAAAGTCTGAAACTATAAGACATACGAAGATCTGTTTTTAGGAACCATGTCATCGATTTTAATAAGAAGAAAAACTGCATTCATACATTTAAAAAAAACCTGTACTCAGCTCGGGAATCGAACCCGGTTGTTTTGAAAAAAATAAACTTACACTATTTCTATTTAGATATCGATTGTGTAGGTCTTAAGCAGTAAATTGCTATTTGAAACATAATGTCTAAAATGAATAAAATGCACTGTTTTCACATACTTTTATTTATTTTAGAAGGTGTTCGAAGTGACCACCGTTTTTTTCAATACAATATTCAACACGTTTAGGTAACGATTTTACAATTACAAAACCAACAAAGAGGTACAAACAACCATAGAGACAATTTTACATGCCTGAACTTGTTGAATGTAACGGTGGTCAATTCGAACACCTACTAAAATAAACCAAAGTACGTGAAAACAATGCATTTTATTCATTTTAGACATCATGTTTCAAAGAGCAATTTACTGCTTAAGACCTACACAATCGATATCTAAATAGAGATACTATAAGTTTATT
Organism: Eudonia lacustrata; assembly: GCA_947562085.1. Classification (NCBI taxonomy): domain Eukaryota; kingdom Metazoa; phylum Arthropoda; class Insecta; order Lepidoptera; family Crambidae; genus Eudonia; species Eudonia lacustrata. The sequence continues at coordinate 9,414,143 of OX387329.1, read as the reverse complement.
TTTTTCAAAACAACCGGGTTCGATTCCCGAGCTGAGTACAGGTTTTCTTTAAATGTATGAATGCAGTTTTTCTTCTTATTAAAATCGATGACATGGTTTCTAAGGACAGATCTTCGTATGTCTTATAGTTTCAGACTTTCCCATACTGACCGATTTAAATGAGACACCCTGTATTTTCGAGTATTTATGTAGCCTATATGTTTCTCCGGATTTTTCTTAGCATTTTGGTGAAAACCGGATCAAAATCCGTTCAGTAGTTCTCGAGTTTATCGACTTCAAACAAACAAACAAACAAACAAACAAACAATTTTTTTAAAAACTATTCTATCATGTTCCGTAAGTGATTTTAAGGCAACCTGTGTAATTTTTTTTTTATATATTGCATTTACAGATTTTTTTATCCCTACGTTCTTATTATATGTATAGATGAATGGAATTTTGTCGAACCATCTATTTGATTAAAATAAATTGACGTAAATTTGCATTTCATTTGAACTGTCTCTATGGTCTAGTGGTTAGATCACTGGTAGCAGACCATAGTTCCTGAGTTCGATTCCATGATAAATGAAATTAGCGCCCAGCACATAGAGTACTACACCAAAAAAAGGTTAGATTGTAAGGTTCAAATCGAAAGAAGAAGAGAAAATTAGAAACAGTTCCGATTGTAGGTATTGATATACCGATTGAACAAACATAATATTTCATAATGATAGGTAAGTAAGGTGTATTTAATAATTAGGTATGTATGTGCCTGACCTAGTAAGAGTTTCACTCACCATTCGTTTAGGGGTGCCATTTTTGAACTGGTGATTAATTTTCACCCGATGATATCGATTACGAGTACGTCTTCTCACCCTTATTCTAAATCACTGTTAACTAATTTTTGACATCGACTAACTATTGCAGTTTTTTTTTATATTTCATGTGACTATTAATTGCAAGATTACCGGTGAGATTAAAAAATCTCACACCTGGTTAACGAAAACGATTATTTGGGCGACTTTGAAATAGCGCCTTGCAATTTTGCTAACAAGTTTTATCGTTAACATAATCGACTGTCGAATATTATTCGCACTAAGCACCCCTTTCATAACAATGGCTCACATAAAACGTTTCATCTTCATGTAGAAATAACAAGAGGGACGTGGAGGGCACTCATGCCGCCGTTCGGAGTCCAATCTTTACGATTAATTGAGTGGCGAAACGAGAACCTGGCTGAATTGCCAATCGGCCATGTACGTTTGCCCCGTGGAGTGCTGACCCGCCGCTGTCTGTTTGGTAACCGGATTAGATTAAGGTTACCTATTACTACCGAAACCATACGATAGTTGTTAGAAGTGTAGTTCGTGAAATGTTTTTGTTGGCGGATATCATATACCGCTTTTAGACTGTTGAGTTAAAGTTCTTTGTATACTTAGCCTGATTTTGACAAATATGGACTATGGGAAAAATGTCAGAATCTGGCCACTGAGATACGTTGTAGACATTTCACATTTAACGAGTTTCATAACAAAGCTCTCTTGGGCTAGATCAGGGATGGGCAAACTTTTTTATTCGCGTGCCAAAATTTACTAACAAAATCTATGGCGGGCCAGGCTATTGAATTTTTTGCTGTATATTTTCAACAAATAAATATTTTTTTTGTGAAATAAAAATATTGGTAGGTATGCATTTTCTGAACACACACGCACTTGAATTTTTGTTTGATGGTCGCGGGCCGGACTTCGATCATTCACGGGCCGGAGATGGCCCGCGGGCCGTAGTTTCCCCATCCCTGGGCTAGATACTTAATTGGTGTGAGTGTAGGAAAGTTTATTTTTATTTTTTTTTGTTTCAGTGGGCCTGACAGATAGATATAGATAAACACATAATTGCTCACACTAATAAGGAAAAACATTTACAAATAATTTGAAATGAGGTAAGGAAGAGCTCGAGGAGTTCGATGGCGCAGTGGTTAACGTGCCCGGTCTGCGGAGGTTAAGGAATTTTTGCAAAGGCTTGTCATCAGTTGGGCGACCAAAAATGTATCATCTTGAGCTTCTGCGTGCCGCGTGTTGCTTTACAGCTCGTTCTCCCTACCCATCCATAGAGAAGGCTGGTGCCCCAGCAGTGGGGACGTAGAATGAGCTATTGATCATGATGTTTTTATTAATGATTCCAATAAAACATCAAAATTGATGATTTCTCGTTTCTCTTTAATCAGTTTAATAATTTTAGGCATTGTAATTTCAAATACAGGTATGACGTTGCGGACCTAGTACAGGCAAAGCAATATAATTGGTGGATAAACGCTAAACCCACCGCAACATACTGAAAATTCCTATTACCGAACGCTGGAAAAGGGCTTTGTATCCGTGATCCTAATGCAATTTCGGCGTTCAACAGGATAGGAATTTCAAGCACTTTTGAATGTCGAAATAACCAAGGAGGTATGCAGCCGGGACGTGCTCGAGAGTTGTAAACGTATGTGTCAGCTAACGCACGCAACTAACCCTGCTGCCCGTCTACCAACATCTTTATAGTTCATGGTCTAATGGTGGCTTCTTTATTAATAGATGATATACTGTGTATTTATAAAGTCTTAATACCTAGTATTTTTAGACACAACAGTGTGCCAATTTCGGACATAAAATATTTATAAGACTTGATGAATAATAATGAAATGAATAGTGATAAATGGTATTTCCCCCCAACCCCTTGAGTGTCACATTAATAGTCGATTTAACACAAACTCTTCACTTTCCCGCCAAGAACATCTCGCAGCACTTAATATTTCAAAATGGCCGACTTTGACACATTGATCTTTTTTTATTTTTGTACGCGGCCGTTGCCAGTTTGTTCGTTATCAATCGAATGTTGGGCTAATGTTGAACTAATAATTTATTATTTAATTACTGCTTGCTGTAGTATATTATGCAATATAATGAGATACCTGGCGTGTATTTTAAGTGTTTTTCGTTAATTGTAAAACATGCTCATGAAAATTGCTTTCTTTATATAATAATTGGAAGTATATTAACATTTTAAAGACTGTCTGTAAGTAGCTCTTGCTTAATTTGTTGACTTGTAATTGTGGACAAACCTCAGTGATTGATAACTTACAAAGTCTGTCTGTTTAATATCACGTTGTAACTTATTCATTCTAGAAAAAAATACAGTTTCTCTCTGGTGATGATTGATACAAGGATATCCCTACTTATATTTGTGAGCTTTAGTAAAAAGTGGAAATTTTGCTTAAGTACACTTCACGTGCAGTTTTTGAAAAAAATCAAAGAGATAAGTTAAGCTGTTAGGTTTACTCGATTTTGCTAGGGTTTATACAACAAAAGAGGCTTAAACAGTTTAAAAAAAAAAAAAAATTATCATAGGACGACAAAGGTCAAGGAAAAGAAGTTATTCTTCTTCACACCACATTTGCAAAAAACCGGCTACTCTATAAAGGCCATAGCGGCCTACAGCAAAAATATTTTTAATAAATATATTTTTAATTAATAAATATAAAATTTAAAAAAGTTAGTCATAGAGATATACGTATTCTGGAATATTGTTTGTCTTCGTATGTAGAAAGCAGATGGATTATAAAATATCGTATAATAAGCGGGAGGCAACCCTAATAAATTCAAACGTAGTTCATCTCAAGTCTGGACCTAACTATTAAAACTTAACGCAATGAGAGATTGACCGGAGATAGCGCCATAGATCAAGACGAATGATGGCGGGGCGAATTTGCGAACTGCTCTTAAACTATTCTGGAACAGTCCGACAGTCATTTACGAGTACTGACTGGAAGTGGAGTTTAAGGCGCGGCTCCGAAGTGCGTAATATTACGCGAATTCATCAGAATGGAAACGCTCTATAAGTATATCTTTATAATTACTAAATCTATGTTTATAATATAATTCTTCTGTACGTGTGTTTATCATCTAACTCCTCCTAAACGGCTGGACCGATTTGGATGAAATTTTGTGTGTCTATTTTAATAGGTTCCTGGATGATTAAAACATGCAATTGGACCCGGTAGGTGGCGCTGCAATAGGTCCATCATGGGATACGGGTGTTCTCAAGCGGACCAAGTCGCGAGCGGGCTACTAGTAATATTATATTTCTTCATCGTGGGCGCAGGTTCTAATTAATATAATAAATTTTTTTTCAACCCTTTTCCAAAATGCGTTGCATTGCTACGAATTATTATTTTTTGGAAAATTAAGTATACTTACTTACCTTTCATCTGATGTTAAGGGGAAATGGAGACCAGATGCGAAGACATAATATAGTGAAGCAGGATTAAGGAAGATATACCCTGTGACCACGGACCCTGCAAAGGGTTCAACACGTCAGGATAAACATTAATTAAAACTAATTTATTTTTATAAATAAACGCGATTAGATCTGTAAAAGTTGTTTCGTTTCAATGTGTAGTGTTCGCGTAAACTTTAGAAAACATGATATACCTTAAAACAGCAATTTTTATTCTCACTTGATACCAGGGTGATCCGGGATTGCCAAAGAGCAATCACCGGAATTATGTCGGTGCCTTAACTCCTGTGCTAGTTAAACTGTACAGATATGCGGACAGGTTCTGTAATTAAGCGTAATAAGACTTTATTACTTTTAATAAAATGGAAAACATTCGCGTTAGAATATCTTTGAAAGATCAGAAAAATAAAAAATATATTAATAAATGCCATTTTTAATAGAACGTTCCGACAAACTAAGCTAATATTACTTTTCTTACGGATGTTGCGTAGACATTGTTGTCGACATCCTTTCTGATAGAAAATATTTCCATAATAAAAATGACAATAAACTTAATCCTCTCCAAGTCAAAGAAGACATCTTTGTTGTTACATAGCGAATATACCGGCCCTCTTGTAACTCATAATTTCTCTTTTAATATATTTATAAGGAATAGCTTCCCACACCGCAATCTGTTTCCGAAATTGGAATATTTTTTACTTTATCCTGAGCGTTTCAGATTTGCAAAGTCTATGTGAAATAGCTCGTCCTTTTTTGAACTTTGTGTGTTCGGATTAAGGATGACGTGTAATGCATATTAAAATTGGTATTAGTGTACTGGGCGGTATGTTGACTTGAGTTTTTATTTTACGTAACGGATATGACGTGTATTTCGTGTACCTATGTCTTTTGTTTAATCTGTGCTGGCTGATAGATCAAGTGGCTTTTCTGGCAAATAAAAAAATAATAGAAGCTGGGTTTTTTCTTTGGTTTATTTATTTGGCGTTCGGGACTATATTTTATTACTGCAATATTCTGATGTAGCTTTTTATTAACTGTTACTATGTACAACGTTTTTTTATGAATCCCTCAAGTGCTCGGTAGTGTAGCGGCTAGCTTGATTTATGATCGTAAAAGCTAAGTAACTTTTGCAATGGCTGGTCCTTGGATGGGTTATCAAGTAGAATAATCTATATTACTTCTTAGTGGTTTAGACGGTATGTTAAGCCGTTGCCGTTGGTCTCATATGGTGTATTCGTAAGGATGACAGAAGTTAACAACTACAAACCCCTTTTTTGGACCGGCAATACTGGCATGGTAGGTCAAAGCCCAATTATTCCATATGGGAAGAAATGAGGTCAAAAATTTATCATTAGTAGGCTTATAACCAACAGTACTAAAAAGGTCACATCAAGCAATTCTACTAACAACAATATTATTTTTACCATTACTCTTATATTTTAAATTGTTTATTCATTATTGCGAATCGTATTTAATTCAATTAGGTAAATAGTTTAAATACAAATTGCCTTTATATAGCAGAACTACCTAGAACAAAATTAAAAAATACACTATTGTTTATTTAACGAAGGCAACATTTTTCCTAGAAGCGTGTTACCAGATAACTGTCTTAGCTTTGGCATTTTTATTATTTTGATGTTTAAGTTATGTCTTTAATATTAAAGTTGACTTTGGCGTCTTAGAACCTTTAACATTAGCAGCAGCGCAGATCAGCGCCGCCGACCAATTACTATTGTGTCTGTATTCACAGCAGCCGATGGATTAAATATAATATAAAAAACTGTTTTTGTACGATTTACTGTTTTTGTTCGTAATATTGGTTATTCTGTTTGCATAAATAAGCGGGGAATACAATTAATACAACAAATATACATACATAACAATGTAAATATATTTACATTGTTTTTCTTATAATGCTTTGTATTTTCTCATAACGAATTGTCTTGTTACTTGAAAGATGGTTTGGTCATCAAAATAAATTAGAAGTGCTTTAACAATAGTCTAAGAGGGTAACGTTGAATGCGGAAATCTTTAAAAAGACACTTTATTCGAATCTATATGTAGCTTAAGAAAATAAAAGAATAGAATACTTTATTGTACTTATACAAAAAAAAATACACACGTTAAATTAAAAAATCGGGTCATAAACCACCACTTGGGCCCAGTGTAGATTAGTGGTTGTTAACGACTGCTAATGCAGCAGGGACCAACGGTGTTACGTGCCTTTCGAAGCACGGAGGAGCTCGAGATGACACATTTTTGGTCACCCATCCGACGACCGGCCTTTGCGAAAGTCACTTCACTTTAGCAATCGCAGACCAACCAAATAGAATAGAATAGAATAGAAAACACTTTATTTGGAACTAATACATCACACACATAAAAAAAAAATTAAAATAACAATAATAATAGATATTGTATAATGTGTGCTGCAGAAGCACAAAAGGGCGGTAGCTCAGTGGCTGATTTGCAAATGCAAACAACACCAAGCCATTATTAAATTAAAAAAACAATATCTTACGAGACACCAGACATTTATAATACAATTCTAAATTGCATTAAAACTGTGGACACTCGGCGTGCATAAATTCAAACTAAGCGAGTATGTTTTAAACGACTGCCTTACTTCGCGAGTAGGAGCCTCGAGTGTACTCATGCATCCTAGTTGTTAATAAACGGCTACGACTTGTTGAATATCATATTGTCCTATGCAAGTTATATGATTCCCTTTTTGGGAATAAAACTTTGAACCTGATTCATAAGAGTAAAGTAATTAGCCTATAACTGTCCTAATGCTGGGCAATCTCCTCCATCATTAAAATAAAGTTATCACTACAATTCATGGGTAATGTTTTAATCACCACGCTTGCTCAATGTTATAAAACTAAACTAAAACTTTCCTACACTCACGCCAATTATCTAGCCCAAGAGAAGCTTTGTTATGAAACTCGTTAAATTGTTACTAGATAAACATACTTAAAATACTTAAATACATAATTATTATACATAGAAAACACCCAGACCCGAGACAATTTCGAAAAACAATAATTTCTAAATTGACCCAACCGGGGATCGAACCCGGGACCTTACGAGATGGCGACACCATGAAAACCGGTGTACAAATCACTCGACCAAAGAGGTTATAAATCACAAACCCGGGCTATGCATCGAAAAATCCGAACGCACACTTTGCCTGACCTGGGAATTGAACCCACGATTTGCGGGTATCGGGCCAACGCTTTTCTAAGGTTAAGCAACTTATGTAAAGGCCGATCATCGATTATGTGACGAAAAATTTATCATTCGCAAATCCGCACTAGGACCGCGTCGTGGTTTATGGCCTATTCTCCATATCCATCCATAGGGAAGGCTCGTGCCCACTCGTGCCCCAGCAGTGGGGACATAAAATGAGCTGGTGATGATGAGATATCTCGGTGGATCTAAAACAATCTCTACCACCAAAACTGTGTACCTCATGCTGGGTATTTAACCACTGGACCACTGAGGCAATTATTAGTTTTTAATTTGTTTACAATTCTATAATGATACAGTACGAATAGTAAAGGAAAGAAACTTTTTTGTATCCAAACACTTCCATTAATCAAAAGAACGTCAACGTATAGTCAAGATAATGATGAAAACATACCAGCTAAATGTCGATGTAGCAAACACCGAGCAAACACCAAACGCTACGCCCGCCGCCGCCGCCGGCCGTAGCGTGCGGCTACGGCGTCGTCAATGCTACGGCGTAGCTTATCTACAAGCGCAGTTAGACGTTCATTATATGCGTAATCCATTATTATTTTCCATTAATCTTAATTTACGAGTTGATTAACGAATGAACCCGGTGTTTTTGTGTGGATTTCATACAACAAAACATGTTTACAAATGGTTGAATAGATAAAAACAGCTCTAAGTCAGTCTTTTGTCTGTTATTTCCTTTTATGATAGAGTTGAATACCTTAAGAGAATTATTATATTACTTGATGCTTTTGCAAATTGCAGGTTTCTGTAATAATTTATGTTTAATATTCATGAATACCTGCCATCTAATTTTACCGTTAGTTTTCTTATAAGGTATGAAAGGAAGGAAAAATACCTACAGATAAATAAGTGGAAGAATAAATTGAACCCGATGCTCCAGAGGTAGCCAAAAATATGTTTACATTGTGTAATTGTGTATCTCAATTTAAGTAAACTGTACGTTTTTATAACAAATAAGTCATATTTGAAGCTAAATACACACATAATATAAAATGTCAATAATACTTAATAATTGCAGCAAAAAACAGTCGCAGAGACGTTCATGCAAACGCTCCTACAATATACGAACGCACAAATATTTAAGGCATCCATCAAAAAACTATACTTAAATGTGAGTGAAATCTAAGTCCCCAATGTCCCTTGATGAATGCTGGACATTTGCTACCTTTTCCTCACTTTAGAATATTAACAGTTTTTATTGAAAGTCGAGAAAGAGAGGGGAAACGCCGCCGCTCTGGGCCCGAGCGGCCAGTGTGAATCGAGCATTGGCGGCGAACGTACGTGCCCCGGTAATACGGTGAATCGTATTCGTCTTTACGAAACTGCAGTGCTGTGTTACAGTGTGGTGTGTGTATGTGGTTGTGAATTAACTGTGTTACGGAAAATTATAAGATTGGTAAAATTTTCTTTTAAGTTTGGTGATTAAGACGAGCACTCCGGCCCGGTTTCGCGGCACTTGGGGTAAGTTTAATTCAGCCCTTTAGCCCTTCAGACGTTTCGCAGCGGGTTTTGTGGCTTACGCTCCACTCAGAAGCGACGGGTGACCCTCGTCGTAAAAAAGGAACACTTCCGTTGCAAGCGAATTGGAATTGTTCAACTTAAACTTTTATCTATCACGCAACCTTTAATTCTAAAAGTCAAAAAATGTGAGACTACCGTTTAAAAAAAAATCTTTTAAATTTAATGAAAACTATTTCAATTTAAAACTAATGCTCACGGATGAACTCATGGTATGCACAAAAACTGCGCTGAAATATCGGATACTCAATGACAACCAAAAACAAGTTACTAACCTCGTTCGAAATTTTTCTGATTTTCGTTATAACTAGTTATTTTTATGTCGTCTGCTATTTCTATCAATGTGTACAGAAAACCTTTGAAAAAACACGTCACACAAGACATATAAGTAAAGGAAGAATATATTATATGAACTCATTATTAGGAGTGTTATGTAGTGTCACTTATTTATTTTAATGCTGTAATAATAATAATAACAAGCAACCTAGGTTAGGGATTTTTATAATATTTTATATTGTAAATATGTTTTTATATGAAATGTTGTAAAAAAAATTCTTAAGATTATTTAATAAAGAGAATAATAATAATATCTACTAGTCGTAGGTACTCGTTCAGTATCCAAATATGTTCTTAACATTAATGAAACTTCAAAAACAAATAAATGAAAGAATATAAATATGACGTCATTATGAAAAGTGGCTTAGCTACGACATAAATATTTCACTTTTGTATTTTAATGCTAGTTATAAAAATACTTACTTGTAAAACTTAACGTTGGTACTTATTAAAAATATTAAACTTAACGAAGGTAGGTAGGTATGTTCTTCAATAAATAAAATTATAAACGTGACTGCGCAAAATAAATTCTCATAATAATTTACGGTACAGTGTAACAGATTTTCTTTTCGATTTATTAACGCTTACCGTTTTACATTAGTCTGATGTTTGAACGGTCCATGCTTTTCAAATAAAAACCCGCCATTGCCTTCCCAGTCTTCCAAGCGTATAAAATCAACCCAACTGATAAAATTGCCGTTTAATCCAAATTTATTGGTACTGGCAAAACATATCGCTTTAATAAATATCACCACAACAAAGCAAATAGTAAACTGTTGCTGTTTTAAAATAGATCTGAATAAAGATATCGTATTTAAATGCTTTTAGTGATAGGGCCGCTCATTGTACGTCTCCTAAAACTGTTTTTTTTGTTTGTACAATACAGTATGCTATTCTGTAGACTAACTTGGAAAAAATGACTTGCCATGCAAGTGATGCTCAAATCTAAGATCTTTCGCAATGTGAGCGAGATGCTTTTCTATATATAGCTTAATTATGATAATTTGCAAAATTAGGTAGGTATTCTTTTACATGTTTTTGTTATTGTTTCCTATGTTTTGTACATTTGTTTGTCATGAAAAGTGTCTTTCTCTGCATTTACCAATTTTTGATGACGTAAAAGACGGAGAAAAAAGATGCCTTTGCTGAAACTATTGCCGGTTCTCCCGGTTGCCGATTGGTAGTTGTCAACGACTGCTAATGCAGCCGGGACCAACAGCTTTCCATGCCTTTCAAAGCATGGAAGAGCTCAAAATAAAAAATGTATTTGGTCACCTATCTAAAGACGGGCCTTCGCGAGAGTTGCCTAGCCCCAGCAATCAGACAGAGCGCGTTCGCCACTGCCATAAATAGGTCCTCGATTCAACATCATCAGCTCCTTTTATGTCCCCACTGCTGGGGCACGAGCCTACCCTATAGATGGACAAAGAGAACGGGCCGTACACCACTACGCGGGCCCAGTGCGGAATGCAGCCGGGACCAACGGCTTTACGTGTCTTCCGAAGGTCCTCGATTAGTCAACTTCGATTTTCGTGCCTATATCCATCAGGCCGTCAATCTCGAAGGTGCTATATAACTCGTTCACAGGATAATTTACTCGACGCCTGTAAGCCTCAGCCTGCCGCACCGAGCCCCCGTATTGCCAATCAATCTTGACAAGATTTCTTAATTCAGGCTAATAGGTTTTGACTGCTACAAAAGTAAAGTGGAGTGAAATAAAAACATGTTTTTATTTTTAGAATTACTTATGCGCAATTTTTTGTAGTGTTTTTAAAAAGGCGTGATTTTACCACTCTGGTTCGAAATGCAATCGTCTAAGAAGGCCAGGCAATAAATAGGATAGCTCTTTAAAAAAAATATAATTATACATAAATTGTAGGGACACGATTTGATTTCAATTATGAAGGCCTATGCTTTAACATCAAAAATAATCGTTCAGAAACAGCAAAAATTTACAACTTTAGATTAACCTTTGTAAATATACACTTTTTATCAAGTTTAAAATTTTGAACTCCGTTTATTACCTGTAAATTACTTCTTTTGATCAATTTTATCTTTGAAAATGAATAAATTTAAAATTGCCAAACACAGTACCAAAATAAAAACGGAATCTGCCCAAAATCTCTTAGATAGTTTTTAACGGACACTCCTCACATAAGTCATTTATATAGTATTTCTGAACAACATCCTCAGGACCGTGATCAAAACAAACTAATTTCGGTCACCCATCAAACGCTAAGCATCGCTAACGTTGCCTGACATTCACAATCGAATGCACACTTCACCAAACTCCTTTTAGAAGTAGCTACTTCTCGAATCAATATAGAAACAATCTTCGCACACCCGATGTGTATTGACACTCCACCCTGTATATTGACATTGTGTGCTTGACATTGATAGATCCCCTAGTGACTTGTAATGCCGCGTACAGACTGGTATGGTGTAACGAATTATGTAATGTAACATCAAATGAAAGAATTGGCCGTCTACAATGCTGGAATGTAGTAACCAACTTTGTAACAATCGTGTGCGTGAAGCAATAAAGTCGTAACTTAACCCTTTAACGAGCATAACATGTTTGAATATTTCATTGGTTTTCAATCTTATCTCAATGACATAAAGTTCATAATTTGGTGGGAATAAACATCTCATCTGACGTTAAGTGATGATAAGACCGAAGATCGAAGCACACTTTACCCGGAATCCTCAACTACTGAGGCACTGGCTATCTTATTTCGAACTGCGCCGGAACCCAACAAAGCTACTCAGCTAAGCAGGCGGATTTAAAACAAACCCAAATCGAGTATATATATGTAACCCCCGCTGGGAATCAAACCCGGGACCTCTGGATATGTGGCCGGTGGTCTTAACCACTAGATTAAAGAGAGTGATGAAATGCGCGTAGATGTTACTTTGCTTGAAACGTTACTCCGTTCTTCGGAAGGCCAGTAAACCAGTAGTTAACAACTACCAATGGGTCCGCGTTTTAAGGCGACGCACCGCTAAACAATAAATCTCATACGGAGCGTTTGCGCCCTGTACCATAAGAAAAACGGTTTTTTTATCTTCAAATTAAAACTACAAATTATTTAAAAATAATGAACTACAATATTGAAGTGTGTATTAAGACTAATCTACTAAGAAAACTTAGATGCTTAAATCGGTCTGGTTAGCCTGTAAAATGCAAATCTATGTTTTAAAAGAGGTTACTTTGACATTTTTTTTCTCTGTTATAAAAGTTGACAAATCGTGTTTCTGCAACTAGCAAAATGAAGTCAATTAAATGAAAAATCATGTCATCAAATAGCACTTTCTATGTTTTGTAATCGTTGGGAAAAATCAAGATCCCCGCCACGTAAATTTCTAATGCGTCATCTATATTGAAGGCCCGTGCCCCAGCAGTGGGGATGTAAAACGAGCTAGTGGTGAAGATACGTTTCACCAGTCTGTACACATCATTAGATCCATCTAAATCTAATGTAGTGTAGCAACAAAACTTTGTTGTGGTACCCGGAAAAGGTTGTCGCACATTTTCTACTCTGCGATAATATTTCATCGGAACGTATTATGGAGAAATAAATTACATCGAACTTCGAAGAGTCCTTAAGCGAAAGATGTTTAAGTGGTCATATTTATGGTCAGCCAATAATGGGGAGTAATGCCGAAATTCTTTATAAGCTATGTGGATCTGAAAAGGTTACATTGACATATTCGACGAAAAAAGCAAATTCTTTTTTAAAGATCGCCTATAATATTATTGCCGGACTCAGTAACGACATTTTTTTTGTTATAGTTATGTTGACAACAATAATTAATTCCAGAACTATTCTTCCAGAAGAGTTGTTCTTATAACTTGCTGGTGTGTTGGAAAATTCTGTAAAACCTGCACCTATAATAAATGAATAAATAGTCAAATTAGTAACAGAAAGATTATTCCACTGAGTAGGTAACTGATGTATCCAAAAGAGCGGATATTCACTCTCTCTCTCTCTCGCTCTCTTACTGCAATCTTATTGCAAGAACTCAATAAGGGCGCCTTTGGCTTTCAAAGTAAAAAGTAAAATAATTTCGGCGGGCAGGTTAGAACGATAGATCAATTGGGAGAGCACTTGACTCGGTATGTCTGGACATACCGGGTCAGGTGGAGCAGGACCCTGAAATCCTGCTCGTGGAATTTTTTCAACATTTGTGTTTTTTTCTTTATGTGACTTTAACAACCATTTGATGTTTTGTTTTGAATGCCTTATGCCATCATAATTATGAGAGGAATATTGTTTTTATTAAATCTCTCATACTTATAATGACACAATCTTATTTGGATACCTATCGAAAACAATCAAAGGAATATAATAATTGAATTCTCAAAATATTCTTTACGTCAATTACGCTTGTGTTAGTAACGGGTTACGACAGTAGTCTAACGCTAACGGAGAGTCTAGTAGGGTACCGACACGCACTAGTGCGTGATGCCGTTCCCTCTAGAAAAACTCCGAAGGTGATTCGTTTCACACGGCTTGAGGAACCCTTTAAGTTTCTCGCCGCCCCCAAAAAAGGCCGATAAAGCTGAAAACGCCATCAGACGCAAACAGCAAAATCTCTCAAAAAAAAGCGGCCAAGTGCGAGTCGGACTCGCCCATGAAGGGTTCCGTAGCAGCAAGTAACATAATATAAAAGTTCCTGTAGTTCGTTGTAACTTTGATCGATGCTTTAAATAGTGTATTTAAAAAAAAATTAAGATATTGATAAGTAAACATTACGTAATAGATCTCGTCCAAACCAATTTTCGGTGGAAGTTTGCATGGTAATGTATCTACATCATATACTTTTTTTAATTTTATCATTCTCTTATTACATTTTACCACTTTGGAAGTGTCTCTCGCGCAAACTATTCAGTTTAGAAAAAAATGATATTAAAAACCTCAATATCATTTTTGAAGACCTATCCATAGATACCCTACACGTATGGGTTTAATGAAAAAAAAAATTTGAGTTTCAGTTCTAAGTATGAGGAACCCCCAAAATTTATTGTTCTTTTTCTATTTTTGTATGAAAATCTTAAGAGGCCTATTACATCTCAACTGTGATTTTTGCGTAAAATTCCCATTTTTGCATTTTGTAGTAATTTTCCAGTTGTATTTATCGTTTTTATCGAAATAGGATAATAAATTCATGCTTAGTATTTCAAATTTCCACTCTGCAAGAAAAAGCTGAGTTCGGACGGCCGGCGCATCGCATTTTGTAGTAATTTTGAAATTGTATTTATCGTTTTTATCGAAATAGGATAATAAACTAATTATAAAATATTTATTCCTCATGAAGTAACAATTATTCTGGTATAAATTTTGCTCAATAATATTATCGTAGATAGGAGAAATTCACAGCGATCTTAAAGCGATTTTCGAAGTTTTTTGGTTTAGAATAAGATTTTTTTTCTATGTAAAATCAATGATATCTAAAAATTCCGAGGCCGCTACGAACTATTCGACTATATAAGAGATAACATTCATTTTTTTTTATTTCGTTTGTTTAGAACAGTAGTTTCATCTCTAGGAGCTCAAAAAAATGCCTTCGCGCGTTTTATGAAAATCTTTCTCTGCTATTCTGGGTTTCATTAAAAAGTAAAGCAAAATTTACAAAAAGCGAAGCCGCTACGAACTATACCAATAGCTATTCCACACTATTCAATAAGTCAAAATTGTTAATGTATTTTCGTTTCTGAGATCGAGAACGCCAAAAATGGCCATTTTACGCGAAAATCATAGTCAAAATGTAATAGGGGCCTTAATGCGGTTCACAGAACCACTTACCAAGTTTCAACAGTATAGTTCTTATATTTTCGGAAAAAAATGGCTGTGACATACGGACGGACAGACAGACAGACATGACGAATCCTGTCGAATAAGGGTTCCGTTTTTTTCCATTTGGCTACGGAACCCTAAAAAGTCCAACGCAAGCTTTGAGGATTGAATCGAGATGTCTCGCATTCAACCTTAAGTTCACCAATTCTTAAGTTTTGGAGAGTATTCTGGTGGCCCGTGACGGCCTTTTTAGCCGTGTGATGAAACTGCGTCAGAAGGTTTCTGAGGAAATGACATCATGCAAGCGTGTGTCGCCTTTTCCTACTAGATTCTTCAAGGGGTCCCGTTCGGATCGGACAACCCGAGCAGCTGTGCGTTCGGCAACCGACGACGACGCTGCAATCCGGTGCGAATTATTATAATCAGGTGCGTTCCGTTTTACGCAAAATTATAAAAAAAAAACCACTCCAATATCTATATTAATACGTGAAGCAAAAAACTTTGTACCCCTTTTTTACAAAAATTGCGCGGACGAAAGAGTATGAAATTTCGCACACTTAAAATTTATATAGAGAAGGTTATCCGATTGTTAATATTTTTTTTAAGTTATGCATAAAAATACATTAAATCAATAAAAAAAACATTACACACACTACCGTGTATTTGACACACATGCATATGTATTTGACACACACGCTTAAATAATCTTTTCAAAAATTTTAAAAATGGAACTGAGGAGAGGCCGAATTCTGTCAATGCCAATCCAAACTCACATTGTCTTTTTTAATTTTTCATTGCGTAGGATACAATCCGTGCAGCCTTAATAAAATGACGGTAAAATTTCGACCACTGGGCGACCACTAGTTATTATAATTATGCTTAGGTGGTTGGTAATATCTGTAAAATCCTGAAATTGGCGGATGGGGTCCCGTGCATAGAACCCCGTAACAATGCAAACACGTTTGAAAGTCCGTAGCCGAGATATTCAAGCTGTTTGTTTCAAAGGAAATTGTAGTCACAACCAAAAAAATGTAATCTAATAATTTTTAATTTTTGTACGAAAAACTTAATTTAACTACTTTATTAATTAGTTAGATTGTGATTGCGTTATTGTTGTGTGTGTATTTTTTTACTTTAGAATAGGTAATACACCTTATAACCAAACATACTTTGTAGGTATAACAGCAAACATTATCTTTGTAAAATATGAGCCACCATTAAAAGTTTCCATCACAACGCGACGGTAATAGAACGTAATGTTGCAAATGACATAACAAACTTGAAACTCTTAATTGCATTAATTTGAATATATCACAGCCAGCAGCCAAACATCTGATGCGACAACCGAGTGAGAACAAAGTACCGCGCCCATTATTAATTAAATCTCCCATTTATTATAAACAACCTGAGAGTCGACACTTATGAGATTTACTTTGTGGAAGACAATTAATAACAAAGTTATTTTAATGGAAGAACCGTCTAAGGGGCAAGGGTTCCAAGACATTCGCACATCAGGCGATCGCAACCCATCATATTTATTTATTTAAAAACTTTTGCAACATAAATTACATGGCGGACTTAATGCCTGAGGCATTATCTACCAGTCAACCATGTTGGTGTAGAGATCATGGTAGGTGTAATTAGGTTAAACAAAAATTTTTGTGATAAAAATAATATATCATAAAACGCACAATATCATCATCATCATTATCATCTCAGCCAAAAGACGTCCACTGCTGTACAAAGACCTCCCCCAAATAATCATAATTGCCGTAATCGCCACGCTTGGCAGGCGGGTTGGCGATCGCAGTAGGTTGAGGGTAACATCAGAGAGATGCTGCTGCCCATCCTCTGGAATGGTCCCTTAGTCGGCTTCTACGACTCCCACGGGAAGAGATGGGGTGGTGGCACAATATATACCATATATATATAACACCTATATACAAATACATTATAAACACATTCTACATTGAAACCCAACTTAGTTTATGCTAAATGTGGCGTCAGGGTCATGAGTATACTCGAAATTGGTGATTTTGATCTGTATAGGTACCCCTTTTTGGGACAAGGACAAGAGAGTATGTTTATATGAGGTATTCCACGAAGCACACCCAAACGAAGCACACCCAGACGAAGCACACCTAAAGTATTCCACGAAGTACGCCCATAGGTGTGCTTTATGTATTTTAACCTTTTTACCGCCAACAACTTCTATAAAAGTTCGAGATTTTCGTGACGCCCACGCCAGCACTTCTATAGAAGTTCTTCTTTATACCTACTTTATTAAAATACATTTATACGTTGGCGTACAGCGGGACATCGCGTGCAGGATAGTTGGGCGGTGAAAAGGTTAATGGAATGCGCTCCCAGCACACCTATAAAATTGGGTCCTTCAAACGAGGTGTGAAGAAGCAACTTGCAGGACAGGGTGAGGACGGTTCATCATCATCATCATCATCATCATCATCATCATCATCATCATCATCATCATCATCATCATCAGCTCATTATATGTCCCCACTGCTGAGGCACAAGCCTTCCCTATGGATAGGAAGAACGGGCCGTAAACCACCACGCGGGCCCAGTGCAGGTTGGTGGTTGTTAACGACTGCTAATGCAGCTGGGAGCAACGGCTTTACGTGCTATCCGTAGCACGGAGGAGCTCGAGATGATACATTTTTGGTCACCCATCCAATGACTGGCCTTTGCGAAAGTTGCTTAACCTCAGCACTGGCAGACCGGGCGTGTTAACCACTGCGCCATCGAGCTCCTCTTGTTGTTTGTAAAGATAGAAAGAAAGAAAGGCATTTTTTAAGAAGCGCATTTTTAAGATCTTTAGATTTAAACGCTCTCAACATCAGCGTAATTTTTGTTAATAATAATGCAGTCGATTATCTACTTTAATATGTATTTATTTCAAAGCTATATTTAATATAATTTAATCGACTAGAAAAATATGTAATCAAGAAAAAAATGTTTTATGTAGCTAAGTAAGTAGCTAATATGTAGCCGCTCAAATGTGACATAAATACTGACACTGGAAGGTACATAATTCACTTTGGGACAGATCAACGATAGGTATAGGTATATTGATGTTGTGTGCTTAATAATATCAGTATATTTTACTAGCTGTGCTCGCGACTTCGTCCGCGTGGAATAGTGGCTTTCGGCAGCATTTTTAATTTTTTAGGCTCTTTTCCCGTTTTTGCAACATTTTTCACTGATGCTTCGCTCCTATTAGTCGCAGCGTGATGTTATATAGCCTAAAGCCTTCCTCGATAAATGGACTATCCAACACAAAAAGAATTATTCAATTCGAACCAGTAGTTCCTGAGATTAGCGCGTTCAAACAAACAAACAAACAAACAAACAAACTCTTCAGCTTTATAATATTAGTATAGATGTAATTCAGTTGTAATGTATAATAAATAACATACATTTTTCATAAGATATGTACGTTCATGAACTCGATTGTACCCAGGTATCTATTATCTGCAATTAGGAATTCTTAAGTAACACTCCCGAGAACCTAATTTGGTACACTCGAATTCAATGTCTCAAATTCTCGACAGCCTTAATACCTTGTCACTGTAACTCATTTGTAAGAAGTTTTATTGTTCCATGTCAGCTAAGAATAACATGATTTAATGTGACAAGTGTACCAGAGTTCTCATATATTTTTGTACTTGACTGGCTTATATAAGTCTTAAAACAAAGGTGGTACATTTCAAATGACATGAAAAAACACAAATGTTGAAAAAAATTCCACGAGCAGGATTTGAACCTGCATCCTGACATACCGGGTCAGGTGCTCTCCCAATTGAGCAGTCGTGGTTTTAACCATCCCGCCGAAATTATTCAACACTATTTACTTTTTTACTTTGAAAGCCAAAGGCGCCCTTCAATTCATTTGTTCACAACAAAATTTGCGTTAAAAATTATATAAACAAAACAAAAACATTTTATTGACTATATCTTCTTGGATTGACCCTTAAATTTAAATAATTTTTATATTTAAATAAAAAAAAATACTCTTAAGCCATTTTAGGTGACGGTCTTACTGCGACAACTGCAGAAAAAATACTAAGTAGGGGAGCGAGGGGCTTGTTGTAACAATTTTTAGGAATATTAATATATCTTAAGATGTATTGCTTAAATTACCGCCAACTAAACATTGATTGATGCCCTAACTATTCTTCTATTAAGTCAAATTGAAAAATTATCAAATCTACAGGTAACTCTTTCACTATTAATTTTTTTATTATTAAAGGGCGGTGTTACAACTTACCCCGTGCTTGGGGTTTGTTGTAACATCCATTGGGGCAAGTAGTAACAGTAATAAAAACGAGAATATAACACCATTCACAACTTATTTTTTTCACACAATGAACCACTTTGCTTTTGTTTTCAACAAAAATACTTTTTATATAATCAACAAATTAAATATTTTAGTTTTTAACTACATATTTATCTTATTTTATATATTTAATACCTATAGGTACTTATACATCAACATGGCACTTTAAAATCACAGTAAGTTAAATTATAAACCTTCAAATTTAGTCGCGTAATTATCCCTTACTTCTACGTTACATCATACAATAATCAGCCTTTTAATTAGTTAGTACTTCAGCTGCAGCTAACTCATATACCTCCTGGCTTTGTGTTGCCCGATGCGACTTTCTCTTATACTCTCTCATTCTAAAACAAAACAAATTAGGTAAATCACATTACAAATAATAACCGTAACATACAACAATATGGGGGCAAGTTGTAACATCTTACAACAAACCCCAAGATTTTGTTACAATTAACCCCAATGTATAGTTCTTAATATTTATCACAATAACTATTTAATCATCTTAGTAATCTCGAAAACTGTGACACAACATCATAAATAGATAAATTTTAACAGCAAATAAAATACAGAAAGCTCAAATTAGTCGATAATTGTAAATCTAACCAAAATTTTACGAAAGTAAAAATATACGTTACCTGGCAACAATGAAACACTTGTTTAAATCAAATCACTGCGCCCGCCTGGCGGGACACTGGCTGTGATGTCGTGGAGCAGCGCGGTATAACGGTAATATTCAGTCGTAGAAATACGTTAATTAAGTTTAAATTCCTAGTGAAAAAGCCCTGTTACTACTTACCCCTGCTACAACAAGCCCCTCGCTCCCCTACATTAGATTTCTACATCGTCATAACAATATTTATAAATAAAATGGCTTCTTTGAACTAAAACCGCTAGATGCCGTTTTTAGAAACTTCTCAATAAAAATTTTAACAACAATCTAATATCATGATCAGAATAATCAAATATTATGATCAGATGTTAATGACGGTAGTTGTTGACATTGTATGGGCGCCTTTGGCTTTCAAAGTAAAAAGTAAATAGTGTTGAATAATTTCGGCGGGCTGGTTAGAACCACGATAGCTCAATTGGGAGAGCACCTGACCCGGTATGTCAGAAGGGTGCGGGTTCAAATCCTGCTCGTGGAAATTTTTTCAACATTTGTTTTTGTAATTTGTTCGCAAAAAAATTTGCGTTAAAAATTATATAAACATTTTATAAATAGCTTGCCTACTTCTTATAAAGCTGAAGAGTTTGTTTGTTTATTTGGTTGAACGCGCTAATCTCAGGAACTACTGGTTCGAATTGAAAAAATATTTTTGTGTTGAATAGTCCATTTATTGAGGAAGGCTATATTACATCACACTTTGACTAATAGGAGTGGAGCAGCAATGAAAATGTTGCAAAAACGGGAAAAAAAAAATTTTTGAGAGCTTTCCTTGCGTGCGCTGCGGAAACGGTGAAAGTTACGCAAAAATCATTTATTACGAAATTGTTCCCCTTTAAAAGTTCTAAAAAAGGTCCGCGACAGCATGTCTAGCTTTTAAGGTTGACCTACTAACGCGGGTGAAACCGCGGGGCACAGCTAGTTATCAATATACCAAATTATATCAATTAGCTTATAATAAAAGTAAATAGCCTATGACTGTTCCACTGCTGGGCAAAGGCCTCCATCATTGAAATCGAGTCATCACTGCAATTGATGGGTAATGGCTTAATCACCACGCTTGATAAATGCGGGTTTTTTTTTTCCAGATCGGCCTGGAAATTGACCACCGAGGCGTTTTAGGGTTATATATAAATAAACTTATGTAAAAACATTATTTATTAAGTATATAAGTGATTAACGCCCGTTCCCAATAACCTATCTATCTGTTGTTTTGTCTTGTTTGATACAAATTTGACATAAGCTCCATACAAATTATGTCAAATTTCTAACTCCAGTAAGCAAAACAACAGAAAGATAGAATAAAGGGAACGGGCGTGAGCCAATACCTACCTTTAAAATCGTTCTTCAATCTAATATATAAAATTCTCGTGTCACAGTTTTCGTTGCCATACTCCTCCGAAACGGCTTGACCGACTTTGATGAAATTTTTTGTGCTTATCCGGTATCTATGAGAATCGGCCAACATCTATTTTTCATCCCCCTAAATGTTAGGGGTAGTCCACCCCTAAATTTTTTTTTATTTTTTAGACAAAATTTTTAATTTCTATTTTTTTATGATACAACATATAAAAATACATACAATCCTCAATTTTCACCCTTCTACGATCAACCCTTATTTGTGGTACGAAGTCCGCCGGGTCAGCTAGTTTAAATATATAATTTAAATAATATCAAGCCTAATTCAAGTCCCGGCTTAACAAAGTCATTTAAAACGTAAGCGCGCTCCATGACACATTACAAATTAAGATGGATTACACAGTTATTTGAGTTTTGCCCTTTGTAATACCTAATCGCGATATTACATTATGTGAGTAGGCAAGTTACAATTCAATAGTTTTACCTAAAAAATGCAAGGTTTCATACCTTTATATACATAATTCTTCTGTACTTGAGTTTGTCACCTAACTCTTACTAAACGGCTGAACCGATTTGGATGAAATTTTTTGTGTATATATTGCAAGGGGTTCCTGGATGGTTTGAAAACACAATTGGACCCAGTAGGTGGCACTGCTATAGGGGTCCATCGAGGGAAACGGGTGTTCTTAATCCTTTCGATGGCAATGGTGCCACCGAATATTTAACTTTGTGCACTTGAAATCCAAAACTGTATTGCACGTGAAAGGGTTAAGTGGATGAAGTCACAAGCGGGCCACTAGTATTTATATTAATAAAAATGATATGCTGTTCGTTGGTAAGCACATCACTTGAGAACGGCTGAACGGATTTGAATGAAATTTTGCATATAGACAGACCATAACCCGGACTAGTTTTAGTAGTAGGTACAGATACTAGAAGTCGCGGGCAATTAGCTAGTTTAAAAAATAATACTTTTCGGCATCCAAAAACCATCCAAAGAAACAGAGATTCTTTATTTTAAAGATATATATTGATGCGCTAAGACTTTCTTAAGCTACGAGTAATACGCATGGTATTTTTCGCAGCTTTCTAAAGTTCGAGCGAACACTACATTTCGTTAAGATAAGTACTTTTATTACGAATTTACTTGCGTTTGATGTTTCATCCTATTAATTATTTAAAAGTGATCCTTTTCAATTGAGTAAATCATTGGAAATATTACTTTTAAGTTTAGCATACATGAAGTTATCATGATCAGTGTACGCTGGAGCAAAAGCCTTCCCTATGGATGGATAGGGAGAACGTGCCTTAAACCACCATGCGTCATCAGTGCGGATTGGTAGTTGTTAACGACTGCTAATACAGCCGGGACCAACAGCTTTACGTGCTCTCTAAAGCACGGAGAAACTCGAGATGATAAATTAATGGTCACCTATCCAATGACCGGCCTTTGCGAAAGTTATTTAAACTTAGTAATCACAGACTGCGCTATTGAGCTCCTCGAGTTATAAATATCTGCATAAATATGCACGCTGCGCTGTTGCGTACAAGTAACTACTACTCATATTGCTTGTTACTGCTCTCGTGTGAACAAGACGCTTTACAAAGTAACTGCGAACTACGTGTCTGAGCAGAACAAATATAAAACTATGAACTTAACAGCATAGTAAGTATGCGGATGTTTCAAATTGCATCAAAGTAAGTTACTTACTTAAATAGCTACAAAATATTAATAATATAACTATTTAAACTATCATGGTCACACATGCATTAGAGTATTTTTTAACGGGATTATTTCCATGTTTATTATACTCAAGTGGCTTCCGATTCGTCTTCGCCGGAGTTTTCATATACTCTCCCTTCTTTATAACATATTAGCGGCCGCTCGCAATTTCACCCGCGTGGTTCCCGTTCCAGTGGGAATATCGGGATAAAAAGCATCCTATGTTTTAATCCAGATTATAAACTATCTGTATGCCGAATTTCATCCAAATCCATCCATCCGTTGCAGCGTGAAGAAGCAACAAATTACACACAAACTTTCGCATTTATAATATTAGTGCTTAGAGCATTAATATTATAAATGATTGATTGATGATTGATTGACATGATTGCGAGCAGACTAGACTGCTCGTTTGTCAAGCGTTGCTGTGCCATATCAAGTGGCATAGCATTCAAATATAAATAAATATAAATATAATTAAATGTATCGATACTAATATAGTTCTAAGTGCCATTGTTACTAACAAAAATGAGTTGTAATTATTACTTGAAATAAATTGCATTTATTTATTTATTTATTAAATGCTCTAAGTATTAGTGTGATTGTTTAATTCCACCTATCCTTCTTCAGTTTTCTTAATTGTTCAGGTTCGCGCTCATTACGGTCATCAGAAAACTTAAGCCTTAAAACCCCCCCACACAGCACCACCTTTTATGATTATTCTTTTGCCGTCCAAGCTGTTCGTCTCTGAAATTCGCTTCCAGTTGCGATCAGGCGTGCAAAATCCATTCACCATTCATCATTAACCAGTGCCTCAGTAGTTGAGGGTTCCAAGTGCACTTCCACGATTGGCCTTACCATCACTTAATATCAGGTGAGATTAAGGCACTGTGCTTAACCATAAAATATAAAAAGATTAAAAAGCCTGTACATTATTAATTGTTTCTAGGTGAAGGGCATCCTCACCTTCGGTGTTATCATTACTTAACGTCTATTTAAATCAAGTGCTTATAAAAAAACACTTAATAAAAAACATTTAAAAGGTATCTTTAAGATTCCAATTTACAATAACGAAATCATATTGGGTCCTTACCTGTGAAATTGACGTTTTTTTCTCACTTATTAATAGGTGTATTACTTCTAAAAATCAATACAGGTTGTTAATATTATTATACACCTTTTATTTTGCTTTGTTATGGACACCCTCCATGGGCGGCGGTGATTACTTCCTATCAGGTGACCCGCCAGCTCGTTTGTCTCCTTCTAATAAAAAAATAAATTAGGACTATGCTACTCAGGTTTCAGTAATAACAATAATTATTCATTTAGTGTCTATATCGCCCAATTTAATTTTTATATTGACGTCTGTTTTTGTTCGCGTAATTGACCTTTTGTTTCATTATAGCTTTGAAGAGTCTTGATTTTTCTTGTTTTTAATGTCTGCTATATTTAGCTAGTGAAATAAACACACTACTCTACAATTTTTATAGTGTTGACATAAATAGATGCTAAGAAAATTAAAAAAACGTCGGTATGAGAAATATAATTTTATAAAAAATCTTCATACAAAACGTCAATTTCATAGGTAAGGACGTAGTAATTTGTTAATAAACTATATAACAATAAATTTTAAATTATGAATGAAATGCCGAGTAGAGCTTTTTCTTTTACCTACATGCGAATGAGATTACTGAAGTTAAAGTGAACTCAAATGGTTGCATCGGTGTAGTTAATATTCAAAGGGTGCGCAATTCAATGGCCAGTACTTACCAACAGGCCATATAAAACCTTGGAACTTGAAATAATCAAGCAGAGCCGTTTGAAAAGCCATTCAGCAATAAAACTATACACAAAACGTCTGGCAAACCAAATTAAAATAACTAAGCTAAATTTTACTTTTTATTTTTAAGTGCTAATTGCTGCATTGAAACTACATTTTTTCCTTGTATTTTATAAATTTTAAAAATATTTAATTTAGTTTCAGTGCAGCAATTAGCACTTAAAAATAAATAGTATAATTTACTATAGCGTTGTGTTATCGAATTTGTGGTCTTTTATCTGCAAAGATGAATCTGCATAGCCATCGGTTGCAATAACCGTTGGATAGATGGCGCACTGTGCCGCTATTAACACTTAAAAATTAAAAAGCAGTGACATAATTCTGCGCTTACGTCAGCCTTCCCGGTAGCATAGCGGTCAGTGCAGCCGCCCGAATTGCGGAAGACCCAGGTTCGATTCCTAGCTGGATCGGGTAGGTGTTTAATTTTTTCACTGTATTTTATAAATTTTATAAATAAGCTAAGATAATTTAAGTTTTAAGTTGAAACTAGTGGTCGCCCAGTGGTCAAAATTTTACCGTAATTTTATTAAGACTGCACGGATTGTATCCTAAGCAATGAAAAATTAAAAAAGATAGAATGTGAGTTTGGATATTGCTACGACCAAGAGATATCGACCTCCTCCGTGCTTCGGAAGGTATGTAAAGTTATTTGTCCCGGTTGTTGTGAAAACTACATTAAAACCGAGCAATCGTTATTGCGCTAGCGTAGTGGGTTATGTCCCGATCTCTTCACGTTCTACTCTTTATAAGGTAAGGCCTAAACACAGCAGTAGCATTTTAATAAGCTGAAAAAGTTTGAAACCATCGCTCCAGCAAAAACAAATTACCCTTACAAACTTTTAACTTCGGGTATCTAAAATATGTTCCACTTCCACAATTAGAATATAAATGTCCGTATCTGTAGCCTGTAGCCCACCCCTACTTCTCACTTAGTATGCGCGAGGACGCCTTATATAATTAATTTCAATCGGTTTTAAAGGGGAAGGAATTGCCGGGAAACTATTGGAAAGAAATTTCTAGCACTGTGTCCGGTGAGAAATGTCTGGCGACTATTATGGGACGGTGCGGTGAGGAGAATTCAATTGTAAAACTACTTTTGGAGATAACTATTGTTTTAATAGATACTTAGCTGATAGTGGTTTGTGACGACCTCCTTGGTCGAGTTGTTTGTACATCGGTTTTCATGGTGTCGCCGTCTCTGAGGTCCCGGGTTCGATCTCCGGTTGGGTCAATTTAGAAATTATTGTTGGTCTAAATTGTCTCAGGTCATCAAGGGTTCCAAGAAGCTCGCTCATCAGGCGATCGGCCGTTGCTCGGAGCCCTATTTTGATTATGCTTAATATGGCGTCTAGATCACTTACGGCAAGTTTACTCATCATCAGCTCATTTTATGTCCCCAGTGCTGGGGCACGAGCCTTCTCTATCGATGAATAGGGAGAACGGACCATAAACCACCACGCAGGCCCAGTGCATATTGTTGGTTGTTAACGACTGCTAATACAGCCGGGACCAACGGTTTTACGTGCTTTCTGAAGCACGAAGGAGCTCGAGATGATAAAGGACATGGCTAAGCAACTGCCCTCAATATGCATAAATGACCTTCTCACTAGCTTGAATCATTCAAATATTGATTAAATAATAATAACGTGTTTATTATTTTCCTAGAACTTTCGTGAACAAATCAATAATTTAAAAGATGTTAACTTGTTTTTATGGCTTTGTTTGACAAGGAAACCATAAATATGATTAAGACGTTCCGTTTTAAAAAAAAAACGAGCGAGCCTTTCAGTAGTCGCGTATGATGTGTAACATTTGTCATCTCACCTTAGTAATAAGCAATTTTAACATTATATACTGAAAAAAATTAGTCAGGTATTACATTTTTTAACTATAAAATAAATGCAGTAAATACTCATTAGAAGACATTTGACAAATGATACAATATTAATAATATGTCTTGTGCATAACATCGATTTTAAATTTACGAAACGGCGCGCGCTTGCGCGCTTCCCCGACTTCCTGTCACACTGTTACACCTACTTCCGTCACATTTCACGAAATCACTCCCACAAATTGAATATATAGACAGCGAGCGGAAAAATATCCTCTCATCCTATATCCTCTCTTCTACTAAAAGCTGTGCTTTGCCCGACAGGGTCCATAGTTGATCCATTGTAAAAACCTACCATCTTATTGTGTAAACATTATGAAATGCAATAAAGTATTGAGTATTGATTATATTACTCATCATTAGTCGCATAATAATGCTATGATATGATATGCACCAACCCGCATTTGGCAAGCGTGATGATTAAACATAGACTGGATTTCTATGGCGGATTACTATTCCTTTTCGGCAATCTATTTTTTTTTACTAATTATTTATTTCGGGAAGCCGCTGGATGCGAGCAGCACAAAACCGGTCGTTGTGGAGATCCTTGGGGAAGGCCTTTGTCCAGCAGTGGACGTCTTTTGGCTGAGATGATGATGATGATGATGATGATGAATCTATTTATTTGTAAGCTCAACATTTCGAAAGTTAATAAACTAACACTAACGCAAAACGCACTAACCGCTCCGCCAATACGCTTTTCAGGCTAAGTACTAACCTATTAGTACACACTGGTATAAGAATTCCAAAAGTCAATTAGCAACTGTGACCACTAATGAGTTTATAAACTGCACAACTTTAATCTGAAAGTACACGAAAGTACATTCTTGTTTGCGCATTGTTCGTCTCACGAAAACCTCGCAACGATGTCACAAAGCATTCAACAAATAAGCTAAAACGCTATGCAGTATATGCATGCGGCAAAAATGAATAATACCACATGCTCCTACTTTAGGTCTATCGCAGACGGCGCATTAGTCAGTCACCGGTTTTTTTCCGATAAATGACTGATTGCTTCTATATTTACAGACTGAAGGCACGCAACGCGAACAGCGGCAGAGTCATTCCCGAAATTTATTATGTCTATGTTTCATTTAAATAAAGACTATTATGGTTACTTTTGCTAATAATAGCCAATCTAATTATACCGAACCGGATTTTTTTTTAAAGATTTTTTTCCGGTAATTATCGGTCGTCTGGTACAGTCCTTAATGTCATTCAAATGTAAACAAAACGAACTGATGATGGAGTTGATGCTTGCGATCATTCCGAAGCGAATAACAAAAGAATAGTAATAACAAAGTCTGGTAACAATAGCACAGTGTATTTGTTTTAAGTACATCATTAATTCCGTATCAGTTATTGTAATTTCATCACAATGTTCTGTTTTGAAAGTCAATGGGTAGGTAATGCACGATGCGAACTCGCATGCTTTAACAATACCCACTTGAAAAAGATGGATGCTGAAAAAAATATTGGTAATTGCAAAAAAAATATTTTCAGGTGATTTCCGTAAGTTTGGGAACAAGCATCAAAAAGCAAGGTAGTTATTTAAGTTTTTTGTGTATGCTATTGACTAACAATAGTAAACATTGCAATATGAGCATTAGAACCTTCTTTTGTAATGTAAAATTTTCTTTGACGATTCAGTTAACTATTCGATGTTTTAATGTGTTGATGACTACCCCTTTTGAAAGGAGTTTTTAACTAACTAAGTATTTTTTTATTAAATGTCTCTTAGTACATATTTCTACTTCTTTTTCCTTGGTCCCATGTTATTTGGGGTCAACGGAAAACGTCCGTTTCTTCTGTTCTCCTCTGTACAGTCACTTCGCATTCATATCATCGGTCACACAGTACATCAATATTTTATACATTAACTATTTATTTTGCTTTAATTAATTAAGTAAAGTTTTTTTAGTATTAATAAGTAAAGTGTTTTAGTATCGCTATGTATCGCTCATACGTAAAACGAGTTTGAAAAATATGCGCGCCATAAATATTTTACTATAGAAACAAAAGAACATAAAACAATTGTCATAATAAACTGAATCATTCAGTAAGTGCTGTCACACATTATGTGCTAAAGCGTACTAACAAATAGCAGATGAGATCTGGGATTTGATTTTTAAAACGGTTCACTATACTTCTTACTAAATTGAAATAATTGTTTTATTAATATGAACTAGTGGTCGCCCAGTGGCCGAAATTCGACCGTAATTTTATTAAGGCTGCACGGATTGTATCCTAAGCAATGAAAAATGAAAAAAGATAGAATGCGAGTTTGGATTGGCATTGACAGATTTCCCACTGATGAGATGGCCACTCCTCTTGCATTTTTGAAATTTTTGAAGAGTATATTCAAAATTCAAAAAAATCAAAATTCAAAATCATTTATTCAGTTTAGGCTACAAATAGCTCATATGAACGTCATTATGCCATTGGTTCGTAAGTCTATCTACTCTGGGCGGGAGATCTTGTGCTGAGAAGAACCGGCAAGAAACTCAGCAAGTATTATGCGTGTGTATCAAATAGATGGTAGTGTGTACCATCCATACACTACCATCAGTGTGTGTAATGTTTTTTATGCATAATTAAAAAAAATATTAACATTCGGATAACCTTCTCTGTTTAAACTATAATTGTACGAAATTTCATACTCCTCCGTCTGCGCAATTTTCATAAAAAAGGGGTACAAAGTTTTTGCTTCATGTATTAATATATAGATTACAAGACCTTCCACTTCTATTTGAAGTCAACGGTGACTATTTTATCTCTTAAAAGTATGATTCAACGATTTGTATCCAAAAAAACAAATTGTAAATAATTCATAAAAGAGAAGATAAAATGTATTAATGTCAACTAATTCACAATGCAATATAACGATGAAAAGAGCAATTTATGTGTACACATCGAACCCGATCCTGTGAAGTTACTCAGCATAAAAGCATAAGACCAGACTAACGTCACAAACGTGATGATATCGTTCTAGATACAGCTGGAACCTATCCGTGGAGATTAGTGCAATAGAGAAGATGCCTTTACAGGTTGATGTGGTCTGAGAGAGAAAAAGAGAAGCATAAGAGCATAAGAAGCTTCAGGATCGAAATCGCTCGCGTGATACCCTTGGTTTCGCAAGAATCCATGGACTGCCTCAGACGGCATTATCTGCGTCACCGGACTTTTTTTGGGGGTGGTGAGAAACTTAAAGGGTTCCGACACTGACCGAAACATCGTCAAAGGTTTTTTATAGGGAATAGCATCATGCACTAGTTCGGATGGGATCAGGAGCAGAACAGCCCAAGGGCGCTTTTAAAGACTTGAATCCTGGCGCGGATTGAGTGGGTCATGAAGGGTAGGGAGAAGCGCCTAGGTACATGTCTGTATATGGTATAGAGCGCGTGTGAACTGGGTCGTTGTACCCTTATTCTACGAGTACGGTGTCTTGGGCCTAAACAAGTGTGCATGTTTAGTGTATTCTGTAAATGTGTAGTGGCATTTAGAGGATCGGGCACCTCGAAAGGCTTGGACCTCGGCTCGGGTCTAAGCGAGATTTATTCCCCCGGTATCGATTCCCTGCGTATCGACTTCCCACCGTATCGACTTCCCTCGGTTTCGACTATGAATTGGCTTAGAGAACAGTTAATGAAGCAAATGTTTTAGTTTGAAAATTATCAATAATTAAGTACTTATTGCAATAATCAACGTTAATAAATATAATAGGTTAATCAGTCTTAGAAAGTGTGCATGTACTGTATATCATGTAAATGTGTAGTGGCATTTTACGATCCTTAAACGGTTTGCTCGTTTTTTGACTCAGTTATTTATATAAAAAGTGTTGATTTTAACTAGCAATTAAACTTCTTATCATTTCCTACTGCAACACAGTTTATTAATGTAGCCGACGCAATATGTAGGTCAAACGGACACGCACTGGGGGTGTGCGGCGACTTGTAATGTCGCTGGCATATGTTACGGATTTTACGGCGAGTATTGCGGGGCCCAGCAACTTCGATCTGGGGCTAACAGAACATACAGTTGTGGGTACAAAACGAGAAATTATTGATTAGTATTCTGGTTTAGGTTTTTCCAGCGACCAATTTTATATGCAAATAATTAACTATGATTGAGAAAACGCCTCGAGGAGCTCGATGGCGCAGTGGTTTACTCGCTCGGCCTGCGAGTGCTGGGGTTAAGCAATTTTCGCAAAGGCTGGTCGTTCTGCCAATAAGGGTATCGTGGAAGGCAACTCGTGCTTTAGTCAGCTTTTAGTTACTTTATAAGACAAACAGAGCAATTAAAAAAAAACAAAAAAAACTGTTGAAACTTTTTATTTTTCTCTACATGTAATTGTTATTTGTAATTTGTGTACGATATAAAACGTTCAGTCTTGCATTGAACAGTTTGAAGTCACTGAGAAACTGTTATAGCAACTACGTATTTATAGTTTGTAATCTGCTTTTATACCATGAAGTAAATAAATAAATACTCATTTTTGCCAAACCTCTTTTTGCCAAACCTAATTCAGGTTCACATAACTTAACTAACATACCAACCAGTCATTAATATTACAGATAAATTTACAGCCGACTTTACTATCTGTAATAAGAACATCTTTGAAGTAAAGTGATGTGTAGTCTACATTGAAGCACCAAATAACGAGACCTCAGAATGAAAGCTTAAGGCGACGCATAGGAAATTACCGTTGCGGGGATCTTGATTTTTCCCAACAATTACAAAACATATGAAAGTGATATTTGATGACATGATTTTTCATTTAATTGACTTCATTTTGCTAGTTGCAGAAACACGATTTGTCACTTTTATAACAGAGAAAAAAATATCAAAGTAACCTCTTTTAAAACATAGATTTGCATTTTACAGGCTAACCAGACCGATTTAAGCATCTAAATTTTCTTAGTAGATTAGTCTTAACACCAACTTCAATATTGTAGTTCATTTTTTTTTAATAATTTGTAGTTTTAATTTGAAGGAAAAAAACCAGTTTTTCTTATGGTACGGGACGCAAACGCTCCGTATGAGATTTATTCTTCAGCGGTGCGTTGCCTTAAGATAGTCGCCATAGCATTTATTATTTATTATTATTTATTATTTATTTATTTATTATTTCATATAAAATCACACATATAAACAGAACAGATAAATTCTTATAGATAAAACATATCACATTTTTGCCCGAACTAGGAAAATCCTGTGATTCAGGCGACCATAGTGCTAGTATTAAATTAAAAAGAAAAATAAATTAAATTAAATAAAAACACAAATCATCATTGTAATGCTCATGACAGCTAAGAGTAGATGAAGAATGCATCCTCCTTTACCTTATACTGAGGTGAGCAGAGAAGGCAATGTGCTTCCCCATTACGAAAAAAATAAACTAAAAATGTAATCTTTGTTTTTATGGATTTTTTATGAAATGTCTAAGCATAAATATTTTATTGTCAATTCGTAATAATATAACTGGTAACCGCAGTTAAGTGAACAAACGCTTTTGATGGTGAAATGCCAATTCCCCTACAATCAACATAATGGGTTCGGTTAGGGGCTTCTCAATTTGCAACGGTTCGCGAAATTTCTGTCGAAAGCTTGTTTGTTAATGAAACGCCGGAGTAGCTATGTAACTCGCAATTCTGAGTTTCTTTCGCGAGCAACATTGTATAGTGGCTTACTCTATGCTAGTGGAAAATATGTGGGAGATGTCCAAGAGCAAAACTCAAGTTTTTCACAATTAAAATAATTTTATTAGCAAAACGCACAAAACGTAAGCACAGCGACATGGAGCAAGAGAGAGCGTCGGTAAAACAGCAAGCGTCTATACAAAGTAGCGCCATCTAGTTGATATTGGGTTACATACAATGTAGATAAAACAGTTTAACAAACTTCAATTAAATAGTTCTAAATAAATATGTTTCTTATTTACCATACACCCGCCCCATTGAAATTACATTTATTTCAATTTTCAAAAACAGAATTTACATTTTACAACATCTGAACAGATTGTTGATTAGTAATAACTTAATTAGTAGAAATTACAATCGGCTTGTACATAGGTCTGTGTGTTAAGCACATACATAATATGTAAAACATACAGTATTTTTTTTTAAAATAATTTGTTGTGATCACTAGACTTAGTTAAAGTAGGTTACAAATTAATTCTGTTCAAAAGGTAATGGAACAACTTTTGTAATAGGCCTAGAGTATAGACCTGTTTTAGTTTTTACAACAACCGCTCGAATATGATTATCTTTACCTTTATACAATTCAACTACACGACCTAATGGCCAAGACATTGGTGGCTGATTATCATCTTTCAACAATACAATAGTATTTAACATTAAATCTGGGTTTTCTTTGTACCATTTGTACCTCATCTGTAATGTATTTAAATAGTCCGCTTTCCATCTTTTCCAGAAAGTTTGTCGCAGTTTGCACACTTGGTGATAAATATCCAACCTGTTATCAGGAAATTTTGTGAAATCACCTTCTGGGAATGATGTTAGGCTACTGCCAATTAAAAAATGAGCTGGTGTGAGACACTGCTCATCACTATCCAAGTCTCTCAATGGAGTTATTGGTCGACTGTTTACAATAGCTTCGATTTGCGCTAGGAGGGTATACAAATGTTCATAAGAAAGTACAGTGTTTCCTAACACTCTTTTTAAATGATGTTTTACAAGTTTAACAGAACTTTCCCATATTCCCCCCCAATGAGCTGAATGAGGAACTATGAAACGCCATTCAATATTTTCTGAAACTATATAATTAGAGATTTGTTTAAAATCGTTTTTAAACATCTTATACAACTCATGAAGCTCATTTTTAGCCCCATGAAACGTAGTACCATTATCACTGAATATTTTAGCACATTTACCTCGTCTAGAAATAAATCTACGTAATGCATTTAGAAATTCCTTAGTAGTGAGATTCGACACTAGCTCTATATGAATTGCTTTAGTACTTAGGCAAACAAAAAGACATATGTAACCTTTAGTTATGATAGGTTTCCTTATGCGAGCAACCTTGACGGCCAGCGGTCCGGCGAAGTCAATGCCTGTAAACAGAAATGGTCTTGAAGGCGTTACGCGATACTTAGGCAAGTCAGCCATTATCTGCGAAGCAGCTTCAGCTCTAAATCTGCAACAGCGAACACATTTGTGTATTAAATGACGCACGCGATTTCTAGCATTCAGAGGCCATACAAATCCTCGTAAACTAGACAATGTCGTCTGCGTTCCAGCATGCAACAGTCTCTCATGCTCGTACCTAATTAACAAGTCAGTGACATGACAGCGAGCAGGCACTAGTAAAGGAAACTTCTGCGCAATAGGAATATCAGAATGACGTAAGCGACCACCCACGCGTAGCATTTTTTCGCTATCTGAAAATATATGTAAATACTTCAAAGACTTTGAACCGCCACCAAGCTTTGAGGAAACACAACCATCAGCATTTTTTTGAAAATGTGCATGCTGAACGCATTTGATTATAAAAATTGATGCTTGATTAAGCTCTTTACCTGTTAGAAAACCAGTGAATTTAGAATTTGCATTTTTAATATTGCTGATAAATCGGCGCACATAAGCCATGACCCTAACCAATCGACTCCAAGAAGAAAACTTCTCAAATACATTGAGAAATTTCTTCCTTTCATCCTCTTGGGTAAGCAGTAATATGCTTGGCACAGCATTATAAACATAAGTACCTACTGACTCATTGGCAGGAGCTGCTTGAGGAGAGTGAAGCCACGGCGAGTCAGGCTGCGAAAGCCAGTGGGGACCAGCAAACCATAATTTGCAATTGGGAAGGTTTTGTGGTTCTAATCCACGTGATGCCATATCAGCAGGGTTCTCTGAAGAACTTACATGAAACCAATTGTCTTTATGAGACAAGCTTTGTATTTGAGCAACCCTATTTGATACAAAAATATCGCGCTTGGCAGGATCATTTTTGATCCAACAAAGGGTGATCATGGAGTCAGTCCAATAAATTAAGCTCTCAGATCGAATATTTAAAGTTTTGGAAACCGTGCTCATAAGATTGGTAAGCAACAGTGCAGCACAAAGCTCTAACCTTGGAAGAGTGACAGGTTTGAGAGGAGCGACTCGTGTCTTCGCACAGACTAAGTGGACTGTAGTTTTTTCAGGACGACTGCAACGAATGAACACGACACAGCCATACGCCTTCATGGAGCTGTCTGCGAAGCCATGAAGCTCAATTTCCCCTGCATTCGGATCAAGCATGAGGCGAGGCACTGAAATGACATTTAAGCATTCAAGATTGGCACAAAATGATTTCCATTTAAGCAAAATAGCATCAGGCACTTTAGAATCCCAGTCAATATTTGCCTTCCAGATATCTTGCATTATTAATTTTGCATAAACTGTAACTGGAGCAATAAACCCCAAAGGGTCATAGACCTTAGCAATATCTGACAAAATGCTTCGTTTGGTATAATTAGTTGAAGTTATATATGTAGGGACCTCGACCTGGAATTTGTCAGAGAGTGGTTCCCATTTCAAACCTAATGTTTTAATACAAGAATCTTCCTTATTATTAAAAGAGAATTGACATTTTTCATGTCTTTCAGGAGGAATATGAGACATTAATTCTGAGCTATTAGAGTACCACTTATGCAACTCAAATTTTCCTTTCCCTAATAACACTTGCAATTCATTAATAGTATTTAACGCAGAGGGAAGATCATTTTCACCATGCAAAATGTCATCAACAAAAGTACTGTTTAGTAATGCCTTTGAAGCAGAAGGAAATTTCTCACCTTCATCCTCAACCAATTTCACCAATGTCCTGGTAGCGAGGAAGCTAGCAGATGCTGTCCCATACGTGACAGTATTCAGCTGAAGACACTTTACATTATGCGATGGATCATCTCTCCACAAAATTCGCTGAAGTGTTTGATACTCGGGCTTAACTCGGATTTGTCGGTACATTTTAGTTATATCAGACACAAAAACATAAGTATAGGTACGAAAACTAAGTAGTATGGTAAACATGTCAGGTTGCACTACAGGACCAACAAGAAGTATGTCATTTAAACTCAGACCCGATGACGTAGGCTGTGAACCATTGAAAACAATCCTAAGTTTTGTAGTAGAGGAACTATCTTTTATTACAGCATGATGTGGCATGTAATATTCAATTTCCTTGGTTTTGTGAGGATTTATATCAACAAAATGAGCATGACCAAGCTTAATGAACTCATCTATAAATGCTTTATATTTTACAAAAAAGTCAGAGTTATTTTGGAATTTCTTTTCCAATGACATAAGGCAACGAAAAGCAACATTGTATGAGTTACCTAATTTTGGTAGAAGCTCGTTGTTAACTGGCAAATCGACATAATACCGTCCATCTTCATCCCTTGATACGGAGTTGAGATAGCTCTCCTCGCACATTCTCTCCTGAAATGACAAAATATTATCATTAGGCATTTCTTCTAATTGCCAAAATTTTTTTATGTCGTTATGTAGGACTGACAAACAACATGGGCTCTGTAACCTTGTAACATGTTGACCTACTACAGACAAATCACCACAACATATCCAACCAAATGCTGTGTTTATTAATGTAGGCATATTTGGGCCTAAATCCAGCTTGCCTGCTCTAAGACATTTTGCAAAACACGAAACACCAAGTAACATATCAATCTCCTTAGAGACATTGAAATTAGGGTCAGCTAAATGCAAATGCATAAGAGATGGTAGTGCCTCTCTGGACACATTCATTGCTGGTAAAGGGTCAGTAATAAAATCTAACACACCAAATTCTGAACAAAATTTAAAATCAGAACAGTTAGAATAAACTGAAAGCGCAACTTTGTGCTTTAATTTATATGTATGACCACCCACCCCCGCCACAGTCAAATCTGCATCTTCAAATTGAACACAACCCAATTTATTAGCAAATGCAGAACTAATATAATCCCTTTGGCTGCCTATGTCCAAAAGCACCCTGCAATCATACCGTTTACCTTCATTGTCACACACATACACCGATGCAGTAGGCAAAAGGGAGACCAGACATACAGAGGCATTACTGTCCTGTGCAATTATAGAAGATGTCATTACAATGTTCATGGGGGGATCACTTTGGGTCTCATTAATCATAGGGCTGTTCGCCTTAGTCAGATTGCATGCTTGCGATTCAAGGTGCAATAAATTATGATGTTTTTGAGAGCACCTTTTGCAAACAATATCTCTTGTGCAATTACTAGAGCAATGCTTATTTGATAAACATACAACACATAAATTTGCATTTTTCACAAATGTCTGTCTGTCATTAGGCGTCAATTTTATGAACTTAAAACACTTTAAGATTGAATGATTCTTGTTACAATATAAACAACAAATTGACTTACCATTTATTGCATTGTTGTTGCTGCTAACAGTCATATGAGCAGGGCTTTTCATAACAGGCATAACCTTTGAAGTGCCCGCTGCTTCTTCACGGCATAGCATATCCAATGCTTGACAGCGCTGCTGTATAAAGGTAAGAAACTGTTGCAAACTAGAAAACTCACTGGAATTTCTTTGCAATTCAAAATCACGTAAAGAACTATAATCAATTTTTGTGGACAAAATATGTATGAGCATAATATCCTGTAAATTTGAAATATTCAGTGATAATAGTGAATTATAATACTGCATGAAATCATTCAATAACTTTCTTAATGTATAAGATTTACCATTCACCTTATTTAAAGACAGAATATGTTGCAAGTAATAATTTGCTATAAGCACTTTATTGTCATATCTTGAAGTTATAGCCGTCCATGCCTTTATGTAGTTTTCGTTAGTACATTCCAATGTAGTTACTAACGACGCGGCCTCGCCGACTAAACACGACTTCAAGTAATAAAATTTTTGAACTGGACTCAGATCTTCATTTTCGTGAACCATCGTGACGTACAGATCTTTAAATGACAACCAATCTCCGTAACTTCCACTAAACTTGGGTAGTGATATTTTGGGAAGATTCGGCTTACGCTGTTGCTCAGGCATCGTTCCAGACTCATTTAGCACTGAAGTGGAACAAGGCTGCTTCAATGCCTCACGCCGCTCACGTATTTGAGTAAGGAGTCGCTGGTATTTGCGTTCAATTTTCAAACCCTCGTCGAGCTGGGCCGGATCCATAATTTCTAAGTTGAGGTTGACGTCCTCTAGTCTTGTGAACAAACCGCTTAATCGATCTGCAGCTACAGCCAACGCGGCAATTGAGGTCACAGTAGAAATGTCCCCCAGCTCATTCTCTACGAGAGAAATGCGTCCCTTAATGTATCTTCTTACATTAATTAGCTTTTGTTTGTCTTGAGTCTCGGTGCCGGCGACGGCGTCGGTAAACTTGTCGCCGGTTTGCGCCACATTTTGCTGCGCCATTTTGGTGACACGATGTTACTCCTACGCAGTTGCAGTTACAACCGGCCGGCAAAATTACAAACCCCTCAAAGAACGGAACCGCGATTTGCGCTAATATCACTTTTCGACGGCTCGTTGGACCATGGAAAATATGTGGGAGATGTCCAAGAGCAAAACTCAAGTTTTTCACAATTAAAATAATTTTATTAGCAAAACGCACAAAACGTAAGCACAGCGACATGGAGCAAGAGAGAGCGTCGGTAAAACAGCAAGCGTCTATACAAAGTAGCGCCATCTAGTTGATATTGGGTTACATACAATGTAGATAAAACAGTTTAACAAACTTCAATTAAATAGTTCTAAATAAATATGTTTCTTATTTACCAGCTAGGATGCAATCTCTATGATAGAAGGCAATAGAGCTGTATTTGAATCATTTCGCATTACCGCATTGCTACATTTACTCTCAATGGTGCTCTTTAGTTTGCACAGTATATCTTTTTATGAACTTTTTTTCTTTCAAAATATTGAAGTGAAGCTCAATCTTGTTTATGTTGAGCAACAACGTACGTAATGTCTGGAAGGGCGATATTTGAACCGGTGACTAATTCTCACGATATGATATCAATAAATTACGAGTCTTTTTTTTCTTCTATTCAAGGTAACGTTAACTTATTTTTGAACTGTATGTATGTTTAGGAGATAGCTGGTTAAGCCAGACTCCAAACGAAGGTTGCTATTTGGCGGGAAATATAAACTCGTGTCAAATTATGTACGGGGTATATTTCGCGGATCAAAGAGTACATGTTCTATTTCTGAGGCGCACAAGATGACTGGCGGGCACAGTAGCGAGTCTTGCGAGCGGCCGTAGCTTCAGCTTTATCAGCATTTACTACGGCTACGTAGTTGCTACAGTGCTACGGTCCCCATATATGTCTTTTTTTGGGTTAGTTCCGCTATGGTATGGTCCCGCTATGGCACCCTCGCAAAATGTCTACTAAAAAGTCCCACAATGGTACCCATCTATTAGATCTACGTCAAACAACAGAAGGTACAATTGAAAAGAAAAGTGTTATGATTAAATATTGATAACTCCAAGTCACAGATTATATAGTTATGTCCAGGTTTTTTATTTTTTTTTGCTATTAATGACTATGTGGTGTATATTTTTATAAAACATCGTAAGACTTTTCTTTTCGTCAGTCCCAAAAACTGAAGGGTGCCAAAGCGGGACTTTTTGGTAGGCATTTTCTGATGATGCCATAGCGGAACCATACCATAGTGGAACTAACCGCTTTTTTGTCTTCGGGGTAGTTGCTAAAGAAACATCTGTTTAAAGAGCTCTTTATATTTTTATTAGTAAAACATATTTGTATTTGTTTACGGAACCCAATTTTTAATGAAAAATAATAATTAGCACATAGTACCTGCTGGTGAGTGTTATCAAGCCTATAGCACAACTACATCACATTTTGCACTATTTCACTTCTTTCACTGCACTTCATTACAAGCTTTCGAGAGGATGGAGGCCCTGCAGGGCTCGTTGGCTCAATTCCAGGATATGTTCACTCGGCGTATGGATACCTACCAGGGAGATTTTACCGTCCAAGCTGTTCGTCTCTGGAATTCGCTTCCAGTTGCGATCAGACGTGCGAAATCCATTCACTTATTTAAAGAGATCGTGAAAAAATTCTACCTTTCTGATTAACCCTGTCCTGCTGCAAAACTGCTAAATCCGCTACTTTCCTACCTGAGACTACTATTATATTTAAGTAGGCTTATTTATATATAAGGTATTTATATATTATGTATATATGTTTATCATTATTATCATTACCATTATTATTATTATTTTGATGCATTTATAAAATACACATTATTCTAGTATGTTTTCATAGTTTCACCTCTGATCTTAAAGTTTATTAGCTCTCTCCATCCGACTGGTTGTCTGGAAGAAATCGCTTGAAAGCGATAAGACCGCCAAATTGTAACTTTGTATTTTTTTTCTTTTATTCATTTTTATGTTTTATAGGGTTGCAATACAAGTATTATCTATCTATCTCTATATGTAATAATCAAATTGTAGTTATAATACCAACAATACTACATTTCATAGTGTATTTCATGTCACTTTTAATTTGAGATCACCGGTGATGTTAAAAAATCGCAATCTGGTCATATGCTTCGGAAAGCACGTAAAGCCAATGCTCCCGTCTGCATTAGCAGTCGTGAACAACTACCAACCCGCACTGGACTCGCGTGGTATTTTATGGCCCGTTCTCCCTATCCATCCATAAGGAAGACTTGTGCCTCAGCAGCGGGGACATAAAAATTAGCTGGTGATGTGGTGTGGTGATCTATAAGGCTACCGACGATTTAAATCTTGATAGATTTAAATTAACCCCCCTTTAATTGAAGTGGGCTGTTGAACAGTTGAGTACCTGTATTTTTTATCTGCAATTCTTCCTTCGACCTATTTTATTTACTTTCCGTTTATTTAACCGTTTTCCGTTGACCGTTAAATTCGTAGAAAATTAATGAAGAAATTATTATCATCGTCGCAAAAACTTTAAGCAATAAAATGGTATGTTTACGTTTGATCAGTAAACTTGTATTGGCATTTATCTCACTTGTTGCTAATAAGGCCAAAGGGGGAAACGAATTTAGGAACTGGCTATTTTATTTTTAACTGTCGGAACACAACAATAAATTCTTCTACTAAATTTGTTATGGCGACAAATTTAGATAAGACGGTGGTAGCTAGTCAGGCGGACTTAAAACAAGCCCTACCACCACAAAAACCAAGTACAAACATGTACTCCTCGCTGAGAATCAAACCCGGGACCTCTAGATCCCAGACCGGTGGAGCAGCAGATGACTGCACTAAAAGTTGGTAAAAAAGTGTATCCAAAAAGCTATTCAAATAGTAGTTTAAAAATATTGCTTAGTCCCAGTTATAAAGTCGAACCGTGAACCAGTCCCATCTGTAGTATGAACACATAAAAGCATAGACTAAAGCGAACATTAAAAAAGTTTCTTGTCTATGCGCAGTAATGGTCGCTTGAGCCGAGGTCTCACTTGTTACATCGTAACACTTTCAGCGTACATTTTTTTCTTTTCAACTTTATTGGTTCTTTGTTCTTTCTTTTTCCAGATAAAGTTAATTGCCAGTTACGAGTACTGTTAAGTAGGAACGGCAGCAAAACTTATCTGTTTCTTGTTCAGAAGTTTATTTTATTGTTTAATTTTGTTTTTAAATAAGGAGATCTTGATAATCAAGTACTTAAAAGACTACGTTATTTGAATACACTTTTTTTAAAAGAGACTATTATTAATTAACTCATTAACAGTCTTGTTAACCCACCTAGAAAGCTAATAAGCATGTCCACGTAAGTAGTCTATTGGAGTTATGGGGTTAGGCGTTCATTTAAGAAGTGTACATTTTATAGTTCTTTCGATTAATAACATAATCATATTTTTGAGTGAGTGAGTTATCTATCCGTTCGGCAACTGACTACGGGTTTCATCAATCATGATAAAGTACTTAACTAAAATATACAGCTTGGAGTGCCAGCGTTTTTAAGCCTTCTTCGTGCAAATATGAGATCATACGTTTGTATGTTAGAGTTTTCCGGTCCACATATGCCAGGCAAATAGCCATCTCCAAATCTTCTATCTACGTCGCATTGCGCTGATATCTGACACCGAATACTACAGAACAGTTAATATATCCTTCCGATGTTTATACTATGGGAACGGTCAGCGACAATCAAGAATATTCCGGAGTCATCGAATTACTGAACCAATAAAAGCTCACTTCAATGATTTCGTTTTATTGGAAAATATCAGACGCTTTTTGTAACGAAGATTTTTGTGTTCAATTCGGTAGGAATTTTTAACTTCCTAGTACTGGTTACAAACGTATATATGAATAAAATAACTTTTATTTAGAACATAAAAATAGGTAACATTACATATAGTGCTCGTAAGTGTCTGCTTTAGTATTAAACTGCAGCGCAGCTACAAACGCCCACCTCTGGGTAAGATGGCGCGTTCCAAAATTTTCAATTGACAACTGGTTTTCAACCTATGTACTAACTTACAATAATATTGTATGTGTGTGTGTGTGTGTGTGTGTGTGTGTGTGTGTGTGTGTGTGTGTGTGTGTGTGTGTGTGTGTGTGTGTGTTGAGAGGGTGCGTGAGAAGCCACTCAATCATTTTAGTTTTGCATTGGCGTTAGGGATATAAACTTATTACCATCATCATTACTTTATAAATGTCCCAAAATGCTGGGCTCAAACCTTCCAACATTCACATGGGAAGATTGAGCCTATTATGGCGATTAATACTTTTACTTTTATGGAGATTATTATTTTATTTTTTCAGTTGGTCATTAGGCTAACTGAAAAAAATATTAATCTAGTTGGTGGGTTTTAACGCCATCTGCAATTAACAACGAACGGGATCAACGGCTTACTTAACGTTCCTTCCAAGGCCGGAGGAACTCGTGATATTAGTAAGTAAGTAAAAAGCCTAAGTATCATGCTACTGCTTGGCAAAGGCCTCCATAATTGAAGTCAAATCATCGCTAAAATCACTCGAGATGTAATCGAGATGTAATGAAATGTAATTCTTTTTCGTCATCAGCAAGTACCTACACTAAAAGTAAAAGTTCTTGTGCCTAGCCTCGGTCGAGACAAAAGACTTAATTTTATTACGTAGTTTAATATCTGTAATTTCCTTTTAAATAAATTGTAATCAATAAAAAAAATATATAACAAGCTACGTTGCAATTATATGTTTTAGATAAGTATTTATCCCTCCCCCTCGGACCCCTGTGATAAACAGACGACGTGTTTACAAAAAACATTTATATTTATATTTTGTTATTATTGTTAAACAGATAGGCAGATGAGACGACTGGTTTAGTTTGTATCCTGTTTTCAAAAAAAATCTGACAAAATCTCTCTGTACATGCAATGCGGGTCTTCTGTGATGCCTCTTTTGTTTTATAGAAGGTTAGGCAAAATACTCTGCTTTGCCTGTATTAAGCAGAAGCAGTGTCCAAATGCGAGGATTACCATTAGAGAAGGATGGCAGAATCCTGCCACTAACCGTCCTCACCTTACCCAAGCAAGTTGTTTCTTCACACCTCGTTTAAAGGACCCC
Source organism: Eudonia lacustrata (assembly GCA_947562085.1). Classification (NCBI taxonomy): domain Eukaryota; kingdom Metazoa; phylum Arthropoda; class Insecta; order Lepidoptera; family Crambidae; genus Eudonia; species Eudonia lacustrata. Next base: position 9,370,570 of record OX387329.1, on the reverse strand, counting down.
ATGTTGTAAAAATTAGGAAATAAACGTGTGCTAGGAGGGAATTTTTTTTTTTAATTGACTCGTGGAACTGAACACATACTTGAAACGTTTTAACCACCACTGTGGTCTGTTAATAAGCCACTATCTATCTATCTGCCTCAAAGCCAGAGGTAAGGTAGAGCAGGTAATCAGTTTTGTCGGTGGTACAGTTAATTCTAAGTCCGCTTGGCTAGCGACAACCATCTTATCTAAGTTTGTCGCAATAACAACAATGTTGACAGCATCGTTGAGTTTTGAACAGATACGACATCTTGTTGATCAGATACCTGATAATGCCGGAAATTGAAGCACACCTTCTATTTCCGACAATTTCCGCAAGCTTACGAAATACAAAATAAAAATAAACTGGAATCCTAAGCCAATCCTAAGCCTAAGGAATACGTGGGATACGTTTTTGGGTATTAGGACAGAAACACTTAAGTGACACTGACTTAACAATATGTTTATGTGAGTGAACGTAAAACGTGCTAAAACAAAAATGACAAATTGTAAACTTGACCGTATACACAAATAAGTAAAATCCGTTTTCCCAATTGCGGTTATAATTAACATCAGATTAAAACCACGGTTTACACGCTCACTTGTTTTATGTTACAGGAATAGTGTTAATGAGTTGGGGTCCGTATTACGGTCTCGCTAATAGTTTCGGATACTTTCGGTGACGAATAGGGCAACCCTATTTTGTGCTGTGATACGTTTGAATCACGTGGGCTAATAATGTAAGGTTGAAAGGTAAGGGATGCGATTTATGAATCGCGGAAAATATTTCTTACACTATTCTCGCACTCGTATCTTTAGTTGCTTTGACAAAGTTACTATCGACTATCATTATAGTAGATAGTAGCTTTGTACTATCTATTAAGCTACTATCGTTGCCGACTACACATGAGAGACAGACAAACAGTACAAAGGGCTGTTTTGATACAATTTACTTTGATGCAATTCTGGACTGTAGTGGGTTTGCTTATCCATACATGTACCTCCTCCTCCACCGACTTCTATATAAATAATTTGTAAATATTTTGTATAAATATTCAAAATAGAAACACTCAACATTACTGCTGCATTTACTAAACAACAGTATCGTGAAAAAAACTACAATATTTTTATATTTATTTATTTTTTCGGATATTACCGGATACAAAATAGTGCTGCTTAACTTCAATTGTAGATGACACTTGTGGTGCAGACGCCCAGTTTGCCGCTTGAGCTCTACGGTCTTAAACAGACACTCCAAATTGCTGCTTTGAAAGACAATACCATTTTATCATCACACTGCTTGTCACATTGTAGTAATAAACAAAACCACTCGTTGTTTCGGATAATAAAGCAATGCCACTTAGCATAATTTATTTTATTTTATTTATTTTATCTTATTTTTTTAGGTGAATCAACAGTTACAAAACAAGAGTAGCTATGCAGTTATACTTCAGAAAATCAATGACAAATTCACACTAATAGACTTAAAATGGCAGGGAAATTATTGAACTAACAGAATAAACATGTTTGTATAGCTAGGATCTAAACTGCGATTGAACCGCTTGCAAACATTGTAGCTGTAACAGTAACAAGGACATTTCACAACAAAAATATAATAGGTAGCAATATATTTAATATTAATAAGTTTCAAAAAACCACTTTGTAAGATTTTTTCTTACCGATTCACAGTTACAACAGAAAATATCAAAATCACAAGCCTCGCACAGATTATTGTAACACTTGCCCGCACGCAAAAAGTATGAGTTTTGCCTGTAATTTGTATTTGAAACTAGAATGTAAATTGGTAATTGGGTGGTAATTTGTAGGTTATACAAAGCACTTCTAGTGCGGATGTTGCTGCCGTATGCCGTTTTAGCTCTACCGTCTTATAAAGACACTCCAAATTACTGCTTTGAAAGATGTCGGCATCTTATTATCACAGTGATAACGTAAAACAAACCACTCGTTGTTTCGGATACTATCGGATACAAAATAGCGCCTCTTAACATCACTAGTAGGTGGTACAAAGTACTTGTGGCGCGCATGCCGCTGCCGTTTGCCGTTTGAGCTTTACCGTCTTACAAAGACACTTGAAATTGCTGCTTTGAAAGACGATGGCATCTTATTATCTCACTGAGTGTGTCCCTAAGATAATAAAAGGAAACGACACGACTTACGAAAGTTTTGGTTGACGTATTAATTATATGAACTTTCGTGTTCCATTATAATTTGAACTGCTTAGACAAAAGAAAAACGTTTCGAATAAGGTTTTTGACGGGGTGTACAAAACTACATTGATTAGGTATAGTCATATCGTTTTGATCCCGACTTTAATTTTAACTCTTTATTCCATAAAATAATCCATAAATGTATTGCAGTTACTGAGGGTGGATTAAAAAAAACATGGTAAGAATCCCGTCAGCAATTACTCTAACACATATTTATTTTAAAAATAACACTGCAAAATCTCCCCTCTTTTAATTTCTCAGTGAGTATTGTCAAACAATCTAAGCGTTGGTATTTGTGTTCCGTTGATTCGAACAAACATCAATAATATATAAATCCCAGCATCGCGGCGTGTTTGCGTGTGACTATATTTCAATTTATTTATGTAAACTAATGAGATATGGAATAGATTTGCCGCCATCTTAAGGCTGATGTAACGTGACAGCTGCTCTATGTATATCTGGTAATATTCAGGATTCTAATCAAAATTATAATGGAAGCCACTATACTGATTATACCTACTAGTAGATATGTTTGGGATTAATTTTAATGGTCATGCAAAGATTATAAGGCGATCAGGTGGCTGGCTAGAGCTGGATGAGAGTACCAGCTGATCGTGCTAAGTAGCGTTCACTTGAGGACTAATATAGGCTGATGATGATGATGACAAAAGTGACATGGCTAAAAATAAATATTTATATAATTTTTAACGCAAATTTTGTTGCGAACAAATTACAAAAACACAAATGTTGAAAAAATTTCCACGAGCGGGGTTTGAACCTGCACCCTTCTGACATACCGGGTCAGGTGCTCTTCCAATTGAGTTATCGTGTTTCTAACTGTTATGTTATGAGGCTTGTTAAAGACGACGCTCGGGTTAACACTGCTTTATTCACTCATGCTCAACTACCTCCTACATATTAATAATTATATGACATCTCGCTTATTCAAACAAAAAAAAAAACAATTTTAACTATGAGAATGATAACATTGATAACCTATAGTATACTATAGGTGACTTCAGAAATTTAATATAATCCTATATATTTAACTTACATTAATTATTTATTTAATTATTTTATATATTTAAAAAAAACTTTATAAGTACGTAAACGTAATGTAAACGTAAATACGCGTAAATCCATATTTAGCCTGTCATTTGCATCAGATGCGTTAGGCATGCCAAGCTGACAGTGCAAGTGTTAAACAGCTTAACGTGTAGCTATACAGTTACTCGTATACTGAACATATCTGACCCATAGAGTTAAGACGAAACCTCGATTTGTGAACATTCAAAAATGCTGATCCTTACTAGCGCTGTAATAAGGGCGAAAATACGTAGCGCCAGCGACCGCAAATTAACAGAATCTAAAAAATAATAATATAAAAAAAATGGTTTTAGTTTGAAAAAAAAAACAAAGTTTTTAAAAAATTCCACGAGCGGGATTCGAACCCGCACCCCATGTTATGCCAAGTCAGGTGCACTGCCAACTATGCTATCGTGGTTTTAGTTATCAAAATATGCAGCTACTAAACGAGGAATGTTGAAGTTATCGTTGTATTTAAGTGTTTTCAAAGCATACACATTAAGTAATTATGTTGTAATTGTGATTTTTTTGTGGTGTTTTCGAAAATAATTATGATCGAGTTAGATTATACAAGCAAGTTCAAGATAAAGACATGAATATACCTAAATCAACGTTTCAGATTCGTTAGTCGTTTTATAGTCTTGAACTATTCGACGAAAGTTGGTGCATTTTTTCAGTGCGTCGCCTTAAGTATTGTAATGAACTGGCAGCTTGATAAGGTCGTTGTTAAAAAATTAAGCGTGACAAAATTTCTTGAGATTACTTTATCCCAGAAAAAGAACAACATTTATTCAGTATTCAATACAATTACAATGTGGAATAAACAAAATAAACTTAACTAAAACTATTACTAAATTAAAATATGGCGTCAAAAAATTCCTCCGCGTCGCTGTCGACTGGTAATGTACCCAAGAGACTGGCGGCATTGCCTCGTTGTATGGCAATGCTTAGCCTCTGGCCAAGGTAAAAGCCAGCCTTTGGGTCATGGGAAGAGTCAACCAGCCGTTTGGAGATGTCATTAAACAAAGCATGAGTACTCGGACCCCACGGCCCGAGGGTTTCAACCCCAAACGGCTCGAAAATATAATTGCCGATAAGGTTATTATACTTTCGCCGCTTGAGGTTTTCTGCAGCCGCAGCAGCAGCACCAGCACAGCACGCTGTGCTAGGAAGATGGGATGGCGCAAGAGTATCGACACAAGTTGCATCCCACACTAAAGGCCTACCCACCTTCCATGGAAATAAAGACATGCCGTCCGGTCTCTTGCCATCGTCACGTGCCAAGCCATTGGGTTCTAATACAGCTGGAACGCCGACGGTGACAAGAGCACGTCGGATGATGTCATTAATATTCGCGTGCCGGGCTAAGCGGCCCGCACTACGGCTGCAAGACAGGCCGTGGTATCCGAGGCCGTTGACAACTTCGCCAAGTGACAGCGATGGGGAGAACAACAAGGAGCTCCTAGACGCAGGGAAGCAGCGAGGCGGAAAGTAGTGTCGTCGAACAAAGTACCTAAGTTCGACGACGGTAGTGAATAAGTATGTCTTTATAAACTTATACCTCATTTTTGAGACAATATAATATACCGCTATAGAAAGCAAGCTTCCACGTATTGTTTTGCTGTTGTTAAATTATATAACTTATTGAATAAGTTCTAAAATAAAATAGTAAGCTTTTTGTTTTAATTTAAGAGTTAGAAAAAAAAATGGATGAGTGACTATCAACTGCGCAAATTAAACAACTTTAACGTAAAGTTTTAGATAAAAAAGAAAAAGGATAAACAACTCGTCCATCCCTCATGTGTCTATGGTCTATGGTCTATGATTCGCCACTAGGCATATCGTGCTAGGCATCTCCCGCAGATGTCGGCTTTCGACAGCTAACGTAAACACATGTATATCTTGTGTTAGCCACAGTTTTGTGCTGAATATAAGGGTATCAGGTTCATACCCTTACGAGTATTTGATAGTTAAATCAAATGGGTAGAGTTCTCATTATTGTAAGATAAACCTTGTAACACTTTCGCCTTTTGATTGTACCAGTTTACATCTTTAATTTCTATCTCTCTTCTGAACCTGGTGGTGCCTAACACCCTAGCGTTTCAACCTCATGATATCATATTTATCTGGTTTGTATTTTTCGCGAGAGAGGTAAAGCGAATGAATCTAGACCATACAGCCTGGAATTCAGTAAAATTTTCTATAGTCATAAACACTAAAATAATTATAAAATATAGATAAAGAACAATAGGCAATTTATGTACCCCTTACATTAATTGCCTATTGTTGTTTATCTATATTTTTACAAAATGGACGGAAGAAATAAAATGCGTTCTTTACAAAAGCTACTTCTTTACTGCTAACATGACAAAAAACTAAGCTCGACGCAGGCGTCTATCATATTTTTGCGCGGTGCATAAAAATAAGCTTCAAATAATTAAATATTCATATTATGTAACGGCAGTGTTACGCGCTCTAACGGTAAAAAAATAAAATAGAAAAATCAAACGCTCCTTTGTAAAAAAGCCAAAGAGCAAGCTTAACGGAGCTGTACCGTTTTTATATAACATAAAAAAATTGAAAGGAAAACTGCATAATGTTGTCAACAAAAACGCGTTGTTATTAAAATTAAACAGAGTGCCTGCAACGAGTTACATCCACCGTTCGTCACGTTATTAAAGTAGGTATCGTATTGGAACCAGTGTTTCACACAGTAACCCAGTGTTCGACAGTTCGACACTAGTTTCGGTCATCATCATCATAAGCATCATCATCAGCTCATTTTATGTCCCCACTACTGGGGCACGAGCCTTCCCTATGGATGGATAGGGAGAACATGCCATAAACAAACACGCGGCCGCGGGCCCAGTGCGGATTGGTGGTTGTAAACGACTGCTGATGCAGCCGGGACCAACGGCTTTACGTGCCTTCCGAAGCACAGAGGAGCTCGAGATGATAAATTTTTGGTCACCCATCCGACGACCGACCTTTGCGAAAATTGCATAACCTCAGCAATCGCAGACCGGGCGCGTTAACCACTGCGCCATCGAGCTCCTCGATTTTTTCTAGTAAAATTTTATCAAATAATAATAAAGATGTTTTTATTTATTTATTTTTCCACACTATTTTTCAACGAACCCGGAGTTAGCTTCTAAGAAAGCATCTAATTCTCCACAAACTTTCCTTTACACAAGGCGTTTGTTTTTTATATCTACAAATAGCCAATACGGGAGTGTCCATTTACCACGCCTATAACAATAAATAAGATTTATAACGGCCAAATGGAAAAACTGTCAGCCGTTTCATAAATACCGATCCGTTTCTGAAGTTCATGTGTACTAATGATTTTTTATAATTGTAGGACGTGCATTTGATCGCCAACTCGATGATTATGATGATCTATGTATGATGTCATAAAATGTAAAAACATTTATAAGAAAAAAAAAACTAGTAATTTCGTAAAATGTCTAGGAAGTTTATAAAAGGTATAAAAAACTTTTTTTTTCAGACGGTAATAGTCCATTTTGTTAGTACACACACAAAATAAATAAATGACAAAACACAAATGTTGAAAAATTTGCTCGGGCAGGATTTGAACCGGCACTCTTCTGACATACCGGGTCAGGTGCTCTCCCAATTGAGTTATCGTGTTTCTAACTGTTATGTTATGAGGCTTCAGTTAAAGACGACGCTCGGGTTAACACTGCTTTATTCACTCATGCTCAACTACCTCCTACATATTAATAATTATATGACATCTCCCTTATTCAAACAAAAAAAAAAAACAATTTTAACTATGAGAATGATAACATTGATAACCTATAGTATACTATAGGTGACTTCAGAAATTTAATATAATCCTATATATTTAACTTACATTAATTATTTATTTAATTATTTTATATATTTAAAAAAAACTTTATAAGTAGATACATTTTTTTTTTTTTTTTTAGTTCTTGGAGGCCTTTATTACAACTTCCTCTTTACTAAAATAAAACATAATTTAAGAAGTTCTTAACCTACCTATAAATAATTGAGCTCCTAGCGTTACACAATACAATAATAACGGTGTCTTTAGAACTGTAATTAATATAATTTTATTTATTTTACATAATTATGCTATTTATAACTATAACATTTCGAGAATTAATAAATATATATATATTATTTTATGGACATCTATTTGCTATAAAATCATACATATTCTTGAATTCACAAATTCAGAATCTTAGGTAGGTGCATATACATTAAAACACTTATCACAAGACTATATTTTCTATTTCAAAATTAATAAAATACATAAATTTATTGTTTTACTTTATTTCTATTTATGTTTGTAAATTCAAATTCAAATTATATAACAATATACATAAAACAAAACAAAAGAAATAGTTAGGTACCTATACAAATTAATAATTTATTTACTTTAATTTATAAGATATATGCATTTACATGACAGTTTATTAATTAATCAAATGAATATAAATACTTTAACATGCAGAATACATTACAATTCGTTTAATAATTTATTTTGTGACATGGCCGCTTTGTAGGTCAAGGTCACGGATAGCCCCATCTATTCGGAGGTCTCACCTCACTCACACCGGAGTAATATATAAATTAGATGATGAAATACATTGATTTTTATTTGCATTGGAATAAATATGATCATAATCAAAATTAAAATCTTTGGGGATATCATGCCTATGCGAGAGATCTGCTTTAATATGCCTTCTATTCCTTACAACTAGTTTACCACTAGACAAACGAATACCATAAGATCTGTTTCTTAAAATATTTTCTATTATGCCTGGAATCCAATATTTTTTTATTGAATCGTATACCCTAACTTTTTGATTTATTTGTAATGGTTTTAAGTTCTTAGAATTTCTATCGTAATATGTTTTTTGTTTATTTTGTCTACTAATTAATTTGCTTCTTACGTTTATGTGAACTTTTGGTTTTAATAATTTTATGGAAGTAGGAAGAATACTTCTTAATTTTCTACTTTGAAGAAGTTCTGCTGGAGAGGGCAAGTCAGCAGTCAGAGGGGTATTCAAGCATTCCAATAGTGCAAGTCGGTAATTAGTATTATCCTCTGTTGATTTTTTTATTATGTTTTTCACAGTTTGCACAGTGCGTTCGATCTGTCCGTTCGACTGCGGATAATACGGAAATGACGTCACGTGGGTGAAATTCCAATCAAGTGCGAACTGTCTAAATTCACACGCTGAAAACTGAGGACCACAATCAGACATTACAATGTTTGGTACTCCTTGACGACCAAATATATCCTTTAAACTATTAATTACTGAACATGAGGTGGTGCTATGTAATTTTACCAATTCAAAAAATTTGCTGAAATAATCAACAGTTAGTAAATAATTAATACCCTTTAATTGAAACAAATCTACTCCTACTTTTACCCAAGGCCTATCAGGAACTTCATGACACTTTAACTCTTCTTTTTGATTCTTTTTTCCATATGTTAAACAGATAGTGCAATTTCTCACCATATTATCTATGTCGTTGTTAATACAAGGCCAAAATATTAATTCTCTAGCTCGTAATTTACACTTTTCCATACCCATATGTCCTATATGAACTTTTGTAAGCATATCTCTTCGCATCGATTTAGGTATAATAACTTTGTCTGATTTCCAAATTAACCCATTTGCAACGGTTAACTCTTCTTTAAAATTCCAATATGGCTTTATTATATCTAAAACTTTCTCCTTTTTATCTGGCCAACCCTTCAGTATATATTTTTTTAGTTTTATCATCTCTTCATCTTGTTCTGAATTCTTTTGTATATTAATAAACTGAGAGTCTGTAAGATATTCGCATTTATTTTTTACATCCTCTGTTAATACACATACCTCATCAGTACTGCTATCTATGCTATTGTGTAATACTGACTCATAAGCACGTGATAATGTGTCAGCAATGTATAAATGTTTACCGGGTTTGTACACTAAAGTAAATGTATATCGCTGTAACCTTAATAGCATCCTCTGTAAACGGGATGGAGCATCAACAATAGGCTTTTTAATTATACTTATCAACGGCTTATGATCCGATTCAATAGTTATATCTGAACGACCAAAAATATAAGCATAAAAGCGTTCACAGGCAAAAACACATGCGTATAGTTCTTTTTCTATCTGCGCATATCTTTGTTCGGTGTTTGTCAGTGCTTTAGAGGCGTAACACACAGGATGACCATTTTGCATTAAACATGCACCTAAACCTGTCCCGCTAGCATCTACCGATATAATAATAGGCACTTTTATATTATAATATTGAAGAACGGGACGTTTCGTGAGACACTTTTTTAAACTATCAAATCATTTATTGTGTCTATCATCCCAGTGCCACTCTATATCTTTTTGAGTAATTCTCTTAGTGGTAAAGTTTTATCTGATAAATTTGGAATGAATGAACCTATGTAAGTAATCAATCCCAAAAATCGCTCCACTGCCTTTTTATCTTTAGGTACTGGCATGTTTTTAATCGCGGATAAGTGCGAATCATCCGGGCTTAAACCATCTTTTGAAATTCGATGGCCTAAATATTTGATTTCTTGCAATCCAAACTTACATATGGTAATATTTAATTTTAAGTTAATTTTCCTACATCTTTCCAAAACTGTACGTAATATTTTATCATGTGTATGTTTATTTGAAGCATATATCAGGAGGTCATCTATATACATACATACGCCTTCAATGTCATCGAAAAACTCAAACATTTTTTTATGAAATATTTCAGATGCTGAACATATACCATATGGCATTCTTAAAAATTTAAATCGACCAAACGGTGTGTTAAAAGTGCAATATTTACTACTATCTCCTAGTTTAACATTCCAAAATCCTGACGAGGCGTCTAATGTACTAAAAAACTTTGCACCAGATAGTTTTGACACTATCTCATCGATAGTCGGTAACCTAAAATGTTCTCTCTTAATTGCCATATTCAGTTCTTTAGGATCCAAACAGATTCGTAAATCACCGTTAGGTTTTTTAACCACTGTTATACTACTCACCCAGTCGGACGGACCTTTAACTTTTGTTATAATGCCTTGTGATTCCATATCTAATAACTTCGACCTAACGTCTTCCCTAATCACAAACGGTAATTTTCTGGGCGCATGAACGACAGGAACAGCGTCGTCCTTTAATTGTATATTGTACTCACCCGGCAAACAACCTATCCCGCTAAACACGTCGCTATACTCATTGATAAACTCAGGCGAATCTTTAACAGATCTCTGCACCGACATTACCCTATTGATTAGGTTCAATTCAACACAAGCATAACGGCCTAATATAGGTATACTTTTAACATTTGCTATCATAAACTCCAATAAATACAATCTGTTTTTATAATAAGCCTTTAAATGTATTTTACCCACAACAGTTATAAAATCACCTGAATACCCACTTAATTTAGTGTTTGCCTGCAATAAACTATTTTCTGATATACCTAAATCTTTTATATAACGAAGCGGTAACACATTTACATCCGCGCCCGTGTCTAATTTAAAATTGATGTTGCACTTGTTTATTGTTAAGTCTACTGTCCAGTCAATCAAGTTTTTACTAAGTGAATAAATTACCTCCTGTTGGTCTGATGATTCCACAAAGTGCACGCCACGTACTTTGGCAAAATGGTTCATCTTTGAGCACCGTAAACAAGTCTTCCCGTACGCTGGACACGCATTAAATGCATGATAAATACCACATCTGCTGCATTTGGTGTTCGTGCGCGGTCTCGCCGCGGCGCTCGCAGGGTGCGCAATGCGTGAGGCGCCCCCACGCCCTCGCTCACCGCGTCGAATCATGCCGCCTCGCTGCATCTGTCCGCCACCGCGCCCGCGCATCGTTGTCCTTCGCATTAACCCGTAATTTCCATTGTTTGAAGCTGATCTATTATGACCCATTCCACCATCATCATTATAGTTTTCTCTAACCACCCATAGGTCATGATTTTGCTGCTGATCTATTTGTCGATCTTGATTTCCTTCATTGTTAACATTGTAAACAACCTCAGCTTCCCGTTTTATGTTTTCAGAATACATTCTAGACACAATAGCCGCTCGACATATATCAAGTGCTTTGCTCAATGTTAGGTCGTCTTCACGTAATAAGCGCTCTCGTATCGCAGAACTGAGCACCCCACAAACTAGCCTATCTTTTATGAGATCATCGTTTAAGCTTCCAAATTCACAGGGCTGAGATAGTTTTCGTAATTCAAACACATATTGTTCAATCGATTCATTTTGTTGCTGATTCCGTGTAAAAAATTTGTGCCGTTCCACCGTTATATTTTTCTTTGTTTTAAAATGGTCATCTAGTTTTTTATAAACACCTTCTAATGTGCGATTCATTGAACTGTTCTAAAATATCACGACAATGTTGGCCCACTATATGTAAAAATATGTTAAACTGTATCGCAGATGATTTTTTACTCAGTTCACACGCATTGAAGTATATGTGAAAGCCTTTCTTCCACTTTTGCCAACTATCATTCAACTTGCCCGAAGCTGCATCGACCGAATTTTCGTCGAATTGAAACGGTGGTGGTGGCGATAAAACTGTTTCCATATTTATTATTTATTTATTTTTTCTTCCCCAAAGGCACTTATCACAGCACTTATTTTACTGGTAAAATAATAGTTTAAATAACCGGCTGCGCCATGTTATGTTATGAGGCTTCAGTTAAAGACGACGCTCGGGTTAACACTGCTTTATTCACTCATGCTCAACTACCTCCTACATATTAATAATTATATGACACTAACCAGCCCACCGAAATTATTCAACACTATTTACTTTTTACTTTGAAAGGCAAAGGCGCCCATTCAATGTCAACAACTACCGTCATTAACATCCGATCATAATATTTTAAATAAATGAATATGTATAAAAAATCACTTTTAAACTTTCGCGTTCCGTAGTTAACAAAGAATTACCAGCACCCGCCGCCGATGTAACTCGTTTGAAACGTCGAGTTTATAGAAGGTTTGAAACCTTTTACTAATTAGTTTGCGTTAGTCCCCGTTTAAATTGTTTGTTAACTACGTATAAAACATTTATAACAAAAAATCTTTTGTCAATTCAAAAAATGTCTAGGACATTTAAAAAAAATATAAATAAAACTTTTATTTCATACGGTAAAAGTACGCATTACTTACTAAAAAGTTATTTTAAAACAAAACAATCCTAAGAAATATATAAAATGTTTTGTTTCAATCGCGTTCCTTTGTTACTTATAAAATATATAAAAATATTACCTGGAACTAGAAAATGTATGAACCTACAGCATGGTGGTCGTTACGCAATATATTTTAGTGAACATTTTCAAGTAATCAACTGCAACATTTTGAAGTGCTGTTCTGTATCGGATTCTGAACAATATTTACTATGTTACAAACACTTAGAAATTGTGAAAACAACACCCTAAGGTAATGACACCAGACGACACCTCGATTTGTGAACATTTAAAAAAGCTGATCCTTACTGACGCTGGCATAAGGTCGATATAGACCGCAAATTAACAGTTAATCTAAAAAATATCTAAAAAAAATATATTGGTTTTAGTTATCAAAATATGCAGCAACTAAATTACGAATAATGAAATTAAGAAACTAGACAGACAAGAACTGTCTAGAACGAACGAATAGGCTTGATGGATTTCATCCAAAGCCGTAAAACAATACAAAAAAAAAACTGGATGACAGTTAGAAAGCAGGTGGTCTTTATTAAATTGTTGTCGTTGCTGTCGTTGTTGTTGTTGCTGTCAATAACTAAAGGAAAAAAAGACAATCACTGGTTCCTTTTGGACACGGGTGCCACTACCCTATCTAGCATTTGGCCATCATTTTGACTTTCTAAGCTCCCTATACCTATGCATTTAATATGACTTATATGAGGTGAATCCTCCAAGGAAAATGTGTTTTTATAAAACTTATACCTTCTGAAAAACTTAGGTATCCGGTACTCCGTAGTGCTGGGAAAAATCACTGCACATAAACTTTGCTCACATATTTATTTTTAAAATCCCGTGTACCGTGCGGTGTTCGCCCTCCCCAGGGCACCCTCCATACCGGATACGGTTGAAATCGGATATTTCCGTCTCTATTTGGCGACATGAAACCGGGCGTGGAGGTCAGATTGTTTGTTTACAAAAAAATACTATAGAACGCTGGTCTTTGCTCGGCAATTATGTAATTGTAGTATCATAATTTGGTTAATAATTAAAATACGACTAATTATTTTATACTCGGTGGCCGAGTGGCAAAGCACTCGGACCGGTACCCGAAGGTCCCGAGTTCAATTCCCAGGTCTGATTTTTCAGATCAGATTTTTGCGATGCATAGCCCGGGTTTTTGATCACAAGCGTGGTGATTAAGCCCATACCCAGTTCCATGTCGCTTTTATTTTGCTATCGGCCTTTTTTATTTTCTCACTAATAAATAATTAGACTTAGCACACGCACAAGCTTTCCTGAAAGTTTTTGAATACTTTTTAATATACTCAAGGAAACTAGGACTATTATGAACTTTTTTCTGCTCACACAAATCATATAAATTAACCCTACTTCTATGCAGACCAGCTGTAGCCCAGTCCCCAAACTTAATTGAATTGTTATTGTTATACGTTTTTACAGTGAACGTTTTGTCAAACTCACACTTAATTAGATCAATCAAATGCTTATAAAGAGCATCTGGATCATTTTGTGTAAATGATAAGCATGCCAGATTGGGCATATATTATTTTTTCTGGCTTTGAATGTTCATTTAGGTTAAAAGTAATGTTTTGCCCACACTGGTCTGAAGATAAGTTACTCAATATCGACTTAGATTGAGTAGTACAGTTACAAATAACATTGTTTAAGCAGGTTGCTGAGGTTGCTGTAATTCTAGTTGGTTCTAAAAATTGATAATTCAGATCAAATGATCCAAACAAAGATGTTAACCTTACACTAATTTGACCACTTTCTAATAAATTTACATTAAAATTTCCACAAATAACTATCTTTTTTTTACTTTTGCAATTTTTTTTAATTACGTCATCCATAGTGGACTTAAAAACACCAAAATTACCAGAAGGAGATCCATATACACAAACAATTATAAATTCCTCCAATTCGACACATGACAATTCAATAATGCGTTCAATAGACAGGGCGACTACGTCCTTTCGTTCCTTAATCTTATGTTTACAGTTATTAACAAATATTTAAGATCCGACACGTATAGCATTTTTCCTACTAAAAGCACTGGAGAGCTGAAAGTTTTTAATATTGAAAATTAACTGATAATCTTTAAGCCAGTGCTCAGCTACACATAAAATATTAATATTTTCATTTAATATATTGTAAATATTGTATGATTTGGAGACGACATACTTTTTATTTATTTCTTGCGCCCATTCTTTTCCACAGCTAAAAAATAGACGCCTTAAATGTGTAGTAGGTAATAAATGTATAGACGATTCAAAAGTACTTTTTGTAAGTTTAATTGAATAAAAAATTTTGACTTTAAAAAAACTCTCCCCGACCGACCCCCCAAAGAGCATACCCACAGTAAGTCGCTTAGAATCTTTAAAAATCAATATTAAATAAATATATAATAATACAACAGCTGTGATAATATTCGAAATCCAGTGATGTTTCAAAGACAAAAAATAATATATATAAAAACCTCTTTGAGTTTGTCAGTCGACAAAAACATTCTTCACAACCGTTACCGAGGCCCAATCATCAAAGACCCTTTGAACATACCTAAAGCCATTCTTACGCGAGGGTCCCACAAGAAACTGCATCTCCCAAAACGGATGGAGGGTTAAGCCGACCGATAGCGTCTTGTCTGATAACGGAATTAAATTACTAGGGCGTGCGCACAATTACAA
This sequence comes from Eudonia lacustrata, assembly GCA_947562085.1. Lineage (NCBI taxonomy): Eukaryota > Metazoa > Arthropoda > Insecta > Lepidoptera > Crambidae > Eudonia > Eudonia lacustrata. The sequence goes on along the minus strand of OX387329.1, from coordinate 9,355,320 downwards.
TCTGGGCCCGTCCACCGGGTGATGGGCTCGGAATTTAGTTAATACAAGGGTTGCCATGTTTGCGAGCAATTGATTTCTACCGTGATGGTAGAAAAATTAATTTTATGACTCTTACTTAATTTGTTTATTTTTGTATTTAAGTATAACATGTAAAGTAAAAAGTAGATAGTAGTAGGGAATAGCTTAGAACAGTTCAACTGCTGGGCAAAGGCCTCCATCATTGAAATTAAGTCATCATTACAATACATTACATCATTAATTACACACTATACAATACAAAACATAATACAGATCACAGACCTATTTTTGGTCTGTGATACAGATGAAACCGGGAAAATCACAAACTAGGAAATAGACGAACGGGGACCGAGTAGACGAACGGGGAAATGGACGAAGGGTGCAGAATTGATCATAATAGCATAATCACCACGCTTGCCAAATGGTGATTTCCCGTCCTGGGAATTGAACCTGGAACCTTCGAATATCGGTTAAAAAAAGTAAATAGCCTAATACTGTCCCACCGCTTCTGGGCAAAGGGATATTCATCATTGATTTTTTTTTTATATTAAAAGGAGGCAAACGAGCAGGCGGGTCACCTGATGGGAAGCAATCACCGCCGCCCATGGACACCCGCAAGACCAAAGGAATCGCAGATGCGTTGCCGGTTGCATTACTATATTTAATGGGTATTGGCTAAATCACTACAATTGCTAAATGCGGAATCACAAACCCGGGCTATATATCGAAAATCCAAAACTCATTTTGTTTTAGATTCGAACTCAGGCGTTTAGTGTAATATTATTTCGCATTGGCAGGTTCCCAGGTTCTAGGTCCAGGACGTAAAGCCTTTTAAGCTCGACCGTTGTTACAATGACATGGCCCCATATATTGAAGCGCTTCTGTGCATCTAATACACCTGTGATTACGTCACGAAGTCTTAAGGACTGTATCCCCTTAACTACGAGTTTATCAATATTGACATGACTAGACATATCATTATTTTGTTATGGTGTGAAACTGTTATTTTAACTGACCATTAAATATTTCTTCACACACTACACAAATACAAAAACAAAGTCATCTTTGTTAATTATCTTCTATATGTTACTTCTACTACGCTATGGTACTAAAGGTTGTCACACTAGAGACATAGTACTAGCTTGCTACCTAAGAGTGTTTAAAATTTTTGGTCACCCATCCGATGACCAGCCTTTGCGAAAGTTGCTTAACTTTAGCAATCGCAGACCGTTACATAAACGTTAAAAGTAAACGAAACTGGAACATAACAATGCAAAATTCTGGGTTTAGGATTAGGATTACTCCTACTACTAGCATGGAAAAGGAATAAGTTTTATATTGCGATAAAACGTTGCACAGATAAATTTATAAATGTGATACATAATTTTGCCATAAATTAAATTATCAAGGCCTGTACACTACCGCACAATCTAGAGACACAGCTATTTACTAATGGTGTTGGAATTTCGTTAACTTCAGGGCTGTCAGGCATTTTTTTTGTATTTTTAAATAAAAAGTAACTTTTAGTAAATAAGTTAAAGGGGGATCTTTTCTTTGAACAAAGGATCATACTAGTTGTCTGGAAGATGTCGTTTGTGAATTATTTTGATTTTACGTTCAATTTTAAATTTTTATAGTGTTGCAATAAAAGTGTCATCTATCAGTATCAATAGTAAAAGAAAATACCAACATTATTAATGTAAAAATATAGTGTATATTAAGTAAAAATTCTATATTTATTGTATATTAATGTTTTATCTGACAATACAATCTTTTTAACTTGTCTTAAAAATTCAATGTCGATCATCAATCATCTATAATTAAAAAGTACTCCAATTACTTGGCATTGGTAAGCTCATGATAGCTCATAATAAAATAAGGAAGGCTATATTCAATTATAACTGAGGTTTATAATGAATATTTAAAACAGCGTTTAAAAAAAATAATGTAATTCTATTAGTAATGCTACATGTGTACGTCATAGACTTAATTATGGCGCATGCAACTGAGCCTAAAATATCCAAAACTGATAAATAACTAAAAACATGGTAATGTTAAATTATATAAGTAGTAGCAACCCTAGTTAGGCGTGATCGGTTGCTTCGCACATTTCGAAGCACGCCACACAGCGCTCACAGAATAATAATGTGGAATTGATTAATACAAACAGTGGCGGAATTTAAGACATCCCTTGGGGGACGACCGAAATTTTACGACTGAAACAGTCGTTGCAAGTGTGGAGTAGATTGTATCATCATCACCAGCTCATTTTGGTCCCCACTGGTGCTGGGGCACGAGCCATCCCTATGACACGCTAATTCTGGCGTCAGTTCAGTCCATCATTCTTTTTTTTTTCCTACACTAACACCAATTATCTATCCCAAAAGAAGCTTCGTTATGAAACTCGTTAAATGGTTACTAGACAACGGATAAACATACTTAAAATACTTAAATACATACTTATTATACATAGAAAACACCTAGACCCGAGACAATTTAGAAAAACAATAATTTCTAAATTGACCCGCCCGGGGATCGAACCCGGGACCACAGAGATGGCGACACCATGAAAACCGGTGTACAAACCACTCGACCAAGGAGGTCGTCAAAATCATTCTGGTCAGAATGACGAGAGAATTATCGTGTAACCGATGTCTATGGTTGGAAACACCGCAGGGAGAACGGGACATATACCATCACACCGGCTCTAGTGCGGATTGGTGGTTGTCAACGACAGCCGGGACCAACGGCTTTTCGTGCCTTCTGAAGAACGGAGGAGCTCGAGATGCTTGCTTCGCTTCAGCAATCAAGCTCATCATCATTCTATCATGATCAGTCTTTAAATGCCCCACTGCTGGGCACAGGCTCCCTAGATAAGGAGATTAGGTTATAAGCCACCAAGGCTAATTCAATTAGGATTTTTTTTAATAGAAAGGTTGGCCAATGACTCCGTTCTACCTGATGTTAAACAGAAGCAGAGTCCAAATTCAAGAACAGCTTGTGGAGCAGGAATGTGCTGCATCAGCTGTTCTCACCTTGTTCTCGGTAGTGGACACGTGTCCACGGGGCAACTCGCTCAGGCGACGCATTGGAAATTTACGTGGCGGGGATCTTGATTTTTCCCAACAATTACAAAACATATGAAAGTGATATTTGATGACATGATTTTTCACTTAATTGACTTCATTTTGCTAGTTGCAGAAACACGATTTGTCAACTTTTATAACAGAGAAAAAAATATCAAAGTAACCTCTTTTAAAACATAGATTTGCATTTTACAGGCAAACCAGTCCGATTTAAGCATCTAAATTTTATTAGTAGATTAGTCTTAACACACACTCCAATATGCTAGTTAATTTTTTAAGATAATTTGTAGTGTTAATTTGAAGGAAAAAATACAGTTTTTCTTATGGTACGGGGCGGGGCGCAAACGCTCCGTATTAGATTAATTGTTTAGCGGTGCGTCGCCTTAAAAGTACCGGATGAAGAATGCGCTTCGGCGCGTCCTGATCTGGCGTTTTTTTTTCAATTTATTTTTATTTTTATGACCTGACGCAGATAGTCCCTTGTGCTTGTCTGACACCTTTAACTTTATAACCGTTAGGTTTGTGGGGGGTGTCAGTACCTATAAACTTTAAAGTCGTGTGTAGTGGGCAGTTCTCACTTTGCCAACCCGCACGCTGCTTCTTCACACCTTGGTTGCTGGATTTTGGCGTCTGCTATCTTAATCATGCCTTCTGAAGCATGGAAGAGCTCAAGATATATTTACATTGATCAAAGGAGCCAGCATTGCAAAAGTTGCTTCAATTGCAAGATCGCAAACTTGCACGCGCAAGCCGTTGCAACGTCTCGCCATCGAGTAAATAGTTAAAAAAAAAAATATTTTACAATAAAATATCTTTTATTTTTGGATTCACGTAAAATGTGATGCGGCTTAGAATTTCTCCACATAAGTAAGTAGCTTAAACTGTCCCATTGCTGCGCAAAGGCTTCCATCATAGAAATTAAAGTTAACGTATTACCTCAACCATTTTGGTTTCCAAATGCTGTTTCGAGACCACAAACCCGGTAATGCGTCGAAAAATCCGAAACACACTTTGCCTAATACAAGAGTTGAACCAGGTAACTCGGATATTGACCCAAGGGTTTAGCTACTCGATCACCGAGGTGTATCTATAAGCATAATATTTCTCATATCTTATCATTAATTACTAAAAAAAATAATCAATCTCCAATTTACTCACCTGATCAGTAGAGACTTCCTTTCGCATAGACGAGATTTCCTAGAAATACCTACATATTTTGATATCAACACGAATGAAAGTACCTAATGAATATAGTTAGTTAGTATATATATGTACCTAAAACACATAGTATATGTAGGCACCTGCGTAGATTGGATAATAACTTAGTTACTGGAAGATTGGCTCCCATACAGATATACAGATTGCCTTATAATATGCCCACTAAACGACAACAGAATAATAAAGAATATGTGCTATAAACTGCTGAGTTATATATAGGTTGATGTTTCCCAATGTACGTGAATAGCTGAATCCGGAACCGAACAAAGGAGGATCGGGGTTTGTTTTAGTAAAAACTATACTTAAATTACGAGATTTTTAAAATTAATTTAAGTCCAGCTATGACAATGATGAATGCTTGAAAATAGGGATTGTGGCAGTTTACTTTCCTCTGTTTTGGCATATAACGTTTTTACTTCTCAGAATTGAATCTTAATTATCTACAGTTACACTATAGAAAGTGAGGAGCTCGATGGCGCATTGGTTAACGCGCCCGGTCTGCGAGTGCTGATGTTAAGCAACTTTCGCAAAAGCCGGTCATTGGATGGGTGATCAAAAATTTATCATCTCGAGCTTCTCCGTGCTTCGGAAGGCACGTAAAGCCGTTGGTCCCGGTTGCACTAGCAGTCGTTAACAACCTCCAATCCGCACTGGGCCCGTGTGGTGGTTCATGGCCTGTTCTCCCTATCCATCCATAGGGAAGGCTCGTGCCTCAGCAGTGGGGACATAAAAATGATGATGCTGATGACACTATAGAATGGTGCATTGAGATTATTATTTTCTTATGGGGACGTCGCCAGCCGAACGGACGATCCACCCGCATTGTTGCGGATCACTTCATCCTTTTCCCCGTTCTCCCTTTTGAGGGAGTTTAGGTTCATCCAGCTTTCAGGGCGCCCCGTCGAATCTTTTGGTCTCTTTGGTAAATCTTGCTATCTGCTCCACCTTCAGATTCTGTAGGTCCTCTATGTGTAATGTGTCTGATCCCCAGAGCTCCCATCTTGATAGTGAGTACATTGGGCATTCAGCTAGTAGGTGGAGGCTGGTCTCCTCACTTTCCATGCACTCCGGGCAATCCCATATATGGGATTGATAGTAGTTAGAACTGCGACAGCGAATTCTGGCGAGGCGTCCATCTTCTTCTCAATGTTCTGTAATCTTCGTAGTGCCGCGTGGTAGCTTGGTGGCGTGGTGACCTTCTATGTCGCCATGGTAAGCCAACTTCGTAGCCGTCATCAATTTTCTTAATTGTGTTCTGTACTATCTTCATTGCGCGCTGGTCCGCCTCACTGATTCGTGGTTCCCGTGCGACGCCCAACGCTTATATCTTGAAGTGAAACTCCACTAGGTCATGAAGCTGTTTGTCGTGCCGCTCTCTTGTATCGCTGTGCCGATCGGGCTCGTAGAGATGAAGCACGTTCTCATTCTTCATAATCATGTTGCGTGGTACGGTTCCGTGCACCACCCAGCCGATTTGCGTCTTTGAGGCAGCCGGTTCGTTGGGGCCACCGATTCTCAGTTCCCTGGAGACAATACTTTCCCAGTGATCGGTTCCCACCAAAAGGCCTGGACGCGCTTTCTCGTAACATATTTCTTCTTGCTTCAGATCTTGAAGGTGCTTATGTTGCAATAATTCTTCAATATGGGAGTATGGGATCAGTTTTAACTCCTATCACTGTAACTCCTATCACTGCAATATGGGATCAGTTTTAACTCCTATCACTGTCAAATGCCTGTTCAGCCGACAGTGTCCTGTTATGATTTCTATGACTAGCCTCATTTTCTCTCTGGATAGTCCCATTAGTTTGCTAGTCCTCTTCTTATCCATTCCCTTGATGAAGATCTTCGACTGTCTCATACCATTCGAGGATCTCCATCTTCGGTTGGTTTCCGTTGTGATGCTTTGGCCGATTACATGAGAGATGTGCATTGAGATAGTGTGAATGTTTTTTTTTCAAAAATTAATGGGTTCGATTATAATGGCTTATAACTGTAAAATCAGATTCAAATGAAACTACTTTTATGGATCTACTAGCGTATTTATAAACTTTATAAAATACAGTGAAAAAATTAAACGCCCACCCGACTCCTGGCTGAGTCGAACCTGGGTCTTCCGCAATCCGGGCGGCTGCACTGACCGCTATGCTACCGGGAAGGCTGACGTAAGCGCTGAATTTTGTCACTGCTTTTTACAGCTAAATTAAATATTTATAAAATGTATAAAATACAGTGAAAAAATTAAACGCCCACCTGACCCGATTTTTTCACTGTATTTTATAAACTTTATAATTATTTAATTTAGCTTCAGTGCAGCAATTAGCACTTGAAAATATAAAGTAAAATTTACTAGCGTTTATTTTACACATTAATTTGATTTAATGTTTATCCTGATTTTTTTAACCCTTTTGTCATTAAATCAAATTAATGTGTGTAATAAACGCGAGTAGATCCGTAAAAGTTGTTTCATTTTAATGTGTAGTGTTCGAGTAAACTTTAGAAAACAATATTTAAATATTGAATTCAATATGTTTTGCTCCTTTGATTCCCACCTCTATTTCCATTTATAAATGATTATTATTATTGAAATTCGCATTTAAATTGCAAATATTTATTATCAGTAGCTTTCTAGGACCAATCCTTCAAAAATGAACCCAACCAACTCGTCCCGCCATCTCGGTCTGGGTCAGCCGCGATGTCGTTTTCGGCACATATTTTCATTTTAATTTTTAATTTTTACATAATAATATTTTATCAATACGGATTTGTTTAAGCCCATTTCTGCTAACAAAGGTGTGCTGTAGTGTGTGAGCGTGTAAGCCATTATTACAGCCATCTGGCTTTGTTTAGTCTCCGTTAAATTACTATAGCCATCTATTGTCCCACCATCCAATTACTAAGCGCTGCTTGTACAGATAATGTTGATAATAAATATGAGCTAACTATAAGACAACCTGCCACGTAATTGAGACACACTTATTCTGTACCAAATCACATTAAATATAATATACAGTACTTAATAAAACTCTAATAAGTACGTAAATTATTTCTAAAGTTTGTTTTTTTATAGTAAAAGTTTAGTTTTGCTTACAGTCTTGGCATTATGTAGAAGTGCACCTGACCCGGTATGTCCAGAGAGAAAGAAATTAGAAAAAATAGTTTTTCCTCCTCCGTAGTTTTAGCGACACACCCTGCTATACACGACTTAAATTTTATACTGACGCCCCATCAACTTTTAGTTTACAAAAAAGTGTCAGACGACCTTGCGCAAGGACTCAACACTCAACAGGGTTAACTCGCACACGGGACCTTCAACGTCAGGTCATAACGCCAGATCAGGACGCCGAAGCGCATTCTTCATCCAGACCTCTTAAGACTAATGGCTGAGGCTGAAGCGATAGTTAAGGGTGGGAAACTTGACTATCGAGTACCTAAGACGTTTGTAACACGCTCAGACTTCCTCGGGCGTACTTCCTTTGCCTGACAGTGACGGTGGTCACGGTTCACCTTTGCAACAATATTTAGAGGAAGTACAGTGGGTTTTATTGGGTTTGCCCCCAACTCCTCCTGAATCCCTGTCGAGGCCTTTGGACCTAGACGGGTAGGCGGGAGCTGAGGAACATTACCATCCGCGTCTCCTCGGACGCGGTGATACGCGGCAATGCGGTTTCTACTGGTAAAAAAAGGTTTTTTTTAGTTGACAACAATCAGCATAATAACTAGGTATAATAATTACTACTTAGACTTTGGTACGATGGTTCGGCATTCCAGCTTTTTGTAGAATAAAGAACATTGAATGAGAAATACCTTGTAAGGAGATCGGTATCGCAGAAGCCAGCCGTTTAAAGTAGTGAGAGCTGGGCGACTTCGTCGTAATATCGGGTTGCCGGTTGTCGGGCGAAACAAATTCAATTATTGAAGTACTTTCATGCTACGGAATGTTGTGCGCATAGATACGGGCCTGGAAAATTCCGTGGGTATATTACTCCTTCGTTCTCCTTTCCCAGAGGGCATAGGGGTCTACCCACTAAAATACCTGTGAAGCTTAGTCACCCCTTTTTTGGCGGGCTCATATATATACTATTACTGCCTTACAAATAAACAAAGAATAAGCTCCGAATAGTTATTCCGAGTTTGGTCCTTATCTTGTAAACGTCATTTCAAATTAGAGTAAAAGAGACAAAACACAATAACAGTTCGGAGCTTTTTCTTTGTTTATTTGTAAAGCACTTAATAAAGAGGTAACGTTTGTGACTTTGTTTGTTTGTTTGTATGTCGGGGCTAATCTCTGGAACTACTGATGCAATTCCAAAAATTCTTTCACTGATATAATGCTACATTCCTTGCGAGTAACATAGGCTAAATTTTATTTAAAAAACCGGCTAAGTGCGAGTCGGACTCGCGCACGAAGGGTTCTGTACCATTATCTATAAAAACGGCAAAAAAATCATGTCTGTGGTATCGGAGCCCCATTTAAATATTGATTTTATTTTGTTTTAGTATTTGTTGTTATAGCGTACCGAGAAAAAAATTCGAAAAAAAAACATCGTTTGTTGTATGGGACCCCCCCCCTTAAATATTTGTTTTATTTTAATTTAATTATCAATTTTTTTCTTTGTAACTAAATATTCTGTGAATATTTCAATCGTCTACTTGTTGCCGTTATCAATATCGAGCAAAAACGAGCAAAAAAAATACCTTTGTTGTATGGGAGCCCCCTTAAATATTTATTTATTGTTTTTTAGTATTTGTTGTTATAGCGGCAACAGAAATACATTATCTGTGAAAATTTCAACTGTCTAACTATCACGGTTCATGAGATACAGTCTGGTGACAGACGGACAGACAGACGAACGGACAGTAATAGGGTCCTGTTTTACCCTTTGGGTACGGAACTCTAAAAAGAGTTTTTTTTTAAATCTCACATCTACGCGGACGTAGTCGCGAGTAAAGTCCTAGTACTCAATATTTTATTGTCAACCATAAGTGATCAATCTATCTGTCTATATATATATCTCACGCTAGCATAGCCGCGGGCGACAGCTAGTATGTTTTATTTTAGTGTTATTATATTATCCTACCGTAGTTCAGTAAAAGTATTACTTGTTCGAAGGGTGCATGATACAATCCTGGTGATTCTGCTTGCTGCTGTTTGTTAAGGCGAGGGTTTCCAAAAAACGGTGTTTTTAAATGAGTTTTATTCGAAATGTATAAAAATTTAAAATCTAAAAAAAATATATGTCATTCATTGGCCTTTTATCTAGTAATTTCGGCTGGTATTTTACAATTTCCTGCAACGAATACAATATCAAACACACGTCTTATTAATAAACTAAATATCATTTTATTCAGGCTGTACACCGTTTCAGACAAAGAAAAATATACCAATCTAATTGTCTTTGAATATGTAGAAAGTAATTGTCGGCCATTATAATTTTAATAATAAGTCAACTTTTAATAAAGTCCACATTATTGCCTAATTCGACGCTCGCGCCATCATTCAGTCCTGAGCGGAACGCCTTGGAAATCTCACAGTCGGAAACGCTCGCCTTAGCAGTTTATGTGTCATCATAAATAGCTTTGTTTGTTTAGTTAACTCATCACTTACCATCAGGTGAGATATAGTCAAATGCAAGCCTATCGAATTATAAAAAAGTAGTTGTTAAATAGGAACCATGTACTTGCAGAAAAAAAATAAAAATAAGGTGGGAATTTATATAGCATCAGCTAGAATCAGCGAGTGTGTGCTATAGATACAAAATTCCGAGGTGACGCTACATCACTCCTCAAGAAAACCGCTGACGCTACATACCTATAAATGTAATATATATAAAGAGAAGTTATGATTCATCACCGCTCAAACTCTTGGACCGAGAAAGCTGACATTTTGCTGGCAGGTTCCTTATGTAACGTAAGCAAGAGGTAAGACGGGATTTTTCCGACATTCCCTCGGGTTCACAACATACGGGTGTTACGTGAACGTGTGAGGTCGGTCGCTAGTAGTAGTAACTAATATTGTAAAGAGGTAAATTGTTCGTATGGGTGAGTCCTTATATCTACAGCTTCATGGGTAATTCTTTTATTTATTCAAAATCAAAGTCAAAAAGGAGGAGGTTCAATCGGTTGTATATAATTATGTATTTTTTATGTAATATATGTTCGCGCATATCTCGATATGCGGTTCGTTCTATTGGCTTGGCACCGACTTCAAAACTATTAAATTAAATTTAATAGGTATTTTACTGTATGTAGGAGGTAATCTCGGAAACTACTTTTAAAAATTTCGATTTTTTTTTTTCACTAATGTGTAGAAAAGACAGGTTAAACATAGGCCATATATTTGATTTTGCCAAATAATAGCTCACGGAAAAATACGAAAATCATGGGAACAGGCAAAATGCTCGTTAGTAAATAAATAGGCACTTTCAACCTAGAAATGCCTAATCCCAGCATTGCGATGTTTATTTATTTAATTAATAGCTTAAAGATTTACAGTCAAATATTATGTATTACCTACCTACAGTACTATTTTCCACAGATATTTTATATAAGTAAGTTGCTTTAGCTTGTTAAAAAGGTGTTAACAATAAATATTAGACAGATTATATTTAAACTCGAATATATAAAGACAAGTTATCATGAAATGAGTCAGTCAATGAAGTACTGGCTATTTTATATATCTAACTACCAGACTACGAGTACAACAATATTACTAAAGCTCGGACTTAAAACAAGTCCTACACATCAATAAAGTGAACTTAAAATCAGTGACTTTGACTTATTCGTCAACTGGCATGTGTGAAAGTGGCGAGTGCGCGCGAGTTGGCACCTCCCGATTTTACCTGTTTTATTTGTCGTCAACTCGCACGCGCATTTAAAGTATAGTGAAAGAAAAACGGATTGACACCAAAAACTATAAATAACTAGCTATTTCCCGTGTTGGCTCTGATTCAGTTAAGTACTGACTTAGAGATTTCGATTTAGAGGTGTGGAAGGAGGCGAGGGGGACGCGGCCGATGACGCATGAACATGAAACATGCTATCTCTCGTCCGTCGCCTACGCGCAACCCTCTGCGAAGGAGATAGGTGTGTACGTTTTTACAATAAAGTTCCAAGTAATATCCAAAAACTAGATATTAATAAATTTAAAATCGCTATTAAAGAAAAGCTTTATAAAAAAGCTTATTAAGTGTCTGATGACATTGAAGACAAAACAGCATGGGTTTAAAATGCTCCAATCTATTTCTAATCCAAATATTGTTAAGTTTTTTTTTTTAAACTTTTATAACTTGGTAACGTAACGGCATATAATTTTGTAAATGTCGTTACATATTGAATTAAAGCTGTGGAGTATCTTGCGCTTATTCTTCTCCACAGCTAAAATATAAACGTCCTGAATGGGTAGTAGGTAAAAAATTATGGACGATTCAAAAGCACTTTTCTAAAGTTTATTTGAATAAAGAATATTTGACTTTGACTTTGACTTTAGGCGCTATGAGTTTTGTCTTTAAATAAATAAATAAGAGACTCACCCACACAGTTTTATTGTGCAATCAGTCAAGTTGACGTAACGACGGACGCCTAATTTTTTATTTTACGCTTGCAACTCGGTCCGGACCGATTGAATGTAAGACACGGACCGGTCCGTGTCTTACATTCAAACATTTCTATCTAGACTAACCCGACCACGCATAAAAACATTTTAGCTCCCTTCGAGATCTGTTGCTGGGCCCTGGAAATATACACTCTAATTAATTCTGAATATGTTCGGAAGCATGAGAGAGTAATAAAAATATTAGGAACTAAGAAATTTATGAAAAAAATATATAGGTATTTAACTTTATACACAAGAGATATTAATACAGGACTTCGAAGTTTATTGAACTCCCCGTGGCAGAGAAGAGATAGTACTAGGTTTAGTCTGAACTATTTATAGTTTTGACGTCAATAATTGTCTGTGAAGGCTTATATTGAATAAATGATTTGACTTTGACTGATTGAAGAGGAGGAGACGCCCACATTAACCGGGATCGCCCCTAGCCCCGGTATATGCTCAAGGCATTTTTACCAAGTAAAAACGCTTCAGTCTTGAATCAAGACTTTCCTTTGTTTAAGTTTTGATATACATCATATACATATTTATTATCTAACTTTTTTATAACTGTGCTTTGGTTCGAGTATTGCTCCTTCGTTATTTAAGTTGTTTCTAACAGTAGAGACTTTTTAATGACTTTTCTGTTGTACCTATAAGTTTGTAGCTATTCATTTATTGCATAAGTCGATAGTCTTCCTAAGATAATAAAGAAATAAATAAACTAACTGAAAAACTTATAATTTACATTTCTTAAACTAGGCGTCACCTTAATTTAGGTTGCCACGGCCTGCTTAAGAATATAAAGGAATAGGTTTAGTATTAAAGGTAACAGAAGCAGATGAATCAAAATAAAACGAAATCTTAGTATTGTAAACATTTCTTAAATATTCTATAATTATGTTACTTGAATATGGCTAAATACGCTATTTGTGGACGTAGGCATGTTTATGTTCATAAACCATTAAAAAAAGAGATTAATACGGCACAGGCGGACAATATGAATGCTCTACCTCCATAGCGAATGCAAAAGCTTTTAATAATAATGGACTAATGTGCAATGCTCGCTCATAATGGCAACCCCAACACATTAACAAAACTTAATATTAAACCTAATTAAAACGCATTAAGCATTAAGTCCGCAACGATGTATTTCAATAAAGGTAATTCAACGATCGCTAAAGTGGCCGTATGAAATGGAAAATGAGGTAAAATTTATTAAAATGGACGATAAATATTTAAACGTCATCATCAGCTGACCAACGACCTACTATGTGTCCCACTGCTGGGCTCCATCATACCCACCACCATCACCAACTTATTTTATGTCCCCACTGCTGGGGCACGAGCCTTCCCTATAGATGGATAGGGAGAACAGGCCATAAACCACCACGCGGGTGAAGTGCGTATTGGTGGTTGATAACGACTGCTAATGCAGCCGGGACTACCCGCCCGATTCTCTAAATACCACTACACATTGACAGTATACACTAAACATGCACACTAGTTTAGGCCCAAGACACCGTACTCGTAGAACAAGGGTACGAAGAACCGGTTCACACGCGCTCTATACCAGGTACAGACATGTACCTGGGCGCTTCTCTCCTCCTCCACGGCCGGGTCTAACCGAGCCGAGGTCCGTGCCTTTAGAGGCGCCCTCGGGTGGTTCCGCTCCCCGATCCGATTCGAACCCTTCGGAGACTCTGATAGGGCACGGGGACGCGCACTTTTAAGTGTGCGATGCCGTTCCCTCTAAATATCTTCCGAAGGTGATTCGTTTCAAAACGGTTTGAGGTACCCTTTACGTACCTCGCCGTCCCCAAAAATCCCGGTGACGCTGAAAATGCCGTTAGAGGCAATCAGCAATCTTTCTCAAAAAAGAAAAGCCGGGACCAATGGGATACGTGCCTTCGGAAATACGAAGGAGCCCGAGTTGATACGTTTTTGGTTACGCATCCGATGACCGGCATTTACGAAAGTTGTCTTACCTTAGCAATCGCAGACCTAGGGCGTTAAGTGCCATCGAGCTCAGATCTTCATATATACCCATTTCCTCAGTATTTGAGATGCAGTGCGCTTCCACCTACGGCGGAGATGAAGGCCAATTGGTAACCCGCAATAAATAAAAAAAATCACAGATTTCGTGCCTCACACGACTATCGAGCACATTGGAAATGATTCTATGGAATTCGGAAAAATATTGAAAATAGGGATAAGGAAAAGGTTACAAAATAAAACTACAACTTTGAATGATAATTATTTTATTCTTAGATTAACATAAGTATCCTCGACATAACGCCTGTGAACAAACAAATTGCAAAATTTCCATACTCGTATCGAAGTTTAAATAATTGTCGCCGTGGCGCATATAAGTATACATATTTCATATATATTTCATTTTTGTCCGCGAGTTTGAGGAGCAGCGTAAAGCTGACCTCGACGCTAAGCGCGACGAGTTAAAGGCCCGTCCACCCGCAGTCATTAACTATAACTATGTAAGCGGTGTACTCACGTGCCCTCATTGTGCACGAGAGTTTACTGCCAAGATCGGCTACATAAGTCATCTTCGGGCGCATCAGCGCCACCAAACCGACTAGGAGTCGAAGTGGTCGCCATGGCCGAAAACGGTCGGAATGATCATCATCATCATCATCATCACATATTTCATTTTTCGATTAATAAGCAGGATATAATAATGGTCAAAGTACAAGTAAATTATTACACGACAAATCCGTAGTCAACTCGAGAAATGGTTAAAAAAAGGTTAGGCTACAGGGCAAACCCTTAACCCGATCGTCTTTGTTTTAGGCTCAAATTGTAGCTGACTAAATTGTCCAGAGGTATTTTTCTCAAATTTTTGATATCATTCTTCGTTTCCAAAATATCGAGCGCCAAAATCAAAAATTCGGTTTTTTTTAAATTATTTCGGCTATAACTTTTTCGTTATTGACTTTCTCGAATAATGCTTTTTGCAACTTACAGCTCTCGTGAATAGGTACGCGTCTTTTGAGCCTTTTTTTGAATATTATATTTTCACAACTCTTTGAGATATAAGGGATCGCACTTTTTCGTGAAATCGGAGCCTACACTGGAGCGAACGAAAAGACATTTCCAATGTCAAAACAGACACCGTAAGTAGACATGCATCTAATGATCAAGGCTTGAAAAACTGCTGCTAGAAAACTGAATTTCCTACTTAAAATTACTAATATTAAGACTTTTCACTTAGCAAGCAGATGCTGGTCCAAAGGAGCTTCCCAGTTCAAACGGCATTAGTGTCAGCTCTCCCTACAACTTAGCTGTAAGTGACTGCGCTTGTAAAAAGCCTATTAAGTTTGCACTGTTCTAAAGAGCGTTGCTAGATTGCATTGCAAAATGTTTCTTTAATTTTTTTTCTTTTCTAGTCTTTATATCGCATTGGTTTCATGTCACCAGCTCCTCTAGACAAGTGGCATAACGCTAATAGAATAGAAATGAAATGGAATGATTCTGTACGGGATTGACATAAGTCAACGATACGTATAAATGACGTTTATGTCAATCCCATACAATAATAAATCTATTTCATTTCTATTCTATTAGCGTTATGCCACTTGTCTAGGGGGCTGATAAGAAAATCCCAATACGAACTTTCAATCTCTAGTTTACTTAATAAATGTTTGAATTTTCAAAAACCTCCGAATTTTAAAGTTAAAGCAATAAAATAAAAAATATAAAATCAATTAACATTTACTGTGTTAGTCAGTCAGTGAGTCGGACAAGTCAGACAAGTCAGACAAATTCGTTTAAGTATTTATAAAAATCTAAGAAATTTATGTAAACACTTCTAATGTTTAGAAAAAGAAAAAATATTAGATCCTCATCCTTGAAACGGCCGATGTTTTCTAATATCCTATTCTATAATTCCTGTGAGACAAGAGCTGTTTCACTTAGTTTTTAAGTTAAAGAAGCTTTAAAAATCAACCACTTATTCTCGTAGTTATTTTATAATTATTAAGCTGACAGTTTTGCTTTGTCCTTCCTTAAAATAACCGATTCGGTGTCACCACCAAACAAGCAAAATATATTTGAACGATACTCCAAGAAATATGCAAATTGTATCTTGTATCGCATTAATTTCTAAAGAGATTACTCTCGCTTACCATTCGATAATAAAAAGCGTCAGTTTTTTATCTCCAAGCTCTGATACAATTAATGTCATCGATGTAGATATAAGTGGCCTTAATAACTTCTTATTTTAGTAAAAAAAGAAATAAGGCATAAAAAGCTCATGCCTACGACACCTATACAAATAAGTTTGATGATGCGTTTCCTAGAATGGTGAAATTCTGTAAGAAAGACCCTTGATGATGGTGATGATGATGCAATAAATAATTATGACTTAGACGGGATATACCGCATTTAAAAAAAATCTGTATATTATTAATACGTGAAGCAAAAACTTTGTACCCCTTTTTTACGAAAATTGCGGGGACGGAGGAGTATGAAATTTCGCACACTTAGGGTCTTATAAATAAACAAAGAATAAGTAAGGTGCGAATAGTTATTCCGTGTTTTGTTATTGTCATGTAAACGTCATTTCAAATGAGAGTAAAAGAGACAAAACACGGAATAACTATTCGGACCTTATTCTTTGTTTATTTGTGAGGCACTTATAGTTTATATAGAGAAGGTTATCCGAATGTTAATATTAAAAAAAAATTATGCATAAAAATACATTGAATCAAAAAAACAAACATTACACACACTACCATGTATTTGACACACACGCATATGTATTTGACTCACACGCTTATGTACTTATTCTTTTCAAAAATCTCAAAAATGGAAGAGGAGCGGCCGAAGTCTGTCAATGCCAATCCAAACTCACATTTTATCTTTTTAATTTTTCATTGCATAAGATACAATCCGTGCAGCCTTAATAAAATTACGGTCGAATTTCAACCACTGGGTGACCACTAGTTATTATTATTCCGCTATTAACACATTACTAAATAACAAGCTCTTAACCCACCTACAAAGTTAATATGTTTGTGTTCGGTATGGATTCTAGTCAGCAGTCTAGCTATTGAATCACGCATTCAACCTGAGCATCCATCCATGTGGCTACCAACGCTTATTTTCTGGGGTAAATGGGATACGGGTGTTCAAGACAACACCTCGTTTTGTGACCATTTAAAACGGCCGATCCTTACTCGCGCTATCATAAAGTCGAAAATACGTAGCGCCTGCGACGATTGAGACCGCTTAGAAATTAACAGAATCTTAAAGATTAATTAACAGAATATTAAAAAAATTGTTTTAGTTATCAAAATATGCAGCTACTAAATTACGATTATTGATGTTATAAATGTATTTGAGTGGTTTCCAAGCATATAAATAAAGTAATTTCGTTGTAACTCAACAATAGTGATTTTTTAGAGATGTTTTCGAAAATAATTATTATGATCGAGTCAAAATTATACAATTGTGTATTTGAGCAAGCAGATTCAAGATAAAGACATGAATTTACCTATATCAACTTTACAGATTCGTTAGTCACATTATAGTCACTTTTCGACGAAATTTAATGCATTTGAGAAGCTCGGTGGCGCAGTGGTTAACGCGCCCGGTCTGCGAGTGCTGAGGTTAAGCAATTTTCGCAATGGCCGGTCATAGGATAGGTGACCAAAAGTATTTCATCTCGAGCTCCTCCGTGCTTCAGAAGGCACGTAAAGCCGTTGGTCCCGGTTGCATTAGCAGTCGTTAATAACCACCAATCCGCAATGGGCCCGCGTGGTGGTTTAAAAGCCCGTTCTCCCTATCCATCTATAGGGAAGGCTCGTGCCCCAGCAGTAGGGACATAAAATGAGCTGATGATGATGATGACAGTGCATTTTTTCAGTGTTTCGCCTCATGCGGGTGAAGTCGCAATCATTCGCTAGTATGTATAAGCGTGCGTGTGTGGACGGAAAGAACCCATATTATTGGCCACTTTTATATCGTTAACAACCCCTCTTCCTTTTAACTTGACTCAATCCGGTTAGAAGACTTTTTTATTGATAAATGGATACCGTTTTCAGACATCAGTCAATGCCTCCCAACATTTCGGATAATATAAATAAAGAGTTTGAGGCACACGAGATTCTAAAGCTTAAAATGGCGGCTGTCTGAACATTTTTCGTTCGCCTTCGTAGTAAATATTTAGTAGTATGTACCTATCTATGTCGTCTAAAGATTAAAGTTGTACACTGTTCTCGCCAATCTTCTAAGATTAAATACTTATTTTAAAAACATCTTAATTAAAAATCGAAAAATTTATATTTGGAATATAACTTTATATATGTACAGATGGCGCAAAGGTGGTCTTATCGTTATATAAGTGCGTCGTTGAAAAATAATTATACTCTTTTTGTAATCAAATCATTAATTTAATTTAATAACTACTTCTTTATTTTTTACTAGCAGCCGCTCGCGGTTTCACCCGCGGGGTTCCCGTTCCCGTGGGAATATCGGGATAAAAAATATCCTTTGTTATAATCCAGGTTATAAACTATATGTATGCCGAATTTCATCCAAATCCATCCATCCGTTGCAGCGTGAAGAAGCAACAAATATACGAACATACACACAAACTTTCGCATTTAAAATATTAGTGTGATAGGTTTGTATTTGGCACATCAGCGCCATTAAGCTAAAACCAAAGAAAAATATAAAAAACGACGGGTTGCACTCCGGGAGTGCCGGCAGAAGTGAAAACTTGAATATTAACGTTGTGCAATTTTGATATTTTGGAATGGTTAGGGAATAATTTTGCACGAATTGCTTCAATTATCAGTATAAAAGTACTATCATTTATGTGGTAGAATACAATATTTATTTATTGCGCTATCGTACACAAACATGACAATTTATATTACATTAAAAAGCACTCGAACATTCGCGCAAGCGCCCTGCGCCGCCTAAACGAAACAGCAGGCATACATTTTCGCCGCGCCGTAGAAAGAGAGGGGGATACTTCCTCTCCTACGCCGCGCCGGCTGTCATCCGTCTTACGAATTTTCGATCAGGCCACGTGTCCTGACGCGAATTTAACATTTTTTACCCATTACAAAAAAGTGTACAACGCCGCTAAAGAAGTTTTCACTACAATAAAAAGATATGAAACTTAAAATTTACGCAAATGTAACTATTAACTCCGTAATAAAAGCCATAAAGCTCAATTCAACTGATGTTACGCATCATATACTTCACAAAATAACATTAAAACATTCCTATCAACTCAAATAGACAAGCAAATAAAATAGATCGGTCTCTTTCAAAATAAATACACTCGTCAAACAGAATCGGTGAGGTGCAAAACGCCTCGCCTCAAAGGACGACCTCAAACACGATATCTCTTTGCTACGCGTAGGTATCGAAAAATACAGGGTGTTTCTTAATAGGACGACACCTGCGAGGAAACACGTTGTAACTCAGTTTTAGGAATGATTTATTCAAATAAACTTAAAAGCATATTAAATTAAACTACTTAAAACTAAACTCATAAAATCTATATCTACTACTATTTCTAAATAAAAAAATTTACTAAAATCACCCCTATCAGGCAGAATACCCAGTAAGCTAGCAGCATTGCCTCTTTGGATAGCGAAGCTTATTCGCTGTCCCAGTAGCTGCTAGCTCTGGGGTCCCGGGTGGATTCTGCTAATTTGATTGATATTATAGTTTGCGGTGATTTTGAATTACACTCATGCTCTTACTCACTACTCACCTAATTTTGTGTTACAATGTTTTTCCTTGCAGGTGTTATATAATCCCAAAACATAGCCTTGCAACCAAGTATTAAGAATACCGTGATAACAGGCAAAATCAAATTCGCTCAGGCTGGTAGAAAATTAACCATGAGAGACTACGTAATTTATGTTGCAAAAGTTTTATATGAATAGTTAAAGTAAGGCTCCGAATTCGAAACGATATCATTAGTGTTTATACACATATTACCAAACACCTTGTATCAGCCGCAAAACAAACATGTTCGTCGGAAATTTTATTGTGGCCCGAGATGATGCAATTACTAAACGCTTAACGAGGGATGAAAATATAAAGAAAAAAAATGCTCGTCCCGACGCGTAGGCTCGAGAGGGTCCGCCGCCCGCTCTAATTTCCCGAAATTTACAATAGTAGGGTACAACGGGTACATTACTACGACACAAAGTAAGAAGGCTGCAGAAGGTCAACTTCAAACATACCGCACTCGAACAACACACTAATAGACCCTGTCAAGGACACGGTATCTCGCCACAGCTGCGCTCGAAATTGTCTGGGTGCCCAGTGTGAATTACATTCGTCATTCGATCACGTTAACGAAAACGAGAATTTGTATGGCAAAATTTTAACTCAAAGTCAAAGTCAAATATTTTTATTCAAATAAACTTTAGAAAAGTGCTTTTGAATCGTCCAAAAGTTTTTTTTACCTACTACCCATTCGGGACGTCTAATTTTTAGGCTGTAGAGAAGAATGGGCGCAAGAAACTCCACAGCTTTAATATAATATATAACGACATTTACAAAATTATATGCCGTTACCAAGTTATACAAAAAACGTTAACAATATTTTAAATTAGAAATACCTGTTGGAGTGCCCGTTGGAGTGACTCTCGTAACTCTTCTCGTAAGTCCCCAGGAGGCGCTGCTTCAATGTCATTTTAATTTTTGATTTCGTAAAAGTAATCGAATGAATATGGATAGTAAACAAAACTCGTACTGTCCATAAATGACCAGCCCGAGCGCAGCTGTGGCGAGTTACCGTGTCCGTGAGAGGTTGTCTGTGTGTACGTTGAGTGGCGGCCTGCGGTCGCCACATAATTTCGTATCCTCACGTAGTTTGTAAACGTATTCCTAATCGCGTGTAGATCTGATAAAGATAAGAACACGGCATTCTCCCTCCAACATCTACATAGTTATTATTGTATAAATAGGTAGGTTTAAATAATAAGCCAGTCACACTGTAGTCACTGTAAATATACAACATCACATAAAGAGACGCAGTCGTTATTTACCATCGCCATGGAACCCTCCATCATCCCAACCACACATACCTTGACCTCAGGAACACGTTGCTAGAGCGTCTTTTTATGTAGCTTATCTTCTGCAGTCATCTTATTTTGTGACTAAGATGTCTTCTAATGGAATGGGGCCACGTCACGCCGCGCCGTTTACACTCACTTCTTGTGTTATGTTGTATTCAACATCTGGATATACAGATAGCGAATGACAAAATCCATCTATACACCGAGACATTTTAGTGGTTGTTTTCCCGCAGGTGGGTAGATCAGACCATGAAACTGAACAACTTTCCCCAAGAAACATAGGTCAAAAAACGAGATAATTTTTCACTTTTCTATACAAAGCCTCTATTGACCGAGCATGGTTTGTATGGGAAAGTTGAAAAATTATCTCGTTTTTTGACCTATGATTATTGGGGAATGTTGTTCAGTTTCATGGTCTGATCTACCCACCTGCGCGAAAACAACAACTGAAATGTCTCGGTGTATAAACAACGTGTAACAGAATAGTGTGGTAAAATTAAAAGATCCAAAGTGTATCCGATCTTAAAAACACTTGCTGAGTTTCTTGCCTGTTCTTCTCAGTACAAGATCTCCCGCCCAGAGTAGACTTACGAACCGATGGCATAATGACGTTTATAAGAGCTATTTGTAGCCTAAACTGAATAAATGATTTTGAATTGAATAAAATAAAAATTAAAGTTAATAATTGCGTCTTAGTAACAACACACACCTACAAGATCTAGATCGGATACACTTTGGATCTTTTCATTTTTATCACACATTTCTGTTACACGTTGTATACATACCAATACTATTGATTGCCCAGTGGTCGCAATTAATTATAGTATTTTATATTTAATATGTTGTTTTCTAAAGTTTGCGCGAACACTACACATTGAAATGAAACAAATTTTACGGATCTACTCGCGTTTATTTTACACCTTACTTATTTAATGTTTATCATGACGTTTCGAACCCTTTGCAGGGTCCGTGGTCACAGGGAGACTGAGGTGTTGGTCATCTCATAATTAGTTGGTAGCTTGTATACCCTCATTTAAATTTAATCAGGTGCGTTCCGTTTTACGCAGAAAGAGCTTATAGTATCTTTTGGTCTGGCAGTATGGTGTCGGGGCTGGGATTTAATATTTTGTATGATGGGATCCCAGGCTGGTGGTAGATTCCAACCATCTTCTCTATTAAAATTAGGATATATGTATTTATATGTAATGTAACACATAATAAACATACATTTTATCTTTCCGCACTTCTACACTAGATGAACTTTAATTGCGCGCAATGTGCTTAAAAACGAACAAAGTTTTCGTTTATACTATAGATAGTAAATTGCGCATACTATCTAGGCCCACTCCCACGCCTATAAGTACATTTACGTGCTATTGTTATCGCACCATAAACAAAACACTGGCGAGGCTTATAGACCTTCATCAATGATAGTAACGGCTATAGACAGTTCATCGTGCAAAAAGGCGTATATAACCTCCGTACGCAAACAATTCAACCATAAATTATGCCTAAACAACTGGGTCACTATGTAACTCTCAACTAGTCCTTATTGTCTATGAATAAGGTTTAGTCTAGCTTGATGTTAATCGATGTTGTAGATTACGTAAATAGCTAACAAAAAGGTTCATACTTTATTAACATCTTTTAATGGAGCTAAAAACAAAAAAGTACGTTACACAACGATTTAATATTAAAGCAATGGAATTATGGTCATTTGAAAATCTAAATTTTTATGTTAGTTATAAAAGTAAGTAAATAGCCTATATACTTTCCCACTACTGGGCAAAGGACACCTATAGGACCTTATAGGCTATTTACTTAACTTCCAATAATTTGCTAAAGTATTTATAAAATGTCTCGACGTCATCGTTTTGTGAATTTACGGGAGTGACCTTGTGCTAAGACGACGAGCCGACCGTATCCCTTGAAGGGATTTTCTTTTATACCTATTTTTTATAGCGTCAATGTTAGATAAATCCTCTTTAACTTACAAATAATTAGAAGTTTAAGGATATTTAAGACAAAGATGGATGGCTGCTTTATAACAATGTTGTTTAAAAAAAGTTAGTAATTAAACAAAGACAAGTATCGCTGTAAACGTATTATTACGATTAATGAGCTAATTAATGAGTAAATATTTGGATTAATGATCTAGATATAATAATAAGAATAAGACCTAGCACATAAGTTAAAATTTATTGAACAGAAAACTTCTTATTATAAATACACTCCACAGACAATTTTAGACTATAAAGAATCATCATCTCAGCCAAAAGTCGTCCACTGCTGGACAAAGGCCTCCCCCAAGGATCTGCATATCATGGGGGGTATTTGCCGTAATCGCCACGCTTGGCAGGGTTGAGATGGGGTGGTGCAATTCTTTATCCCCGGCACCACACAGGGAAATAAACTATAAAGAATACAAGATCACTATAAAGAATACAAGATTATTTATAACAGATCGTACAATTCACTACAATAGACCAGACATCACTTTACATGACAAAATTAACAAAGCAGTGTACTTAAGAGGCCTATTATATCTCAACTGTGATTTTTGCGTAAAATGCCGATTTTCGCATTTTGTAGTAATTTTCCAGTTGTATTTATCGTTTTTATCGAAATAGGATAATAAATTCATGCTTAGTATTTCAAATTTCCACTCTGCGAGAAAAAGCTGAGTTCGGACGGCCGGCGCATCGTATTTTATAGTAAGTTTGCAGTTGTATTTATCGTTTTTATCGAAATAGGATAATAAACGAATTATAAAATATTTGTTCCTCATGAAGTAACAATTATTCTGGTATAAATTTTGCTCAATAATATTATCGTAGATAGGAGAAATTCACAGCGATATTAAAGCGATTTTCGAAGTTTTTTGGTGTAGAATAAGATTTTTTTTCTATGTAAAATCAATGATATCTAAATATTCCGGGGCCGCCACAAACTATTCGACTATATATGAGATAACATTCTATTTTTTTATTTCATTTGTTTAGAACAGTAGTTCAATATAGGAGGTCAAAAAAGTGCCTTCGCGCATTTTATGAAAATCTTTCTCTGCTATTTTGGGTTTCATTAAAAAGTTAAGCAAAATTTACAAAAAGCGAGGCCGCTACGAACTATGCCAATAGCTATTTTACACTATTCAATAAATCAAAATTGTTAATGTATTTTCGTTTCTGAGATCGAGAACGCCAAAAATGGCCATTTTACGGAAAAATCATAGTCAAAATGTAATAGGGCCCTTAATAGACATTAGCGTCCCAAACACTCACAACCTACACACAACACAACACACACAGAAAAAATAACTAAATACACTGACTTAGCGACAGAACTAAAAACGCAGTGGTGAGTCGATACTGTCACTATGGTACCTATAATAGTCTCAACAAGTCTCAACAAGAGTCATACCTCATACCTTACATAATAGTTTAAAAACACTAAACATTCATCCACGCACATACATCATCATGCAGAAGGCGGCAGTTCTTAATACATGCAGGATTGTCCGAAATACTAGTCTTCTGAATCCCAGTAGATAAAATAAGTTCACACTCACTAATAAACCTACTACTCCCTCCTCAAGATCCAACTCCATCCTCAAGGTCGGCAACGCATCCGCGATTACTTTGGTTTTGCGGGTGTCCATGGGCAGCGGTGATTGCTTTCCATCAGGTGACCCGCCTGCTCGTTTGCCTCCTTTTAACATTAAAAAAAAAACATTCAGCTTTCACACTCACTTTCGCAGACATGACAATGCTCACACACTTAACTTCCTATACTTGGCAAAAGCCCGTAGAGGAAGATAATATACTTCTTTCTTAAACAGAAAGAGTTTATGACAAAATTTATGACAGATTGTTTATTTAATTTAATGTATTTTATATGTCTAATTAAAAAAATATATTAGCATTCTGCACTCCTTCTCTATATAAACTATAAGTGTGTGAAATTTCATTTGCCTCCGACCGCGCAATTTTCGTAAAAAGGGGTAGGTACAAAGGTTTTGCTTCACGTATTAATATATATAGATTTTGTCGATATAATTCCCCCATTCTAACCCACTTTGTTCTTAGATGTATTTTGATCATTAAAATAGTAAGAAAGTAGGGTAGTGGCTCCAGTGATCGACAGGAACTAGTGACAGACTACTTTTTCCTTAAATCATTAGAAGTTGGGGTCAGCAACAGACTGTTTTGTAACTGTAGCGACAGTTGAATAAAGACCACTTACATAGCTGTCATCTAGTAAAAGGAGATCACCTAAGTTGGGCTATTTTCAAAAGTACCGGCCAACAAAAAAAAACTTAATATTTTATTAGACCATAACATAATGAACATTTTTTATTATGACACCAAAGTTGTAAGTCCAGTCTTTGAATTATTATTCAACCGCTAATTAATTAATATTCTGTCAGTGTAATAAAAATTATGTACTATTTTTTTTTTCATCAGCGCCTGTGACAGGCGTTCGAAACTGACAAAACAAACATCTGAATATTTTTATAAACTATGTAAAAATATTATCTTTGAACCTCATTTAACAATACAAAAAATGATAGAACAGGTTGGGTTCCATAGTAACAAATGAATAGAATAATATAAGTCAATAAAATATAATAATATTTTTGATTATATATCATATATATACTATTACTGCCTTACAAATAAACAAAGAATAAGCTCCGAATAGTTATTCCGAGTTTGGTCCTTATCTTGTAAACGTCATTTCAAATTAGAGTAAAAGAGACAAAACACAATAACAGTTCGGAGCTTTTTCTTTGTTTATTTGTAAAGCACTTAATAAAGAGGTAACGTTTGTGACTTTGTTTGTTTGTTTGTATGTCGGGGCTAATCTCTGGAACTACTGATGCAATTCCAAAAATTCTTTCACTGATATAATGCTACATTCCTTGCGAGTAACATAGGCTAAATTTTATTTAAAAAACCGGCTAAGTGCGAGTTGGACTCGCGCACGAAGGGTTCTGTACCATTATCTATAAAAACGGCAAAAAAATCATGTCTGTGGTATCGGAGCCCCATTTAAATATTGATTTTATTTTGTTTTAGTATTTGTTGTTATAACAACAAATACTAAAACAAAATAAAAAAACTAAACAAACTAACAAATAAATACGCTATAGCGTACCGAGAAAAAAAATCGAAAAAAAAACATCGTTTGTTGTATGGGAGCCCCCCTTAAATATTTGTTTTATTTTAATTTAATTATCAATTTTTTTCTTTGTAACTAAATATTCTGTGAATATTTCAATCGTCTACTTGTTGCCGTTATCAATATCGAGCAAAAACGAGCAAAAAGAATACCTTTGTTGTATGGGAGCCCCCTTAAATATTTATTTATTGTTTTTTAGTGTTTGTTGTTATAGCGGCAACAGAAATACATTATCTGTGAAAATTTCAACTGTCTAACTATCACGGTTCATGAGATACAGTCTGGTGACAGACGGACAGACAGACGGACGGACAGTAATAGGGTCCTGTTTTACCCTTTGGGTACGGAACTCTAAAAAGAGTTTTTTTTTAAATCTTACATCTACGCGGACGTAGTCGCGAGTAAAGTCCTAGTACTCAATATTTTATTGTCAACCATAAGTGATCAATCTATCTGTCTATATATATATCTCACGCTAGCATAGCCGCGAGCGACAGCTAGTATGTTTTATTTTAGTGTTATTATATTATCCTACCGTAGTTCAGTAAAAGTATTACTTGTTCGAAGGGTGCATGATACAATCCTGGTGATTCTGCTTGCTGCTGTTTGTTAAGGCGAGGGTTTCCATAAAACGGTGTTTTTAAATGAGTTTTATTCGAAATGTATAAAAATTTAAAATCTAAAAAAAATATATGTTATTCATTGGCCTTTTATCTAGTAATTTCGGCTGGTATTTTACAATTTCCTGCAACGAATACAATATCAAACACACGTCTTATTAATAAACTAAATATCATTTTATTCAGGCTATACACCGTTTCAGACGAAGAAAAATATACCAATCTAATTGTCTTTGAATATGTAGAAAGTAATTGTCGGCCATTATAATTTTAATAATAAGTCAACTTTTAATAAAATCCACATTATTGCCTAATTCGACGCTCGCGCCATCATTCAGTCCTGAGCGGAACGCTTTGGAAATCTCACAGTCGGAAACGCTCGCCTCAGCAGTTTATGTGTCATCATAAATAGCTTTGTTTGTTTAGTTAACTCATCACTTACCATCAGGTGAGATATAGTCAAATGCAAGCCTATCGAATTATAAAAAAGTAGTTGTTAAATAGGAACCATGTACTTGCAGAAAAAAAATAAAAATAAGGTGGGAATTTATATAGCATCAGCTAGAATCAGCGGGTGTGCTATAGATACAAAATTCCGAGGTGACGCTACATCACTCCTCAAGAAAACCGCTGACGCTACATACCTATAAATGTAATATATATAAAAAGAAGTTATGATTCATCACCGCTCAAACTCTTGGACCGAGAAAGCTGACATTTTGCTGGCAGGTCCCTTATGTAACGTAAGCAAGAGGTAAGACGGGATTTTTCCGACATTCCCTCGGGTTCACAACATACGGGTGTTACGTGAACGTGTGAGGTCGGTCGCTAGTAGTAGTAACTAATATTATAAAGAGGTAAATTGTTCGTATGGGTGAGTCCTTATATCTACAGCTTCATGGGTAATTCTTTTATTTATTCAAAATCAAAGTCAAAAAGGAGGAGGTTCAATCGGTTGTATATAATTATGTATTTTTTATGTAATATATGTTCGCGCATATCTCGATATGCGGTTCGTTCTATTGGCTTGGCACCGACTTCAAAACTATTAAATTAAATTTAATAGGTATTTTACTGTATGTAGGAGGTAATCTCGGAAACTACTTTTAAAAATTTCGATTTTTTTTTTTCACTAATGTGTAGAAAAGACAGGTTAAACATAGGCCATATATTTGATTTTGCCAAATAATAGCTCACGGAAAAATACGAAAATCATGGGAACAGGCAAAATGCTCGTTAGTAAATAAATAGGCACTTTCAACCTAGAAATGCCTAATCCCAGCATTGCGATGTTTATTTATTTAATTAATAGCTTAAAGATTTACAGTCAAATATTATGTATTACCTACCTACAGTACTATTTTCCACAGATATTTTATATAAGTAAGTTGCTTTAGCTTGTTAAAAAGGTGTTAACAATAAATATTAGACAGATTATATTTAAACTCGAATATATAAAGACAAGTTATCATGAAATGAGTCAGTCAATGAAGTACTGGCTATTTTATATATCTAACTACCAGACTACGAGTACAACAATATTACTAAAGCTCGGACTTAAAACAAGTCCTACACATCAATAAAGTGAACTTAAAATCAGTGACTTTGACTTATTCGTCAACTGGCATGTGTGAAAGTGGCGAGTGCGCGCGAGTTGGCACCTCCCGATTTTACCTGTTTTATTTGTCGTCAACTCGCACGCGCATTTAAAGTATAGTGAAAGAAAAACGGATTGACACCAAAAACTATAAATAACTAGCTATTTCCCGTGTTGGCTCTGATTCAGTTAAGTACTGACTTAGAGATTTCGATTAAGAGGTGTGGAAGGAGGCGAGGGGGACGCGGCCGATGACGCATGAACATGAAACATGCTATCTCTCGTCCGTCGCCTACTCGCAACCCTCTGCGAAGGAGATAGGTGTGTACGTTTTTACAATAAAGTTCCAAGTAATATCCAAAAACTAGATATTAATAAATTTAAAATCGCTATTAAAGAAAAGCTTTATAAAAAAGCTTATTAAGTGTCTGATTACATTGAAGACAAAACAGCATGGGTTTAAAATGCTCCAATCTATTTCTAATCCAAATATTGTTAAGTTTTTTTTTTTAAACTTTTATAACTTGGTAACGTAACGGCATATAATTTTGTAAATGTCGTTACATATTGAATTAAAGCTGTGGAGTATCTTGCGCTTATTCTTCTCCACAGCTAAAATATAAACGTCCTGAATGGGTAGTAGGTAAAAAAATTATGGACGATTCAAAAGCACTTTTCTAAAGTTTATTTGAATAAAGAATATTTGACTTTGACTTTGACTTTAGGCGCTATGAGTTTTGTCTTTAAATAAATAAATAAGAGACTCACCCACACAGTTTTATTGTGCAATCAGTCAAGTTGACGTAACGACGGACGCTTAATACTTTATTTTACGCTTGCAACTCGGTCCGGACCGATTGAATGTAAGACACGGACCGGTCCGTGTCTTACATTCAAACATTTCTATCTAGACTAACCCGACCACGCATAAAAACATTTTAGCTCCCTTCGAGATCTGTTGCTGGGCCCTGGAAATATACACTCTAATTAATTCTGAATATGTTCGGAAGCATGAGAGAGTAATAAAAATATTAGGAACTAAGAAATTTATGAAAAAAATATATAGGTATTTAACTTTATACACAAGAGATATTAATACAGGACTTCGAAGTTTATTGAACTCCCCGTGGCAGAGAAGAGATAGTACTAGGTTTAGTCTGAACTATTTATAGTTTTGACGTCAATAATTGTCTGTGAAGGCTTATATTGAATAAATGATTTGACTTTGACTGATTGAAGAGGAGGAGACGCCCACATTAACCGGGATCGCCCCTAGCCCCGGTATATGCTCAAGGCATTTTTACCAAGTAAAAACGCTTCAGTCTTGAATCAAGACTTTCCTTTGTTTAAGTTTTGATATACATCATATACATATTTATTATCTAACTTTTTTATAACTGTGCTTTGGTTCGAGTATTGCTCCTTCGTTATTTAAGTTGTTTCTAACAGTAGAGACTTTTTAATGACTTTTCTGTTGTACCTATAAGTTTGTAGCTATTCATTTATTGCATAAGTCGATAGTCTTCCTAAGATAATAAAGAAATAAATAAACTAACTGAAAAACTTATAATTTACATTTCTTAAACTAGGCGTCACCTTAATTTAGGTTGCCACGGCCTGCTTAAGAATATAAAGGAATAGGTTTAGTATTAAAGGTAACAGAAGCAGATGAATCAAAATAAAACGAAATCTTAGTATTGTGAACATTTCTTAAATATTCTATAATTATGTTACTTGAATATGGCTAAATACGCTATTTGTGGACGTAGGCATGTTTATGTTCATAAACCATTAAAAAAAGAGATTAATACGGCACAGGCGGACAATATGAATGCTCTACCTCCATAGCGAATGCAAAAGCTTTTAATAATAATGGACTAATGTGCAATGCTCGCTCATAATGGCAACCCCAACACATTAACAAAACTTAATATTAAACCTAATTAAAACGCATTAAGCATTAAGTCCGCAACGATGTATTTCAATAAAGGTAATTCAACGATCGCTAAAGTGGCCGTATGAAATGGAAAATGAGGTAAAATTTATTAAAATGGACGATAAATATTTAAACGTCATCATCAGCTGACCAACGACCTACTATGTGTCCCACTGCTGGGCTCCATCATACCCACCACCATCACCAACTTATTTTATGTCTCCACTGCTGGGGCACGAGCCTTCCCTAAAGATAGATTATTATTATATTCCTCTCTCAAAAAAGAAAAGCCGGGACCAATGGGATACGTGCCTTCGGAAATACGAAGGAGCCCGAGTTGATACGTTTTTGGTTACGCATCCGATGACCGGCATTTACGAAAGTTGTCTTACCTTAGCAATCGCAGACCTAGGGCGTTAAGTGCCATCGAGCTCAGATCTTCATATATACCCATTTCCTCAGTATTTTTTTTTTACATGTTGTGATTGTCCTTTACATTTTGTGTTTTTATTTGTGATGGAAAGTGTCCTTTATGATAGGGCTTTTTCCAATATTTATGACGCTGTAAGGGAGAAAAGAGCTGGACACTTGCTGAGTTTCTTGCCGGTTCTTCTCAGTACAAGATCTCCCGCCCAGAGTAGATAGACTTACGAACCGATGGCTTAAAATGACGTTCATAAGAGCTATTTGTAGCCTAAACTGAATAAATGATTTTGAATTTTGAATTTATTTTTTTTGCAGTGCGCTTCCACCTACGGCGGAGATGAAGGCCAATTGGTAACCCGCAATAAATAAAAAAAATCACAGATTTCGTGCCTCACACGACTATCGAGCACATTGGAAATGATTCTATGGAATTCGGAAAAATATTGAAAATAGGGATAAGGAAAAGGTTACAAAATAAAACTACAACTTTGAATGATAATTATTTTATTCTTAGATTAACATAAGTATCCTCGACATAACGCCTGTGAACAAACAAATTGCAAAATTTCCATACTCGTATCGAAGTTTAAATAATTGTTGCCGTGGCGCATATAAGTATACATATTTCATTTTTCGATTAATAAGCAGGATATAATAATGGTCAAAGTACAAGTAAATTATTACACGACAAATCCGTAGTCAACTCGAGAAATGGTTAAAAAAAGGTTAGGCTACAGGGCAAACCCTTAACCCGATCGTCTTTGTTTTAGGCTCAAATTGTAGCTGACTAAATTGTCCAGAGGTATTTTTCTCAAATTTTTGATATCATTCTTCGTTTCCAAAATATCGAGCGCCAAAATCAAAAATTCGGTTTTTTTTTAAATTATTTCGGCTATAACTTTTTCGTTATTGACTTTCTCGAATAATGCTTTTTGCACCTTACAGCTCTCGTGAATAGGTACGCGTCTTTTGAGCCTTTTTTTGAATATTATATTTTCACAACTCTTTGAGATATAAGGGATCGCACTTTTTCGTGAAATCGGAGCCTACACTGGAGCGAACGAAAAGACATTTCCAATGTCAAAACAGACACCGTAAGTAGACATGCATCTAATGATCAAGGCTTGAAAAACTACTGCTAGAAAACTGAATTTCCTACTTAAAATTACTAATATTAAGACTTTTCACTTAGCAAGCAGATGCTGGTCCAAAAGAGCTTCCCAGTTCAAACGGCATTAGTGTCAGCTCTCCCTACAACTTAGCTGTAAGTGACTGCGCTTGTAAAAAGCCTATTAAGTTTGCACTGTTCTAAAGAGCGTTGCTAGATTGCATTGTAAAATGTTTCTTTAAATTTTTTTCTTTTCTAGTCTTTATATCGCATTGGTTTCATGTCACCAGCTCCTCTAGACAAGTGGCATAACGCTAATAGAATAGAAATGAAATGGAATGATTCTGTACGGGATTGACATAAGTCAACGATACGTATAAATGACGTTTATGTCAATCCCATACAATAATAAATCTATTTCATTTCTATTCTATTAGCGTTATGCCACTTGTCTAGGGGGCTGATAAGAAAATCCCAATACGAACTTTCAATCTCTAGTTTACTTACTAAATGGTTGAATTTTCAAAAACCTCCGAATTTTAAAGTTAAAGCAATAAAATAAAAAATATAAAATCAATTAACATTTATTATGTTAGTCAGTCAGTGAGTCAGACAAGTCAGACAAGTCAGACAAATTCGTTTAAGTATTTATAAAAATCTAATAAATTTATGTAAATACTTATATTGTTTAGAAAAAGAAAAAATATTAGATCCTTCTTGAAACGGCCGATGTTTTCTAATATCCTATTCTATAATTCCTGTGAGACAAGAGCTGTTTCACTTAGTTTTTAAGTTAAAGAAGCTTTAAAAATCAGCCACTTATTCTCGTAGTTATTTTATAATTATTAAGCTGACAGTTTTGCTTTGTCCTTCCTCAAAATAACCGATTCGGTGTCACCACCAAACAAGCAAAATATATTTGAACGATACTCCAAGAAATATGCAAATTGTATCTTGTATCGCATTAATTTCTAAAGAGATTACTCTCGCTTACCATTCGATAATAAAAAGCGTCAGTTTTTTATCTCCAAGCTCTGATACAATTAATGTCATCGATGTAGATATAAGTGGCCTTAATAACTTCTTATTTTAGTAAAAAAAGAAATAAGGCATAAAAAGCTCATGCCTACGACACCTATACAAATAAGTTTGATGATGCGTTTCCTAGAATGGTGAAATTCTGTAAGAAAGACCCTTGATGATAGTGATGATGATGCAATAAATAATTATGACTTAGACGGGATATACCGCATTTAAAAAAAATCTGTATATTATTAATACGTGAAGCAAAAACTTTGTACCCCTTTTTTACGAAAATTGCGGGGACGGAGGAGTATGAAATTTCGCACACTTAGGGTCTTATAAATAAACAAAGAATAAGTAAGGTGCGAATAGTTATTCCGTGTTTTGTTATTGTCATGTAAACGTCATTTCAAATTAGAGTAAAAGAGACAAAACACGGAATAACTATTCTGACCTTATTCTTTGTTTATTTGTGAGGCACTTATAGTTTATATAGAGAAGGTTATCCGAATGTTAATATTAAAAAAAAATTATGCATAAAAATACATTGAATCAAAAAAACAAACATTACACACACTACCATGTATTTAACACACACGCATATGTATTTGACTCACACGCTTATGTACTTATTCTTTTCAAAAATTTCAAAAATGGAAGAGGAGCGGCCGAAGTCTGTCAATGCCAATCCAAACTCACATTTTATCTTTTTAATTTTTCATTGCATAAGATACAATCCGTGCAGCCTTAATAAAATTACGGTCGAATTTCAACCACTGGGTGACCACTAGTTATTATTATTCCGCTATTAACACATTACTAAATAACAAGCTCTTAACCCACCTACAAAGTTAATATGTTTGTGTTCGGTATGGATTCTAGTCAGCAGTCTAGCTATTGAATCACGCATTCAACCTGAGCATCCATCCATGTGGCTACCAACGCTTATTTTCTGGGGTAAATGGGATACGGGTGTTCAAGACAACACCTCGTTTTGTGACCATTTAAAACGGCCGATCTTTACTCGCGCTATCATAAAGTCGAAAATACGTAGCGCCTGCGACGATTGAGACCGCTTAGAAATTAACAGAATCTTAAAGATTAATTAACAGAATATTAAAAAAATTGTTTTAGTTATCAAAATATGCAGCTACTAAATTACGATTATTGATGTTATAAATGTATTTGAGTGGTTTCCAAGCATATAAATAAAGTAATTTCGTTGTAACTCAACAATAGTGATTTTTTAGAGATGTTTTCGAAAATAATTATTATGATCGAGTCAAAATTATACAATTGTGTATTTGAGCAAGCAGATTCAAGATAAAGAAATGAATTTACCTATATCAACTTTACAGATTCGTTAGTCACATTATAGTCACTTTTCGACGAAATTTAATGCATTTGAGAAGCTCGGTGGCGCAGTGGTTAACGCGCCCGGTCTGCGAGTGCTGAGGTTAAGCAATTTTCGCAATGGCCGGTCATAGGATAGGTGACCAAAAGTATTTCATCTCGAGCTCCTCCGTGCTTCAGAAGGCACGTAAAGCCGTTGGTCCCGGTTGCATTAGCAGTCGTTAATAACCACCAATCCGCACTGGGCCCGCGTGGTGGTTTAAAAGCCCGTTCTCCCTATCCATCTATAGGGAAGGCTCGTGCCCCAGCAGTAGGGACATAAAATGAGCTGATGATGATGATGACAGTGTATTTTTTCAGTGTTTCGCCTCATGCGGGTGAAGTCGCAATCATTCGCTAGTATGTATAAGCGTGCGTGTGTGGACGGAAAGAACCCATATTATTGGCCACTTTTATATCGTTAACAACCCCTCTTCCTTTTAACTTGACTCAATCCGGTTAGAAGACTTTTTTATTGATAAATGGATACCGTTTTCAGACATCAGTCAATGCCTCCCAACGTTTCGGATAATATAAATAAAGAGTTTGAGGCACACGAGATTCTAAAGCTTAAAATGGCGGCTGTCTGAACATTTTTCGTTCGCCTTCAGAAGACCAAATATTTAGTAGTATGTACCTATCTATGTCGTGTAAAGATTAAAGTTGTACACTGTTCTCGCCAATCTTCTAAGATTAAATACTTATTTTAAAAACATCTTAATTAAAAATCGAAAAATTTATATTTGGAATATAACTTTATATATGTACAGATAGTAGGCAAAGGCGGTCTTATCGTTATATAAGTGCGTCGTTGAAAAAAAATTATACTCTTTTTGTAATCAAATCATTTATTTAATTTAATTACTACTTCTTTATTTTTTACTAGCAGCCGCTCGCGGTTTCACCCGCGGGGTTCCCGTTCCCGTGGGAATATCGGGATAAAAAATATCCTTTGTTATAATCCAGGTTATAAACTATATGTATGCCGAATTTCATCCAAATCCATCCATCCGTTGCAGCGTGAAGAAGCAACAAATATACGAACATACACACAAACTTTCGCATTTAAAATATTAGTGTGATAAGTTTGTATTTGGCACATCAGCGCCATTAAGCTAAAACCAAAGAAAAATATAAAAAACGACGGGTTGCACTCCGGGAGTGCCGGCAGAAGTGAAAACTTGAATATTAACGTTGTGCAATTTTGATATTTTGGAATGGTTAGGGAATAATTTTGCACGAATTGCTTCAATTATCAGTATAAAAGTACTATCATTTATGTGGTAGAATACAATATTTATTTATTGCGCTATCGTACACAAACATGACAATTTATATTACATTAAAAAGCACTCGAACATTCGCGCAAGCGCCCTGCGCCGCCTAAACGAAACAGCAGGCATACATTTTCGCCGCGCCGTAGAAAGAGAGGGGGATACTTCCTCTCCTACGCCGCGCCGGCTGTCATCCGTCTTACGAATTTTCGATCAGGCCACGTGTCCTGACGCGAATTCAACATTTTTTACCCATTACAAAAAAGTGTACAACGCCGCTAAAGAAGTTTTCACTACAATAAAAAGATATGAAACTTAAAATTTACGCAAATGTAACTATTAACTCCGTAACAAAAGCCATAAAGCTCAATTCAACTGATGTTACGCATCATATACTTCACAAAATAACATTAAAACATTCCTATCAACTCAAATAGACAAGCAAATAAAATAGATCGGTCTCTTTCAAAATAAATACACTCGTCAAACAGAATCGGTGAGGTGCAAAACGCCTCGCCTCAAAGGACGACCTCAAACACGATATCTCTTTGCTACGCGTAGGTATCGAAAAATACAGGGTGTTTCTTAATAGGACGACACCTGCGAGGAAACACGTTGTAACTCAGTTTTAGGAATGATTTATTCAAATAAACTTAAAAGCATATTAAATTAAACTACTTAAAACTAAACTCATAAAATCTATATCTACTACTATTTCTAAATAAAAAAATTGACTAAAATCACCCCTATCAGGCAGAATACCCAGTAAGCTAGCAGCATTGCCTCTTTGGATAGCGAAGCTTATTCGCTGTCCCAGTAGCTGCTAGCTCTGGGGTCCCGGGTGGATTCTGCTAATTTGATTGATATTATAGTTTGCGGTGATTTTGAATTACACTCATGCTCTTACTCACTACTCACCTAATTTTGTGTTACAATGTTTTTCCTTGCAGGTGTTATATAATCCCAAAACATAGCCTTGCAACCAAGTATTAAGAATACCGTGATAACAGGCAAAATCAAATTCGCTCAGGCTGGTAGAAAATTAACCATGAGAGACTACGTAATTTATGTTGCAAAAGTTTTATATGAATAGTTAAAGTAAGGCTCCGAATTCGAAACGATATCATTAGTGTTTATACACATATTACCAAACACCTTGTATCAGCCGCAAAACAAACATGTTCGTCGGAAATTTTATTGTGGCCCGAGATGATGCAATTACTAAACGCTTAACGAGGGATGAAAATATAAAGAAAAAAAATGCTCGTCCCGACGCGTAGGCTCGAGAGGGTCCGCCGCCCGCTCTAATTTCCCGAAATTTACAATAGTAGGGTACAACGGGTACATTACTACGACACAAAGTAAGAAGGCTGCAGAAGGTCAACTTCAAACATACCGCACTCGAACAACGCACTGATAGACCCTGTCAAGGACACGGTATCTCGCCACAGCTGCGCTCGAAATTGTCTGGGTGCCCAGTGTGAATTACATTCGTCATTCGATCACGTTAACGAAAACGAGAATTTGTATGGCAAAATTTTAACTCAAAGTCAAAGTCAAATATTTTTATTCAAATAAACTTTAGAAAAGTGCTTTTGAATCGTCCAAAAGTTTTTTTTTACCTACTACCCATTCGGGACGTCTAATTTTTAGGCTGTAGAGAAGAATGGGCGCAAGAAACTCCACAGCTTTAATATAATATATAACGACATTTACAAAATTATATGCCGTTACCAAGTTATACAAAAAACGTTAACAATATTTTAAATTAGAAATACCTGTTGGAGTGCCCGTTGGAGTGACTCTCGTAACTCTTCTCGTAAGTCCCCAGGAGGCGCTGCTTCAATGTCATTTTAATTTTTGATTTCGTAAAAGTAATCGAATGAATATGGATAGTAAACAAAACTCGTACTGTCCATAAATGACCAGCCCGAGCGCAGCTGTGGCGAGTTACCGTGTCCTTGAGAGGTTGTCTGTGTGTACGTTGAGTGGCGGCCTGCGGTCGCCACATAATTTCGTATCCTCACGTAGTTTGTACACGTATTCCTAATCGCGTGTAGATCTGATAAAGATAAGAACACGGCATTCTCCCTCCAACATCTACATAGTTATTATTGTATAAATAGGTAAGGTTTAAATAATAAGCCAGTCACACTGTAGTCACTGTAAATATACAACATCACATAAAGAGACGCAGTCGTTATTTACCATCGCCATGGAACCCTCCATCATCCCAACCACACATACCTTGACCTCAGGAACACGTTGCTAGAGCGTCTTTTTATGTAGCTTATCTTCTGCAGTCATCTTATTTTGTGACTAAGATGTCTTCTAATGGAATGGGCCCACGTCACGCCGCGCCGTTTACACTCACTTCTTGTGTTATGTTGTATTCAACATCTGGATATACAGATAGCGAATGACAAAATCCATCTATACACCGAGACATTTTAGTGGTTGTTTTCCCGCAGGTGGGTAGATCAGACCATGAAACTGAACAACTTTCCCCAAGAAACATAGGTCAAAAAACGAGATAATTTTTCACTTTTCTATACAAAGCCTCTATTGACCGAGCATGGTTTGTATGGGAAAGTTGAAAAATTATCTCGTTTTTTGACCTATGATTATTGGGGAATGTTGTTCAGTTTCATGGTCTGATCTACCCACCTGCGCGAAAACAACAACTGAAATGTCTCGGTATATAAACAACGTGTAACAGAATAGTGTGGTAAAATTAAAAGATCCAAAGTGTATCCGATCTTAAAAACACTTGCTGAGTTTCTTGCCGGTTCTTCTCAGTACAAGATCTCCCGCCCAGAGTAGACTTACGAACCGATGGCATAATGACGTTTATAAGAGCTATTTGTAACCTAAACTGAATAAATGATTTTGAATTGAATAAAATAAAAATTAAAGTTAATAATTGCGTCTTAGTAACAACACACACCTACAAGATCTAGATCGGATACACTTTGGATCTTTTCATTTTTATCACACATTTCTGTTACACGTTGTATACATACCAATACTATTGATTGCCCAGTGGTCGCAATTAATTATAGTATTTTATATTTAATATGTTGTTTTCTAAAGTTTGCGCGAACACTACACATTGAAATGAAACAAATTTTACGGATCTACTCGCGTTTATTTTACACCTTACTTATTTAATGTTTATCATGACGTTTCGAACCCTTTGCAGGGTCCGTGGTCACAGGGAGACTGAGGTGTTGGTCATCTCATAATTAGTTGGTAGCTTGTATACCCTCATTTAAATTTAATCAGGTGCGTTCCGTTTTACGCAGAAAGAGCTTATAGTATCTTTTGGTCTGGCAGTATGGTGTCGGGGCTGGGATTTAATATTTTGTATGATGGGATCCCAAGCTGGTGGTAGATTCCAACCATCTTCTCTATTAAAATTAGGATATATGTATTTATATGTAATGTAACACATAATAAACATAAATTTTATCTTTCCGCACTTCTACACTAGATGAACTTTAATTGCGCGCAATGTGCTTAAAAACGAACAAAGTTTTCTCTTATACTATAGATAGTAAATTGCGCATACTATCTAGGCCCACTCCCACGCCTATAAGTACATTTACGTGCTATTGTTATCGCACCATAAACAAAACACTGGCGAGGCTTATAGACCTTCATCAATGATAGTAACGGCTATAGACAGTTCATCGTGCAAAAAGGCGTATATAACCTCCGTACGCAAACAATTCAACCATAAATTATGCCTAAACAACTGGGTCACTATGTAACTCTCAACTAGTCCTTATTGTCTATGAATAAGGTTTAGTCTAGCTTGATGTTAATCGATGTTGTAGATTACGTAAATAGCTAACAAAAAGGTTCATACTTTATTAACATCTTTTAATGGAGCTAAAAACAAAACAGTACGTTACACAACGATTTAATATTAAAGCAATGGAATTATGGTCATTTGAAAATCTAAATTTTTATGTTAGTTATAAAAGTAAGTAAATAGCCTATATACTTTCCCACTACTGGGCAAAGGACACCTATAGGACCTTATAGGCTATTTACTTAACTTCCAATAATTTGCTAAAGTATTTATAAAATGTCTCGACGTCATCGTTTTGTGAATTTACGGGAGTGACCTTGTGCTAAGACGACGAGCCGACCGTATCCCTTGAAGGGATTTTCTTTTATCCCTATCTTTTATAGCGTCAATGTTAGATAAATCCTCTTTAACTTACAAATAATTAGAAGTTTAAGGATATTTAAGACAAAGATGGATGGCAGCTTTATAACAATGTTGTTTAAAAAAAAGTTAGTAATTAAACAAAGACAAATATCGCTGTAAACGTATTATTACGATTAATGAGCTAATTAATGAGTAAATATTTGGATTAATGATCTAGATATAATAATAAGAATAAGACCTAGCACATAAGTTAAAATTTATTGAACAGAAAACTTCTTATTATAAATACACTCCACAGACAATTTAAGACTATAAAGAATCATCATCTCAGCCAAAAGTCGTCCACTGCTGGACAAAGGCCTCCCCCAAGGATCTGCATATCATGGGGGGTATTTGCCGTAATCGCCACGCTTGGCAGGGTTGAGATGGGGTGGTGCAATTCTTTATCCCCGGCACCACACAGGGAAATAAACTATAAAGAATACAAGATCACTATAAAGAATACAAGATTATTTATAACAGATCGTACAATTCACTACAATAGACCAGACATCACTTTACATGACAAAATTAACAAAGCAGTGTACTTAAGAGGCCTATTATATCTCAACTGTGATTTTTGCGTAAAATGCCGATTTTCGCATTTTGTAGTAATTTTCCAGTTGTATTTATCGTTTTTATCGAAATAGGATAATAAATTCATGCTTAGTATTTCAAATTTCCACTCTGCGAGAAAAAGCTGAGTTCGGACGGCCGGCGCATCGCATTTTATAGTAAGTTTGCAGTTGTATTTATCGTTTTTATCGAAATAGGATAATAAATTAATTATAAAATATTTGTTCCTCATGAAGTAACAATTATTCTGGTATAAATTTTGCTCAATAATATTATCGTAGATAGGAGAAATTCACAGCGATATTAAAGCGATTTTCGAAGTTTTTTGGTGTAGAATAAGATTTTTTAGAGGCCGCTACAAACTATTCGACTATATATGAGATAACATTCTATTTTTTTATTTCATTTGTTTAGAACAGTAGTTCAATCTAGGAGGTCAAAAAAGTGCCTTCGCGCATTTTATGAAAATCTTTCTCTGCTATTTTGGGTTTCATTAAAAAGTTAAGCAAAATTTACAAAAAGCGAGGCCGCTACGAACTATGCCAATAGCTATTTTACACTACTCAATAAATCAAAATTGTTAATGTATTTTCGTTTCTGAGATCGAGAACGCCAAAAATGGCCATTTTACGGAAAAATCATAGTCAAAATGTAATAGGGCCCTTAATAGCCATTAGCGTCCCAAACACTCACAACCTACACACAACACAACACACACAGAAAAAATAACTAAATACACTTACTTAGCGACAGAACTAAAAACGCAGTGGTGAGTCGATACTGTCACTATGGTACCTATAATAGTCTCAACAAGTCTCAACAAGAGTCATACCTCATACCTTACATAATAGTTTAAAAACACTAAACATTCATCCACGCACATACATCATCATGCAGAAGGCGGCAGTTCTTAATACATGCAGGATTGTCCGAAATACTAGTCTTCTGAATCCCAGTAGATAAAATAAGTTCACACTCACTAATAAACCTACTACTCCCTCCTCAAGATCCAACTCCATCCTCAAGGTCGGCAACGCATCCGCGATTACTTTGGTTTTGCGGGTGTCCATGGGCAGCGGTGATTGCTTTCCATCAGGTGACCCGCCTGCTCGTTTGCCTCCTTTTAACATTAAAAAAAAAACATTCAGCTTTCACACTCACTTTCGCAGACATGACAATGCTCACACACTTAACTTCCTATACTTGGCAAAAGCCCGTAGAGGAAGATAATATACTTCTTTCTTAAACAGAAAGAGTTTATGACAAAATTTATGACAGATTGTTTATTTAATTTAATGTATTTTATATGTCTAATTAAAAAAATATATTAGCATTCTGCACTCCTTCTCTATATAAACTATAAGTGTGTGAAATTTCATTTGCCTCCGACCGCGCAATTTTCGTAAAAAGGGGTAGGTACAAAGGTTTTGCTTCACGTATTAATATATATAGATTTTGTCGATATAATTCCCCCATTCTAACCCACTTTGTTCTTAGATGTATTTTGATCATTAAAATAGTAAGAAAGTAGGGTAGTGGCTCCAGTGATCGACAGGAACTAGTGACAGACTACTTTTTCCTTAAATCATTAGACGTTGGGGTCAGCAACAGACTGTTTTGTAACTGTAGCGACAGTTGAATAAAGACCACTTACATAGCTGTCATCTAGTAAAAGGAGATCACCCAAGTTGGGCTATTTTCAAAAGTACCGGCCAACAAAAAAAAACTTAATATTTTATTAGACCATAACATAATGAACATTTTTTATTATGACACCAAAGTTGTAAGTCCAGTCTTTGAATTATTATTCAACCGCTAATTAATTAATATTCTGTCAGTGTAATAAAAATTATGTACTATTTTATTTTCCATCAGCGCCTGTGACATTCGTAAGTGACAAAGTGAACAAACAAGAAAGTGACAAAACAAACATCTGAATATTTTTATAAACTATGTAAAAATATTATCTTTGAACCTCATTTAACAATACAAAAAATGATAGAACAGGTTGGGTTCCATAGTAACAAATGAATAGAATAATATAAGTCAATAAAATATAATAATATTTTTGATTGGCCGGCACTTTCAGAATTAGCCCAAAAATGTATGGACGGTGAATGATGTCCTTTCAATGTAATTCTATATCGCCTCGGTGGCCGAGTGGCAGAGCGCTGGGAGCGAGGGAAGCGAGGGAACGGGAACCACGCAGGTGAAACCAGCCGGCCGTTAGTCTGCTTATAATAAGAAGACACAACTGTAGACTTAGCACATGGGTAAAAATAAATAATAAAAAAAATAAAAAATAATAATAATAATAATGCCTAAGTAAATACGTAATAATTAATGCCTAAGTAATTTAATGTCAATTATAAACATAATATACACTGCACAGCTTATACATTAAAAAATCTTTATTTACAAATTTTTTTATATTTTTTTACAACACGGTCAAGGCTACGCTCATGGGCACTTTACTGATAATCGTTACGGGCACCGTCCTTGTGGTCACTCCTGGTTGTTGCTGAAAATCAGCGATTCACTAGCTATGCGAGTGAATACCACGCTGAGCAACGACCCTTTTGAGATGCTGCGGCACACACACATTTTTGTATTTTTAATACTTGTGTTATGAAATTATGTTTAGTGTAATTGTTGTTTTTTTATTTACGATTGTATATTGTGTGTGTCTATAGTGTCCAAATAAAGACGTTATCTATCTATCTATCTATCTACGTCGCCTTAACATAAATGTTTGTAAATGTTTATATAATTTTTAACGCAAATTTTGTTGCGAACAAATTACAAAAACACAAATGTTGAAAAAATTTTTTTTCCACGAGCAGGGTTTGAACCTGCACCCTTCTGACATACTGGGTCAGGTGCTCTTCCAATTGAGCTTTCGTGGTTCTAACCAGCCCGCCGAAATTATTCAACACTATTTACTTTTTACTTTGAAAGCCAAAGGCGCCCATTCAATGTTAACAACTACCGTCATTAACATCCGATCATAATATTTTATTATTATTTTTTTATATTTTTTTATATAAATGTTTGTAGCATTGTCGTGTTCCGGCAGCTAGAGATTAGACAGCCAGTGCTTCAGAAGTTGAGGAAAAATTGGTAGTGGTAATGCAGGTAACGTTATTTAGAAATGTATCGTTACTTTCTTTGTTACTTAATGCGCTTTAGCCAATCCGCGAAGAGCGGATAGTTAATTTATCGGTAGAAATACAACCTAGGTAACGATTTTGCGTATAACGGATAACGTAACCTTTGCTTTTCAGGGTATCTTCGTATGACAGAAATATCGTTACCTAAAAACGGTATTCAAAACTTTGTTCTAAATGTGAGTGACAAAAAGATCTTGATAATCTATCTGATACTTATCGGGAAGTAGCAAGCCTCAAAATATGGTAACCCTTATTAGCCAATTATGTTAAAACAGCCATCTAGATAGCTATTATGCGGCCATAAAAACAAGCTCGCAACGTTTTAACTGCAAACAAACGACGCTCGTATTTTACAGTTTAGAATGTGTAAACGCAAAACGCGGCTGTTAACGTAACAAATGACGATCGTTTAATGCTCGCACTCGACACATTATCTATATTATATTATACAACTAATAAACGGAAAGGCCGTACATAATTATACTGTTATGTATTGTGTCCCTAACATCAACGTCAAGCTCGAAACAAAATAAATCTGTAAGTAATACTTAAAGAAAAAAACTTTGTACCTACCCCTTTTTAAGCTCATTGCGCGTATCACGCGAAGTATGTGAGATTTGGCATTATTAAAGTTCAGAAAAGAAGTTTAGTGTACTAGAAAAAATTCTCACCTCTCAGAGGAACAAGTAAAAGAAATGTTTTTTCTTACACCATAGACTACACACCGCCCTTTAACAGTGGATGGTCGTATCCAGTGCGTCAAGGTCGTTTTTGTTTTGTTTTATTTATTGTGCATTTTAATTTTTTTCTTGTAGCTAACATTAGTGTTTAAGGTCTATTGTAATTACTAACAGTCTATGAAATTATTCTGAAATAAATACTCATTATTTTCATACTCTTTATTTATTTTCTTTCTTAAAACTAGATTTTTACAATATTTTAATATAAAAAAATAAAACATTATAAAAACCTCATTAATTTCGTTTCGTTTCGTTTCATTTCATTTCAACATTATAAAAACCTAATCCTAGAGTACCGCCAGCAGCGGGGCAGGGCTCAAGCTACCGGTGGTGGTCAGGTCTGCAAAGTTAGGAAGTTAGGACAGTACGTGCCGTGTCAAGAAATACTGCTTTCTGAATCGGACCCCCCTATTATTACTGTTATTATGATAGCAACCATTTGCTGCTGTATCAAGTAAGTATAATAAAAAATAAAATAAGATTCCTCGGCGGCATTTTTTGAATCCCACCGATATGATCACGAAATGAAAAGTGACATGATTTTTTGATCTGGATCGGATTGTTTTGTTTGATGGATCGATTGCTGTGATCAACGTTGTACTTGATTCAAATGTAAGCTTTATTTTAAAAAATAAAGAAAATTGGCAAGACAAAGAAATTTAATTTTAGTTCGT
This sequence comes from Eudonia lacustrata, assembly GCA_947562085.1. Lineage (NCBI taxonomy): Eukaryota > Metazoa > Arthropoda > Insecta > Lepidoptera > Crambidae > Eudonia > Eudonia lacustrata. The sequence goes on along the minus strand of OX387329.1, from coordinate 9,310,406 downwards.
TTTTGTTTGTTATTAACTCTTAGTATAACTTTTTATAACAGATTATTTACTAAACGGGTCTATCTTAAATAAAAGAAAAACTACCAAAAAAAAAATCCCTAAATACGTATATTTTTTCTCATACGAGTATATTAACCGACTTCAAAAAAGGAAAATAAAAAAAGTTAAAAATAAATTTACTTAGCACAAAGTAATTCGTATTTTGATTTAGTTAATCAGAAATTTATAATTATAAGTATACAAAAAACAGCTCTAAAAAGCAAGAAATAATATCATCATAACATATTATTAATTACCTAGATACGCATATCGGTTTTAAAGAAGGTCTATTGAAGTCGGGTGGGGCTTTTACAATAAAAAAGTGGAGATAATGAAACAACTATAAAAGTTTTAATGAAACGAAATTGTCCCCCAGCCGACCACCAACCACCTGACTTCAATAGACATTCTTTAAAACTGATATGCGTATCTAGGTAATTAATAATATGATTTCAATATGCTTGCTTTTTAGAGCTGTTTTTTGTATACCTACTTATTTAATCGTTTCTGATTAACTAAATCAAAATACGAATTACTTTGTGCTAAATAAATTTATTTTGAATTTTTTTTATTTTCCTTTTTGAAGTGTGTTCATAATTTTGTTAAAGATTATTTTATTTTATGATTTTTAGTGATGGGTAGACCTAACAAGAATGCTTCTCGGATGAGGAAACGAAGGCCTAGCTTAGCCTATTTAATCATTTTGTATCTGACAAGCTAGCCTAGCTATGATACGTTATCGTCTTTACAATGATTTTTAAGACACCCGATCGGTATAGTCTTAAAACGGCAGTGATGAGCAATAGCGAATTTATAACATAACTTCCTTTATACACACGATTCACACACAATAGGCGAGCTTCATGTAGGGATTGATGAGTGCAGCCAATCAGTGAAGTATGTAGGCCGTAGCAAGTAGGGGCAGTGATTAGTACATTTACCCTACTACTCAAGAGGCAAGATTAATGGCTCCCGCCCACGACCGACTTTTTGTAAGACTGATAATCGGACCGATTTTTTTCGCCGATGTTTTAGTACCGATTTTGTTTCTGACAATTTTGTAGGACGTGTGCGTTGCAACATAGAATTCCATACGTTTAATTTTCACCGATTTAAAATCGGTCACCGATTATCGGACTTGAGCGAGGGCGAGGGCGAGCTCTAAACACCACCGGGGACAATCATCAACCAAGCGGCAATGGCTAGCTCAATTAAATCCGCACTCTCTTTGGTTGATCATTGTCCCCGTCTACGACAACTATCAATATTCAATGTATTTAAAAATACTCATTTATTATAGATTTTATTATTTAAGTTTAGGTATCGGACAAGGAAATATTTCACGTTGCATTCAACATTGCTCAAATTGAATTCTGGGATCTTAGAGCTTGTTTTTTTTGTTTTTCAGTTTTTTCTCTTTGCAGTTATTTTTTATGTTAGTCCGGTTTTTACAAGTATACTCGTATAATTGTTTTTATATAGTTGTAAGCAGTCCGGTTTTTGTATTTTTGTTTGTAACGAATAAACTCAAAAACTACTGGACCGATTTAAAAAAATCTTTCAAAATGCTACATTAGCGCTGAGTAATATCGGCTGTATTTATTACTAGAAAATAAATTTGCTTAATGATAATAAAATAGAAATACGAATTGTTTGTTTTGTTGTCATAGAAACTGTTAAAGTGTTACGAAGTCCGCTGGGTCAGCTAGGTATCGATAAACTGGAAGATTAGGTTAGTAATAATTAATTAAACCTACTTCTAAACTATTTTAGTATTGGATATACATCTACGAGGAGCTCGATGTCGCAGTGGTTAACGCGCCCGGTCTGCGAGTGGTGAGGTTAAGCAACTTTCACAAAGGCCGGTCATCGGATGGGTGACCAAAAATGTATCATCACGAGCTCCTCCGTGCTTCAGAAGGCACGTAAAGCCTTTAGTCCCGGCTACATTAGCAGTCAACAACCACCAATCCGCACTGGGCCCGCGTGGTGGTTTATGGCCCGTTCTCCCTAACCATCCATAGGGAAGACTTATGCCCCAGCAGTAGGGACATAAAATGAGCTGATGATGATGATACATCTACGAACACAATGAGTTATAAAGGGGGAATCATAATTCATAACAAATGCACTCCAACAGCTCATTAATCGTAATACGAGTAATACCTTTACAACGAGTTCTTGTAGTGTTTGATTACTACTGGAACAAAGGGAGTCATCCACTCTTTGTTTCGTACTGAAAGAAACCCGGTTTTTCAACCTGTGATCATGTCCACATACCTTTGCATTCCAAGCTTTACGCCGCACATGCGAATGTAACCCTTAAGCTTTAAGCTTTAAGGTAGATATAGTAGTGGGTGTCAAAACAATGAGAATACAGCGAGTCCATTTTTAATGGCGAACATCAAATGAGTGTGAAAAGCGCGAATAATTATTTTCGTTTCGTTTGTTGAATGCCTAATGTGCCGGGATTTTTTTGTCAATAGCGAAGTAAGCGTCTGCCAAATTAATTACGCCAATATTTTGTTTGATAAATGGATGTTGTGATAAAGAAAATATTATGTCGTCGACTGCAAATTGTTCGTTGTTAAATAAGCATTAGAAGTCTATTTTGTTAACAATGTGTACATGCAAATAAATAAGGAGTGGTTTAAATTTTTTTTAAATCTTTTCAAAATGAAAAACTTGAAAAATGTGGAGTATCAATGTAAATTTTATTGACCTTTACAGCGTTAACGGAAGATATAAACTTATCATTAAACATTCACAATATCATTAAATTGAACTTAAAGGAAAGAAAATTATTCGTTGCAAAGTTGGCATTTGAAGTCTATTTTGTTAACAATGTGTACATGCAAACAAATAAGGCGTGGTCTTTTAAAAATCTTTTCATAATGAAAAATGTAAAAAACGGCCAGTATCAAATTAAATTTTATTGACCTTTACAGCGTTGACGGAAGATATAAACATATCATTAAACATACGTAATATCATTAAACTGAACTGATCGGCAAGATAGTGTCAGCAACATACTGTTACTTGACAGACACTATAACGAACGTTTCCTACGGGGGCGGGGGGATGTGGGACACGTATTTAATGATTGTGATAATATACTATGTCCTTACCAATGAAATTGACGTTTTTTTCTCACTTATTAAAAGGTCTAAAAGTTCTAAAAGTCAATACCGGTTGTTAATATTATTATACACTTTTAATGAGGACTATGTTACTTAGGCTTCAGTAATAACAATTATTATTAACTTTATCACCCAATATTTTTTTTTAATTGACTACTTGTTATGTTCGCGGAATTGTCTTTTTGTTTCATTATAGCTTTGAAGGGACTTGTTTTTTTTAATGTCTGATATATTTAGCTAGTGAAACCAACACACTAATCTACAATTTTTATAGTGTTTACATAAATAGATGCTAAGAAATTTAAAAACACGTTATTATAAAAAATATTTTTTTATAAAAAATCTTCATACAAAACGTTAATTTCATAGGTAAGGACTTAAGGACTAATATTAAAATGTTTACGATCTAGTTCCTGAAGTACTTTATTAGTAATCGTACGACACATGGCATATAAACATCCTCTTTTGTGTAAAAGACAGTGTGAGTTATGTTGACTATCCGTATTCATTCGATTACGTTTACGTTTACGATAATTTGTATGGCAAAACGTTAACTCTTCTCGTATGTCGCCAGGAGGCGCTGCTTCAATGCCATACTAATTTCGCTTCGTAAATAAGACATTATTTCCCGTAAAAATTAAAGAATAAAAAATGATTATTGTGGGTTGTCCCTAAGAGATAGACATATATCATCGCGGACTACAGATAACAAACAGCGTTGCGTTAAATAGATCATTAAGTTTTTATTTAGAGTATCTTGAGTGTGTCATGCTCTTTTAATTGTCTCTGCGGTGGTGGCGTGTGCGTCGGGTCGTTACGTTCCCTAAAATATGGTTGAGCGAAGCGATGGCTGATTCATATGTCATGCTCGTGAACGGGTGCCGCCTGTGGAGGCTGGTCTACTCTTGCATACTTATCTTATTTTTAGTATTATTAATTATAGTTTGACTTTGTTTTACCTAAACAATTTTTGACTTTTACTAGAGTACTGTAGTGGTGCTGTATGACATTGTGGAAATTGAAACTTTTACATAATTATCTGATGTAAATTTGTTAACTTACATTTTTTTATTTTGTTTTTTTTTACATGTTGTGGTTGTCTTATATATATTTTTTGTGTTTATTTGTAATGGAAAGTGTCCTGCTATGATAGGGCATTTTCCAATATTTTTGACCCTGTAAGGGAGAAAAGAGCTGGACACTTGCTGAGTTTGTTGCCGGTTCTTCTCAGTACAAGATCTCCCGCCCAGAGTAGACTTACGAACCGATGGCATAGTGACATTCACAAGAGCTACCTGTAGCCTAAACTGAATAAATGATTTTGAATTTTGAATTTTGACTTTTTTGTAGACCTTTTTAAGGTTTACAATACTGTAGTACATTATTTTGATCTATCTCGTAGGGTTCAGCCAGCGTTTGCAATGTAAGCGCAAAAAAATGTGAAACCTCTAAAATTATCAGTGTTTCTCTGCTATATTATGCATGTATTTATACATATGAACCTTCCTCTTGAATAACTCTATCTATTAAAAAAACCGCATCAAAATCCGTTGCGTAGTTTTAAAGATCTAAGCATAAATACATAGGGACAGCGGGAAGCGACTTTGTTTTATACTATGTACTTAGTGATTTGTAAAAGTCGATTTAGTTATTCTTTATAAAAAAATCATTGCATGCCGTGGCAGCCTCTAACTGAGACACTCTCAGTGGGAATAGAAGAACAACTTACTCTTCCAAAAATATAATAAGCTAAAAAAACAATAGAGTCATGGACCTTTAGGAATAAGCCTTAGTTTTTAGCTTTAAGTCTATTTTATGTTCTACCTAGTAATTGCTTGTATTTTTGTGTCGTCCTTATATAAAAACCTTACGAATATAACCTTCTTTAATGTATTGCTGCCACACTGTGCTATATATTCCGCGTCGCGATTATACAGCTGTGCTTCAAACCTCAGCCTTACTCGTTCATGCAACTCAGTATGAAGAGTACTAGAGTTTACAATGTTAATGTATTGTTCAGCCGTACTGTTCAGATTTTATGGACCATCCATTATGGGGAACTTAGAGGCTCGACCATTAAATGAGCGGGCTCTTTCTATACGCGTAACCACATAGTTGATAACGTGTGCTAGTGCTGGTTCAAAGTATCGTTTATAGCCTTTGTGGTGTTGCAGTCAGATTACTGGTTCTGTTACTGGAGATGAAGGGTTCGAATCGTTGATATTGTGCTCAGTTTCGTTAGAAGAAAGGCTTTGTTCCTAGTCATGGGGTTCGATATTGCTCTTTTTAAAGTTCTCACCCGTTTCTCAGTAGCCTGATGCAAAGGGAAAATGTTATAAACAAACCACTTAGTCACGATTGTCGTCATTTTAAAATATCAGAATTGAGAACCTGTGTAGCTACTAAAATTTTATCAAGGTTTTTGGCCAAATTAAATAAATAAATAAATTAAAAAAACACTTTTATTTCCGCCTATACGGTCCATAATTGGTTAATTAAAAGTTAGTAACAAAAATAGAAGTGCTGTTAGTAAATACACATACAATATTACTTAACTAAACCTAAATTACTTAACTAAACCCATGCACAGCTCCACCCAGTGTCTTTGTATTGGACAGTCGGGTCTTTCAGTAATCGCTCTCAGTATGCTATTCCGACTGTTCTGCAAGCGTTGCAGTAAGGAGGCCGTTTTCTTACGCATGATTGCGTGAAACCCATCCGTATGGGCCTCCGCAAACATTCCTGACGCACAAAGCAATAATGTTTTCAGCATTGTTCTGACAGTAATGAGACACTCAGATCCTCAGTTCAGTTCGCAATTCGCGAAGCACAGAGATTACATAAATATATAAAATTGCGAAAACTGCCCTACTTGGAGAGGCCTATGTCCAGCAGTGGACGTGTATAGGCTCATGATGATGATGGTTATGATGAACCTGAACGCGCTAACCACTGCACCAAAGCTCCTCAAATAATTACTTCTCTAATTACAAACGCATTGGAGCGACGACAACGACTTGGGTCTAACCTTACCTATGTGTAGAAAACATCCAAACAGTGGTACAGTAAAGACAAAGACAGTACAAATTCTAATTTCATTTACTCCAATCTCAAGTAAGTGAATTTCACAAATTCCCTTTGACGAAGTCTAAACTCCGGTATCTATTATAATGGCAGTCAAATAACATTTAGTCAAAGCTAAAAGGAAGCGAGCGTTAACGAGATAAGAGGGGTCTGTAATGGGCTTTTTGTCGGAGACCACGCTTAGGATTAAATCGCCGAAAACACGCAGACACTAATTCTGTTAGAGTTAAGAGTTTGCACATGGCCGTATCTGGTGGACAAGCTTCTATGGCAGCATAGCCGAAATTTCGGAAGGTCACTAGCTTTTGTTATGTAGGTTTTAAGGGAAATTGACTTGCACTTAATCTCATTCATGTAGATGTTTGTTAGGTTTGATATAGTTAATACATTTTGAGTTTAATTTTGTCGGGATGCTAAGTGAATAAGAGCACCGCATTCCAGTTATTTCTTATAGGATAATATTTCGCTTATCCATAATCTGACGATACCTTTTTTTAAACTATAGATAATAATATAATATAATCTATGCCTTTATTGCTGTCTACAATGTTTTTATTAAAATTATTATTGAAATATAGTTAACATAATAGGTAATACTTAAAAAAATCGAATAACTAAAGATAAAGTAAGCTAAACTCTACGCCCCTTACAAACAAAAAAAAAGGTCCGAATAGGTATAAACGTCATTCCAAATTAGAGTAAAAGAGACAAAACACGGAAGACACTGAGGGTCTTACAAATAAACAAAGAATAATGTCCGAATAGTTATTCCGTGATTTGTTCCTGTCATGTAAACATCATTTCAAATCAGACCAGCATGGGATTACCTGGATATTTATTAGGTATACCAGGGGTGGCTAACTTGGTTAGACCCAAGATCTACTGTTCACTGTCGACACCCTGTGCGATCTACCAAATATGTTGAACCAAAACACGAATGCAGTTGTTCAACACATTTCTTCAAATTTGGATATTTCTTGTTGGAAACTAATGCCTAGAATTGTAGGCCTGAGGATGACCTTGCTTTTAGAAATATATCGCAGCGCAGAGTAGTAATAATGATCGTTTTGAAGTATCACGTGGTCCATTTGAAATGTTTCTGCAAATTTTGTGTTGATAATGCGTGCAGCAGTTAATGATTAGGTACGTTGCGCAGTCTGTTCTACTTATTTATATTTTTTGCCTTGCCGCAATCGACCGGTTGACCACCACTGAGGTATACAATAACACACATCATCGACCTGCACAGGGCCGTTCAGATCTATCCATGCACTATTCTGTTAGAGTTAATAGTTTCCATATATCGGTATCTGGACGACAGGCTTGTAAGGCGGCGTTGCTGAAATTTCGGAAGATCACTAGCTTTTGTTATACACGTTTTGAGGGGGAATTGACTTGCAATTAATCTCATTCATGAACATGTACGCTTGTTTAGGTTTGATATACTCGCAGTTCAGACATATAGTGCCTTACAAATAAACAAAAAATAAGGTACGAATAGTTATTCCGTGTTTTGTTCCTGTCATGTAAACGTCATTTCAAATTAGAGTGAAAGAGACAAAACACGGAATAACTATTCCGACCTTATTCTTTGTTTATTTGTAAGGGGCTTTGTGCTAAACAGACTAGTATTACTTGGATATACATACATACATAATAACTGTCACGTCCTTATCCCAAAAAGGGGTGGACGCATCGATTGAGTATACTCGTCATTAAGGACCCGACGCCTTATTTAGCATAAACAAATTAGGGTTCTGAGGTCGAATAGATAGGCACTAGCTTTTACAATTGAATTGACTTGCACTTAATCTCATTTACAGAAGTTGTACGCTCGTCTAACAGTCGTTTTAGGGCTGTGTATAGTAGAAGTAGTTTTTGTATAGTCCTCACTGCTTACTGGCCTACAAAGTAAGCAGATAGTGTTGTCCTTTAAACGGGTTGGCTTTTAGTTTGCATTTACAGTTACGGTAGTAGACATAAAAAGGTGTAGGTTCAAGTCAAGTACTTGGAATTGGTTTAAAAAAAACTGAATTAAAATTTGGTTTTTAATAAAGTTTCACGGGATTCACGAAAGTGCTTTAACGTTAAGGTGTGTCTTGGCAAGGGTAACGTAATATCTTATTACGTAGCTAGCGCAGATCGTTAGACGCTCCAATAGTGTTACATGGTATATGAGTTTAAAGCGCATCTCGAAGATTAATGAACCTCCTTCAGTTTTAGTTTATGAGAAGCCCGTTGGCGCAGCGCAGCGACACAAAAGTCTAAGGTAAGATTTTGAAAGTTAAGCAACTCGGGATATTGGATTGGTGACTAAATCATTTTTTTTTACCTATTCTGTGATTTATGAAGCGTATCACCGTAAGTATTGAATAAAATAACTGTGAAAAGTCAATTTTTTTAATATATTTATTTCAAATTGTATTTGGTACTTGGTTGTCCTCTTTGCGATTAGAATATATTAACCAGTCGGGCTGTACGTATAAAGTTTATTTCCAAGTCAGCAAAAGCCTGTTAATATAGTCTGATAAAATCAACCTCACGAGGTGGATGTTTTGATGAAGAAATAATGAAATAAAGTATTAATAAAAATGTAGAGTAAGTTCCAGTCGACATATACGATCACGATAACGGAAATGAAAATTACTATGGCATTGCAGCGCCTGCTGGCTACAAACTAGAGACATGGAGTTAGAATATGGTATTGTATCTTAATATCTTAATATATAGTTAATGAAACTTAAACTAGGCACTCTGATACAGATTCATATGTAGTACAAGATACATAATGGAAACGTGTTCTGAAAGGACTTATAGTATTATGCAATTTGTCCTAGGAGCGTTTACTCTTATCTCAAGCCTGGACCCTGCAATCTGTGGAAGGGACGAAAATCCTTTGAAAGTTCTTTTTTTCTTCTTAATTTAGAACATTCTGGATTACTATGTTTTATACACTTTTAAACTTTCGCGTTCCATAATTAAACAAATTTAAACGGGGATTAACAGTCCGCCCGTGACCACGGCCGTTGTAACTCGGTCGAAACGTCGGGTATAAAGAAGGTATGATACCTTTTTACTAATTAGTTTGCGTTAATCCCCGTTTAAATTTGTTTAATTACTATGTTTTAATTTTGATTAAATAATACGATGCACATATTGTAAAAATGCTAGTCGATATTTTTAGACGTCTTTTGATTGTTCAATTTTTTTACTTTAACTTGACATCACCAAAATGGCTGACATACATGACGAAAAGGTAAAGAGTCACGTTTATATTATAATTTTGTTTTATTTTATATTGGCATATTGCTTTTATCTCAAATAGCATGACTGTTACAAGATGGCGGTAGACAACCAGGTGAGCTCCAACATTCTCAAATCTAAGGTCTCCACGGAAGACCAGGGTTGTAGTGATTTATTCACTGCAACTGCTGAGTGGAGTTTGTTTTCTCAATTTTTTTACTGCATAAGTATGTACTTAACTGTGTTCTAATAAATACTTTTTTAATTAATTTCAAGCCGTGCAATATGTACTACCACTTGGAATCAAACCATAAAACTTTAGATGCAAACCCAGAACTCTAACCACTGGACCAATCACACATTCGTCTTTAATGAGCCTTTCGAGAGGTCGACACTCGTCGATACCGCACAGCTTAATTCACAGCAATATTGTTTTGTAATTGACCCCGCTCGGGAAACAGAAGATACCTCAAATGGATTAATGCGGGGTAATATCAATTTCTGTGGGTCCCCTGCCAATTGTGAGGGGGTTCGTTGGAGACTGTTTAGCGATTAGCTGTGGTTTATCTAATTGATTCATTTGGCTCAGACCTCCTGCGGGATTACATAAGGTGTTTGAGATAGCCATGTAGTCTAATAGAAGCGAGCGCTTTCTTTGATTCAAAGCTTGATATGCAAACGAGAAGATGCCATAGTATTGGCCACCAAAGTTCGACACAGTTGTCATCGCCAAAAAATAACATTGTTTTTTAGGGTTCCGTACCCAAGGGTAAAACGGGACCCTATTACTAAGACTCCGCTGTCCGTCCGTCTGTCCGTCTGTCACCAGGCTGTATCTCATGAACCATGATAGTTAGACAGTTGAAATTTTCACAGATGATGTATTTATGTTGCTGCTATAACAACAAATACTAAAAAACAGAATAAAATAAATATTTAAGTGATATACAACAAACTTGATTTTTTTGCTCGTTTTTGCTCGATACTTGATAACGGCAACAGGTACACGCTTGAAATATTCACAGAATATTTAGTTATATATTCACTTTAAAAATAAATAATTAAATTAAAATCAAATTAATATTTAAGGGGGGCTCCCATACGACAAACGTGATTTTTTTCCAAGTTTTTTCTCGGTCTTAATAAGGATAACAGGTAGAAACTTGAAATATTTTTATAGATCCCGGGTTTGATTCCCAGCAGGGGGTACATGTTTGTGTACTCGGTTTGGTTGGTGGTAGGATTTGTTTGTCCGCCTGGCTAGATACCACCATCTTATCTAAATATGTCGCCATAACATAAATGTGTGTAGTGTTGTTGTGTTCCGGCAGCTAGATAAGATAGAGATAAGATAGCCAGTTCTTAACTAGTTGAGGTTTCCGGGTGAAGTGCGCTTCCATCATTGGCCTTATCATTACTTAACATCAGGTGAGATCAAGGCACTTGCTTACCCGTAAAATATATATAAAAATACTTGCTTATTTAATGCTTTGACTGTGTTGTTACGATACACAACAGAGGTACAGAGTCCAGAGTATTATGTTTAGATAAAGCAGTATTCTACTTTGTAACAGTAATGCTTTCTACAAGGTTGTGTCATGATTTTAGTAATTTATCGTAGTATTTATATCATACGTTGTATATTTATATTGTATTATAAATATACAACTACTTACACTAGTTTAATTTGTAAATGTCTGACAATCCTACTTATATTATAAATGCGAAAGTTTGTATGTATGTTCGTATATTTGTTGCTTCTTCACGCTGCAACGGATGGATAGATTTGGATGAAATTCGGCACACAAATAGTTTATAACCTGGAATTACACATAGGATACTTTTTACCCGATATTCCCACGGGAACGGGAACCACGCGGGTGAAACCGCGAGCGGCCGCTAGTATTTAATTATGGTAACTCAAAACTAACCTTAACCATAGAGCAGTAACGAATTGAGAAACGATTAGAATAGAAGGGGAAGCGCATGCCAGATTTGAAGCGAGAATAGTGTGCCTCGGCACTTTGTCAGCAGCCACCGAAGAGGAAGGAAGCTAAGGGGAAACTCTGCTAGTACCATAAACCATCACAGTGACATGAGTACGAGATAGGTACGCTGGTAACATGTACTGTTTGAAGGTAACAAAACCACAGCAAAGTCACATCAGAATATAGTGACTGGTATTAAATTTATTACGTGTGCTATTCCATTATTTTTATTGTGTGTTTGTTAGTTTGTTTATCTTTTTTTTAAATTTATAACGTAGCAACGGCTTGACGTGATTTTTTGCACAGAAATAGTGGAAAGGCATAAGGGTCAATAGCCAGCTACTACTAAGCTTAGAAGTTAGACAAATATCATGTTCTCAAGCCCACGCGATAATCATATTTGTGTCAGACAGAATTTGACGCCGGCGCGGAACTGTAGGCGGAAGCTAGTTAGTAATAAAATATTTACTACAATATTCTGAAAGAAAAACACAGTGAACACCTCCGTGCCTCAGTGGAAAAGCGTTTCCCCCCGATACCCGAAGGTCTGGGTTTGACTCCTAAATCGGGCAAGGTGTGTTTCGTATTTTTCGATGCATAGCCCGGGTTTGTGATCATCATCATCATCATCATCATTGCGGCCCATCATTTTACCAGCTTTTGACGTATGCCTCCTCTCCTCCTCTCCACTTCCGGCGGTCTTGCGCCCTCTCCATTCAATCACGGCCTCCATATCTTCGGATATCATCAACCCACCTTTTGGGAGGTCTTCCTCTTCCTCCAGTATTTGCTCTGGGTCTCCATTCCAAGGTTTTCCGGGCCCAACAGCTACCATCCATTCTAGCAATATATGGGTTTGTGATCACTAACCTGTATTTGGCGAGCGTGGTGATGAAGGGAATCAAGTGACTTGATTGATGATGATGATGGATGCTTTTTCCGTCTTTTGCAGTCACAGGTTATTTACTTTTGCTATAAATATTTGCACTGCACTCTATCGTTCTTAAAATTACGTAAAAAAAGAAGAGCAGTTTTTTTCATAGAAAATCGGCATCCATAAAGATTGATAATAACCTCCACTAACCATTTCCCCTCGCATCTCGTGACAGAGTGTTTGTGAAACAGCCCTGTTATCTGTCACGGCCCAACCGTTCCACATTGAGGTGATCAACATTTTTTTGCTACACCACCCTGCTAAAGGAATATCGACTCTATTCGCACGGCGACGACGTCCAACTTCAATAACCAAAGGAGAAAATCAAATGAAACTCCGTTGCTAATTGAATTCTGTTATTGGCAGGAAATTTTTTGAGCCTTCGGGATTTTTGTATAAAGCCCCCCGATTTTAGCCATTCACTCCAACGAGCCATGTATTCAGCGAAACTGTTTCATTTACACGAGAGATTTGCTAATTTACGAAAGCCCTTTGAGGCTCCCGAATCGACGTGGTGTTTGAAAGTGCCAGTGAATAGGGTAATGTGTCAGTTCGTAATGTCTAGTGCCAGTTTTCTTTGACATTCGATCACATTAACGAATACGAGAAATTGTATGGCACTGAAACATTGTGGTCACAAACAAGTAGAGTTAAAGTTTTGCTAGGTATACAATATGGCAATTGGCGTTGTTTGGAAGCTTCCTTAAGCTCTGGTTTCCTTGGATGGCGGTGCCGTCATATAGCGGCCGTAATATTACGGGCGCAAAAAGATGGCCTTTACGGTGACGACATGTAGAAATTACCACGGCCGTCACACCGTCAGTTTCACACACCGTCATCTTTTTTTTAAACAACCGTCAAACGAAACGTATCCAGGAGAGAAAATGGACGACCTTGATTTAGCTTTAATAATTTACTTGGAGGATGAACTATTATCAGAAGAGGAAAATAGTCGTATGGCGGAAGATGATTTATTCAAATCTCGTGGTACAGAAGGTGCATTTGAGATTTTAATATGTCGCCGTTTGCTGAGCAATGAAGAGAAATTCGTTTTGTACTCACTTTGTACGGTCAAAAAAAACACAAATACCTTCACCGCCTAAGTTCACCGCTATCGAAAAACGTTCACGAAACTATTGACCCCGTCAAGAGGAACGTCATACAAATGGCGGCATCGCTTTTTGACGTTACGGTGTCAATTACCGCTCTTTAAGAAACCGCACCATTTTGTTTACATAGACAACGTTATATTACGGCCGCTATATGACGGCACCGCTATCCTAGGAAACTAGAGCTTTAGTACCATAAAAAGGTATTAGTTTTTTTTTAATGTTAAAAGGAGGCAAACAAGCAGGCGCGTCACCTGATGGAAAGTAATCACCGCCGCCCATAGACACCCGCAAAACCAAAGTAATCGCAGATGTGTTGCCGGCCTTGAAAAAAGGAGTAGGAACTTGAGGAGAAAAACCAGATTTAAGTGAGTTTGACGACCTCCTTGGTCGAGTGGCTTGCACACCGGTTTTCATGGTGTCGCCATCTCTGAGATCCCGGGTTCGATCCCCGGTCGGATCAATTTAGAAATACCTATTGTTTTCTAAAGTTTACGCGAACACTACACATTGAAATGAAACAACTTTTACGGATCTAATTGCGTTAATTTTACACATTACTTATTTAATGTTTATCCTGACGTTTTGGTAAGTAATGTGTAAAATAAACGCGAGTAAAAGTTGTTTCATTAGAAATACGATTGGGATACTGGGATGGGATGCGAAGTTTCTTTGCGTCGTACCCATGGTGGCGAGTTTGCTTCTCGCTGGATGATCCTGATGTCGCCGCCGATTCTGTCGTTGATGTGATACTGCAGGGAATGGAACTCTTTATTCCAAACTCTATGGTTCTCGTTGGCGGCAGATCCCAACCATGGTTTGGTCGATGTTGCAAAATAACATCTCGCCAGAAGCGCGAGCATTACCAAGCCTGGGCTAATGCGGTGTCATCAAAGGATCCAAGTACCAGTGTGCTCAAAAAGAAGTACAACTTTGCTGCCAGGTCTTTTAAGAAGGACATTGCCAAGGCGAAGTCATCATTTATAGGTAGAATTGGGGAGAGGCTAGTGCGTCTTCCTTCGGGTACGCGTGCATTCTGGTCTCTCGCCAAGGCTGTCTTGGGGAATTTCTGTCGACCGTCACTTCCACCACTGCACAAGACCCATGATTGCCTTGCCCATACTGCAAAAGAGAAAGCCGATCTCTTGGGTACTCTTTTCGCATCAAACTCGACCTTGGACGATGGGGAAAACTCGCCACCAACAATACCGCATTGCGCTTGTTCTATGCCAAACGTTCGGTTGCTGCAAAGGTCAGTTCGTAAAGCTCTTTTTTCCCTTGACATTCATAAGTCGAGTGGGCCTGATGTAGTCCCTCCCATTGTGCTTCGGACGTGTGCTCCTGAGTTGGCGCCGGTTCTAACGCGCCTCTTCCGGCTCTCTTACACGACTGGCGTTGTCCCGAGTTCTTGGAAGACAGCCCTTGTCCACCCGATTCCCAAAAAAGGTGATCGCTCAGATCCGTCTAACTACAGGCCTATAGCCATCACCTCTTTGCTCTCCAAAGTAATGGAGTCCATTACAAACTGCCAGCTCTTGAGGTACCTAGAAGAGAATCAACTACTAAGCGATCGCCAGTACGGTTTTCGCCGCGGTCGTTCGGCTGGTGATCTTTTAGTGTACCTCACTCACCGATGGGCGGAGGCAGTCGAGAGGAAAGGGGAGGCACTGGCAGTTAGCTTGGACATAGCGAAAGCCTTCGACAGGGTATGGCACAGGGCTCTTCTCTCGAAACTTCCATCATACGGGCTCCCTGAGAAATTGTGTGCGTGGGTCGCCAGCTTTCTTTCTGGGCGTAGCATCAAAGTCGTAGTTGACGGATCATGCTCTGACCTGAAGCCCGTGAATGCTGTAGTCCCGCAGGGGTGTGTGCTGTCGCCTACACTGTTTCTTCTGCATATCAATGACATGTTGCATAACAACAGCATTCATTGCTATGCAGACGACAGTACTGGGGATACGCTTTACACCGGACGTACTAATATTTCTCTGGAAAGCGTCATCGAGAACCGGAATAAACTTGTGACTGACACTGAGAACATGTTAAGTCATGTCTCGAATTGGGGCCAACTTAATCTAGTCCATTTTAACCCTTCCAAAACACAAGTTTGCGTGTTCACCGCTAAAAAACATCCCTTCGTCTCTTATCTCTAAACTTTGAAGGAGCTCCCCTTGATACCAAAACGGCCATTGGAATCCTTGGCGTCGATATTTCGAGTGACGTTCAATTTCGCGGTCATTTGGAAGGTAAAGCTAAATTAGCTTCGAAAAAGCTGGGTGTGCTCAATAGAGCGGGACAGTATTTCACGCCGACCCATCGCTTACAGCTTTACAAAGCACAGGTCAGGCCTCATATGGAATACTGTTCCCATCTTTGGGCTGGAGCGCCCCAGTACCAACTCCTCCCATTTGACCGCATTCAACGCAGAGCTGCTCGAGTTGTCGGCGACGTGGTAACCTCTGGTCGGCTCGATCCACTGGCCCTTCGGAGAGACGTTGCATCTCTCTGTATATTTTATCGCCTTTATCATGGGGAGTGCTATGAGGAATTGTTCGGTTTGATCCCTGCCGCTGATTTCCTTCACCGCACTACACGCAATCGACTGTCTTTCCATCCACACCATCTTGATGGATGGCGATCTACTACTGTGCGTTTCTCACGTAATTTTTTACCACGAACTACAGTGCTGTGGAACCAGCTCTCAGCGGCGGTATTTCCGGACCAATATGACTTAGGAATCTTCAAGAAACGAGCCTATTCCTTCCTTAAAGGCCGGCAACGCATCTGTGATTCCTCTGGTTTTGCGGGTGTCCATGGGCGGCGGTGATTGCTTTCCATCAGGTGACCCGCCTGCTCGTTTGCCTCCTTCTAATATAAAAAAAAAAAAACCTGTTTTTCTAAATTGTTTCGGGTCTGGGTGTTTTCTACGTATATTAAGTATGCACTTAAGTATATTAAGTATGTACTTAAGTATATTAAGTATGTTTATCCGTTGTCTAGTTAACCATTTCTCGAGTTTCTTAAGGAAGCTTTTCTTGGAGCTAGATAATTGGTGTGAGTGTGGGAAACTTTTATTTATTTAAGTCTAGTCCACGTTTTGTAATAATAAGGTGAAGAACCAAGCATTTGACTAATATGCAAGCAATGAAGTACACGAAGGGACATTAAGTGAAAAGCGAGACACGTTTTACCCCATAACCGCTGTATCCCAGACACTAATACCAAAAAATAATGACATCCAGAAGGCAATCTTGATTCATATCGCGGGCGAGTAACGCACACATGACCATCTCACTGAGCGGCGGGCTTATTACCGAAAAATGCAACCAGTTCTTAATTGTACAATTGCAACGCGACTGCTCTACTAGTTGCGGTTGATAAATTGGTATTACGGACACAAATCGCTCAATGCATGTAAAGTGTTACATATATTTTAATCGCAAATGCACTAAGCGAGCGATTATTGAGCAATTTGTGTCTGTAATACTTACCAATTTATCAACCGGAACTAAACTAGGAACGAATAGAATGATTCCCGATCCGATCCGAACCCTTCGGAGAATCTATTAGGGCACGGGGACGCGCACTTTTAAGTGTGCGATGCTGTTCCATCTAGAAAAACTCCGAAGATGATTCGTTTCAACACGGCTTGAGGTACCCTTTACGTACCTCGCCACCTCCAAAAAAGCCCGGTGACGCTGAAAATGCTGTTTGAGGCAATCAGCAATCTCTCTCAAAAAAAAATTTAATGATTTTTATTTCTCAAGATACCTACATGGTACATACCAAGTTGTTAACAGCTGTCACGTTGCAACTGTACAATTAACAACTGGTTGATTTTTCGGTAAAATAAGCCTACCGATCTCGAAACAGCTAAAAACAGTCCGAGCACAGCTGTTGCAAAATTCAGTGTCCATGAGAGGTAGTGTGGGCAGGCCTCCAACAAGGTGGACCGACGATCTGATGAAGATCGCGGGAAGCCGCTGGATGCGAGCAGCACAAAACCGGTCGTTGTGGAGATTCTTGGGGAAGGCCTTTGTCCAGCAGTGGACGTCTTTTGGCTGAGATGATGATGATGATGATGATGATGATGATGATGATGAGAGGTAGTCTATGTGTGCGTTGCTCTAGCGCTTGTATTTATAAAGCTTACTTTCTGTAGGCTTCTTATTTTGTGCTAATACGTATATATAAACGAAGTTGTCTTAACTGTGGATAATAAAACGAAGGCACCGTGATAAATGGTCGGATGGACAGACGGACGAGACACAGCGGTGTGTAAAGATTAATGGAAGCTGGCCGTAAATAGGAAACACATAGTGTAACGACGTAATTCATGTCAACTTCGCTATGCCCTTTTTTCCTGGTGGTGCTATGGATTTTCAGCTTGATGTTAGTGCTTACTAAATAAAAGAAATTTCGAAACTGAACAGTTTTAAAATTTATTTTAATTGCATTTTCAATTTAGCTAGTTTAAGAGCGTTTACGTATATTTATTTTACATTTATATATTAATACGTGAGGCAAAAACTTTGTACCCCTTTTTACGAAAATTTCGCGGACGGAGGAGTATGAAATTTCGCACACTTATAGTTTATATAGAGAAGGTTATCCGAATGTTAATATTTTTTTAAAATTATGCATAAAATACATAAAATCAATAAAACAAACATTACACACACACGCATAATATACTCTTTTCAAAAATTTCAAAAATGGAAGAGGAGCGGCTGAAATCTGCCAATGCCAATCCAAACTCACATTCTATCTTTTTCAATTTTTCATTGATTATGATACAATCCGTTCAGCCTTAATAAAATTACGGTAGAATTTCGACCACTGGGCGACCACTAGTATTTTTAATCCTTTTAATTGTTGGTTGCTAACAGCTGGTTCTGTAATTAATGAATAAAATCACCGGAAATTCTGAATACACAGATGATAGTAGGTGATGATAAGGTTGAAAATAGAAGTGCACTTCACCCGGAATTCTTGACTGCTGAGAAACTGGCTATCTTGTTTATCTAAATGACGGAACACGAACATTTTCGCAACGCATTTGTTGGGGCGACACACTTGTATGACTTGTAGACGCGTTGTAACCTGGAATAACTGTCTAAATTCTTTTCTGAAATGGGATATAAAGCTCAAAAATAAATTAACTATGCAGCTAACACATTTGTTATGGCGATAGGCTGAAGTGGTGGTAGATAACTAAACGAAGATATTATAACAAGCCCTAGCCGTAATGTATTTTCTTTTTCTTTTCTTTCTTTCTGTCACCTTCCTATCACCAACTAATACGAGTACAAAATGTTTGTTTGCTGAGAAACGATCCCGATACTTCTGACTAAGACTGGAGGTGGACTAAACTACTAGGTACTGAAACGTTTAACATTTTAAAGCTGATGATGAAGTTGCGTATTTCAGCCACTATACGTTGTGGTTAGTTCTCAAATGAAAAGGAGCTTTCTGCCAGCAAAACGACAAGTACTTAGCAGTTTCTGCAAAAGGGACAGTTCATTGGTAAAACTTCGCTTGTTAATTAAAGCTTCGGACTAAAATTTGGTAAGTAAAATAGAGACCACCAGTTTTGAACCGGGTTTAACTTTAGTTTTGGAAAAAGAAGTTTAGTAATTAAATGTCGGCTTCGGAAATTACTTTCTTTCTATACTTGTACTATGTCTTAATGTCTGCATCACCTTCCTTGCGGCGACTGTCCCTGTTATTAGTATCAATTATTTTCACATCCGTAAGTGTCACTTATTTATAGTGTTGTTATTGTCTTCTCTACAGTATGGAGATATATATTTGTAAAATGTTTATATAATTTTTAACGCTAATTTTGTTGCGAACAAATTACAATAACACAAATGTTGAAAAAATTTCCACGAGCAGGATTTAAACCTGCACCCTTCTGATGCTGGTTCTCTCCCAATTGAGCTATCGTGGTTCTAACCAGCCCGCCGAAATTATTCAAAACTAATAATAAACTAATCTTTTCTATTATTAACTTTTTTACTTTGAAAGCCAAAGGCGCCCATTCAATGTTAACAACTACCGTCATTAAAAATTATATAAACATTTATAAATAGCTTGCCTACTTCTTAACTGATCTTTAGTATTTGTAAAAGTATTATGATCGGATGTTAATGACGGTAGTTGTTAACATTGAATGGGCGCCTTTGGCTTTCAAAGTAAAAAGTAAATAGTGTTGAATAATTTCGGCGGGCTGGTTAGAACCACGATAGCTCAATTGGAAGAGAACCTGACCCGGTATGTCAGAAGGGTGCAGGTTCAAACCCTGCTCGTGGAAATTTTTTCAACATTTGTGTTTTTGTAATTTGTTCGCAACAAAATTTGCGTTAAAAATTATATAAACATTTATAAATAGCTTGCCTACTTCTTAACTGATCTTTAGTATTTGTAAAAATATTATGATCGGATGTTAATGATGGTAGTTGTTAACATTGAATGGGCGCCTTTGGCTTTCAAAGTAAAAAGTAAATAGTGTTGAATAATTTCGGCGGGCTGGTTAGAACCACGATAGCTCAATTGGAAGAGCACCTGACCCGGTATGTCAGAAGGGTGCAGGTTCAAACCCTGCTCGTGGAAATTTTTTCAACATTTGTGTTTTTTTTTTTTTTTAACATAATTTGTGTTAAAAACAAAACAAAAACATTTTAAAATTTAAGAGCTTCGAAGAGCAAACAAAAATTTTTATTTATTATTATTATTATATATTTTTTGTGAGCAAAATAACTTATCATCATCATCATCATCTCAGCCAAAAAACGTCCAATGCTGGACAAAATAATAACAAATAATAATAACTTATAATATATTTTAATTATAATTACAAATATAGCTTGCCTATTCTTAGCCGATTTTGTAAAAATATAAGATCGGATGTCGAATGCAGTTGTTGAAATAAAATGCTGCATATTTAATAATGCATGAAACAATCAGCAACCTCTCTCTCAAAAAAACATGCTGTAAAATTTCAAGGTAGCACACATATATCACCAGTGCACCGTTCACATGACCAGCGTATCATCCACAAACGCGATTAGCATCGATCAAATCGTAAAGTGATTAAAATTAAGCAAATTTAAGGCCGACAATTGGAGCGGCCGAGCGACTTGTTATTCAGGAATATCAAAACGCACGTGCTTGAAATACGGTCCTCTTGTTCTTACCCTATTTGTATTTTATCTGAGCAGTCAGGTACAGGGGTTGTTGTACCGCTCATCACGGATTTGGGTAACTGAATGGTAACAGAATATCAATGTTATTTTCAGCTGGGACAAACGGATTCACGTGCCTTCGGAAGCACGAAGGAGCTCGAAATGATAAATTTTTAGACACCTATCCGATGACCGTCGTTTACGCAAGTATCGCAGACCGAGCGCGTCACAAACCCGGGATTTGCAGCAAAAACATCCAAAAGGAGCTCGAGATGATAAATTTTTAGTCACCTATCCGATGACCGACGTTTACGAGAGTATCGCAGACCGAGCGCGTCACAAACCCGGGCTTTGCAGCTAAAACATCCAAAAGGAGCTCGAGATGATAAATTTTTAGTCACCTATCCGATGACCGACGTTTACGAAAGTATCGCAGACCAAGCGCGTCACAAACCCGGGCTTTGCAGCTAAAACATCCAAAAGGAGCTCGAGATGATAAATTTTTAGTCACCTATCCGATGACCGACGTTTACGAAAGTATCGCAGACCGAGCGCGTCACAAACCCGGGCTTTGCAGCTAAAACATCCAAAAGGAGATCGAGATTATAAATTTTTAGTCACCTATCCGATGACCGACCTTTACGAAAGTATCGCAGACCGAGCGCGTCACAAACGGGCTTTGCAGCAAAAAAATTCAAACACACATTGCCCGATCTTTTTTTTATCCCAGGTCAATGCGTTACGCATACCCGACCCGGAAGGGGCCAACCACTGCTGTATCAAGCTCCTCAATCATTTACTGTGGGACTTTTAATGGCTAACGATGATTAGTCGAAGTCAAAGTCAAAGTCAATTATTTTTATTCAAATAAACTTAAGGAAAGTGCTTTTGAATCGTCCATACATTTTTTTACCTATTTCCCATTTAGGACGTCTATTGTTTAGCTGTGGAGAAGAACGGACGCAAGTCTCAGAATGATAACTAAAGCTATAGAAACCGGACTAAAATAGCAAAGGTGTCACCAGATTTGTGACGTCATATTTGAGGTAATGTAGTGACTAGTGAGTGACTTTATAAAGGACTCAAGATTTTTTTTGATCACCGATTAACTGATGACCGTTTGACATAACAATACAAAAAATAAAAACTAAGTGTCAACCATTTGTTGCACTCCAACCTCCTTTTCTAGCCATAAGATAGAACGGAACTAAACATAGTTGCACGATTTTTATTTTAGCCATCCTTCTATAGCTTTAGTTATTGTTCTGAGACGCAAGTAACATAGAAGAACGACCAAAGACAAATCCGAAAAAAAAGTATGTCGTTACCAAACCATTCAATATTTCAATATAATATTTATATAATATAATTGTAGATAAATAAGATAATATTAAATATAATATCAGTTTTTGAATTAGCTATAATATTAATGAAAAATAGTCTCTAAGTGTTCATGTCGTGCATTAAAATGTGACATTGATACGTAGGTATTACATAGAACTTCGGCCTACCTCTTTGTCGAATAGATATCACACATAGAACCACATTGACCTCGGCCGTCGTCTATATCGAACCTCTCGCTTGGCAAGCCAACGTTTCGGATTCAGTGAATTGATGCAGAAAATGGGCCTGTTAAATATTATGCACAAGACACTCGCCAACGAAATAGGTTAACTGGAAAATTATTATCTTATTAACAATATATTTTTATATCCTTCTAGTCACTGAACTGGCCGGAAAGCGCACACACCTCTGACTTTTAAAAGTAAAATTTATTTATTAGGGATACAAAACACAATACTTTAAAAAGCGTAATAAAATAAGTTCTTAAACAATCATAATATATCTTATAATATATCTTTTACTACGTAGCAAACAAAATAACCCCTATCAGGTTTGTGTTAGATTACTAGATATGTTTTTTTTCATTGGCGGCGCTAGTGTGCGGCGTTAACGCTCTTAAGGCCACTGGTCTCAGAGCAGGAGGTTCCGGGTTCCCAGCGGGGGGTAAAAGTTTGTGTACTCGTTTTGTTTGGTATAATAGGGCTCGTTTGTCCGCCTGTCTAGCTATCACCATCTTATCTAAATATGTCGCCATAACAAGTAGCATTGTTGTGTTTCGGCAACTAGAAAATAAATAGCCAGTGTGTCAGTAGTTAAGGATTTCGAGTGAAGTGCATCTCCACCTTTCGGCCTTAACGTCATTGAACTACAGGTGCGATGAACGCCCAATGCCTTCTCGCAAGATATAATATATAAAAAAACTTCTTATCATCACTTACCATCAGATTGTGGAAAATAAAAAGGTTTTTTTAATCGACTGTAATTAATAATGTACTTAACTAAAACCCATATAAGGCGGTACGGATATAAAACAAGCTTTGAGCGTTCTATCGCGCTCATTAATCTTAGCCTGTCGATGCCAACGCGATCGGTATCTCAAGCCTGTTCAAGATGTACTTAATTTGTTAACTATACCTACCTGTTATAATAAATAAAATCCTTTCATTTTGAAAAAGAACCATGCTAGGTTTTAAACATGTGGACAGTATCGTGCATACTGGTTATACTTTTATTTTGGTAGTAGATAGTAGAGTGGTTAGATGTTTATATTTTACCAGTGGTCGCCCAGTGTTCGAAATTCGACCGTAATTTTATTAAGGCTGCACGGATTGTATCCTAAGCAATGAAAAATTTAAAAAGATAGAATGTGAGTTTGGATTGGCATTGACAGATTTCGGCCGCTCCTCTTCCATTTTTGAAATTTTTGAAAAGAGTAGGTATATTATGCGTGTGTGTCAAATACCATGGTAGTGTGCGTAATGTTTGTTTTATTGATTTTATGTATTTTTATGCATAATTAAAAAAAAATTAACATTCGTATAACCTTCTCTATATAAACTATAAGTGTGCGAAATTTCATACTCCTTCGTCCGCGCAATTTTCGTAAAAAAGGGGTACAAAGTTTTTGCTTCACGTATTAATATATAGATTACGATACTTGACGTTGGCCAGACCGGCTTAGTTGTCGTGTTAGGAGGCTTATACCCAGCAATTGGTGCTGGCTCAAAATGTTGATGATGACAATGATAATATTGTTTTTTAGTACGAGTTGTTCAAGCGATAGCGTTTAGCGTTTCTATAAGAGATCATCAGTTTTTTTTATATTAGAAGGAGTTAAACGAGCAGGCGGGTCACCTGATGGGAAGCAATCACCGCCGCCCATGGACCAAGCAAAACCAAAGGAATCACAGATGCGTTGCCGGCTTTTAAGGAAGGAATAGGCTCGTTTCTTAAATATCCCTAAGTCGTATTTGTCCGGAAATACCGCCGCTGAGAGCTGGTTCCACAGCACTGTAGTTTGTGGTAAAAAAATACGTGAGAAACGCACAGTAGTAGATCGCCATCCATCAAGATGGTGTGGGTGGAAATAGTTATTCAAAATTCCGTATTCAGCCTATAAACTTGAAAAGATTAGGAGACTGAAACATTGTCCACCAGCCTGGCCTAATTGGGTTTGCGCTAAACAGCTAAATCCTCTTAAGCAAAAGTTGACAGAGACTTTAGAAAGTCAACTCTGAACTCGAAAACAAAAAACTGCTTCAAAAACAAAACAACAAAAGATAGGCAGCAACACAATCAATTTAACGTTGACTTTGTTTTATTTCCCCTAAAATACATGACATGCCATTTTGATAGAGAATGGCGACATTTTTTCGCAGTGACGTCACGGCGAGCCGACGGGCACCCGTTTCCGAGATGTATTGTCAACTGACGTGAATAGACTCCGCCTATCCTGTGGTAGGGGTACCACGCTTTAGTTTCCGCTTAGGACTGCTAATTACCCTACTATAAAAAATATATAAAACTTTCTATTGGCTATAAAGTGTCACAGAGACACAGATACAAGACATGAAAAAGTAATGCTAAAATGAAATTGCCAAAAGGGACATCGGCGAGCGGGACCAGGTCCCAATAACTTGTGCATGTGTCGTGCAACCTACAAAATACGGTTAGCCGCGAAACTAATAACCTGACTCCTTTATCTGTATCCTGCTACAGTTAATTGTAATTTGTTCTATCAAAAGTTCACTTATTCTTCTATTCTGTGACGGCCTGTTGTAGATGTCGTTAGATTTTTTTCTTAATTTCAAGGGGCTATCAATTTTGGTTATCGAAAATCAATAAGTATAAAAACAACTTTATCTTTATATGGGCTTCTTAAAGGCAATCCAAGCTCTATAAAATTTGCTTTAGATAAAACTCGCCATCGGGCAAGTTAGTATTCCAAGTTCTCGAAGAAATCTTTCATTACAATGTAGACTAGTTTCGGTGTCACAATCTTCACCAGTCACTGACTTACCCTGCGTCACAATCGTATGTATGTCAAAGATGTCTCATTGTCACCCTACTCTTGTCTACTACCTTGTATTGTCAGCTAGGTCAAGTCAGCTTTTCAATTCAACAAAATGTTTGCACTTTTCTACCTTCAATCCATTTAATGTAGGATGGAGCATGTCGTTAGACCCTTTTAATATCAAATATAATGTATTATGTCGCTACAAAGCAGGTATTTTTGTGTTATGTCAAATATTTGTGACAAATGTAGGTATCACAAACGTCGCTTTGTGATTCTTGCCTATTGTGACATTGAAGACACGATTAACTTAGTCGTGGTAATTCAGAATATTTTCGGCTCAATAGGTTCACGTAACTTTTTGATGTTTTTCAACAGCGGCTTCCCTGTTAGAATATAGTAGAACAGAATACTTTATTGTACACAAAATAAAAACTTCTTTTTCAACCATTATCCACCCAATAGCAAGTGTAGGTCTCTTCCAATGCACGCTATTCCCTCCCTCCAAAATAGAGACAAGTTATAACAAAAAGTAGATGCGAGCAGCAGAAAACTTGACATTGTGGATATCCTTGGGTGAGGCCTTTTTCCAGCAGTGGGATTTCGGCTGAGATGATGATGATGATGATGATGATGGCGATGATGATGATTATTTATTGACAGTCGGATGGAGAGAGCTAATAAACCATTAAAGTGTGTACCATTTCAATATTGTAACTGTTTTTGACTGAACACGATTTTGTCAATATTGGTCTAATCTTGTTTTCATTTACAGGTACTGTGATTACTTAAAAACTAATTAGAGGTAAGTTTAGTTTACTTATAATGTCTTATCCCGTTCGAGAGTTGACTAAACTTTGGCAGTTGCTTCTTTTGTCAAAGTAATTTTTCTTACAAATTATAGTAATAAACAATATTTTCTTTGTTCATAAATGAAAATGAATAATAAGAAGTCTAATTCTTCATTTCTTTTTTATTTTGCATTAAAGTGGCAGAAGAGTGAGAACTTAAGGTGAAACAACAAAATGCTTGAAACCACAAATCAAATCAAATCAAAATCTTTATTGCTAACTAAGTGTATAAAAGGTGTTACATTTTAAAGGAACTTAAAACTTAGTCGCCCTTTTCGGACACGGCAATTTATAGAGAGCTAAGTATTTTTATATAAATCTATGAATAATATCTTAAGTCTAAAAGTTAAAAAAAAAATTCAATAAAACAATAACAAAATTAAATTAAATAATTAAATAATCGTCATGTCAAGACTATTTATTAAATTATAAGTTTTAAATAAATAAATATTATTGTAATCTATTTATTGTGGTATCAGTAAAGGTACAAGCAAAAATTTTAAGGTAAGCAAAAAAATGTATTTATTTAAGGGTGAGAAAATGATTCAAAGATAATTCAAGTTTGATTAAAAACGAGTAATCAGAAAGATCAGGAACGCCGATAAAAACACGTTAAGGTGCTTTATTTCCTTTCGGAGAAATTACTTCGGGGACGATATCGGGTTTACCTTCATCTTGTTTGAAAAGGGACAGTGTTGAAAAAATTTCACGAGCGGGATTCGAACCTGCACCCCATGATATGCCGGGTCAGGTGCACTACCAACTATGCTATCGTGGCTCAAGCCAACTCGCCGAAATTAATCAACACTATCTACTCTTACTACTTACAACTAACTTACTTACTTACGACTACTCTTCATCTTGTTTCATAGTTTTGGTTACGGTTACGGTAACCACACTTCTAACCTTACGTAATGTTTAACGCTCGTTATACCTTATGTAATGATAACATTGCAATATATCGTATTAATATTAATATACAATTAATAATAATAATAATAATAATAATAAACTTTATTTGCACACAAAAAAAAAAAAAAAAAAAAAAATACAGACAAATTAATAAAAAAGAAAAATTGTACAAAATAGGCGGCCTTATTGCTAACAAGCAATCTCTTCCAGGCAACCTTGGGCGAAAAATAATAAAATTGAAAAAAATAAATAAAAATGGGTGCAAGTAAAAATAAACTAAATTATAATAATAACATCAAATAAACGTATACATATACATGTAAAAATAAATATATTAAACAGAGTTTATGCAATATAAATCATAAAAGAAATAAACATAACTAAGGTGAATTTAGAAAATGGCTCCGAACCAGACCCTTGAACGACTCCAACGTGCGAGCACTTCTGATGCGCTCAGGCAAAGAATTCCATAACCGGACAGCATGCACAGAAAAAGAGTAAGAAAGGAAATTAGTAGAATGAAGAGGAGTCACAAGAGCTAGGTTATACGTAGAACGCAAGGTAAGGCTTGAGGAAGTGGAACGGAAGGAGAAACAATTTTGCAGATATGAAGGTGAAGTGGGTAGAAAGAGGACAGTATACAGAAAGGAAAGAATGTGTAAGTCTCTACGCCGGCGAATTGGCAACCATTTAAGTTGAGCTCGAAAAATATTAATGATTATTAAATGTATTTTTTCAAATAGCATAATAATTAACTTAACATTTCAATCCATACCACAATTTATATTTATTATTGTTTCGAAAGCAAAGTTTAGTTACTTATCAAACTAATAGATGGCGTTAGGCGGTGCAAACCTGCATCACGCTATGGTTTCGTTTTCGCGATGCCTACAACTACAAGATTATAATATACTAGCTGTGCTCGCGACTTCGTCCGCGTGGAATAGTGACTTTCGGCAGCATTTTTAATTTTTTAGGCTCTTTTCCCGTTTTTGCAACATTTTTCACTGATGCTTCGCTCCTATTGGTCGCAGCGTGATGTTATATAGCCTAAAGTCTTCCTCGATAAATGGACTATCCAACACAAAAAGAATTATTCAATTCGAACCAGTAGTTCCTGAGATTAGCGCGTTCAAACAAACAAACTCTTCAGCTTTATAATATTAGTATAGATTAAATTTGTTCTCATATTGAAACCTGCAGTTTTTTTATTCACGTAACCTTACCTTACTTAAGACAAATACTTTCACAAGGATCGGTCATCAAATAGGTGAAAAATAATTTATTGATAAAATCAACAACCACCAGTTTGCAACGGGCCCGCGTGATGGTTTATGACCTGTTTCCCGTAGTGGTTCCATCCCGAGAGAAGGCACGATGCCCTATCAGAGGGGACATAAAATGAGCTGATGATGAAAGACACAATTCCAACTATTACGCTGTATGAAGCCACCACTATCATCATCATCATCATCATCTCAGCCAAAAGACGTCCACTGGTGGACAAAGGCCTCTCCCAAATAATCATGGGGGGTATTTGCCGTAATCGCCACGCTTGGCAGGCGGGTTGGCGATCGCAGTAGGTTGAGGGTAACCTCAGAGAGATGCTGCTGCCCATCCTCTGGAATGGTCCCTTAGTCGGCTTTTACGACACCCACGGGAAGAGATGGGGTGGTGCAATTCTTTATCCCCGGCACCACACAGGGAACCACCACTATACCCTGGCAAAAACGGTTTTCTTTTCACAGTTGGGAAGGTTTTCTTAACAATTTTATACTAAATTTAGTGTAACACTCGAACACTACACACATTGAAATTCAACTACTTTCACTGTAAGCTCTTACTACGTGACACGGAACGCACGTGATTCAATTTAAATTACGGTATACAAGCTGCCAACTAATTATGAGACGACCAACACTTCAGTCTCCCTGTGACCACGGACCCTGCAAAGGTTTCAAACAGGATAAACATTAAATCAAATTAATGTGAAGTAGATCCGTAGAAGTAGTTTCATTTCAATATAGCTTCGTTGAGCGTAGGTACTCCTTACTATACAGTGTGACATCACGCGACCTTACGCTACGGTACCCTAAGCTCGTACAACACACACAGTGTGTAGGTCACGCTAAGTTCACTGTAAGCTCAATGCCTCGTGGCACTACATTTACGTTTGTGACAGAAATTGTTCTGTTTTCTTGTGAACTCCGAGAGATAATGTTTTGAATAAATAAGTAACTTTCAATGAAAGAATGCGAACTTTGAAGTAAACAAAAACACATATTCATACATGTGCTAGGTAGATGCATGAGACTGTGAGTATAATGTAAAGGCTATAAAAATATTGCCATATCCAATCTTAGTAAACAATAAAAATTGCTTTACCTAAAAGTGGAATACCTCATATTCTCAAGGACCTTATTAGCAGGTAAATACAGTGATTTTAATTTAAAATAAACCTAAAAATACAACAACAATCCGGCTTTTAATTAAAAAACTTTCCACTTTAACTGCGTTTTTGCACATCAATTAACGCCACCTTTCTCATTTTCTCCGATCACCAACCCAAAACTAATTTAATATTAAATTCTGCACAACAAAAAGTTAATTTGATTACATTTAATCATGCCAAACATCTTAGGAGCAGGCAATAGCGTGCGTAGCAAAAAATAAGAGGGGAGAAATCCAACCCTTTAACTCTATAAGGTATAAATGGAATAAAATTATAATTAAAATGTAAATTCAACAAGATTTTTGCTCCGGGTTTTAAATGGTTCAACAGCAAGCAATGTTAGCCGCTCAGCTCATTTCAATTTGCAACGTTCGTCTTCTGTAATTTGACTGGCAGACTTAGCGTGATGAAATTATAAGATATCGTCGAAGTTTCACTGGAAACGGCAGTTTTCTTTTTGCGTGATTTAACCGGTTTGCTACCGTTTTTGGGTATTAATGTTCTTTTCATTATAATAACATTGAAGTGAATTTAGAAAATTTGTTAATTTACGCAAAGTTGAAATAAATCTTGAATGCTCTTGTTTGTTTTATTTACTTTTGCTTGACATATTAAACTTTGTTCAAGTTAAAGTTTTGTTATTACTATTTTTTAAAATATCTTATTCTTTGAAATTTCAGGAACTATTTTGCAGAAATGCGAAAAAAAACCACTAACATTTCTACGTTCTAAATAAATCTAAAAGTATAAACCGTTACCCAATCTGCTGTTATTTAAAACATCATTATAGAAGTCATGGAAGTCTTAAAACTTATGAACTTGTTGAAATGTGTAGCGACATGGCGTTGAGTCAGCAGTTGAATCCGTAGTCGTAGCGGCGGCGTAGCAAATGTTGTAGCCGCAGTCGCCAGTAAGTTGTATCCATTCACGCGTTCTCGCCGGTCTTGTTTATTGTTCCTTTGTTTGAACGTATATATCTGCGTGACACGCAATAGACAATTTTCAAGTTATTACTAGTTTTAACAACTTCCCTGTCCCCATACAACTCATTTTGATAATGCCCCACGTCCATAAGTTTTTTTATTGTTACGCTAAATAAAATCATTATAATATCATAGAAAATAACTTTCGTAATTTATAATCATCATCATCATCATCTCAGCCAAAAGACGTCCACTGCTGGACAAAGGCCTCCCCCAAGGATCTCCACAACGACCGGTTTTGTGCTGCTCGCATCCAGCGGCTTCCCGCGACCTTCACCAGATCGTCGGTCCACCTTGTTGAAAATAAATAATAAAAAATAAAAATTAATTAAATTAATTAATTAATTATTATTTATTAATTTATTCAATTTATAATAAATAAACTAATTTTATTTCGGTTTTTTTTTTGAGTCCCATATGACTTACGAACGCAGGGCGATAAATTTTCTTTACCACGTTCAATGACTCATATGTGAACACACCTCAGAACAATAACTAAAGACGCACAGTACATCCCAGTGCATTTTTGAGTGACAATAACAATACATTATCCGTCAAATGTCAATCAACTGTCATAACTACATTAGATTAGAAAAGTTGAATGTTTATTTGAGGTTATAATTGATAGTTTATTGGAAAAAGGTCTATTTGTGGTTCAAATGTCTTGTAGTGATTAAATGACAAATATTAAAAAAAATTGCGAAATTTTCTTTTGTCATTGTAAACATTAGGTTTTTTGCTATACGTCCACGTATGACTTAAAAAAATATCATGTCACGTTTATACCGAAAAATGTACCTCAAACTGTATAAAGAAATGAGTCACCTGTGACTCATGAACTTATTCTAATACGTTCCTGTGAGTCATTATATGACTCATTGGACAGGGAAGTTGTTAATAATGGACCTTCATAAGTGATCCTTATACACATACGCGATAGACTGTATATATAAATAACAGACCGAAACCCACAAAATGCTTTTATTTAAACTCGAACTCGGATAACCTAAAATTAAAAAATAAATAAATCTTGCTTTATGTAAGAAAGAAAAATATGCAGCCAGCCTAGTTTCTTAAATTTTTTGCTTGATTACTTGTGTTATTTTCAAATAATCTTAATATTTTTCAGATGATTTACGCTTATATTTACAACAACCAATGGCAAACGTGGAGTTAATAACATGTTTATTGGATCGAGTTGTCGTATATTGCTGAGAGGCTTTACGTGATCATAATTGAGATGGATGCGATTAACGTGATGTATTGGCTGATGATTATATATAATTGATTGGGATCGTATTGGTCAAGTAATTAACTGTGTCTGGAGATATTTTCGGTTATTAAGGACTGCGTGGAGATCGGTCCGCCTCACTTTATCCGACCGTGACCTTTTTTGATAAAAAAAGGTGTTCTGCTGTTTTTTTCTAATTTTGAGTAGTTATTAACGAGATTTTTTTGGGTTATTACCATGTTTTTCATCTGTTTATAGTTAAACATTTAGTAGGCACAGTTTCATGCGTCATTTATAATATTAATAAAATGACTCTTATCAGTCCGTTATAAATATAATGTTATTGACGATAGTTTAAAAAGTGATGAAATGAAGTGTTTCTTTAGATAGTTATAACTTTGTATTTTCCATTTTTATATCTTATTTAAGTTCAAATGAAAAATTCATCATGAGGCTTACCAACTGTAAAGTTAGCACTTATTTTTGAACCTAAATTATTTACGTTGTTTTATTAAAAAAATATATATACCTATATATTTAATACGATTTTTATGTTAATTCGCCTCTATAACTACTGTCTTACTAACCGGGTGTTATAACACCTCTAAAAGTATTATATAGATGTACCACAATATGATACATTTAAGTTTCTTTTACAACCACACACAAACGCCTGGTCGTTTTAAATGGGTTAAAAACAATTTATAGGATACAAATGATGGGTGTTGACTTAATCACCATGCTTTTTCAATTTAAGCTTATACCATCTAGTGACTCACTATCAACGTAAAGAGTCGGTTGCCGCGATAAAATTCTTTATGCAGCTATCGGGGTGGAATTGTCTGAGAATTCAGTTTCATTTCGTTAAAGAAATTATTCAATTACGCTACGGAGTGTTCGCTGGGTGCGGCGAGGGAAGGCCCACTTTATACAATTTATATTCAACTTGTTACACACTTTTCACGTTAACACGTTGCGAACGGGTTCGTAACTTAAAGTAAAATAGTGCAAGTCTACACGATATATATATATTATATATACCTATATTAAAGACTAGTTGCCCGTCCCGGCTTTGCACGGGTGGACATTTCTTTTTTAATATAGCCTATGTTACTCAGCGTTAATGTAGCATTTTAATGGTGAAAGAATTTTTTTAATCGATCCAGCAGTTTTGAGTTTATTCGTTGCAAACATACAAAAATACAAAGCTTTCCTCTTTATAATAAATATATGTATTAATACGTGAAGCAAAAAAATTGTACCCTTTTTACGAAAATTGCGCGGACGGATGAGTATAAAATTTCGCACACTTAGCCCCTTACAAATAAACAAAGAATAAGTTCCGAATAGTTATTCCGTGTTTTGTTCCTGTCATCTAAACGTCATTTCAAATTAGAGTAAAAGAGACAAAACACGGAATAACTATTCGGACCTTATTCTTTGTTTATTTGTAAGACCCTTATAGTTTATATAGAGGAGGTTATCTGAATGTTAAAAAATTATGCATAAAAATACATAAAATCAATAAAACAATTAAAGATTTAAGGTTCACAGTAAGCTGAAGTTGTTGATGCTACTCAATGTTTTTGATGTGTAAGATCTTTCAGCTCGCCTTCTATACATATACAATTTGTGGGAGTGATTTCGTAGAAATGTGATCGTAACAGTGCGATACTGCCGCACAATTTATGAACGCAGTAAGTATAACTTACTGTGTTTGTGATATTTGAGGTGCTGACATTAAGATCTATTTTCTCGAAACTTGCGCGGCAGGATAGGATAACAGTGTGACATGTCTTCTAATGAGTATTTACTGCGTTCTCTTTATGATTTGTAAAAAAATATAAGGAGTCGGAAGCGCGCGCAAATTTAAAATCGATAATAAGAAAAAGACATATTATTATTTTAATTGACATTGTGCATTTTTGATGTTTTGGAATGGTTAGGGAATAATTTTGCACGAATTGCTTCAATTATCAGTATAAAAGTACTATCATTTATGTGGTAGAATACAATATTTATTTATTGCGCTATCGTACACAAACATGACAATTATAATTACATTAAAAAGCACTCGAACATTCGCGCAAGCGCCCTGCGCCGCCTAAATGAAACAGCAGGCATACATTTTCTCCGCGCCGTAGAAAGAGAGGGGGATACTTCCTCTCCTACGCCGCGCCAGCTGTCTACTCTCCATCCGTCTTACGAATTTTCGATCAGGTCACGTGTCCTGACGCCTGACGCGAGTCACGTGTCCTGACGCAAATTTAACATTTTTCACCCATTACAAAAAAGTGTACAACGCCGCTAAAGAAGTTTTCACTTCAAAAATTTACGTCATTGTTAATTCTATATTCTATTTTATATTGTAATATAGATTTCAACCATTTACTAAAATATTTATTGATGATATGTCTCAATAAAGTGCAGATCATTGATAATTTTCAGAATAATTGCTTATTACTAAGGTGAGATGTCAAATGTTTTGTTTTTCCTTTAGTTGATGGCTTCGTGCGATTAGCACATTTAGCCAGTGTCAAAGTAATTTTTCTTACAAGTAATATACATATGAATAAACAATATTTCCTTCTTGTATAGATGATGATGAATGATAATAGAAATTAGGAGTGAGAGATGATATACCCTCCAACCCCTCGAGTATCTCAGTAAAGAGGCTTTACTAAGTCCTCGGGCAGACTTCTTGAGAGAATTTGAAAAGTGAAGTTGCACTGTTTTGTTTCATTTGCCAGCACTCATGCGCACTTACGAATCCACCATTAATTCACATTAATATTCGACATTACACAAATTTTAGAAAATAAAACAAAACCGCCGACATGACTCTTCACTTTCCCGCCAAGAAGTCCCTTTGTTTATTTGTAAGGCACCAAGTTCATTTTTTTTTTAGATTTGGTCAATCGAAATTTAAATGTATAGGTATGAGCAAACAAGACCACTTTCGAGATGCATTTTTGTTTCGGATCCTATATCTAGTACATTATTAATCGAGGATCACCCCGCTCGACGCTAAATCGGTTTCATGTCATTAATGAAACGTTTATTTACTATGCCGCACTACAACACTGACATAAATACGTTTACTATGTACGCACAATCCACTATACTGGAAGATATAAGCGGTAGTAATATTCCCGAAGTTTACGACATCTAGCGAGCTGGTAACCACTACGTGGACGTACTATAACCTCTGTATTACAATGGACATAATCTTTTATGGTCATTTCCTTGTCCTATAACTTAGTTGGGCAAAATGAGGTGCTATTACGAAAATTCATGAATCGAACTGCGATGGATGACTTTTTTTTTCTTTATTTGTAGCTTGGCGCGGTTAGATGTTTAGCCAATGTCAAAGTTAAGGAGATATTGTGAATTTTTTTTTATAATGATATTCCTTTAATACGCAGAATTCAATTTATTATAAAAGAATATATTTTAATTATTCAGAATATTTTGCTTCTGTTAGCGGGACCTCTGAGTTTAAGAGACGGCTGACTAACTAACCATCACTAAGCCCTTTTTTTGAAATATTGTTTCTGAACACATTCCAATAAATACTCGATCTACTCACATGTTTTTCTACATGATAATTTTACACCGACAAATCGCGATCAATCTTAAACTTTATTACTGTCTTAAATGTGCAAAACATGCTTCTGTATATTAATTTAGCCTCACGAATAGCCGATATTTAATTTACTCAATTTACTCAATTTACTGCTACACTATGTAATAATTTATTGGATATTTCTAGTTCTACCCTAGCAAGCTGTTCTTACCGAGGTAGTGGGAGCCTGATGACCTGTACAACTGGTATATTAATATCAATCGCAGGCGTCAGTCTCACACAAACTTAATGTACAACTGTTTACAAATAATCTTAAAATTGTATATATGTATTTGTGATGAGAAAATAAAGTTTATTTTATTTATTATTATTAAATAAAATAAAATAAAATTTGAAAAGAACCTACACCCCATGACATGCTGGGTCAGGTGCACTACCAACTATGTTATCGTGGCTCAATCCAATTCAATTCAATTAATAAAATTTTTCAAGACTTTGTTTAATTTGTTCGCAACAATATTTGCGTAAAAATATATGTAAATAATCATAAATATGGTAATGGTACAGCGTGATTCAACTAACCCCCCTGGCACGTACTCTACCCAGTAATATCCAGAGGATAAAGGAGGGTAGATCCGGAGGAGATTGTAAGGGTTAGCCCGTTTCCTAGGCAGAATTAGGTAATAAAAAGCCGATTTTAAATTGTGTGAGAGGCCTGTTATTCTTAATATTAAATTGTTAGGATCACTACAAAGTAAATAGCTTAAAATTGTCCCACTGCTGGGCAAAGGCCTCCATTATTGAAATCAAGTCATCACTACAATTGATGGGTAAAGGTCTAACGTGGTATTAGATAGTGAATTTAATACTGCTCATAAGAGCTTGTTTAAGCTATCGTTTGATATATGTACAGTGGAACAAAAAATAAATAAAACCGAAAATGAAAAATGAATTTATATTTTTGATAGGATCACAATAACTCTACAAAAACTTGTCTAAAGATTTTGTTTTATATGTATATTTGATTGAGATAATCAAAATTGAAATAACATGTTAAATATTTTTTTTAATATTTTTTTTTGTTGATTGCCGGACCAGGTCATAAGCAAACTTTGATTTTTTTTCCACAAAAACTACAAGCCATATCGTTTTCGGAGTTTTACTCTGTGTGTAATGGTAATAACAAAACTAAGTTGAGACAAAATAAGGGTATTTAACACATTGTGCGCTTGCCAAATACGGGTTGGTGATCGCAAACCAGGGCTATGCATCCAAAAATCGAAAAAAAAATCCACAAAAAAATTTGGTAAATAAAATCTAAATTTTTCCAAATTGTAGTTTGTTTGCAACAAAAGTTGCGTTCGAATAAACGAGTATATTATTATTATGAAATGTTTGTTCTTTTTAAGATACGTCAACCGAATAACAAGTTCGTCTTCGACTTGATAAAGGAAAAGTATGTCTATATTTTGTTTGTTCGAAATTCAAAAGTTAAACGGTTTGCTTTGTGAGTTCGATGCACATGAGATTAAGATCCGATGATTGTAGACTCATTTATCTTGTGCTCGAGATGGCTGTTGTCTCAGAGTAATTAATATGCTACGTCTATTGTTCCGAAAATGCGACGCGCACCATCTTAAATGTCTCATTCTTAATTCCTATTTATCTTTTTAAATGTCTAAGGAAGAATGTCAACTCCTAGAGTTCGATAATCGAATTAGAATACTAATAATAATGAAACCATAAATTTCAAGGCGTTTTTAACGTTTTTTGACAAAAATTATATGAAAAAAACACAAATGTTGAAAAAATTTCCACGAGCAGGATTTGAACCTGCACTTTTCTGACTGATACCTTCTGACATTTATATTATTTACATTATAAATGTCAGAAGATATTATTTACATTATGAACCTTTCACGGTAAATGTTGATCCAGTGTGAAGTTAGAACAATTGTTGATCCACCTATTTTACGTGTATACTCGGCTCCCCGTAGCGCAAACTGATATACTTTGATCCGTCCTTGATGCGCGTGTGACGTCGGTGGAGCTGCACTTACAGGTTTTCAACATACTCGTCAGCGATTTGACCAACATTTGTTGATCCAGCAACGTTCGAAAAACTCATACTGAATATGATTTCTTAGATCCAGAATATAAAGATAATATATATATATATATATATATATATATATATATAATATATTTTATATTATATATATATTATATATATATATATAATATATTTCTTAGACTAAGTTGATCCGGAGCCAAAATGGACGAATAGGTACTTGAACACAAAGCGGCAACGTCGCGTTCTGCGTGTGACAGAGAGAGAAAACAGTACAATATAGAGTGAATTTGTGTTATTTTACAATACAAGCTTTTATTTAGTTTCACCTGCCCCGTTGTTTGTTCGTCTGTAATTAAATCTGGCAAGTTAAATTTGATCCACTTCCCGGTTAACGATTGAGATGAAATTTTGCATGCATGTTTGAATCGGACGACAATGCAAAATTATTATGACATGGAGCTGATCTGATGATAGAACCGGAAGGTGGCCATAGGAACTCGGTAGTTAAACGACACAACCCCATCGAGTTTGGGCTCGTATGATTCGTCTTGATGAGTACTTTGATGCTAGATGGTAACCAGGGTCTAATGATGGAGCTGGAAGATGGCCATAGGAACTCGGTAATTAAACGACACAATCCCATCGAATTTGGGCTCGTATGATTCGTCTTGACGAGTACTTTGGTGCTAGATGGTAACCAGGGTCTGATGATGGAGCTGGAAAATGGCCATAGGAATTCGGTAACTAAACGACACAACCCCATCGAGTTTGGGCTCGTATGATTCGTCTTGACGAATACTTTGATGCTAGATGGTAACCAGGGTCTGATGATGGAGCTGAAAGATGGCCATAGGAACTCGGTAATTAAACGACACAAACCCATCGAGTTTGGGCTCGTATGATTCGTCTTGACGAGTACTTTGGTGCTAGATGGTAACCAGAGTCTGATGATGCTGGAAGATGGCCATAGGAAACTCGGGAAAATAAGTTCGTACGTTCGTACGTTCAGTTTGTTATGAATGTGGATTCTGTCTTTGATTAGATGAATAAGATGGATGACCCAATGCCAAGGTGAGCACGAACATTTCAATTTTAAAAGCTTGAGGCATTCATTTTTTTTATTTTATTTACTCATGTCGCTATCCTTTAAAACAGGCTTACACAAAACAAATTAAACTTATGAATAGTTTTCTAAAGTTTACGTGAACACTACACATTGAAATAAAACAACTTTTACGGATCTACTCGCATTTATTTTAGGGTTCGAAACGTCAGGATAATTATTAACTAAAAGTAATGTAAATGTTTATATAATTTTTAACGCAAATTTTGTTGCGAACAAATTACAAAAACACAAATGTTGAAAAAATTTCCACGAGCAGGGTTTGAACCTGCACCCTTCTGACATACCGGGTCAGGTGCTCTTCCAATTGAGCTATCGTGGCTCCAACCAGCCCGCCGAAATGATTCAACACTATTTATTTTTTTACTTTGAAAGCCAAAGGCGCCCATTCAATGTTAACAACTACCGTCATTAACACCCGATCATAATATTTTTACAAATACTAAAGATCAGTTAAGAAGTAGGCAAGTTATTTATAAATGTTTATATAATTTTTAACGCAAATTTTGTTGCGAACAAATTACAAAAACACAAATGTTGAAAAAATTTCCACGAGCAGGGTTTGAACCTGCACCCTTCTGACATACCGGGTCAGGTGCTCTTCCAATTGAGCTATCGTGGCTCCAACCAGCCCGCCGAAATGATTCAACACTATTTATTTTTTACTTTGAAAGCCAAAGGCGCCCATTCAATGTTAACAACTACCGTCATTAACACCCGATCATAATATTTTTACAAATACTAAAGATCAGTTAAGAAGTAGGCAAGCTATTTATAAATGTTTATATAATTTTTAACGCAAATTTTGTTGCGAACAAATTACAAAAACACAAATGTTGAAAAAATTTCCACGAGCAGGGTTTGAACCTGCACCCTTCTGACATACCGGGTCAGGTGCTCTTCCAATTGAGCTATCGTGGCTCCAACCAGCCCGCCGAAATGATTCAACACTATGTGGAAATTTTTTCAACATTTGTGTTTTTTTTTTTTTTTAAAGTAATGTGTAATGTGCTCGATGGCGCAGTGGTTAACGCGCCCGGTCTGCGAGTGTTGAGGTTAAGCAACTTTCGCAAAGGCCGGTCATCGGATGGGTGACCAAAAATTTATCATCTCGAGCTTCTCCGTGCTTCGGAAGGCACGTAAAGCCGTTGGTCCCGCCTGCATTAGCAGTCGTTAACAACCACCAATCCGCACTGGGCCCGCGTGGTGGTTTATGGCCCGTTCTCCCTATCCATCCATAGGGAAGGCTCGTGCTCCAGCAGTGGGGAAAAAAATGAGCTGATGGTGATGATGATGATGAATGTGTAAAATAAACGCGAGTAGATCCGTAAAAGTTGTTTCATTTTAAATTTCATGAAGATCGGTTCAGCGGTTTAGTCGTGAAGAGGTAACAGACAAACAGAAAGACATAGTACTTTGCTTTTATAATATAAGTAGGTATGCAATATGAAATTATGGATTGCCTAATACAAGCTTTTATTAATTAACCAGTTTCGTTCGTATGTCTGTATGTCTTTCCGGTTCAAATCAAGTAAATAAATTTTGACCTACTTTCCGGTGCCTGATTGAGATAAAATTTGGCATACCTAGGTATCTTGTGTAAGGTGGCTGGCAGCGACTGAATCGGAGAACCGAGGATTGGGTTCAGTAGCGCGCCTTGTTGGGAGGCCTATGTCCAGCAGTGGACTAGTTTGGGCTGATGATGATGATGAGGTATCTTGGGTGAAAATGCAATAATATGGTACCATGGAGCTGGTCTGATGATGGAAGCCGAAAGTTGGCCATAGGAACTCTTCAACTAAGCAATATCCTCGTCGTGTTTGTGCTTATTAGATTTGTTTTGACAAACTATAGCTCAAGAAACATTTGAAGTCCACTGTTGGACATCCGCCAGTTTGGCAGGTCCAAACTGTGTAGTGAAAACAAGCCATATCCAGCGTTCTGTGAAATTTGAACTCGAGACAGTCAACAGTTGTTCATGAGAAGACGATCCTGGCTGCAGCATCAGGTCAAGGTCACCTTATTATTGCATTGTCATCGGATGTACATACGTTTACCAAATTTCAACTCTATACGCTTAACAGTTGAGGAGTTCCCTTGTGAGAGACGATCCTCGCTGCAGCATCAGGTCAAGGTCACCGTATTATTGCATTGTCATCGGGTGTACATATGTGTACCAAATTTCAACTCTATACGCTTAACCATTGAGGAGTTCCCTTGTGAGAGACGATCCTGGCTGCAGCATCAGGTCAAGGTCACCACATTATTGCATTGTTATCGGGTGTACATATGTGTACCAAATTTCAACTCTATACGCTTAACAGTTGAGGAGTTCCTTTGTGAGAGACGATCCTGGCTGCAGCATCAGGTCAAGGTCACCATATTATTGCATTGTCATCGGGTGTACATATGTGTACCAAAATTTCAACTCTATACGCTTAACCATTGAGGAGTTCCCTTGTGAGAGACGATCCTGGCTGTAGCATCAAGTCAAGGTCACCACATTATTGCATTGTCATCGGGTGTATATATGTGTACCAAATTTCAACTCTATACGCTTAACCATTGAGGAGTTCCCTTGTGAGAGACGATCCTGACTGCAGCATCAGCTCAAGGTCACCACATTATTGCATTGTCATCGGGTGTATATAAATGTCCAAATTTCAACTCTATAAGCTTAACCATTGAGGAGTTCCCTTGGGGGAGACGATATACAACCTGGAGATGACACCACGACAATAAATTACCCATAGTATAGCTAATGACGCTCCCAATCTATATATAAAAAAAACATTTAAAAGCATTCAATAATTTAGCCACAGGACATAATTTTTAATTAGTAACATTTACACATGATGTATCTGTTATTAAACTAGTACGGCCAGGTTAAAGACCTCTCATCGGTGTTTTAAACACGTCGCAAAACTTCATTTGTTCTTAGATGTTAAATCCCGATGCAAATCAAAGCATATCATGCCTAATGCTGAAGCTCTAAGAGTCAAAAAGCAAGCAACCCAAAATACGCGGAAAGAAGATTATTGCATGCGTAAGTGATGCATTCGTGATGCATTCGTAATGACTCGTGTCAAACGAAAATTTAGTATGTACGAAAGGGACAAATATTGGTTTGTTTGTGTTAGTTTTTTTCTATTGGCTCGGCGGCGATCAGGTGACAAGTAAATATTTATTTTATTTAAGTAGGCCAAGTTCAGTATCGCCGCGATCCTGTGACGTAATACATGTCTACGCGTTTGATGCGCCGTCGCCGCCGCCGCTGCCCGACCGCCCGGCGCGGCGTCCTTTTGTTTGTAATTGTTGACAATTGTTATGTCAGTGTAGTGACTAGTGACTGATAAAGACGCATTGCGAATTGTGCGAAATTTAACGCTTCGTTAGTGGTGATACGACTCGTAAAGTAGAGTTAGGTATCTAGTTAAATGATCTGGATTGTGCGAAATTGACGCATAAAGTTAATCTTTTTTATTGCGATGTCTCGGTATTTTTATACTGCTTGGGAATACACCGACATGATTTTAATTTATGGAGAATGAAATGGAAACGCTGCATCAGCTATACGGACATACCGAGAGAGATATGGAAACACTCGTGTGTGTCCTACCGCATTATTAGATTTTTTCTTGTGGGGCTATGTCAAGAATGATGTGTACTCAACAGACGGACGTTAATAATCATCATCATCATCTCAGCCATAAAGACGTCCACTGCTGGACAAAGGCCTCCCTCAAGGATAAATCACTTTGAGGGGAATTTGCCATAATCGCCACGCTTGGCAGGCGGGTTGGCGATCGCAGTAGGGTGAGAATAATCACAGAGAGACGCTGCTGCCCATCCTCTGGGATGGTCCCATAGTCGCCTTCGACGACACCCACGGGAAGAGATGGGGTGGTGCAATTCTTTATCCCCGGCACGTTAATACTGTAGATGAATTAAAAAAACGAATAATAAGATCTTTTGAAAAATTTTAAAACATGGCCGCTAATGACGATCTACTGCCTAAAGTTAGAAATAACATTTTGAGAAGGTGCAATTTGTGTGTTCGGGTTGTGTGTTATGGGGGACACATTGAAAATTTCAAAATTTAAAAGCAAAATGAATTATTTAAACTTTACCTATAATATGCAAATTGCAAGTGTAACGTTGTGATCTTATTCGGCATTAATGGCGCCAAAACGTCTCGTCACCTGACACTGCGCTGTTGCCGCTCTTATCAAAGGTCAGTCACCTAACATTTCCTAAT
Source organism: Eudonia lacustrata (assembly GCA_947562085.1). Classification (NCBI taxonomy): domain Eukaryota; kingdom Metazoa; phylum Arthropoda; class Insecta; order Lepidoptera; family Crambidae; genus Eudonia; species Eudonia lacustrata. Next base: position 9,267,855 of record OX387329.1, on the reverse strand, counting down.
GGTGATCTATTTTGCTTGCGTTTTTGTTCTATTTAGTTTGTTTGAAAAATCAAAAAAAAAATTTTCAGTGCTGAGATTTATTTTATAGTTTCAAATTATTTCTATGAACTAGTATAGCCAATATTTTCATTTATTGTCGTAGTGTCATATCCAGGTTGTATATATATATATATATATAGAGATACCATTACGGTAAATGTTGATCAGACGCGACTTCACGCGAGCACTTTGTTGATCCGAAAATGCATGTTGATCCGGCGCCTTTTGTTGATCCAATATGCATCTCTGGTAACTAATGTGGCTCCGGCCGGATCAACATCTACACTCACGGGACTGCTTACTAATGTTCGCCGAAGTTGATCCGATATACAAATCCACCTTGCGATAGTTACGGAAGATGTTGATCCGATTTAGAGCCAATCAGAGCACAGCAAACGATCGGATTGGCTGAAAGCAGCCGCGACGTTGCCGTTTCGTATCTTTGGCCACAAAATACAGAATAAAAGCTTCATACAATGTGCGCTCCGACAACCACTCACGGACACGGAGTCAGTCGGAATCAAAGGCGGTTTCTGGGTAGTGCGAGCGCGAGTGCCACCCGCTACGTTGTAAGTCAATTGTGAACTAGTTTACGTTATCGGAATAGGCTGACGTTTTGTATACTTAAGTAATCTTGATGACAATGCAATAATATGGTGACCTGGACCTGATGCTGCAGCCAGGATCGTCTCTCACAAGGGAACTCCTCAATGGTTAAGCTTATAGAGTTGAAATTTGGACATTTATGTACACCCGATGACAATGCAATAATGTGGTGACCTTGACCTGATGCTGCAGTCAGGATCGTCTCTCACAAGGGAACTCCTCAATGGTTAAGCGTATAGAGTTGAATTTGGTACACATTTATACACCCGATGACAATGCAATAATGTGGTGACCTTGACTTGATGCTGCAGCCAGGATCGTCTCTCACAAAGGAACTCCTCAATGGTTAAGCGTATAGAGTTGAAATTTTGGTACACATAATATATTATGTACACCCGATGACAATGCAATAATGTGGTGACCTAAGGTAATTGGATAAGGATTAATGCTGTATTGTTTAAAATTGCTTCGTAAATAAGCCATTATTTCTCGTAAAAAGTAAATGATACAAAATGATTATTGTAGGTTACCCCTAAGAGATAGACATATACCATCGCGGACTTTTTTGTAGTTAAGGTGTACAATACTGTACCTAGTATATTATTTTGATCTATCTCGTAGGGTTCAGCCAGCGTTTTGCAATCTCGAAATAGATGTTGTATTCAAAATTGGCACCCCCCGAAAACCATGGACTGCTAACTGCAAATGCTAAAAATGCAAGGAAGATGTTTTCTTCCTGTCCAAATTTACCTTTAAAAAAATATAATCGAAGCTATCAAGTGCGATAATTAAGTAGTGCAGAAAATACAAAGTAATCAGGTGGTGGTCTACACATTATATAATTATTAAATATATTCAGTATTTTTTCTCATTTAAAGAGCAGCATTCAATGACTCACTTACGCTCATTGCAAGGTTAAATTCTTAATAAGGCTTAATTCTTAGGTAATGAATGTTTTGAATTAAGTTCTAGGTAAGGAAAAGTTTATTTTGTTAAAAGTTGGTTAGTGTTCCGTTTATAGCGTTTTATTTTTATTTCTCTATTTTGTGACCTCTTTTTTTCTATTTTTTTATTACAAATAATAAAAAAATGTAAATGCAGAAACCTGTAATTGGCTTTACTATAAGCATCAATAGAATAAGCACACATAGTAATAAGCTGTTGGTTTCTATAAATAAATAAATAAATAAATGTATTCGAATTCGGCACCCCCGAAAACCATGGAAATAATACATAAAAAGAATGATTTTACATAAAAAGTCACGTCCGCCAATGTTGGATTGGTTGCCATTTTGCCATTTTGCCGATTTTGCCGATTTTGAATAAACGGAACACTAACCAACTTTTAACAAAATAAACTTTTCCTTACCTAGAACTTAATTCAAAACCCATTACCTAAGAATTCTTGCAATTCAATAATTCAATAATTGCAAGAAATAAGGCTTAATTCTTAGGTTAATACAATTATTAACCTTGCAATGAGCGTAAGTGAGTCATTGAATGCTGCTCTTTAAATGAGAAAAAATACTGAATATATTTAATAATTATATAATGTGTAGACCACCACCTGATTACTTTGTATTTTCTGCACTACTTAATTATCGCACTTGATAGCTTCGATTATATTTTTTTAAAGGTAAATTTGGACAGGAAGAAAACATCTTCCTTGCATTTTTAGCATTTGCAGTTAGCAGTCCATGGTTTTCGGGGGTGCCAATTTCGAATACAACATCTATTTCGAGATTGCAAAACGCTGGCTGAACCCTACGAGATAGATCAAAATAATATACTAGGTACAGTATTGTACACCTTAACTACAAAAAAGTCCGCGATGGTATATGTCTATCTCTTAGGGATAACCTACAATAATCATTTTGTATCATTTACTTTTTACGAGAAATAATGGCTTATTTACGAAGCAATTTTAAACAATACAGCATTAATCCTTATCCAATTACCTTAGGTCACCACATTATTGCATTGTCATCGGGTGTACATAATATATTATGTGTACCAAAATTTCAACTCTATACGCTTAACCATTGAGGAGTTCCTTTGTGAGAGACGATCCTGGCTGCAGCATCAAGTCAAGGTCACCACATTATTGCATTGTCATCGGGTGTATAAATGTGTACCAAATTCAACTCTATACGCTTAACCATTGAGGAGTTCCCTTGTGAGAGACGATCCTGACTGCAGCATCAGGTCAAGGTCACCACATTATTGCATTGTCATCGGGTTTGATTCCGACTGACTCCGTGTCCGTGAGTGGTTGTCGGAGCGCACATTGTATGAAGCTTTTATTCTGTATTTTGTGGCCAAAGATACGAAACGGCAACGTCGCGGCTGCTTTCAGCCAATCCGATCGTTTGCTGTGCTCTGATTGGCTCTAAATCGGATCAACATCTTCCGTAACTATCGCAAGGTGGATTTGTATATCGGATCAACTTCGGCGAACATTAGTAAGCAGTCCCGTGAGTGTAGATGTTGATCCGGCCGGAGCCACATTAGTTACCAGAGATGCATATTGGATCAACAAAAGGCGCCGGATCAACATGCATTTTCGGATCAACAAAGTGCTCGCGTGAAGTCGCGTCTGATCAACATTTACCGTAATGGTATCTCTATATATATATATATATATACAACCTGGATATGACACTACGACAATAAATGAAAATATTGGCTATACTAGTTCATAGAAATAATTTGAAACTATAAAATAAATCTCAGCACTGAAAATTTTTTTTTGATTTTTCAAACAAACTAAATAGAACAAAAACGCAAGCAAAATAGATCACCATTAGGAAATGTTAGGTGACTGACCTTTGATAAGAGCGGCAACAGCGCAGTGTCAGGTGACGAGACGTTTTGGCGCCATTAATGCCGAATAAGATCACAACGTTACACTTGCAATTTGCATATTATAGGTAAAGTTTAAATAATTCATTTTGCTTTTAAATTTTGAAATTTTCAATGTGTCCCCCATAACACACAACCCGAACACACAAATTGCACCTTCTCAAAATGTTATTTCTAACTTTAGGCAGTAGATCGTCATTAGCGGCCATGTTTTAAAATTTTTCAAAAGATCTTATTATTCGTTTTTTTAATTCATCTACAGTATTAACGTGCCGGGGATAAAGAATTGCACCACCCCATCTCTTCCCGTGGGTGTCGTCGAAGGCGACTATGGGACCATCCCAGAGGATGGGCAGCAGCGTCTCTCTGTGATTATTCTCACCCTACTGCGATCGCCAACCCGCCTGCCAAGCGTGGCGATTATGGCAAATTCCCCTCAAAGTGATTTATCCTTGAGGGAGGCCTTTGTCCAGCAGTGGACGTCTTTATGGCTGAGATGATGATGATGATTATTAACGTCCGTCTGTTGAGTACACATCATTCTTGACATAGCCCCACAAGAAAAAATCTAATAATGCGGTAGGACACACACGAGTGTTTCCATATCTCTCTCGGTATGTCCGTATAGCTGATGCAGCGTTTCCATTTCATTCTCCATAAATTAAAATCATGTCGGTGTATTCCCAAGCAGTATAAAAATACCGAGACATCGCAATAAAAAAGATTAACTTTATGCGTCAATTTCGCACAATCCAGATCATTTAACTAGATACCTAACTCTACTTTACGAGTCCTATCACCACTAACGAAGCGTTAAATTTCGCACAATTCGCAATGCGTCTTTATCAGTCACTAGTCACTACACTGACATAACAATTGTCAACAATTACAAACAAAAGGACGCCGCGCCGGGCGGTCGGGCGGCGGCGGCGGCGACGGCGCATCAAACGCGTAGACATGTATTAAGTCACAGGATCGCGGCGATACTGAACTTGGCCTACTTAAATAAAATAAATATTTACTTGTCACCTGATCGCCGCCGAGCCAATAGAAAAAAACTAACACAAACAAACCAATATTTGTCCCTTTCGTACATACTAAATTTTCGTTTGACACGAGTCATTACGAATGCATCACGAATGCATCACTTACGCATGCAATAATCTTCTTTCCGCGTATTTTGGGTTGCTTGCTTTTTGACTCTTAGAGCTTTAGGCATGATATGCTTTGATTTGCATCGGGATTTAACATCTAAGAACAAATGAAGTTTTGCGACGTGTTTAAAACACCGATGAGAGGTCTTTAACCTGGCCGTACTAGTTTAATAACAGATACATCATGTGTAAATGTTACTAATTAAAAATTATGTCCTGTAACTAAATTATTGAATGCTTTTAAATGTTTTTTTTTATATATAGATTGGGAGCGTCATTAGCTATACTATGGGTAATTTATTGTCGTGGTGTCATCTCCAGGTTGTATATCGTCTCCCCCAAGGGAACTCCTCAATGGTTAAGCTTATAGAGTTGAAATTTGGACATTTATATACACCCGATGACAATGCAATAATGTGGAGGACTGAGGACTTAGTAAAGCCCCCACATCTTTACTGAGAGACTCGGGGGGTTGGGGGGTATATCATTTCTCACTTCTCATTTCTATTATCATTCATCATCATTATGTACTGGAAGGATTTGTATATTTATGTATTACTTGTAAAAAAAATTACTTTGACACTGGCTAAATGTGCTAATCGCAAAAAGCCATCAACTATAAGAAGAAAAAAAAACTGGTGACCTGCTGCTGGCTCGATTGCTGTCGTTTTAAGTTTAAAAATGTAGTTAATAAAAGATAGTACGTTAATCTGATTGCGAACACAATAAGATTTGCGTGATTTTTGTGGTATTGACAAAATTTTGCGGGCGCTCATGAACTCTTATAGTTCTTATTTTTTTAATAATTTACGGGTAAGTACAGGACCTTTATCTCACCTGATGTTAAGTGATGATAAGGCCAATGATGGCAGCGCACTTCACCCGGGATCCTCAATTAGTGAGGCACTGGCTATCTTATCTCTAGCTGCCGGAACACAACAATGCTACAAACATTGATGTTATGTACGTACGTTGATTATTCAGCTATTGATGGTCGAATCGTATATCTTAGGAGTGGCTAGCTCCTAAATCATTTTTAATTGTGTTTGGTTAGTCGTTTCTCATATAACTACAATTACTACAATTAGCACTAAGTCGTAGATTAATTAAGACCTATTTATTATTGACGAGAGACAAATAAATGATTTCATTATTATTCATTATAACTACCACCCCGTATAGGTAAGTGTAAACTACTTTACAACTTTTCCCCGTCACCTTAAAGCACTTTCAAAATATATTTTCCGAAGTTTTTCTTTCGCAACTGAATTGCATTGAAACGTAAGTGGTATGTAATGTTTGTCTGCAGCCGGTGCGATTGTTTGCAGCCATTGTGATGCTAAAGGCGGATTGTCAACAAAGCCACGCGCTGAACATATAAAAAGTAAATTTCCATGTTCGAACAAAGAGATTTCGCTCTCAATAGTTTTACATCGACGCTACTTACGTAAAACGAGATATAGGTATATGGAAAACTATAGGTTGCATTCTGAATATACAGTACAACACAATTAAATACTTAATATAAAAAATTGTAGGGGTAGGTATATTAGCGTATCAAATATTATTTTCACTTCTCATGCTCATAAAGTTGTTCTTTATGTCGAGAGAAGGCTGCATAAAATGAGTTTTTATATTATATATATTTTTATATATTTGCATAAAGTAATTTCTTCTTCTAAGACTAAGGCAATTAGGCCTTACAGCCACATACATAAACAATACACCTTCATTTAATTGATATATTTTTATGAGATTTAGGTTATATCTTAATTTAATTACGACATATGTATTACTATCTTAATACAAATTTACGATTAATACGGGCTTGCATTTACGTAAAAAAAATATAACGCAAATATTTATAATAACTTGGTATTGTGGCTTAGACTATAGTCGAACGTCACGTAGTTGAAAATTTAAAAAAAAGAAAGAAGTGTGGCGGTAAGCTAATAAATCGTCATTTAATTACACTATAAAAAATTATTAAATTTTCTTGTATATGCTTAAATTCTTTTTTTATTTCCTTGCAATCGAAGTGAAAAGCAGAGTGTAAAACTCGAGTATAAAACTCATTTTACCCTCGACGTGACTATCCACCCTCGCCGTACCTGCTCAGGTGGCTATATGCACGACTCGGGTAAAATGGCTCGTTTTATGCTCTTGTTGTACAATCTACTATATAAGCTGTTTATGCATTTTAAAAAATAAACTTTTTTTGAGTACTCAAAGGAGAGTGATAAGTAGGTAGGTAGCTACACCAATCTGGGGTATGGACTGCTTATTATACTTACATTATAGAAGGGAATTCACAAGGACTGCACATCTAAATATGTCTTCATAACATCAATGTTTCTAGCATTTTTGTGTTCCGGCAGCTAGAGTTAAGATAGTAGTTGGGGATTCCGGGCGAAGTGCGTTTCCACCATTGGCCTTATCATCACTAAACATTAGGTGAGATAAAGAAACTGTGCTCGCCCGTAAAATAAAAAAAATAAAAAATTCTGATTGTAAACACTTTCTTCAACTAGTGAAGGTTGGCAGTCAGCTCTGCATACTTGGTCCTGTCGAATGGTCCTTTATTATATTAAAAATACCCTGTAAAAATGCTGTAAGTGTAAGGAAGAAAGAAACATTATACATACATACATACATAATAATGGTAACATACCCTCATATTGCAGTGGCAGTGGGCAGGGCACATTGCTCGCAGGACTGATGGCCGCTGGGGCGGGATAGTCCTGGAGTGGCGACCGCGTACCGGAAAGCGCAGTGTGGGCAGGCCTCCAACAAGGTGGACCGACAATCTGGTGAAGGTCGCGGGAAGCCGCTGGATGCGAGCAGCACAAAACCGGTCGTTGTGGAGATCCTTGGGGGAGGCCTTTGTCCAGCAGTGGACGTCTTTTGGCTGAGATGATGTTGATGATGATCTCCATATTGCGTCTGACTTTTGTATAAGTTGATGGTTTATGTGTGATGTCTGATGCGATATCTACAACCTAAACTCAATATAAACAGCTTGGTACTGCGAGTTTCCCCAGCACATTGCTATTGTTTGTGCTCGCGAGCACAAATATTTTTGCTAAAGTTTAAAGTGGCGTTGTTGGGACACGGTCTAAAATGTCTAGATAGCCTTATTGTGCGCGCTCCGAATCGCTAACTTTATGCAAATCAACTTTGTGACAGAACTTTTTCTTGTGGGTACAAGGATAGACGCGCGGAATACTTAATCAACACCATTGGCCTATAAATGTCACACCCTCAGTGGTGTGACATTTATAGGCCTTTATTAGGTCTTTCTTAATAAGATTCTTTCCTAGATTTAGGTCATAAACTACCACACTGGACTTGTGCGACCAATTGGATGTTAATGGTAGACTTCTTAAAACAAAAACAGGGATCAAATGTTGAACATATGCTGTCTACGCTTGAGATAACCTAGAGTAGAGGTCGGCAAACTTTTCAGCTCAAACAGCCAAATACAACAAACAACAATAATTATTAAAGATTTTATTGATTTTTATTGAATAAGTATTTCTCGGTATAAGTTAACGCGTGGGATATCTATCTTCAATAATAAATAAAAAAAAATTTTTTATTTAAAGAGCCGCAAATGTTTGCTAACCCTAGACTATCATGGTGACTTTCGTTGCTGACTGTACTAGTCGTAATACAAAATTGAGTGAGAGTTGAATATGTCATCCACGAATGACATAGAAGCTTATGCTGAGACAGGGCCCATTAACTTCACACTCTTGGTTTTCTTTTTTCTTGTGTGCATAATGTCTCCTTTATTTTTTTGTATATTATGTATGTGTTTGTTGTTAATCAATGTTCTTTTTCTTCTTCTTCTATGTGCTAGACTATGATAGTGACTTCGTTGCTGACTGTACCAGTCCGTACAGTCCCGACTGAATTTGAAACTTCACTTTTCTAACGCGCGGGGTTATCGAACAACTGTTAACGTAATGCATTCAGAAGCTTCCTGTTCGAACGCGGGAAAAAGTTCGCCTACATTGTCGCTTTACATAAAGTTGGCCGATAGAAACTTCTATTTGATAGCGATTTTCATACGTAACATTGTAATGCGTGCACATTCAATTATGTTATTAAATAAAATGCAAGTTTCGAATAAACAAAGCGGTAAAATCTAATAAAAGCTAAAAGATGTAAGAGCTCGAAATTTATTTGTTTATTACCATCAGACTTACCAACTAAATGAATATTATTCATTTCAGAAGACAAAGTTTGAGAAACAGTTATACTTATTTGTATTTAAATTATAGGTATACACGACATTTACATTCTTATCCGGTTATGGATATAACCGTATTTAAAAATACATAAAGGGAGAAAAACTGAAAAACTATATCTAATCTATTTATAATGTTAATTCATGTTGATGTTATATAAATATTATGTAGATTTACTAATTAAATTTACATAGATGTAAAGCATCACTCACACAATGACGGTTATGACAACCACGTTATGGCAAACATTTACAAGACACTGCATTCCTAAACAGTACAAAAATAACGTACAAAAAATTTAATTAAAAAATATCCCATAAAGCTACCTAAAAAGATGTACTGCAAAAAGATGTTAACATAAATGTAAAGCATCACTCACACAATGAAGGTTATGATAAACATTTACAAGACACTGTATTCCTAAACAGTACAAATATCACGTACAAAAAATGTAGGTAATTAAAAAATATCCAATAAACCTACCTGAAAAGACGTACTGCAAAAAGATGTCAACATATATGTAAAGCATCACTCACACAATGAAGGTTATGATAAACATTTACAAGACACTGTATTCCTAAACAGTACAAATATCACGTACAAAAAATGTAGGTAATTAAAAAATATCCAATAAACCTACCTGAAAAGATGTACTGCAAAAAGATGTCAACATAAATGTAAAGCATCACTCACACAATGACGGTTATGATAAACATTTACACGACACTGTAAACAGTACAAATTCCAAGTACGAAAAGAATAACATAAAAGGTGGCAGTACAACATGGATTTGCATAAAGTATGCGGATCCGAACGCTGCAAGACATCTTAGAGATTTGGACTGTTGCCCAGTAGTGTACTCTCAACTTTGGAGATACATTTTGGAGGCGCCTTTATTGTTAAACAAGTAGGGAAGTCTATCTTTTAGGGCGGGTCTAGACGTGTGTGAACGTGTACGCGAATACTTGTTTGCATAGAGCTCGGGTACAAGCTACTCTCAACCTTTTAAATTTGGAATAAGCTTGGGAAAATATGGGGTGTCATGTTATTGTTTTCCCAAGTTTATGCGAACATTGAGAAGAAATACTTTATATGAATTTACACGATGAAATGTAACTACTTTTACGGATCGGATCTACTCGCTTTTATTTTACACATTACTTTATTTAATGTTTATCCTGACGTTTGGAACCCTTTACAGGGTCCGTGGTCACAGGGAGACTGAGGCGTTGGCCGTCTAATAACTAATTGGTAGCTTTTATACCCTAATTTTAATTTAATCACGAATTTACACGAGTTTAGTTTACATATTTTAAAAAGGCAACAGGTATGTACAACTCGGTATTTGCCATTTTTATCCCGTCCGATCCGACCCGAACCCTTCGGGGAATCTAGTAGGGCACGGGGACACGCACTAGTGCGTGATGCTGTTCCCTCTAGAAAACCTCCGGAAGTGTTTCGTTTCACACAGCTTGAGGAACCCTTTAAGTTTCTCGCCGCCCCCAAACATGCCCGGTGAAGCTGAAAATGCCGTTTGAGGCAATCAGCAAACTCTCTCCAGAAAAAAAAACGAAAAAAAAACTTTTATTTATAAAAAAGTTCATTCATTTCATTCATTTAAGATTATAAGGTAAGGTTACTTCGTATGCGTATGCAGATTCAGAAAACGCCAGGGTAACCACTTAACATCTGCAGGTTGTTAAATCTATCCACATACTAATTTAACCCACGACTAATTCTCGAAGGCAAAATTCCGGGAAACAGAGCTCCGAGATGTCCGCGACGCAAATGGCTGGAGGACATTAAAAAGTGGACTACACTTTAGGGATCGCAAATTTGTATACTGATCCCTAAACTTCAGTATGAACGTAGCACTAAATGATGATGCCGACATATAGGTATAAAATCCTGACTGACTGATTGACTGAAGAATGATCAACATCATACGACCCAAACCACTGGATCTAGAACGCTGAAATTTGCAAGCAGATCCCTTTCATGTCGCATGCAAGAGATAAAACGGAATTTTCAGAAATGTCTAGGGGTCATGGGGTATGGGTAAACATCTGTCCGCATAAACATGCGGACGAGGACACCGGCTATCGCTAGTTTTTAATATTGGCCTTAGACCGTGCTTCGGAAGGCACGTTAAGCCGTCGGTCTCGGTTGTTGTCGTGAAACAGCATGAAAGGTTAATGCTCGATCTCCCCAAACGCTATTGTTTACATGGGAAGGCTGCGCCTAATAGTGGGACTGATAAATTGACCTGCATAAGAACACGTTCAGTACCTACCTTATGAATGACTAAAGCCTGAATATTAAAGTTAAAATAATTATCTGCAGCAAATTTACTCGAACTAACTAGGCAATTAGTAGTTTTAACTCGAAATAGTTAACACTTGTTAAAGAAGCTGTATAAGCCTGTCTGAGATATGTAAGTTCAGTTAACTCTTGGCCGTTTCTAAAATTACTATCTTGAATTTAGCTAAATGGTATGATCAAAGGGAGACTAGCTCTTTGTTCTTAAACGGTAGTCGGGACTGCAAAATAATTTGTAAAAAGATAAACTGTGTTGGCTAATAACAGAAAGGTCCGTCTGATGGGCAATCACCGATTCATCACATTGATGATTTTATGGGCATTTTTATAAATGCAATACTGACTAAGCCTTTGGCAACCAACTCTCTAACCGGGGGTCCCAGCGGGGGGTACATGTTTGTATACTCGGTTTGGTTGGTGGTAGTGCTTGTTTGTCCGCCTGGCTAGCTACCACCATCTTATCTAAATATGTCGCCATAACATCAATGTTTGTAGCATTGTTGTGTTCCGGCAGCTAGAGATAAGATAGCCAGTGTCTCACTAGTTGAAGTTCCCGGGTGAAGTCCGCTGTTGGTAAACAGGGTATGGCTTAAGGCGAAAATGCCTATTCGCTCTTGCCTTAAAGAGACCTAGGTTGTAGTGAACGGGGAACTCATACGCAGGCAGTGCATTCCACTCTTTAGCAGATAGCATAAAAGATCTAGCAAAACGCTTGATACAGACAGGTGGAATGTCGACAACGTATGGGTGGTAGGCCAACCTGCGTCTAATACGCCAAGCGATGGTACAAAAGGGGCTTTAGAAACAAGATCGTGCAACTAACTAGGGCTTAACAGTTAATTATGAGCGAGTAAAATACGGAAACGAAATTGCATTGTCAGAATCGTAGCCTCTACTGACTATACCCACTTGTTATTGGTTCTTGCTGCGATAACAAAATGGATCGACGCCACCTCCGTAAAGTTTACACTCCACGGAGATGGTGTCGATCCATTCAATCCAGTCGAGCCTCACGGCTACGGCCCCTGAAGCCTTAATTATGAGGCCCCTATGCCTAATAATTAAACAGGATATATCCTTTCAAACCAGAACACTTTAATGCAGAACACTTTTGCAATAACAGGTGTAAGAGTAGCCATCCAATAGAGTTACCAGTTTATATTTAATTGTATCTATACCTATAATAAAGCTAAAGAGGGTCAAAAGTCTGTACAAGGAAGAGATTCGAAAAAAAGTTGGCTAGGGATACTTAGAATCAATAACAGAACACGTTCCAACAGTTTTTAGAATCTTTGTCTGTTTGTCTGTTTATTTGACCGCTCATCACGTGAAAATGGCTGGACGGATTTGAATGAAACTTTGCACATAGACAGACCATGAGCCGGACTAGGATATTGAATACTTTTTATCCCGGTAACAGATTTCTGTGGGATAGTGATAGATTCGCGAACGAAGTCGCGGGCGACAACAAGTTCTAACCAAATATAACCAGTTGTGTATTTTTGAATCATCTATTTCGAAGATTACATACATACAATACTCTCACGTCCTTTACCCAAATGGGGTAGATATAGCACCAAATCACAAATTTTGAGTAAACTTGCAGTTAGTGAGGAGCTCGATGGCGCAGTGGTTAACACGCCCGGTCTGCGATTGCTAAGGTTAAGCAACTTTCGCAAAGGCCAGTCATCGGATGGGTGACCAAAAATTTATCATCTCGAGCTCCTCCGTGCTTCGGAAGGCACGTAAAGCCGTTGGTCCCGGCTGCATTAGCAGTCGTTAACAACCACCAATCCGCACTGGGCCCGCGTGGTGGTTTATGGCCCGTTCCATCCATAGGGAAGGCTCGTTCCCCAGCAGTGGGGACTTTATGAGCTGATGATGATGATGATGATGATTGCAGTTAGTGAACTGGACGCCACATTTAGCATAATCAAAGTATGAGAAGAAGATGAAGAATAATGCAGAAGTATAAACAAGCCAGGAGAGTGAGGCGGCTTTATAACGTTATAATTAATTAGTTGAACACCCTGTAATTATACTGGATTAAGTACCGTTTAAGCCGTAACACAGCAATACATAATGCTACGACGCTACTTAGCGGTTGATATGTAAGATAATCCTTCTATAAAGGCCGAACGAATTACATGGAAATTAGCTCTGTCGATACACCAACATTTTTTATTTAATTTTATGGATGTGGAAATCTGATATTAATCTGTTATTATTATTATTACAAGAGTAGCTACACGGGTTGTCCCTTGTATTTTGCGTTTTAGTAAAGTGAAACGCAATTATGAAAGTTTTGATTGCTTTTGATTCGAATCTGGCCATCGTACAACGAACCGTGGCAAGATCAAATAGTTCTCTGCCCACCTTTAGTAGGAAATTTCTGGTGTTGCCAATGTAATGAACGTTCAGGGGTATTTGGTAGAAATGCGATTTGAAAGTTTGACTTTGATAGAATTAAGTAATTTATGGAAGTAGAAATAGAGACTTGTACCTAAATGATGGTAAACAAAATACTTTTTTGTGTATGACCGATTGTCACTTTTGTGGTACAAGAAAAGAAGAAGAAAAAATATTGATTTTAACACAGACAAGAGACAATAAGAAATAGAAGAAATTAACAAAAAAAAACATTTAAGGCTTAAAATAGCCTTTTTTCATCAGTGAAATTTTTGCCACTTGAGAACAACCGGGTCATGTGAGTCTCACCACATGTTATGGGGATTCACTAACTAAGCCATCGTGGTACCGACGCTTCATTTCAGGGATGGCTATAATTTTCGTCCGTGACAACTGTTGCTACTACCATGCTGTAGTACATTGTAGTGGGTAGATAACCTTATAATACGTAGCCTTTACAATAGTTTTCTGGTGCCATATTTAAGCAAAAGCAACCTGTTTTAAATAGGTGGGTAAACAGTCTGCATAGACGAATAATTTTATTCTAAAATACTATTTCCTAATTGCTTAAAGCGACTCTGAATTATCTAATAAACAGGGATTGGCCTACCAACACACACATTGTAACTGAAAACTCATTACGCAACTTGTTTATGGCTTGAGCGATTGGCAGATACGATATTATCCTTTTACAGCGTGGAACTTTATCGGCGGCGTTATATTTAATCATAACTTTCTTCAATTTGAGCGAAATTTTGTGATTACGCCCCGGTGAATGGTTACAAGTTTGGGTAGTTAGTGGTGTAAAGTAGTTGCTAATAAAATTATCAGGTCTGTTTACTGATTGGTTTTGCTTTGTTGTTATTGATGTTGTTTGTAGTCTGACATTATTGAGACGTAGGCTTTGATTGACGTTTACAATGCTGTTTCGTCTCAGATTTTATAGTCTAACTAATAAAACAGATTGTTATGAACAGTTTAATTGGGAAACTGGTCACTTCACTCTCTCACGTCACTTTGCTCTATTGGGTTCTTAAGAATAGTTTCTCAGAAATTGATCATAAAACAACATGTCAATCAAATGTCAATAATAACAATCTTGCTTAGTTTTTTTTGAAGAAAAAGCAAAGAGATCTAGTGCTTACAGCTATATTTTAATGTTTTTTTCCTCATGCCTGATATTTCCCGATAAAACTTACAGACAATTAAGAGCGTTGATGAATGCATGATAAATGTGGATAAATGATGGATGATTATTGAAGGATTATATTTTTCCAAATCATTCAGTTTCAGTAAACATGGGGACTGACTAGTACATTGCCTCTTATGTCCCTTATTCGCCTTCTCACTCTAATACCCCGGAGAAAAGATATTGTCGCATGATGCCGACCTCTAGAAAACATTTAGGAAATGTTCGGTCAATACAAGATTCTTTTTACCCATAAATCCGGTTCTGCTGGCTTTAAGAGGCCAAACTGCCAACTACTTTTATTAAAGTCATTTACATCTCTACAATAAATCAAATACCACTGTTTTTGAAAATATGAAACAGCAAGAAACTTACCCATTTACTAAGTAATCCTCATCCTCAGTAATTAAACTCGAAAGAGATCCAAAGCCCCGTGTACGACGATTACGCGAGGCGTTTAAATTCTAAACGAATAATTTCCCAGAGGCGCAATTTTTCGTGTGTGGGCAAAAAAGATTAATGCCGGCAAGAGACTCACTTAAAATACGAATTTTGAGCCCAATTATGAATGTGGGAGAATCCTGACCGCGTATTGCCAAACTGTATATTATTACATACAGTAGTGGCGCTGAAATGGAACACAATTTTTTCTTGTAGCTGAAGACAACCACATCACCACCAGCTCATCCTATGTCCCCACTGCTGGGGCACGAGCTGTTCCTGTGGATGCTTAGCCCAGTGCGGATTGATGGTTGTTAACGACTAATGCAGCCGAGACCAACGGCTTTACATGCCTTTCAAAGTATGCAGGATCTCGAGATGATACATTTTTGGTCACCCATCCGATGACCGGCTTTTGTGAAAGCGGTTTAACCTTAGCATCGCAGACCTGGCGCGTTTCCTACTGCGCCATCATGCTCTTCGAATCTTCTGAAGAGCATTCGCATGTCAATCTAGAGAGAGTCTGTTTTAAAATACATTTTGCAGTACGGCATTTTAAAATACAAAAAGGTCACAGTTTGCTTTAGAAACATGCGGGCTTACTCTATATCTATACAAATTAGTCTGTAGGTACTCATACGTGATTCGCACCAGCATATTTGTTATTTTGCCGAACACAAAGTGATCCAGCACAAGCTATGGGTGTCTGTAGTGATATGCACTTGGACAATACGCATCCCAGCCCTTTTTTTCTCATTTGACGAGTACCTGACTTCGTACTTAACCCACTTAGTTCGACCAGGCGTTTGTGTGTTGTTGTAAATAAAACATAAAAAATATTACATTAGGGTACATCTATAATACTTTTAGGGGTGCCATAACACCCTGTACGACCAAGTGGGTTAATGCATATTAAAAAGTTTCTAGAGGATACAGAAGCCATTTGAAAGTGCTTTCACTTAGTCCTATTTGTGTCTCTTCAAGTATTTGTGTCTTCAAGGTTGTTACCTTGAAGACATTGTTTGCCTGTGGAAACGTAGCTCTTAAAGAAATGAACAGATTTTAATGCATTGTTGTCTCTGAGTGTGGTATTGTTAGATCAGCATACCTAGTTGGTATGGAGAATTTGGGCTATACTCCACCACGCTGCCATTTTTTATTTTAAAAGGTTTAAAGCAAAAGAACTTCTTTCATGGTAAAATCTCTTTTTTCTAACCCTAAAAGTGTGTCGAAAAAGGAACCGCCAAGTAGCAAATGACCACAATGACTGGACCGAAAAAAATTGGTCAACTGGCAAAGCGACAAGTTTGTTTAAAATTCCTGCAAGTCACGCGACCCGGGCGCGGGGGGGGGGGGGGGGAAGTCCGCGGGACTTAATGTCGTAAAAGGGTTTTTTCCTATGTAGTGTCGCCAAGTGTTGGTTGAAACGCGGACAGTCCGCAGAATCGGCTTTCTAATTGTGTCACGCAATGAACATCATGTCGGCTTAACCTTATATTAACAAATGATATTGCAAATAATATTTTTTCATTACAGCCACATTTGGCTGAAGGACTCTTCTATTCTATTCTGTTTATAATCAAAATAAATAAATTAAATCTAGTTTTCCATTCTACGTACAGGACAACAAATTTTTTTTAATATACAAATACGTAACTTTTCCCAAAAATAAACATTTTGCTTATCAAGAAAAAAAACAAGTGTTACACTCTTGGTTTAAAGAATTAAACACTCCATATGAAACCCTATTAACCGTTTTACTACATATTTCAATGTAAGTTCAGACTACGCAATAAAGAATGATAATACTTAACCGGAACAAAGCAATACAGGATACTGCTGCTTCGCTGTAGAAACAGATATAGTAATATTCGTTGGGTTTCTGGTGTATTTACACGCAATCAAGTCTACCGGTTACAATGATTTATTTATTTACTAGCTTCCGTGTTCAACTTCGACTGCGTTTAGTTCGGTCTATCGTACATTTCCGAAGAAGTGAGAATCAGATGATTTCTCGAGATAAAATGTACTTAGGAGTAGTTTAGCTTTCTATAGGTGATATAATTTTTGGAATCAGTTCGGTAGTTTCAGAGATGATTCCCTAATACGAAAAAATTAATGCTAATATCACTTTATAATAATTACTAGCGGCTGCTCGCGGTTTCACCCGCGTGGTTCCCGTTCCCGTGAGAATATCGGGATAAAAAGTATCCTATGTGTTAATCCAGGTTATAAACTATCTGTATGCCGAATTTCATCCAAATCCATTCAGTAGTTTTTACGTGAAAGAGTAACAAACATCCATCCATACTTACAAACTTTCGCGTTTATAATATTAGTAGGATAATTAAAGTGTAGGTTTATTTTTAGGGCTTACCAACTAAACACATGTGATTTATCCAGAACATATAGTTTGTTACACCTACCTAATATGTATTTAATTATAGGTATGGAAAAATTATACTTTAAAGTATTTACATTCTCTTAAGGGTGCGCCGTCCATAAGTGACAAGTGTCATATGTTTTATTTGAAATGTCGTCGTCCATATTTATTTGATGCCGCGCGGCCATACTAATTTTGTATGGGGAATTTAAGGTGCTTAATAAAAAATAATTATTTAAATAACCACTTGATGAATCGAAAATGTAGTCTAGCAATTTGTAGTTTATCCATTGATGATTGCTTAGACAAAATCAGAGATACAATAATTTAGATAAACTATAAGAAATCTACTAAACGCCGCCACTCGTTTTCATGATTTTTGCCCAACTTTAAATGATATTGTAGAAAAAACTATAGCGTGTTATGAATTTATGGTTCTAACAAATTGTAAACACGTTCCCTATGATACTAAATATATATTTTGTTCTGTTATTACGATAGTATTTTCAATTATATCTACTTAACCGTAACTGCATTTTTGGCATTTTTTTGTCGGCGCACCCTTAAATAACCTACTAAAACAGTAATAACAGAATCTAAAATACACAATTTTATTCAAAGTAATTGATGTATATAGTTTTTAATTTATGTACAGACGCCTGCACTTCAACCTATCCAAAACTGTCAAATTTCTTCAATACATTTTCAACCATATGCTTAAGGTATAAACATCAAAGTCTATTGAAAAAATTTGACAGTTTGTGGTAGGTTGATCTGCCGCCGACTGTACAAATCAGCTCCTCACCTGGAGAAGCTCGACGGGGTAGAGTTTAACGCGCCCGGTCTATGAGTGCTGAGGTTAACAACTTTCGCAAAGGCCGGTCATCGGATGGGTGACCAAAATTTTATCAACTCGAGCTCCTTCGGGCTTCGGAAAGCACGTAAAGCCGCTGGTCCCGGTTGTATTGGCAGTCGTTAACAACCACCAATCCGCACTGGGCCCGCGTGGTGGTTAATGGCCCGTTCTCCCTGTCCATCCATAGGGAAGGCTCGTGCCCCAGCATTGGGGACATAAAATTAGCTGATGATGATGATGTACAAAACATTTAACCTTGTATTTTCTCTCTCACTCGCGTCATTATTTGATCATTTTTTTCTATATGAGTATTCTTTTCGTGCAATAAAGAATATACTTAATATACTCTCGAATAATCAGTACTAGTAGTACTTCAAACTGTGTAAAAGCTCGCTCAAGAACAAGTGCTTTTTTCTTTTTTGGAGAGAATTAACTGATGGTCTTCAACGGCCTTCATAGCGTCATCGGACTTTTTGAGAACGGTGAGAAACTTAAGAGGTTCCTCAAGCTGGTGCAAGGCAGGAAAAAATCCAATCCAATCCAATCCAATTTGTCAAGGGAATCTAACATCTATTATTTTTCGCATAATGCATATTAGACACTCATGTAAACCAAGCCAAACCGGGTCAGAAGGGTGCAGCAAAACAAAAATAAAAACATTTTATAAATAGCTTGCCTACTTCTTAACTGATCTTTAGTATTTGTAAAAATATTATGATCGGATGTTAATGACGGTAGTTGTTGACATTGAATGGGCGCCTTTGGCTTTCAAAGTAAAAAAAGTTAATAATTAGAAAAGATTAGTTTATTATTAGTGTTGAATGATTTTGGCTGGTTAGAACCACGATAGCTCAATTGGGAGAGCACCTGACCCGGTATGTCAGAAGGGTGCAGGTTCAAATCCTGCTCGTGGAAATTTTTTCAACATTTGTGTTTTTGTAATTTGTTCGCAACAAAACTTGCGTTAAAAATTATATAAACAAAACAAAAACATTTTTTAAATATACTCATTTCAAGTGCATCCCGCTGCGACCTTCTTTGTAATCATGAATTAAATAATGCGACCAATTTTGTAAATCAATATATGTTTGAGCTAAATTTGGTGTTTTATTAAATAACTAATATTCATCGGTGCTTAAAAAAGTTTATTTATTTAATTAATTTATTTTATTTTTAAGGAAGGTTTGCAGCTATTTAAACAAAAAATATTAAACTATGTAAAATCTTAAAGCTAATTACAAACCCCTACAAGTAAACCATTGGTAAACACAAAATTACAAGGAAAAGATAAATAGAATTACAAAAACAAGTAAAATAGAAATACAACAAAGTAAACTGTCACGTCAGTGTCAAATACTGCTGTTCAGTAATACGTAACATATATTTATATTTAAAAAATGATAATTGCTACCTAAGAAAATAAATTTTGACATACAGTTCGCCTAATAGTCGCTGTCGAGAACAGATCCAAGTCGTGTTCAGTGCTATACCTGTTGTAAGTAACACAACCGCGCACTAAGAAAGTATTTTCTTCTTGTATTTTCTTTAAACAATACTATTAACGAATAAACACTATTTATTTTGATATCTAATATTTTCCACTCTCCCCATACAAAGTGCACAACTGTGAGCAAATAGTCAAATAATCACAATCGAAATACCGTCAAAGGGTTTCTAGGTGGAACGCATGCGTTTTTTTCCCTTTTTCTACTAGATTCTCTGAGGGGTTCGGATCGGATCAGATCAAGAATAAGTGATGTTAACAATGTCCTCATTTTATTTCCAGCATTCGTCAGCCGTGCGGTACCCCTACAAACATCTCCTTCCGCCCCGGCTATTCCATTCTCTTAACGAAATTATTCAATTAGATACTTGAGCTGTCCCTATTTAAGATTAAGCTGGCCCTTTTTTCATTTACATTATCGCTCTGGTCGGAATGTATAACGTTCCATCTTGTACGATTAAGGTTCTGAAGCGTAGATTGACTTTTAGCTAAATGAAGTGACGTTATAGCGACTCTAAACCTTTTGAACTCAAAGTTAGACTTCAATTTAGAATGCGGAGTAAATAATCTAAGAATCGCCGAGACATGAGATAAAAATGACTTTTTGGAAGTTATTTTCGATTGAATCGGTTCTGTATTATGGGTTAAAGAGTTTTGTTTTTTTGTTTCAGAGCGTTGGAGTACTGAAGATTGGTACTCTAAGGCTGGGCTGCACTGCTGAAAACAACAAGCTAAGGTTAGCACCTAGAATTTTACACCTCTTCATATAATTTTATCTATATTGTAATCACACTCTGATTTATGATAATGATGATTAAGTGAGTGTTCTATATAACACTAGTGGTCCCGGCGGACTTCGTACCACTTTGACAGTTTCCATCAAGTGATTGAATTCTCTTTAGTTTCCATGACAACAAAACAAATAAATTATTTTGTATTGGAAAATAAATTGTCGTTTTTAGTAATTATATTTATAGTGTGATTCCCTTGGGAATATTAGGATAAAAATCCTATGTGTTAATCTAGGTTATAAACTATCTATCTGTATGCCGAATTTCATCCAAATCCATCCATCCGTTGCAGCGTGAAGAAGGAACAAATATACACACACAGACATACACACAAACTTTCGCATTTATAATATTAGTGTGACTAGCGGCCCGTCCGTGCTTCGCACGGGTGGACATTTTTTTAAATATGGCCTTATGTTACTCAGCGCTAATGTAGCATTCTAATAATGAAATATTTTTTTAAATCGGTCCAGTAGTTTTGAGTTTATCGTTGCAAACATAGATACTTACGTACATTCATACAAAGATACAAGGATTTCCTCTTTATATTATTAGTATAGATTCGATAATTTGTATGACATTTGCATTGCAGATGTCAATCTGATGACGTCGACTTGAATTGAAATTTCGGAAACAATGTGGGACTTACTCGTATCTATAACCACTCGCGGATATCTTGATATTTTTTAAAAGGAACGTTTCATGGTTATATTTCAATTGCCAACACATAATATACGTTCACGACTATTTAATGATTATAAACTAATCTACCATTTTACATTCATATTCGGCAAAATAAAAGCTTTAGAAAGTAAAGCAAATTGCAAGCATCACTATTTACTTCCTCACCAAGAAATCTTTTGAATTTGAAATCGTGCTATCAATGTGAATTTGTGCAAATAATGTAACATTTAATTGACTTGGACAGTTCAGCTTCAACTATATTTAAACTAAACGCAGTAATAAGTAAAGTTTTCTTTCTGTTAGGCTACACTTGCTACACGGTAACATTACAAAAAGTATATAGTGGTTATATTTTCTCTCTCTTTTTATGATACACATATAGGCCTTTCCTAATGTCTGCCACTTCGATTATACCCCAACTAAAAATTATAGTTAATAAGAAAATCATCAAACAAAACAAAAGTGAAATAAAAGTTTTCATCGGACACTAATTCCCTAAGTTTATCAAACTTTCTAATCAAGAACTGCGAGAAACGAACAGAAAGCAAAGTGTGCTAATCCAAAGGATTACAGAACGTAATCTGGTTTCCATCGCTGTTTCGACGTCGAAAACCGCAAACATATTACCATTAGATTCTAAGCTGGAATATCATTATGGAATTGGAATTTACGCGGGCACCGGGCCGGCCAACGGAGCGAGAATTTTAGCATGAATAAGTAATGTGCTTTACAGATGTATATGCACTGCTTGACTGATTAACTCTGTTTACATGAATCATCTGATAATGTTAAGGGAGTCGAAAGGGGAGATGTTTTTTTTTAATATCAGGTAAGCACAGTGCCTTTATCTCACTTCATGGTAAGTGATGATGAGGCCAATACTGGAAGCGCACTTCACCCGGGATCCCCAACTACTATCTTATCTTATCTTATTGGGGCCTGCTGAGGTTTTCTCTTTCGCATTAGCACTTCGACTTATCGGGATCTTTTGTGCAACCCCATCCTTTCACTCTTCTACCTCTGCAAAGATAGATGCCATAACTTTGGCACGTCTTTAAAAGCGAAGAGAAGGCACTGATAATTTTATCTCTGGCTGCCGGAACACAATAATGCTACAAACACTGATTTTATGGCAACATATTAGATGGTGGTAGCCAGGCGGACAAACAAGCCCTAGCATCAACCAAACCGACTACACAAAAATGTACCCCCCGCTGGGAATCGAACACGGGACTTCTGGGTCTAAGACCAGTGGTCAACCACTAGATCACAGAGGCGTTTGTTATAACCACGTAAACTAAAACTACTGAGTGCCTAGTAAGGGTTCTTATCCTCATTAATTCTTCTCCCCAGCTAAAAAAATAGACGTCCTGAATGGGTAGTAGGTAAAAAAAATTTGGACGATTCAAAAGCACTTTTCTAAAGTTTATTTGAATAAAGAGTACTTGACTTTGACTTTGACTTTATTCTCTATTCGATCACTTTAACGAAAACGAGATTTTTTTATGGCAAAGCGTAAAAAATTGTAAGTTAACGTCTTATTACAGAATAGTATACTGAACAATAATTTCATGTGCAAACCACAAACAAATACAATCACATAATGTGCCAACCACAACCAAACAGAACCACGTATTGGTAAATCTGTTTTTTTTTTCTATATTAGAAGGAGGCAAACGAGCAGGCCATGGATACCCGCAAAACCAAAGGAATCACAGATGCGTTGCCGGCCTTTAAGGAAGGAATATGCTCGTTTCTTGAAGATCCTTATGTCGTTCGAGATGATACATTTTTAGTTGACGGCCTCCGTAGCCGACTTGCACGCCGGATTTTGGGCGGTGTTAACTCTGAAGTCCCGGATACGATGTATCCGGGACCTCAGAGTCCCTGTCGAGTCAATGTCAAAAACGAACTTTTCGATATTGTGTCGGGTCTGGGTGGTTGTGGTACCGTCGTTGTTTTTACTTTCCATAAAACGAGTACTTTAGCTACTTACCTTGGGATTTGAACAACGTATGTGATGTTGTCTAATATATATAATACCTAGTTTATAAAAAGAAACAAAACTAAAAAAGAAAACAAAAAAAAAATTTTGGTTACCCATCCGATGACCAGCCTTCGCTAAAGTTTCTAAACTTCAGCAATCGGCAGACCGAGCGTGTTTACCACTGCAGCACCAAGCTCCACTCCTCCTCTGGTCTCGTCTCCCAACCATTCGCTATCCAGACCCTCATAGGGTTTGGTAAACCGATGGTGAAAACGCAGTTACAATATCGATAACTCTTGTAAGCGCATATAGTAAACCGTTCGTAAACTGCATGTTCTCTTAGCTAAAACATTAGTTGTTCATGCTAAAATTCACGCCGTTAGCTATTCAAAATCCACACGCTAAATTCCATTCCATAATTATATTCAAGCCGCGAATCGAATGGAAACGTTGTTTGTGAATTTCCCTATCAAAATAGCAATTGGAAATCGGTGTTAATTAACATTTTGAATACTACTGAGAAAGAAGTTGGTGTCTGCGGCGGCCATTGTTAGCAATGCCATGATTGCAATGATCGCAAAGGTTAAGCTACCCCGGTTTTTTTTTTTTCCTAATCTGCTAACGATTTTCTCCCACAGGATGGGAGGCATTATACACTAATTTTCTCTTTCATACCAGTTCTCGCTTTTATTCCTCTCGTACTTTCATTCCTATTCCTCTTTATCATTCATCATCTTTTGTACTTTACGACTGGGTGTTGCCGTCTATTTTTCTATTTGGACTTTGCCATCTATCTAACTATATATTACTTTTATTTTATTATCTTACGAAGTCTACACTCTAATAGGGAAAACAGGGGAAAATAATTGGTACAACTTCTGATACATGTGCATAAAAACTTACAGACTAGATTGGCTTCGTTTTACATTTCTGCCTGTAAACTTAATTCTATTGCTTCTTAGTTACTATTTTTACTTACATAATTATTTTTACTTACATAGCTGGGACCTAACCCGGGGTGGGTTAGGTCAGTATCGGAATTGGTGATCAAATAACTTTTTACTCCTAACTTTAGAAGACCCTTTATGCCGAAAGTCTCAGTTGCTGGCAATAGATTGGCAGCTTTTTTTTATATTAGAAGGAGGCAAACGAACAGGCGGGTCACCTGATGGGAAGCAATCACCGCCGCCCATGGACACCCGCAAAACCAAATGAATCACAGATGCGTTGCTGGCCTTTAAGGAAGGAATATGCTCGTTTCTTGAAGATCCTTATGTCGTATTGGTCCGAAATACCGCCGCCGAGAGCTGGTTCCACAGCACTGTAGTTCGTGGTGTCAGAAATTGTCAAACATGTCTCGTTTTTCAAGGCCGGCAACGCATCTGCGATTCCTATGGTTTTGCGGGTGTCCATGGGTGGCGGTGATTACTTCCCATCAGGTGACCCGCCTGTTCGTTTGCCTCCTTCTAATATAAAAAAGCTGCAATCTATTGCCAGCAACTGAGACTTTCGGCATAAAGGGTCTTCTAAAGTTAGGAGTAAAAAGTTATTTGATCACCAATTCCGATACTGACCTAACCCACCCCGGGTTAGGTCCCAGCTATGTAAGTAAAAATAATTATGTAAGTAAAAATAGTAACTAAGAAGCAATAGAATTAAGTTTACAGGCAGAAATGTAAAACGAAGCCAATCTAGTCTGTAAGTTTTTATGCACATGTATCAGAAGTTGTACCAATTATTTTCCCCTGTTTTCCCTATTAGAGTGTAGACTTCGTAAGATAATAAAATAAAAGTAATATATAGTTAGATAGATGGCAAAGTCCAAATAGAAAAATAGACGGCAACACCCAGTCGTAAAGTACAAAAGATGATGAATGATAAAGAGGAATAGGAATGAAAGTACGAGAGGAATAAAAGCGAGAACTGGTATGAAAGAGAAAATTAGAGTATAATGCCTCCCATCCTGTGGGAGAAAATCGTTAGCAGATTAGGAAAAAAAAAAAACCCGGGGTAGCTTAACCTTTGCGATCATTGCAATCATGGCATTGCTAACAATGGCCGCCGCAGACACCAACTTCTTTCTCAGTAGTATTCAAAATGTTAATTAACACCGATTTCCAATTGCTATTTTGATAGGGAAATTCACAAACAACGTTTCCATTCGATTCGCGGCTTGAATATAATTATGGAATGGAATTTAGCGTGTGGATTTTGAATAGCTAACGGCGTGAATTTTAGCATGAATAACTAATGTTTTAGCTAAGAGAACATGCAGTTTACGAACGGTTTACTATATGCGCTTACAAGAGTTATCGATATTGTAACTGCGTTTTCACCATCGGTTTACCAAACCCTATGAGGGTCTGGATAGCGAATGGTTGGGAGACGAGACCAGAGGAGGAGTGGAGCTTGGTGCTGCAGTGGTAAACACGCTCGGTCTGCCGATTGCTGAAGTTTAGAAACTTTAGCGAAGGCTGGTCATCGGATGGGTAACCAAAATTTTTTTTTTGTTTTCTTTTTTAGTTTTGTTTCTTTTTATAAACTAGGTATTATATATATTAGACAACATCACATACGTTGTTCAAATCCCAAGGTAAGTAGCTAAAGTACTCGTTTTATGGAAAGTAAAAACAACGACGGTACCACAACCACCCAGACCCGACACAATATCGAAAAGTTCGTTTTTGACATTGACCCGACAGGGACTCTGAGGTCCCGGATACATCGTATCCGGGACTTCAGAGTTAACACCGCCCAAAATCCGGCGTGCAAGTCGGCTACGGAGGCCGTCAACTAAAAATGTATCATCTCGAACTCTTCCGTGCTTCGGTGCTTTCGTGCTTCATAAAGCAATTGGTCGTTAAGGCGACGCACCGCTAAACAATAAATCTCATACGTTTTGATCCGAGCGTTTGCGCCCCGTTCCATAAGAAAAACTGTTTTTTTTTTCCTTCAAATTAAAACTACAAATTATTTAAAAAAAATTAACTACAATTTTGAAATTGTCTTAACACACACTTGTTAAGACTAATCTACTAAAAAAATTTAGATGCTTAAATCGGTCTGATTAGCCCGTAAAATGCAAATCTATATTTTAAACGAGGTTACTTACTTTGATATTTTTTTCTCTGTTATAAAAGTTGACAAATCGTGTTTCTGCAACTAGCAAAATGAAGTCAATTAAATGAAAAATTATGTCATCAAATATCACTTTCATATGTTTTGTATGGTTGGGAAAAATCAAGATCTCCGCCACGTAAATTACCAATGCGTCGTCTTAACAACCATCAATTCTTACTAGGCCCGCGTGCTGGTATATTGCCTATCCTCCATTTGCTCGGTTGTGCTCCAGCAGTAGGGACATAAAAAATGAGCTGTGATGATAAGTGAGTAACTTATTATTTTTTTCTATTCTTATTAGCAAGTCGCTACATAGCATAGATACTTGGACGCCCAATGTAACCACAGTACCTTAAAACGACCTACTTAGTCGAGTGGTTTGTACACCGGTTTTCATGTTGTTGCCATCTCTGAGGTCCCGGGTTCGATCCCCGGTCGGGTCAATTTAGAAATTATTGTTTTTCTAAATTGTCTTGGGTCTGGGTGTTTTCTATGTATAATAAGTATGTGTTTAAGTATTTTAAGTATGTTTATCCGTTGTCTAGTAACCATATAACGAGTTTCATATTGAAGCTTCTTGGGTTATATAATTGGTGTGAGTGTAGGAAAATTTATTATTATTTATTATTAAAACAATTGAATTTCTATTGTGTCTGCAAGAAACACTAAGTAGATATCAAAAGAGTCTTCACTATAAAGAGCTACTTATTAGTAGCTCTTTACTTACTAAGCTCTTAACTTAACGAGCTTCAAACACTAACGGACATAACTCTTTTATTAAAATACCTGCTATGTTAAAACTCACTTTTTATGATTTATTAATGAACACCTATTTATGTGAGAATTATTTAAACAAGTTTGAGGGCGTTACCATTAAGAAATGCCTTTACTAGATAATCTTGTTTATAATTTTGAAATGCTTTAGTTAAAATATTATTAGTCATCATCATTATCATCATTAGCTCATTTTTATGTCCCCACTGCTGGCGCACGAGCCTTCCCTATGGATGGATAGGGAGAACGGGCCATAACCAAAACGCGGGCCCAGTGCGGATTGGTGGTTGTTAACGACTGCTTATGCAGCCGAGACCAATGGCTTTCTATGCCTTCCGAAGCACGGAGGAGCTCGAGATGATAAACTTTTGGTCACCCATCCGATGACCGGCCTTTGCGAAAGTTGCTTAACCTCAGCACTCGCAGACCGGGCGCGTTAACCACTGCGCCATTGAGCTCCTCCTCATTATTGTTAGTACTGATTATTAATATACTCATAGAACGCCTTTGCTTATTTTTTCATTGGATTCATTACCATGATCTATTTGTGGGTCTTCTTCTCTTATGTATTATATGTTAAATAATATGAAATTAATTATAAAAATAACCAAAGTACCACTGATGACTGTACACAAGATGCGGTGCTTTTATGTTTTTCACAATATTACTGTGGTCGAGACAAATTAGATTTTAGGCAAAACGCCCCGCCCGCCCGTCTCAATAATAATTCCATTTTAAGTCTACTCTACTTTGTTCTTCCAAATCTGTGGGCGGTTGGAGATGTCAGGTGAGAGTACAATCAATTTTTGGTCCTAAAATTCAATAATTTTCTCATTAAAACGGAAAAAGGCAGGTGAGCAGTGATAAAGGTATATTTAATAAATCAACGACTTTTTGTGACAAAAGTAATTTAATAAATCAACAACTTTTTGTGACAAAAGTAAAGTCTGTCGGATCGTCTTTAAATTTTTCGTGGACACAGTAAGCTTCATGTTTGCATTAAAATATTTTATGCTTAACTGTTTTTAAGATTACTGATTTGCTTTGATTATTAACAAGTTAATAATCAAAGCTGATTTGTTTATTGAAACACTTTGATAGATTACTCAAACCAAAATTTTGAAATAATGTCAATTTTATAACAATTTATTTTTTGTTTCTAAGTCTAAGAAAGTAGTCAGCTATTAAGTATAGATTATTTATAGAGAGAAATATCCTTGATCCTAGGCTTTATTCATCATCCACCATTTAACACATCAATTATATACTTATTTAATATGTATTATATGTATTTAATTATTAAGTATATATTATATGTAATTATATCTAATAGTTTGTATATTCATAGTAGGTACCTGCCTAAGTAATTTGTATTGTGTATTAACTTTATAGATTAGTTTTATCCAAAATGTTTGTTATTTTTATCCGTGAATAATCTTATTTTGCTTACGAACTTGTAACATTATCTTTATACAATACTTATACAATAACTAGTGTAAATGCCGTTGTTATCCCCAATAAAGAATAAAAATTGAAAATAAAACTTGAATGTCGGTAAACAAATGGATAGATTATAGGGTTGTATGAGAGATATCGCACTGGGCCTGCGTGGTGGCCCGTTCTCCCTATCCATCCATAGGGAAGTGCCCCAGCGGGGATATAAAATGAGCTGATGATGATGATGATGATGATGATTGGAGATATCGTGGCTCAATCCCCAAACTCCGTTAAACTTCCGATCCATACCTAAACACAAGCGTATTATCTTTCTTCATGGATTTAATAATAGCGCATTAAAAAATATTTTTGAAAAGGAAAAATCTTGGCAGAGTGGGTAAGATTCTTTTGCCTTTTCAAATTGGGGTAGAAATCTCGAAAAATATTGGCTGGCAACATTAATAGACCATTGTAAAATACGAACACAAAGAAGGCTTTGTATAAACGGCAATAGGCGGTGCGGTGCCGGTGGTGACACAATAAATCGTTGGTGTATGAAACTCAAGAGTTTTGTATACAATTTGTTGCGGGCTCGTGTTCTAACATATTATTCAGTTGTATCAAAAGTTGCAATAATAAAAAAGACAGCCGAATAACCATTTCTTCTCGGTTCAAACTTTTACAAAGAAAACTTTTATGCCATTCCGGCTTATTATTAGTATTTAACCTTTTAAAAGCTCTATAGATGTACCGAGAGATGACATGACGCCATGTTGGTATGGTAATGACAAGATGACAAGTAGAAACAATGGATGTGATGTACACACGCCCTCAGAATAATAACTAAAGCTATAGAAACCTCAGAATAATAACTAAAGTAATAGAAGCCGGACAAAAATAGCAACACAAATTCATCAGTTCGCACTATTCTAACGAATGAACCAATGTGATATGTTGGAAAGAGATCGATTGTCCCTTTTCTTTCGTTATTTCGAATGTGTCACCAGATTTGTGACGTCATTTTTGAGGTAATGTGGTGACTTTATCGACTTTATTATCGATCTAAATAATTGAAAACAACAACATAGTATTTCTTTTGTCACTATATTTATTAAACGTAAATTATGTTAATTTGACAATAAATACACAATAATACAACTCAAACCATCAATTGCACTATCAAACAGCAAACTCATTGAAAAGCAACCTACTGGAATTAAGTTTTTAAATAACTAATATAGTATATTTAATTATGTATACAGAAACAAGTTAAATCATCATTGGAAAAACAATACGATATTAACTGTAGCAATTACACAAAATTTGTTATTAAAAGCAAATAATTTCGTAAACATTACATTAATTCAAAATTTGAGGTGCAAGTGTGTGAAGTCAAAATCGAAAATCCCGATTTTCATAAATTCAATTACAATATCTAAAACCATTTTGTTCCGATATTCCGCTAAGTTCGATATTCGTGATTTCGATATAAAAAAAATGGTCAATATATTTTACAATGGTCAATATTCATTAAAATACTGTGAAGATTTTCATTTTTTTCTTTAATCGAGATACTCGTTTAATTAGAGTGTTAATCTTTCGAAAGCGCCGTTTGGATATCTTTTCGCATCTTTCAAGTTTTACTTCTAACAATCTTATTCTTCTAATGTTATCATTTCTGGCTTTGTTATTGTTGCCAACTATGCCAAGGAAAATCATAATTAATAAAATACATGATAACTCTTTTAAAAAAAATCAAAATAAAGATTCATTTCATTTTAAGTCATGTCATAAAATCATGTCATAAAAAAATAATCTCTTAAAGTAAGAATTTTCGCGGAACATAAAACTGTTGTTAATATAAGATAATAACAGAAGCCGTAATCTGGAATAGTGTTTCGAGCAAATCATACTGATATTTCATCAATTCTACTAACACCCTAGCTTTAATATTTTAGCTATAAAATTCGTACTGTAATAATTATAAAGTATGATTAAAAATACTCATACCGTTTTTTCTGATCCAATTATAATAATGAACAACGTAGGAACCGCATCTTCTCGAAGTCGTCTCCATTTCGTAACGTCTCCACTTACAAAGGAATCAGAGCTAAAATGCCTTGAGCAGATGCGGTTATGTCGTTTTGGTGTCCAGGTTGGTCTACCAATACGTATAAGCCATTTGTTTTTTTTTCTTTCATCTTTTGGAAATCTGGAAATTAAAAGTATCGAATATCGATATATAAAAAAGAATGCACATTGTTTACGTCACTAAAGATGACAAAGAATGCCTTAGAGCATTTCTTATTTATCGCTAAAACAGCTTTTAAAATAGACTTTACGACTGGTTTTCGCTAGAAAGTAGTACTACCAAATTTAATTTGTATTTATATTCGCTTATCAGCTCACATTCTATAAAAAATAAGTTAAAACTTACCGATGCAAAGTCAATAGTTGTTGACTATTTTCTTTCTTGTTTGAATGGGACCTGCAGCCCCTAATTACGCAGGACATTGTGCCGCACACTCCACACACTCCACACACTCACAAATTAACAGTAAATATATGAAATAGCGTCATTTACCAACATAAATAGTGAAAATTCGGTAAATATTCAAACGGAGTATGACCACTAGTTTGACATTTTCCACAATGATTATGCGAACAAGTCAAATATATCTAAAACGAACTGTCAGCTTTTAAATCAATGTACTTCTGAATTTGGCCGAGGCTTGGCCGGGCAATAGTACTCAGGGACTCAATTTTCTGATGACCGTTTGACATAACAATACAAAAAATAAAAACTAAGTGTCAACCATTTGTCGCAGTCCAACCTCCTTTTCTAGCCATAAGATAGAACGGAACTAAACATAGTTGCACGATTTTTATTTTAGCCATCCTTCTATAGCTTTAGTTATTGTTCTGAGATAGAAACCGGACTAAAAAAGCAACACAAATTCATCAGTTTGCACTATTTTAACTAATGAACCTAGGTGATGTATTGGAAAGAGATCGACTGTCCCTTTTCTTTCGTTATTTCGAAGATGTCACCAGATTTGTGAAACGAACTGTCAGCTTTTAAATCAATGTACTTACTTCTGATTTTAGCCGGGCAAAAGGACTCGAGACTAAGTGTCAACCATTTGTCGCACTCAAATCTCCTTTTCTAGCAATAAGATAGAACAGAACTAGACATAGTTGCACGTTTTTTATTTTAACCTTCCTTCTATAGCTTTAGTTATTGTTCTGAGCACACGCCTGATGCACATCAGACACATGAAACAAACTATAAAATTTCCTCATTCAACTTTGAACTTAATGTCTAGTGGTATATGGTTGAACATTTGTGATGGCTAAAGTTAGACCATGGTTAACAGATGCTGTTACTGTTTTGTTAATACTCTTCTAGACAGATACACAATATTTTAAACACGAATTTAGTCATTGTTTAACTTTAAACATTGTAAAAAAAAACACAAATGTTGAAAAAATTTCCACGAGCAGGATTTGAACCTGCACCCTTCTGACATACCGGGTCAGGTGCTCTCCCAATTGAGCTATCGTGGTTCTAACCAGCCCTAAAAACCTTATAGACATAGCTTGCCTACTTCTTAACTGATCTTTAGTATTTGTAAAAATATTACGATAAGATGTTAATGACGGTAGTTGTTGACATTGA
Organism: Eudonia lacustrata; assembly: GCA_947562085.1. Classification (NCBI taxonomy): domain Eukaryota; kingdom Metazoa; phylum Arthropoda; class Insecta; order Lepidoptera; family Crambidae; genus Eudonia; species Eudonia lacustrata. The sequence goes on along the minus strand of OX387329.1, from coordinate 9,235,368 downwards.
TTGGGCGCCTTTGGCTTTCAAAGTAAAAAGTAAATGAAGTGGAAAAAGTGTTGAATAATTTCAGCGGGATGGTTAGAACCACGATAGCTCAATTGGGAGAGCACCTGACCCAGTACGTCAGAAGGGTGCAGGTTCGAATCCTGCTCGTGGAAATTGTTTCAAAATTTGTGTTTTTGTAATCTGTTCGCAACAAAATTTGCGTTAAAAATAATATAAAAAAAAACATTTTTAAACACTGTTTTTTGTAGTTCTTATTTTTTTTTCGAGAGAGAGTTTTCCGATTGCCACTGGACATTTTCAGCTGACCTGACTTATACTTGGGTTATTGAATAAAGACAGTTTCGGATAGTTTTACGAGCAGGCGTCTGCATGATAAGGCCGAGGGCGGAAGCGTACTTCATCTTTGGCTGGTCATTTACTGAAGAACTCGCTTTCAAATCTCCAACTGTATATAAAAAAGTTATAAATACTTCTATACAAAATTCGGTATTTACATGGAAACAGTGGTTAGTTAATCAACTTGTCGAAAGTTGATTAACTAACCTGTGACAGGTAACTTGAGCCGAGTTGCGTCAAAGCCCATTCCGGCCCAATTAACTTTTATTGGGAGACAGATCGACAGCGGCGGCCCTTTGAGTTCGGACGTCTATTGATAACTTTAAATATGCGCTCGACTGTAAATAACAGTGGTTGGAGGGTTATTCCTATTGACTTACTAGTTATTGCCCGCGGATTTTCAACCTGATTTGTTTTTCTATCCCATATCACTTGAATTTAAAGTACGATAAGGCTGAAGGCGGACGAGGTTATTCAAATTTACTAAGAAACTAGCTATCTTATCTCCCACAGCTGTTGGAACACAACAACGCTATTAACACTGATGTTATGGCAACATATCTAAATATAAAAGTGGTAGCTAGCTAGTGTATTTATATAAAAGAGTTAGATATCCAAAATACGGTGTAGAAACAGTGGATTCCACAAGTTGATTAACTAACCCCGTGAGAGGTAACTTGAGCTGAGTTGCGTCAAAGCCCATTCCGGCCCAATTGACTTTTATTGGGAGACAAATCGACGGCGACGGCCCTTTGAAATTGGACGTCTATTGATAACTTTAAATCTGCGCTCGACTGTAAATAACGGTGGTTGGAGGGTTATTTCTATCGACTTACCTATTAGCTATCGCCCGCGGCTTTTTTGGCGGGATTCTTTTTGTTTCTTAAAAAAGGCGTTTTGCTTTCATGTCACCTGAATTTGAGGAGAATATAATTTTTTGATAAGACCGAAGATGGAAGTGCACTTTCTCAGAATTGCTGAATTACTAGACTATCTTAGCTTCAGCCAAATGATTATAATCATATACTTTACCTTATATAACTAATAGATTTATCTTTGAAATGTTGCAGAAAAAAAAATAAGAAAGAAGCTTTTAGAAAAATAAAAAATGACGACTATACTGATATAAAATATTTTAAATAAAAATGAATAGATAATCAACTTGATTCTTTAAGTATTCATATTCTTCATTCCAATGTAGCAAATTAGAAAATAAAAAAGGGAAAATAAACAATACGTCTGAAGTAACCGAATATCGAAATTCTAAGTTCTTTTGGTCGCTTGACTCGATGTAACATGATCGTTAACCGATAAAACTGCTTTCGGATATCGTTGTGAATCGTGTTTCCTTAGAACCCTGTTTATTTTCACGACTAGTGTAAATTTGTAGTAAAGGGGCACACAGCCAGCCTCATTTTAATATTACAAATTGTGTGAGTATCAGGAACAAAATATTGCTAAATGCTATTGGATGTTCAGATATCCAAATTGCGCGTCCGAACGCACTAAACACCAATTAACGTATCCTTGAGGGTACATATTTGTGTATTTGGTTTGGTAGGGCTTGTTTGTCCGCCTGGCCAGATAAGATAGCCAGCGTCTCTGTAGTTGAGGATTCCGTGTGAAATGAGCTTCTACCTTTGGCCTTATGCTATCACTTAACATCAGATGACACGAAGGCCACGTACCTACTTACCTGTAAGGAATAAAAATATATATTTATAATTGGCGGTTGTCTCGTCTAATTGTCCCTTTGGCTTAACCTAACATGCTATTTCAATCAGTTATGTTATTTTACTCTTCTTACTGAACGCGTTCCATTTGTTACTTACTTACTTACTATCCTGCTGTTGTAAATTCAAGTTGACTTTGACCTCCATTCCTAATCTAATTACATTGGTTTTGCAACTGTACTAGTTAATCAACGTACAGATTGTTAACTTTAAAATCACATTCAATTGTGTGAAAAAGTTTCAATCCTCTTTGTTAAAAGGCAAATAGACCGGTTTATTTCTCGACTGGAAAGTTACTCTCTACCATGGGAAGGTGTCATGACACCGCGGCAATATGTATGTTACGTTTTATAGTATATTGCTTATTTCGGACTCTGGGCAATTAACTTGAAAGATGGCTTTTATTATCATTAAGATATTGTTATCGCAACCCAAAAGAAGAACAGAGTATACATTATATTATTATTGTAGGTCCCATCCCAGTAAAATAATGGTCATTGCGTTTATATATCTTCGTACCTACCCTGTTTAGTATGTAAGTTTTTTCTCTCGACGAAGAGCGTTTATATACTTTAGCTAGTAAGTTATTAAATAAACATACTTGTTATCTACACTTAAAACCCTATATACAGACGCCAATCATCAACCAACCAACCTAGCCAACACCGTTAAATTTCTTCAATTAATTTTCAACCATATGCTAAAGATATAGAGTTCAAAGTCTATTGAGGAAATTTGACAGTTTGTAGTAGTTTTATGTGCAGGCGTGTGTACAATTACTGATCCTTGCATGAGAAAATAAATTTCTTCAATTAATTTTAATCCATGTGCTAAAGACATAGAGTTCAAAGTCTATTGAGGAAATTTGACAGTTTGTGGTAGTTTTATGTGCAGGCGTGTGTACAATTACTGATCCTTGCATGAGAAAAACTCAATAATATACCCTTACAAATATTACCCAAAAAGAAAGCTAGTAAAAATTTACCGTCTCGTTAATTTCCCATAGATAAAAGATGTCCTCCAACCTTGGGCTCTTGAGAACGATCAAGAAACAACAATGGCTACTTCTTAATTTATTAAATCGTTACAAAACCGTTGTAAAACACAACGGAATGTCCAACGCTTAATAAGTAAATGGTTTGCCAAAGCGTGCCACTAGCATCCAAGAGAAATTATTATAAAAGTTGAAAAGGAAAACGGAGGGCGGTGCCGGCAAAAAATTTCAGAAAGATCATCAATTTAATAAAAGCAGTCCGAATAAGTGAGCAACCTATTATTTTTCGCAAAATACACCCGCTCAAATGAGGTCTAAGATTAACCCTCGCGTTTCTTTGTTGTTTTTGTGCGGAACACTGCATTGTAAGGTCACTTTTGATTTCAATTATGTTTTGAAAGTAGGTATTTGATTAGTTGTTTTGAATGCATCTTTTAATGCCTAACATCACAATACAGTTTGACGACCTCCTTGGTCGAGTGGTTTGTACACCGGTTTTCATGGCGTCGCCATTTCTGAGGTCCCGGGTTCGATCCCCGGTCGGGTCAATTTAGAAATTATTGTTTTTCTAAATTGTCTCGGGTCTGGGTGTTTTCTATGTATAATAAGTATTTATTTAAGTATTTTAAGTATGTTTATCCGTTGTCTAGTAACCATATAACGAGTTTCATAACGAAGCTTCTCTTGAGCTAGATTGAAAAAAAAAAAAAACAAAACAAAAACAGTTTTGCGATTATTCTATACGTAACATCTTTAACTGTGACCTTTAAGAGTGTATTTTTATTATTTTTGAATTATGCATTCACATTGCTTAAAATCAACTAGACTCAAGAAGCTAGTCTTCTGAGTCCGGTCCAATGCTCTCACCGCTGAGCTACCTAGCTCAGCGGTGAGAGCATTGGACCGGTTTTCCAAAGGTCGTGGGTTCGATTCCTACTCGAGCTTCCTGAGGCTGGGTAATTGTTTTTCTAGTAAATCTTTATCTTATAGGAGTGTTTTGATTTCAGTTAAGTTTTAAAAGTATTTAATGAGTTGTATTTAACAACAGGGTATAGAGGCATTGTCGAGGACAGCGAAGAAAACTCCCTTATCTTAATAAAATATTTATATTTTATTAATAAAACTGACAAAGAAAAGTAGCAAAGAAAGCCTAATAACTGAAACATAACGTTTTCTAATCAAGAATGACAAACTAAAACCAAAGACAACTTCTAAAAGGAGGCCCGTTCTCCACAGGCATAATAACAAAAACTGTGAGGTCGGCAAAGCTGATTTTCTTGGCAAGCAAGCGTCAAATATACTAGTGGGTCGCCCGCAAACTTCGCGTTTATTCAACAGATTTTTTAGGAATTTCAAAACCTATGATAGGTTTCTTTATTTTTCTGCACATCTACGGCTAGAGCTCTTCAAAATGAGACCATAACCGATTTTTTATGTGCAGCAATCGTCCCATAAGCACTGGGACAAAAATCGGCTTACGCTATTAATATACTGGCCTGCAAAAATAAGTACTACACTTTTAATATTTATTTATTTTCTAAACTATAGAAGTTAGAGATTTTTAAATAAAAAACGTTTTGCAGCAATTTGTATCAGCTTTCTTTAAAGCTAAAGTAAATTATACATTAGTAACATTTTCCTTTTTGTTTCGAAAGTATATCTTGTGTACTTAAAAAGTTATTGCAATTTTAAAAGTGTGATACTTAATTTTGCAGGCCAGTGTATATAAGATATTAGACAACATCAAGTACAATGTTCTGATCCCAAGGTAAGTAGCTAAAGCACTCGTTTTATGGAAATCAGAAACAACGACGGTACCACAACCACCCAGACCCGACACAATATCGAATAGTTTGTCTTTGTCATTGTCCCGACGCGACCGGGAATCAAACCCAGGAGAACCTCAGTGTTAGCGCCGCCCAAAGTCCGGCGTGCAAGTCACTCTACGGCTACGGAGGTCGTCAAAAATCCATTGTTTTCCCTTTTTTGAGAGTTTTCTGATGGCCTTTTCAGCGCAACGATCCCTACGTATTACTGCGCAACGGTCCGTACGTATATCCATTAGAGTCGGCCTGAGCAGTGGTACACTGCGAGTTGTGCTCTTAGTGCAACGAGAAGTGAGCGAGCTTACAGCTCCGGAGACCTATCTGGATATTAGGTAGTGGACTATACGTGTCCACGGGGCAACTAGCTCGAGACACTAGTCTTAAAAGTACCGAATGAAGAATGCGTACCGGCGTGTTCTGATCTGGCGTTATGACCTGACGTAGATGGTCCCTTGCGCTTGCGTAAGGATGTCTGACACCTACTTTGTAACTGTAAGGTTGGTAGGGGGTGTCAGTATAAATTTTAAAGTAGTGTGTAGCAGGGTCCCTACGTATCCTACTAATATTATAAACGCGAAAGTTTGTAAGTATGGATGGATGTTTGTTACTCTTTCACGTAAAAACTACTGAATGGATTTGAATGAAATTCGGCATACAGATAGCTTATAACCTGGATTAACACATAGAATACTTTTTATCCCGATATTCCTACGGGAACGGGAACCACGCGGGTGAAACCGCGAGCGGTCGCTAGTAATCCCATAATTGAAAATTTTGAAGGAGAGCGGTTTGAAAGTGTCTTTATCAATAACTTTAAAAGTATATAAAATTATATTAAATTATATAGTATAATTAGGCATATAAATAGTAGGTTAAGTTAAGAATGTACTGAATATATATTTACTCGATTTATAATATTGTATGTATGTTATTTAACACTTACTGAACTTTACGTCGGAACATAGGTACAAATCATTTAACAAATCAAATGGCACTTACTGAATTTTACATGGGGAGTTGCTTAACCCTAGAAAGATAATGTGCGCTTCAGAGGCGCCCGCAAAACAAATAAATTGCTGTCTTTTTTTTTTACGCGCGTACAAGTTTGTGTTTCGACGCCAACTCAGTCGTCGGTCAACACTCCCGAGAGGCGACCGCTCCTGTTCGGTAAGCACCATAGTTTCAATATTATGGCAACACATTGCGCTCGAAAGGCCACTGTACATAAATTTGTTTTTTTGAAAGTATTTTTTTGTTTTTGAGACTGAATATTTCATAACTCACTAGTTAGTAAGAGAAAAAACTATAAATGTTGTACATATGTAAAAAAATGTACCTCTACAGAAGACATTTTATTTTTGTTGATTTTCGTAAGAGATCTTTAAAATGCCAATTTTTTTATTATAATTAAAAAATAATAACTTAAGTTTGTGTTTTATTTACTTATTAATTAATGTAGCATTTCACAAAATTATAAAAAAGTAAAATAATTACTTTAATTTGTATAAAAAATTGATATTGAAAATTTGAGCGCCTCTAAGGCGCATCTTTATCTTTTCAGTAGCAAAAAATAACGTTATCTTTCTAGGGTTAACGTCAAATTTTGTATATGGTATTTAATGCTTTTGTTTTCGGGAAACTTATTGGTTTAACTTCAGATAGGGTATTATACAAATAAAATAAATTGTAATGTAGGTATATTTTTAAGTTAACTTTTATTAATTTTACATAATTAGTTCCAAATCACTTATACATTAAACATTCATAGGTTTTTAATGATACCTTGCGCGCGCAACTAACACTAGGGTACGAGAGGCCCCTCGCGCAATGACGCTCCGACGTATCGTTCAAGTTGTGTCACTTCAGACATACTACGGCGGAGAATTTAATTTAAATTGCAGTTATAGTATTTGACATACTTCGAAATCTAGATAATTATTGAACTTTTTCACTTGTTTGTTTTATAGATCGATAGAGTTAAATCAGGAGAAGACAATTAAACAAAAAACTGAAAATCACGGATGTGCCACATCTGGGATTATACTTAGGGACCGTCGAGCGTTACCAGACTTTGTTGGGGAACTTAAAAGCCTTCCTTTCTTCAAGCCGTGTGATGAAACACCACGAGAGGGTTTCTAAAGGAAATGGCATCACCCAGGCGTGTCCCCTTTTCCCTACTAGATTCTCCGAGGGGTTCGGATCGGATCATGAGCGAAACAACCCGAGAGCGCCTCGATAGGCTAGGACGTCGGCTTGGGTTGACCTGGGGCCCGACCGCCTAACCGATCGCTTTGACTTCGTGTGTGGTTTATGACGTCATCTTGTCGTTTAGTGCCGCCTATGGAAGCAATATCGAAAGCTATATAGCTTTAGCTTTTGATATTGCTTTCGTAGGCGGTGCGAGGTGGCAAGATGACGTCATAAACTATACGCGTAGTTAAAGCGATTGGTTAGGCGGTCGGGAGGCTAGTCGTGGAGGTGGGAAGAAGCGCCCAGGTACATGTCTGTAACTGGTATAGAGCGCGTGTGAACCGGAGGTACTTTTTTTTTTTTTTTTTTTTGTGTTAAAAAGAGGTAAACGAGCAGGCGGGTCACCTGATGGAAAGCAATCACCGCCGCCCATGGACACCCGCAAAACCAAAGTAATCGCGGATGCGTTGTCGACCTTGAGGAAGGAGTTGGATCTTGAGGAGGGAGTAGGAATTGGGAGGGGGGAGGGGTGAGAGATGGGCCTCCGGTACTTTCACTCACCGGACGAAACACAACAGCAACGAGTGCCGTTGTTTCATACCGATATTCTGTGAGAGGGTGGTATTTCGCCGGGCGAGCCGGCCCATTTCGTGCTACAACGCAGCGTGGCTCTACCACTCAGTACTTTTTCTACTTCTCTGTGTTTCGGACCGGCTCTAACTTTCGGAAAACAACAATGCCGCTTAAAATTATTGGTTCTTCAACAGACTTAGATGATATAGTGGTGAGTCATGTATGTATCATGTGAATGTGTAGTGGCATTTTGAGGTTCGGGCGGTAGATTGCTGTTGCATTCGGCAAGCGAAAATGGTGAAATTGGTTTTCAGTAATGCAAAATCAGTGAAGAATAAACGCTCGTCATTATTTTAAGACAACCTTGATTCGTATCTTGATATTAAAAATAACATTATTTGTTGTGTTTTCTATCAAAAACTGTTTGCGTGACATAAAAAGAATCGCTAGCGTTAACATTAACACGTTAAATATTATCGTGTAAACGAAAATCCTTGGCCCATTAACGAAAAGTTGGTATGCACAGCGCACTGGCCTCCATTTCCATTACTCCTCTTGTTCAACCTTTTTACATGACAGTTTTATTTTTTTATATTATTATCGGATCTCAAAAGCAGGCTATTCACTTGGAGGTGTATCGCGTAATGTATCTGATACTGTCTATATCTATAAGAGTGTATTTCTCGTCACTGTTTAGTTAGTTACTGCGTATCCAAGTACGGCCCACCGAATCCACATTACGAGTGCTTTGGTGTCAACAATATTATATAAGTAAAAAAGCTAGATACGATACTAGCACCCCAATGACTCTTTGAACAAAAGAACGCAACCGTATCTTTTTGGACTCAGTTGCTGTCAAAAAGGTGCCAGACAACTGAGTCAGCTGACAGATCTGGTTACAAAATCCAATCTCAGATTAAGTTTTTGTTAGAAAAATGCAAAATAACAAACACTAGCTGTCTTTTTAGTTCTTCTTGATTTCATTACCCTATCTCTTTTACATAACTTGACAACACATTGAAATAAATACTCGTATAATTTAAAAATGTGTTATTTATGCTGCCGTTGCGTTCGAAATTCGGACGAAAATGTTGGAACATTGTTTGCGGTTGTTTTGTATTATACAATTTATTTAAAAGGATTTAAAATTAGAAATTATTTATAATTATTTACATATAATTTTACGCAAATATTGTTGCGAATAGTAATAATAAGTCTTTTTTTTTCAAATAGAAATTATCTGTTAGAGATATTGGAGCGTTTCAAACCCAAGCGGTTTTGTCTTTTATGTAATCAGACACTTTATAAGCTTTTTATTACAGGTAGGCATTTAATTTTTCCAATGTATTTAAAAAAATATTTAATTCAGCTTCAGTGCAGCAATTAACACTTAAATATAAAAAGTAAAATTTACTTTTGCGTTGTGTTATCATATTTGTGGTATTTCATCTGGAAAAATGAATCTGCACAGAAATCTGTAATCTGCACTCTGCCGCTAAAAAGCAGTCAAAAATTAAAAAAAGCAGTCACAAAGTTCAGTGCTTACGTCAGCCTTCTCGGTAACATAATGGTTAGTGCAGCCGCCCAGATTGCGGAAGACCCAGGTTCGATTCCTGGCAGGGTCGGGTAGGCATTTAATTTTTTCACTGTATTTTATAAATATTTAATTCAGATTCAATGCAGCAATTAGCACATAAAAATAAAAATATTTTTTTTATTAACATGTTACACCCCCAAGTGAGTAGGTACCCTGCTTACGAAAGCGGCTCGTTAACAAACGCAACGCTACAACATCGTAAAAAAGGTCGAATCGAGCAATCTTTTTGCGCCAAAGATTCGACGTTCATTTGTCTCCTTAAATCAAAGGCTGTTCGCTTCCTAAAAGATGGCCGCCATTGTAGGAGAACCTACTGCTTTGAAAATAAATTATAAATGTACTAGTGACCCGCCCACTGGCAACTTTGTCCGCTTTAGTGAACACCCGTATACCATGATGGCTTAAAACAAAATTCCTGAACCCCTATTGCAGCGCCACCTACCGGGTCCAATTTTGAACCGAAACATCCAGCTCATACAAACGTATTCAAGAATAATATACATATAGGTATACCAAGTATACTGAGAGCGTTCCTGTATTGGTACATAATATGTATAGTTTACCGTATCAGACAGCGCCTTATATCCTACACCGGCCATATTGTATCTAAACGACGTTACATACATACGAGTCATCATCAGCTCATTTTTATTTCTACATTGCTGAGGCACGAGCCTTCCCTATGGACGGAAGGACTATTAACCACCACGCAAGCCCAGTGCAGATTGGTGGTTGTTAACGACTCCTTCCAGCCGAGACCAACGGTTTTACGTGCCTTCCAAAGCACGGAGGAGCTCGAGTAAAATTTTTGGTCACCCATCCGATGACCAGCCTTTGCGAAAGTTGCTTAACCTCAGCACTCGCAGACCGGGTGCGTTGACCACTGCGCCATCAAGCTCCTCAATCGTTTGTAAGTGTTTGATAGGTTCTTACTACGGCCAAAGTAAGATACTTAAGTATCACAATCGTCGAATACAATATAGACAGCGTCTACTAAACCGCTCCGACAGCGGCCATATTGCATAAGCACGTTATATGGAGATATGATAACAGAAGGCTGTTAATCAATTGCGTTATTCATATCCAAAACAATTGCTCACGTAAGACAGGTGCTTACTAAGGCTATTGCATAACACGTTAAAGTGAGCAGTAACCTGTACATTATCATCGTCAGCCTATTACCGTACCACTGCTGGGCTTAGCCCTTCCCTCATCACATGTTGCCTGCTATTCGTGGCCCCAAGCCACTTCCACAAGTGGATGGTACACGTTTTAGACCTTCGTTCCTAGTTGATACAATTCCCCATTGGTACAAATTCCTAGTTTGTTCAATTCCTCGTTGGTACAATTCCCGATTTAAGAGTATACGAGTATGCAACGTGTAACAGAAAGGTGTGGTAATAATGAAAAGAATCAAAGGGTATCCGATATAGATTTTGTTTGTGTTGTGACATAATTATTAACTTTCATTTGTCGCGCATCCAGAGAGTTCAAATCTCCGAGGAGCCTACTCATCACTACGTAGTATAAAACAAAGTCGCTTCCCGCTGCCCCTATGTATGTATGCTTAAATCTTTAAAACTACGCAACCGATTTTGATGCGGTTTTTTTAATAGATAGAGTAATTCAAGAGCAAAGTTTATATGTATTAATATACATGCAAAATATAGCAGAGACACACTGATAATTTTAGAGGTTTCACATTTTTTTGCGCTTACATTGCAAACGCTGGCTGAACCCTACGAGATAGATCAAAATAATGTACTACAAACTTGTACACCTTAAAAAGGTCTACAAAAAAGTCCGCGAGGTATATGTTTATCTCTTATTTTTTATCCTTTACTTTTTACGAGAAATAATGGCTTATTTACGAAGCGATTTTAAGCAATACAGAATTAATCCTTATCCAATTAAGTACCTTAAATACATTGTGAATTTAATATAGATCAATATTGCCCTGTATAGCATGTATTTTAAATGAATGTTTTCGAAGATATTACAGATTTAAAATGCAGGGACATAGCGGTTGAGTGTATCAGCATTGCACCCGTGCGAAGCCGGGGCGGGTCGTTAGTTCTCTATAAATCGCTGATCCTGAGCCAGCTAGATTACGCTTCTGTCGTTTGTCCTCCACAATACAATGCGTACGTCGTCATGCTCGAGTCGTCTCAAAGACGCCTACTCAGAATCTTAAAGTTGAGATTTGGTCGCATAAGAGCATTTGATTCATCTGATAATTAGCAATGCGAAAGTTCAAAACGCTTAAACCAGCGCTGTACCTTTGGGCTCCTGATGACCTCGAGACTGTTCTTTTTAGCTTATGTGTAAGGATTGTGTCTTCTTTCACCTTATGTAAAGTCACCACTCAACCTGTCCATCTTCCCCCTTTGACCTTATCACCTTAAGGCCAAAGGTGGAAGCGTACTTCCCCCGGCCAACAGCAAAAGTAGATGTAGTTTACTAGATTTTAAAATTAAGTTTCGATAGTGTAAGTCGGTATTTTCTATAGAACTACAGTCAAAGTCTGCGGGTACTAGTAGACACTCGAAGGTTTTTTGATATGCGTTTAATAAGTTTTGATTTTCATACTGATTTCATATTTTGAAAGTTGATCAATCATCAGTTACCTTTGCTGTTGACTGTACTATCATAACTCTTACTAACGGAACGCTACAATGCTACTCAAATTGATGTTATGGCAGCAGTGTTAATTGAACTGCCAGTACTTAAAAAATACCAGGTTAAAATGTTATGATTTCTCGTATACAACCAGATAATCTCTCCGTTCGGCTTCCGACGCCTCATTTATATTATCTTGGACGGCTTTAATTAATGGAAACCACAGGTGGTTAATAAGCTCTGAATTGGCGCTCAAAAAGATTTAACGCAATAAATACGGGAGATTACGATGTCCGTCTGTTTATTATTTGCGTGATTAAGCCGCGAAGAAGAATTAGAACTTAACTAGCGACCTGCCCCGGCTTTGCACGGGTGCAATGTATATCATACATATAAACCTTCCCCTTGAATCACTCTATCTATTAAAAAAAATCGCATCAAAATCCGTTGCGTAGTTTTAAAGATCTAAGCATACATAGATACAGACAGACAGCGGGAAGAGACTTTGTTTTATAATATTAGGTCCTTACTTATGAAATTGACGTTTTGTATAAAGATTTTTTATAAAATTTTATTTTTCATACTAACGTTTTTTTAATTTTCTTAGCATCTATTTATGTTAACACTATAAAAATTGTAGAGTAGTGTGTTTGTTTCACTAGCTTAATATAGCAGGCATTAATAAGAAAAAAATGAGAGCGTTTACGCCGCACACTAGCGCCGCCAATGAAAAAAAAACATATCTAGTAATTAGAGATAGAAAATCAAATTATGCTCAATAAACTATCCGAATGAAGTAATTTAGCATTTTTACGTCACTTAATGAACACCTGACTTGTTATGGTTTAGTTAAATATGGCGTTATAGTTAAAAGTGGCCGTAACGTCTTATTTAACTACAAAGTCCCTTCAAAGCTACAATGAAACAAAAAGACAATTCCGCGAACATAAAAAGCAGTCAATTTAAAAAAAAATATTGGGCGATAAATACACAAATTAATAATAATTGTTATTACTGAAGCCTAAGTAACATAGTCCTAATTTAAGGTGTATAATAATATTAACAACCGGTATTGACTTTTAGAACTTTAGACTTTTTAATAAGTGAGAAAAAAACGTCAATTTCATAGGTAAGGACCTAATAGTGATTAAATAATTTTATATTAAAGTTAATGAGTATTACTTTCGTTGTACACTCAATCAACATACTAGTATAAATTGATATTTTCATTACTTAGTTAATTTAAGGTTAACTTAAGGTTAATTTACTAATATTATTTAGTGGTTTTTATTACGGGCCTACCTACTCAATTATATTAATTTTTTTATGTAATTTAATGCGACTTGTCACTTATCAAGGATTATTTGACTAGGACGGCCAATATATTATCGACTGTGTGGTCACATATAACTTGAGATAAAGGCCAAACGCTTTCCCATTGTATTAAACTCGTCAACCAATCCAAATGCCTCGGAAAATCTGTGTAATAGCGGACGGGAACACCCTTGTCCGCTGCCATCCCTTCTAGAATTCCCTTGGGGATTGTTCGCCCACTTACGGCTATTTCTTGCCATAGACGGCAAGAAAAGAGGCTATGGTATATATATTTATGGTATATTGTAATAGAGGAGCACTATGACGCAGTTGTTAACGCACACGGTCTGGGATTGCTGAAGTTGAGCAACTTTCGCAAAGGCTGGTCCTCGGATGAGTGACCAAATTTTTTTCTTATCAAGCTCCTCTGCGCTTCGGAAGGTTGAAAGCCGTTGGTCCCGGCTGCATAAGCAGTCGTAAACAACCACCAATCCGCACTGGGCCTGCGTGGTGGTGGCCTGTTCTCCTCGTGTTGTTTCCTTCGTATTGTGTGCAAAATAATTTTAATGTTTGCACCTAATTTAGTAAGTATTTTTTTTATAAGATGGATGCTCAAAAGAGGCCGTCATAGTAAGAAACTATCGAATTCATAAATCACATTATACCAGCTCATTTGATGTCCCCACTGCTGGGGCACGAGACTTCCCTATGGATGGATACGGAGAACGGGCCATAAACCACCGCGCAAGCCCAGTGCGGATTGGTAGTAGTGAACGACAGATCATGCAGCCGGGACCAACGGCTTTACATGCGTTCCGAAGGACGGAGGAGCTCGAGATGATACATTATTGGTCACTTTGGTAATCGCAGACCAGTGGCGGTGTCCAAAGTAACATTAAGAAAAAGATAACGAAGTTCGAAAAGAATAAAATATATGGGATTGACATAAGATTGACCACTGATTTTATTTGACACACACCATTGATTTTATTCTTTTCAAACTTCGCTATTGTTTTCTTAATGTTACTTTGGCTAAGCCTACAGCGCGGTAACCATCGCACCATCGAGCTTTTCGTTGACGAATTCATACATAGGTATGCACGCCGAATTTAAAAACTACAATTTCAATACATGGGTCTTGCCAAAGTTCCTGTTTGTTATACGAACAAATGCCTCAAGTTTGATGAACGCTGTACATAAATTAGTAAGTCCCAATCGACAGTGTTAAATGCAAAACTTTTGGGTCCCCCTCACTACCAACTTAAGTATTCGCATTTTCGGTATTAGTCTATCGAATCGGTAATAGTCAGTACTCCGAATATTCAGCGTGTAATTACGATAATCATCTTAACCTTTGCCCTTGTAAAATATTCATGGTTCACGGAGTCGCTTATTAAACGGAATTTGATGGTATGACAATATTTGGGCTCTCGTAAAAGATAATGTTCGAGTCGCTGTGAGATTCTGATAACTGGAATTTTCGAAGTTATTATGTAAGGAGAGTGCGTTCTGTCAATCTTGAAACACGATTTTGAAGCGTTTAAATTGTTATTTTATTGTTTTATGACATCGTTGTGGCACCAGTATTCGACACAGGAACCAGTGATGTATAAGTAATACTTGCTTTTCATCGCAAAAAAATAACATGGAATTTTATTTAGATTATACTGATGACTGCCGCTGAATTGTCGCTAAAGTCGAACATCAGTTGCTGACCCTATTTTAATGATTGCAGAAAAAATTGTCGGATCACTGTTTACTGTCGAACACTGGTTCCGCTTCCATACTAAGTCGGAATTCGAGGAAACGGTACACTTGGAACATTAGGTTTATATAGCGCACGTTGCCGCCCCCCGAAGCTTCAGTACCTATGCCTTTATTGGCCAGAAGTTTTAAAGTATGGTCACTGCATCTAGTTAAAACTTTCAAGAATAACTTAATAATAAAATTGTTAACACCTAATAGAGAAGAATAGAAGAAGTTAACATGTTGTACCGACCCCAAATAAAATAGGGAAGAGGGCAGATAACGATGATGATGATTGGGTAAAAGTGGTTGGTATGCTCAAATAAATAAACAATACTTTATGTAATTTCGGAAGCATGGAAAGTATGCTAACAATTCCAAAAGTTAGGATTGATGAATTCTCACACATGATAAACCCATCGCATCTATGTTAGCTGAACGAAGATAATGGAAAGAGAAAACATATGATACGTTGGGAATAGGATAAGCGCATGGTCATGATGATACATTGATATATGAGGATATAATGATCAGACGGTTAAGTAAAACTTTAATTTCGGAATCACGGAAAGTAGATAACAAATGAAAAAGTTTCGTATACTGAATTCCCTAACGCAGCATAATAAATCCATCGCATCTCTGTTAGAACCAGTTACATTGAACCGAACACACTAGAGTCGGTTATAAAGTTATTGCAAGTTCCTGTTAAATCCAAGTTGGCAAACGCGTGTACCAAGTTCTAGGAATGTGCGGAGTAATCTGCAGTTAGTATTTGTACAAGTTACACTAGGGAATATTAATAATATCTAATATTATTTGTTAACTACGAGATATGTTGCCTTCAAGGCTCCTTCGTAGTCCACAGGGAAATAGTTAAATCTTTGTATTGGAATGCCAATTAATGTTGGTATAGTAAAGTAAATAATCTGTAACTGTTCCACTTTTGGGTAAAGACCATCATCATTTACTGCCATCTTCATGCTGAAGTTTGGAGATCAGTATACTAAATTTTTTTAACCGCCTCTGTGGTCTAGTGGTTAAGACCACCGGTTTAGACCCAGAGGTCCCGGGTTCGATTCCCAGCGGGGGTTACCTGTTTGTGTATTCGGTTTGGTTGGTGGTAGGACTTGTTTGTCCGCCTGGCTAGCTACCACCATCTTATAGATAAGATAGCCAGTGTCTCTCCAGTTGAGGATTCCGGGTGAAGTGCGCTTCCTCCAATTGGCCTTATCATCACTTAACATCAGATCAGATCAAGGCACTGTGCTTACCCGTAAATATATAGAAAAAATAATAATTCTGCGATCCCATATAGCCTGTTTTAATTGGCGATAACTAAGTCCAGTCCACTTTTTGATGTCGTCCAGCCATTTGCGTCACGGACGAATTGGTTGGTGATCACAAACCCAGACTATGCTTAGAATAAACCGAAACACACTTTGCCTGGATTTAAACTGGGACCTTCGGCTATCGGGCCGAGCGCCACTCACCACCGAGGCGAATTAATGTTGGTGTTCAGAAAAGACTGTACGGCTAAAAGGCCATTGAGTGCATTGCCGTAAATTGAAAATGGCAACTAATTGAATTGACATCACTATTTCGATGTCACATCACTAGAATTGTAATGTCAAATTGGGCCGGAAGAAGTAGGGCCGCGCGTTGATTGTTGCTAATTGTTAAAATTCTTTTGAGAGATAGAATTTTGTAAATTTTGGTTAATTTTGTAATGTCCTAGCAAGGGCAAATATCGTGGCGGGTTAATTAGTAACATAGTTTATTTTCTAAGTGAAAACTTGAAACACCAGTGCCTTGGGTGTATTGTGACCTGGTGTGGCTCAGGATTGTGAATTTGTGGGTGACGTCGTGCTTTCTCGTGAGGCGGCACGAGCCTGGAAATATACGCAGCATCATCGCCTCGGTGACGCCAGCAGGAGTGACACGCGGAGAGGAGGCTTCGATTGAGCACCGAGAGGCTGATATCGCCGGATGCAGTAGGATAATGGACCCCTGTCTTTCCCAGGCCTTCCTTGCCACTGATTTGTTCATTTTGACAGATTGTAGATTTGAGGATCATCCGGTGAAGCCCGGGTAAGCCCTATAAGATTTTATAATCATATGGATTAACGTGGGCTGTCCTTTTAGCCGCCCCGAGGAGTGGCCAGCTAAGGCAGCTCAATAGCAAGAAGTCTATCTCGGCGTAACGCCTGAATAGACGGAGACTTCCTCATTGCCAGCTTGGTTGTCCGCTCTATGGGCCCAGCAGACCCTACTCTGAGCTGGTGGTTGTATCTAAAAGTTGGTCATAAAGTTTTTTATTGATGTCTTTGTTAATCATTATAGTGATGATGGGATGGTGTTCGAGATGTCTTTTTAATCAGTCACCCATGAAGTGTAATTTGACTTGTACATTTGGCTTAGATTGCACGATTGCAACCTAAACGTTTTAGCTATTGCATCTACAATCTCTTCAAAAAAAAAACTAATATGTATAATTTTAAGAGGAAGTTCCTGGTTCTTGAAATCAAGTTTTAACCGCCTCTGTGGTTTAGCGGATAAAACCGCCGGTCTCAGACTCTTAGTCCGATTCCCAACGGGGTTACACGTTTGTGTACTCTGTTTACTTGGTGGTAGGGCTTTGGCTAGCTACCACAATGTCGCTATAACATCAATGTTAATAACATTGTTGTGTTTTGGCAGCTAGAGTAAAACAACCTGTTCCTCAGTTGTTGAGGATTCTGGGTGAAGTACGCTTTCACCTTTGGCCTTATTATCACTGAACATCAGGTCAGATGAAGGCCAAGAGCTTAACCGTATGGTATAAAAAAAGTTATACAAGCTTAACCGTTACATCTGTTTTGATGACTATGTTTTTTTGACGGATCTACATCCGTCAAACATGCATCAAACAACATACAAATTCATGAGTAAGTTCAAATAAATACCTACGTATTTATTTGAACTTACTCATGAATTTTGGCTTAGGCTGAATGCTATACACTGCTATATTTGCCTGCCTTTATTTTGCTGAGTACTGTTTTCATTCTGCAACACTTTTTCCGCATTCTCGAGCACAGCTGTCAATAATGTGTATTCATATTCAGAATGCCCAACGAAGTTTTTGATTAAAAACAAAAGCGCAAACATGACGTTACAGATTTCCACGAAGCTGATGAATGCGTGCTAAAACTTTGGCCTTTCAGCTTTAATTGTATGTCAGATCAGTAGAAACATCCGAGATAAAGTTGACCGGCATCGTGTGAAAATGGGCTGGGATGATGAAAGCTTGCTTTAAATATCATTAAAAGCTTCTGTTGTCTAGGCTATGGCTTCGTAATATCTTAAATGTGCAAAAGTGATTCAAATCATATTATTAATTTGGCTTTCTTTATCTAATTTCCCTATTTTCTGAAATTTTTGTCGTATAAAATAAGTAGGTACTCGATTTCGTATCGTGTTCTGCTTATAGAAAGGTGTCAATCATATTTACACAGTGACAGAATCATTAATTTTGCGTTACGTATTAACGGAACGTATCGAATCGAATACTTTATCGCTTTATTGTTATATTTTCAGAAAACATTTACGAAGTAAATAAAAATATATCTGCTGGCAACGCAGAGCGGTTTTTAAATATAGAAAAACTTGTCTATTAACAACGAAATTCATGTATGAAAATGTTCTTATTTTCTATGTTCATAGCTTGGGTTTGTGATTACCAACATTCATTAGGCAAGACTGTGGTGATTTAGCCAATACTCATCAATTGTAGCGATGACTAGTTTTCAATGATATAGCTATTTGTCTAGCTATATTTTGTGTAAATTGTTACCCTATTTTACTATCTATCTATCTGTCTATCTATATATCTATCTACGTCTTTATAAAAAAAATCATAAGCACAATCACAATAACACGTCTGCAATCAATACTAATGAAGCAGCATCTATATACTCTCACCATGATTATTGTACGGCATGTCGTCTTTCGATGTTAACAGCACATGTTCTGATTAATTCGCTCTAATTGACCACTAGAGATCACGACACCTCTGGTTACGTGAACAAGCCATGCCGACGGATAGTGATGTAATTGGTGTGTCATACTGTCGGTATAGCGTAATCGATAGATTTAGATTTCATGTAGCAGCTAAAGGTATGATAGCTGGCGAGTTTTTGCATTTTATGGCAAAAAGTACTATTTTTAATTGATTCATTTTAAGTACAAATCACACTAATATTATAAATGCGAAAGTTTGTGTGTATGTGTGTATATTGGTTGCTTCTTCACGCTGCAACGGATAGATGGATTTGGATGAAATTCGGCATACAGATAGTTTATAACCTGGATTAAAACATAGGATACTTTTTATCCCGATATTCCCACGGGAACGGGAACCACGCGGGTCAAACCGCGAGCGACTGCTAGTACATAATATAGACATAATTAAAACACATTTTTTTGGAAATGTTCTGTTGTTTATTTATAAAGTTGTTAGCTAGTTCTTGGTAGTTGTTAATGCTAAGCAACATTTTGGTTTTCAGTGGCTTAGAAAGCACTTAATCGATTAGGTACGTATTTTGTGTTGATATATAGAAAAATAAAGTTTGATAATATAGCATTAATGGGTCAAGAATTATATTATGATTTGAAAATTCAAAAATGTGCTGGTAGATACGTTAATAATATTTTTATTAACAATATAAAAGGTTGGTCTCGGTGGGGTGGTAGTTTGCGCGTTTGATATGCGATCTTGCAAGTCAAGCGACTTTTGGCAGTGGTTGGGTAACAACACTGAAATATCCTTAGCTTTTCCATTCTTCTGTGCCACGTTAAGCTGTTGGTCTCGATTGTTATCGTATGATGGCAGTCATTAAAACCTACGGTTATGTTTCTATAATAATTTCTATGACATCAAATTTCTAGCTCTTAAAAAAGCTAAACGAATCAATCGTATTATACCTTTTTGATATTATATTAAACCATTTTTTGTTATCTTTAAAAAAGTCACTACATTTATCTCTTTGACATTCTATCGATACTTTGCGTCTCATCTCTAATAAACAAGACAAGCAATTTATACTTAACACACGCAGGGAACTACCCCCAGCGGGGTGCTGCATAGGAAACTCAGTGGAGCGCGTCAAATGACATGCGAGGGCTAAGCATGAGGTGCACTACCTCTGAGGTAGAGCGAAATTAATTATTTTTGTGACGCTGTTAGTGATTTTCATTTGTTGAATAAATAACGAATGAAGCATGAGATCTGGAGTCAAAAACGAAATAACTAATTATATTTGTGACGGTCGTAGGTGGCGCTTTTCTTTTGTTTTTAATATAATATTTCCAAGTATTGTGCTCGGAAAGGAGGCGTGCTAAGGTTGTTTTCTACTTCTCTCGGGGCTTGATGGAATTATATCGACGGTGGAAAAGTGAGTAAGAGGAAAAATACAAAAATCGTTCGATACTTACACGACAACAAAGTTTATTAAATTATTCGAATGACAGCCCTAATGAGGCTTTTAAAGGCTTTCTGTTACGAGTGAGTTCTATTAAGAGAGAGATTTAAGATTTCGATATCCCATAGAAACTTTGAAGCCCTAAGTTCTTTTGAACCGTTAAGCCAATTGTAATAAAGCTTTACCTCCCTACCTACCTACCTATCTAGAGATACCTATTTTTATTCGGTCACCCATCCAGCGACTGACATTGGAATAGTTGCTTAACATGCAAGATCGCAACACGAACGCGCAAGCCACTGCGCCATCGATCTCCTATAGGTATCCTCATACACGTGGCATCAGTGTTTGACACAGTAATCCAATGTTCGTCACCAAATTCCGACACCAAAAATAATCATAGAATTTCATTTAAATTTTACTGGATGGCAGCTAGGAAGCAGGTGATCTGTATTCATCATCATCATCAGCTCATTTTTATGTCCCCACTGTTGGGGCACGAGCACACACTTTGCCCGGATTTAAACTGGGACCTTCAGCTATCGGGCCGGGCGCCACTCACCACCGAGGCGAATTAATGTTGGTGTTCGGAAAAGACTGTACAGCCAAAAAGCCATTGAGTGCATTGCCGTAAATTGAAAACCAAATGGCAACTAATTGAATTGACATCACTATTTCGATGTCACATAGAATTGTAATGTCAAATTGGGTCGGAAGAAATATAAAGAAATATCTGTATTCATCAACATCATCATTATCAGCTCATTTTATGTCCCCACTGTTGGGGCACGAGCTTTTCCTATGGATGGATAGTGAGAACGGACCATAAACCACTACGCGGGCCCAGTGTGGATTGGTGGTTGTTAACGTCTGCTAATGCAGCTGGGATCAACGGCTTTACGTGCCTTCCAAAGCACGGAGAAGCTCGAGATGATAAAGTTGCTTAACCTCAGCACTCGCAGACCGGGCGCGTTAACCACTGCGCCATCGAGCTTCTCGTCTCTCTGTCTGTCTATGTATTCAATTGTTGCTAAAATCGTATGTATATAACGTTAAAATCAGTTGTTGACTCTTATTTTTAATTATTGAAACATACATGTCCTCGTTGATACTGCATTATCGCGGAACCAGTGGTACCGCGGAAACTGGTAGTGACCAATTACATGAGAACGAAAAAACCTGATATGTTCTTTATTACTACGTCTTTGTCTGATTAAACTATAAATATATTTAAAAATTTAGGCACTTTAGCACATGGGA
Organism: Eudonia lacustrata; assembly: GCA_947562085.1. NCBI lineage: Eukaryota > Metazoa > Arthropoda > Insecta > Lepidoptera > Crambidae > Eudonia > Eudonia lacustrata. Next base: position 9,213,724 of record OX387329.1, on the reverse strand, counting down.
CGACTCCAATGGCTATTTTGAATCTATACGCGCGAAATCTCAACTTTTTTTTGTAGTACCGCGTTATTTTAGCAACTGTTGGTTACGCAGTTTTGCAGTTTCAACGACGATGTGTCGATCCTAACGAATACTGGAATCACTTCCTCAAAGAAAAATCTATATACATTACTCGATCATACAGCTCGAATACATGGTACTTTATAGCAAATAAAACACCGATTAAATGTCCGAAGTTCTTATATGTCCCGTTTTATTAATAACATAAACAACTGTATTTAACGACAGTAATTAAATAGGACGTTTAGGAATTAGGACGCCATATAAAAGTAATTTTATACGTAATAAGTCTTATAAGTTTTCATAGAGGGATAAAAGAGGTTTTATCAGAAAATACTTTTCATAGAATAATAAACGAAGTTTTCTGTGAAAATACTGGCTGCAGGGACAAGGATTATTTGCCGTCAATACATTATTTATTAAGAAGTTTTTACTTCCTAACCACATTAAAGAGTAAATATTTGAACGTTTCGTTTTAGTTTGCAAACTCATTTCAGTTTTGACGTTAAATAGTTAAAAAAAAATTACCTTTTCTGGGTTTTCTTTTTTTATGGTGTGTTGGTGTTAACTGAAAGATACAATTAATAAATAACTACGTAGTAAGTTTTCTTGTAAATATTCGATTATTGTTTATTATGTCATTGTTTATTTATATCTGTATATTTAATACATGTAGAAAAAAGCTTTGTACCCCTTGTTATGGCATTAAAGTTCATATTAGGGAGAAGAAGTACACGAAGGTGAAATGTATGTGTTATATAAACATTGTGTAGTTTTGTGATTAACGGTCGAATTTCGACCACTGGATGACCACTAGTTTAAGTAATATAATATAGTTCTTTGTATGGTTTTATGATATTATACATAAGCTCAAAAATACATTCGAAACTTTCGTCACTTATCTATAACATGCGTCGAGCGATTTCCCGTTGCCTAAAGGTAAATATATCTTTTTTAGGAAGCTTAAAAAATCGAATCCATCAAAGGAGGAATGATTTTACCCAATCCTTGAAATTAAAGACGCACTTTACGGGTTTTTATCAACGCTTAACATCGACCATTGATATTTAAATTTCTGTTAAGGACCTGGATCGCCTCGAAATATTTCTTACTGAAGTGCGATGGCCCAAATCTGATAAGATCGGTACCAGTTGACCGATGGCGTTTACAACTATCTGATTGGGGCGGCGCACGCATTTTTATTTTGTTTGGCTTTTAGCAGACGAATCGCCACTACATCGCGTTATAGTTAAAAGTGGCCGTAACGTCTTATTTAACTAAACCATAACATGTCAGGTGTTCATTGGGTGACGTAAAAATGCTAAATTACTTCATTCAAATAGTTTGTTGAGCATAATTTGATTTTCTATCTCTAATTACTAGATATGTTTTTTTTTCATTAGTGGCGCTAGTGTGCGGCGTAAATGCTCTTACCAGACTACTGGCTAATTAATGGCTAAGTATTATTAGTAGCAGTAATAAGCATGATACAACGTGTAACAGAAAGGTTTAGTAAAAATGAAAAGATCTGATTTAGGTCGTGTATATGTTGTTACTAACACATAATTATTAACTTTAATTTGCAATGCAATTGTAAATTAAAATTTTATATTAATAAAGTCATGCACGTCAGGCGCGCATAAGCAAGCAGCAGTGATCATAAATGTAAGTACACAGAGGTTACTACACCACTAGGGCTGTGACTGTTATTTTGATGTGACGTCACAATAGAAATATTTAATTTAAACTTGCATTTTTCCCACACCTTTCTGTTACACGTTATATTCGTATATGCCGTATGCCTCCATCATTGAAATTAAATGATCACTATCATCATCATCATCATCTCAGCCAAAAGACGTCCACTGCTGGACAAAGGCCTCCCCCAAGGATCTCCACAACGACCGGTTTTGTGCTGCTCGCATCCAGCGGCTTCCCGCGACCTTCACCAGATCGTCGGTCCACCTTGTTGGAGGCCTGCCCACACTGCGCTTTCCGGTACGCGGTCGCCACTCCACGACTATCCCGCCCCAGGGGCCATCAGTCCTGCGAGCAATGTGCCCTGTTCACTGCCACTTGAGCTTAGCAACTCTTCGGGCTATGTCGGTTACCTTTGTTATATTTAAGAACAAATGATCACTATAGTATATTATAATTGATAGTTTTAGCTGAACCAAAACGTTTAACCATACGGTTTCACACACAAACATACACATAAAAAAGCACTTAGTACCGATTTTAGTGACGGTCCTATAATCCTTATTATTGTTTTAAAGATGGATGAGTCATAGCTCTTTTACGTCGCTCTTACGTCGTGACGAAGTTGTATCCGACGTGATAGTTTCTCGTTAACGTTTATTTAGCCTTATAACGATAGCTTAATAGTAGTTGCGTTCGTTACATTTATCGACTATCGATAGCATCGCTAAACTATAGTGTTGGGATTGACCGTACGTGATAGTGTCTCGTTAACGTTTATTTACCCATCAATATTAGTAATGACTTGATTTCAATGATAAATTCGTCCAGCAGTGGGACAGTGTATAGGCTATTTACTTAGATCACATGACTGATAAAACCTTAATATGCCTGTTGAATATGGCGAATGCCTTTTTTTGGCTATACAGGGGAAAATGCATTACGCATACCACTGCGCCCGGAAAGACAGAAATGGTTACGTGGGTCTTATCCTCCGACCCCCCCTTGAGGTGGTATACCCACTTAATACTGCTGTTCTTTCCCCACTGTGCGGCAAGGATGCTCCGGAACCGTTACAACCAATCACCGGAGTTCACCACTGCAGTCCGCCAGAGGCTCTTCTCTCTACCATGAATCAGATGTCGTACATATAAATTGTAGCAATATAGAAACAATAATAAATTGTAGCGATAGATAACCATTTATTAGCTAATAATTAGAATGATTTTGATGAGATATAATTCCTGGACAGTGAACATTATAACCCTTTAGTAATAATACCTATAATGTTTAAGCATGTTGTTTAGACATATCTGTGGAGTTGCAGTCTACCTATTTTACTAAAATCATGTAAAAACTGAACAACTATTACTGTAAATCGGTTTTGTGTATTAAAATTAAATAAAAATAAAAATAATATCAATATCTTACTCTAAAACAAATATACTGAAACGTAAATAACATCACAATTTTTATACACTTTTAAATAAGAAAAGCCCAAAACTTAGTCTACGAACCACTTCTAACAAAAGGAGGAGCGTTCGGAAGTACCTAACTTTCGCAATGACTAAATCATATTATTTAACACCCGGATCGAACATCGTAAACCATGTGAAATCATACGGAAAACGACTGGAGATTATAGAAAAAGTTCCTCTCAAAAGGATTTATCTTATAAGTCCTGAGTTTTATTTCGCACAGGAAACTTTATCACAGCTCCGATCGTAAAACCTCCAACCTACATTATTTTATACTACACACAGACAGGGCATGTACAGAAAACAGGGTTGTGAAAGATGACCCATTTCGTTTAATCTCCGGATCTGCTCTCGTATCCGAACGGATAGTGAAATCATATTTGTGTCGCGCCAAGCAGGATTATCTACGTAATTGCAGTTTAAAAACAAAAAACAAAGTTTTAACAATGTTATTGTGTAGGTATAGTTTTTTTGTTAATCCGTCATCTGCCGTGAATACTGACACAATAGAATTTTAATTATTTGGCGGCGTTGATCAGCGCTCGCGCATATCAATGGTTTAACAAAAGATCTTAGGACCAATTTATTAAAGCCGCTGGTTTAACTGTAAGTGGGTTATAATAAGACTATTTGTATTTAAGAAGAAAAATCTATTAAAAACCAAGAAACAAGTCGAAAAACACTAATTAACTTATAATTATTTTACAAGTGTTAAGTTTAAATGCAACAGTTTCAACTTTATTATTATAGCAGCGTTTGTATGACAAGAGCGAGCCATTCGTACTAACTAAGGTATTTCCTTCACTACGCCACGTAAAGCACATATAGAAATGTAATGAACAGTCCCTTTTTATTCGTTTTAATTATGTTAACTCGTTCAATAAAAACATTTATGAATGTAACGAATAATGAAAATAGAGAACAGTTAATATTTGGAATAATTTAATTAAAAATGTAGCTTTAACAAATATTAATGAAAATGATGATTTATCATCATCACTTTGTTAAAAATTACAATGAACACGGATATAATTGTGGTTATTATTTAATATACGCAGTGTTTGACGAACAAATTAGATAGATAGATAATTTATTTATTTGCAACATGCACACAATTATAACATAATAAGATAATAAAGAAAAAATAAAAAAAAACTTTGAAAAATTAAATTTTCTACACTTTTCCTAAAATAATACGGATTTTTGTAATTCGGATATATAACGGATATCGGCGCATCCCATACAAATAAGTGTGGATAACATAACGTCCTCGTGATTTACTGCAATAACCTTGTTTTGTGTTACAATAAAAACATTGTGCTGTCCGTCGCCCTCATCAGCATTGAAAACAACATTGCGCTGGCGATAATAAAATCTGCCCCTACGGGAATTTATCTATACTCGTATATCAGAGTAAATTATTAACGGAATTATTGCTGTTTTTTTTTTGGTTTTTGATTATCCGATATTATTTAAATATCTGATAATCAAAGACTAAAAAAAACAGAAATGGTCTTGTTAATAATTACTCTAATGCTTGTAACCCTGATGGTTTAAAACATTCCTTCGATTTTTTAATCTCACTGGTGATCTGAAAATTAAAAATGATACGAAACACAATGTGGTATCACATTGTGTTTCGTATCATTTTTAATTTAGAAATTACTTTGCATTATTTACAATTTTATTACATTCCATTCGAGAAATTTCCATGTCAACAATAAGATACCAGTGACTTTGAATAAAAGAAAAAGGATATAAGCCCTCATAATTGATATCATAGCGTGATAACTAGTCACTGGTTAAATAAGATAAAGAAATTCAAAAAGCGTACGCAATCTCAGAATAATAATGCTTCAAAGCAGGCGGAACACAACAATGCTAATATCATTGACCGTAGGTGGACTTAAAATAAACTCTAACTCCCACCAAACCAGAAAATTATTTACTCGCTGGGAACCGAAGCTTTACCTCTCAGACCGACTATACTGCAATGTCCGCCAACCACAAATTAACATGAAAACTAAACAAAACGTAATTTCGTGAATAGGAAATTCGTCAAACTTCTCTCCCTACTCCCGAAATTGGTAGCGTAATCGTTTGGGTACATTGGAGAACGGTTTCGTTTCACCAACTTCGATTCCTCACGTCACTTCCACTCTGTAAATACATTACATGTTCCGAAACAGCGTGGCACGTTGCGTTTTGTTTCCTTCGAGATCGCTGAAACGGATCGCATAAAATCTCCTTGCACGAATTCAAGTGTGAGGTTTTAACAGCTCCAGTTTGATATTGTTTTTTATCTACACTAATGTTGTAACATTCTACTTATGTTTCCAATACTTGACTTATAATTACTACTGTTATAGCGCAGACAACAAAACACTCAATTTAAGCAATTTCACATGATGGTATAATATCCACATCGATATCGTAAAATCTCATTATAACATCAATAAAACGCGACCAATTAACCTGGCGAGCCTTATGTCAAAATCCTCATACAAGTTGTATAAAATTTTGATATTGGCTGGCTTTTGAAAACAGTTGGGTTATACGTGAAAACTTCGTCGAAACTACTAAACTTACATACACAAAACTCTTTGGTAAGATCTTGTGCCAATTAAATAAAAAAAAGAACAGCGCGCGCTCGCTCCTGATTGGCCCTGCGCGCGCAGCTGCGCTCTCATTGGTTAGATTTTAATGGCGGCAAGTTCACTGTGACAATACACGTACGCGTGAATTTAATGTTTCGCAATGTGTTTTGTTTTTAAAATACAAATTAAAAGTTAAAAATGGACAGCGACGATGATATTTGTACGCCTCCGGATATTCTAGAATTGGCAACAAAAGTAACTCACAATCTTTTGCCAGAAAAATCTAGAAAATTATATGAAAAAGAATATAATAACTTTTTGGCATGGAAGATCGAAAAGAAAACTACATGATTTTCTGAAAATGTCATTCTTGTGTATCTCAAAGACCTCTCCGACAAATTCAAGCCATCTTCTATGTGGGCTAAATATTCTATGCTCAAGTCCACACTGAGTATCTACAACAATATTGATATCACGAAGTATTCAAAAGTCATAGCGTTCCTGAAACGCAGTTCAGAAGGACACAAGGAAAAAAAGTCCTTGACGTTTACATCAGGTCAAATAAAGATGTTCCTGAAAGATTCACCAGATATTTTGTATCTTTTTGAAAAGGTAAGTGTATTTTAGTTCTGTTATTTAATCTACCTAGTACTTACGTACTACACACGCAAGTTATCTAGACACTCCGTTTAAGCGCTTTGTGTATAAATTAGGTAGTAGGTACCTACACTTTACTACTTTATAAATCATAGTTTTTGCCTTGGATATGTACCTCAAGCTTATTATATCGTTTATTGTTACAGGTTGCACTAATCTTCGGCATAATGATTCTCATAGATAGCGGTGGTGATTTGACCGCACTGAAACGACACGGGGGGTGGAAGTCTTCTACTGTGGCTAAAAGCTACATTGATGAGTCTTTAATGAATAAAATTCAAGTCTCAAATACGATCTTGAACAGTATAGAAAACAAGACGAATGAAGTAATTATAAATATTCCAACTCCGTCTACGAGCTCTACTGCTTGCCCCGCGACCGCTACAGCTGCTGGATCAATAATTAACATTAACTTTCAAAATTGTAACATCCAAAATTTGAACAATTATTATAAATAAACTATTGTCAGCTTTTACTCTTGTTGTTTGACTAATTGCATTAGTGAAGATAAAGTAGTGTATGCAACTGCATATAACACGGGTATTAAAACACTCGTTACTATTATGAAACTCGCTGCGCTCGTTTCATAAACTCACACTCGTGTTTCAATACCCTTCATTATATGACAGTTGCATAAACTACTATTAAAGTTTACGCGAACACAACACGTTTGGAATAAAACTCTTTGTACGGATCTATTTGGATTAAGGTTCGTATTGTTCTCTTTCTATTGTTTTTTAAGTTATTTTGTTTTTGCATGACTAAAATCTCTATAGTACTAGTATAAACATATAGAGCGCTTAAGATATTAGTGTATTCTTTAATAAAGACAATCAAGTAATTTTCAGTGCAATCTATTCAATAAATAATTTTAAAGACAGATTCCAAATGTCAGAATAAAAATATATATGTGTAAAGAAAACTCGAGAGGATTTCTACACAGAGGTTTATGTCAATGTTTAGTTATAAACATAAAAGGTTAACAAAGAATTTATTTTTTCTTTAGAAATGTAAATTAAGAGGCAATGTATCGTTAAATCCTACGCCATTAAACGTTTCAAAGGTTGCCAAGAGTTTCCTCGAATAACTCCATAATTCTATTTGTTTCTTTCAAAGCTTTTTTCTAAATATCTATTAGCACTGTATTGTCTTGGTTGCATCAACTTCGGTCACGAGCGCTCATTCATCATCGTTCGTTCATTATATTCATTGCATTAAAAATGACTTCAAAAAACAGGAAACTAAAAAAGTAAAAACAGCTCTAAAAAGCAAAAAAATAATATGAAATCATATTATTAATTACTTAAATACGCATATCAGTTTTAAAGAAGGTCTATTAAAGTCGGATGGTTGGTTGGTGGTCGGCTGGGGGATAATTTTGTTTCATTTAAACTTATAGTTGTTCCATTATCGCCACATTCTTATTGTAAAAGCCCCACCCGATTTCAATGTATTGTCTTGGTTGCATCAACTTCGGTCACGAGCGCTCATTCATCATCGTTCGTTCATTATATTCATTGCATTAAAAATGACTTCAAAAAACAGGAAACTAAAAAAGTAAAAACAGCTCTAAAAAGCAAAAAAATAATATGAAATCATATTATTAATTACTTAAATACGCATATCAGTTTTAAAGAAGGTCTATTAAAGTCGGATGGTTGGTTGGTGGTCGGCTGGGGGATAATTTTGTTTCATTTAAACTTATAGTTGTTCCATTATCGCCACTTTCTTATTGTAAAAGCCCCACCCGATTTCAATAGACCTTCTTTAAAACTGATATGCTTATCTAGGTAATTAATAATATGATTTCAATACTATTTCTTGCTTTTTAGAGCTGTTTAAACTTTTTTAGTTTCCTGTTTTTTTAAGTCGGTTTTTTTTTGGTTAAAAGGTATTTTATTTTACGATTTTTAGTGATGGGTACACCTAACAAGGATGCTTCTCGGATGAGGAAACGACGGCCTAGTAGGTAGTGGTATTCCTATGTTAAACTACAATCTTAATTAGGTATTATTTTTGTACAAACTGAATACTTTGGCATATTGAACCGTATGAAGTAAGCCCAACAAAAGGTAACTACTGTAAATCGTTGAGGAATTCCCTCGACTGTCTATGGTCTCGATCATCAGACCTGTAATCGCACTTATAACCCATATGGGTAAAGTTCTCATCAATAGAATCGAATTAATTCCAAACACAAGGTAGCTACTGTAAAACGTTGAGGAGTACCCCTGATTATCTTTCGTTTTCATTATCAGATCCCTAATGACAATCACAACCCATCTAGATGTAAAGTTCTCATCAATACAAATTAATCAAGCTCAAACACCAGGTAATTGCTGTAAATCGTTGAGGTGTTCCCTCGACTGTTTTTCGGCTCCATCATCAGATCGCCTCCAGACCTTCAATAAATAGTAGTGCTTTAAAATACTTAATGAAAAAATTAACAAACGCACTAGTCGCCACTACGATTTTCCTCTCGATTTCTCTGGGATGCCATCATCAAATCCTGGTTTCTTTATCATGGTACCACCTTTGGGATATCTCCTTTACAGAAGACTATCAAAATCGGTTCATAAGCGACGAAGTTATCCGCGAACACACTTAAAAAAATAATATAAAATATATGTACGGTCGAATTGAGAAACCTCCTCCTTTTTTGAAGTCGGTTAAAAACAGTTTACTTTGTCTCACATGTTTCACAAACCATATTTCATAGTACACGCCTGCATCAGACTATCACATATAAATTTTACAAACAAATCTCAAATTTCTTCAACAGACTTTGAACTTTATGTCTGGGCCTTAAGGTTGAACATTTATAGAAGTATTTGACAGTTTTGAATAGGTTGATGTGCAGGCGTATGTACATTATATTAGATTTATTAAAAAGTAAAATAAAATACAACCAAGAATACCTAAACTATACTATGAAATATCTATACCATTTTTTATTATTTAAAAAATTACAATAGTACATGGGAAAAACTTGCTGTAATTATTTCGATTTTTTGAGCTTTCGATAAAATGAACGTTCGATTATTTGAATGTTCGATACATCGTTGTCGATTAATTGATATTCGATGAATTGGTATTCGATGTAGCGTAGGGGATTCGTTAATAATCCACCGCGATTACCCAATATTGGTAGGTAGGTTTGAACGACTGCCAAACAAACATACCATTCGAAATTATTTAGTACTATAATTCACACGAATGGTAAAAGTAAGGTAAAGTAAGAAGTAAAATCATTGTTTCTATACTGACCCAGATTGGCACAGCAATACGTCTTCGTCATCGAAATCAAGTCATTGGTGGGTAGTAAGTATAATATTCTTAAAAGAGAATAGCTTAGTTCTTTACCGGCCAACTGAAAAGATTAGAGTCTCAATTACTAATTGGTTGGCTAATTGATAATAATGACAACAATCAATTTCACTAAGTACTTCTTTAACACAGAAATTAACCTTAGTTATCCCTTCTTTTCCATTTATAAACAACCACTTTAGCACAGGAGTTGGGTAGTTGTCAATAGTCAACATAGAAAACATTTTTAGGTACCTTCAAAAATATTTTTTTAAATTGTAAATTGTATGGCAGTTTCACCCTAGTTCTTTTTGTAATAGCATGCGTTGTGAGACTCCATTTTTAACTTAATCTACCGTACAATTCTTAATGCCACGGCTCATATATGAGCGCTAGAGTAATAATATTCAAAATTAAAAACTCAAAATCATTTATTCAGTTTAGGCTACAAATAGCTTTTTAACCGACTTCAAAAAAAGGAGGAGGTTATCAATTCGACTGTATTTTTTTTTTTTTTTTTTATTTTTATGTTTGTTACCTCAGAACTTTCGACTGAGTGAACCGATTTTGATGATTCTTTCTTTATTTGAAAGCTGGTGCTTCCCGTGTGGTCCCATTTTAATTTGGTCCAGTTCTGATGATGGGATCCTTGAGGAATTGAGGGAACTCCTCGAATATTGTAGGCATACCTATTGCGATTTTGGTATTTTCAGAAATAAGTCAAGCATTTGCATTCAGAAAGTATCATTTGATGAAGTGTAACTGATGAAAGAGACCACAGATTGCCATCGGAACTCCTCAATGATAAGTATTTCACGGGTGGCGATAAAATATCTCGATTAAGATAGTTAAGCGACTATGACGAAGCAAAAGAAGACAGGCACCGGAACTCAGTTTTTGATTTCCTACTTTGAGATAGGCGTTTCTCGTTTTCTTCGCTTGTCTCATTTAAACGGCGCTGTCTCATACGAGCAGCGTGTTTAGTAGGTCTACCCATATTCGCTTTTGATAAATAGATCGAAACGAATCACTAAAAAGCAAAAAATAAACAAAAATTTTAACAAAAAAAAAAAACCGACTTCAAAAAGTTTGACTGATAAAATTGCACTAAAAAGTAAAAAATAAGCGTTAAACTTATACAGACAATAACTTTATTAAGAAAAAATATAGGTACAGTTATTGTTACTTTTGGAGTCGGTGCCAGCCAAGGTAACTTTAACATAAACATTTAACGACATACTACTATATTATAATCATAATAGTACATTCAATCTTATGCATGAAATTTTAACTACAAACGCGGACTGGCACCGGCTTCAAAAACTTCTTTGGCTGGCACCGGCCCCAAAAGTAACAATAACTGTACCTATATATTTTTTTTTAATAAAGTTATTGTCTGTATAAGTCTAACGCTTATTTTTTACTTTTTAGTGCAATTTTAACAGTCAAATTTTTTGGAGTCGGTTTTTTTTTTGTTAAAATTTTTTATGAACGTCACTTTATGCCATCGGTTCGTAAGTCTATCTACTCTGGGCGGGAGATCTTGTACTGAGAAGAACCGGCAAGAAACTCAGCAAGTGTCCAGCTCTTTTCTCCCTTACAGCGTCATAAATATTGGAAAATGCCCTATCATAAAAGGACACTTTCCATCACAAATAAAAACACAAAATGTAAAGGACAATCACAAAATGTAAAAAACACAAAAAAAAAAATTAAGTTTGCAAAAACATAACTGGTAAACTACCAGTTTAATTTTTTACAATGTCATACAGTACTAGTAAAAGTCAAAACCTGTCTAAGAAAAAACAAAGTTAAAACTATAGTTAATAATAATAAAAATAAGACAAGTACGCAAGAGAATACTACTTGATACTGGCTAAATGCTAAACGCGAAGCCATTAATAAAGATATAACTGATTGTATGAGAATGGCAAACTATGACGTTGTGTTCCGTCAATTGTGTGGTTACTAAAAACTTGTTAGGTTACAGAAAATTCATGCGTAGGTCAAATAAAAAAAGGGTTAATGTTTCAAAGCACTGTTTCGTAATATCATTCATACGTTGAATGTTCTCGAATTATTGTTATTGTCAATTTCCTATTAAACACGTTCATATTTAACGTTACAAATAATATTGTCGTCAAATCGCGGAACGCTCGTCGGACCTTACAAATACCGCGTATAAATTCCACAGCGGTGCAGGGCAGGGTAACAACGATTGGAATTCGCGTTGAACCGTACCACAGGCAGGGGAACTTTCAGATTGGGAATATTTCGATTAACAAAGCAGCACAGCCAGTTATCTTTCACACACCAAAAATCTGCAAGGCCGGGGCTGTAATGAACGAATTATGGATATTACTCGTAGAATTGTAGCGTTGAATTACATTTTTGTGATATAAAGTACTACTAAGGTAAATGATTCTGGTTTCATGTATGTTGTAGTCATATGAGCGAGGATACGTGAGGCTACTTATAAAATGATACATTCTTAATGACTTAACTCGATTTTTTAATTTTTTATTTTTTCCTGACGTGGTCATCAAGAGACTGAAATGTCCGGATAAAATAACATCAATACCAATACCAATATTATAAAGAGTTTGTAAGAGTTTGTAAGGTAAGTTTATAAGTTTGGATGTAGGAGGTAATCTCCACAACTATTCATCCGATTTCAAAAATATTTTCATCAATATTTGAAATGTATCTTCAGGATGGACATAGGCTATATTTTGTTAGGTTTAATAATAGTTTACAGAAAAATACGTAATGTACGTCGCGGGCAAAGTGCTAGTGTAAAATAAATCGGGCAGGTTATTCAGAAATCCAAAGATATTCATACAATTTAGTCTAGAGGTAATTTTATAGAAACTGGCTTGTTGTTTGCTGAGTTATATTTAACAATTATTAGTTTACCTTGGTCGAAACTTATCATTTTCTGTTACTGATTTACGATATATATTTTTAAAGTCACCGTTTATAACGTTTAGTGCAGAGTGGACTCTTAGTGAAACGTGACCAACAGTGGGCTCAGTGCCGGTTGGTGGTTGATGACGACTGCTAAAGCAACCGGGACCAACGGCTTTACGTGCCTTCTGAGGCTTGGAAGAGCTTGAGATGATAAATGTTGGGTCATCCATTCGATGACCGGCCTTAGCGAAAGTTGCTTAATTTCAGCAATCGCAGACCGAGTGCGTTTACCATCGAGCTTGATTAATTGTATCGACTGTTTTTACAATTTTGACAGTCTCTGTCCGCCCTTCAGAAATAGTCAAGAGCGTTTTGTATGACACTATGAATTGGTTGTACCTTTGAAATGGCTTAGGTATATACAAAGGTCTATTAATACAACGCTAAGAAACTTCTACTTTGGTCCGAAACTGTTCGTAACTTTATTAATGTAGGCTGTTTATTCATAGACAGCTCACCTCTATTTGACTTTCTCAACGTCTGCTCAGGTGTCTATTACGTGTTGTAATAGACACCTGAGCATACGCACGCAGCAGACAGATGTGTCTATTTTTGCAGTTACCTACAGTTCGTCATAACAAAGTATAGTCATTGTATAGTGACATTCTTCTTCTTCTTATCAGTCTTCTTCCTCTTGTCAGTGACGTCGACATCATCACATTCTTCCTGACCAGAAAGCTGCCACGTTAACAGCCCTCTGGTCAGCCTCGATTAAATCGTCCATGGTGCGTGGAGTAAGGCATAAGGCGGGGAGGCAGTACTTCACACCAGAACAGCTGCTCCAACTTTATCAAGCACAAGTGCGATCATGTATGGAGTACTGCTGCCACCTTTGGGATGGATCAGCAAAATACCATCTGGCTGCTTAGGACTCGACTGAAAAACGAGCATAGAGACTCATTGGTGACCCTGCCCTGATAGATGCCAAGCTGCAAAGTCTAGAACATCGGCGTAGGGTTGCTCGTCTGTCATTCTTCTACAGGATTCATTCCGGGGAGTGCGCGAAGGAGTTGCAAAACCTAATCCCACCATCCACTTTCCGCTATCGGAGCGCGAGGCGTGAGTTCTATCCCATAAGTTGTAGATATGCCACCTTGTCGCACGAGCCGATTCGGTTCAACTTTCTTAGCGCGTACAGTTAGGGAATGGAACGCGCTGCCTGCGAGTGTGTTCCCCTGAAAGGTATAATCTGGACCTCTTCAAGGCCGGAGTAAATAGGCTAATTCTAGGCAGGCATATTCCATCCTCGATCGCACCGTCACTTAAAATCAGGTGAGGTCGGGTCAAATGCCAGCCTTTAATCAATAAAAAAAACCAACCTACTCGTTTCTTCTTCTGTCGCACTTCGAAAGGACGGAATAATCTACCAGCACACGTTTTCCCTCCTTCACATGTTCTTCAAACGAATTGTGAAGTGGCACCTTGTGGGCCGGCAGGGTGAAGGTGACTTAAGCTGCGTTATTTTCACGCTGCACCAGTTACCATTGCGTCTAAACTATTAAAAAAATCTTGGCCCGCAGGCAGTTCCAGATTGTCCATTGGACAGTGGCCCACAGTAGCAGACTATAAAGCTTCATTAAGAGAAATTGAGGCTTTCACAGAAATAAACCTCCTTCCGGGGCCTAAGCCATACCTTCGGTGGGTCCTCACATCCGTCCAGAGCGCAGTCTCGCTATTAAGACTAGCGCAGTATAGAAATAAAGTGGATGCCTGGATACGCTTCTGTTTGCTTTTGTCAACAGCGTAGTATGTCACTTCTGCGAACGCTAGGGGAGCTATACCGGCAAGGGAGTATAGCAGGTAAAGTGGTTAGCTATAATAATAATAAATAGTAGAAAGGAAAGCCATCATTTTATGTTCGACCGGAGCGTTAAACAAACGAGGATTCCACCAAAAATTCAATAAACAGCGCTGACAATAAATTCCCGGTTTTGTTACTGAATGCGTGCGATCCGACTTTCTTCCACCTTCCAAACGGAAACATCCAAGGCAACCGCTCCCCGCAGTCGTTAAAAACTTCACACCATTAAGCACTGGCATCGCACGGCTAAATTGAGTTATACTGGAATTTATAGGTTAGGTACTAAGCTAACAAGTTAAGTGGTGTTGCGTGATGCCCGCGTATACCTTCCCTCTAGATCATTCGTGAGCACCTGTTTAATTAAGTCGGGTTATATTAGGAGAGGTGCACGTTAACGCTGTGTTGTTTATTAGTCCAATAAAACATATTTGGCTTAATCATTTTCTTAAAATAATATACGAAATAACGAATCGTTTAGATAATATTAGAACTTCAATCAATAATAGTACTAGATTATAGGATCCGGATCAAAAATACTTTACGAAAATGGCCGTGTTTGCGATTATTTAGACCAAATCCGAATTTTTTTTTACATAATGTAAAAAAAGATCTTTGTACAACATGATGCAATAAATATCTATAACTATGACTATTAAAAGTATAGCATCAATAGCCTATTAAAAACATTAAATATAGAACATAAAAGTTAATTAAGAAACGTAGTACGAGTAAAATATTTATAGGTACTTAACACAGCCAACCATACCAACCATTCTAATTTTAAAATAAAATCAAAAAAATATTTGAGGTGTTCTCTCTATTAACGTAGACCACTAATATATTTGTGGTCTTCTTTCTTTATAGGTTTTTGCAGCGCCTATCGGAAATCTACGAGTACGAGTACTTACATAATTTGAAACTTTTGAATATGTTTTTAACTGTAAGAAAATAAATTTGTCTGTGTTCGTTAGTTCCTTTGCCAAGTATTTGATAGGGTTTTGGAGTAGCAAGCACTGCTTGTTATATTTATTTAACTCATTAATTTTACGGATTCATTAGTATCGGTATTTTTTAATATTTTGCTATCTATTTAGTGTCATGTTACCAATTAATTTACATTGTTAATTTTTTCTATAAAATATTAGCGTAGTGGCTCACTCGGAATCGCACAGAAACCAATTGGTAATAGTATTTTTAAACTAACACAAGCCTAAAAATGCAATTATTTAATTATTTTTCTATCAACAACGCTGTAGCAGCTGGATGAGAGTAGCCGCGGATCGTGCTTAGTGGCGTGCACTTGAAGAGGCCTTTGTCCAGCAGTGGACTAGTATAGGCTGATGATGATGATGATACATACCTACCATTGTAGCGTATTTTGCGCAATGTCAAACAGTCGGAAGCTACATATACTTGTACATATTTAATTTCTTCCGCGTCCGTAATGAAACTCTTCAGTGAATGCGCCCCCTAACAATTGTACGAGTCACATTACCAAGGTTTCCATTTACAGCTTCAAATGTCTTATTATGTGCCCACACTGAAAGGGCCCTTAAGGTCCGTACCATAAATCTTCATTATAAGGCCTCACGCAATTACGTGACTCGCTACAATAGATTAGAGTGATATTGTTAGAGCGAATAATGCATGTAATTGTTTCGTCTTCGTTTGTCGTCCGGTCGTTTAAATAAAGGCTATGGGACATTTTTCTGACAAAATGCGTACACACTTTCAAGAAGTGTTTCTGTCGTTATGCTTATGTATCGTTATGCGTACATATTGTGTCGTTTTGTGCACGTGTCGTAATGAGTATGGTGTCATTATGCGTATGTGTCGTTATGCATGTGTGTCATTATTTGTATGTGTCGTTATGCGTATAATCAATCAATCAATCGTTATGCGTCGTCGTTAAATGTATCTGTCACTATGGGTCCGTGGCTTACGCCCCCAGTGGTGGACGCACCCGTGGTCGACGCCCCCGATTCTAATAATTTTATTAATAATTTTTTTTTTGCTTTTGCACTTAGTACAGTTAATTTCAAAAGTGTACCTTAACCTAAACAAAATATCAAATATATTATGCGTGGTTGGGTATGCGTATGTTTTGCTCTAAGTACTTACGTCTCGCTATGCGTAAGTGTCGTTATGCGTCGAATTGTCATATTGTACCAAAGCATATCATAATGTCACTTTAGACAGCTTAAAAAGATCTTCGTTATATGACCTCACGAAATTACGTGACTCGCTACAATTGATTAGAGTGATATTGTTAGATTAAAAGTAAATGTCGTTGCCTATGTGTTTTAAGAGTTTGTGTCGTTATAATATGTATGTGCCGTTTTACGTCAAATAGTTTAATTGTACTAAAACATACATAATTTCACTTTGGATAGTTTAAAAAGATCTTTAATTTAAGGCCTGAATCGCTACAATAGATTGAGTGATATTGTTAGAGCGAATAATGCATGTAATTGGCATAATGACAATAACCAAAAGTCACTAAAATTATGTGTTTATCTAATGTAACAGAAATAATAGATTATTAAATAAATATTCATTTTCATATTCATGGCGAGATTGTAAATTTATTTTATAAAATAAAACATGATTTTTTTGTTATCCGCCATGATAAGTTGAACACCAATCAGATCGAATTACGTCATCTCTATGTACGCCGATGGAAATATCACTTTATTTCATACGAACTTCAACTATCCCGCGCTGTTTTATTGTTTTTACCTGCATTATGCAAGCGTATTTCGTGACTACTAGCGATCAGTTGTCTAGTTTAGTGTTTTTGGAAGAAAAATCTAGTCATGGAATAAGGATTTACCAAGGCAAATAGCTCTAATTTGCCTAGAGTTGATTTGTAAAATGATTAATGTATACAAGACTTGAAATGTAACCTCAAAATTAAATTCTGATTAGATTGTTAAAATTTCACCTTCATTTTACACATTATACTTGTTTAGAGTAAAGACTTACGTCAAAATGATCTTTACAGAAATAAATTGGAGAATTTAGACATACAGCTGATGGATCTCTTCGAGCAAGATTAAGCCACATTTTCCGCACTGTTTTGTCGTGAGGACCGTAAAACAATAATTTTTTCGGAGTTTTTATTGATGTATTTAACGCACTGAGGAACCGCACACCACTTATACAATTTGGAATTCATATTTAATAAGTAAAATAACGAATTTGTCTTATACGGTCGTAATCTAATACCTTTAAACGAGCAATTCTTGTATATA
This sequence comes from Eudonia lacustrata, assembly GCA_947562085.1. NCBI lineage: Eukaryota > Metazoa > Arthropoda > Insecta > Lepidoptera > Crambidae > Eudonia > Eudonia lacustrata. The sequence goes on along the minus strand of OX387329.1, from coordinate 9,195,906 downwards.
TATAATCTGAATCTCGGAAACGGCTACAAAGATTTTCATGAAATTTAGTATGCAGGGGGTTTCAGGGGCGATAAGTCGATCAAGGTAGGTTTCGTTTTTAGAATTTTTTTATACAAAAAAAAATAACGAGTAAATCTAATCTAAAGTACTGTTTACTGTTGAGTTACATAGAGGTGACGTCACAAGCAGTGGCCATGACACTGGAGAGCGATTTGGCGCAAATTTAAAAAAAAAAAAAATTAATAGCCTTTTTTATCAAAAAATCTTGGTTTTTCACAAAAATAATATTTTTTATGGAAGTATTAGATGCATTAGAATGTTATAGTACAGTTTTTCAAAATCAGTCATTCATCAAGCCTATTGTTGCGTCTTCGTTTGTCGTCCGGTGGTTTTAATTAAGACTGTGACATTTTTATGTAAAAACTAAAAATAAATGTCATTGTCTAGTGTTTGTGTCGATATTAATTATCTGTCGTTATGTTCATACAAATACGAGCCACGCTGCGTTGCAGCACGAAATGGGCCGGCTCGCCCGGCGAAATACCACCCTCTCACAGAATATCGGCGTGAAACAACGGCACTCGTTGCTGTTGTGTTTCGTCCGGTGAGTGAAAGTACCGGAGGCCCATCTCTCACCCCTCCCCCCTCCCAATTCCTACTCCCTCCTCAAGATCCAACTCCTTCCTCAAGGTCGGCAACGCATCCGCGATTACTTTGGTTTTGCGGGGGTGTCCATGGGCGGCGGTGATTCCTTTTCATCAGGTGACCCACCTGCGCGTTTGCTTTTGACGACTTGTCGTTTTTGACCACAGCATAAAATTAAAATAAAATATTTAAAAAAAAACATCCCAATGAACTTTTCTTTTAAATTTATAAAAATTTTAACTTTCGATTCTATTTTACACAAACATTTAACGTGGAGATTTAAATCTTAAAAGTCTTCTAACCCATAAATTGTAGTGATGACTTGATTTCAATGATGGGCCTTTGTCCAGTAGTGGGACAACCATCTAAAAAGTAAGTAAATATTCGTTGGTATACAATTGTTTTACTTTTTGTTTTTTTAAATTGGTAGGTTTTGAAAATGGCTTTTGATTACGAAAAATTTTGAAGTAAATAATTGTGTATATTGCTTAGTAATTTATGTGCACGGCCCAAATAAACACTTATTCATTAATTTATTAATGCTTATATCCTATGATAAGCTATTACCCATTACAATACAAAGTCTTATAAGACACGTCTTTTAAAATCAACTACAAATCGGACAAGGTCCGTCTCATGAAAAATAAAGGCTATTACAATCGGCCGAGAATTACGAGCGATTTGTTGGATCGCCTCAACGAATGTGCCGATCGATCAACTATGAAACGGAGACGTTGCGTTTGAGGCCGATATATCAAAAGGATTAATAGTAGCTTTCACTACTGCTATGACTGGGGGCATTTCTTTCTGCGTTCCTACGGTCCGTGTACGTATTATTTACTGTCGCTATGCGTAAGCAAGTGAGAAATCGAGTTGTTCAATGGTACCTACATGATAGAAATGCGTTCTTTTTCTTTTGTCTTTTTTTTATATACTCGGATGTAATTCTATCGATGGACAGTGTCAAACAAATGTCATTTATACGATTCTTTTGGGTCATGTCAAACATGACACGTCACACAAATCATTTATATGAATTAAAAAAAAAAGCGAGCTTTACAGTAGTCGCATATGATGTGTAACATTAATTTGACATCTCACCTTAGTAATAAGCAATTTTAACATTATATTCTGAATAAAATGGGTCAGGTATTTCATCATTTTATAACAATAAAATAAATGCAGTAAATACTTATTATAAGACATTTGACATATCAAAGTGACCTGTGATCTCAGAATAATAACTAAAGCTATAGAAACCGGACTAAAATAGCAACACTCATTCATCAGGTCGTACTATTTTAACTAATGAACCTAAGTAATGTATTGGAAAGAGATCGATTGTCCCTTTTCTTTCGTTATTTCAAAGGTGTCACCAGATTTGTGACGTCATATTTGAGGTAATGTAGTGAGTGACTTTATAAAGGACTCAAAGATTTTTTTTGATCACCGATTATCTGATGACCGTTTGACATATCAATACAAAAAATAAAAACTAAGTGTCAACCATTTGTCGCACTCCAACCTCCTTTTCTAGCCATAAGATAGAATGGAACTAAACATAGTTGCACGATTTTTATTTTAGCCATCCTTCTATAGCTTTAGTTATTGTTCTGAACCTGTGATAGTCAAATGACACAATATGTCACATATAATAATGTCATGTTCATAATATCAGTTTAGTGTAATTAGTATAATTTAGTAATAAAATAAAAAAATAAAATAAACTTTCCTACAATCACATCAATTATCTAGCCCAAAAGAAGCTTCGTTATGAAACTCGTTAAATGGTTACTAGACAACGGATAAACATACTTAAAATACTTATATACATACTTAATATACATAGAAAACATCCAGTAATATTTATAAATTGTTTATAATTTTAGGACTAATCTGCACTGGGTCACAGTTAAGAGCAGTTCAAAAATACTTTCACGTGCGAAAATATTTCGTACGAGAATTTGAAAAGTCGTCGTTGATATTCAAAAATCGACTCTCAAGCAAATAAGTTGTTTGGGCAGGACCTTGTTACAGATTAGACGCGGGCGCTGCGAGGACGGAGGCTTAAGTACGACGATTTGTAGTAAAGCCCTTGTTATGCAAGTATTATTTGCCGATATCTTTCTTACCATCTAGATTTACATTTCAATTATTGAGGTAACATAATACCGCCCGCTGCTTTCTGTGTAGAGTATATTTGTTAACACTTATTTATTAGTTTGTTAATGATACTCGCTTTATATACTCATCAATTTCGTCATCAGCTCATTTTATGTGCCCTTCCCTATATTCATATAAGGGTAGGGTAGGGTATAGAGTATAGGGATAACGGTGGTTGTTAACGAATGCTAATGCAGCCGGGACCAACGGCTTTACGTGCCTTCCGAAGCACGGAGAAACTAGGGACGATAAATTTTTAGACCAGCCTTTGCGAAAGTTAATTAACCTCAGCACTCGCAAACCAGGCGCGCTAACCACTGCGCTATCGAGCTCTTCATCAATATACCTGAAACTAACTAAGTTGGCAGCTACTTGACTCTTGAGCTTCGATAATGACACTTAGCTTAAGTCCTTTTTGTACAAAAACAACTTTCATTAAATTTAGTGTTAACTTTGTTGGTTGTCCTATTAAATAAAATAAAATAAAATAAATAATCTGGATCTGCCTCCACTGGATAGCGTCAATATAAACTTTAATAAGAAAATAAAATAAACTACTGAGTCTGTAAGTTTTTTTTTGACACAATGGCCTTGGTGATCGAAAGGTAAAGCGCTCTGCCCAATATTCAGAAGTCCTGAGTTCAATTCCTCAAATAGGGCATAATTTATTTTTGACGACCTCCTTGGTCGAGTGGTTTGTACACCGGTTTTCATGGTATCGCCATCTCTGAGGTCCCGGGTTCGATCCCCGGTCGGGTCAATTTAGAAATTATTGTTTTTCTAAATTGTCTCGGGTCTGGGTGTTTTATATGTATAATAAGTATGTATTTAAGTATTTTAAGTATGTTTATCCGTTGTCTAGTAGCCATTTATCGAGTTTCATAACGAAGCTTCTCTTGGGCTAGATAATTGGTGTATGTGTAGGAAAGTTTATTTATTGATTAATTAATTAATTTACGATGAAGTCAAAATTTATTGACTTATAAATAAGTAGGTAGGTACTTTTGAATCGTCCAAATCTAAGAACAATAACTAAAGCTATAGAAAGATGGCTAAAATAAAAGTCGTGCAACTATGTTTAGTTCAGTTCTATCTTATGGCTAGAAAAAGAGGTTGGAGTGCAACAAATGGTTGACACTTAGTTTTTATTTTTTGTATTGTTATGTCAAACGGTCATCAGATAATCGGTGATCAAAAAAAATCTTGAGTCCTTTATAAAGTCACTCACTACATTACCTCAAATATGACGTCACAAATCTGGTGACACCTTTGCTATTTTAGTCCGGTTTCTATAGCTTTAGTTATTATTCTGAGGTCCAAATCATCCATTTGGCAAGTGTGGTGATTAAACAAATGCCCATCAAGTGTAGCGATGACTTGATTCCAATAATAGAAGCCTTTGCTTAGTAGTGGAGCAGTTATAGGCTACTAGCGGCCGCTCGCGGTTTCACCCGCGTGCCTTATGTTTTGATACAGGTTATAAACTATCTGTATGCCGAATTTCATCCAAATCTATCCATCCGTTGCAGCGTGAAGAAGCAACAAATATACACACATACACACAGACTTTCGCATTTATAATATTAGTGTGATTACTATTGGAATCAAGTCATCACTAACAATTAACTGGTAATGGCTTAATCACCACGCTTGCCAAATGCGGGTTGGTGATCACAAACCCGGGCTACGTATCGAAAAATCCGAAGCACACTTTGCCCTACCTGGGAATTGAACCCGGAATTTTCGGGTATTGGACCAAGCGCTATGCCACTCGACCACGTCGGTATATTAGTACGTATGCCCAAAACAAATGTAAATGTACGGGAATCGTTGCGTCACTCCTTACAATGCGTTCCAGTGTTTTATTACAGACATCAACAGATACACATACGTATAGCTCGCTTGAATATTTTATTTATCGGAAATTGGTTTGCGTGCCAGATGAAGTTTTCTCCTTTTTTACGAGTTTGGGACTTTATCCATTACCTGTATTGGAGTCTTTCATTATTCACTGGTGTAACAGTTATGTCCGCGTATGTATAAACGCCATCAACTATTCAGCGTGGGCGGCCACCGTTCCATTGATGAAGTCTTGCGAAATTCCCTTTTTCGTTTATATAATACCTAAACGCAGATTTTATCATGGGGAGTTTTGTAAAAATTTTCGATAAATTTTCTTTTGATTGTGATTACGGTTTCATAATTTATTGACGCAAATTTTGATCATCCAAAGAGCAATGGCGAGGGCTTTGCTAGGGGTTTCTCTGCGTGATCGAATCAGAAGTAAGTAGATCCGCAGGAGTACAAATGTTACAGACATAGCACGTAGAGTAGCTTAGCTCAAGTGGCAGTGGGCAGGGCACATCGCTCGCAGGACTGATGGCCGCTGGGGCGGAACAATTCTCGAGTGGCGCACCGGAAAATGCAGTGTGGCCTCCAACAAGGTGGACCGACTATCTGGTGAAGGTCGCGGATGCGAGCAGCACAAAATCAGTCGTTGTGGAGATCCTTGGGGGAGGCCTTTATCCAGCAGTAGACGCCTTTTGGCTGAGCTGATGAGGATTATGATGATGATAGCATGATTTTTTACAACACACTATGCCTAATCTGGTAAATGAACTAACTAAAGACAATCGTTCACCGAGACCGAGAGGAGGGGAAAAATGTAGTTGTAAGTTTTACTAGATTGTAAGAAACAAGTCAGAAGTTATACGAACATTTCAAATTGAACCTGTTTACATATTTAGTGTTCACGCCGAACAAATCAAAAGATTGAAATCCTTGAAGCACTCAACTTGGCTCTCAGACATTAAAAAAAAAACTGTTAAAATCTCTTTTAAGCCCATTCCGCGTTCGTATAATTAAAAAATGCCGCGGCCACTAACGAGCTCCCACCTCACCCTTTTGGTAGCGGACTTTCGAGTTTCTTATATACTTAAAATAGTTATAGGGAAGTGGCAATGTTGTATATTTAGCGCCAACTGGCACAGACAAGGGGACTTAACTATGAGTGCTATCTGCACATATATGTTTTACTAATTCGTGTCTCATAGATTGATACATAGATGGCGCTAGACTCGCTAATTGCACTGTAGTTTCTGTATTTACCGTAGACAGATCCCACCGTAGAGACCTTTCACTCTCAGTTTAGGCCCAAAACACCGTACTCGTAGAACAAGGGTACGAAGAACCGGTTCACACGCGCGGTATACCAGGTACAGACAGTACCTGGGCGCTTCTCTCCTCCTCCACGGTCCGGTCTACCCGAGCCGAGGTCCGAGCCTTTAGAGACGCCCTCGGGTAGTTCCGCTCCCAGACCCGATCCGAACCCTTCGGAGAATCTAGTAGGGCACGGGGATACGCACTTTTAAGTGTGCGATGCCGTTCCCTCTAGAAAACCTCCGAAGGTGATTCGTTTCACACGGCATGAGGTACCATTTACGTACCTCGCCGCCCCCAAAAAAGCCCGGTGACGCTGAAAATGCCGTTTGAGGCCATCAGCAAACTCTCTCAAATAAATCACTGATTACTAATCTTTATAATTTAACCTAACTATTATTAGTCTTAAATATATTTCTTATTAACTTCGTAAGTAGTAGTTGTTGATTGCAATAATTTTCACTTAGGCCGCTTTTCCGTTCGCCGCCTTATAAATAACTAGCGGCCGCTCGTGGTTTCACCCGCGTGGTTCCCGTTCCCATGGGAATATCGGGATAAAAAGTACCCTATGTGTTAATCCAGGTTATAAACTATCTGTATGCCGAGTTTCATCCAAATCCATTCCGTAGTTTTTACGTGATAGAGTAACAAACACCCATCCATGCTTACAAACTTTCGCGTTTATAATATTAGTAGTATAGTCATTTCAGTCAATTATGATCAATAATTTATTATTATTCGTGTTAGTTCTTTGGAATGTAATAGATTATAGAGTTGTGTACGAATTGTCAATTTGGTTCGTGTAAAGTAGTGGTCGGCCATTTTAAGGCTATTATTAAATAAACAATTGCTAGCTAATAAGATTGTTGTTTATCTTTACTACCGACCTGCGCGTTACACTATCGGTCAGCCTGCAAAGGAAGCTTCCTTTTTCTTCATAGTGACAATTCCTGATCTGGGATCCGTGTCGCCAACAGATTATCTGTTCCCGCGACTCGGGATGTCTGTAAACGTAAGACCACGCTCTCTGCATTCCGAGACTGTTTTACTTTTAATGCGACTCAATTTTTTTCACGTCTGGCGCCTTTCGTTGAGTGCAGATGTGATTTTTTGTATGTATTTTGGATAGTCGCGACAGCCTGTTAAACTATCCCACAGCTGTGCCTATAAAATCGACGATAATTTGATTAGGTATATCAGCTTAGCTATTTTGTGTGAATTTAACATTTGTTTGATACTTGCCGTCGGTAAACTTTTAATCCAATGATAAGTAAAATTAACTTATCCGTCGTCCTTTAGTTAAACACAAGCATCCATCATATTAATCACAGTTTAAAGGTATGGTGATCAAAAGTCCCCAGTGGCGACAGATTTAGATAAGATTTGAAGCAAACCATGCCACTTACCAAACCAAATATTAAATAATTAAACAAATTAAACGTTTATTGCTTACAAAAGACATCACATCACACATCACATCATCAGCACGTTTTTGTGTCCCACTGCTGGGTTATGGATGGAAACATCACAGGGAGAATGGGCCATAAACCACCATGCGGGCCCAGCGCGGATTGGCGGTGGTTAACGACTACTAATACAGCCGGGACCAACGGCTTTACGTGGCTTTCGAAGCACGGAGGAGCTCGAGATGATACATTTTTGATCACCCATCCAGTGACTGGCCTTTGCTAAAGTGGCTTAAGCTGCCGGGCGCGTTAACCACTGCACCTTCGAGCTTCTCAACCGAACAAAAAAACAAAATCAAACAAAAGACACACAAACAAAAATAAAACATTACATGTAAAAAATGAAAGCAACTGGTATTTCATATTGTTTTATCAAGTTTACAAGTTTACAAACACTTACACATTGAATGAAACAACGACTAGACATTTTCAGCTAGAGCGCTTTAACGGATCTCCTCGCGTTTATTTTATACATTATTTTTAATTAGGTATTATTAAATCCAAAAAAGTTGTTTTATTTCAACTGGTATTCAGCCTCAAGAGCTTGATGGCGCAGTGGTTTGCGAGTGCTGAGGTTTAGCAACATTCGCAAAGGCTGGTCATCGGATGGGTGACCAAAAATGTATCATCTCGAGCTCCTCCGTGTTTCGAAAGGCACGATAAGCCGTTGGACCCGGCTGCAATAGCAGTCGTTAACAACCACCAATCCGCACTGTGCCCGCGTGGTGGTTTATGACCCGTTCTCCCTATCCATCCATAGGGTCGTGCCCCAGCAGTGGGGACATAAAATTAGCTGATGATGAATTCAGTCTGTACTCTCGTAAGATTCATGGATAGCCCTGTTTTCAGCTACTCCCACTTCACTAAAGGTCATACAGGAGGCCTAAGGTTTGACAACAATCAACAAAAATACATTTATATACATCCCTCGCATGACATCGAATGCGGCATCACATTAATTTGAACCACCGGTTAACCACTAAACTACAAAAGCTGTTAAATTCTTCTCTTCAGATGCCTTCATGTCATGTCATATCATGTCATGATGTATTCTCCTCACAAGTCAGTTACAATCCAGAAGTACGCAAATTCACAAGCATTACTCAGGCCATTGTAATCCTGTTAAAAGGGTTTTCACGTTATGCGGTTGTTATCCTGGCACATTTGTTATCATACATAAGAATAAACATACTTTCGATCAATGATATTATTTAAGTAAAAATTTACTATACTTATGTTGTGGTATATCAAAGTTTGTGCCTTTTTGACGAACTCCGTTAGCCGAGTGGCTTGCACGCCGAACTTTGGGCGGCGTTAACTCTGAGGTCCCGTGTTCAGCTCCCGGTCGGGTCAATGTCGAAAACGAACTTTTCGATATTGTGTCGGGTCTGGGCTGGTTGTGCTACCGTCGTTGTGTCGTGTGAAACGACTAAAACGAGTGCTTTAGCTAATACCTTAATACCTTACCTTGGGATCAGAACAATGTATGTGATGTTGTCCAATATATACATTCAGTCAAAAAAGTACCGGGAATGTATGATTGTTAATGTTTCCAAACTATTACTTTTTTGTTGTTGTTAGATTGGCACAATTTTTTTCCATTTTGGCGCGGAGTTTGAGTTGCATCTGTTATTAGATTAAAATACAGTGCTGTTTTTAGTTATATCATATTTAGTGTGTATTGCGAATTTCATAACAGACAAAAACATCGAACAAATAGTTTGTCTTAAATTTCGAATCGCCAATAGAATTTCGTGTTCGGAGTCACTCAAAATGTTACAGAACCAGACCACCTGATGTTAAGTGGAAACGGAGTCCAGTCGCAAGGACAACTAGTGCAGCGTGAAAACAACGCAGCATCAGTCACCCTCACCCTGTCGGCCCCAAAGGTGCCTCTTCACGCCTCGTTTGAAGGACTCCATGTCATAGGAAGGAGGGAAAACGTGTACTGGTAGACTATTCCATCTTTTGGAAGTGCGACAAAGAAACGAGTCGCCAAATTTCTATGTGCGCGATGGAATGTTTGAGACAGTACAGCGGTGACTCCGGAGAGCAGCACGCGTACTCCTATGCAGGAAGGGAGAAGGTGGGATAAGGTCAAAGAGTTCTTCAGAGCCGACATCGCCCGAAGAGTTGCTAAGCTCAAGTGGCAGTGGGCAGGTCACATTGCTCGCAGGACTGATGGCCGCTGGGGCGGGATAGTCCTGGAGTGGTGACCGCGTACCGGAAAGCGCAGTGTGGGCAGGCCTCCAACAAGGTGGACCGACGATCTGGTGAAGGTCGCGGGAAGCCGCTGGATGCGAGCAGCACAAAACCGGTCGTTGTGGAGTTCCTTGGGGGAGGCCTTTGTCCAGCAGTGGACGTTTTTTGGCTGAGATGATGATGATGATGATGATGTTCTTCAGAGCACTCGCTGTGGTATAAGCGGTAGAAGACGCCGAGTGACGCTATATCTCTACGCAATTGCAGGGGCTCAGGCAGGCAGGGAGAGTTTGAGCGTTTTGCGGCGTTTAAGAGAGCAAATTCGAAGAAAAAGGCTAGATCTGTGGAAAGAAAATTCTCGGATTTTGCACCACGATAATGCGCCTTCGCATAAGGCCAATATTGTGAACGAATTTTTGACCAAAAAATCAACAAATACCATCGAGCAACCACCTTATTGCGAGCAGCACAAAACCGGTCGTTGTGGAGATCCTTGGGGGAGGCCTTTGTCCAGCAGTGGACGTCTTTTGGCTGAGATGATGATGATGATGATGAACCACCTTATTCACCAGTTAAGGCTCCAACCGATTTCTTTCTTTTTCCTAAACTCAAATTACCACTTCGTGGCACCCGTTTTCATTCGGCAGAAGACGAAAAGGAGAATTCGCGGCGAGAACTAAACTCAATTCCGGAAAAAGCGTTTAAAACATGTAAAAGTGTATCGTTTCTAAAGGAGAATACTTTGAAGGTGATAAAATAAATTTGGATGAATAACTAACATTTTGTGTAATTTTGATCTTTTCCCGGTTCTTTTTTGACAGAGTGGTTAGTATATTGATAATTATTTTTGCCTCAATCGCTCTTGAAGTAGTTACAAAATCCAATTTTTATATTTAATTGTCGTAAAAAAATCTTTCCCGCTTTTAGTACTTTATAAACGCTACTCCTTTTACGTTAATAAATAATCTATTGAAAAATTTGTTGAAATAAAAAAAAATGTATGAATTGTGTGTGACGCTGCGTTCAAGATTCGGACGAAAAATTTCGAACCTCTTTAGCAGTTGTAATGTTTGCATATTATAACGTAGGTCTGTATCTATCTACCTTTAAAATAGTTTGCTTCCGATACCATTTCTATATGCCTTCACAGGTCCTTGTTTACACTTAACCTTTGAATCTTTCTAATTCTAACACAATGTCGTGTTTCGCTCGGCAAATTTGAATAGGACGTCAATATTGACTGTCTTATTCAAACGAAGCCTGTAGCCGATCGGACGAGATTGAATTTAAAATAGTAACTAGCTAATATTGGCGACAAAATTACGTTTTACTGGAGTCTGATTTTTAAATCTGTAGGTAAAAACTCAGAACAACTAAAGCTTAGTTATTTTTAATTAATTAATTATCTTAATTAATGCCTTCGCGTTTAGCATTTAGCCAATTGCAAGAACTTTTTATTATTGTAAGGGTACAATTGTACGGTAGATAGAAATTAAAATGGAGTCTCACAAGACGTGTTATTACTGGAGGAACTCGGGTGAAACCTCAAATAATTATTGTTCTTAAGGTATAAAAAGTAAGGCATATTATAATACTCTTTGAGTAAGGCTTTCTGTCGTGTCTGTCAACGTATTCTTGTTTAAGTTCACTAACTCCCTTTTGAAGTAGGAAAGGCAAAGGGATTTAGTTCATACAGCCTTGTCTCAGTTTTTTCATGATCAATAGTGAATAATAGATATCGAAACCCATGCACGGCCTTAAGTCTGCTAATTCAATAACGTATCAATAGTGTGTCGGTACCCTATTTTTGACCTTAGGACTAAGGAAAGATTGTCAAAATAAGGCCAGCGAAATACGATTGAAGACGTTTTAAGAGCGTTTACGCCGCACACTAGCGCCACTAATAAAAAAAAACCATATCTAGTAATTAAAGATAGAAAATCAAATTATGCTTAACAAACTATTTGAATGAAGTAATTTAGCATTTTTACGTCACGTCTAATGAACACCTCACATGTTATGGTTTAGTTAAATAAGACGTTACGGCCACTTTTAACTATAACGCCATATTTAACTAAACCATAACATGTGAGGTGTTCATTAGGTGACGTAAAAATGCTAAATTACTTCATTCAAATAGTTTGTTGAGCATAATTTGATTTTCTATCTCTAATTACTAGATATGTATTTTTTTTCATTGGCGGCGCTAGTGTGCGGCGTAAACGCTCTTAAGTGTAATGAAAATCGCGCTTTACCGATGTGAAAGAAAAGAACTCGTAAGAGAACTGCTAATTTTGTAGGCGTGTCGCTCACAGATTATCTCCGCGTTTGCGTGGAAGCCTTCGTAACAGGATTACAATGACCCTAGCTGTGCTCGTGAATTTGGGTACTTTCGTATTTTAACTGACTTCTGAAGGATTCAACCGCCTCCAAAACTCGCAACAGGTTTAGTGGATGAACCACCGGTCGCAAACTTAGAGGTGCCTTATTCGATTCCAAGCGAAAGCTTCATATTCAATAGTCAATATATTTATTGCAAAAACCATATTGAACAGACGCCTGCAGATCAACCTACCCAAAACTGTCAAATCTCTTCAATAAATGTTCAACCATATGCCATAAACATAAAGTTCAAATTTGACTGAGAAATTTGACAGGTTGTAGTAGGTTGTCTGAAGCGCAGCAGGCGTGTGCACTCATGAATAAATAAATAAATAAATAAATGTTTCCCACACTCACACCAATTATCTAGCCCCAAGAAAAGCTTCCATAAGAAACTCGAGAAATGGTTGACTAGACAACGTATAAACATACTTAATATACTTAAATACATACTTATTATACATAGGAAACACCCAGACCCGAAACAATTCAGAAAAACAGGTATTTCTAAATTGATCCGACCGGGGATCGAACCCGGGACCTCAGAGATGGCGACAACATGAAAACCAGTGTGCAAGCCACTCGACCAAGGAGGTTGTCAAAATTATGAAATAAGATTAACAAATTATGGATCCTGAAGGACACGCAATTAAAAAGAAAGGTGAAAAGAAATACTTTATCTGCAGTAAAGATACAATTCATCATCTCAGCCAAAAGAAGTCCACTGCTGGACAAAGGCCTCCCCCAAGAATGAGGGGATTTTGCCATAATCGCCACGCTTGGCAGGCGGGTTGGCGATCGCAGTAGGTGAAAGTAATCACAGAGAGATGCTGCTGCCCAATAAAAGATAAGATAGAATTAAATCAAACTAATTAAAATTTAATTAATTAATTTAAAATTTGAGGAGCTCGATGGCGCAGTGGTTAACGCGCCCGGTCTGCGAGTGCTGAGGTAAAGCAACTTTCGCAAAGGCCGGTCATCGGATGGGTGACCAAAAATGTATCATCTCGAGCTCCTCTGTGCTTTGGAAGGCACGTAAAGCCGTTGTTCCCGGCTGCAACCACCAACCCGCAGTGGGCCCGCGTGGTGGTTTATGGCCCGTTCTCCCTATCCATCCATAGGGAAGGCTCGTGCCCCAGCAGTAGGGACATAAAAATGAGCTGATGATGATGATGATGATGAATTAAAATTTAAAAATAATTATAAATAAATCAATATTAAACAAAGATATACTTGCTAAGATAAGCTTTCTTATATTTAATGTTAGTATTCAGAACAATTTAAAAGTGCTAACTAATTTAATTTGATTTAAGAAATTAATCTTTGTAAGCGACGATCTCAATGCTGGGGCCTTTGGTTTTTGTCCAGCCACTGCTGGGCAAAGGCCAAAGACAGGCTACGTCCTACTGGACTTAAGCTATTTACTTTGCAAGGCTTTTATTTAATCCATCTGGCTAGTTACAACCACCTTATCCAAATCTTGCGCTATATCAATGTAAGTAGCGATAGACATAAGATAGCCAGTTCCTCCTTCCTGAGTTTTAGGGTAAATGTGTCTCCACCTTTGGCCTTATCGTGAGACGTCATATTTTTATTATTTGCATAGGTTTCACTACCTCTACCAACCTGTATAGTCAACCTTTTTATATTTCGGTGCGAGGTGGTTTTGTGCGGGTTTTTCTCCATACTAAACCATTTAAAGTGCAACAAACAATTCGGCATTTTTTTTACTAGTAAAAAACAATTTTTGCTAGTGAAAAAGTTGGAATTTTTTTACCGCTCGCTGTATAAAAGATATAAAGATTTCTATAAAGTCTGAATTTGATATGTTCGCAATTTTTATTTTACTACACTGCCAATAATAAAAGTATCATATGAAATAAAAACGTTTTCATTTTATTATCTGAGGGAGTAATATAAATATATTAAAATTCTTTACACAAGTTAGGCACATCAAGTACGCATTATAATATAAATGCACATCGATATAAATTACACCTTTGCACGACAGTCTAAAAAAAACGTCCAAAAATACGAATGTCCAAAGGCATGTCCATGTGATAAAATTATTCAACCATATAAATGCCCAATGATAATATTGCCCAAATATAAAAATTACCATAATGAATATAGTCCAAAAATAAAAATAGAGGACATTTTTATTTTTGGAAATAATAGAATTGTCCATACAATACAGTGATATTGAAAAAAATAGAAAGTTAATAATTAACGATGCGAGCACTGTCATATTTTTATTACATACATTACTGTATGTAATGTATGTAATATAAATATATGTATGTTACGACTTACGACTACTTACTGCCTCTATTACTAGAGGTCTCGGGTTTTCAGCGGTGCTCGATGGCGCTAAGGAGCTCGAGGGTGCAGTGGTTAACGCGCCTGGTCTGCGATTGCTGAGGTTAAGCAACTTTCGCAAAGGCCGGTCATCGGATGGGTGACCAAAAATGTATCATCTCGAGCTCCTCCGTGCTTCGGAAGGCACGTAAAGCCGTTGGTCCCGGTTGCATTAGCAGTCGTTAACAACCACCAACCCGCAGTGGGCCCGCGTGGTGGTTTATCGCCCGTTCTCCCTATCCATCCATAGGGAAGGCTCGTGCTCCAGCAGAGAGGACATAAAAATGAGCTAATGATGATGATAATGATGAGTCGGTTTGATTGTTGGTACCCTACTATGTGGTACCCTTGTTTTAAGTTCGCCTGGCTAGATACCTCCATATTAGGATTATATGAGGACTATATTTTATGAGGACAGATATGGACTAAGCAAAAAAAAACCGTTAATAAAATTGTGCGACCAATAAACGTTTCCTAATGTCACCATCACACCACTACCACTGTTCATAGTTCACTTTACTCAGTTAGTACAGTCATTGGCAAAAGTCGATGATGAAAACCAGAAAACTATTATAATTTAGAAACGAAGCTATATTACTTTATTAATATTTTCTTGTCAAACACCACAAAGTATACTTTACACACCTTAGTATATTTGGTTTTATCCGTATTTTGGTTTTGATCATTGACTTCTGTTGCTGACTGTATCTACCCTGGTCATTGCAGTCGTGTCTCGTACTGTCTCACATTTAACGAGTGCACACCAATGTCGAGTAAACATTCAAAATGTATTTTTTTGTTCTATCAAGTAAGTTTTGAGTTTTTGGCGTTGATCATTGACTTCTGTTGGTGTCTGTACCTACCATGGTCATTGCAGTTGTATCTCGTAATGTTTCACTTTTAGCGGGTACACAACAAAGTCGTGTAGTGACATTCATAAGAGCATTTTTTTGTAGTCTTAACTAAATATTTTGTTATTTACTCTAATTTGAAATGACGTTTAAATGACAAGAACAAAACACGGAATAACTATTCGGACCTTATTCTTTGTTTATTTGTAAGGCACTTTGAGTTTTTGGCTTTGATCACTGACTTCTGCTGTCGACTGTACCTACCCTGGTCATTGCAGTCGTGTCTCGTACTGTCTCGCATTTAGCGGGTGCGCGGACCGTCCCGGCTGAGTTTGGGTCGTGATCTGTGTACGTGCGGTTTTAGGCTGCAAAGGAGTATAATCACAGGTATAATATATGTATTCCAAAGTACTAAAATGTAAAGTTGATGGCACACTGTGAGTTTTTGTAAGCTGTGAATGAATGATTGAATGAATAGTTTATTGAACAAAAACATTGTTGTTTGACTATTCATTCACGTAGTACTCAAGTTTAGTTGACACTCAAGTACAAGATGTTTGAAATTTACAATAAGCACGTACACACGCTTGAACATCTGACTACCCCAAATGTCAAATTTCCTCAATATATTTTGAACTCTATACACATGGCATATGGTTGAACATTTATTGAATTAAATTTGACAGTTTTGAGTAGGTTGATATGCAAATCTGTACGTAGTAGGTGTTGTCAATAAGTATCTACATTAAAAAAGGAAAGTTCTGACTTCTTAACTGACTCAGTGCTCAGTACAGACTCGGACTTAGAAAACTGAAATTTTGAAGACAATCACCATAATTGACAAAAAAATTATTATATTCGCAAAAACATATTGGAAAAACAAAGTGAATTTTGTTCGCAGAATTGAAGTGAAGTGAAACTGTATATTTATTTTTAAATGCATTTTGCCTTTATTTTGCTGATCTAAAGATATTTGTTAAAATTATCGGATGTTTATGAAGTAGTGTTGGTTCCATTAGCGCATGTCCTCTATTCTTCTATTGAGTAACATCCTTGGTTTTCAAGCTCCAGTATATACATACGAAATCGTCATACGAAAGAAGGAACAGGAACAGGAAGCAGATTTGCAGAAAGGAGGTATATCGCTTTAAATATATATGGTGGAGATAAAGAATCGTCAAAGGTTTCCCTATTTTTATATTTTTATATATTAATACTTTAAATATCAAAATAAACATCCAAATCGGTACATAGATGACGGAGATATGCGCGAACATATTATTATTACATTAAAAAACCATTTTCGAATTGATAACCTTCTCGTTTTTGAAGCTAGTAAAAAAGATGCAAGTTCTAGTCAATGTAAAGTTTTTGAAAAGTAATTTGTCAGTACCTAAGTAAAAAGGTTATAAAAGTTCTAAAATTACGTTGTAATTACCTTTGTAATTGAGAGGTTGATAATATTTAAGAACTAATTTATTTAAAATACATTTGGGTTATGTAAAATTAATTATTTTTGAAGTTTAAAATGCTCTTCGCTTTAAGTACCTACCCCATAAAAAATAAGTTTTGCTTTGCCATCCCTAGCACTAGCGTATTAGTTAACTAAAAGAGTTTACAGGACTTTTTAAAGTGTTTTTAAGTAACGACATGTAAGCCTTTTAAAAATATCTAAAAGTACTTATTTATTTTTAACTTATGGCAATGTTTTCATAGCGTAAACTTTTTTATCTACAATATTTAAAAGAACTTTTTTTCTTTACACCCTGTATGTAGCATTCTGTTTTTACATCCGTCACATAAGACGAAGGCGAATCCATTATTATTGGAGCGTTACTGAGAATCGAATATTATTACTTTTTCACGCTAGGGCTGCTAATCAATTAAAATATATATTTTTAATTCATCTAATTTAAAAAAAAATGTGCGTTCGGTGGTCGTCTGGTAAGTGCTCGGTCTGTTATCTAGAGGAACTAAGTAGGTTCAATTCTTAGGTTGGACAAAGTGTTTTTAAAATCTTCTCTACATAGCCCGACTTTGTGCTATCCGACCCGGATTTAGCAAGCGTGGTGGTAAAGATAATACCATCAATACCTATTAATTAAAGCGATAACTCAATATCAATTAACTCTCTACTCTTGCTTAATCTAATTAATTATTCGATAATACTTTTGTAAGCAGTAGGAGAAACCAAGACGTAAAACAAGGCAAGCGAAAATTTCAGTATTTAGTTGAAATGCAAGCTAGCGTCCAGCAGTAGATAATTGTAGGCTAATGAACACGTATTAGGTCCTTACCTATGAAATTGACGTTTTGTATGAAGATTTTTTATAAAATTTTATTTTTCATACTAACGTTTTTTTAATTTTCTTAGCATCTATCTAAGTTAACACTATAAAAATTGTAGAGTAGTGTGTTTGTTTCACTAGCTAAATATAGCAGACATTAATAAGAAAAAAAAAGTCCCTTCAAAGCTACCATGAAACAAAAAGACAATTCCGCGAACATAAAAATTAGTCAATTTAAAAAATATATTGGGCGACAAAGACACAAAATGAATAATCATTGTTATTACTGAAGCCTAAGTAACATAGTCCTAATTAAAGGTGTATAATAATATTAACGACCGGTATTGACTTTTAGAACTTTTAGACCTTTTAATAAGTGAGAAAAAAACGTCAATTTCATAGGTAAGGACCTAATATTTAGTTGATAAAATAATGACGAGTGTTTTTTAATTTTTTTTCGTGTTTTTATTTTTATTTGTAATGAGTATCCCTGAATCGTAAAAAAATATAATGACAGAAAAGTCTCAACCCTACCGCGACAGTAAGGGCTGTGCCATGTTATTGGGATTCCTTGTACAAGGAAAAATGCGATCGCAAAATCTTACGGGAATAAAAATTAGGCTTATAATGTTATAGAAACTCTGATATTCTGATTGTGAATAATTCATGCTTCAATTTGTGTTTGTATGGTTTTGATTTCACATGTAATTAGATTTAGATGTTGCAAACAGATTTAGCATCTTATTTGTAGGCGGCAAAAGGCTATTTTAGTCCATCTCTATTTATTTACACATTTGTTTTATTTTCAAATGACTTTTGATTATCTGATTGATAGAGTATTCATTACTCAATCAAAAAAAACTTACTTTTAATGCTAGAAAATACGAGAATTGACAACAAACTTTATAATTGACTTTTATTTGATACTAGCTGCCGCTCGTGGTTTCACCCGCGTGGTTCCCGTTCCCGTGGGAAAATCGGGATAAAAAGTATCCTATGTGTTAATCCAGGTTATAAACTATCTGTATGCCGAATTTCATCCAAATCCATCCATCCGTTGCAGCGTGAAGAAGCAACAAATATACGAACATACAGACACACAAACTTTCGCATTTATAATATTAGTAGGATCAGACTGATTCTGCTTCTTTCTAGTGAAAACTAGATCATCTCTGCGTCTATGGTTATAGTCAGTCCACCGGTCTCAGAGCCAGATGTCCCGGGTTCGACTCTCAGCGTCGGGAAGCTTTTTATTTGACGACAACTGGCTTCAGTTGGAACTTGAACCCAGGGGCCCGACCGCCTAACCGGTCGCTTTGACTTCGTGTGTGGTTTATGACGTCATCTTGTCGTTTCGTGCCGCCTATGAAAGCTTTTGATATTGCTTTCATAGGCGGTGCGAGGGAGCAAGATGACGTCATAAACTATACGCATAGTCAAAGCGATCGGTTAGGCGGTCGGGGGGCAGGTCTTTCGCGATGAGCTGATGCTAAATAAGCTTTATAATAATTTAAATAGCTAGCTAAAGCTAACAATAATGAAGGTCTTAACACCTTAAACGCCATTTGACAGACAAACAATAGAATTTCTATTGTGTCTGGGTCCGACGGTGGTCAACCTGTTAATAGGCAGTTTGGTGGCCAAATGCGTACTGTATCACCAGCATATTCATGTCCTCACTGCTGGATACAAGCCTTTATTATGGATGGGCACCACGGAGAACGGGCCATAAACTACTAAGCGGGCGCAGTGCGGATTGGTGGTTGTTAACAACTGCTAATGCATCCGGGATCTACAGCTTTGCGTGCTTTCCTAAGTACGGAGGAGCACGACATGTAAAATTTTTGGTAATCCACCCAGTAACCGACCTTTTCTAAAATTGCTTGACTTCAGCATTTGTAGACCAAGCTCGTTTTTTTATATTTTATTGTAAGATGGGCTTGCTCTTGGCCTCATTCTAATCCCTAGGGCTAAGAAGAGGCCGACGGTGGAACTAGCTTGCCCAGAAATAGTCTATACACTCGGGCTTTAAAAAAATTAGGGTTATATGCACTGGGGAACACAGATGTCGGTAGGGAATTCCACTCTTTGGCTGTACGCATTATAAATGTAGAAGCAAAACGCTTGGTGCGCAAAAATGGAATGTCAACCAGGTAAGGGTGGTAGCCAGCCGTACGTCTGGATTTCCGATGGTAAAATAGGGAAGGTGGAATGAGCTCATGCAGCTCAACAGCACACTCTCCGAAGTATATATATAGCCTGTAAAAGACCGATAAACAGGGAACTGTGCGACGGTGAGCGAGACTGTGAAGCTTGCTTTTTACAAGCTTATCGTCACCTGTAACTATAAGTTTCCTGGCTCTGTGTTCCACCGAATCAAGCGCGGCGAGCTGGTATTTTGCTGAACTGTTTGAGCCTTAATTTCGATGGTGTCGCCGAAGTTCAGACTGGAAGTCAACTTCATGCCAAGGAGATTAAGGTTATCGGTAATCGGTACAGTCATACCTCGGAAAGTAGGAGTCAGGTTAAAAGGACTCCTTTAGGTCGGTAAACAGACATGCTTGCGCGTTTACTACTGCGCCATCAAGCTACTTGCCAAATGCCCAAATGCTAAGATAGTATTAATTTTGGGAATGGTTGTGAGTTCTCAAGTAATGTCTTTTTACCAAATAGGCTGACTTTGGAGAATTTTGTTTTTATAAGTGCTCGTTACTTTAGTTATTTATTTATTTATTTAGGTAACAAACAGCCATATAAGAACAATTACATGAGACACTTAATCCAAAAAGACCTATAGTACCATAAATTGAAACAATTTTTGAAAATACTTAAATGGCATATAAATGACGGATACAAAAACCAGCAATTAAACTAGCTAAATTAAAATTATTACAAAAATAAAAGTCTAAAAGTCTAGTTATCTTGTTTAAGTAATTTCGTAGACAAGTGTTTATTTTCTTTTTGTTTTTTAATATAAGGCAGGTCTTAATGGGTCCTGATCTTTTTATAGGTTAAGTGTAATTATTTAAAGCGATGTTTCTTGTAAAGTATCAAATTAAAGTTAAGTGCTCATCCTCAAGAAAAAATGCGAAGGAAAACCTTAAATAATTAAATTAATCAACGTTACGTAGAAGAATAAGGACCAGCTCCAGGTAGCCCTTGTGCCTTTGTATCAGTTAATTTCAATAAATAAATTGTTTTATTAACTATGTCAGAATAATTCCATAGACTGTTAGTAATTACAATAAACCTTAAACACTAATGTTAGTTACAACAAAAAAAATGCACACTAAACAAAAAGCAAAACAAAACAAAAATGACCTTGCACTGGGTACGACCACCCACCGCTAGAGGACGGTGTGTAGTCGCACTTTCAGCAATAGGTATGTGTGTTCAGACTTTTAACTCGTATTCCATATACTCTCTTATCTGTTTCAGGTAATTATCAGCTTAATTGTTTTCACGATTCGATCAAGAACTGCTGAAGCTGAGGGTAAGATAACAGTCCGCTTGTACCTCATAGAAGAAGCTAATAGTTGACTGAAATCTCCTTTCAATCTTTTATGTTTTTATTTCATGTCGGTTTTACTGCATCTGTAACGAATGTGTTGAAGTGTTGTTTATAGACATAAGGAAACCGGGTCACACAAGATTCTAAATTTTAATGTACAACAAAATAAAAATTACTCGAATTTAAGCGAAAATGTAAAAAAAAATAATAGTTATAAAAGGTAAATAAAAATTTTAAAAGATACTCGTAATTTTTTTTGATAACTTTGAAAGGTACGGTTTAATAAAATTTTGAAAGATACTCGTAATATCAGACAGTTTGTGCTAAATAAGTTTTAATGATTGATACCATTTATAGAATTAAACCTATAACGCATTAAAACCAAAATTTCGAATATCGAATAACCTATTTAACAGAAAAAAAGGTTTTGAACTATTTATTATTCCCCTCTGTGATGCGCCCATCTCTGACCTAAGTGAAAATAATTCTATTAACTTTATCATGTTTGTTCTATTCTAAAGAGTAAATGTTTAAAGGAGATCTTTAGCATAATCTAAGTAAGAATTAACATCTTAAGAATATATTACTTAAAAACAGTAAACGGCAAATGAGTAAATCTCAACAAAATATTTGTAATCGCGTCTCGGCATACGAATATATCAAACAAGCTTTTATATTACGCCACCATAACTCCCTAAAATAGAATCTTTTGATACGAGAAAATATATGCGTAAATCACATATATTTTGTAATACTCACAATTCGCATATGTACGGGGAAGATTAATGACTTAAAGAGTCACAGGCGTTGCCAGATAGGCGTTGGGGAAAATCTAAGCCATGTCTAATGTACTGCACTTACTCAACTTGTTTTTCCTTAAGAGATTTATGGAGCCGTTCCTTTACTATCGACGAATTTTTTTTGTGCTATTACCAGTGAATTATTTATTGGTTGGCATTACTTTAATGGGCACCTAACAACAAGAACAGGCCTAGAAGGAGATGGCGGGACGAGTTGGACTTCTTCCTAAAGGATGTGTCTAAGGCCACATTTCCACCTGCAAGAAAACTTCAGCGAGAAATGTCCGATAGTCTGTCCGACAGCAGCTTGCAAGTGTATACTCAGTAGCAAGTACTGTCTATACACTTGTAAGCTGCTGTCGGATAGACTGTCGGACATTTCTCGCGGATGTTTTCTTACAGGTGGAAATGCGGCCTAAGATTGCAGTAGATAAAAAAATGGAAGTAGTTAAGGGGGACCTTATCTCTGCAGTCGAACATTTTTTTTAAAATTCCATACTGTTAAGCACTGGTCCTTCACATTACCTGATCTTATGTGATGATAAGACCGAAGATGAAAGCCATCTTCTGGAATATAATAATATTAGTAACATTGATGATAATTATGACGACATATTTAAATAAAAGCACAGGATAAGTTGGAAAAAGCAGGAAAGCGCAGTGTGGGCAGGCCTCCAACAAGGTGGACCGGCGATCTGGTTAAAGTCGCGGGAAGCCGCTGGATGCGAGCAGCACAAAACCGGTCTTTGTGGAGATCCTTGGGGGAGGCCTTTGTCCAGCAGTGGACGTCTTTTGGTTGAGATGATGATTTAATAAGATGGTGGTAGCTAGCCAGGCAGACTTAAAACAAGCCCTACCATAAACCAAACCATATGAAGCCTTATTATTATTCGTATTTAATGAGTAATATATACAAAAACAACGTAATAATAAAATTATCGTAATTGTTTAATTACAAATTTAGATATGACACATTTTTTTATTATCAAAACTAAATGCACCCGAATCTGCACACTGGTCCGTTCCAAGCAATACAATTGAATGAAAAAAAAATCGGTTACAAATGTATACAGAAAACCATTCTCAATAAAACTAAACCTATGGAAATAATTGAAGATTATCCCAACTCAGGCTTTGAAATACGGCTCGAGGTTTAATAAATTTTTGTCGTTAACGTAGGTAGACAGGCCGTAGCTCCGTGGGAGAATCGCTGATGTGTTAAAGAAATCGGGAAAATATTTATAAATTCGTTTGGCTTTAATGTATATAGATTTTATAACATACCTAGGTGGGCAGGCAACCAACAAGGTGGACCGACGATCTGGTGAAGGTCGCGGGAAGCCGCTGGATGCGAGCAGCACAAAACCGGTCGTTGTGGAGATCCTTGGGGGAAGCCTTTGTCCAGCAGTGGACGTCCTTTGGCTGAGATGATGATGATGAACATACCTAGTAGATACCTAATAAACACTGCCCATCCAACTTTGATTATTTACTGTCTACTTATATTATTTTTAATTTTGCATTTACAATGCTATACATACATAGTTACAAGATAAAATTATCTTTATCTATTTAGTATCTGTTTTTATAATAATTTTATCGCTGAGCTCAGAAGACTCGTTTAATTTTATTGTTCTAGTACTTTGTGATTTACGCTGCAAGCCAGCGAGCAGGCAGAGCATTGGACCACCGGTAATCCAAGGGTCGTGGGTTCGCTTTCCACTCTAGATTCCTGAGAATATTTGATTTTTTCTAGTAAATTTTTATCTTGTAACTACAAATAGCATTGTGAATGGGTTCTCTATTTTGTCTCATATTTTTTTTTATCCATAATCTAACGTGTCATAATGTTTTGTGACATAATCATCATGTGTCCGAATGATAAGTAGCCCTAACTTAATGTCTCATAATATCACTTGCCCTAAAATCGAAATCCCTAAATATAATATGACCTAATTTTTTTTGCTATAAATATTACAATCTATACTATTTAAAAGAAAGCCCTAACGTAATGTCTCATAATATAACGTGCCCTAAAATCAAAATTATGAAGCTAGATTTCTGTTGTCTAATAAAAAAAAAAAATTATATGAGAGAGTGCAACGTAAGTTTGCTCGTTGGCTTTATAAGAGGACTTATGGATATTATCCGTTTCTGTATCCTTCTCTTTTCGTGTCGGGTATGGTGAATCTCGATACCCTGGCTCTCCGGCGTAAACGAATTCTAGTGATACATTTTCTTTCGGTGCTCTGCCATAAATTGGACTGCCCGTATGTGCTGGAAAAGTTTAGCATTTTAGTGCCGCGAATCTCGGGTGATGGTGCGGGCCTGGTGGCGCCACGCCGGCAGCTGCGGCTGCTGGCCCGGCCGATCACGCGAACTGAGCACGCCGCGCAAGCTCACACAGCGCGTGCACTACGCTTGATCGGGGACATTCTCGCTCGGAATGAGAAATCCGACCTATTTTTTGACGACATTGTAATGTTAGCAGCTGTTACACGACAGTTTTTAAGTTGTATAGATTGACTATTTGTTATACATATGTTATATTTTGTATTGTTGTTTAATTATTTTTTATATTTTGCATGTTGATATTATTTATTTTAATTTAATTTAATTTTGTATAATTTTGTAGTAATTAATTATAATTTGTCATATTTTTCTTAATTTATCGTTTTTTAACTTGTTGGTGTATTGGACGAAACTCTGTAAGCCAGCATGTAATTGAATAAATAAATAAATAAATATTATTTTAAACCATCATTCGGACTAACATACATTATACAATATAACACTTAGGACATGTGACTTTATAGCAAGAAAAATTAGGATATCTAATTATTATAGCACCCGATATTATGACACAAAAGCATTAGAATTAAAGACGATTAGGCAATATAAAATTTCGTATACGCGAACATTATGGATAGTGATGATTATAGCAAACGCGTTAGGGATTTTGATTTTCGGACGATCGATATTCGGAGAAGAAAGGGACTACCTTGTGAATGCCAATAGTAAAATAATAAAAACGGTGTGATTTATTTTATTTTGAATCTTTTGAACCTTTACAGGGTCCGTAGTCACAGGGAAACTGAGGCAATAGTCGTCTCATAAATTTATTGGTAACTTGCTCAAAAATGAAATATGTAAAATAAACGCGAGTAGATCCGTAAAAGTTGTTTCATTTCAATATGTTGTGTTTGTTCGCGTAAACTTTACAAAACAATTTTATTGATGTTTAGTTTAGGTAAATGTGGAGCCGGCTTATGGCATGATCTCTGAACTAGTCAAACTAGGGATGCCTAGAACTAGTAGCAATCATTTTAGTAGTCATGTAACTGCTATGAATGTTAGATTTAATTGTAAAGTAATCCTATACATTTCTATACACACGGCATTTTGCTATTTTCCTCGCTTTTTTAGAAATTTCTATGTTTAATTGAAAGAAAATAGGTGTATTATGTTACGGGCACAGTAATTGTATATAAAACCTAGTTATTCCATACAATATCGAGCAAATGTTTTTTTTTATTTATCGTTTATCATTATAAATTCTGCCTATACAAATGCATGCAATGCATTGGCATTCTATAAAATGCCAGGAGGCGATCAAGTAAAGTAGAAAATGAAGGACAAAAAGTACATACATTCTGCTCTAACATTGTTGTTATATCACTTTTTCAGTTACCCACTTTTTTACTCCAATGCGTGAAAATGTTTTGTCAATACACAAATATTATTATAGCTATTCCCAGCGAGAGGGTCTATCAAGATTAAGTTTGATTTATGTAATATTTAACATCCTCTATGCTCAACTGGTCCAGAGGTCCCAGATTCGATTCCCAGTGGGGATTACATGTTATGCCCAGTTCGGTTGGAGGTAGGGTTTGTTCTAAGTCTGCTTGTTCGCCGCCGCCGTCAGTTAGAATTAAGATAGCTATATCTTATGTGTTATCAATGATTGAGGATTACAAGTGAAGTGCGCTTTCGTGCTCTTATCGCCTCTATGGTCTAGTGGTTAAGACCACCGATCTTAGACCCGGAGGTCCCATGTTTGAGTACTCAGTTTGGTTGGTGGTACGGCTTGTTTGTCCGCTTGGCTAGCTACCACCACCTTATCTAAATATGTCACCATAACATCAATGTTAGTAGCATTGTTAAGTTCCGGCAGCTAGAGATTAGATCCCCTACTTCATTTACTGAGGCATTTACTGACCTCAGTAAATGAGGATGCCGGGTGATGTGAGCTTTCTTTTTTCATACATCATAGTGACTACATCCTGCCTGATGGTAAGCAGCCGATGCAGTCCAAAAAATTGAGAGCGCTCCCTACCGTGGAACAAGCACTGTAACAAGTGCATCCATTCATGACGGCCTGCATAAATGTCGTTTCACGCCCCGCTTAAAAGACCCGGAACTATAGGAACTGGGAAACACATGCGCCACCAAAGAATTCCAAAGCCGAATAGTCATACAGAGGAACGACTTGCCAAATTTTTTGGTACGAGTCCTGATTGTCTGTACAGTATAATGGTGGTTCCTAAGACCAGCACGTGTAGTCCGGGAGAGGAAAGTAGAGAGCGGAATTTGATCAAAAAACTCTTTAGAACACTCTCCATAGTGATTCCGGTAGAAGACACTGAGAGAAGCAATGTCTCTACTTAGCTGGAGGTCCTCAAGAGAGGCTGTAACCTCAGCATCTCCAATAATGCGTACCGCTCGCCTTTGCAGTGCATCAAGTGCATCGAGGAGGTGTTTAGCGGAGCTTCCACCTTCGGCTTTATTATCGCTTAACATCAGGTGAGATGTAGCCAACGTGACCATTTTTTTTTTTTTCAAAACGGGACTTCGGTTTATGTACACACAGCGGCAGATCAACCTACCCAAAACTGTCAAATTACTACAATCAAGTTTGGACTTTATTGTTTGGTTATAAGGATCAATATTCATTGGAGAAATTTGACAGGTTTGGGTAGGTTGATCTGCCGCCGTGTGTACGTCAATTGGTAGGTTTACAGTGAAAAAAAAACTAATTTCTTGTTAAGTTTTATTTTATTTATTAAAATAGTAGGTATTTATTACAAATTTAAAAAGTATTCAAATAAATGCTCAGTTAATTTTATATTTTTCAGATAAACAAAGTTTTTATGCAGCTGGTGATGATTTTAAATAAGAATAAAATTCTTGGCACGTTTTTTATTGTTTATCTTTGTTATCAACATTGACTTAAGGACCGGTTTTGGAAAACGGGACAATTTTGTGTCCCGAAGCTTTTTTCGGGGACACCAGGACGGAGAACCGTAAAAAGGG
This sequence comes from Eudonia lacustrata, assembly GCA_947562085.1. Taxonomy (NCBI): domain Eukaryota; kingdom Metazoa; phylum Arthropoda; class Insecta; order Lepidoptera; family Crambidae; genus Eudonia; species Eudonia lacustrata. The sequence goes on along the minus strand of OX387329.1, from coordinate 9,168,768 downwards.
ACGGTCCCGTTCAAACCGGGACGTATGGTCACGTTAGATGTAGAATACCCATAAGAAATACAAACAAACTTCGGTCGGATCATCACTTGAGTACCTATCGTCTGAGTACCTACCTATCTAAAGATTTCACATTAACGAAAACGACAATAGATAGTTAGATAGATAAACACTTTATTGCTTACACAATTATACACAAAACAAATAAAAGGAAATTTTAAAAATAATATTAGGCAAAGGCGGTCTTATCGCTTAAAGCGATCTCTTCCAGACAACCTTTGTGGCATAGGACAGATTAGGAGACAATGAGAGATAGTGTACCGGCAACTAACAAATAAAGAAAAAAAAAATATATTTATATATTTATATATATATATATATATATATATATATATATATATATATATATAAATATATAAATATATATTTTTTTTTTCTTATAATAAAAGTAAAAAAGTTAAAAAATTCTAATAATAATATAATATATGTATAGTTAATATATATATATATATATATATATTAACTATACATATATTATACTTAATATAATAGGTAATATAAGATATACATCATCATCATCATCATCATCATCTCAGCCAAAAGACGTCCACTGCTGGACAAAGGCCTCCCCCAAGGATCTCCACAACGACCGGTTATGTGCTGCTCGCATCCAGCGGCTTCCCGCGACCTTCACCAGATCGTCGGTCCACAAATAATAATAATACATAATATAATACATACTAATATATATTGTTATAATAAACTACATATACCTACATACGATATAGTTGTTGCAACTAAGACTTAGCTAAAAGAAAAGAACGAAATTTAATCTTAAAAGTAGCAAGTGACAATATGTATGCCTTTGAAGCAGTGCAGTGCCTCTTGGTAGCAAACGAAGTGAACATTTTGCCATACAATTTCTCGTTTTTGTTAACGTAATTGAATGAGGAAAAGAACTCGCATTCAGTACCTTTTATAACCTCAGCACCATAAAAATACCTTAAACTCAAAATAAGTAAAAAAAAACAGCCTATATCTGTCCCACTGCGGGGCAAAGGCCTTCATTAAAATAAAGTCATCCCTACAATTTATGGGTAATGGCTTAATCACCGCGCTTGCCCAATGTGGAGTTGTGATCACACACCCGAGCTATGCATCGAAAAATCCGAAACACTATAACCGACCTGGGAACTGCTACTCGGCTACCGAGGCGTTACCTAAAACCTACCTTAGATACCTTGTAGTTAGAAACTTCATACGTTTGAGGTCACCTAACTAACAAAAAAATACCTTAATAAAAGTTCAATCATAAAAAAAACCCCTTTTAATGACAGATTTTACAAATTTGATAAGAAACTTAAGTAGGTAACTAAAACTATTACGAAACTAAAATATGGCGTCAAAAAATTCCTAAAACTTTTCCTGATTCCTATTTCATCATAAAATAGATAATCATTGTCAATAGTAGAATAAATTGACCACTCGCACGGAAAAGTTCGGACTTCGAAATTTGACGAAGTTGGCGACGGACAAGTTTCCGTTAGCAGCTAGTTACTATCGCTCAATCATTTAGTATACTGTCACCGGAAAAATAAAAGTTTCCAAAAGTAGTATTTGTTAGTACAACTTTAGCGATAAACTTGGATAAGTTTGTAACATTTTCAAAATCACTCTCAATTTGTGTTTCAACTTTATTCAACTGCTCGTAACTTGCGCACATAAGTTTTCCTGGTTTTTTTTTTTTTTTTTTTTTTTTATGTCAATTTATACTATTTATGTCAAGTAGCACCTTGGAACCGAAGGTTTTCAATGCTACTGATTATATACAACATCGTGATTTAACATTAATTTTATTTTTTATTAATTTCCATTTAATAACAAACGGAAAATTTATGAAATAGCAAGAATTAGTCAATGCAAATGCTTTATATATTAACAACTAGCGGCCGCTCGCGGTTTCACCCGCGTGGTTCCCGTTCCCGTGGGAATATCGGAATAAAAATCCTATTTGTTATTCTAGGTTATAAACTATCTGTATGCCGAATTTCATCTAAATCCATCCATCCGTTGCAGCGTGAAGAAGCAACAAATATACACACATACATACACACAAACTTTCGCATTTATAATATTAGTGTGATTACATTCCTTAAAAAGCATGTTTTTTATTTACTTATAAAGTTCTATATAATGCTCCTTCTAATAAAATTCTCAAGTCAGCCTTTACAGTAACGAAAAGGGACTTTTCTGAAAAAATAAAGTGCTTTTCTATAAAGAATTTAAAAAGTTTTATTCATAGCACTTTATTAAATCATATTTTCTCTAAATATGTTTTTATTTTTAGTACCTATACATAACTTGTTGCCCTTAACACAGTCACAGTATTTTAAAAAGAAGGATTGTCCGTAATACTTCACTTTTCATAACATTTACATATATTACATTTACAATAACATACACGTTTTTTAATATCATTATGTCCTTTATATAGTACAAAACTTTAACTACAAAGTTAAAAGGTCGTTTACTAGCAATGGTTTTTAATTAAGAGCCTCCAGGCGATAGACACAAAAGTCTTGGAAACCTCGAACGAACGCGGTGCAACATGCTGTGCCTTCAAGTTATAAAAAAACCCCTTTTAATTTTAATAAAATAAATAAAAAAATACATTGTGTAATATTTTTGTTAAAACGATTTTTTGTTAAAGAAATTGTACAGGAATGGCAAACTATGACGTCACTTCAGTTACAGAAATTCAAACTTAGTTTAAATAAAAAATAGGTTAATGTTTTAAAGAACTGGTACGTGATGTCATTTATACGTTTAATAGTTTTGGAATTAATTATTGTTGTTGTAACCTTTCCTATTGTCAAAATCAGACCACCGATCGACGAGCCACCGACACATAATTGTTTTTTTAAGAGTTTTCTAATGGCCACCTATGGCTTTTACAGCCTCGCTGAACATTTGTGTCATCATCAGCTTATTTTTTATGTTCCCACTGCTGGGGCACGAAACTTCCCTATGGATGGATAGGGAGAACGGGCCATAAACCACCACGCGGGCCCAGTACCGGATTCGTGGTTGATAACGATTGCTAAAGCAGCCTCGAACAACGGCTTTACATGCCTTCCGGAGCACGGAGGAGCTTGAGATGATAAATTTTTGATCACCCATCCGATGACAGGCTTTGCGAAAGTTGCTTAACCTCAGCATTAGCTGACCGGGCGCGTTAACTATTGCGCCATCGAGCTCCTCATCGGACATTTGTGTAAGTTTTAAAATAGCAGAATCGTAGCTGGATTATCGTTATCTTGTTTAATAAAAAAAGTAAAACTTCAAATTTTGTATATTTTTTATATTAGACGACCTCCTTGGTCGAGTGGTTTGTACACCAGTTTTCATGGTGTCGCCATCTGAGGTCCCGGGTTCGATCCTCGGTCGGGTCAATTTAGAAATTATTGTTTTTCTAAATTGTCTCGGCTCTGGGTGTTTTCTATGTATAATAAGTACGTATTCATGTATTTTAAGTATGTTTATCCGTTGTCTAGTAACCATTTAAGGAGTTTCATAACGAAGCTTCTCTTGGGCTAGATAATTGGTGTGAGTGTAGGAAAGTTTATTTATTTATTTATATATAAAGTATAAATATATATTAAAACTATCTATTACAGTAGTCCGTCCAGTAAATTATACTGAGGAAGCGTTCTATCTTAGTGTTGATACAAACTGACGGCCTTCCTCGAATAAGAAGTGTGGGAAGATGGATGCCAGCGAATATGTGACCGTTACATCGCTAGAGATTTGCCGAGATTTTGGGATTTAACCCAAATTTGGTAGCTCAGATTTCGGTGCTACATTTTTAGTTTTTTACGTAATATATTCTGTTTTTTTTTAAACGTACCTACTCGATTTAGATAAATTTATTTGTTATTCAGTTTGAACTTTATGTTATCTATCATATATATATATATATATATATATATCATATATCATATACTTTCAATAATTAATTTTGGCCTTATTTCTTGTCTAAATGTTAATTATATAATTACTAAAAAACTTTAAAAGTTCAGAACATAAAAAAAAATCTCTAACCAAACTCTGACCACCACTATACGGCCAAAAGGACACGGCTACCATTACCAACTGCCGCAATCAGAGACTTCATTTGACCAAAAATACCATAGCACCAAATATAAAGCCTGGCCGATTGGCAAACTGTTCGGCACCATCCAAAGATTACATGTTACAGTCCGCCACTGCTCTGTCATCTATACCTAACTAGTCACTCAACCAAAACCAACCAATATGTGCTGAGACTGGGGCCTAGTTGGCCACAATTTGTCTTCTGTTTTCGTTTTTTATTGTGAATGTACTTTTGTTTTTTACATGCAATTAATTTTTATTGTACTAAGTGTGTGTGCCAATAAAATGTATTTCTTCGTCTTCTTCTTATTCAATATGCATCGAGCCATACAGCACGTGCACTACGCGAATTAAACTATTGACTCAAAAATTCCGAACAACAATTGGATGGCTTGTCAACTCGTCACAGGGACAAATACCGGGGATTGCATTATTTGAATTTCGTTTGCCTGCCCCCGTCACATCGTGAAAGAGGGTTTGACACATTGGCGATTGTGATCGTTCGACGCTCCCATATTATTGGGTATCCTTTATCCCGGATTTATATTAAATGTTGTAGTGTCGCGATGAGCGTAGTTTTATGTGTTGCATTTTGGGAGATGATGTTTTGACACTGTGTGTGTACGGCTGCACATCAAAGTACCACAAACTTTCGAATTTTCTCAATAGACTTTCAACTTAATGTTTTAGGCATAAGGTTGAACATTTACTAAACAAACAACCCCTTCGGAGCATAATGTGCAAAAAGCAATTTGAGCACGACACGCAAAATGAGCAACACGCAAAATGTGCAAAACGCAAAATGAGCAACAAATTCTTATGCCATGTTCACACGAGATAAAAACCTCTTCGGAGCATAAACCCCGATCTGACATAGTAACAATCATACGAAAAAGCCACGGTTTTTCCTTCCTTCTGTATATATAAATACTTTGTAACTCGGTAGCTACCTATATGAAGTTTGGCGGAATAAACATAGTATCATCATGTCTTGAGTTGAAAGAGATCCGTTAAGAGGGCAATGGCCACTGTCTATACATTTGAAAACCTGTCAATGAGTTAACTTGTATAAATCCTCTTCATAGCAAAATGTGATCGTTATTTGTCATTGTTTAAGGAACTAAAGTCAGATTTTTTTTTTTTTTTTTATATATTAGAAGGAGGCAAACGAGCAGGCGGGTCACCTGATGGAAAGCAATCACCGCCGCCCATGGACACCCGCAAAACCAGAGGAATCACAGATGCGTTGCCGGCCTTTAAGGAAGGAATAGGCTCGTTTCTTGAAGATTCCTAAGTCATATTGGTCCGGAAATACCGCCGCTGAGAGCTGGTTCCACAGCACTGTAGTTCGTAGTAAAAAATTACGTGAGAAACGCACAGTAGTAGATCGCCATCCATCAAGATGGTGTGGATGGAAAGACAGTCGATTGCGTGTAGTGCGGTGAAGGAAATCAGCGGCAGGGATCAAACCGAACAATTCCTCAGAGCACTCCCCATGATAAAGGCGATAAAATATACAGAGAGAAGCAACGTCTCTCCGAAGGGCCAGTGGATCGAGCCGACCAGAGGTTACCACGTCGCCGACAACTCGAGCAGCTCTGCGTTGAATGCGGTCAAATGGGAGGAGTTGGTACTGGGGCGCTCCAGCCCAAAGATGGGAACAGTATTCCATATGAGGCCTGACCTGTGCTTTGTAAAGCTGTAAGCGATGGGTCGGCGTGAAATACTGTCCCGCTCTATTGAGCACACCCAGCTTTTTCGAAGCTAATTTAGCTTTACCTTCCAAATGACCGCGAAATTGAACGTCACTCGAAATATCGACGCCAAGGATTCCAATGGTCGGTTTGGTATCAAGGGGAGCTCCTTCAAAGTTTAAAATTATTATTAAAGGTCGAGGAAGTCTAAAAATAACACCCAAAAGGTTTAAGGTTAGAATTATTTTTATCGTATTTTGACAATATGCCATACTAATTATGTATAACAAGTATCATTTTTATTTAAATGAATTCTCTAGAACACATAACATTGATAAACCAATAATAATATTAACTATGTCATGACTATTCACGACCTAAAAAAAACAAACCAAAACCAAAACAATTTAAAAACGCACTGAACGCAACGAACCACAGACATTTGTTTTAGTTTTGTTAGGGTCCGTTAGGGATAAGGCAAAGGGATCTAGCCCATACAGCCTGGTCTTCAGTATTTCTTCCTTTCTTTCTTTTTCTTTATGATAGATGTTGAATGATTGCATGTGAGTTTCTCAGAGCCTGTGAGAAACAAGGCAGGGCGCGTTCATAAACCTTAACTTAGTTACTACCCTAGCAATAGAAAACAAAATATTGTATTACTCCTTAAGCTTTGATAAAAACCTAAATAACATGGTTTGATTTAATGAATTTAGAGCTATTTTTGCCAGTAGCATTTAAACTTATACATTTAAAAAAAAAACAGGTCAATAATGGCCATTGTTCTTTGACAGTTTTGTATAGGTTGATGAGAAGGTGTCTGTACTGTACAATGCAGTTGACTACTGACACAGTTCACCCTCAATCTATGGGATAACGTTGCTGTTGTAGTTCTTAACCAAAAATCAGAAGTTAGTCGTGAAGGTTTTGACAAAACCCACAGTACGTTTCTTTGTTAGTAGTTTATGTTGTCGATCCATTCCGTTGTCGCCTAGCAACAACAAAAGACTGGAAATAAGTTGTAACTAATGTAGACTTTAGACAACGCAGTTTTATCTCCATACTATACTCACATATCAACGTAAGCTACTGACCATAAACTACCACGTCGGCTCAAAGCGTTTTCCTCGAATAAAGACTTCTCTTCTCTTCTTCAGCCTTTTGTCACCCACTGCTGAGTGTAGGCCTCCTGATATGCACGCCATCTTATCCAGTGGGCTTTTTCTAACCAATTCTTTCACATGACCTTTGTGATGTTATCTGTCCATCTAGCCTTATGGCGGCTAAAAAGAAAAGAGCAAAAAAACAGCAACAAAAAGAGAAGAATTGTGCCCCTGCCGTGCCCCCAAGGAGACCCAGCTCGACTGAAATCGACTGCGATGAGATCTCGGGTAAAGAGATAACATCTCGCGACCCGAACCGGCCCCAGAGCAGGGGCCGAAGACTACAACATACATACAATACTTCTGGCGGCCAACGCTTCTGGTGCCAGTCCGTAGTCTCCACTTTAGCACATTCCTGCTCCACCGGCCATCATTTCTGCGGCTTACGTGACCCGCCCATCGCCACATTGCCATAAAGACTCAAAATACACCAAAAAAGAGCATCTATAAAACCAGATTTTCCACCATCACCAACTCATTTTTATGTCGCAACTGCTGGAGCACGATCCTCCCCTATTGACACACCACAAGCAAAACAGGCCATACACCACCATGCGGGCCAAGTACGGCCCAATGCCTGAACCAGCGGTTTAACGTGACCTACGAAAAAGCTCAAGATGATACATTTTTGGTCACCCATCTAATGACCGAGCCTTTGCGAACGCTGCTTTACTTCACCAATCGCAAAACGAGCGTGATTACCATAGCGCCATCGAGCTGCTTATAACGACTTGCTATGTACCAAAGGAAAATTTGGTAAATAATTTCTTTGTCGCACCACCAAAAATGGAATACCATCCCAGCACACGTATTTCTTCCTTCATTAAGTCCTTTTAAGGAGTTGTGAAGAAGTAACTCGCGAGTCAGAAAGGTGAGGGTGGCTAGTGAGGTAGACTCTTGCTCCAATAGCTGTTCTCTACTTCGGCAGAGCAGTCACTTGCCTAACCTTCTCTCCTCCGTGCTTCGGAAGGCACGTAAAGCCGTTGGTCCCGGCTGCATTAGCAGTCGTTAACAACCACCAATCCGCAGTGGGCCCGCGTGGTGGTTTATGGCCTGTTCTTTCTATCCATCCTAGGGAAGGCTCGTGCCCCAGCAGTGGGGACATAAAATGGGCTGTTGATGATGATGAAGTGTGTATGAACGTGTGTGTGTATAAGGGTGAGGGTGTGTGTGTATGAGGGTGAGGGTGTGTGTATGAGGGGATGTGTGTGTGTGTGTGTGTGTGTGTGAGTGTGTGTGTGTGTGTGTGTGTGTGTGTGTGTGTGTGTGTGTGTGTGTGTGTGTATGTGTGTGTGTTTGTGTGTGTGTGTGTGTGTGTGTGTGTGTGTGTGTGTGTGTGTGTGTGTGTGTGTGTGTGTGTGTAATAAAGGGAGCTGTCATAAAGCCTGTTCCATCACCAAATTGCCCTAAATATGTACGTGCTTGTGCTTTTTAATCTCCCGTGTGACACGCCTGTTCACGTTGTCCATTAATATTCGCGATCGGGGCACGCGACGGATCGCTCCCCGAGGGCTCATCGCGACAGCTCTGTTGCAACTGTTACAAATTACGCGTTCAAAATACCTGTAAAATAAACATTTTTAATAGCTACGGAGTTTTTCGTGTAATAATAACGCGGGATACTTGCTGTTTATTTCGCTTGTGATAAACAACAATCGATGTTAGCTTTTAATTTAGATAGATAGACAATTCATTGATTCATGATATGCAACAAAACATGCACGCAATTAAACCACAACACAATAAAAAATATACTAAACAGAAAAAATAAAATTAAAACAAAATAAAATGCAATCCTACGCCTACCTAATTATAAACGCGAAAGTTTGTAAGTATGGATGTTTGTTACTCTTTCACGTAAAGACTACTAAATGGATTTGGATGAAATTCGGCATACAGATAGTTTATAACCGGGAATAACACTTAGGATACTTTTTATCTAGATATTCCCACGGGAACGGGAACCACGCGGGTGAAACCCGGTAACCACGCGGGTGAAACCCGGTAACCACGCGGGTGAAACCGCGAGCGGCCACTAGTTAAATACATAACTATGGTAGGGATGCAAATAGGTGAAAACTCAGTGGGACATTTGCTCATGCAATTTTAACAGGGTAGTTATCCCTTTTTTTATTATAACTGCAGTGGAAAAGTCTCCCTCAAATTATTTCACCCTTTAACCAAAGTTTTGTACTACGATTTGTGATCCGTAGCACTTATAGCACTCGTAGCACTTGTAGCACTCGTAACGTATTACTTTTTGACTGATTGTTTTAATGTTTAATCAAAATAGTTCATATAGTTAGATAGATAATACTTTTATCGCAACACTGTATTTTATTTATTTACTTAACAAAATTTATTCGAATTCAGGCCTGACTCTCTTCTTACATAAATATCTCAAAGGATGATCCATCCGAAGCCGTCCACGCTGGCTCAGAGAGGTGAGTTCCAACGGTCACCCATCCGGTTATCCAACATTCCGTAAATAGCTTAACTTGCAAGATCAAAACCCGAACGTAATAGCCGCTGCGCCTTTAACGTCTTGGAACGTTATTCAATTATAATGGTGATAAATTATATCTTTAATCACAAGACTTAAAGCAGCTCAATATGTTAAGGTGAGTCCATATTAAGTTACATGTTGTATAACATATGTTATATAAGAAGTGACAAAACTATATGTATAAGGGTGCTTTGTAGACACTCATCGTTCACACTAATCAAACATGTTACTTAACTATGCTACGAGTATAAAATGTTTGGTCATAATATAGTCTCGACTCACCTATATAGAAAATACAGAATTGAAAACATTAATTCTATTCGACACACGAGAATATACGGGGATAATTAGGTGACGGTGCCACGAGAAATATTGGCTCCGGCAAAACGGCTAAATTAAAATATTCAAAAGGATTTAAGCTCGTGCCAAGTGAGCTGTGAAGGTTACGGCTTTAGTGACGTCATAAAAGCGAGAAGATAACGCGACGATCTTTGGCGCTTTCGGAATCATTGGTTTTCAACTTTGAATCTAGTTTAGATGGTCAGATAATACTTTTTATTAGGTACATATACTAGATACATATACTATGTGTCTAGTATATTTTACATAGGTGGCGAAATGTTTCGTGTTTTTATGCTTACTGAAGCTTTCGCTGTATGATATCCGAAAACAAATAAATTAAAAAATATAGATTAATCTTTTGCTCTACTACAGCATACATACTGTTTGGTTGTGCGATTTTTTGTAATTTTTTTTCTTTTTTTATTGTTTTTGTTTTATGGCTGTGAAGAAGTACTTAACCATTTTTTTTGAGAGATTGCTTATTGCCTCAGACGTCATGTTCAGCGGGCTTGTTTGGGGACGGCTAGAAACTTAAAGGGTTCCTCAAGCCGTGTGAAACGAATCACCTTTGGAATCACTTTTGGGGTTTATTTTTCTGTTAGAATATTAAACCCTGATCCGAGAATATTATTTCTACATGAACTTGCTAAGTAAGAGATAAGAACAGAAGTAAGTGTAGTAATCATCATCATCATCAGCCCACAATAGTCCAATGCTGGACATATGCCTCTTAAAGTGAACACGCCTTTTAAAAATGCCGTCATTAAAAAGCCACTGATCACGATCCGTGGCTACTTTCATCCAACTAGTCAAAGTGATACAAACATAATAATATTTCCTACAAACGTTACAAATTATCTTTTCACAAGTTCCACTAGTTGCAATACAGCTTCCTTGTAACAATGCGTACAATGTTATACTTGATGATTCAACGTGACCCCGTTTCACTGTAGGGAAGTTTAGGGGCCATTTGTGCGATCCAGTTGATTGCGCAGTGTCCATAGTGGTTCAGGTGATCCGCAAGGAGCTTCTGATAAATGGTAGTTTAGAACCAATTTAATTGGTCTGTTCACGGGTTGGCGGGCGGAGTAAATGACGTTGGCTCTCCGCCAATTAGGCGTGCTGGTATCCGTCTGGAGAATGGTACGCAATGGTGACAAAGTGGGGTGGGAGCTATTCAAGTAGAGCTCGGTGCTTTTGTTTTGTCGTTTTCTTTCCACTCACTAAAGATAGAAAGAAACACATTTATTGCCACTCACACTCATAAATTAACAATTAAACAATACATGTGACATTTAACAATACAATAAATGTTTAACATTCAGTTTTCATTGTTAAAAGAAAAACAAAAATAATTTGGTTGTAAGTTGACTTGACTTTTAATTCTGACCATTGTCTTATGTTAAGAGTTCTGAGCACTGGTCGTAGTCTGGCTTTCTTCTCAGCTTTTGGGCCGCTTCTTTCACAAGTTCGCTATATCTCCAGCAGACCTGCGTGAGCCTAGATCCAGAACAAGGAAACTTCTTTGTTTTGTATCGCAGCCAAACCCAGGTTCCGCCTTGTCCCTACTGTCAGGCGATTAGGAAACTTGATGTTGGTGACTGTCTCCAGTGTCACCCTAGAATCGCTGTCAATAGTTCGAAACGTCTGTAGAAAGAAACTAACATGCAAATAAACGAGAGTAGATTCGTAAAATGACCTATGTAACAGTTTGGTGTTCCAAAAGAAAGAAAGGAAAACAGCGAAACGAAACTGAACAATGGAAACCTCACTGAAACCAAGAAAATAAAACGAGGACCCTTTTTATACATTTCGTTCTCCCATACAAACTTTAAAGTTCAATACTTTTTAAACCTAAAAGCCAATTCCAATATTACTCCCTATACTTAAAGAAAAGTAGAGATTTTTTTTTGTTATTCATGACCATGGATACTAGTCCTTCAGTCGAAAACTTAATTTATGAGTTTCTCAAAATTAAACTCTATATAGGATGATGATGAATGATAATAGAAATGAGAAGTGAGAAATTATATACCCCCCAACTCCTCGAGTATCAGTAAAGATGTGGGGCTTTACTAAGTCCTCACGCAGACTTCTTGAGAGAATTTGAAAAGTGCCGTTGCACTGTTTTGTTTCATTTGCCAATACTCATGCAAATTCACGAACACTTAACCGTTAATAATCCACCATTATTTCACATTAATATTCGATATAACACAAATTTTAGAAAATAAAACAAAACCGCAGACATGACTCTCCACTTTCGCGCCAAGAAGTCCAAAAGTAGAGATATCTTGTTAGTGATACCATATTATAAAAATAACACCTGGAATCATCTGAAGTTATGTGATTTGTATCATTTCGTATTCTCGTAGTGGTCTTCTGCCCTTTTGTTAGTACCATGTACGTCAGTTTATCTTAGAGTTTTTACTGTTGGTATCAGCATTGTTTCTGAATGACCACATTATAATGACTGAACTTTATGTACCGGGTCCGTATCGAGCTAACGTTGCGGGTTAGCCTAATCGCAAACTAGTAAGCCATAACCATTACATTAACACTTCGGTCTAACAACATACCATTCAAGTAATCCTAATAGCTGTTAGAGATGGTATCGTCTCTTTTTATCTCGTACATTTTGCGCAAATGTGAGCGGGACAAAAAGTAAAATCCCGTTCAGAGATGTAATCAGTTTACCTTCTTTTATCTTGAGGAAATTCGATCTGAAGCGTTGGCGGGAAACGCTAGCTCGTGTAATAAGTGCGTAGCCTAATTTCATTCCACGTCTCGTCCCTGGGACCCAGATTAAAATACAAATTTACTCATTGAAAACGTTTTACTGCCAGATAACCGCCGTATTTATTTCCTACCTGTGTAGGTATTCATGACATCCTCGGGCGTCGGCAAAGGAATTTATATTTGTGTTAAGTAAAATGAGAGTGATGAATTAGGTGGATGGTATTTAAAATTGTTGGTGTGGATGTTCCTATTTTTTTTATAGCTGGGTGTTGAATTTAGCTAAATATATAAGGTCATATTTTATCAACTGCAATCATTTTGAGGATAAATTCAACAACATATAAACTTTTTTAAAATAAACCTTAAATTTTTATACGTTAGTTTTCAAGAAAAACGCCAAAAGACATTTCGATTAAAAAGTAAAATAAAGCACTTTCGGTAGTTTCAAATCAAAGGAGCCAAAACAGAGAGGCCGCAATGCCTTCACCCCTTACACGTGCCCGTAGTTTCATTCAAAAAAAGCCGACAGAGAGGCCGCTCTTAAAAATATTACTTACAATTTTTGTGTCCGGAAAAGTAAAAAAAAAAACTAGCCTGATTTTTTTTAAATGCAAGTGCCTTATTTCTCTGATATAATATAATTAGATGTTTTGTCAAAATATTTGCAGTTGATAAAATGTGACCTTACATAGTTATGTGGTGTTATTTTGTTTTTGAGGAGCTAGCATAGCACAATGGTTAATGCATCCGATCTGCGAATGCTGAGGTTAAGCAACTTTCGCAATGGCGGGTCATCGGATGGGTGACCAAAAATGTATCATCTCGAGCTCCTCCGTGCTTCGGAAGGCACCGAGACACGTAAAGTCGCTGGGCTCAGCTGCAATAGCAGTCGTGAACAACCACCGCACCGTACTGGGCTCGCGTGGTGGTTTATGGCCCGTTCTCCCTTTCCATCCCAGCGGGGACATGAAATGAGCTGATGATGATGATGATGATTTAAAGATTATTATTATTCCGCTATTAAAACATTAATAAGAGTCCTGTTAAGCTATCCTTAAAGCTAATATCCAATTCGTTTTCTAAAGTTTACGCGAACACTACACATTGAAATGAAACAACTTTTACGGATCTGCTCGCGTTTATTTTATACATTACTTTTAGTTAAATGTTTATCCTGACGTTTTCTAACCCTTTGCAGGGTCCGTGGTCACAGGGAGACCCAATTAATTAAAAATAAATAATAAAAAGTAATGTATATAAAATAAACGCGAGTAGATCCGTAAAATTTGTTTCATTTTAATATACAATTGTTTATAGATATGGGTTCGAGTCAGTAGACTAATGGAACTATGGGGATTGAACCTCGATTAATCGCATTTAATCCGAGCATTCCGTTCGACTCCGACGCTGACCTGAACGCATGCCTAATACAAGCTTTTTAGGTGAGTTAACAGAACTGTTAGTATTAACTCATGTTAATAGCTCATTTATACAATACAATACTAGCGGCTGCTCGCGGTTTCACCTGCGTGGTTCCCGTTCCCGTAGGAATATCGGGATAAAAAGTATCCTATGTGTTAATCCAGGTTATAAACTATCTATATGCAGAATTTCATCCAAATCCATTAAGTAGTTTTTACGTGAAAGAGTAACAAACATCCATCCATACTTACAAACTTTCGCGTTTATAATATTAGTAGGATTTTACCGCATCTGTGATGTAGTGGTTAAGACTACTGGTCACAGAATTAGAGGTCCCGGGTTTGAATCTCGGAACATGTTTGTGAGCTTGGTCTGGTTGGTGGTAGAGCTTGCCAGTCCGCCTGGCGAGCTACCACTAGTTTATTTAAATATGTCGCCTTAACAATCAATGTTAGTAGCTTTGTTGTGTTCCGGCAGTTGATAAGGTAGCCAGCAAGTAAACAGCCTATAACTGTCCCACTGCTGGGCAAAGGCCTCCATCATTGAAATCAAGTCATCGCTACAATTGATGGGTAATGGCTTAATCACCACGCTTGCCAAATGCGGGTTGGTGATCACAAACCCGGGATATGCATCGAAAAATCCAAAATACATTTTGCCCGATCTGGGAATTGAACCCGGGACCTTCGGGTATCGGACCGAGCACTCTGCCACTCGGCCACCGAGGCGTTAGGTAGCCAGTGCAACGCCGGATTTAGACTTTGGCGGCCCATAGGCAGAGCATGTGGTGGAGGTCCTCAAATCGTTTGTGGTTAACTGTTGAAAGTTTTTACTAAGGTCAAGTTAAAGAAGAGAGCAACTTAATAAGTTGGCTAACATAAAATTTATTCAAAATTAAACTAGAGGTACCTACAAGCTAGATTATTTTCATTATCAAACCTCCTTGACGACCTCCTTGGTCGAGTGGTTTGTACACCGGTTTTCATGGTGTCGTCATCTCTGTGGTCCCGGGTTCGATCCCCGGTCGGGTCAATTTAGAAATATTGTTTTTCTAAATTGTCTCGGGTCTGGATGTTTTCTATGTATAATAAGTATGTATTTAAGTATTTTAAGTATGTTTATCCGTTGTCTAGTAACAATTTAACAAGTTTCATAACGAAGCTTCTCTTGGGCTAGATAATTGGTGTGGGTGTAGGAAATTTTATTTATTATTTATTTATTTATTTATCAAACGTATTGATAATATCGTCGAAGTCTGTTTCCTTCAAAACATCATTCTCTAAACTAAGGAGAGCCAAAATATTGAATCTATCCTCGGTCATGGAACTTCGGAGTTTATTTTTTATAAGCTTCAATTTCGAAAAGGATCTTTCAGCCGTACAATTTGTCACCATTAGTGTGAGATAAATTCTCAGAATTACCTCAACGTTGGGAAAGCACTCTTTAACATTATCAGAAGGGTGCAGGTTCAAATCCTGCTCGTGGAAATTTTTTCAACATTTGTGTTTTTGTAAAACTCAGTACTTTTTTGTTTCTACTGAGCCTTTATCGATTTAATTTTTTTTTTGTGGTGTGGTGGCGGGCCCCTTGTGGTCGCAACCCATAGGCAACTGCCTATGTTACCTATGCTTAAATCCGGCACTGAGCCAGTGTTGTAGTAGTTGAGGATTCCGTGTGAAGTTTGCTTCCACCTTCGACCTTATAGTCACTTAACATCAGGTAAAATTAAGACCATTAACCGAAAGAAACGTAAAATGGAGCTAAAAATATATATGTTATTATTAATAGAAGGTAGCAACCGTTAGCTAGTCAAATTTGCAATTAAATTAAGCGATGGAAGTCGGTTCACTCCAACGAATATAAAAAGACTTACCTACCCACATTTAAAAAATGTTCCGCTCCAGATAAAACTATTCACTCGCCGACCTTTGGAGTATTTCTTTGTAAAGGTATTCCTTTTAAAGTTGAAGTGTGCTACCGTTTTCTTTCCACAAAATTGGAGGGGAAACTATTTGACACGCCTCGACTTTTATTCGTAGTTCCGATGCTACTGAGGGTCCGCTTTTCTTTTTGGAAAGGAACCGGGTTCATGGAGAGTGAAAAAACTTTACATTTCTCTAGCAATCATTAGGTTGTCATAGTATATTATATCGAAGTTGTTTTTTTTTAATTTTTTTTATACTTAGCACGGCAAATGACTCCATATCACCAGATGTTAAGTGGAAATGGAGTCCAGACGCGAAGATAACTGGTGCAGCGTGAAAACAACGCAGCATCAGTCAACGTCATTCTGCCGGCACACAAGGTGCTTCTGTGCCGGCAGAGTCTCTCTCAGGCCTCGTTTGAAAGACCCTATATCGTAGGAAGGAGGGAAAACGTGTGCTAGTAGACTATTCTATCTTTAATTTTTACGTAGGTTATAAATTACAAGATAAGGAGGCTGCAGATAGGTATGCTTCATACATGACCCGCTTGAGCAACGCACGCATAGAGCCTTCGCACACGGCGTCGTATCGTAAGCGTATCGTAATACGCGCGCAGGACAAGAGCAATATGAGCGCGTACATGTTCAAACAAGTCCGCACTTGAAGCGGTGCTGCAGCGAATCGTAGGAGATGTTTTGATTGTCATTACGATAGTCGTAGCGTACTGGCGTAAAAAGCAAGCGTAAAAAATTTACTGTTCATAGCATTAGCTCTCACAGTATTGAAAGTTTTTGGAACTGGTCACTTGTAAACGATATAATAAAAAAATAAGTTCAAATTTTGAAAATGGAACTCTTTGCCAATATTATTGTGTATTTATTTCATTCATATTATGTAATTTGTTTTACGACTTGGAGGAATCTCGCAACAGCTCACAGCAGTCCCGACAGTAGCTGTTGAGGGATTCCGTACCAGTGAGAGATGTCTTTCTTTGTCGTTGCTAGAGTGCGTCATGTTTGAAACTTACCTTCTGCAGTCTCCTTATCTATATTTTAATACGTGAAACAAAACTTTGTACCCCTTTTTTTAACAAAAATTGCGCGGACGGAGGATTATGAAATTTCGCACACTTATAGTTTATATAGAGAAGGTTATCCGAATGTTATTTTTTTTAAATTATGCATAAAAGTACATTAAATCAATAAAACAAACACTACACACGCTACCATGTATTTGACACACACGCATATATATTTGACGCACACGCATAATATACTCTTTTCAAAAATTTCAAAACTGGAAGAGGAGTGGCCGAAACTTGTCTTGCCAATCCAAACTCACATTCTATCTTTTTTAATTTTTCATTGCGGATACAATCCGTGCAGCCTTAATAAAATTACGAAAGTTGTCGCCCAGTGGTCGAATTTCGACAACTAATATTGTGGTAATACGTAGGAGCTTGATGGCGTAGTTGCTAACGATTTGGTCTGCGATTGCTGAAGTTATGCAACTTTTGCAAAGGCTGGTCATATTCTGATGAGTGATCAACAATGTCTTATATCGAGTTCTTCCGTACTATGGAAGGCACGTAAAGCCGTTGGTCCCAGGTTTATCATGGTGATTTTAGCTTGTTCTCCATGTTCTCCATTCATAAGGAAGAATCGTGTTTAGTGGGGATGAAAAAAGGTGCTGGGAATATAATTAAAAAGAAATGCGGATTATACTGTCCCACGGCTGGGTAAAGGTCCATCCATCCATCCATCCTCCATCTTTGAAATCAAGTTATCGCTACAATTGATGGGTATTGCCTTAATCACCATGCTTGCCAAATGCGAGTTTGGGATCCTGGGACGTGTATCAAAAAATCCGAATACACCTTACCCAAACTGAGAATTGTTAAATATAATCAAACTCTAACAACACAAGACTAATAAATATCACCTAACTATTAAACATAATTTGAAGCTTATATTGATATAATTAACCTTCATAATTTCCTTACAATATCCATTAAGAACCTATGGCTGATAATATCCAAGGGACTCAATTAACCTATGCAAACACTTCCATCATTTCGGCTTAAATATTTTGGTTACGTCAATCAACAAAGACACGGTGCCGAAGATGTAAGCCCATATATTCATACATTTTGATCAGACATTAATCGAGGGCATGCATTGTTATATTCTATAGCTATTCATAACGTAAGAGCCTCCTTTAGCTCCTGCTCGTATTGCCATAATATAATGCTTTTATTGTAATTATTGTTTTAGGCGATTTTTTTATAAATTTTATTAATAGTCCCGTGAACCCGTTCTGGAAAGCTAATACGCTTGTGTTTTTGTTTGGGTTCATGTCAGTGTTTTAACGAACTTGGAAAGGATATAATATATAGATAGACAAATCGAGTAAGATTTTGTAAATGTATTATTTGTTCCATATAACTTTGATGTCTATTAAGTAGATAGTACCTGGATGACCGGTATTTTTTTTGGTAATTTTCTCAAAATGAAACCTAGCTAGATCGATTTATCGCCCCAGAAACCCCCTACATACAAAATTTCATGAAAATCGTTGGAACCGTTTCCGAGATTCAGATTATTATATACATATAGGTACAAGATTTGCTCGTTTAAAGGTATTATAATGATAATATAATATATTAGATTTTTTAATGATTGGAGATAAAGTTAATTACATGGCTTAATTTAAAAATTACTCTAGTTTTAAGACCTGTAAATACAACATGAAGCAATAAAGAATATCATTAAATATATAATATATTGATAAAACGAACTTTGTATACAAATAATGCCGATTTAATCAATTGCCTTCACAAAAACGTTTGAGTGATGCAACTAATGGAAACTATACACATGACAAAGAGCTTTTTTCCCGACCATCGATATTGTCCATTCGTTTTGAGACAGTTCGATGGGTCCAGAATAATTTCACGTATGGAACGGATAGTCACTTTGTTTTTGACAGTACTTGCACAAAAAAATGTTTTCTGTACATGAAGTAGTGCAAATGCACAAAAATAGCATATTTTGTTTGACTAGTATGTTGTCTATTAATACAAAATTATATTATACTATACTTACCTATGATACACTTCGGCTTTATCATTAATATCAGGCAAGATAAAAAAACCTTACCACAGAATAATTTAGATCTGACTTACCCTTGCTTACCCGTAAGGAGTTTAAAAATAAGATGTAGCGCGTCAGGAATGTTTGTGGATTCGTAGCGATTATGAGAAATTGGGGTTGGGTGCCTCCGTTTTCGCCAAACTTCGCGGTAGCACTAACTGCATCCTTAAAGTATTCTCAGATCGGTGGGACTCTTCGCTCCTACACATAATGGTGAAGCTCTACCACCACCACCACCAACCCAAATGAAGAAATTATAATATAACCAGAGAAAACCACCGAGCAGAACAAACAACTATGGATCAACCCACGTGCCCCGCAAATCCTTTCGCGTCAGGGAACCAAGACCAACCAAGACCGCTACTCGGACCTGCTCGCTGCGCACGAAATGGAAGACTGGCCAGACCGCAACCAAACGGACGAACATTCTCACTTCTACAGCTAACCACATAGCCACCACGAGTCCAACCCATGTCCGGGACCTGCCGGAGCCATTTTAGTAAGTAAGTATGATGAATGTAAAACAATGCTGCTTGGCGTCAGATAAACGTAAAATTCAAAATTCAAAATCATTTATTCAGTTTAGGCTACAAGTAGCTCTTGTGAATGTCACTATACCATCGGTTCGTAAGTCTACTCTGGGCGGGAGATCTTGTACTAAGAAGAACCGACAAGAAACTCAGCAAGTGTCCAGCTCTTTTCTCTCCCATTGAAATATAAAACACATTATCGTTTGAACAGTCCGTTAATGCCGTTCACAAAATCGTTTGACCGAGAACGGGTGTAATGGCAAGTTTGTTAGAAAGCAGGCATTTGTCCATAGAAGACGTTTTAATAGGCCAACGGAATCCTTAAAATAACATTATCAAAGTGGGTCACCGAAAGCTCGGGAGGGCCCAACTAATTAAGTTTGCGGACCCTTTTAGGACTCATTAAAATGAAACGCTAGTATGTGGGAAAGTGGTGTATAATGCTATTAGGAGTACTGGCGACACTAAAGTAGCCGTGTTTAAGACGCAAGGTCAAGTTTCACATTAATTTTGTTTAATTTAAGGTGTTAGATTTAATCCACATCACAACGGTATATAATTTTGTAAATGTCGTTACTTATATTTATTAAAGCTGTGGAGTTTCTTGCGCCGATTCTTCTCCACAACTACTCCAAGGTTACACTTTCTTTATTAATACGGGGGTTAATGGTAAATTTTATTCCCAAAGACACCAGAGAGAAAAAAGGATCACCATATGTTTAGTCAACTGAACTAATTGAAAAATAATTATTTTATGGGATTGACGTCATTTAGACGTAACGTTGACTTATGTCAATCCCGTATAATCATCATTCTATTTCATTTCTATACTATGCCACTTATCTAGGGGGGCAGTTAGATTCCCGGTCGGTCAATGTCGATAACGAACTTTTCGAATCTGGGTGGTTGTGGTACCTACTGTCGTTGTTTCTGATTTCCATACAACAAGTGCTTTAGCTACTTACCTTGGGATCAATGCTTCATGTTTAATTCTACTCCTGAAACTGCAATTTTGATAGGTACTTGTTTATCACATCTTGCTTGACATTGACATGTATGTGTCATGTAAGTTAATGTGTCACTCTACTCATATTATCATTGTCAATTATTGATACAGAATGTTACTATTTTGTTGTCGTATAGTTGCGGTTTAAAAAAAAAAAATAATTTGGCTAATTTAAAAAAAGTTAACAGCATTTCTGAGAAGTAGCGTTACACGTATTTTCAATATTTGTATGGTCACGCTGTATATCGTCGGTGGAATAGGAAAACTGCTAAAGCGCCAAAAATCAATTGGTGGGATATTTTTTCAAAATCGATTCATGACCAACAAACGGTGCGTCTGTTGGAAAGCGGATACCGCAGCCTATAAAGCCATAGTTGGCTATGCGACCTATTTGGTAGAACATTTTATATTTTTTTAAATTGGTTTTTCATAGCGTACGTTTCGTGATGTTTGCTTAAAATTGAACACTCACTTTTACACTTGGGTGATGTCGAGTTTTTTTATTAACCTTCATTTTAAAAAGCACAATGCGGATACCAGCCAGAATGAAGTGTTTTATTATTTAGATTTTACTATAATAGTATATTACGAGTGCCTGTGAAGGTTTATATTGAATAAACGATAAATAAAGATTCCTACATCAATCACTTTAATGAATGGCAAAAAAATAAAAGAGCTTGATTAAACTTTCTGGCCAATCGGCGTCCAACAGATAAAGCCCCTCAAAAAGTAAATACTATGTAAGTAGATACATTACGTGGCTGGCGATACAAGAAATACAAGCTGTACAAGGAGAAAACGCTTTAGAAATATAAAAATAATTAACAATAAACAAATAATTTTGTTGGTGTTGCCAACAATAGCTTCTTTTAAGGAAATAAATGCTGTTAGTAAAATAAACCCCTAACATTACTAACCTCACGCACTCCAACTAGTTCTTCTGCCACAAAAATGATACAACCTTACAACGCTATTCAACTTGTTCTTTATAAAACAAACGAAACTCAGAGTAAGCTTTCTGCACAAACTGTTTGCTATGTGATTACGAGGGAGCAATACAAATGGTGCTACATACCATTGTGTTACATTTGAAATTAACCTCGCCTTAAACATTTTGAGCGTAGGTCTTTTCATTAAGGAAACCCGTACGGTGTTTGTGAAACATGCTACATACAAAAGAAAGTGCTCTTTGGTATCAACGGATGTTTGAAATTGTGAAAATTTTTGATGTGTTTGTGTTTCTATTTATGATACTTGACAAATTTGTTTTAACAACTGTTAACGAAGTTAATAAGCAGAGGAGGTTGGTTTTGTCTTTGTGCTTTGTAAAGTAATTGCTATTATTATTGACCTTTACATTCAAAGTAAGTTCTTTGTAAAAGACAACCATGTGATAGTATTATTTGCAGATGATACCTCGCTTTTATTTAAAGTGAAACGACGACAGCCAATTGATGACGATGTGAACAATGCTGTCACAAATATAGTTCATTGGTTTAGTGTTAATAATTAGCTATTAAATGAACGTATAATCAAATGTACAAGATTTGTATTACCCATCGTTAACCACACAGTTGTTCTTAAACCAGACACAATAGAAATTCAATTGTTCTATTGCACTGTGGTTACCTTGGGCGTCCCAGTAATGGAAGAGGTAAAAACCGGTGTAAAAATTAAAGATAAGAATGAGGACCTTGCGGACACCACAGTGTTTTTAGGCATTACGTTGGATGCAAAGCTACATATAATTTTGTAAATGTCGTTACTTATATTAAAGCTGTGGAGTTTCTTGCGCCCATTCTTCTCCACAGCTAAAAAAAATGGACGTCCTAAATAGGTAGTAGGTAATAATATCTTTGGACGATTCAAAAGCACCTTTCTAAAGTTTATTTGAATAAAAAATATTTGACTTTGAAGGGCATAACCATGTTTATAGCTAAGGTTCTTCCTGTACATAGTGGTTCTTAGCCGTAGTTACCCTGAAGATTTTTTGGAAATCACTTGAGTTTGTCTAGGGATCAAGAGCGATGATGTTTTAAATAAAAAAGGTTTTATTAAATGTAGAATGCTTGTGATCTTTACTTCGCTTTATGATGCATAATATTACTCGTATAATATTAAGTCATTGTACATACATTCACGAAGTAAATACACGGTTTTTTTTAACCGTTCTCCGCCCGTTTCCAATAATCTATCTATCTGTTGTTTTGCCTGCTATAGATACAAATTTGACATAAGCTTCATACAAATTATGTCAAATTTCTAACTCTAGTAAGCAAAACAACAGACAGATAGAATATAGGGAACGGCCGTTAAACCCGTAGGTGGGTTGATCAGACCATAAAACTGAACCACTTTCCCGAGAGAGAACAACCAGTCATTGTTTTACTTTCCCAATAAAGCCTCTATTGACCGAGCATGGTTTGTATGGGAAAGTAAAAAAAAATCTCGATTTTTGACCTTTGTTTTTTAGGGAAAGTTGTTCAGTTTCATGGTCTTATTAACCTACCTGCAGGTCTAAGAAGAATAAAAAAGCACGGTGTATATTACTAAAACTAATTTAATTATTTGGTGTTCCTATGAATTTAAATGAAGTATTATGATGATTCGTAAGGGCTCGTAATTCTAGCTTAACTAATATTTCGCTAATTTGAAGCGAAAATATATAAGAACATATTGTCCAAATGTATAACATATTTATGTAACCTATACTTCAAAAAACGTTTTTTTACGGTAACTCGTGTAAATGTTCCAATTTATTTTGGCAGCCCTTTATGCGTAATAACGTTTTAAGTATCCACAAGGTTCCATGGCACATAACTGTTGTTTTACAACCGCCCTGATTGGGAAGCGCATGTGTGCAATGAGTATTTTATACGCCGTCGATTAGAATATTTGTACAGTGGCCTTACCACCGGATCTCACGGACTGTACTCGCAGCGAGATCGTGTAAGGCAACTCCCAAAACATACACAAGTCAAACATGTCAAATATGTCGTCATTACATCAATATTGGACGCATTGTTGTGTTCCGACAGTTAGACATAAGATAGTTCAGTTGTTTAGGATTCTAGGTGAAGTACGCTTCCATCTTTAGCTTCCAGCTTTAGACGACCTCCTTGGTCGAGTGGTTTGTACATCGGTTTTCATGGTGTTGCCATCTCTGAAGTCCCGGGTTCGATCCCCGGTCGGGTAAATTTAGAAATTATTGTTTTTCTAATTTGTCTCGGGTTTGGGTGTTTTCTATGTATAATAAGTATGCATTTAAGTATTTTAAGTATGTTTATCTATTGTCTAGTAACCATATAACGAGTTTCATGACGAAGCTTCTCTTGGGCTAGATAATTGGTGTGAGTGTAGTAAAATTTATTATTTATTTATTTATCTTCGGCCATATCATCACTTAAGATCAGGTTAAGATACCTGTAAGGAACAATAACAAAAATCAAAAATTCGTGTATTAAGCCACGAAAGTGACGCAAGTGGTAGCACTGTTTAAATCACCGTTGCCACGATGTAATGAAAAGAAAATGCTCTTATCTGATTTTATCTAGAAATCTTTTTCTGCAGAATAACAGCTTTGTTATGCATTTCTGTGTTCCGGCTAACAAACAAAATCCAATAAAATTGTATGCCTCTAGGCATACGATCTGAATCATTAAGATCGGCAACCTACAGTTTTTAAAAATTACGTTTCATCATAAATTAAAATTTTACCGGCCCATAACGCAAATTATTAGTTAGATATTTTAAACATACTTTTCTACAGACTGATTGTGAGAAACCAAAATTTACAGGCTGACATTCACTTGATACTTAGGATACAATTGTTTTAGTACAATAATCTAGTAAACGTTTAAAACCAATTATAACGCAAACAACAAGTGCATAGAAAAAGAAAGTACATGCACCAAAATTCTCACAAATAGATTTAAACAATTACATTAACCCTTATCCATAATAGTAGTTTATGCAACTGTCATATAATGAAGGGTATTAAAACACGAGTGTGAGTTTATGAAACGAGCGCAGCGAGTTTCATAATAGTAACGAGTGTTTTAATACCCGTGTTATATGCAGTTGCATACACTACTTTATCTTCACTAATGCAATTAGTCAAACAACAAGAGTAAAAGCTGACAATAGTTTATTTATAATAATTGTTCAAATTTTGGATGGTACAATTTTGAAAGTTAATGTTAATTATTGATCCAGCAGCTGTAGCGGTCGCGGGGCAAGCAGTAGAGCTCGTAGACGGAGTTGGAATATTTATAATTACTTCATTCGTCTTGTTTTCTATACTGTTCAAGATCGTATTTGAGACTTGAATTTTATTCATTAAAGACTCATGTAGCTTTCAGTCACAGTAGAAGACTTCCACCCCCCGTGTCGTTTCAGTGCGGTCAAATCACCACCGCTATCTATGAGAAGGGTCGCCGAGGTGCGCCGGAAGCAATGCCCCGTGTACAACGCTGGGTTAGGCAGATTCAAAAAACTTGCGATAGTTTTTCACAGAGCACCAAATTTATTAATACCAGTTCTTTGATCGACGCACTTCCCCGATCTATAGCTCAAGAAAAAGGCAGGGTTTCGACAGGGGGTGGGTCGAAGTTCATGTATTTTTTACATACGGCATAGCAGTTGCCCGTCACAACGAAAGAACGATCTATTTTCGTTTTTGTTTTCGAAACTTTCACCATGATTGTACTGTCGTCTATGTTAGAGACTTCATCGAACTGGATGTTGTATAGCTCTTGCCTTCGGCATGCCCCCATTATGCCGAAGATTAGTGCAACCTGTAACAATAAACGATATAATAAGCTTGAGGTACATAGCCAAGGCAAAAACTATGATTTATGAAGTAGTAAAGTGTAGGTACCTACTACCTAATTTATACACAAAGCGCTTAAACGGAGTGTCTAGATAACTTGCGTGTGTAGTACGTAAGTACTAGGTAGATTAAATAACAGAACTAAAATACACTTACCTTTTCAAGAAGATACAAAATATCTGGTGAATCTTTCAGGAACATCTTTATTTGACCTGATGTAAACGTCAAGGACTTTTTTTCCTTGTGTCCTTCTGAACTGCGTTTCAGGAACGCTATGACTTTTGAATACTTCGTGATATCAATATTGTTGTAGATACTCAGTGTGGACTTGAGCATAGAATATTTAGCCCACATAGAAGATGGCTTGAATTTGTCGGAAAGGTCTTTGAGATACACAAGAATGACATTTTCAGAAAATGATGTAGTTTTCTTTTCGATCTTTCATGCCAAAAATAACTTTTTGGCATGGAAATAAATATTCTTTTTCATATAATTTTCTAGATTTTTCTGGCAAAAGATTGTGAGTTACTTTTGTTGCCAATTCTAGAATATCCGAAGGCGTACAAATATCATCGTCGCTGTCCATTTTTAACTTTTAATTTGTATTTTAAAAACAAAACACATTGCGAAACATTAAATTCACGCGTACATGGATTGTCACAGTGAACTTGCCGCCATTAAAATCTAACCAATGAGAGCGCAGCTGCGCGCGCAGGGCCAATCAGGAGCGAGCGCGCGCTGTTCTTTTTTTATTTAATTGGCACAAGATCTTACCAAAGAGTTTTGTGTATGTAAGTTTAGTAGTTTCGACGAAGTTTTCACGTATAACCCAACTGTTTTCAAAAGCCAGCCTAATATCAAAATTTTATACAACTTGTATAAGGATTTTGACATAAGGCTCGCCAGGTTAATTGGTCGCGTTTTATTGATGTTATATTGAGATTTTACGATATCGATGTGGATATTATACCATCATGTGAAATTGCTTAAATTGAGTGTTTTGTTGTCTGCGCTATAACAGTAGTAATTATAAGTCAAGTATTGGAAACATAAGTAGAATGTTACAACATTAGTGTAGATAAAAACTATTTAAGCATTATTTAGTTAATCATTGTTTTGTCTCTTTTTCTCAATTTCAAAATGACGTTTGTGTGACGTTGACAAAACAATATTTAACTAAATAATGCTCAAATGAGTTTCACCCGAGTTCTTTCCGTAATAACACGTGTTGTGAGACTCTATTTTAATTTCTATCTACCGTACAAGTACCCTTATACTTACTTAAAACTACTTGAAATTGGCTAAATGCTAAACGCGAAGCCATTAACTAAGATAATTAATTAATTAATGCTCAAATAGTTTTTATGAATAAGGGGGTAAGCGTTTAGCGTTAAATGACACTTTCTGTAACGTGTCAAATAAACTCGTAGTAAGGCCACCGTTAGCTCATAAAAAGAAACTGTACGCTAGCGATCCAGCGGCAGTAATTTTGAAGGCGAATTACTCTGTGACGACCCAACCGCACTGCATACCACTGTTATTACACAGTATACATGCGAATTTATCTACAGCGATTTAATTAAAGGTGAATGTAATTAGACACAATGGTTAGGAGCGCTATGTGGAAATTAAACTGCCAACGTATGCATATGGGTTTCGCGCGTCTGGGCAAAGCAGTCGTCTTGGCATAGATGATCCTTCGAATTCATTTAGGCTTTAGTGTTTTCAGTTTGTATATGGAAGCTGTAATAGTTAAAGATGTGTTCTGTTTGTGTTTCTATTTATGTTACTTGACAATTTGTGTTAAGGTGTAGATACCACTTTTAACGAAGTAATCACACTAATAGTTTGTTTGTTTGTTTGTCTTTTGCCAAGCGTGGCGATTATGGCAAATACCCCCCATCTTGGGGGAGGCCTTTGTCCAGCAGTGGACGTCTTTTGGCTGAGATGATGATGATGATGATGATGTCTGTATATTTGTTCCTTCTTCACGCTGCAACGGATGGATGGATTTGGATGAAATTCGGCATACAGATAGTTTATAACCTGGATTAGCACATAGGATACTTTATTTTATTTTATCCCGATATTCTCACGGGAATCACACTATAAATATACTAAAATCGACAATTTAATTTTCCAATACAAAATGATTTGTTTATTTTGTTGTCATGGAAACCGAAGAGAATGTAATCACTTGATGGAAACTGTCAAAGCGGTACGAAGTCCGCCGGGGCCACTTTAAGGATCATCATCATCATCATCTCAGCCAAAAGACGTCCACTGCTGGACACAGGCCTCCCCCAATGATATGAAGGGTATTTGCCGTAATCGCCGCGCTTGGCAGGCGGGTTGGCGATAGGATGGCAGTAGGTTGAAGGTAACCTCAGAGAGATGCTGCTGCCCATCCTCTGGAATGGTTCCTTAGTCGGCTTTCACGACACCCACGGGAAGAGATGGGGTGGTGCAATTCTTTAACCCCGGCAACACACAGGGGGAAACTTTAAGGATAAAGATAAAGAAACATTTATTGACATGAACAACGCATAACAATAAAACATACAAAGAGGATAAATATAGACAAGTTTTAAAAATACAAATAAACAATTTAAAATAACTCACACAAAGAAAAGAAAGAAAGGAGGTTGCTTTTTATTATACCTATTTTGTAAATAATTTGCTGTTGTCTAACTGTGATCACAGCGTGTTTGTGTTTAAGTCAAGGGTGAAACATAGTAGGTCTAAACCGGAGTGACTCATCAAATAAGAATGACTATTTTAATTTCATTTCATTTCGGCTTTATCGATCAGCTTGTTTATGGAAGCTGTAAAGGCTAATATTAGTGTATATAGTATCTATATTTAGAAGAATACGTGAAAAAAATGGGTACTTTTAAAGCACATTGCATGTAGGCACGGAAGAGTGTGATATTATATTAATAAATAAATTAAATAAAGATACAATACATTTATCTATAATATGTGATACAATAAATTGTAATTGTAATTGGACATTTTGTAAATAACGGTCGTATTTCGACCACTGGACGACCATTAGTTTTGTTTTAATTCACTAAAGGTTTTTTAATGAATCCTTTTTGAACATATTTCTTTACATAATTGTATCCAATAGAAATAGAAATAGTAAACGTTACTAATGTTAACAACAGGTAAATCTAAATGTACAGCTATATTTTAAAGAAAATCCTTATATCTCATCTCATTTGCCGAGTGTAGGATTAGTCCTAAAGCTACATACTCACGTTTGTTTACATAGAGTGATGGATACGGCAATCAGTAACCGTCTTAAGTAATCAATACCGCCACTATCAGGACTATAGAGAGACCAATGTTAGTAGACCCCCGATTCTCACGTCCCAATCCGAAAATCTTTGGTTGAAGACAAAAATGAGTATCACAAAAACTGGTCGATTGGCTTAAATGGAATCCTGGATTGTTTTTCGCGTCTCTAATCTAGATTGGTGAACGCTTTTGAAAAATAGTGGCTCAAATACACTCGTGATAATTTATATCATCCATCATGAGTGATTAATATTGTTTGGTAGGTTGGTAGGTTTCTGAAGCTCAATAAATATTTTATATTGAAAAAGAAAGAGCACTGTCCTTGATAATATTAATTAATGAAAGTAATAGGTATTGAAATACGCATTAAAAAACTAAGGACCCTGTACAGGGTTCGAAACGTCAGGAATATTATCTAAATTATATTAATACATGAAGCAAAAATTTCGCACACTAATAGTTTATATAGAGGAGTACAGAATGCCCGGTGAAGTTGGCATGTTATATATATATATATATACTCTTTTCAAAAATTTCAAAAATGGAAGAGGAGCAGCCGATGTCTGTCAATGCCAATCCAAACTCACATTCTATCTTTTTTAAATTTTTCATTACTTAAGATACAATCCGTGCAGCCTTATTAAAATTACGGTCGAATTTCGACCAGTGGGCGACAACTAGTACTTAATAACTAGCTGACCCGACAAACGTCCAACTTTTTAATAAACATGTGATAGTTTCTAACATTTTCGATACCTAGTTATAATCCCGTTTGTATACGGTTTGAATTTAACAAAATTACCCTTGTTTTTTTTCTAATATGATAAATAAAACGCGAGTAAATGCGTAAAAAGAGTTTCATTGAAGAGGTAATATTTCTTCTTTTCATAGTAGAACCACTCTTGTTCTTCACCTAATTTTATGGTAAGTAACAAATGTGCATCGTGTGTGTATTTTTCTACCAATAATGAGTCTGATAGGTACATATCTATCAGAATTAACCAACTTAAGATGGTGGTAGCTAGTAGGCGGACTTAAAACAAGCCATACCACCAACCGCCTTCAGGAGACGGGCAGCAGCGCCTCCCACAAACAGTAGGCCATAAAGCGATCGCCAACCCGCCTGTCAAGCGTGGCGATTTAGCCCCCCGCCCCCCTTCCAACATGAGGACCGATCGTTGTGGCGATCCTTGGTGGAGGCCTATGCCCAGCAGTGGGCGTTATATGGCTGATAATGATGATGATGATACCACGAACCAAACCGAGATGAACTCGGGATCTTTAGGTCTATGAACGGAGGTCTTAATCACTCGACGGTAATGGCAAGCTTAATCATTTATTATTAATAACGAACAAATTGGAAAATAATATCTAATTTCATTTTCTAACAGAATATAACCTCTGCGCTAATGCAAATTGTCAATGCCAAATATGCCGTGAGTAATGGCAGTCACAAAAGTTTTCAACGAAATGAGCGCGACAAAAGCCTCCCTTTGAGCCCAACGGCCTTGTGAATTAAAAACAGCGTTGTAAGGGTACTGAGCGCGGTTCGCTCCTTTGTGACGTCAAGGGAGAATTCCTATGGTTATGTTACTAGTACCACTTTCTAGGCTTGGTAGGCCTCTTCTGTATACATTCAGTATACAGGTTGTCTAGTGGAAGAGTACAGAAGCCGCAAGTTTTGTCTCGTACTAATACAAAATAATATAAATTGTAAAATTGACATTTAATCTTTTATCTCACAGTGACTCCATTATGGAGCCATAGAACAATTGAATTTCTATTGTGCCTGGTTTTATGGATAACGAGAGGTTAATGAGGAGCTCGATGGTGCAGTGGATAACGCGCCCGGTCTGCGAGTGCTGAGGTTAAGCAACTTTCGCAAAGGCCGGTCATCGGATGGGTGACCAAAAATGTAACATCTCGAGCTCCTCCGTGCTTTGGATGGCACGTATAGCCGTTGGTCCCGGTTGCATTAGCAGTCGTTAACAACCACCAATCCGCACTGGGCCCACGTGGTGGTTTATGGCCCGTTCTCCCTATCCATCCATAGGGAGGCTCTTGCCCCAGCAGTGGGGACATAAAAATGAGCTGATGACGATGATGATGAGAGGTTAATAGGTAATATAATACTAATATAATCTAACATCAATCGAATAATGTCAATTTAATAATAGTAGTTAATATTTTATTATTTACTATGTTGTCTACCCAGATACATGTTTGGAAATCGAAATTAAATTCACCCAAACTTCACATGCCCTGCGCTTGCAAGATAGACGAACTAATACCCATTACACTCCATATTAATGTCGTTTTTTATGTAAATAAATTATAATTATTTATTTCTAAAACGTGGTGTACAACTGTCATCAAAACGTTGGTAGCACGCCAAACCCATCCTTCTAATAATTTTCTAATACGCTTTTGAGCTAGGTAGAGTGGGATATTTAAAGCCCGTCGTCGAAATAAATTAACCGTTAACATTTTTACTTACTTTAAATAATACTTAAGTTTAGATTTACTTTTTTATACTTTATCACCAGCTCATTTTATGTCCCCACTGCTGGGGCACGAGCCTTCCCTATGGATAATAGAAAGAGCCATCACGCAGGCGTTAACGACTGCTAATGCTGCCGGGACCAACGGCTTTACGTGCCTTCTGAAGCACGGAGGAGCTCGATATGATTGGTCACGGGCTCAGGGGCCTATGCGAAACTTTTTAATTAGACCTATAATACCACTAGCTGTGCTCGCGACTTCGTCCACGTGGAATAGTGACTTTAGGCAGCAATTTTAATTTTTTAGGCTCTTGTTCCCGTTTTTGCAACATTTTTCACTGATGCTTCGCTCCTATTGGTTGCAGATGATGCAGATGTTATATAACCTAAAGCCTTCCTCGATAAATGGACTATCCAATACAAAAAGAATTTTTCAATTTGAACCAGTAGTTTCTGAGATTAGCGCGTTCAAACAAAAAAACTCTTCAGCTTTATAATATTATATATTATATATAATAATATAGATATAGATAAAGATTAAAGTTTTAAATATAGTTAGGTATCTACACTAATATAATTAAACGTTGAAACTTGGTATGCAACCCTGTCACGTCGGAACGCATGGCAGAACGCGTGCAAGCCCATATTACTTGTCTAATAAGAAGAACAAGCCTACTTTAATTTTGTTAAGGTCCTACTCCAATAGTACGATATTTATAAAACGGACATTGAATCTAATATAATTATTGTTAACACTTTTACTTGCTTTATATATTGCTTTTGTTGAGCATTTCCGCTATAGACCTGAAGCTAAAAATTAGGGTCACCTTTCGTTGCTCGCCGACGACTGAATCGCCGGTCGTGATTCAATGCCTAGTAGTAACCGTGTGACTCAAACTTTGTACAGTTTAACTAGAAATGGTAATTACGGTGGCTTAAAATAACCTAAGGATTAAAGCTTTAACTATAATAAGGTAACCACTCACTATTACGAAACGTGGTATGCAACTGTCACGTCGGAACGCCGGGAAGCACGCGTGCAAACCCATCCTTCCTAATTATCACGTGGGCACCGGTGCTCGCGTCACGTGCCGAAATTCAGGCCGCCATGCCGCCATCGCCCCGTTTTTTCGTCCCTTCCGCACTTGACGTATCGCGTGATGGCCATTAGCTATCTTTATATCAGCTACAGGGGCGGCACGTTACTCTTTTTTAAAGTGTTCTGTATGTTATCTATGTAAATCATATACTTTAATTCGATACTTTTCCTTTATTTTACTATTACGTCTATACGTGGACTAAATTAACATCTAGGTTTAACAGATGCTGTCTGAGTTTTGTTCATATGGACAACCCGCTATACACTACTTTAAAGTTTATACTGACACCCCCTACCAACCTTCCGGTTACAAAGTAGGTGTCAGAATAACCTTACGCAAGCAACGACGCAGTTCATATGGACAGTAAGATAACGAGAGAGACAACATCAGTTTTAAACCAGGTCTTACTTTAGATAGATAGATAGATAGATAAAACTCTTTATTGCACACACACACAGAAAAGTAGAATAAAACAACAAAAATTTTATATCGGGGTGGGCAAAGGCGGTCTTATCGCTTAAAGCGATCTCTTCCAGACAACCTTTGAGGTATAGGACAACTGCAAGGAAAATACAAAGGTAGTGCACTAGTTGAAAGCAACAAAAAATAAAAATATATAATAATAAAAATATAAGTACCTATTGAAGTATACACATAAGTATATACCTAAGTATACACATAAGTATATATATACATATATATATATGTATATATAACAAAAAATAATACTAATACATAAACATACTACATATACCTACATACGGAAAAGATGTTGCAAACTAAGACTTAGTCAAGAGATGCGAATGAAGTTTAGTCTTATAAGTGGCAAGTGACTTGGAGTGACGGATATCAGGCGGGAGGTTATTCCAAAGGCTTGTAGCCTTGACCGTGAAAGAATCTCTGAAATATTCCGAACGAGTCAAAGGATGTTTTAACAGGTTGTCAACCCTAGACCTAAGCTCACGATCGTGATCCGTACCAAGGAATCGGAAACGTTTCTTAAGGTAGGGAGGGGTGCGAGGGTCATACAGCACGTTAAATAAGAGCGTGAGAACATGCTCCTCACGACGTAATCTGATAGGAAGCCAACCAAGTTTGGTCCTGAAAACAGACACATGATCGAACTTGCGCAGGCCATATATGAACCTAATGCAAAGATTCTGCAGGCGCTGCAGTTTGTCCAGAAGATCCTCATTGAGGTCAATGGCAGAAACGTCAGCATAATCAAGAATAGGCAAGAGAAGCGACTGCGCAAGCTCGATCTTAGTCTTTACAGGAAGCAGATTCCTCCACCTCCGCAATGAACCGGCGGCAGCAAACACACGTCTACTGACCTCCGCGATATGAGGAGACCAAGAAAGAGAACAGTCGAAGAGGACACCGAGGTTTTTAACAACACTACTGTAAGGAAGAGGAACAGAATCAAGAAGAAGTGATGGAACACGGACGTGCTTTAGTCTGGCAATTTGCTTCGACCCGCCAATAATGATCGCCTGCGACTTGTGTGGATTGACCATAAGGCCATGGGTTCGACTCCATTAGTGTATAGTCGCAAGGTCTACATTAAGGCCTGCAATCATGTTGTCTACTTCCTCAACGGGAGCACGAGCATAGATCTGCAGGTCGTCAGCATACAGGTGAAACTGGCAAGAGAGGAGAGGGGTAAGGAAGTTGATGAAGATAGAGAAAAGGAGAGGGGATATGACACCACCCTGAGGCACGCCAGCAGTGACGTCACGAGAACCTGATAGCTTGTCATGAACTCGGACACACTGCCTACGGTTGACGAGATAGCTGCGGAACCACTCAACCACAACGTCCGATCCAAGCACGACCTTCAGCATTGCCAAGAGTACATCAAAATCAACAGTGTTAAAGGCGTTACTAAAATCTAAAAGAATCAAAGCTGTGAGCTGTTGATTCGACATACCCTCACGCACATCATCAGCCACCTCAGTCAAGGCAGTCACAGTGCTATGCCCAGGGCGGAAACCAGATTGGAAAGGACTAAGTAACTGGTTGGTATTGACAAACACATTAAGCTGGTGTAGGACAAGGCGTTCGAGGACTTTGGAGAGAAATGGGAGAATAGAAATAGGTCTAAAATGAGAGGGCAAAGAAGGGTTTGAAGTTTTAGGAATAGGGATAACTACAGCCTGACGCCAGCAACTCGGAAAAGTACCGGTGTCAAGCGAAAAGTTGAAAATGTGACAAAGAATGGGAATGACACCAGCAATGCAAAGATGAATCATGCGCCGGCCAATTCCGTCAACTCCCTCCGCGTTGGACTTGATAGCCATTATGTTTTTTTCAACTTCCCGCTCAAACACCGGCCTAAACGAAAAGGCAGAATGTTGCAAAGAAGGAGTGGAGGAAAGGGATTGCAGCGTGGCTTGTTTAATGTGGTGGGGAATAGAGGAAGGCGACGTGAAATGGCAGTTCAGGGAATCAGGATTAAGGTTGTGAGGAATACTTGACTTCGGCTTACCAAGACCAAGTGAGTTGAGGAAAGACCACACCTTGGAAGGATCACCATTAGCGACTGACGCATGAATGTGACGACGCTGCGCATCCCTGCACATCCTACTACAGCGATTACGAAGCTCCTTATATCGACAGCGGGTCACATCTGAAGGGCAATTACGGTATTTAACCTTAGCCACATTACGCCTCAGCATCATGACCTTAATTTCGGCAGTAAGCCAAGGAGCGGGAAGATGCTTAAGTCGAATAGGCCGAAGCGGTGCATGGATGTCGAAGAGTTGGATAAGGAGCGAGTTAAATATTTCCAACTTCAAATCGATAGTTGGAGCCTCCAGTACCGCATCCCAGTCAATGCCCCTGAGATCAGCCAAAAAGCGCTCACCATCAATATTTTTAAAATTACGCTGCATGACCACCCGGCGCTTAAGCTTAGGACAACGGACTTTATATGAAAGAAAGATAAGGTCGTGATAGGAGAAGGCTTCGGCAGGAAGTTGTCCATGGGAACTGACGTGGTCCGTGGAGGAAACAATGGCGAGATCCAACAAGGACGGCTGACAACCAGGGAAGTGATGAGTTGAGGAGGACGGGAGAATGTCAAGATTAAGGGAATCCACAATTGAGCACAGACGGGAAGAACGAGAATCCTGCTTGAGTAAGCATGTGTTAAAGTCGCCCATTATAATAGTGTGATCAACTGTGGGAACCAGATTTTCCAATAGGGACTCGAATTTGGCAAAATAGTCAATGTGGAGATTTGGACTATAGAACACCCCTAAAAGAAACTTAAGGTGACCAAGGAGGACTTCAATAAAAATATATTCAGACGACTGAGAATACAAAGAAGGAGATTTATGTAAAATGTTAAAGGAGAAGTGACTACGAAGATATATGGCCACACCACCGCCGCCCTTGCCAGTTCTGTCGTTACGGATAAGATGGAATCCAGGAAGGGAGTACGATGTGGATGGAAGACAAGGTTTCAAGAACGTCTCCGAAACAAGGATTGCGTGAACGTTACGGTTGTTGGAGAAGGTTGCAACTAAATCAGTATAGTGTGCAGGGACACTTTGCCCATTTATATGGACAACATTAAAGTTCTTCGGATTAACTGAAAACTCGGACTCAATAAGTGAATCCAGGGGTTGGGTTGCGCTGTGAAAACTACAATTGGAAGATGCTGAAAGATAATTCGAGCCGTCATCACTGAGAGAGTCATCGCCATCATTGTACAAAGTTTGCAACATTGTATGTAAATAATAAATAAAAAATATAAACAAGCTAGACCACGTTTATTAATTACTTGGTGACTAATCTACAGCCAAAGTAAACTATGATTATAATGGGGTAGTAGACTGATTAGCATAGATCGGAATAGGTAGAGTTTTTTCATGTAGTTTTGCAACGTTTGCATAGCATAAATATGCTCATATAGATTTTGCTATTTCCGGTATCCGGTAAACTTAATACATTTATTTATATATATATAATATTATATATATATTATATATATATATATATATATATAATATTTTCACTTCTTCGCTTTAACAGCCTATTAATGCCCCCACTGCTGGGGTACAGGCCTTCCCTATGGATGGACACAGAATATATAGGTATAGGGAGACTAGGCCATAACCCACCACGCGGGCTCAATGTGGATTGGTGGGGATTAACGACTGCTAATGCAGCCGGGACCAACAGCTTAACGTGCCTTCCGAAGCACGTAGGAACTCGATTTAATAAATTTTTGGACACCCATCCAATGACCAACCATTGCGAAAGTTGCTTAACCACCACAATCGCACCCGCAGGCGCTAACCATCTGCGCCAACGAAATTGTACTAAGACCAGTGCAAGATAGGCATGCAAATAGTGAAAATTAAATAAAAAGAAATTCTCTTATAGAAACGCTAATTTCAAGTTTGCATTATATACCTGCGCTTCACTATCTAATTTCTTCATAGTAACCGCGAAAGCAAGTGCAGTACCTGTTGCATTGTACTTGCTTTAGCAAATCAGTTGTATGTTAAAATTGTAACGTACACTTCCAAACAATAAAAAATAACTGTTTGAAAAGTGTTTCTTTTCAGTGTGTGTAATCTAAAAATCATATAAACACGAAAATTTAATCTTACATTCCAGATTCCGGAAGCTTATCCATACTTCGATAACGTTATGATGCAAGTACTACAAAAAACTCTACCTATTCCGATCAATGCTGATTAGTCAATAGAGGATTTTTTTAGCAACTGTTAAAACGATTTTGTTTAATAGAAATTGTATGGGAATCGCAAACTATGACGTCACTATTTTGTTCTCTCATTTGAGTGTTTATCTATTTATTTATTTATTTATTAATTTATTTATAGAAACCAACAGCTTATTACAATGTATGTTTATTCTACTGATAATTACAATAAGTAAAGCCAATTACAGGTTTCTGCATTTACATTTTTTTTTATCCTTTATAATGAGAAGGTCACAGAAGTTAGGTATATTAGTAACTATAAAATGTGTAGCTATTATTAAGAATAGCCTCTGTGTAAGAAAGGACCTGTATTTTAATACATTATAAATCACAATCTTTGTATACAGGGTCAATCCAAGTCTTATCCATCGGGACGTCGTATTCGTCTACACAGATACTAATTAACTAAACGAAAGAATGTAAGGTAGCTGATAATAAAACCTCTCAAGAAAAAGTATGCAATAAAAATTCTAATGAAGCCCGCTCACGGATGCTAATTTAGATGTAGAATCTTGTTTTAGAAGTCAAGGTAACTGTTGTCTTATATACAGGAAAAGGAATCCGAGTTAATCAAGAAGGTAATCGAAATGCTAATAGATTTTCAGCAAATTCTACGAAATTTTTCGGAAAACCAAATTTGAAATAAACTAATTTAGTTGTAAGAGCTAGTTTAAAAGTAAATAAATTGGTCGTCTGGTATCTAGGAGAAAGGAATCTAAGTTAATCCAGCAGGTAATTGAAAGTTTAATTGATAATTTGCTGTTAGAAAAACCAATAATTAAAGGAAAAAAGCCGTATTTAAATCACAGGGAGTGAATAAACCCTCCAGAAAATCATAACTGTGTAAATACTCGTACAATGATTTCTATCTTTAAAGATTTAGATTTCTTGTGATGGGCTGTGAAAGACTTGTCTCTTCAAGTACTCGTGGTCCCGCTCGGCCGTTGGCGAGTATCGAGCAGTTTGGTGGGTCGGTCACATCCCATGTGATCAACTCCACACACCTCCCGGGTTCTAGAAACAACAAGGTAGACATGTTTCGGATACGTATTCTGCTCGTTAAAAAAAAGCTTTCTTGCGACCGGGTACTCGATATCTATTCGATTCAAGAGCTGACTGATTTATGCTAATTGCTCTTACGCTATTGCACTTTTACGCTTAATCTATAACGCATTTAAGCTTAAACATTACTGTTACGCTTAAATTATATTACAAATAAGGTGATTATTTGTAATATAATTTACTAAAAACTCTGCTGTAATTTGAAGTGGCGTTAACGTTCGGTCGAACCTTAGAAAACTTTATGACACAAATCTAAAGCAAATTCATGCGTTTGCAACGATTTGTCATGAAATACTGTCACAAGACCACTGGTAGTCTCGTGGTACTCCTCTCTGCGCAACATTTCCCTGTCTTTCCTACACGTATATGTTATGGGTACAAATTGACCCATAGCTAGCGAGAGGCAGCCCTGAACAATCGGGTCGAAAGGGACTCGTTAGCCTAGGGGCAAGTTTCGGGGCTAATAGTAATGCAGACCAAAGATACAGCGGCAACATTTACAGGTATTCGAGTATTCAGGTGATAATCTAATGCGCATTCATGAGTTGGTTATGATTTGTCATGAATGGACTAAAATATCGTAATGATCTAGCTGTAATCATTTGTATGTTATAATTATATTATAGTACTTATTATTCAAATAAAAGTTCAACTTCAAGTACATAACAGACCTGCTTAATGTAGGACATTCTCGTGCCTTTTCTACACATGTACTAGTATATGAGTGGTGCAAATTGACCCATAGGCAGCAAGAGGTAGCGAGAGGCAGCCCTGAACAATCAGGTCGAGAGTAGCTCGTTAGCCAAGGGGCAAGTTCCGGGGTCCGTAATAATGCAGAGCGGAGATACCGCGGTAACTCGGCTAGGGGCGGCAGCGACATTCCTGCGGATTGTATTGACCGTTTTAGGTATTTCAACGTGGCGCTACTTTGATGAAAAATTATATAACTACATAATCAGTTTTTGGATTATTTTAAATTCTTTAATCGGTATTCAGAGACTAGACCCTACGATTGTTTACAATTTGCGAGACAGCTCTTCCAACTGAGACATGAGCTTCTCTTTTTTTCTTTTAAGTAACATGCCATCTTACGCGTTTATGGGGGCCAGGGGCGAGTCTGGGTAATGTGGGACTCTTCTCCCTACTTCCACTGTTTAACTTAGAGAAGTTCGGCAGGGTGAGACCTATTCATTAAAAGCCTAATACCATCTCTTCCTGCCACTCGGCTCGAGACCACGAACTACTTTCATTGGTTACCATGTGGCATTTCTTTTTCAATTCTTTCTTTTGTTATGGGCTGGAAAAAGAACGACTTCTTCACAGTTTTTTGACGGTTTTGGACGCTGACGCTGCTGCTATGTATAGCACACAAAACAAGCTATAGAAAAACTCTTCAGGTAAACAAATATTTCCTTAGCTGTAACATTTTTTTCAAGTTTACGGAACGAACAACATATTTAAATTGTTTTTTTATATTTTTTAATTTTATAAAGATAGTAGAGACAGTATCCAGAGAACAAAAAAGATTTTCTTTTTCAATAAATAACTTTTTGCAAAATGTTTTTGTTTTGTATATATAATTTTTAGCGCAAATTTTGTTGCGAACAAATTACAAAATCACAAATGTTGAAAAAACATTTTTATGGTTATGGTACCTATATCAGAAGGGTGCAGGTTTAAATCCTGCTCGTAGAATTTTTTTCAACATTTTTGTTTTTTTAATTTTTTGCAACTTAGGACCATTTCTGATATTATTTTAGCTACTGCTACTACCTTATAAATGTTTTATTAGCACTACTGTTTCCTGTGTCTGCACTGTGCACTGTGCTGTGTAATAATAATGGTCCGTTTGCATTAGAGCGTCTCGTTTGAAAGTCGGAACGACTGAGCAATCGACGTTCGCTAGAACTTTGCATTAACTACAACGTTTGAGCGATTGGGAATAAAATTTATGATAGGTTGAGTTTAAATTCATTTTTTTTTTTTACTTTTTATTTTTAAGTGCAGCGCCGCAGCGGAACAAGTCCTAGTTGGCCTTCACACATTTTCATGTTTCCTTATATTATTATTATTTTTTTTTAACATGTTTTCTTATTCATTGTAGGTACCTATATCTTTCTATAATGTCTGTGTGATCGTCAATAAATAATTTATTATTCTTATTAAGTGCTAATTACTGCAGGCATTTAATTTATGCGGGTAGGCATTTAATTTTTTCACTGTATTTTATAAATATTTAATTCATTTTTGATTATAATAAGCAATTATGGTTACATATATATAATTTTAAGCCAATTTTGATGCGAACAAATTACAATTTAAAAGTTTTTCAATACTTTGGTTTTTCAAATTTTAATAAGCAATTTTATGTTTATAAATACTCATGTTTATACAGGCGATGTTTTATTATAAGCGAAATGCTCGTATCTCATCATCTCAGCCAAAAGACGTTCACTGCTGGACAAAGGCCTCCCCAAGGACCTCCACAACGACCGGTTTTGTGCTGCTCGCATCCAGCGGCTTCCTGCGACCTTCATCAGATCGTCGGTCCACCTTGTTGGAGGCCTGCCCACACTGCGCTTTCCTAGACGCAAGACTATTCGTCCATAGGCTCGTGTCTATTTAGGTTTAAAATATATATATACTCTCACTTCTTTTTCCCGGAAAGGGGTAGACAGATCATAACATCACCAAATTTGTGTAAACTCGCTTTAGTGACTTTGTCGCTGCATTCAGCATAATCAAAGTAGGGCTCTAAGGTGAATTAGATAACTTCAGTAATAGGCTCTCTCTTGCTAACTGATCACCTGATGAGCGAGCATTTTCGAGCCCTTGTCCTTTAGTCGGCTCTTACGACATGCACAAGAAGTAACACACGTACACACACCCACTCACTCACAACAAACAAACACACACCTATTATTTTTATCATTAATTTTGTTTTGTCTTATTTTCATATTTCATTACTTACATATTAAATTTAGTCAAGTTTAATTTTGATAGTCCATTGTCTGACGAAAGTCGCGTAAACAGCCTCTGACAACGTGTGACAATAGATTGTCTACAAGACAGGCCTAGCCTTGGTAGAGATCTCTGTAACTGCATTAAATTGGAAGCGTTAGTCGATACAACCTTAGCATGTATTAACTTCAATTGTAATTTGAAAACACTTTATGTCATTGTATATTAATGTTGTTAAATAAACTTTTTTTTTTTTACGTAAGTCAGCTGATACTTATTTTTACGTCCCAAACCAGCATGGGTGTAAGTTTAAGAATTTTAGTTTTGCATAACAATAACACATTCCCTGTGACAAACTTTAGATGATGTAAATGACTTTAATGATATTGCAAGAATAACTTCAAATGCTTCATCATCATCATCAGCTCATTTTTATATCCCACTGCTGGGGCACGAGCCTTCCCTATGGATGGATGGAGAACGGGCCATAAACCACCACGCGGGCCCAGTGCGGATTGGTAGTTGTT
This sequence comes from Eudonia lacustrata, assembly GCA_947562085.1. Classification (NCBI taxonomy): domain Eukaryota; kingdom Metazoa; phylum Arthropoda; class Insecta; order Lepidoptera; family Crambidae; genus Eudonia; species Eudonia lacustrata. The sequence goes on along the minus strand of OX387329.1, from coordinate 9,127,123 downwards.
AACGACTGCTAATGCAGTCGGGACCAACGGCTTTACGTGCCTTCCGAAGCACGGAGGAGCTCGAGATGATAAATTTTTGGTCACCCATCCGTTGACCGGCCTTTGCGAAAGTTGCTTAACCTCAGTACACGTAGGCCGGGCACGTTAACCACTGCGCTATCGAGCTCCTCAAACGTCAAATGTATAAAAAACGAAAAACAAAACAAATACAAATCATCGTAACAGGGTAACTAAAAATTGTTACTCTGTTTTTTCTATTTTCAAAAAGATGTCTTCGATTCTTATTAAACTTCACCTTTAAATGCAAAATTAACTTGATATATTACTTGTTTTTTCTATATATTTGGCCGTTGGCGCCGCAGCATGGTGTGCCGTTTATAACCTTTACAGAAATAATAATAAAAAAAAACTTGGTTGTTTCTCAAACCTTTCCGACCGATCTACCCGAACATTTTTTAAGGCTCAGCATCATGAGATTGTGTCGCCATACCTTTCTAGATTCTCCAAGGTGCTCGATTCAGGTATCGAGAGACCAGAGGTAACACTGTAACTTCAATAAAGGATAATCGTCTTTAATCCGCCAAACGTATAGTATCTACGATATATCGTGCAATGTTCGACCTTACAGCCGCAGTAATAAAGGCAATCACATATTGTTGTTTCGAATGGAAAACGGCACGAAAAAGGGAATAGTGAGTAGCCGGGGGAATGTCCCTTATGATTTGATTGGAGGCTTTTGTTTTGTAGTATGTAACACCTGTTTTTACGTTCGAACGCGCGGGGAGTTTGTGGCCAAAAATAGCATGGCGAATTGGATTTACGTATCGCCCTTTAAAAACAATGTTACTTTCGGCTTTATTCGTCCGTATGATATTGGGTGGTTATGCTTTTAACATTTCGGTTTTGAAGGTACGTTTTTGTATCAAGTTTTAAATACAGCTGTGGGCTTGGTTATCACATACATCACTAGAAGCTTGAAAAAGCAAGAACTTTGTAATTGCAATAATGGTCGGGAACATAAAAGGTATATATGTCTCTGTCTACTGCCTATTTCAACAATGGCCTTTTAGCTTTAGGTAAAGCCTAAGCTCTGCTAAGCTTTTACTCCTACAAGCGTGACCTTACATGTTGTAGGGGCTACCTTAACCTTAGGGGATTTTGGCAAAATATAATAAAACACACCTAAGGCCTCTGTCACAAGCACGAGCGTATTGCAATGCGGCGAGCGGAGTTATACTACGGTAGTCATAGTAAACGGTAATAGAAAGAACGCAGTGTACTAGAAATCAGATCACTGCGTCGCAAGAGTGCTGTGGCCGAGCGGTAAAGATATCCTGGAAATATTTATTTTTAATGGATCGCGAAATTTGAAAGGTTACAATTAGATTTTAAACATTACATAACAGTGAAAGAACAGTGTTCAATGGCTCTCTTACGCTCATTGCAAGGTTAAATTCGTAGTTATTAAGTTTTTTATTAAGTTCTAGGTTAGGAAACTTTGTGCAAAGTTTATTGTGTTTTGTTACATAAAAAGTCCGTAAAAAGTTGGTTAGTGTTCCATTTATTACGTTTTTTTTATTTCTTTATTTTGTGAACTTCTCATTACAAAGAATTATATTGTCAACGCAGAAACCTGTAATTGGCTTTACTTATAGTAATTGTTAGTAGAATAAGTATACATTGCAGTAAGCTGTTGGTTTCTATAAATAGCTAACCAAATAAATAAATACATAACATTTTACTAACACTTTTATTAGGATATAGTAAATGCAATTATTTATACATTATGTAAAAAAATGCGTGCATGAATAATTCATTCAATTCCGTCATTGGGCACTGTTATTACCAGGTATCAATCAACCTTTTTTATGTAGGAAACATATTCGCATTTATCATTCTAAATCCAAGTCGCGTGAACTGTATTATGGACACAAATGATAGGAGCTGAGCGATTTAACAAATAGCGGAATTTATTAGAATTTATATTAAAGTCTATGTTTTTCGCGTTGGTTATGTGAATTTTTTTGTTGAATTTTATATTTATAATTATTTTTGACAGTTGAGTGTTTATTAAATATTGCGGTATACAGGTAAGATGGTGGTAGTACAGAAAACGAGCTATACCATCATTGATCGCAATATACCATCAACAAAACTCATTATTATTCAGTTAATATCTTAATGATTTGATCAAACCTACCAAAGTAGAACATTTTTGTCAATTTTAATACAATATTTTATATGCACATCTATTGTTTATCGGATGTCAAACAAAACTGTCGTTAACATAAAATTAACTTTTTGTAAATTTTTTAGGATTAGGTATTTTGATAGCTTTTTTAATTTCATTTTGTCGCTGACTGTCAGCGTTATAAATTATTACAATAACCCTAAACTCGTTCGACTACTGACGACGCAGCGCGCAGGATTAAATGTATGGTCTTTATATTATAGATCCATCCTCTCTTTACTTGGGCCATACCGATTATTCTCATATTTATCAAAATGTTTGTGTTTGCCAGACAATAAATTTCTTTCGGTACATGTGACCATAATGTCCAAACGATCGGGATAAGCTGATGAATAGCTCAATTCTATTGTTATATTTCATTTGTGTATTATTTGTAAATGGTTGGAACTTACCACTTTTTAATTTATTTATTGAGACAACAACATCCATACTTAATTTCTAATTTGACAATCTGACTAAGACTCAACATATTCGGCTAAAAAGTTGTCCACAGAAAAATAATAACAAAACTGCCCATAGAGGCAACCAGATATATTATGCTAGGCTTACGTTTCAATTATCCTAATAAAAGCAAACCGTCACTAGCAGTATTGAATGTTAAGGCAACCATAATAGTACGTAGCTTAATAATATATTATTTCACATATATAATTGAACTGAAACAAATAACTAAAATGACCATAAATATGTAAATTTAGATGTTAATTTAGATTTTAGATATAACACAATACATTTACATCATCAACAGCTCAAACTTCCTAAAACTTTGAAAATGGTAAAGTAAGTAGTAAAATAAATAGCCTAAATACTGACCCACTGCTGGGCACATCATTGAAATCAAGTCATTGCTACAATTGATGGATATTAGCTTAATCACCACGCTTGCCAAATGCGGGTTGGTGATCACTGATCACAAATCCGGGTTAGGCATTGAAAAATCCGAAACGCACTTTGCTCGACTTAGGAATTCAACTTAAGACCTTCGGGTATCGGGCCGAGGCTTTGCCACTCGGGCAACGAGGTGCGACTCGCGAAAATAATAAAGCAAAGCATATTTTAATTTAATTTTACTACGGGAAAGCACATGTCGCTCGGCAACTTCAATTACCGAGGAACTGGCTATCTTATATCTAACTAACGGAACGCAACAATGCAACTTACATTGTTGTTATGCGAGTTAGATAAAATCGAAGTAGCTATCTATGCGGAATATCCTTATTCTTTTAAAAATAACTTTTCTAAAAAGCTTACATGCTTGTGTTAGATTCAGATTCCGCTTTAAATTCTTTAATTGCGTTTTGTGAGTACAATAAAAAGATGAACAAATGGTACAGGTCCTTTCATATTTTACCCTCATTGGATGTGCAAATATACTTAGTAATTAATTGGAAATAAATTAAAATAGAAAATTTCATAATGTGGAATGGCAAACTAAAAATTAATTAAATGTAAATAATATAAATCAAAGTATCAAATTAAAACAATAATAAAACCAACGAAATAATTAACAACAATGATAAAAAAAAATAAAAAAAATAATGAATTAAAATAAAAATCAAAAACAAAAAATAAAAAATAAAAAATTACATTTATTGACCAATAGTTCGGTGTCTTTTTTCTTGAAATGCAGTTTGTTAAGCTACTTGATATTGTCTGGCATTTTATTATGAACTAGAGGTGCTAAATGCAGTACCTTTTTTGAAAGAGAGCTGTTATAGGTTCTCATCAGTAGTCTAACAGAGCCATGTTTTTTTTTGTTATTAAACTTTCATATGTATCGATGGCCCAGTGGCAAAGCGATCATCCTAAAATCCGAGGGTCCTAGATGCAATTACCAGCTTGGTGTGCTTCGATGCATAACTCGGGTTAACGATCACCAACCCGCATCTGGAATTCATGGTGAATCAACAAACATTCCTCAATTGTAGTGGTGACGTCTGTTGCGTGTTCACTTTAATATATTTGTACTTTGGCTTTGAAAGGACAAGACCGGTGCCGGTGGAAACGCGCGTAGGCGTGTAGTTCTCGCTACGATGGATGTTACGATGCTACGACGCGACGCTACGGCGGACGCGGACGCTACGATGCTACGATCCTACGGCTGCGAGCTATTTGATGACGGCCGCGGCCCTTTCTCACTTATCGGGAGTCGCGTCCGATAAAATGTCGGGTGCTCTTGGCGAAACGTTTTGTATGAAGGAAAGGTAATGGCGCCAGTGTACGACAGCGACCAGTAATTGACATTATTTTCCTTTGTTCATTAAAAATAGGGGCCAGCAACTGGTTTTAGTATTTAGCAACAATTAAATACCAACCACCTCCTTCATAGCTGTCATCCCGTAGAATTTTAAGGGCGACCAATGTTATATTTTTGCGATGAAAATTGTGTCGAACACGTGTGTTCTCAGTAGTGCCAGTGGAGTAGTCCTATGATGGACTACTGGCATTTTCCCCCCAGAGGTTCAGGAACCATTTGGCCTACATTGTCAATCCGGCTTTGTTTGTTTTTCAAAATCTTAAAAAAAGGGTTTATATCTAGGTACTTACGGACTATGAAATTAAATACATAGGTACCTACTACTAACAGTTTTAACGAATTTAGTTTGTTTGCTATTATCAGTAAACAGGGTTTCCGCCAACATTTAAGTTTTTATTAAGGAAACTATATTATAAATAACTATATATAAACTATGTGTTCTATGCGTCTGAGTATCACACGGGACTACTGGGAATTGAAATCCCAATAGTCCAGTCAGTGGAACCTCTGGGATTAAAATTACTAGTAGTCCAGTTAATGGAACCTTTTAGAAAAAAAATACCAGTAGTCCCATCATGAGACTACTCTACAGGGACTAGTCGCGATACACGGAAACTGGTCTTAAAGAGTCGAACACTGATGCCACTACGCTATATTTTGTTCTGTGATCGGTATTTTATTGGCTCCGTCAGTCATTGTCGGTTTTTATAACGCGCACGATCGCAAATCGTATCGAATTTCTCTCGAGTACGACTTAGCATGACGCTGCCCACATTTGTGGGTAAGCTTCTCATAGAATGTCAAAAGTTAACTCCAGTTTTGATCGGGCACAAAATCCAACAAGTCTTAGTGTGAATAGAAATGGTAACATCAATTTAAAATACGGATACGACACCCGACAAATAGGAACCGGCTATGAATCAACGCAATGTCGCTACGGAGGATGATATAACATTTTTTTAAATAATATTTTCCGTCCTATATTTCGTATACGTATTACATTAATTTACTTATCATCGACGCGACGAGTTTGCACTTAGGGATTTTAAGAGGTTTTTCTTTCAGTGACATCGATCATAATTTGACGGAGTAGGCGCCATCCATCAGGAATGGCGACAGGCCTAATGAGCCTTGATATCAGTGTTCCCTATCGGTGCGACGTTGTTTCACGCTTTTGTTCAACGAAAAATTGAACGAAGATACGCTGCGTAAGAGCTTTTTTATTCTGTTTCCATTTTTTTTGAGGACGTTCCAACCATCCAGTACTTTATAAACAGAAAGAGAAATATGACCACAAACATGTTTGTTTAATTCAAAATATAGCTTTCAGCTTTTCTTCGACGACAGTAAATATTAAATAATAATAAATATTTTTGCAATCCTATTTAAACTTTAATCTAAAGATTTAAGGTTTATAATGAACTGAAGTTGTTGATGCTATGTAAAGTTTTTGCACATTTAAATATAAAATTTATGTGCAAACAAGGCCACTCTCGGCATGCATTTTTGGTATTAAAAGTAAAATGTGAAGCACCGAGAAATCTCATTTATTTTTTGTATAGTATGCATGTGTGCTACCAACATGTGTGTGTTGTTAATAAATGCTTATCTTTCATAATTTCTTTCTTTCTTTCATTATCAACAAATAAATTAATACCATCATCATCTCAGCTCATTAAGTCCCCACTGCTGGGGCTAGAGCTTTTTATGGTACCCTCTACTTGATGTGGGCCTACCATTCCACATGCCACATACGTCTGTCTTATGCTGTGCTAAGCCAGAAACTAGTTGCTTCTGACTTATGTCATGTCATTGAACAAACACTCACATAATCCTACTAATATTATATAAACGCGAAAGTTTGTAAGTATGGATGGATGTTTGTTACTCTTTCACGCAAAAACTACTGAATGGATTTGGATGAAATTTGGCAACCAGATAGTTTATAACCTAGAATAATACATAGGATACTTTTTATTCAGATATTCCCACGGGAACAGGAACCACGCGGGTGAAACCGCGAGCGGCCGCTAGTTTAAAAATAAAAGCTTGTAATGAATTGTTTTCCAGAGCTGGCCTTAACCATCACAGAGGCGGTTAAAACCGGGGAGCTGCGTGAGCTCTGATAGCACGACGTTGACGACCTCCTTGGTCGAGTGACTTGCACACCGGTTTTCATGGTGTCGCCATCTCTGAGGTCCCCGATCGGATCAATTTAGAAATACCTGTTTTTCTAAATTGTTTCGGGTCTGGGTGTTCTCTATATATAATATGTATGTATACACTTTTAAACTTTCGCGTTCCATAGTTAAACAAATTTAAACGGGGATTAACTCGAACTAATTAGCAAAAAGGTATCATACCTTCTATATACCCGACGTTTCGACCGAGATACAACGGCCGTGGTCACGGGCTGACACCTGTAAGTCAGCCAGTTAGTTTGCGTTAATCTCCGTTTAAATTTGTTTATTACCTAAGTATGTATTTAAGTATATCCGTTGTCTAGTTAACCATTTCTCGAGTTACTAAAGGAAGCTTTTCTTGGGGCTAGATAATTAGTGGGAGTGTGGGAAACATTTATTTATTAATTCATTTACGACAGTTATAGGCTATTTAGTAAGTAGCCTATAACTGTCCCACTACTAGGCCAAAGCTTCCATCATTGAAATCAAGTCATCGCTACAATTGATAGGTATTAGCTTAATCACCACGCTTGCCTAATGCGAGTTGGTGATCACAAACCCGGGCTTTGCATCGAAAAATCTGAAACACTTTGCTTGACCTGGAAATTGAACCCGGGACCTTCGGGTATCGGGTCGCGCGTCCACCAAGCCGTTTGATGAGATTGATGATTGAGATTGAGATGAGACAAGACATTTAAGAGCGTTTACGCCGTACACTAGCGCCGCCAATGAAAAAAAAACATATCTAGTAATTAGAGATAGAAAATCAAATTATGCTCAACAAACTATTTGAATGAAGTAATGAACATCTGACATGTTATGGTTTAGTTAAATAAGACGTTACAGCAAAAAACGGCCACTTTTAACTATAATGTCGTATTTAACTAAACCATAACATGTCAGATGTTCAGTAGGTGACGTAAAAATGCTAAATTACTTCATTTAAATAGTTTGTTGAATAATTTGATTTTTTATCTCTAATTACTAGATATGTTTTTTTTCATTGACGGTGCTAGTGTGGGGGGTAAACGCTCTTAAGTATTAATCACAAGATGACATTTTAACACAATTGATGAACACAGCTCATAAGTTACGTCATTAGAGACGATGTACCTACGTTTTCGTTATCAGTTTAGGACGAACAAATGCCAACGTATCGTTTATCAAACAAGTTAGGTCCTACACCCACAGTCTGTCGCCATTGTCCTACTGAGACCTTAAAAAAAATAACATATCACCATCAGTGTTGCATAGGTCATTAGGCTCGCATCACACGACCGTTTGATTGATGGCCGTTATACTTCGCGGCAATTTTGATTGATCGTCACACAAGCCCGAGGGATTCCTTAGAATAGGATGCATCAAATTAGGTAGGCTTTAGATCGGCGGATGTCAAGTCGACTGGAAAACTTTGCTTGTTTCAAAAGAGGTTTGATTGCGATAAAAACTGTTTACTGTTTAATAAGTCCGTAATAGGACATCTTGGCGGGACATTAGAAACATGTTTGGAGTTTTGTAATATTTTCTAAAGAATGAGTTTTATCGAATATACCTACTTGTAAATGTGAAATAATAGTAATAGCAAAGAACAAAACAATGCAACGTCACTTTTCAAATTCTGTCAAGAAGTGAGAAAGACATCGCGTGAGATCTCGCGAGATCGTGAGATCGTGAGCTCGTGAGATCGTGAGATCGCGGGACATCTCAGTGAAACCACACGTATATACTGATTTCCAAGCACTAATCATTTCTATTATCACTCTTTAACATTTTTATCAATCAAACAGAGAAAATAAAAAAAACCCTATGTCAAAAACGAAATGTTCTAACGGACGACGTTATTAATTAATTATTTTAAAAAAACCCGTAATTTGCTATTTAATTGTTTAATGATACTCTTGTTAACATTGTCAAACTATAGATATGCTTTGGATTTCATCGTCATCATCATCATTATCTTGTCGAAAAAAATTGTTTTAGGTCTCGCTAGCTAGATTTTCGATACAAAAAATATGATCACATCTCACAATATAGGTCCGAGCTAAAATGGCTGCCCACTCGCCAGGCGGAGACGTGTACGAGTCCTGACGACACTATTTTCACTACTTAATTCTCCAAATGCTCCTCCCTCTTATCTCACTCCTCATTTTTTACATGAGAATAAATGGGTACTTTTAAAGAGTTCTCTTTTCTTGTTTTATTCCAGAACTTGGAAGCGCATGGCCTTTATTTCTCCTGATGTGTTTTAATATTTATTAAGTGACGATAAGGACGATGGTGATGGCGCACTTCACGCGGAACTCTCAACTGCACACACTCTTATATGTTTCCTCTCATTAAAGGAATCTCCGATCTACAAATAATCTTCTCCTTCTCTGTCCTTCCCATACTGGCTTTGTACACCCCTCCTTCCATACTCAGTCCATTCTCCTATGGAATGCGCTACCTCTTGAAATCAGGATGACTACGCGTCGTGACGCTTTAAAAAGAAAGTCAGTATGCTCTTTTTTGATAAAACCTTGGCAGAATCAACTCAGTAACGTACTATTTATAAATTATGTATTATACGTTTATTTTTTTAGTATATTTGTTGTTGTAAAAGTAGTTTATGTAAATTTTTAATTTTTTTTATATGTAGGTATATATTGTGCGTTTTATAAGAATATTATTTTTATTTCTAAAATTGTTGTCTTTACCCAATTGCACCTACCATGTTATTTCTGCACCACTCTGTGGTTGACTGGTAGAGAATGCCTCAGACATTAAGTCCGCCATGTAATGTATGTTGCAATAAATAAATAAATACAAAACTCAGGTTTGTGTTCACCAACCCGCATTTAGGAACGGTTGGTTGGTTGGGAGTTTGGGATTCTTTGTAGCAGTGGCGTATATGCTTAGATTAATTACTACTTTACATAGGTATATTATCTCGAGTCAGTGCATTATTAGGATTATTATGCAATTCAACTGAAGATTTAGGTCAATTGTTTTACAGTCACAGGACTAACTATTAACTGTATTTAGTTGCCGTAGTTAAGTGCTAAACCGAAGTTTGGTAACTGCTAGTTATACTGTATATAGCGAGGACGAGACAGTCGAATTGAAGGTAGTTAATAGGGCACTTTCTATTGGCTAATAAAGATGCTTACGAGAATAAATGGTTACTTTGTAAAGAGTTCTTTCTCTTTTCTTGTTTTATTCCAGAACTTGGAATGGACTCCTGATGTCTTTTAATACTTCTTAAGTGACGATAAGGACGATGGTGAAGGCGCACTTCACGCGGAACCCTCAACTGCACACATGACTCTTATCACTTTAATCGTTTCACCTCCGATCTTACAATTAATATGATTAATTTAATTTATTTTTTTAGCTCTCTCCATCCGACTGGTTGTCTGGAAGAAATCGCTATAAAGCTGTAAGACCACCAAATTTTAACTTGTTTTTTCTTTGGTCATGCTTATGTTTTTTAGTGTTGCAATATAAGTATTAAATATCTATCTGTCTATGTAACTACTAAAGAACGGTTACCTCATTTCTAACTGTCGGAACAAAACAAGGCTACTGATATAGACAAGATGGTGGTAGCTAGAAATCACCCGCTGGAAATCGAACCCGATACTAATGGGTTTGAGTTCAGACCAATGGTTTAAACACTAGTTGCCACGGCGGCTGTTGAGGTAGACTGGTAATTTCTTCATCAGCCTAAAAAACATGGACTATAGCCGATTGATGGCGGTTGGCTGCCGATTGATGGTAGTTTTCTTACAAATTAAGCCATTTCCGCAAAGGATGGGTGATCAAATTAAAGTTTCTTATAAGCACCCGCTCTTTGGATTGCACTTTTTGCTGTTGGAACTTATTGCTGCAAAGTAACACGTCATGAAAACCCACTAAATCTTATTGGACCAGCGTTTTCGGTCCAATCTCTTCACATTGTGTTCATGAATGAGCAAGACCTGAATCTAGGAGTTGGACGATTGAGACTGATGATGATTTCGTGAAAGACGGGTGTCGTGCTGTTTAGTGGTTAGGTCACATCCTATTTTGTGATCAACCCCACACGCCTCCCGGGTCCTAGCAACAACCCAGTCGAGAGGGCTCGGATGCGAACTCTGCTCATTAATAAAGGCTATAATTATTGTTAAATGTAATTAATATTATAGAAAACCCTTGACATTTTTTTTTATTAAGCTTGAAATATTTTTTTGGTTTCAGGTAAAGTTTGGCGGAAGTTCAAAGCTACGAATGCCGACTGCGCCCTAAGTAAGTTGCTTTATTGGTTCTCCAGTTTCAGTGGACATTTTTCTTTTTATCTTATTACCAGGAAGAATCTTTATTAACAGCCAGCTTTAATAGAAAATTCTCATCGTATAACTTTAAAAACGTATGATCTTTATACACCGTTATTTGTTTTTATTTACAGATATTTTTTTAACTTTCCCATACAAACCATGCTCGGTCAATAGAGGCTTTGTATAGAAAAGTTAAAAAAAATATCTCGTTTTTGGCCTATGTTTCTTGGGGAAAGTTGTTCTGTTTCATGGTCTGATCTACCCACCTGCGGGTCCAAAACCAATAAAAAATAACGGTGTTTAAGTATCTACTAGTAGTTACTAGTAGTTACATACGACTAGTATTTAAATATATACATTGCATCTTGTTAAACGATACATCAGAAATGGTTTTTTACAAGCTTTTATTTAGTTTCAGCTGTCCCGATGTTTGTTTGTTTGTCTGTAATCAAATCTTGATTTTTTTTTTTTTTTATAAATAAAAGCTTGTTACATTGTGATTGAAAAAGAAAAACAATGAAAGTGTAATAATATGCTAAATGTTCTATTAATGTTCCACCAAAATGTAACACGCTTTTATTTATAAAAAAAATTGGGTCTGTGATAAAAACGCAAGAATTTTCAAATTAAATTATTTTTAACTTTTTTGTTTTTTTTATTAACAAGTAATAAAAGCTTAAAAAAGGTTTTTTTCTTTAAATTTAATTTTATCTTAGAGTTGTCTTGGTAAAAGAAGAAAAAAGAAGTAAAATAATTAGCTTGGAATAGAGAAGAAATGGAAAGGCTACACCAACAAGAGCGTGGCTCTAAAGTTAGAGATCAGAAGAAGAATTATCAAATCACTCTACGTTACCATATGATAAGCAGAAGCAGAGTATAGAAGCAAAAATAGCTAGTGGTGCAGGATTATGTAGTCGTCCTCACTTTACCTATCCGCAAGTGGCTTCAAATGCCATGATATGTATTTTGCATTTGAAAATAAACAAACTTCAAAAAAGTATGATTAAATAGTTATAAACTTTGTACACACAAGAGAGCACTAACCGCAGAAAACAATTATCACAACATTAAAGTTAGCAGTTTAAAAAATAATCACAATAAAAAGTTCATACACGGCAAGCGAGTTAAACTCAATAAAGTTTCCTTTCAACAAAACTCATTTTGCACGAAAGCTTTCAGCGACGAAGCAACGGCACAATTAACTGAATAAAAAGTATTGCTACCGCATTATACCTCTATTAATAATACACTCAATTTGGTACCTGTGCAGTGAAATAAATTATCAATTCCTAACCATACAAAACTAGTAGTTATAATAATATTATGTTATAAAATGTGATTGTGTTCTATTACTATCCGAACTAGTATTTAAAGTCGCTTACGAATTATAAATTGTGTTTCGTCCGGTGAGTGACAGTACCGGAAGCCCATCTCTCACCCCTACCCCCTCCCGATTCCTACTCCCTCCTCAAGATCCAACTGCTCCCTCAAGGTTGGCAACGCATCTGCGATAACTTTGGTTTTGCGGGTGTCCATGGGCGGCGGTGATTACTTTCCATCAGGTGACCCGCCTGCTCGTTTGCCTATTTTTACCATAAAAAAATAAATAAATAAATAAAAAGCGTTTATTTCGATCAACATCAGACTTAACATGGATCATATTGGGTTAGAAAAATCAACGAAACAAAAATAAAACTTACAGACTAGTGTTAGTAAAATCATTGGACTATATTAAGGGTGCGCCGTCCATAAGTGACAAGTGTCATATGTTTTATTTGAAATGTCGTCGTCCATATTTATTTGATGCCGCGCGGCCATACTAATTTTGTATGGGGAATTAAAGGTGCTTAATAAAAAATAATTATTTAAATAACCACTTGATGAATCGAAAATGTGGTCTAGCAATTTGTAGTTTATCCATTGATGATTGTTTAGACAAAATCAGAGGTACAATAATTTAGATAAACTATAAGAAATCTACTAAACGCCGCCACTCGTTTTCATGTTTTTTGCCCAACTTTAAATGATATTGTAGAAAAAACTATAGCGTGTTATGAATTTATGGTTCTGACAAATTGTAAACACGTTCCCTATGATACTAAATATATAGTTTGTTCATTTACACGATAGTATTTTCAATTATATCTACTTAACCGTAACTGCATTTTTGGCATTTTTTTGTCGGCGCACCCTTAAAAACTATCATGCATCACAATCACCCTGCGCACCATACACCTCCACATGGGCGAGTTGTACCGGTCAGCCACCGACCGCAGAATGTTGTTGCCGATGCCGCGCAATCTGTTTATCAGGGATACTGTCTTTTTGCGAATGATAGCATGAAAGCCATCAGTTTGACATTCAGTAAACATCCCTGATGCGCTACAGAAGCGCGGCAGCCCCAACAACATTTTGAAGATATTTTTATATTGGACGCGCAGGACATCAAGCGATCTTTTGGTATGACAAACCCACTGTCTTCCCGTGTAGTGTAGTACTTAGACAATATGCTTTAAAAAGCGTAAGTCTTACATCAGTACTACATCGGGAGAATCTGCGAACCAACATGCTACCTCGCACTGCCAGTGCCCTAGGCTCCCTTTCAATATCTACATCGTCCTTAAGGTCGTCGGTAAGAAAATGCCCCAGATATTTAAACTTATCAACACGCTTTACTTGCAAACCATTAAGGGTAATGGGATGGTAATTATCTAGAGGCCAAAGATACGATAGCAGTGGCTTCGACATACATACATCCCTCGCTTTCATCTACATCTTCAATTGCATTGCGCAGTTTATTTCATGTTCTACCCTTTTTTCTATGAAAATGTTCGTACAGATGAGTCCAATAACACAAAATCACTTTGGACCTTGTCAAAGTCTATATTCCTACATTCCATGTAACCGACTATACTCCATGCTAATCATTAATACGTTAGAGCGGTGATACTGTTGAGAGTATTATTGAACTCGACTGTAACTATGCATTATTTTAAGTCAAGTGCCACTGATAATATAGATAGCCAAAGTCGCGTCAGAAATGCCTCTAGCGTAATTCGGACAGTAGTCGCAGCGAAAAACCTTCCTCAAACTGGAAAAAACCCTATGAGAATGTAAAAGTTTGATGACCGTAGATCTAGGAATGGATAGACTTGATGCCCGTTTAATAATGCTGTGTTTATTCAGAAGGTAAATAGGCTGCATATATAAAAAAGAATATAATGCCATGTATATGTATTCTAAATTTGAAACTTCAATGTCTGCTAGAAGTGCCTTAGAGTTTTGATGATCGGTCAGTCAGTCTGCCCCCAGATTATTGAACATGTATATCACAATTCAAATATCTATTAAATATTTTTATTTACAAGATAGTTCTAGATCTTTTAGTCTGGACTGAGTGACCAATTATTGATAGCTCCTCAGTTAAACAATGTTATTCATGAGAACACCATTTGCCGCCCATAATAATGTGAATAATACTTTAAGTATCATAATAATAATTTATTTATATTACCAAGAAAATTTTAAATAAGGCTAAAGCAAAAGTGTTTCAGAATTTAGAATACTGCGTCCTTGTTTCACTACTTCCTGTAACTACAAGGTAAGCTATTCAAAAGTTTGTTTTAGTCATGAATAGTTTATTCATGAGCGTAACCCAAAGTTCGGGGTAGGCGACATTTGACAGACTGACATCTGTCAGGAAATAGTTTTACAATATATTATTACAATTTATTATGCATGATGTTGGATTTAACTTAAGCCGTTGAGAAATAACACAGTATATACGAATTTTCTCTTTTTAAATATAAGGCAGTCATTATATTTTTTTTAGTTACTTACGGGTAAGCACTTAGTCTTTTTATCACCTGATGTAAAGTGGTGATAAGGCCGAAGGTGGAAGCGCGCACTTCACCTGGATCCTCAACAACTGAAGCACTGGCTATCTTATCTCTAGATGCCAGAATACAACAATGCCACTAACACGTAATTAACTAATTTTTAACTTTTCTTCGCTCACACCAATTATCTAGCCCAAGAGAATTATGAAACTCGTTAAATGGTTACTAGACAACGGATAAACATACTTATAATACTTAAATACATACTTATTATACATAGAAAACACCCAGATCCGAGACAATTTGAAAAACAATAATTTCTAAATTGACCCGACCGGGTATCGACCTCAGAGATGGCGACACCATGAAAACCGGTGTACAAACCACTCAACCAAGGAGGTCGTCAAAACACGTAAACATCAACGTAAAATAAATTCCAGTAAATCCGTATTAAAAGTGTTTTTTTTCTTAGCAAGTCCGCTCTGCTACATTCTACGGTGCGTGGCACACGCGAAAGAAATATCTTCGCGTCCTATTTTCTTTTTGGCGCGAATGAGAGCTGTGAATATAAAAAATGGCGTGTGATCGGCTCCAATCTACCGTTACATTTTACATCAGCTTTTTACCGTGCACTATGCAGATGAACTCTTTTGATACGTGTGATCGAGTTTTTTGGGTTGTTAGAGTTATTCTTCTTTTCAGTTGTTACGCTACTGACAGAGTGGCCAGTGTGATGTTGAAACTACCTTCTTTCTTACTGTACTACTGAGCACTACTGATAAACGCGGTTAGCTTGATAAAGAGAAACCACCTCAGCCTATAAGTGCGCGTCGATAACCCTGTAGATTCAGCTCGTGCTTTTTACCTTATAACTTACACACAAACGTTACCACAAACGGCCATAAACTGTAAAATTTTCTCAATAGACCCTAAACTTTATATACAAGATATATGGTTGAGAATGTATTGAAGAAATTTGACAGTTTGGAATAGATTAATGTGTAGGCGTCTGTACTATGTATGTATGTATGTATG
The DNA here is from genome assembly GCA_947562085.1 of Eudonia lacustrata. Taxonomy (NCBI): domain Eukaryota; kingdom Metazoa; phylum Arthropoda; class Insecta; order Lepidoptera; family Crambidae; genus Eudonia; species Eudonia lacustrata. Next base: position 9,111,263 of record OX387329.1, on the reverse strand, counting down.
TATGTATGTATGTATGACTTTCAAGAAACTGGTCTACACTTTCCCCAGAGAACAGCGCATCTGATATTCCTCTGGTGTTATCCAAACTTTTACATAAAAAGTGGTAGTTATAGCGAAGATTATGTGAAGTATTTTCATAGTTAATAACTAGTTTAATTAGGTTTGAAAAGTTGCCAAATAAATACAAAATTTTGAATATTCAAAGCTGATCCGGGGACAGATTCCGTAAACTGATTTCGTAAAAATAATATTTTTCACACATCATACCAGTATCAAAAGGCAACATACCCATTGATATTACAACCAATAATAAAAAAAAAGTTTTTTTGATCCCCTCTGATACGAGCTTTCTCTTATACTCGTAAAACTTTTAACTTTACAATTTTTCAAATTTAACAGACGAGATCCACACAATTTTAAAAACTTCTTGTAACAACTTGCGTTTTCATAATTGTGATTTATTACTGACTCACTGTAGGGGTCTAATTTAAATCTGTTAAACATATCCTGAAATATATCTGACCTGATTCTTTATTCGACTTTGCAAAACTAAAAACTAATTAAAAAGGGAGAGAAAATCATATCGCGAATGCACACAATTTCTGTCCTTCCGAATCTTTTTGTAAGTTTTCCTAGCTATTCAGCCGTTTCATTTAAAAAGTTCGTCATAGGTACTTTTCATTTTCTCCGGCTGTAGCACCTGGGCCCTTACTATGGGTTCACGAAACTATTAAGTTTTTATTACTCAAGTTTAATATATATATATATATATTAAACTTGAGTAATATATATTTTAGGAGGTGAATGAGACGTCAACCTATTCTTATTACATGCTTTGTCGTTTGAGTGCTCTCTATACGTCTGGTTCTCTGGAAGAGATCGCTTTAAAACGGTAAGACCACCAATCCTAAATTTGTATTAATTTGTTCCTCTTTCTTAAATGCGACATTCTCTGGTGTTGTAATAAATGTATTATCTACGATCTCACTGTAACTGCGTGATCTTAAAATGTTTTTGACCCTTTCTGTATTAATACTGAAAGGGTCAAAAACATCAGAGCAAAACATAAACCCCCTTATTCATAAAAACTATTAAGCATTATTTAGTTATTCAATATTTTGTCTCTTTTTCTCTAATTCAAAATGACGTTTGTGTGACTTTGACAAAACAATAGCTATAGCTTTCTTTTTTGGAGAAATATTGCTAGACTTTTACAGCTCATCCGAAAGTTTTGTGGTCGACGAGAAACTTAAAGGGCTCCTTAAACTGTGTGATCGAAGCATCCTTTAAAGGGTTTCTACGAGTAGAAGGCATGGCATCACGCAAACGTGCTCCTGTCCCCTACTAGATTCTCTGAGGAATTAGTATTGGATCGAGTATCGTAATAGCGTTCGATCGTAAATGCATAGTAGGTGGTGTGCAAACCGTGGCCGGGTAACTTTTCTAATTTTCCAATGGAAGTTATAGATTTCGATCGGAATTTCATTCCGGCATCTTGGCGGAGTACCTATGTCTCTAATTAAAATCGTCAATTATACGTTTGTCGTCGGCTGTTTTTGGCGTCGCGAACAGTACCTGCTGCAATGCACTGTATTGAATATGTAAATTTTTCTTTATCTCATGCTTGACCAGTCATCCGAAAGAGATATGAGGATGAATAATAAGACCGCCTTTTTACGTGTATTTTTATGTAGTTTTTTTGTCAAATGTTTTACTCAACTCAACTCGAGCAAATTAAAAAAGGTTTGAGCAAGGCAGAATTGACAGACAGTTGACAGTATTTCTCTCTGAGTCTGAGCGAAGGTATCTGGCGCATAGAGCCTTGACTACGTACTCATTTAATTTGAGTTTCTATTGATATTTCTATCCGTATTTCATCTTATATATATATATATATATCTCAACATATCTATGTAAATTTATATAATAAACGTTTTTTATCACGTATATAAAATATGTATGTAACTATGGTTTATTTATTTTTATTTTATTTTTCATTATACGATCTTATGTACACGCACACACACAACACTACAGTCACACTCACACACTATAGGCCCTGTCAGAATACCAGCGTCGTTGTGGTGGTGTTTGTTTCTCAGCACCGCAACGGCACAAGCTGAGGCAGGGTCCTAGTTGGCCTTCACACACATTCATCCTTCCTTGTTGTTGCTTTAGTTATTATTATTAGTTTTATTATTTTTTTAAATATTTCCTCATTCATTGTCTTTTTTTTTCTGTTATGTCTGTGTGATCGTCAATAAATAATTTCTTATTCTTATTCTTATTCTTATTCTTATTTTTAGTGTACAATAAAGTTAATTTATCTTTATCTTTATCATATGAATTGTCACCTTCTCCGACATGACAAATAGTCATATTAGACGATTCTGTACAAATTTTATGTGTATACAAATTTGTCATGTGATACTATATCCCCTCTCAGCCCCCTCCTTAAGTAAGGAGGGCCTATTCACTAAGGGCACCGGCTGCGTCAAGCGGGCGCATGCGGTTTTGTTTTTTTGCGTTGTTCAATAGGCAGCCCGCGCGACGGGCGACCTGCCTCACGCAACGCTACTCTATGAATTTACACGAAACAGGCACGCCAGGCGGGTGCCCGCGCCGTTTGCCCGCTTGGCACACCGGACGCTCCAAAACCTTACATGCATTATTGCTTGCAGAAGTGAAGCAGCTTACGCGTCGGCAAGGTTAGTGAGGCATCTGGACTACACTTCTTAGAATCAGGTGTAACGGAGTCATAGAAAATCTTTGACCGAACGTTAGTAATTTGAAAAACAAATGCAACTACATACATACTTATAAAGTACTAGCCGTCTCACCCGCCCGCTTCGCTGTGCGAATATAATGGATCAATGAATGCTAATCAAAATAATGGTTAGGTTTACCAACATCATATATAGCCTATCAATTGCACAATCGCATGTTCTTATTATATACAAATTTTCATCAAGATCGGTCAAGCCGTTCTTGAGTTAAAAGTGGAAATACAGACAGACAGACAGACAGACAAAAATTTCAGAAATCGTAGAATTGGTGTCAGTGAGTCATAAAATGAATCATCATCATCATCTCAGCCAAAAGACGTCCACTGCTGGACAAAGGCCTCCCCCAAATAATCATGGGGGGAAGAGATGGGGATGGGAATGGGATAACATGAATATTTATCCCAAAATTTCTCAGAAAAATTGCAAGTACACACAGAGCCTACAGATTTATATAGTGGTATAGATATAGATTTTATGACAGTGTTTGCGTGAACTTAGGTATTGTATACTATTTTCTTGTGTGTTATTGGCATTCTAGTAGCCTGGAATATATTTTATTTCTGCTGTCGTAAAGTTTAAGCTGCACAAAGAAGCTGATGTGTGTTTTATGTCGCAACGTGAGCGGGACTCGAATGACCACATAAACTTGGAGAGAATATTAATGGAAACTGCGATTAAGAATTGAAATTTAATACAGCAATAAAATGTTAAATTATAGGAAAGTCAGTCATTCCAACTACGTCTCTTACGTACGTTTGGTTGGTGGTAGGCTTGTTTTAAATCTGTATATTAATACGTGAAGCAAAAACTTTGTACCCCTTTTTTAAGAAAATTGCGCGGACAGAGTATGAAATTTCGCACACTTATAGTTTATATAGAGAAGGTTATCCGAATGTTAATATTTTTTAAAATTATGCATAAAAATACATAAAAACAAACATTACACACACTACCATGTATTTGACACACACGTATATATTATATACTCTATTCAAAAATTTCAAAAATGGAAGATTAGCGGCCGAAATCTGTCAATGCCAATCCAAACTCACATTCTATCTTTTTTAATTTTTCATTGCTTAGGATACAATCCGTGCAGCCTTAATAAAATTACGGTCGAATTTCGACCACTGGGTGACCACTAGTCTTAATTAATATTTCGCCAGCACATCAATGTTGCTTTCCGACTGTAAGAGATAAGATAATAGCCAGTTCTTCAGGAGTAAAGATTCAGGGTGAAGCGCGTTTCCATCTTAAGCTTAGGTTACTAAAGTTAAGTGGTGATGTGAGATAAGTGTCAGTGCTTACATTTAGAAAAGATAAAGAAAGATTATAAGGATAAGTATATTATGTATACTACCATGTAACAAATGTTGAACACCACCAGACGCAAGAATATACCTTTTGTAGTATCTAGTAACTTGTCATAACTTATTGTGAATAAGTAGATTACCTTTTAAAAGGATATAGAGTAGAAATCTCACTGACTGAAAATATTATGTTTGTTGTGTTCAATCTATATCTGGACAGCAAAAATAACGGGTCATTTAAAAAAACCGCGATATCTCCCAAAGTTATTTACATAGTTCCCTCGTATAAATAATATGTTATAGACAGATTTGTGACGCTTATTATACATATCAAAAGAGGTTGCATTTGAACAAGTTACAGATTCAAAAAAAGAAATTCCGATTTTTGAAAAATATAAAAATTCAAATTTTTGTAATAGAAAATTTTCTCGCTTTTGTTTCAAACCGAGCTGTCATCATAAACAGTTTTTTTGGCTGGTCACAGTTTTTTGTGCATCAACCATGCACCAACATGTCGTTATCTACTGAAGAATGTACACGAATTATCACCATGGTACAAGAAGGAAGGAGTCAGCGGAGTACTGATAGAACAGTAGGTGTATCTTTATCCACGGTCCAAAGAATACTCCAGCGATTTCAAGAGACCGGCATGAACATCAGAATTCCAGGGAATGGCAGACCAAGGTGTACAACTACACGAGAAGACCGATTCATTGTGAGCACTATGTTAAGAAATCGACATCTCACGGCTGTTCAGGTCCGAAATAGCCTTCAAGAAATTCACCACAACAATGTAAGCTCTGACACGATCCGGCGGCGACTTCGAGAGGCTGATATAAAGCCTTATAGGCCAGCAAATGGCCCTAAATTGCTCAGAGAACATCGAGTTGCCAGGTTGCGGTTTGCTCGAGAACACGTCCGATGGACAGATGAAGATTGGTCCAGGGTTATGTTTTCCGATAAGTCAAGATTTCGTTTATTCGCACACGATGGGAGACGAAGAGTATGTAGGCGACCAAATGAACGTTATCGTCAAGAGTGTTTTGAGGAAAAGGTGCCATTCGGTGGAGGATCAATAATGGTTTGGGTTGGGATATCTTCAGAGGATCGTAAGGAGTTAGTAATTATAGAAAACGGTTCTCTGACAGCTCCCAGATATGTAGAGGAGATTTTAAATGAGCATGCTGGTCCTTTCTTGGTGAATAGGGGCGCAAATTCCATTTTTATGGACGATAATGCGCGACCACATACAGCACATTTGGTCAACGCGTATATTCAAGACGTCGGTATCACCCGCATGGAGTGGCCAGCTCGCAGCCCAGACTTAAATCCCATAGAGCATTTATGGGACGAGCTCGGGAGATGCGTTAAACAACGCTTTCCAGCTGCAGCTAACTTACGTGAGTTAGAAGTGCGCTAGTAGAAGAATGATCAAACATAGACTAAAACCGTATTAGAAATTTGATTTTCAGCATGCCACATCGTCTTAATGAAGCGATACGGGCTCGTGGAGGAAATACAAGATATTAAATTTACAGAAAAGCTTTCATTTTGCAGATTAACTGTGTTGTATATTTTTGTTGTCAAAAGTTAGAAGTGTTTTTTTATGTATTTTTTAGTACTTAAATAAAATTATACAGTTTACAAACGTGTTATGTATTTTCTTTTATGTATAAGTCAGTCATCTATAACATACTACAGTTTCACTAGTTTGTGTTGTGTAGTTAAGAAACTATCACACTTTTTATAAGCGATCCGGAATTTTTGCGGCCCAGTGTATATTATAATACCTACTATATATACTCTAGATTTTAATAGAAAAAAATATTGCATTTTTTAATCCTTCTAAACATACACATACATAAGCATACATACATGTTTTACCCATACATGTTGTCGAAATATAAAATCTTTCATAAAAACATCCAAGCATGAAAATCCTTTCTTTTTTATAATTGAAAATAACTTAATTTTGGCTTCCGTTACGATTAAGATGACCCTGTTTTTGTGTTAAACATTGAATTTATTAAATTCATAGTTAAGTAGGTACATGAAACCATTTCTTAGAAGATACCGGTTTCAGTTAAATAATTTTCAAACAAGGTCCTAATTTAAAGTTTTTTGTGAATTGGGCTTCCCTTAATGACCCGTTTCAATGTCGAGGTTTGTGTAAAAATAAAAAGTTTTAATTGAGTTCAACAAAGTTGTTTATTATTGTGGAACTACGGTAATTAGTCAGTAAACAATTTCTTTTTCTAAGATTCCCTAACTTATATAAACTTGACGACTTCTGTAGCGAGGGGCTTACACGCCGGACTTCAGGCGGCGCTAACTCTGAGGTCCCGGGTTCGATTCCCTGTCGGGTCAATGTCGAATACGAACGTATCTATATTGTGTTGGGTCTGGGTGGTTGTGGTAGTTACCGTCTTTGTTTAAGATTTTCCATATAACAACTGCTTTAGCTATTTACCTTGGGATCAGAACAGTGTATGTGATGTTGTTTTATAAAAGATGACCTTCAATGAATGATCTTGGAGTTCGGTGGGACAGTAAAGGTCATGTATGCATTTTTGAATTAATGTTGTACGATTGTATAAATAATAAATACGCGTAAGAAAGTTTTAAAATTGTACATTTGGTTTGCAATCTCTAAATTAAGCAACTACTTACAATGACGGTTCATCAGATGGGGGACCAGCCCACTACACATGCCTTTAGAGTTTATACTGACACCCCCCACCAACCGTTAGGTTATAAAGTTAAAGGTGTCAGACATCCTTGCGCAAGCACAAGGGACCATTTGCGTCAGGTCATAACGCCAGATCAGGACAAGCCGAAGCGCATTCTTCATCCGGTAATTTTAAGACTAGTGTCTCGAGCGAGTTGCCCCGTGGACACGTATAGTCCACTACCTAATATCCAGATAGGTTACTGGAGCTGTAAGCTCGCTCACTTCTCGTTGCACTAAGAGTACTACTCGCAGTTTCCACTGCTCGGGTTGTCAACTCTAAAATCGACTACCATATGTCCTCTTTGGTGGCGGAGTTGTAAGCCCACTCACTTCTCAGTACCCATCCAGGTACCTCGCTAGTTCCACAATCCTACGCAGCTGGCTTCACTGGAGGCATTGCATCTAGCGGGCGCCTCTACTAGTTCTCCAGACTACTGCTAAGCCTACTTAATGAAAACCACCAAGCAGAACAACCAACTATGGACAACTCACGTGCCCCGCAAATCCTTTCGCTTCAGGGCCCCATTAAATCCGCTACTCGGACCCGCTCGCTGTGCACGAAATGGAAACCTGGCCAGACCTCAACCAGCCAAACGAATATTCGCACTTCTACAGCTAATCACATAACCACCACGTCTCCAACCTATATCCAGAACCTGCTGGAGACGCCCGCGAAGGCATAACCGGCAGGGGGCTTAGGATCCTTAACTCTCGTGGTACCATTGAAAAGACAGCCGGACCCGTAGTTCCAACTGCCATACCCTACCTATCAGGGTCAGTAGATAGGGACATGGATGGGTGACCAGTAAAATATCTCAATCTCCTCCTTGTTTCGGGATTCACGTCAAACCATTGATGCCGGATTTGTTGTTAGCTGGCAGTTGGTAAAGCACAGCTACCCCCATTGGGACAAAGTGATGGGTTATGGTCAAATTTTTAATGTGCTATTATTAATGTAAAAAGGCCTTGAACTTGAAAACACCCACAGCAATGCAAAGTTAAATAAGTATGTATATATCACATCGCACTATCAATACAATACTGTTGTAACTTAAAATATATCGATATTTGATATTTTACCGTAATCTAATAACAGTACGGTTTAATCTCAAATATCAGTATATTTTAAGTTACAACAGTATTTTATTGGTAGTGCGACATGTCGTTGTAAACACTGTCTAAGCTTGACCTACAAAAACTCGCATCGATATTGGTCGGGGCTATTGTAAGCGTCTGCAATTTTTTTCGATTCATTTACTTTCGTCACCATATCTCTTCGTGTTACAATGTAGGTCAACTGTTCTGGGGTATGCTATGAAAAGTCTGTGTATCGGATAGTGATCGCGGATAGTGAGTTATTTGTGCAATGGCCGGTATCGGGATGGGTGACCAATTATTATAAAGATGGCAAGGCTATAGTCGTGTTCAGGAGAACGTAAAAGTTATCACGTTTTTCCAAATCGGACACAATAGAAGTCAGTTCCTTAGAAATTGAAGACTCTGGTTGATGTACGCTGCCAGCCATAGCTGGAAGCGTACATACAAGGCCACAGCCTTAGACGAGATTAAGGCCAAACGCTTTCCAGTTTCGAAATTTAAAAAAAAAACAAAATCCTTATAAATAATTGTACGATTTGAGAGTACCGCTACTTGCAATTTAAATCTAAAACGACCAACTCCTCAGTCCCACTGTGTCCACAGATGCTGCTAATCTTGAATGATGCTTGCGATTTCGAAACGGCTGGATAAAATAATATTAAGTTTTAACAATTGACGAGAAATGATTCGAAAATAATATTCCATTTCAATGTGTAGTGTTTGCGCGAGCTTCAGAATATATTAATTCACTAAGAATATACGTCGTATTTTCTTCCGAATAAACTAAAGCATCTTAGAAAGTTTTGTCGATTGAAGTATACGAAATTGCTGCTGAAATTTTAATTATGTATCTCAACAAAGGCTGTGAGATCAAAGCAGGGGTCAATGAAGTCAATTCATTATTCATATCCAAATATTTCAGTGTTGACAAAGAAATTGACATGAATAAGGAAACGGTGTAATGAGTTGATTTTTAGTTCTTATACGAGTGGTACTAGTAACCGCACTTAATTGATTGCCTAGTGGTAAGATTTTGAAAAGGAGAAAAAGGAGAAAAAGGAGTAAAGGGAGAACAATAAAAAAGGAAAAAAGGGAGAAAAGAGAGAAAAATAAAAAAAGAAGAAAAAGGAGAAAAGGGAGTAAAAGCGAGTAAAATAAAAAGAAGGGGAAAAGGGAAAACAATAAAAAAGGAGAAAAGAAGAAAAGGGAGAAACAGGTGAAAAAGGAGAAAAGGGAGTTATCTCCCTCTCTTTATATAAGGGAGAAAAAGGAGAAAATTAGAAAAAAAAATTGATGAGTTTCTTGTAAACCCTTTTTAGTCGAAGGCTCTCTAAAAATTGGACCTGGTGATTTAGTAGTTTCGTTTAACTACATTTTAGTATTTTATTTGGAATTTTTAACACTTTTGACGTCGTCATTAAGTGAAAGTTTAACCTATTGAATAATTGATTTGATTTTGTTTATGATCCAAAGGGAAAGCGACCATCCTTATATTTTTTTGGCGCCAAACATCATTGTTTCGATAATGTGTCGGGTCTGGTGTTTGTGGTACCGTCGTCGTTGATTCTGATTTCCATAATATGAGTGCTTTTGCTACTTACCTTGGGATCAGAACAATGTATGTAGATGGTCTTGTATTATACATATTTATATATATAGTTAATAATAATAAAGAAATAAAAATAAATAAAAGAAGACCTAAAGCAAAAGCTGAAGCGGTTTAAATAAGATAAATTAAGCACGCTAGTGTTGACAACCGGCCAAATACATTTTTTTTTCTTTTTTAGAGTGGCGATTTTTTTATGTTTCTAGTACGATACAAAGTTAAATATAGTCAGAAATAGTTATAAAATTTTTCAATATATAAAATAAAATAAATATATTAGACAATATTAACTTGAAGAGTTGGTTATTATGGTAGTTATTTAGCCCAAAAAGGTTATTAGTTTTTATTAAATGACGCACGATGCACGAAGCGAACTTTTTTCACGAATAATGTATCTTGGTACAGACGCCAGCACATCAACCTATCCAAAGCGGTCAAATTTCTTTAATAAAAGTTCAACCGTATGCCATAACCAAAAGAGTTCAAAGTCTTTTGAGGAAATTTACAGTTTTTGATAGTCTGATGTCGCAGTCGTGTGTTGAACTACTGGGTAGGTATATAAAAACACAAGTAATCGTAAATTCATCACTCACATTTTAATGTAAGTAATCTGCGAAAATAATGAAAATTCGAAGTCCTATATCACTGTTCATTAATGATTTACCGTTTGGAAAATCGGAAAATGATTGTTTCAGCCTGTAAGCATACGCTATCGTGATCAATGCAGTTGACTCGCTACGACAATTTATGACTTTGTATTAATGTTGAAATCGAAATAAACGATTCGAAGTATTTAAAAAAAATCCTTACTTGGAAATAGTAGTAAGTAAACAGCCTATAACTGTCCCACAGCTGGGCAAAGGCCAATCATTGAAATCAAGTCATCGCTACAAATGATGGGCTTAATCACCACGCTTGCCAAATGCGGGTTGGTGATCACAAACCCGGGCTATGCATCGAAAAATCCGAAATACATTTTGCCCGACCTGGGAATTGAACCCGGACCTTCGGGTATCGGACCGAGCAATCTGCTACTCGGCCACCGAGGCGTTAGAAATAATTAAAGAATAATTAAATCAGAGTGCAATAGTTAAACGAGAATCTTTGATGTCTGTTATTGTTGAATTTTGTGGTGGTATTTTTGTACTTTACTCTGTTTACCGTGGTAACGCCTCGGTGGTGAGTGGCATAACGCTCGGCCCGATACTCGAAGGTCCCGGGTTCAATTCCTAGGTTAGGCCAAGTGTGTTTCGAATTTTCCGATGTATAGCCCGGTGATGTGGCAAGCGTGGTGATTAAGCCATTACCCATCAATTGTAGTGATTACTTGATTTCAATGATGGAGGTATTTGCCCAGCAGTGGGACAGTTATAGGCTATTTAATTTATATTTTACTTTAATACTATTTTTTTTAAACTAGGAAAATGTTGTCTTGATCTCACATATGTGGGACTCTTCTTCTCTTCACCGAGGCTAATTACGAAACGCTCGAATCGGGGGACCAAAGGCTAACCCACTACAACCCTAGCACCATTCCTTCTGCCACGGGGATGTCGGGGATGTCTCGGCACGACGGCAAGACAAGGTTCATCTCATATGGCTTAGGGGTGTAGCAGTGTCTGTGTTGGTTTGATACTTTATTGTGCTTGGTTCTGATTATTAAATAAAAACACCAGGACTGCCCCTGATGAAGGCTGTGAAAGAGAGCAATATAGCATAACATCGTCTACCACACACACACACACCACATCCACCCTCATCACGGTGCATGCAGGTTGTGCATTTATTTGTAAAATTTTATATAAAATGTATGGTTTTGTAAATGTAAAAAAATATTAACTGTTGATAAAACTAATATAACTAAACTAAACTAAAATAGCCAGCATAACTTGTTCCCTATGTATGAAATTCAATTATTTGTCGGTCACAATACGGTGCTAAACGTTAATAAAAACGGCATTTAATTGAAAAACTAGATGAATTTGTGTTGGATAGAAAGAATCACAAATCGCGAGTTGAAAAATAAAAAGCCAGCAACGATACAATTTGAATGAAAATCTGTGTTGCGTTGTGACCTAACAAATGTATGCGGTGTTGTACAAAATGGTTTCTGAATTTGAATATATAATTGTGTTTTCTGTGTTCAGTATGTTTTGTTAACTAGCTGTGCCCACTTCCTTTTTGAATGAGTCATCAATAGCCTCATACGGTCTTTTTAGCGTCACCGGACTATTTTGGGTGCGACGAAAACCTTAAAGGGTTCCTCAAGCGGTGTGATCGAAACACCGTCAGTGGGTTCCAGAGTGAATGGCATCATGTAAGCATGTCCCCTTTCCCTACTCCCTCCTTCCCTTTGAGGGGTTCGGATTAGATCGGGGCTGTGCCCACGATTTAGCTAAGAAAGGAGTAGATTATACTCGTACATTAATTACTCCTGCGTTCTATTTTAAGCAAAATGTTTATTTTTATAACTATTACAAAAAACAAAACAAATACGTCCAACAATTTATATATTGTACTGGCCCCCTCGAACCGTACTCGGCACAAAAGTTCCCATCACGCTTGTAGCGTTACCCCGCTGTATGGCTAAGGAAACTCTTTGGACCAGGTACGCTCTGAAGCGGGAGTCGTAGCCCATTTCTCTGCAACGCCGACCCAGCTCCGAAATAAATAATTTGGCCTCGGTGTCCCACGTTATTTTTGCAATACAATAAATTTAATAATAAACAAAAAATAACCATATAAATGAAGTTACAATTTCGCGATCTTCACGTTTTAAAGCGATTTCTTATAGATAACTAGTCGCATGAATAGAACTAATAAACTATAAATTCTGAGGGGTAGGTATACTATTTACAAGAATAATGTGTATTTTATAAAGCAAAGTAATCACAATAATAAAATAAATAGTAAATTATGAAGTTTATAAAGATAGATTCGAAATTTTGGATAACAAACCTGACTGTTTTATTTCATAGACGTTAGATCATGAGTGCAAATCAGCTAAACAGCAACCTGAAATTGTTTTAGCACGAATGTTCCAACACGGTACCTAAATTTAATGCTTACAACAGAAGCCTTTGGAATTACAAGCATAGTTTTAGATGCGACCAAGGATAAAGCTAGCTTAAACCAACATTTAGACATTTAAATTTACAGCGCACGACCTTAAATTGCTAAGCTATTGTGGTCGGATGCGGTGCTATGGGAATACAGTTTGCAGCACCGTTTGTTTTTGTTTAAAAGTGCAACAGCTACCTTCTATAGATGTATAGGTATAGATGCTTGCTTCGGAAGGCACGTAACGCCGTTTTGGTCAAGGCTGCATTAGCAGTCGTTTATAACCACCAATCAGGCTTATGGCCTGTTCTTTCTATCCATTCATATGAAAGGCTCATGCCCCGGCAGTGAGGACATAAACTGCACTTGTGATGATGTGATGAGGTCTAGCTATATAAATGAATTATTGCTCACAATCATAAAACAAAAAAAAAATACTTTTCTATAGTAGAAAAGAAAAACAACAGAAATTCCATTTAGGTCAAAAATTGCAGTCGGATGAATGGCAAATGAACGCATACGGGACAAACAAATAAATCTTTATACACAGATTGTTTATCTTTACGGCGCTGACAACTATGAAACAGCGCTTACTGTCGATCTGCATACAAGCAAAAGGGATGCAAATAGTGTGTGATCCACTGGATTCAAGTCAGGAAATATTTCTCTAGATGGTTTATTAAAAAAACAAAAGCGTTATTTTTATAAGTTACTAGTGGACCCGGCAGACTTCGTACAACAAAACAAACAAATCATTTTGTATTGGAAAATTAAATTGTCGTTTTTAGTATTTTCCATTACTTATAATTTGTTTCTCACCGCTTAAACCTTCCCTGAACTTCCACTAATATTTTAAAATCAAAATTAGCCAAATCGGTCCAGCCATTCTCGAGTTTTAGCGAGACAAACGAACAGCAATTGAATTTATATATATATATATTACGTATAATTATGTATACTTAATTTTATCGACGTACTTTAATAAATGAAAAAGATAATCATGTAGAAATAGATACTGACAGGGACTAATAATTAAACTGTTTAGAGGCGATTTTGGATTTTTTTCTATGGAGGAAATTTTATAATTCTGCATTGTGGAAACAATAACATTGTTGCAAATTTAGTATTTTATAACATAATATATAATTTTCGTAGCGCTGTATGTTATATACTTTTTTAGTAACTATGTATAAGTATAGAGCATTTCACAGTTGTCAGTGCCTTAACTATGAAAAAAACATAACATAGGACTGTTTTCTCCCCCAAGTCATTCAAAACCATGTTTTGTTTTCATTAAAGCGAGTCTCGAAAGCCACTGCATGTTAGTGGTTGAAGTTAATTTATTCTCGAGGACAGTTCTTGCAAAAGCTGCATAGTTGAAATTTTGTTTGTACAAAAAAATGGCGTACACTTCGCTGTTGTTTTTGTAGCTCATAGGAATGTTTGGAGATGTTCACAAAGTGGCAGAAAATCTGTATGGAAATTCGTACGAAGTGAAGAGAGTAAGTTTTAATTATTTCAACTAACTTGTCATTCGTCTGAGTTGGTAACTTTGCAGTATCTCTGTTTAGTTTGATCTTGTTTTTTTTATATTTTTTTTATATTAGAAGGAGGCAAACGAGCAGGCGGGTCACCTGATGGAAAGCAATCACCGCCGCCCATGGACACCCGCAAAACCAGAGGAATCACAGATGCGTTGCCGGCCTTTAAGGAAGGAATAGGCTCGTTTCTTGAAGATTCCTAAGTCGTATTGGTCCGGAAATACCGCCGCTGAGAGCTGGTTCCACAGCACTGTAGTTCGTGGTAAAAAATTACGTGAGAAACGCACAGTAGTAGATCGCCTTTCATTGTGATGTAAAATGTTCTTTAAGGGTGCGCCGTCCATAAGTGACAAGTGTCATATGTTTTATTTGAAATGTCGTCGTCCATATTTATTTGATGCCGCGCGGCCATACTAATTTTGTATGGGGAATTTAAGGTGCATAATAAAAAAATAATTATTTAAATAACCACTTGATGAATCGAAAATGTAGTCTAGCAATTTGTAGTTTATCCATTGATGATTGTTTAGACAAAATCAGAGGTACAATAATTTAGATAGACTATAAGAAATCTACTAAACGCCGCCACTCGTTTTCATGATTTTTGCCCAACTTTAAATGATATTGTAGAAAAAACTATAGCGTGTTATGAATTTATGGTTCTGACAAAATGTAAACACTTTCCCTATGATACTAAATATATATTTTGTTCATTTAATACGATAGTATTTTCAATTATATCTACTTAACCGTAACTGCATTTTTGGCATTTTTTTGTCGGCGCACCCTTAAAGGAATATTTAAATCTCTTTGACGCTGTAAAAGGAGTAAAAAGAGCCCTCGCTGAGTTTTTAGGGCACACATAACGAGACGCAAATGCAAATTTAATAAACATTAAAATTTAACAACAACAACAACATAAACATTCCTCTTAAGTGTCCATAGCGTACTTTGTCTAGTCTAATGACGCCAGCCCATCTAAGCATTTCCATAAAAAGCAACAAAACGAAAAATAAAAAAAATATTTATCAAAAAGGCTACTTTAAGAAGTACGCAACAGTTAGCAGATAGCTAACCTTTGCTGCAGGTAGCGAGTGAAGTGCCGCCTTTTTTTCTTCTGGCAGGCTTGCAAAAAAGGAGGCCATGGTCTTTTAATCTACATTAGCACTTCAGCCCGATGTAGGGCATATTTTTCAAATTCCACTTACATTTTATACTTTGCACTATTGGCAATTTCCAACTAGAAAACATAAACGGCACTTCACAATTCTATACACGTACTATTCGAATGAAATATTCATTGCAACCCTTTTCTTCTCATGTAATGTTTAGATGATGTGGAAATGATAATGCGTGGGGCGCTTTTAGAATTTATTCTTGCGTTTATTCAAAAACTATGTTGCCCTGAAAGTTTATTTAACACTTTGGTCTTGTTTCGGCGATAAGAGTTGGCGCTTCTAGAATTTTAATTAAGATTTGTACATCTTCATTAGTTAACATTACAAAATGGTGCAAAAGAGTTTTACAATTGATTTTACAACCGCGTCTGCGAATTGTATATTTGAATTAAAAGTTGATTTGAATCCCGGTTTACGGTATATTATTGTTATACTTGACTCGCTTTGATTGATGATAAAGCTTGTTTTAAATCCGCTTAACTAGCTGAAGGGTATTAATTATTTTTGCGCATAGTCAGAAAGTAAATAGTTTATGAATATCCCACTGCTTTCAATGATGAAAGGCATTCATACATACATACATACATATAATCAAGCCTCTTTCCCGTAGGGGTGGGCAGAGACCACTTTTTTCCACTTGCTACGATCCATACATACTTGTTTCGCTTCGTCCACTTTCATTATTTTCTTCTTACATGCTCTTCGGTTTAGGGTACTCTTGACCTGGCCTTTTTCCAAGACGTCCCCGATTTGGTCTAGAAACGTCCGCCTAGGTCTACCCCTTCCAACACTTCCATTCACACTCCCCTTATACACTCACAGGCATTCATAATTGAAACAAGTCATTGCTACAATCGATGGGTCACCTATGGCTTGGCTTTATCACCACTCAAGTCAAATTACGATCTAGGTCTAAATCTAGATCGCTAGGTGATCACAAACCCAGACTATGCGTCTATCTGAACACACACTTTGCAGGACCGAAGAATTGCTACTCGGCCAACGCGGCGTTTTTCACTTTCATCATCAGCCTACTAGTCCACTGCTGGACATAGGCCTCTTCAAGTGCACGCCTCTGAGCACGATCCACGGCAACTCTCATTCAGCTCTTGCCAACCACCTTTTTTTCACTTTCAACATCATCAGCTCATTTTATGTCCCCACTGCCGGGGCACGAGCCTTCCCTATGGATGTAGGAAGAACGGGCCCTAAACCACCACGCGGGCCCAGTGCGGATTGGATCGGAGTGACGACTGTTGATGCAACCGGAACCAACGGCCTTCAGAAGCGCAAAGGAGCTCGAGAGGATAAATTTTTGGTCACCCATCCGGTGACCGGCCTTTGCGAAAGTTTCTTAACCTCAGCACTCGCAGACCGGACGCGTTAACCACCGCGCCATCGAACTCCTCTTTTTTTATTTTTTTTCTCTGTATCATAATTGAAACAATTTGTATAATACTCGAAATAATAGCAACCGCAAAATACTGAAAGGACACGTTAATTTAATAATTTAATTCGTTGCGTGTGGACACCTGTTCTTGACAGCAGAGTGTAAAAAGGGCAACGCGACTGCTCGGTACAGAGCGGAATGAAAATGTGTTTTTGTGGAAAGCGTTTGCTGTTTTCTCTGAGCATGGGCCCTTATAGCAGTATTATTGCAGTTGTGGAAACGAGACGTGTTTATACGCCGCTACACGCGTCTCTTTTTCACAAAGTGGTAATTGATAACCTCCAGGACGATAGTAAACGTTAAGCAGAAATGTAACGTAAGTTTCTAACTGAATTGTCAGATTAACCGGACGTTTTGTAGACCTCAAGAAACTAAAATGATAAGCCGTAAGCTCGAAACATCCAAGGGTTATCAAAAACAACGAGAAGTAAAAAATATATACAATGTTATTTTTAGTTTATACGAAACCTGAAAACTGTTTGTTCAGAATCAGTAATAGAATAGATTTCAATATTTTTTATACCATGTTACATTTTGACCAAATAATATTTACAAAATCTCAAATAAATCATTCCCTACTAAAAACACACAACGGGGCAGCACAAAAAGCTTGTAACTTCGTGAGTTTTCAAGATATTATTTAAATTTTTTTTGTACGGATTCTTTAAATGAAAATATTGGACCCGTGTTTCGGTTTTCGTATAAACTAAAAATAAGGTTGTATATTAAAAAGGCTACTTTAAGAAGTAGTAGCAGGTAGCAACCTCTGCAGGTAGCGAGTGAAGTGCCGCTTCTTTTACTTCTGGGAGATCTGCAAAAGGAGGTAATGGTCTTTTAATTTACATCAGCACTTTAGCCCGATGTAGGGCATATTTTTAATTCATGGCGCATGGACACCCGTTCTTGACAGGAAGTGCAAAAAGGGCAACGCGACTGCTTGGTATAGAACGGAATGGAAATGTTTTTTTTTGTCTGTTTATTTGTGATGGAAAGTGTCCTTTTATGATGGGGCACTTTCCAATTTTTTTGACGCTGTAAGGGAGAAAAGAGCTGGACACTTGCTGAGTTTCTTGCCGGTTCTTCTCAGTACAAGATCTCCTGCCCAGAGTAGATAGACTTACGAACCGATGGCATAAAATGACGTTCATAAGAGCTATATGTAGCCTAAACTGAATAAATGATTTTGAATTTTGATTTTTTTTTTAATTTTGTGGAAAAAGTTGCTGTTATCTCTGACCATGGGCCCTTATAGCAGTATTCTTGCAGTTGTGAAAACGAGACGCGTATGTATACGCCGCTACACGCGTCTCTTTTTCACAAAGTGGTCATGGTAACCCCCAGGACGCTAGTACCTAAACGATAAACTGGATTGTCAAAGTAACCGGACGTTTTGTGGGCGTCAAGAAACTTGAGGGTTCCTCAAGCCTCAAGTCGTAAGCTCGAAACATCCCAGGGTAATAACAAATACTATAAGTCTCAGATTGTAGTGTGTAAGCACAGACTTGCATTACTATATCTTATTATTGACTGTGACGCAACCTAACTGCTGACATATAATTTAAACTAATATTATGAAGCTGAAGAGTTTGTTTGTTTGGTTGAACGCGCTAAACTCAGGAAGTACTGGTTCGAATTGAAAAAATATTTTTGTGTTGAATAGTCCATTTATTGAGGAAGGCTATAGGTTATATTACATGACGCTATGGCTAATAGAACGCGGGTGAAACCGCGGGGCATTTACTTATATTGTAATCCTAAGCACTTACTAACCTAGACCTTCATCGAACCTACGACTAAGAGGAGTTTCTGCCGGGCTTCCTCCATCATGCCTCACTGAATATGATTCAGCACCCGTACACCAACCACCACGCGTGCCTTGTGCGGATTGGTGGTTATTAACGACTGCTAATGCAGCCAGGACCATTGACTTACATGCCTTTCTAAGCACGGATGAACTCGAGATGAAAAATTTTTGGTCACCCATCCGATGACTGACCTTTGTGAAAATTACTTAACCTTAGCAGTCGCAGACTGGGCGCGTTAAGCACATTGCCATCGAATGCTCGTCTTTAGTTACGTTAAATATTTTATGGAATATATTTTTACTGTGTAACATAATGTTTCTATCGAGTCTTGATGTGGCGCTGGTAGACATATTTTTCTTTTAGCTTGTACTCTTTCAAGTTTTAAGAAACGAGGCTTGCTTACAAACAAGGCCGTCCCACAAACTGGCCAGAATTTTAAATACTCTGCCATATTTATCTTGTCTTTACAACTTTCAGTACATTTTAAATGAGGACGGCATATAAAATGAACTGTAAGATGTTTTCTTTTTTATTAAGTCTTTAAATCTCATGAGCTCGATGGCGCAGTAGTTGTCGCACCCGGACTACGATTGGTAAGGTTAGGCAATTCTTTGCAAAGGCCGGTCATCAGATGGGTGACCAAAACTCCACCGTGCTTCGGAAGGCACGTAAAGCCGTTGGTCCCGGCTGCATTAGCAGTCGTTAACAACCACTGATCCGCACTGGGCCCGCGTGGTGGTTTATGGCCCACTCTCCCTATCCATCCATAGCAAGAGCTCGTGCCCCAGCAGTGGGGACCTAAAATGAGCTGGGAATGTGGTATATCTTAATAATAATTAAATAATGCTGCCTGCTGCACATCAGAGTAGTTCCTCGTTTCAGTCTAGTGGATACAACACTGGTATTACAATAGGAGATCCTGGGTTCGATTCCCAGCAGAGGTATAAATAAAATGTGCTCGATTCCAATAGGTCCAATAATATCTCAACAGTAATCCTGTCGCTTTATTGTGTAAGTGGTTGACATGGAATACACATTTGACAGAAGTTACTTTAAAGAGGTACAAAATTGCTATAATATTATTATTGGACTCGACTGAAGGTATTATATAGTGGTAGTGACGACTTCCTTGGTCGAGTGGTTTGTACAACGGTTTTTATGGTGTCACCATCTCTGAGGTCCCGGGTTCAATCCCCGGTCGGGTCAATTTAGAAATTATTGTTTTTCTAAATTGTCTCGGGTCTGGGTGTATTCTATGTATAATAAGTATGTATTTAAGTATTTTAAGTATGTTTATCCGTTGTCTAGTAACCATTTAACGAATTTAACTCTTGGGCTAGATAATTGGTGTGAGTGTAGGAAAGTTTATTTATTTATTATTTATGCTAAGTTAACATCTCCAAAAATAGTTGTCGTGTTCCATCTCTAAGTCGACCGAAAATCGTCAGAAATATAGTCCAATATTGAGGATTCCAGGTGAAGTGCGCTTTTACCTTCGGCCTTATTGCCGAAAAGCTAATATGCTTGTATTAGGAATGCTTAGGAATGGGTTCATGTCAGTAGTTTAACGAAGCGGTGAATTGATCCACGATTTCACACATTTTACCATTTATCCGGTGGGCTACCGAAAATTCAAGTTAAATAAAATGATTTACAAGGACTTAGTTAGCAAACAGTATCATAGCATTAACATAAAAAAGTTACTTTGCATAAATAAATATTAAAAAAAATTTTGTTACTTATAAAATTAGAAAACTTAAAATGTGAAATAGCTTTTTAAATGAATCATCATCGTCATCGGTCCCGGTACAATAGTAGTCGTTGACAACCACCAACCCGCACTGCGACTGCGTGGTGGTTTATGGCCCGTTCTCCCTATCCATCTGAGAATAATGCGCTGCTATTGAAGATGAATATAAAAGATAAACTGCAACAACCGAGTTCATCATCATCTTCATCATCAGCTCATTTTATGTCCCCACTGCTGGGGTACGAGCCTTCCCTAGAGATGGATAGGGAGAACGGGCCATTAATCACCACGCGGGCCCAGTGCGGATTGGTGGTTGTTAACGACTGATAATGCAACCGGGACCAACGATTTTACGTGCCTTCCGAAGCACGGAGGAGCTCGAGATGATATACTTTTGGTCACCCATCCGATGACCGGCCTTTGCGAAAGTTGCTTAACCTGAGCACTCGCAGACCAGGCGCGTTAACCACTGCCCCATCGAGCTCTTCCAATTAAAATCAATAAATAACTCAATATTTTAATCATTGAGGAGCGTTTCCATTTTGTAAAAGTTATATTTTCATTTTTGTTATTAAAATGTATGTATGTAGTTTGGAAAGTACAGATCGAAGCTATTTACGTATCGCGAAGCCTCCTGAGAGTTGCCAACGAGCCTTTATTTATGTGTCTAAAGTCCTCAAAATAATTTGACATTATTTTTTGTTGATTTACTGGCTGTTAATTTTTGTTCAATGTTGATTAACTTGTAGTTACTTCAAGTCTAAATCGGCACTCAGCGTCTTCTACCGCTAATACCACGGCGAATGCTCTGAAGAACTCCTTGACCTTATCCCACCTTCTCCCTTTCTCCATAGGAGTACGCGTGCTGCTCTCCGGAGTCAACGCTGTACTGTCTCAAACATTCCATCGCGCACAAAGAAATTTGGTGACTCGTTTCTTTGTTGCACTTCCAAAAGATGAAATGAAATAACATGCGATGCCAAAAGAATATTAGATGTGACATTATTATGTATGAAAGCTATCGCTCGACCCGATAATTTTTCTGGGTTCCATTCTAGTTAGGAAAAGAGTGTATTGGATTCTCCGATGCATAGCCCGGGTTTAGCAAGCGTGGTGATTAAGATAATTTATATATTAACACGTGAAGCAAAAACTTTGTACCCTTTTTTTACGAAAATGGTCTCTAAAATTTAAGCGGGCGTAAAATCCGTATTTCAAACGAATCTCCAAAGAGAATGGATTTTGCAACCAAGCAAAAACAAGGCTCCGAGTTTTGTTCCGGATTATTAAAAATCTATATATTAATACGTAAAGCAAAAACTTTGTACCCCTTTTAACGAAAATTGCGCGGACAAAGGAGTATGAAATTTCGCCCACTTATAGTTTATATAGAAAAGGTTATTCAAATGTTAATATTTTTTTAAATTATGCATAAAAATACATTAAATCAATAAAACAAACTTTACACACACTGCCATGTATTTGACACACACGCATAAATGTATTTGACACACGCGCATATATACTCTTTTCAAAAGATTCAAAAATGGAAGAGGAGTGGCCGAAATCTGTCAATGCCAATCCAAACTCACATTCTATCTTTTTTAATTTTTCATTGCTTAGGATACAATCCGTGCAGCCTTAATAAAATTACGGTCGAATTTCGGCCACTGGGCGACCACTAGGACTTGTTAATTGTAGCAACGACTTGATTTCTATGATAGAAACCTTTGCCCAGCTATGGGCAGTATATAGGCGGTTCATTTACGAATTATCTATTAATTAACATAATGAAAGGCCTCATCTCAGGCGAAAAAAGGTTTTTTTACAGTTAGCAGGGCAGGGCAGGTAACTCGATTCCACCTGATGTTAAGTGAAAATGGAGTCCAGACGCGAAGACAACTGGTGCAGCGTGAAAACAACGCAGCATCAGTAAATCTTACTATGCCGGCTCGCAGGTGCTTCTTCACACCTCGTTTGATGGACCCCATATCATAGGAAGGAGGGAAAACGTGTGCTAGTTGACTATTCCATCCTTTGGAGGTGTGGCAAAGAAACGAGTCACCGAATTTCTTTGGGATATTTGACACAGTGATGCGATGACTCCGGAGAGCAACACGAGTACTCCTATGGAAGTGAAACAATCTCGGTATGCAAAGAGAAAACTTTCTTTGCGGGCTGACCGATAGCGTCTCACTTGCGCGTTTAATTGTAATAAACTTTATTTTATACATTGAAAAAAAAAATATTTTTTTTTTTTGATAATTATCTATTCTTTATAGTCTAATATGGCCGTTACAATACGCTTGCATGTACTCGAACCAGCCACTTAGTGCCTCAAACTAAGTCTTAACTAGCCAAGATAGTGTATTGCCTTCGGGTCATAACAATATATACAGTAGTTTCTGTTAGGTTTATGTGTGTACATTTGGTAAATGTGTACTTTGGGGCCGCACAGACACCCTACTATCTTGATTGGACCAAAGGACGCGAGATAGGAGGAAATGTATCTCAGTTCACGCTTCTTGACCTAGAAAAGGCACGTTCAATGCGAGTCCCTTTGTTATGTAATCTTGTGATATTATAAATGTAAATAGAATGAAAAGGCAACTCCTTTGCCTCTATTTAAATATAGTATAGTGTTGTGGTAACAATAAATGTACTGTGTTACTTTGGTGATTCGTTTAATAACAAATTAATTTCATTCTTACATTAAAAACCCTATAACTATTATACAGGCGCTGCTTTGATTAAAGGTTGCCACGGCATGCATAATTTCAAACGCGTATACAAAATTAACTTAGAACTAGAGATAACAGAGCAAAAATTATTCCGCTTAGCTTATAGTAAGTGTTAAATATTTTTTTAAAACTTATTTTGGAATTAGACGTGCATTATCATGGATCTGTGAAACAAATATACAAAAAGACTTGAATTTACGAATTGGATAAAACATGTCAGCATCAATAGACACTGCAGACGATCTTGACTATATTAGGACTGAATACGATTAATAATGGAAAAGTGACCTAAATTTGTTCTAAAGCCTTTAGCGCAAAAAGGTAAGTAAGTATCTTGAAGGTCGAGCTAGTTTGCGCGGGACATTCAAGATTATCTGCTTTAATAAGTCGGGACTGTCGATACAACCATTATAAATTTTAAATAAGAACATAATTGATCAGTGATTTTTCGACGACATTCTAGACTGAGCATTTTGAAGTGCTTTAACCGTGACCTATATGATGGAAGTTGCTTCGGCATACCGCATTGATAAGACAAATGCCACAAAAATCTGTTCTGAATGGATTCTAAACGTCGTTTGTGTACTTCATAGTATGGAGACCAAATTATTACTATAATCGCTAACTTTGCCGGCAAAGGTAACCGGCCTCTCTGATTTTTTAATGGGTTGTATTGTAAATATTACTAAATAGATTGTAACGTCTGAGCACAGAATTTAAATATCAATACTCTATTACAAGAAGCCTCGGATAAAGCCGAGCACTTTACCATTTGGTCACCGAACTGTTAACAATAACAGACATCAATATTTATAGTTTCAATCAAGAAAACCAAATGTAAAATTAAAAGATGAAGTATCGTTACAAAGTCTTGTCTCTTTAAATGACCGGCAAAGGCCTTCGGCGATTAATACCAGTTTTATTACTCGAAACAACCTTTCACACTTTTTAAAAAGAGAAACTGCTTTTATACCCTCTTCGTGAACGTTACAGGCGAAGATCAAATGATTTGAAGTATTCAAATTAAGTCGTCTTCCAGTCCATCGCACAATCTCTATAAAAACGTTTTTATAGTTTGAAAATGCTCTTCTGGACGAAGCGAGCGAACATTCTAAATAAAGATCGTTTGAATAGCGCTTTTGTATTTGCTTGCTTCATTTGTATGCAGAATATGGTAAGATTAAAATTAAAACTAGATATATATAAAGTAGGCAGGCCTCCAACAAGATGGTCCGCTGATCTGGCGAAGGTCGCGGGTAGCCGCTGAATGCGAGCAACACCAAACTGATCGTTGTGGATTTTTTTTGAGAGGGATTGCTGATTGCCTCAAGCGGCATTTTCAGCGTCACCGGGCTTTTTTGGGGGCGAAGAGGTACGTAAAGGGTACCTCAAGCCGTGTGAAACGAATCACCTTTGGAGGTTTTCTAGAGGGAACGGCATCGCACACTTACAAGTGCGCGTCTCCGTGCTCTACTAGATTCTCCGAAGGGTTCGGATCGGGTCGGGGAGCGGAGCCACCCCGAGGGCGCCTCTGAAGGCTCGGACCTCGGCTCGGGTAGACCGGGCCGTATTCTACGAGTACGGTGTCTTGGGCCTAAACTTGTGTGCATGTTTAGTGTATTCTGTAAATTTGTATTGGCATTTAGAGGATCAGGCGGGGCGATTGTTGTGGAGGTCTTTTGAAGAGGCCTTTGTCCAGCAGTGGATGTCTTTTGGCTGAGATGGTAATCATACTTTCGTGTTATAAATATTATGAATAAATAAAGTTTAACACAATATCGTGGCTACAGGATGACTGCCGTCACCTTTAAAGTCTGGAACCTGTAAAAAATTGTAAACATAGAGATAAAACAATGTGTTAAATAAATGAAAGTAGATCTGTACAAGGTATTTTATTTCAATTACAACACTTTTTTAACATTTTTTCCTATAATATTTAACAAAAATAAAAATAAAACCAGTTGTAGCGTTCGCCACATTCGACCTTTTTTATTTCCGCATATGGAGTTCTTTTTTACTTTTTCACTGACGTTTAGCCTATGGATTAAGCTTTTGAATTTGTCAGATTATGATTTGGACGTTTGGCTTTTTGCTTGGAGTTTTTTGGAGGCTTCTTGGCGGGAAAGTGCAGAGTTATGTCTGCGGTTTTGTTTTATTTTCTAAAATTTGTGTTATATCGAATATTAATGTGAAATAATGGTGGATTATTAACCGTTAAGTGTTCGTGAGTGTGCATGAATGTTGGCAAATGAAACAAAACAGTGCAACGGCACTTTTCAAATTCTTTCAAGAATTCTGTGTGAGGACTTAGTAAAGCCCCACATCTTTACTGAGATACTCGAGGGGTGGGGGGGTATATCACTTCTCATTTCTATTATCATTCATCATCATTTTATATAGTTTATTTCAGATAGTACTTATGAATTTAAGAAACTAATGAGATAGCGGCATGGTCTATGTCTTTAACCGGTTCCCCAGGAAATAAACTACACTTTAAAAAAAAGAATGGAGTTTTTTGGTGAATTAGATTAAGATTTTAAAGAATTTGTTTTTGATTCGCAAAGTCGAATTCCCTTTTTCTTTTCCATAATCCTTACCATACCCTCAGCGGTGGGAGTGTGCTTTTTTCTCATTTACCATACATATATTCTACGCTTGGAATACATTTGGTGTGCAGTGAAGTGATGCTCATGTTCCACGGGCTAGAGCTAGCGTTCGCTTTTCTCTTCATCTTAACAGTGTGTAAAAACCAAAAGTTTGAATTGATTTAGTTCAAAAGTACTTCATGGCCAAAGATATACTGATGCCAAATTACGTGAACTGAAATATTATACATTCAAGCTTTTTAGACTATTTGATTATAGTGTCTATTTTCTATTTCAATTGGAGTGTAGATTAAACTTTTGTGAATATTAATAAGTGGTTTATAATAAGTTTTATATTATTACTAGTTTGTTTGTATGTCTCGCAAGTTTTAATGAGGCCTGTGTACATAGCAGTTTATGTTAATTTTGCTGCTTCTTATTAAAGACTGTTAAAATATTTTATATTGTAAAGAATTTATGAATATGTAAAGTAATAAAAAAAATATTATACAAAAGAATTAAAATGTAGCACGTTATACATTATCAGACAAAACAGTCCAGAGACAGTTAGTGCAAAATTAATTAATCTTAAAAACTTTGTTATTAACACCTACATAAAAAGGAAAATGACGTTGTGTAATAAGACTTCCTACTTTAATTTTTTATATTCGTTCAAATCAGCCATTAATCAACGACCCGTAATAACATAAATACCTTACAGTATTTTATACATACAAAAAAGTAAGAAAGTAAATAGCCTATAGCTGTCCCACTGCTATGCAAAGCAAGTTACCACTACAATTAATGAGTATTGGCTTAATCACCACGGTTTTCAAATGCGGTTTGGTGATCACAAACCCGGGCTATGCATCGAACAAATCCAAAACTCACTTTGCCCGACCTGAGAATTGAACCCGGTACCTTAGGGTATCGGGTATTCGGGTATTGTATCCACCTAGGCGTATACATACAATACAATAAAATGTATAGGCATAATAATACCTCATCTTCAGCTCATTTTATGTCTCCACAGCTGGGGCACGAGCCTTCTATGGATGGATAGAGAGAACGGGCCATAAACCACCACGCAGGCCCAGTGCGGGTTGATGGTTGTTAACGGCTGCTAATGCAGCCGGGACCAACGGCTTTACGTGCCTTCCGAAGCACGGAGGAGCTCGAGATGATACATTTTTGGTCACCCATCCGATGACCGGCCTTTGCGAAAGTTGCTTAACCTTAGCACTCGCAGACCGGGCGTATTAACCACTGCGCCATCGCCATCGAGCTCCTAATACCTATACCTTTCTATAATCAAAGTCATACATGGTTGTCAGTTACACATCACATGTTCTGAATCCAACCTTCTTTCTCGTGTAAACTTCTCGCTTACAATATACGCCTCAGAACACCGTGACGATCTCAGTAACATACAACATACAAGTAAAGAGGTTATAATATTTCACCAGCAGCAGTAATGTTTTAGCTCTTTAGTACCTATCTTGACTGTAGCTGACGTTTCATTCGCGTTGACCTCGATAATAAACTCCGCTTTGCAATTTGTTGGAGATGTGTACTTTAGTAGTAGCGGGGCGTGAAGCAGGGCGTCGTGCGCTGCACTACTGAATGTCTAATGCGTGTTTTAAAAAACATATAGGTAAGTACACCCAGGAACCTTGGAAGGGTACTGAAAATATACTTAATCCTCATAATAGAATAGAAAATGTATATTTTTGTATTTATTTGTTATCATATTAATGTTTTAAAATTATTTACAATTCACGGACAATAAAAGTTTCATAATAAATTATGCTATTCAATTTGTAATTGTTTTCTTTTTTTTTCTTTTTATTCATAGCTCGGCAAATAACTCGGAGGAGGTGGAGTGCCACCTGATGTTAAGTGGAAACGGAGTCTAGACGCAAGGACAACTGGTGCAGCGTGAAAACAACGCAGCATCAGTCACCCTCACTTTGCCGGCCCGCAAGGTGCCTCTTCACGCCTCGTTTGAAGGACCCCATGTCATAGGAAGGAGGGAAAACGTGTGCTGGTAAATTATTCCATCTTTTGGAGGTGCGATAAAGAAACGAGTCACCAAATTTCTTTGTATTCTTATCCCAAAAAAGATCATCAACAAATTCTCGTTTTCGTTAAGGGGAGTAAGAATATGTATGGCGTTGAAGCAGCACCTCCTGGCGAATAATTTTTCGTCTGACCTGAGGATTGAACGCAGGACTTCCGGATATAAGGTCAAGAGCTGTGCCATTTGTCCACCGAGGCGTTTAATAAACAACAAATTAAAATTCAAAGTTCATGTGCAAATTAATCAGCCGCTCTTTATGATGAATTGTTTCTTCTCAAACCTTTATTTAGATCTGGTTATGACAAGATTAATTATCAGTTTAATGAAACTGGAAAAACAAAAACCGCTGATCCTGGAGCTCTTCACCCGCGGATGACAATGAAAAATAAATTTCGACTGTATTCTAAAAACGTGTGAAACAATGTTGTGTTTACACTTGAATCCAAATAGTTCTGCCTATTTAAATAAAAAATATAATAAAAAATACAGCTGGCTTTATTTAACATAGTCATAAGTACTACTAACATATGGATTAATGTTGGTTAAATTTTGACTGTATTTATTATAATAGTGGAACTCATGAGTATGTTTTGGATGGAATTATTTTATTTTATTGAGTAAACTTTGTGTGTAACTGATGGTTTTCATTTTCTATTGATACAGTCAGAAGTCCAGGGAACAATCCCTCGTGCCATGGAACCACGGTTAATTAAAATTACTAATGGACCCGGTAATGGGTCAACCCACCGGGACCACGGGTAATGACTGCTCCATGGCGCAGTAGTTCACGCGCCCGGTCTGCGGTTCCGATCCGATCTGAACCCTTCGGAGAATCTAGTAGGGCACGGGGACACGCACTTAAGTGCGTGACGCCATTATCTCTAGAAAACGTCCAAAGGTGATTGGTTTCACACGGCTTGAGGAACCATTTAAATTTCTCGCCGTCCCCAAACAAGCCCGGTGAAGCTGAAAATGTCGTTTGAGGCAATCAGCAATCTCTCTACAAAAAAAAAGGTCTGCGGTTGCAGAGTAACTTTAGCAACTTTCGCAAAGACCGGACACCGGATTGGTGACGAAAAATTTATCATCTCGAGCTTCTCCGTACTTTGGAAGGCACGTAAAGCCGTTGGTCCCGGTCCTGGTACAATAGTAGTCGTTGACAACGATCACTGCGCCCGCGTGGTGGTTTATGGCCCGTTCTCCCTATCGCCGAGTTACGCCTCATTCAAATGGCTGTATAATGGTAGTGGGCCGGCCATATTAGTCGAAGAACCAATAACCGTTGGGATATACGAGTTTCGTATTGGCAAACGTAGCGTTAGACACCCTTCAGACTAGGTGGAGTGACGATCTCCGAGAGATGGCTGGCAAGAACTCGCGCTCGTATCGGATCATGCTCAGTGGCGTGCACTTGGAGAAGCTTATGTCCAGCAGTGGACTAACACTATGCTGATCATGACGATATTGACAATGACTGATGATAATAATTGCTTATTGCTTTTTCATGCAGTACCTAAGAATCTATAAATGATAGCAAATGTTGGATACCAAATATATTATATATATTAATAGCGTAAGCCGATTTTTGTTCCAGTGATTATGGGACGATAGCTGCACATAAAAAATCGGTTAGGTCTCATTTTGAAGAGCTCCAGCCGTAGATGTGCAGAAAAATATAGAAACCTGTAATAGGTTTCGAAATTCCTAAAAATTTGTTGAATAAACGCGAAGTTTTGTTGAACGAGCGCCCCACTAGTAGTTTTTATTAGCTCACACTAGCAATTCCAAAAAGCTTTCAAAAAGGTCGGAGTATAACCTCAAAGGGTACCTACCTAGGTATCCCGGAAAAATATGATTGGCCAAGTCCGGGTCACGTGCGGTGTTCATTATGGATCGGTTGTGGCACGCCTGCACGTCCCAAGGATTTTGCCGGGGATTGTTTGCCACAAACTACTTGCCCACCGAAACTAGCCTCCGGATTATTGCAATTAGGGTGAGCCCAGTTAAGGAGCAAAGAGGTTAAGATTTAAAAAATATACCCTCATATTTTTATTATTTTGAATTTTGCATTCACAACGCTAAACATCCGCCTCTGTGGTCTAGTGGCTAAGACCACCGGTATAGACCCAGATGTCCCGGGTTTGCTTCCCAGCGGGGGGTACATGTTTGTGTACTCGGTTTGGTTGTTTGTCCGCCTGGCTAACTACCACCTAGATAAGAAATCTAAATATGTCGCCATAGTATCAATGTTTGTAGCATTGTTGTGTTCCGGCAGCTAGAGATAAGATAGCCAGTGCCTCACTAGTTGAGGATCCCGGGTGAAGTGCGCTTCCATCATTGGCCTTATCATCACTTAACATCAGGTGAGATCAAGGCACTGTGCTTACCTGTTAATATAAAGAAAAACATAGTTACAAGCTATTTTTAGTTATTGAAAACAATCAACTTTCCTCAGTAAGCTCGAGTGGAAATCGAACCCACGACCTTTGGATAACCGGTCCAATGCTCTGACCGCTGAGCTACCGAGGCCCCAGAAGACTCGTTAAATTTTTGTAGTAGCTTGTGATTTATGCTGCAAGCCAGCGGTATTACGTTACTGTGAAGTTACACCCTGACAGTCGATAGAACTTTTGCAAGAGTTAAAGACACGATAAAGAACAATCGATGAAGACATTATTCCTTTTTAAATATTCTATTATTTTTAAAATACAGTGAAAAAAAAAAATTAATGCCTACCCGACCCAGCCAGGAATCGAATCTGGGTCTTCCGCAATCCGGGCGGCTCCACTGACCATTATGCTACCGGGAAGGCTTTTTTCACTGTATTTTATAAATATTTAATAGCACTTAAAAAGGCCTAACACGTGGGTTAATAATAGGCCAATAGTGACAAAGCTAAATCATAATACAACCAGATTAAAAATTCTGATTCTATCTCTGATTATTTAAAACATTTGGACATTTTAAATCTGGAACGAATTTGATGTTGCTTATTCTGGAATTTAAACATTTTGGGCTAACAATAAATCTTTTTTGTAACCCAAGTCTAACGATGTCTATAAATCATTGACAAAAGTTTAGAAGATGCTTTGCATATGGGTCTCAATTTCCTGTCAAAGAAAGTTGAATCGTTGCATTTCAAAGAGTCTTAAATTTATGATAATACAGTACTATGCACAAACGCGTCCCGCAATATAATAATGCGAGTAATGTCACGTATAATGAACTTAGGAGAGTTTTCATAACTCTTCGGAAATGTTAAGTTATTCAAACTTTCCGAAGTTCTGGAACATTCTCTGTTGACGTTGAATGGCGCTTACAAATTTAGCGTTAGCGTGGTACAAAGAATTTTCTTAGCTTAGAACTTTTATTGTATATTTGGGCTTGATCAATGGCTTTCTTGATAAAGAATATTTATTATAAAAATCATTATATTTTAATAAAGTACTAATACGGCTCCCATTTTTTTGACTAATAAAATATTATGACTAGTAAAGAAATAAATGCAAACTTTGTCATCACCAAATAACCCTTATAAGCCTCACACTTTTGAGCCCAGTTACACCCACAAAAATATTAAGGTAATAAGAATTTTTTCGGCCACTGTCAGAAGTAACTAAGTCAAACAATATTCCGTATTGGCTCAATTCAGAAACTGGACAATGGCTCGCCCCTGTCCAGAGACTTTTTCAATAACACGCTGAATGAAATCTCTATCGACGATAGTCAGCCAAGTTTAGAATAACTCTCGGCGGCGGTACGCAATAACCCCCCTCGAGTGTTGAACTTCATCGGAATTAACAAAGTTCGCCCCTCGCGCAGCGATCTGTAGCAACATAAATCGAGTAGAAATTCGAAAATAAAAATAGGCCCAGGACTTTTAATGGCCTCACTGACATTGTTGCCGGGTCGACGCTTTTTTTTCTTTTTTTTTCTGGCGAAGCAGAAAATTTGTGTTGAAGTGACAAGATTGATGGTCCACTGACTGAGTTTGGAGTTCTCATTTTTTGGAAGGGTAATTATCAATATTGTTCAGTCAGCGTCCATTTTATCTTAGTGTACCTATTAAATGGTCTAAAAGTTCGTCGCCTTAAAGTTCAATAAGTAATTGCTTTAATTCTTGATTATTGAGTCTATGTGGGCTTGAACCAAAAATGTTGACAGCGTTAACCAAAATATTAATGACATTAAAATAATAAAAAATCCTGTCAACAAACCTGAAAGAGCAAATGAATATTCACCACAGAAGACATATTGTAGGTACATTAATAAACATAATATAACAACATGACAATAGCAAATAGTCACTCATAAAAATCACTTTAAAATTACATCTCGCAATCAACCGTTCTTCACAACTCAGAAACGAAGTTAAATTAAGTACATGTTTAACTAAATACCTGCTCCTGAATAGTGAGTCGAGTTCCAAACTGCTTAGAGTTCTAATTAATTATCCTGTTCTAATTAATGAGCGCAGTCCTATAGGTGCAGAACTCCATTCGGCTAAGTTCGCTCGGATAGTTCCGTTGACTAATTTGAAACTGCTAGCTTGGACCATGACGTACGATTTTCCTCCGATTCCTACCTAATGAAGTTCTAGAAATGAGAACATGTTATGTCCTAACAAGATGTGTCTGAATTGAAAGATGTTGGTGATAAGCGACCGCTTCTTTCACGAAGCTTACAATAATTTCTTAAGCTGACGCGAACACTACTTTAATAATTATGGTTTTAATATAATTTTACGCAAATTTATTTGCGAACAAATTAAAATTTGAAAAAAGACAAAGTGTTGAAAAAAAACCACGAGCGGGATTCAAACCAGCACCCCATGACATGCCGGTCAGGTGCACTACCAACTATGCTATCGTGGCTCATTTCAACTCGCCGAAATTAATCAACACTATCTACTCTTACTCTGTAAGCCAAAAGAGCCATAATCAATGTTGACAACTACGTCATCAACATTCGATCTTAATATTTTTACAGATATTAGAGATCAGATAAGAATTAGGCAAGCTATATTTTATGATAATGGTTGTATTTATACAATTTCAAACTACACTTTGTACTACTTTTTTAGACTATATAATAAATAATATTAAAATGTCCATGACTTTATAGGATACATCCACTACCTTTATTTCAGGACTAGCTGTGCCCCGCGGTTTCACCCGCATTCTATTAGTCATAGCGTGATGTAATATATTACATACATGTGACAATAGTCCATTTATTAAGGAAGGCTGTAGGCTATATAGCCTTCCTCAATAAATGGACTATTCAAAACAAAAATAAATTTTCAATTCGAACCAGTAGTACCTGAGATTAGCGCGTTTAACAAAACAAACAAATTCTTCAGCTTTATAATATTATCACTAGTATAAAACAAAGTCGCTTCCCTCTGTCTGTCCCTATGTATGTATGCTTAGATCTTTAAAACTACGTAACGCATTTATTTTGATGCGGTTTTTTTAATAGATAGAGTGAATTAAGAGGTAGGTTTTTAGTATCAGCATTGCACTCGTGCGAAGCCGGGGCGGGTCGCTAGTATAATTATATAATATAAATAAAATATAGTATAGATTCGATAAGCCCCAAACACTTTAATGAACGTCGATTCATCCCTAGGATAAAGTTTAACGTCTTTTGTTTTCCTTCGTAACAACTTAACTAAGTAGGTACACATTTCATACAGTGTTCGAATATTGTAATCATAAACAAGATTTAGATCGGCAAGTCTGTTTTAGAGTTAACCGCTTTGTGCTGATACT
Source organism: Eudonia lacustrata (assembly GCA_947562085.1). Classification (NCBI taxonomy): domain Eukaryota; kingdom Metazoa; phylum Arthropoda; class Insecta; order Lepidoptera; family Crambidae; genus Eudonia; species Eudonia lacustrata. Next base: position 9,077,768 of record OX387329.1, on the reverse strand, counting down.
AACTTTTAATGAGTTAGCAGTTTCAAAATTGAGTTGCATATCTCATCACATGCTTTCCTAGCTTAATGTTAAATAGATTATGCTAATCCGACATAAAGCTGTTATACTGTTTATTAACAACGGAGAAGCGTTTGGTCTTCAATTTACTTGGTGATACGTGACGAAACACTGCACTTCACCTGGAATCATGAGCCAAAAACAAACTGGCTATCTTATCCCTAACTGTCGGAAAACAAGTGAGAGAATATTGTGATAGCTAGTCAAGTGAAATATTTTTGGAGACCGTTTTGGCCTTATGTAGCCTTTTCAGAGTCAACGGGCTTAAATATGTAACCTACGTTATAAAATCTACCCGAAACCTCTCAATGCGTATCTTAATGCCGACAGCCGACCTCCTTGGTAGAGTGGTTTGTATACCGGTTTTCATGGTGTTGCCATCTCTGAGGTCCCGGGTTGGATCCCCGGTCGGGTCGATTTTAAAAATTATTGTTTTTCTAAATTGTCTCGGGTCTGGGTGTTTTCTATGTATACTAAGTATGTATTTAAGTATTTTATGTATGTTTATCCGTTGTCTAGTAACCATTTTAACGAGTTTCATAACAAAGCTTCTCTTGGGCTAGATAATTGGTGTGAGTGTAGGAAAGTTTATTTATTTATTTAAAAAATAAATAAATAAAATATATATATATATATTTTTTCCAGTATTCTATTTCCATTATCACATTATACAACTTTTGAATTTTAAAAGTTTTTCCATTCTCAAAGTTTTCAGACGGTACACTAAACATCTAACGACCCTGCCAAATTGAGGCATTTACAGGCAATATTACAGAACGCTTAATCTGTCTGCGGTTGTGACGAAGTTCGGTGATCCGTTACCCATTAAATTGATTAAGGGGGACATGCGATAATGGAGCTCCCAGATCCATCTTGCCACAGCAAATAGACGCTACTTGCCACTTAGTACGAACTCGTTGGACTAATGGTTGGAGTAGATGCTTTTGGTAAGTCGTTGATCATTGGCAAACAAATGAAAGTTGGGGGAGATTATGATTTGTGTGTTTTAGTTTTCGATTGTTTCGTTTACGGAGATAATTGATGGTGTTGCGCCGGAAACATTGTGGCCAACGATTGTTAAAGCATTACCGATTGGCCACGACCACTGGCGTCTTGCGACGCGGCGAGCGGATTACTAGTTCTTTGCGTCCTTTCTATCGTGGTTGACTTTAACTGCCCGAGTATAACACGTAATGAACTAGAAACGCTCGTGGCGGCGCACCGTATAAAGTTTAATACTTACCGTAAAATGGGGTGAATAACAACATCGTTTGTAATTGACTACTTCTTATTCTTATTTATTTATATAAAAGGACAATACAATTTTACAGCTATATATAAAGTCAACACGCTTATATACAAGGATTATTACATCAAATAAACACTAAATAAATAACAAATTATTATAAGTAACTAAGGTAAATGTTGTGTTTCCTACCTACTAAGGATGGATATAGGATCTACAAATATATCCGCTTCATGGACTTTTGTAAGAAATGAGTTAAGGTGGTAGATCGCTCGAGCGCTGTGACCCCAAGCGCTCTGCTGCTTTTGGACAGTTCATTTTGCTGCGTAAAAGTAAACAGTAAAAAGCAAAAAGTTGGGCCTAGCATACCAGCTACAAACAAGGATGGATACAAAAAGGGTTAGAACCTGTATTTTTTTTTGTATTGTCAATTTGCATTAAATTTTAAAGTTAATACATGAGTTACGATCGCCTCTATCGTATTTAATCACCACAGAAGGAGTTATACTGAAATAAAGCAACTCTTTGAATAAAATATTCCTTGTTGTGAATTACACCTGATACGGGGTCACTAGAAACGGTATATGGGGTGAAAAATAACACCTTTGAAATCAAAAGAGAATATTTGTAGTTTAAAAATTTAAAAAATAATACCTTGATAAAGATTGCATGCTAACCTAAGCTATAAGCAATTTGTGATACTTTTTGTATAGCTTTTAATAACATTAATACTGTTGTAAATAACCCCTCTGATGTTGCAAATAACCCCATCACAAGTAGATAATTGCAAAGTTAATCACCACCAGATGTAGTTTTAACTGGTCGACTAGACTAGTCAGGTATTTGTTCAAATCACTAGATTTGTTTAGGGAAATGATAAAATTATGTTGATATTTTAACATCCTCCGTGACTTGATCAAATCGCTTAGGGAATTCACCAAATCACTATTTTTATCATATCCCTGCGACATATGTATTATTTAAAAAATATAACTTATTTTTTAAATTAGTAATGCAATGGTACTATCCATTACAGCCAGCAACCGCATGGTTTCATTTTCAGGAAATTGCATTGAAACCTTAAAATACCTTTTAGAATGTATAAACAAGTTCAGCAATATATAATAAACACTTAAAACTTTCATTAGAACCCAAACATAATAAGAAAAGCATGATGAAGAAAAAAAGATTTCAAGTTTTATATATTTTTTAAATTATGTTGGGGCCTTTTTATATATTTTTTCTTTTTGGAAACATCATCTCAGAAGGCAGATCTATCAGAAAAGCATCACTTCAAAACTGTAATAAAATAAGGGCCCAAAAACGAACATCTCCTATATTCGTATTCTTATTCTTAACTAGCTGCCCGGACAGACTTCGTTCTGTCAAAACTTAATAGTAAAAATTATCCACGCAATTTTTTTTCTCTTAATAAAATATTCCGTGTGACTTATGGAATAAACGAAAAAAAAATTTGCCAAATTGGTCGAGCCGTTCTCAAGTTTTGTGCTTAGCAACATTTATTTTTAGGAATAAAGATTTCGCTGAAAATATATTACGACATTTGCTCTTCAATTATGAAACTCAAATGTAAATAGGTACTATACCTACTACGTAGGGTAAGAGTGTTCGTAATGATAATGAAGCATGATTGTAAAGGCATTCATCAAATCTATTAGTTCGTAAATGAATATTAATGACTAGCTTTCTCCTCTCCAAGACAAATTATATCCGTAGGCATTCTAATTATAAAGCGCTTGAGAAAGCCTAGTTATGTTGAAGTAAAGGCTTGTATAAGATATTAATTGTTATCCTCAATGTCACCTTAGCTAAGTTATGTCAACTGAACAAATGAACATGTTCCATTTCATTTGTTGTATGATGGCTTGTTAGCCTATTATACTGTTCACTATTGGGAAAAGACCGACATCATTAAAATCAAGTCATCGTTTCAATAGATGGCTATTAAATTTCCATTTCATAAACAAATAAAACAGAAATGATTTTAATGTTTTGGGGTGGTTGGTTGTTGTTGGTATTTATGACTGCCTGGCTAGCTACCATCATCTTATCTTACCATTTTCATAATGACAATGCATTGTGGTCTTCCGATTATTAGAATTGAGGTAGCCAGTTTGTTCGCAACAAAATTTACGTTAAAAGTTATATAAACAAAACAAAAAAAAATTATAAATAGCTTGCCTATTTCTTAACTGATCTTTAGTATTTGTAAAAATATTATGATCGGATGTTAATGACGGTAGTTGTTGACATTGAATGGGCGCCTTTGGCTTTCAAAGTAAAAAGTAAATAGTGTTGAATAATTTCGGCGGGCTGGTTAGAATCACGACAGCTCAATTGGGAGAGCACCTGACCCGGTATGTCAGAAGAATGCAGGTTCAAATCCTGCTCGTGGAAATTTTTTTAACATTTGTGTTTTTGTAGTAGCCGGTTATGTAGATTTCTCAACTTTATAATCTAGTTATATTAGAAAGTTGAGAAATCCGGATAAATTAAAAAAATCTCTAACTTTAGCCTTTAAATTGTATTTGTATTGTAACTGAACAACATTAACAGTAATTGAGGGCACAGTTTAATTAGCTAATCAGCTTTCAACAAGTCTCTAACAAAATATTAAATAACATCAAAAAAATTGAAGAGAAAACATACATAGATACAAAATACATCACGGCAAACTTTTGTAATTCACGGGGCAATATTTTTCTTTTTCAACAAAAAACCTGGGATCTCGAAACTTTATAATGATAAGGAAGGAGCAGTGTAATTAGCAACAGTTACATGAACTTTGGTAAGTACATTTTTCTAGGGTAAATGAGCGTAAGCTCAGTGCTCGCCGTTCGTGATCTCAAGCTAGTCCTGTGGCATAGAAGGGATGGTACTAGGTTTTTTAGTGGGTCCATCTTCTCTCCCCTCATCATCTCAGCCAAAAGACGTCCACTGCTGGACAAAGGCCTCCCCCAAGGATATCCACCACGACCGGTTTTGTGCTGCTCGCATCCAGCGGCTTCCTGCGACCTTCACCAGATTGTCGGTCCACCTTGTTGGAGGCCTGCCCACACTGCGCTTTTCGGTACGCGGTCGCCACTCAAGGACTATTCCGCCCCAGCGGCCATCAGTCCTGCTAGCAATATGCCCTGACCACTGCCACTTGACCTTAGCAACTCTTCCCTCCCCTAGTCAAGCTTTTTGTGGCTGGACAAGGTAAGAGGAGGAGAGTTCCTCATAACCCGGGGTCACCCTAAGCCATTTTACCAAGTTAAGAAAAAGAGTTAGTGAGCATGGGATGTGACAGACAAATTGATTGTAAACAACAGTAAGGAATAGGTAGGTATACTGGGCCACATGTAGTCTCCAGTTTTGTTTCTAAATAAAATCAAGAAATAGTGGGAAATGTCATTCTGTGTGTTATTTTAGCCCATTTTTATTAACAATACTAGCGGCCGCTCGCGGTTTCACCCGTGTGTTTCCCGTTCCCGTGGGAATAACGGAATAAAAAGTATTCTATGTGTTAATCCAGGTTATAAACTATCTGTATGCTGAACTTCATCCGAATCCATTCAGTAGTTTTTACGTGAAAGAGTAACAAACATCCATCCATACTTACAAGCTTTCGCGTTTATAATATTAGTAGGATTAAGTCAAATCTGACGCCATTGCCGTATCAGTTTCTCTTATCCTTAACATAGCACTGAGAAAGTTACTTGGCTAAGCCTAATGTCATAATCGTATCTAAAACTTTGTTTTACGCCCATTTGACGACAAACAATTTAATATGTAGGTATAAACTATTACCCTTAATATAATGTGGAAGCTGAAGTAATAGTTTCAGTGCATTATTCATCATCCGTCGTTGAAATGAAAGCGTAGGAAGAGATTTTAAAATGCTTCTCCGAATTTCATAAAAATGTCTATATATCATTATTCTACCACATTTTTCCGCTCCGTACCTACTCGTTTATAGACTTAAAGTCCATATATTTCTAAGAACTTTCAAAGTTAAGTCGTTTCAGTTATCAATATGAAGTTGTTGTATCAATAATTAGTAAATTGTGATGAGAAAAATAAAGATATTGAATTGAATTGAATATTAATATATAGGCCTTTGTCTAGCAGTGGATGTCTTTTGGCTTAGTTTATGATGATGATGATGAATTGAATATTCGATTACTTTGTAAGAATTTCCAATATAACTTAGAGCATTTTAAACATAGAACATGGACGTAATATTTAAAAAAAAACAGTAAGAAGAACTGTTTAGGATTCTGGGTGAAGTCTGCTTTCCTTTTCAGTCATAAATTTGAAAATCATAATCAAAATTATAAATGTGAAAAGACGAAAGCAAAGGACTTCCCTATTGTTAGTTTGTAGCGTGTAACTGGTTCTTCGTCGTTTAACACCACGAGATGTCCGCACCACAGCGAAAATCGCAAAAGACCCTTTTTGTATTCTTTATTTTAAACCATGGTATAAAATATCTTTTTGTGTTTCGTTAATTCGCACCATTGCGTGAAACACTTAAGAACTCATACTTCGCCGTTTCGGATTCATATTATGCCAATGCATGCAATCCCTATACTCGTTATGTATGATCAAAAATCTATTTTATTATAAAGACCAAATCATAAAACCTTACCGCATAACAACGTGTTGTGTAATATTTGTTATGTCACAGAAACTTTCTGCTTGCGACCAAATTCTTGATTGATTAATGGGACTAGTTGGTGGAAGTGTCTTATATGACAAGTTTGTTTGAAACATACATTAAATATTTGCAACTAACCGAATATGTTTATATGTACATAATATTGTACAGATTGTGTTACAAAAAATCAATACGACATACCTATATTGTTGATGTTTTTAATTAGCAATAACGGAGATGACCTTTAGATTTTAACCCAGTTTAGACAGACGTTGTCCTGTCTAAGTTTTATTAAATATATGCCACGAACGACATATATTAAGAATAACCCAAAGTGGCGATTGCCATACAAAATTACTAATTTTTAATTTTTCGATATCTCAGCTGTTTTTTTTTAGTTTCAGAATAAAATTTCTATTTTATTCTAAAACTAAAAAAAAACAGCCGAGATATCGATGATGATGATCATGATGTGTTAGTATCAACTTATTCTATGTTAGTTACAAGTTTTTTTAATTTTTCATATGGTTGTAGGTATTTCATTATTTCATATGAACCTATCTATCTTGCCTTGTTTTTTATTTCTAAACCATCTTTGTTTTAGAGCAAACAAAACAAAATAAAAATTATTGAAATCAGTCAAGCCGTTTTTGAATTTAAGGGAGACTAACGAACAGCAATTGATTTTTATTTATATTTAGTTAACTTATATTACCCTTTTTTTCCCTCTTTTATCAGGAGTACCTATACTATTAAATTAAATATTTTGATACTTATAAAAATAGACGAAATTTATATAGTCCACTTGTTTCTAAATAACAATTCAGATAGGTCGCAAGCCTTAAGAATAATGATACTCATTTTCAATTACCACTCCTTAGCAGAATGCCGTGCTCATATCACCTGGCGAGCTTGAAATAGCATTATTCCATAATTCATGAACATTAGTTCACACGAAGGCAACGTAAGGCGCTCAAATAAATAACCGAGGCAATATCTTTGAAGACGTAAGGCGGCGTATAGATGGATTGACTCTGGTTTTCTACTATTGATTCTATTATTATTTCATTTAACTTACAATTGATGTTTATTTTTTTATAATAAAATGGAAACTTAATGCTGAAGTGTCTTGCGCGTCCTGCCCCCTGTCTTTGAGCGCTCACAGCAGCATTATTGCAGTTGTGGAAAAGAGACGTGTTTATATACGCCGCTACACGCGTCTCCTTTTCACAACTGCAATAATAGTGCTTTATGAGCTCGTAATTACCCCCCTGTGTGCCTAGCAAGAGTAATATCGAATTTGTGTCATTAAACTCGCTTGTGTAAACAAAAAAAATTTGTATGGAAACTGTTATGGTCCAAGTTTTTTTTTGCACGGATAATTACTCCACTTCACACTACATATAGTTCAAATGCGAAGATCACTGGTGCAGCGTGGAAACGACGCAGCATCTCAGTCACCGTCACCCTGTCAGCCCATAAGGCCTCTTCACGCCAAGCCCGATTTTTTTGAAGTTATTTATTAAATCTTTTTTTAAATATATTTTTTATCCTTAAGGATTTGTCTGGAGAGTGTTTGCTGATTGCCTCAGACGGCATTTACAACGTCACAGGACTTTATATCTAAGATCCTGTAAACGCCTACCTACGTAATTTTACATTTTACCCTACTAAGAACATTAGGCAGTGGTGGCTTTGAAAAGGAACACAGGGGCCTAATGGGTCCTAAATTGCTGTTCAAAATCATCATTTTTATATTTTACGGAATACTATTTTAACCATGCAATGCAATGCGTTTTGAATGGCGGAACCCCCGTAAGCCGGCTGGATGAACAAATTAAAAATACCTTGAGCTCTTCCTTACTGCAGAAGGCACGCTAAACCGTTGGCCAACGGTTTCGAATTATTCTCTATACCGTTTGTTTGTCATATATCAAAGAAGACTATAGAAGAAGATCGTTTTAAAGTGATAGAGCGATAAGCGATAAGCCATAGACAAATTGAAACTTTATAGGAAGGTTCTAGATGTTGATAAAATATTTGTTTCTACTATCTATCTACATTGTCGATTGAGCAAAGCGACCCTAACTTAATAAATAGATATATCATTAAAAACTAAACTTTGACAATGAAAAAAGAAAATTCAATATATTAAGGTATAATAAAAACATCAAATTGGTCTACTAAATTAATGATTGTTACTGGAACAAAAAAAACGTAAATGGTACTTTTGTATAGTGTTAGTCCAAAAACGAAATTCATTCTACATACTAACAAGATAATTTATATCTAAATTAAATTCGCACCGCCTCGGACCCGTCAAAACAAACCACGCGAGGCGTAAATGAAATTTCACATTGGCCTCATTATCAAAGGGCGGAACTTGGGGAGGAAGAAACTTGCTTAAGTTACCTGCCCTAATTCCCGTTCACTCAGAAAGAAACCGAACATTTCCGACCCGACTACGTAAAGTATAACAGCGATTCTAGCGCAACCGAATCACTAACCTTTTTTTGGAGAGAGTTCTATTTGCCTCCTATGGCATTTACAGTATCACCGGATTATGGGAGCAGCGAGAAACTTAAAGGGTTCAAGCCGTGTGATCAAAACACCGTAAGAAGCCTAGGCAAAGCGTATGCTGAGACGCAGGCGACGTAGCTCCGCGCAGCGCAGAGCAGAGCAGTTTTTGTAACGCATGGTCGTGCCGAGAGCTGCGTACGCTGTAGCGCAGGCACGTGCGACGCAGACATGTGTCTGCCCTGCCCTGCGCCTCATTGTAGTGCCAGCACAGATTTCTACGCGACGCGTGCTTATCGACACATGTTTTTTTACCATTTTATTATAATTTTGTAATAATGACAGAACTCCCTCGATAGTACAACTTATCCATTATTAGAACGCCTGAAAAGTAGCAATAACTCACATTATCAGACTCTGACATTGACATTGACAACTCATGTGTCCGTGCTTGTATCACTTACCTGCGTCGCAGTATGCGTTCGCGGCCTATGTCTGTCCCAACTGCCCTGCCCCGCAAAATCTGCACTGTGCTGTGCTGCGTCACCTGCGTCTCAGCATACGCTTAGCCTAATGATCGTATCAGGAGCAGAACAACCCGAGGACACTTCTAAAGGCTAGAACCAGCACGACTCTGGTTGACTGGGTCATGGGGGCTTACCGCGCTGCTACAACCACAAGGACGGGCGTCTTACGAAACGGCGAGCGGGTGTCATATTCATTGGGTTCTTCGTATCACCATTAACTATGACTGCCGTTGTATATCGCGCAATGAACTGGAATTTCACTTACCGCGTCGCAAGGCGGTCGTGCTGGTGGGCCGGGGCTAAAGAGTCCATAACAAAACACTGTCATATTGGTTGGCTTTGTAGCATTGTTGTGGGATACAATAGCCACTTTCTCAGTGGTTGGGGGTTCTGGGTGAAGCGCGCCACTTTTGCCTGACCATCACTAGCCGTCCAGGAGATAAATGCCAAGCGATTTTGACAGGAAAAGTTTTTCACATTCAACCGGTTACCAGACTTCTTAGTTAGGTGGCCGGTCCAGCCGTCGAGCACATTAGAAGAGATTTACTGATAGCATTCATCAAAACGGTAGCTCGCCTTAACAGTCCACATTTTGGCTGACGGCCGATTTCTTGACGTTATGCAGGCTCGAATATTTATCGTTTGGCGTTAAGGATTCTTGGGTCGAGCCAGTTTGGCGTTACTAGTACTGAGATAGAGGAGCTCGAAGGCGCAGTGGTTAACGCACCCGGTCTGTGAGTGCTGAGGTTAGGCAACTTTCGCAAAGTGCGGTCATTAGATGGGTGACCAAAAGTTTAACATCTCGAGCTACTCCGTGTTTCGGAAGGCACGTGAAGCTGTTGGTCCCAGCTGTGTTAGCAGTCGTTAACAACCACCAATCTGCACTGGGCCCGTGTGGTGGTTTATCACCCCTTCTCCCTATCCATCCATAGGCTCGTGCCCCAGCAGTGAGGACATAAAAATGAGCTGATGATGATGATGATGATGATGAGATTGATTGTGATGGCATAAGACTAGTTTTCTCTAGATTGAAAAGCTAATAACTAACTAACACAAGAATATTACTAACATTGATGCTATAGCGACAGAATTGAAAAAAAGGAGGCGGATTTAAAACCAAGAATCGACTTTTATGTAAGTTTTTACGATTCGCTTGTATAATATTTTTCTTTATGATGAACAACGTGATTGTTTGTCGCACACGACTTCTAGAAATAGTCAATTTGTTTGCGATGTGATAATACCATATTTTTTTTCCAATTTGAATATTTTATGTAAAATCGTAGGTAGGTATAAAAGAAATGATAATATCAAAATAATGTCTATGACGAAAAGGTCTTATTAAAATAGATCTCTTTTAATGTAAATGAAATAATTTCCTTACATTTTTTCTACGTAATTAAATTATAAAACTGACGTGCTCCTTAAATTGGTTTTCTTTCTACTGTTGCCCAATCTAATTAACTGAAGCCTTACATTATCATTATATCTTTTTTGTCGTTGGGGTTCCGTAGCAAAACAAAGAATCCTTACAGTTTTGGCATGACCGTTTGTACGTCCACTCGCTTTTATAGCAAAACAAAATTTAAAAAAAATATCCATTACGAGAGTCATTGGTGAAAACGGGTAAAGAAAGAAAAAAGATAAAAACTTTTAACAAGTCTTTTAATCTCATATTTTTTTTATAACGTCCATTATTTTGTATCCATTGTATTGGTAACCTGGTATTGTATCTTGAAAGAATATATGAGCAATTTTCATTGTCCAGAGTGCCCTATAAGATCACTTATACTAAAGTAAAAAATACGAAAACAAAATATTATTATGCATAACATTGGCTGCTCAATCCCCGAGCTCTTCATACTAATTCCTGCGCAATCCGAAACATTTTAGCACACACTTGACTTTGATGTTTCTCGTTTGACCCAGTTAGCTATGTAAACGGATCGCGGCAAGGATATAAAATGCTTCAAAGGCCCATTGTACGTGTGTTGAGCAAACATAATATAGCAGATAGCATCCGGCTAGGTGCTTCTAATTACTGGAACTCGTTTTGCGAACTGTAAGGGTAACCTGAGTTCCTCATAGCCCCTTTCTTGGGCCTATCCTCTACATATTATACAGTGCGGACATCATAGGCAGCATCATACATTGCCATCATCATTTATATGCTGATGATCTGCAGCTTTATTTATCATTTCCACCTTCTGACTATATCAAAGCTGTAGGTCAAATTAATGAGGAATTGGCTCGCATTTCTACTTGGTGTGGGTCAAACTGTCTTGTCCTTAACCCCTCAAAGTCTAAACTTATTATATTTGGTTCAAAAAAAAAACTACATGAACTCAATAACATATCTTCTTCCTTAAACATTACTCTAAACGGAGAGATAATTGAGCGTTTTGATAGGGTCAGGAATCTGGGGTTGACCATCGATGACCGCCTTAACTTCGAAAGTCATATCATTGAATGCGCTAGGAACTGTTTTTATCGTTTGAGACTTTTATATAAGATAAGACCCTACTTAAGCGAAGTGGTCAGAACCAGACTTTGTGAATCATTGATTCTATCTAAATTTAATTATTGTGATACAGTTTATGGACCATGCCTTTTGACCAGGTCAGTCAAACTCATTCAGCGAGTGCAGAATGCATGTGCTCGTTTCTGTTTCTATATACCACCTCGCTCTCACGTTACTCCCTTCCTCAACTCCGCAAATTGGCTGAAGATGGAGGCTCGCAGAAAGCTTCAACTTTCCACCTTGATGTTTGGTGTTGTCAGCACGGGAAAGCCAGGGTATCTTTTCAAAAAGCTGGATTGGGCCCATGAACACAGCAGGTATCCTAAGAGAATCATTACACACACATTCTCTACTCCCAAACATCGTACCGTGGCTTTTCGTGGGTCTTTCAGATTTGCTGCCTCTCGGTGTTGGAATGATCTCCCGCCGCCGATGCGTGTCCTGAGAACGAGGCATACATTCAATAGAAGACTCAAAACGCATCTATTAAAGTTACAAATGGGTAACTCTTTTGTAGCAATCTGATTTACCTGCTCGTTCTGCACGTCTTGCTTGGCGCAGGTTTGAGATCGCGTCCTATTGCCGTAGAGGCAAGCAATCCTTTTTCCTCCTTCCCGCATTTTTTATTTTCCTGACTTCCATAGCGTCCCACTAACTCTGTGCCTTTATCCAACATTCACTTGCCACGTCATCAACTCAAGTCTGGCTGTAGCTGTCCATGTGGCCTACATGTGGCCAAACATTACGTGCTAACGTGGCATATAAATTTTTTTCTATGCGTGGCATCTTACTATCCAGTATCCATCAATCTAATTTTTTTTTTTTTTAGTGTAGTTTGTTCCTTGAGGAACCGGCTAAGGTCATAGACCATGCTGCCATGTCATTAGTTTAAGTAATACATAAATAAACAATATTTTCATATATGATGATGATGATGAATGATATTAGAATTGGGAAGTGAGAAATGATATACCCCACAACCCCTCGAGTATCTCAGAAAAGATGTGGGGCTTTACTAAGTCCTCACGCGAGCTTCTTGAGAGAATTTGAAAAGTGACGTTGCACTGTTTTGTTTCATTTGCCAACTTATGCACACTCACGAACACTTAACGGTTAATAATCCACCATTATTTCACATTAATATTCGACATAACACAAATTTTGGAAAATAAAGCAAAACCGCAAACATGACGCTTCACTTTCCCGCCAAGAAGTCTCCATCAATCTAACACACAACTCAAATGTCATGTCACCTTGACAACTTATACGACACACAGGGTTTAGCCCATACAGCCTTATTCATACTATATCCGTAAATATATTTATTTATATTTATTCACTTTTATATATTTTATATAGTAATTTAATTACCTACTTTGTTCTTTTATTTTATTATATTTATTTATTGTTCTTTTTTTTGTTTGTCGGCGTCGCGGTGCGTCGTCACTCGTCTCCCTCCTGCGGCCCTGTCAGAATAACAGCGCTCCTACGGTACTCGGCCCATCTTTGAGTGTCGTGGGGGTATTATGCTGAGACAGGGTCCTTGTTGGCCTCACACACTGTTTTTTGTTTAATTTTTCTTTTAATTGTTTTTTCTTTTCTTTTAATTGTTTTTTTTTGTATTGTATTTTGTGTGTGTGTGTGTGTGTCAATAAATATCTTTCTTTCTTTCTTTCTTAGCCTAAGAAAATTTAAAATGCCGCGTGTTTTCAACTTCGCGGGGTATGTAGGGTTGACCGGATGTTATAGCCGACCCACTCAAAACCTAGGGCTTCCGTCTCTGCTTGGGCGGGATCCCAAGAACTCTGAGGAGTCGTTCACGACCCGCCCCCTTGGTCGCTTTTGGACACGTCTCTTACTAAGGAGCCTCACCTACGTTCCTAATGGCTCTGAAGGCGGATCAAGTCTGATCTCCTGTTTTTAGTGGCCGGATAGTGGGGCGAGTACCCGGTAAATCATTTCCTGTGAAGGACCCACTCAAAACCTAGGGCTTCCGTCTCTGCTTGGGCGGGATCCCAAGAACTCTGAGGAGTCGTTCACGACCCGCCCCCTTGGTCGCTTTTGGACACGTCTCTTACTAAGGAACCTCACCTACGTTCCTAATGGCTCTGAAGGCGGATCAAGTCTGATCTCCTGTTTTTAGTGGCCGGATAGTGGGGCGAGTACCCGGTAAATCATTTCCTGTGAAGGAACAACTGGGAGCAACTTCCAGTGAATTTCCAGTGGTGACAGTAGTAGGAAAAAAAACATAGCAACAAAAATTGAGAAAGGAATGCTCAGATGGTATGGTAAGCGAAAGAAGTATGTAAGAATCATAGCAAGTGGCAAGAAGTGATCACTGCCTACCCCCCTATGGGACACGATGGATAAGGCCAAGGGTGGAAGCGCACTACACCCTAGATCCACAACTAAAGAGGCTCTGGCTATCTGATCTCTAGCTGCGGGAAGACAACAATGTTACAAACATTGATGTTATGGTGACATATTTTGATAGGATGGTGGTAGCTAAACAGATGGATAAACAACGGGTGAACCCAGGACCTCTGTCTCTAAAATAAAGGCAGTTCCCCAATTTACTAAAAACAAGGTGAGAAAGCCAAATTACTCATACAAAAAAGAAATAAAAATACCTAAAAGATTAAACTCGTAAAGTTCGTTATAAAAATTAGAACTTAAGTAGATACGCGTCATAAGTCCGTTATTTATTCGGTGACACACTGCTGTGTGGGGCGGTCAGCTCCGTGGTTTTATGCCTCGTAAATTGAAGGTATTGTTGGGGCTATAAAACATGTGGAATAGCTAACTGTAGCTGCTGGCCGGTCCTGGTGGTAAAATTTTTCTGTTTATTTTGCGGTTTGCCACGTTCTGTTGTTAGGAATGGAGTGTGACGTTGTGTTGACTAAATACTTTTTGCAGTAAAACCTATTGTTGTTAAATTTGAGTCTGTAACAGCGGAAGTTTAACTACGGATCGGGTAAAGATTTTGAATGGTTATAATATTGACCGTAAGTTTATTACTTTTTATTTATTTTATTATTAGTATTTTTTTATTTATCACTAGGCAACTTAATTTAGGTAAAGATCTGTAAATTTTGTTATCTTTTATCAGTGATTTCAAAATTCATTAAAATAAAAAGTATGTGATATTTAAACAAGTAAAATGTTTTATTTCAATGCAGTATGATGAAATGAATCAAATGTTGATTTATATCAAAGGTTTATAAAAAGTCTTCAAAAATATATAAGTTTTTATAATGGCCGCGGTGTCATGACACCGCGGCAAGGTAGAGAGGTTAAGAGCTTTGTTTTTAGCTTTGATCAGCCCATTAGGCATGCACATTAAAAAGTTAATTATTTACGTATGTGAGTTTTGATACAAGTAACCCTGAAGTTTTTATTGTTACATAGAAATTAAACAAAATAGAAATCTTTAATCAGTCGAGTTGTAGAATTGCACCTCCGGCCTTTTATTATTTATAGTTTAACCACAGTAGGAAGGCATTATTAAAGTTATTCAATAAAAATACAAAAGTTTCTCTATTTCATAAAAAATATACTTTATTTTATATCACTTAAATGATAAGTATTCACGTAGTCCCCTCGTTAGAAAAAAAAATAATTCAGTAACTTAGAAAACGGTAATTTTTTCAAAAACGTTCTTGATTCCATCACTTAACTTTAAAGCTAGAAGGTTTGTGATTGAATACGCAGAAACTATTGAGCTGATAAAACCGACAGAACACAGTACATAATATCCCTTTGCAATTTAAGCAGCGCGCAACTTTATACAGTTCCCGTTCAGTTTGCACCCATATTACTTTGCTTGCACCATTCACTTGTCATGAATGGTTTTCTTGGAAAGTTGGACGGTTCGTAAAGAGATGGATCCCCTTGGCCAAAACTTTGCGTTTCAACTGAAGAGATAAGAGTTCGATTCACCCGTTATATAAATAAATCCCGCCCGAT
Organism: Eudonia lacustrata; assembly: GCA_947562085.1. Lineage (NCBI taxonomy): Eukaryota > Metazoa > Arthropoda > Insecta > Lepidoptera > Crambidae > Eudonia > Eudonia lacustrata. The sequence goes on along the minus strand of OX387329.1, from coordinate 9,062,271 downwards.
CCTCTAAATGCCACTACACATTTACAGAATACACTAAACATGCACACCAATTTAGGCCCAAGACACCGTACTTGTAGAACAAGGGTACGTAGAACCGGTTCACACGCGCACTATACCAGGGCACAACACAGTGCAATAACCCCGAAAAATGTTCATTTCACAGGTAAATTATTCTTAATCGACACCTCTTGATCTAGGATTTATTTTTGCCAATGAGCTTTGAATTTTAAGCACTAAGTGTGATAATTCTCTTCTATAAACATTTAGTTATGTAAGAAACAAAGATCGAATACACATAATGCAGAACTTACGAATATTTTGTGTAAAGATCCCGCCCAGAGTAGATAGACTTACGAACCGATAGCATAAAATGACCTTCATAAGAGCTATTTGTAGCCTAAACTGAATAAATGATTTTGATTTTTTTTTAAAGAAATTTTCGTTTTACACTAGCGCTGCATCAAGTTATCGATATTTCGTGTCCACTGTCTATCACACGATTATGATATGTTACGAATATGTATTACTGTTGTTAAAGTACCTAATATAATACAATAATATAATACAATACAGTACAATATATACACACACAAATTTAATGTCATCCTATTTCGGTTTCGTTTGACAGCTCGTGTTTGTTGCTCTATTCCGTTGGTATAATAACTTTATGTGAATTGGTATAATAGCTTATGAGTATGAAGGAAACAGTTATTGTTTTGCTTTTGCTACTGTATATAGAGTGGTATTTTTTGACATTCGTCCTTTAGCGTCAATTACGTTTAAATCGATGAAGATTATTGTGTCATCTTTGTTTACTTATTTTAAGGTTAGATTAAAATGAGGTAATCCACTTTGAGCACCCGCCTAGAGGTATCTTCTCAAAGAATTGGTGTTAATTTACGATTCTGACTAGAAACAATTAATGTAATAAAATATGAATTTTCAAGTTATACCTATACATATTTTTAAATTTTATTTACAACCCTACAACTTTACTCAACCTACAACTTACAAGCTTATATAGTTTCTAAAATCTCGTAAGAAGACAAAATTTTTATAATTTTCCTTTTTCAATCAAGATAATTTAATTAATTTAGTTTAATTTAATTTCTAAACATGCTGTATAGTGAATTTGCATTAGTGTGAGTACTGTGAACATGCCAGCTTTAGTTAACAGACCTGTACACGTCCCAGCGGTGCCCTCAGGTGCCCGTGCCGAACCCCTCGGAGAATCTACTAGGGAACGGGTATACGCTTGCGTAATGCATGCTATTTCCCTTTATTGAAACTCTCTGACGGTGTTTCGCTAACACGGCTTGAGGAAAACTTTAAGTTTCTCGTCACCCTTAAACAAGTTCGGTGACGTTGTAAAGGCTCTTTGAGGTCAACAACATACTCTATTCAAAAATAAACCCAACGGTATATATTACCCCCACGACCCGTTCAACCCAAGCCAAGGTCTTATGAGGCGCCCTCGAGTTTTACTACCCTAGGTCTTATCCGAACTCCTCGAAGAATCTAGTAGGGGCAGGGACAAGCTTGCGTTATGCCATCCCTTCTATAAACTCTCTGAGGAACGATCACACGTCTTGAGGTGTCGCTGCCCACAAAGCGTTCGTTTACGCTGTCATAGGAAAGCCATAGGAAAGTCAAAAAAGAAAAAGGTGTTTATTATTATTAAAATTTGCGTAAATTGATGTAAACATGAAAGTGACAAGAAAAGAAAAAAAGATGTAATTTGGGATATAAGTACTTTAAAACTTTGGTCTCCATGAATAAGTGATGATGTGACTGTCACTCTCATTTTGGTAAATAAAATCGAAAGGTCGGAAAATCGAGAGAACTTTTTCAAATTAGATGAATACCTACTGATTGGAGAATTACTAAGTTGATAAAAAACGCGATATTGTTGTTATGTCCTTGTAGCTGAATGGTAAAGGGTCCAGCCCAATATCCGGGAGTCCTGGCACTGGGTTCATTTTCAGATTGGGAAAAGTACCTATGATTCTGACGACCTCATTGGTCGAGTGGTTTGTACACCGGTTGTCATGGTGTCGCCATCTCTGAGGTCCCGGGTTCGATCCCCGGTCGGGTCAATTTAGAAATTATTGTTTTTCTAAATTGTCTCGGGTCTGGGTGTTTTCTATGTATAATAAGTATGTATTTAAGTATTTTAAGTATGTTTATCTGTTATCTAGTAACCATTTTAACGAGTTTCATAACGAAGCTTCTCTTAAGCTAGTTAATTGGTGTGAGTGTAGGAAAGTTTATTAGTTTATTTATTATTCAGATGTTCGTGGATATAGATGCTGAATTTGTTCTTTTCTTTCATCCTACCTCCACTATTTAGCTATTTAGGTGAGGCCATAAATCAATATTTTAAACCTTATTCATATTATTATAAGGTTTAAAATATTGATTTATGGCTATTGTTTATATGACTATGATTTTTTTACTTTGTTTTTACATGTCGTGGTTGTCTTTTATATTTAGTGTATTTATTTGTTATGGAAAGTGTTCTGCTATGATAGGGCATTAATAAATAATAATAAACAATAATTAACTTTCCTACACTCACTCTAGCCCAAGAGAAACTCGTTATGAAACTCGTTAAATGGTTACTAGACAACTGACAAACATACTTAAAATACCTAAATACATACTTATTATATATAGAAAACACCCAGACCCGAGACAATTTAGAAAAACAATAATTTCTAAATTGACTCGACCGGGGATCGAACCCGGGACCTCAGAGATGGCGACACCATGAAAACCGGTGTACAAACCACTCGACCAAGGAGGTCTGAACGCTGTAAGGAAGAAAAGAAAAGCCCTTGCTGGGTTTCTTGCCGGTTCTTCTCAGTACAAGGTCTCCCGCCCAGAGTAGACTTACGAACCGATGTCATAGTGACATTCATAAAGCTACTTGTAGCCTAATCTGAATAAATGATTTTGACTGTTGATTATTGAATATTGAAATCAGCAGCTTATTTTTAGGCACGAGCCTTCCCTAGAGAGGGATAAACCACCACGCGGGCCCAGTGCGGTGTGGTGGTTGTTAACGAGTAATGCAGCTGGCACTAACAGGTTTACGTGCACGGAGGAGCTCGAGATGATAAAGTTTTGGTAGGCTGGGAGTGTTAACCTCTCGAGCTCGAACACCTCGATATCGATATTTTTGTCGATATCGAGAAAAATACTTATATTTAAAAGTTTAATCTACCTACAATCAATTGATGTTTCGCAATTGTTTTTCGGCTGGAATCAATAATTATAAATCAGGGGCCGCGAATGAAATTTATCTTTGTTCACAAATTTGTTCGCGTTTAATTTTACATATTCGACGATTTGAACCCGAAGACAGTGACTTTACAATTCGTTGACAGATACAGTGCATGGACAAAAGATCCCAAAGGGTCGAAGTGCCCATTAGCACTTTAAAAAACATTTAGGAATAAAAAACTTATATATCCCAAAACGGGTATATAAAAATTAAGAACGCTTTTTTAAATTTTTTCGTATGCTATGTTGCTAGACAAAAACATTTATATCTCCCGGTTCAGCTTCAGCGGTAGAGTCTGCAAAGTCATTATAGAAATGAATGAATCTTAGTTTTCTCAACGGATTTATAAAAGGGGTCGGAAGGAGGCCGTTGCTGAAATTGAAATAATAATTTGGGCCGGGGAGAAATTAATCTTTATTGAATTTGGTGTTGCCAGTTGCCGCTAATGATAGGTAAAATTTAAGAGGGAAACGATGAAAGATGATTAAGAGCTTTCGATTCGCGATGACAATTTCAATTGTTTTTAATCGTTTTTTATTTAGAAACGATCCTCATTGCCCATAGGGAGCGACCATTGAATGATATATTACGCGTATAAGCTCCATAGTAACCTAATATTTATATGCTTGTATCGTCTATCTGAGTTACAACCATTCACAGAATGCACCTTTCAACAAATAGTTTGTGTAGGGCATGTGGAGAGGAAACGGAGTCAATGCAGAACCTACTGTGTGACTGCGACTCTTTGGCTAGGAAAAGAATGGGACTTCTGGGGTCGGCTTATCCGAAACCGGAGGACTTCAGGCTCTTCGCTCTTATGGACGTTGCCAAACTTATGGCATCTATCTTTACAGAGGAAGAAGAGTGGAAGGATGGGATTGCACAAAAGATCCCGATGGGTCGAAGTGTTATTTATTTATTTAAACTTTTGCAATATAAATATTTCATGGCAGACTTACTTCTCTACCAGTCAACCATAGGGTAGTGCTGAGATAACATTGGTAGGTGCACTCAAGATATATTATAAACAATTTAAATGTAAGTATATAATACATGCATAAATATTATATAAACATAAACACTGGTGTTACTGGGAGAAGGAAACCTCAGCAGGTCCCACTAAGATAAGATAAGATACTATACCTTTCATTCAATTGTGTCTGTACTTTTTAACGTTTTTTGCTTTTAAAAACTTTTTGCACGGACTTTGCCGGACTTTGGGCGGCACTAACTCTGAGGACCCGGGTTCGATTCCCAGTCGGGTCAATGTCGGAAGCGATCTTTTCGATATTGTGCCGGGTCTGGGTGGTTGTGGTACCGTCGTTGTTTCTGATTTCCATAAAACGAGTGCTTTAGCTACCCTTGGGATCAGAACAATGAATGTGACGCTGACTAATATTTAAAAAAAAAATAAGATGTTAATTGTTGATGGTAAAAATTACATTTTCACGCATTGTTTGTTTACCCTAATAAACAACTATCACGCAAGATGTTCACCGCCATATTGGTGTGGTATATTCAATTTAATGGAATTTTCCGACGGTTGCACTTTCCAATTAATTGAAAATCCAATTAAGATTTAATACATCCAATAACGGTTTATCGGGTTTTGGCGTTGCGAATTTGGCCCTGTTTTGTTTTCGGGCGTAACTAGGGTTGGCTTCTGTAAATTTATTCAAGTAAACTGGAGTGTAAGAAAGCCTACTGTCTAAACTCTGTCTCTGTTTTAGAACGTCCAAAATCGTGTCTAAATGGCTTGGTTTTGACAATTTTCCCATACTATTAATGTCAAAATCAGGATATCGACACAATATTTAAACATTATTTGACGACCTCCTTGGTCGAGTGGTTTGTACACCGGTTTTCATGGTGTCGCCATCTCTGAGGTCCCGGGTTCAATCCCCAGTCGGGTCAATTTAGAAATTATTGTTTTTCTAAATTGTCTCGGGTCTGGGTGTTTTCTATGTATAATAAGTATGCATTTAAGTATTTTAAGTATCCGTTGTCTAGTAACCATATAACGAGTTTCATTACGAAGCTTCTCTTGGGCTAGATAATTGGTGTGAGTGTAGGAAAAAAAATTATTATTATTATACTCTATATTTATTTTCTGTCTTAAAACTAGATTTTTACAATATTTTAATATAAAAACAATAAAACATTATAAAAATCTAATCCTAGAGTACCGCCAGCAGCGAGGCAGGGCCCAAGCTACTGGTGGTCAGGGCTGCAAAGTGAGGAACCTCCTGACAATACGTGCCGTGTCAAGGAGTACTGCCTTTTGCATCTGACCCTTGACCCAACCTTTCAGCGAGAGCCTCTCAAGGTGTTGATCGAGGCTCTTAGCTAAAAGACCGTTTGCCGAAACGACTATCGGTACAATAATGATTGAATCCACATCCCACATGGCGGATTATTATTAAATTAACTGACTTGGGCAGAGTTTATATTGCTTGGTATTGCTCCCCTAGAAAAGTGGGAAAGTTTACTCTGTTAGTAGAGTATAAATATCAGACAAACGTCATTTAATACTTATCGTTGGCTTATGTCTGAGTAAGCCCGACGGATCAGTGGTTAACGGGCTCGGTCTGGGTTAAACAACTAAGGTTAAACAACTTTCGCAAAGACAAGTTATTGGATCAAAAACTTAACATTTGAAGCTACTCCGTGCTTCGGAAGGCACGTGAAGCTGTTGGTTTGGGCTGCATTAGCAGTCGTTTACAAACACCAATACGCAATGGGCCCGCGTGCTGGTATATGTCCCGTTCTCCCTATCTATCCATTGAGAAGGCTCGTGTCCCAGCAGTGGGGACATAAATGCTGGTGATGATGTCATAGCGTAAGCGCGAGGCGCGGCGCGTGATACATATATACTAATATTATAAAGAGGAAAGCTTTGTATGTATGTATGTATGTATGTTTGCAACGAATAAACTCAAAAACTACTGGACCGATTTAAAAAATTCTTTCACCATTAGAATGCTACATTAGCGCTAAGTATAGTAGGCTATATTAAAAAAAAAGTAAACCCGTGTGAAGCCGGGGCGGGCCGCTAGTGTCATATAATACGTGGTATGCATACCTATACATTATTATAGCCCAGCCAAGATGATCAGAACAGTTTGAACTATGATAAAACTAGCGGCCGCTCGCGTTTTCAGCCGCGTGGTTCCCGTTCCCGCGGGAATATAGGGATAAAAACTATCCTATGTTTTGATCCAAGTTATAAACTATCTGTATGCCGAATTTCATCCAAATCCATCCATCCGTTGCAGCGTGAAGAAGCAACAAATATACACACATACATACGATTACAGCAATTACCCCTCATATCCTTGGGGGAGACCTTTGTCCAGCAGTGGACGACTTTTGGCTGAGTTGATGATACACACAAACTTTCGCATTTATAATATTAGTGTGATACTTATGAATTATGAAATAACTTTACCTTTAAGGTATGTCATGTGGTGCAGGTTCGAATCCCGCTCGTGGAAACTTGATCAACACTTATAATCAATCAAATTGAAATAGACCCTAAAATTTAAAACGTGTTTTGTAAAATAACGGCTAACAAATATAGCTCAGAATAAGAAAACAAAATGCACTATTACCGGCTTTATACCAACCCTGCGGATGGTCGAAATTTATTCTTTTGGATTAACGAAGCTCCGTTGTATTTGCTTAAACTGTTCGGTAAGCCTTATTTTATCGAGGCAAACGGAAACGAACCGTTTCGAGCTAAGAGTCTTTAGATTTTTCTATTTGTCATTCTTATTTACCCCTTTTTCAATAACGCCTTTGTTACCCCTTATTTATATTTGCAAAGTATTGCCGTTAATTTTCTTTTGCCTCTGTTTGATTGCATTCTGTCTGCACATTATTGTGTATGCGAATTTTCTTAATTCACTTTCGGCAACAAATGTACCTCTTATCTTTGTCATGTTTATGAGGTATGTATATGGCTACAGGCACCTAATAAGAAAGCTGTTCTAATTATACTATAATTAAAACTAAAATATGATTAAAACCAGTATGAATCAGTTACTATATCCAAAATTACTTTGTAGGGTCAAACATAACGCTTGTATGATGCTGGCATATAAATGTTATTGTGTTGTTTGTAACGACCTCCTAGGTCGAGTGGCTTGCACACCGGTTTTCATAATGTCGCCATCTCTGAGGTCCCGGGATCGATCCTCGGTCGGATTAATTTAGAAATACCTGTTTTTCTAAATTGTTTCGGGTCTGAGTGTTTCCTATGTTTATTAAGTATGTATTTAAGTAGGTATATTAAGTAGGGTTTCTCCGATGACTAGTTAACCAGGAAGCTTTTCTTGGGGCTAGATAATTTGTGTTTATTATTTTTTTTATTATTATTTATTTATTAAAATATGCTTTAAAACTACCATCAACTTGCCACTGGAAAATAACCGGTAAGAAACTTAGAAAGAAGATCAAAAGAGCTCCTTACTACCTTTTAATTTATAACGTTAGGTAATCTAACGTTAATAAGTCTATCATAAAAGGACACTTTCCATCGTGAACGTATAAAAATAGAAGATGCATTTTGTGAATATTATCTTATGGCAGCATGGCATTGATGCACCTTAATAATTATATTCATCATAATCATCATACCATATTGAAGCATGTTTAAAATGCATTGGCACTTATTTTTTTTTTTAATTTGAAGAATAGAGCAATTTCATTTACTATAAACTTGATGCTGGCAGCACTAAAAGGCCGCTAAAAGACTAAGTTGCAGACAAAGAAAATAAGTTAACGTAATTTATTCCGCGTCAAAAACAAAAGACATAACTCGACAGACATCATCAACTGCTATTGTGTAAAAAAAATGAGCATCAACTTTGATAGGCCATTATTTTTGGCAGCCGAAAGATACGTCCACTGTGCGAAGGAGCGTCCCTAACATTACGCTTGCAACCTAAAACAATGGGGTACTAAATAAAGAAACACAGCAATACGATAGCACATCAACCAACATTCCCGTGGGAAATTGAAGAATCAACGGACAAAAGGAGAGAATGGCCGAACAAATGGCGAATGGCGAACAATCGAAAAATGAGCTCATAATATCACACGAATGTTTTGTGATGGACCGCGTTACTTACAAATCGAAACGCGGCCCCCATGTAATGCTCCATTTTCTTGTTTCAAATTACTGTGATTTATCTTTTCTGCGGCTGTGTGGGGTGTACCTTTTTAAGTGAGAGAGATGGAAACTCGTAGGTTGGGACACTTTTTTTTTTAGTTTGGCAACTTTCGTAAATGCCGGTTATCGTATGGTTGATGTGTCATCTCTGTCGTGCTTCGGAAGTTGACGTCCGCGAATGCTAATGCAGCTGGGATCAACGTCCACCCTGTGGTTTCCATCGATAGGGCAAGCTCGTATCCCAGCAGAAGGAATATAAAATGTGGTAGTGAGTGATAATCAACAGCGACTGGTTTTCTTCTCGCCGGAGAGCAATTTTGCATTCTCATAATAACATGACCAGTACGATGGCGTATATAGCGGCTAGCAAGATCGGGTTGCGATCCGCAAAGTTGAGTAAATTTCGCAACGTGGTGTAACCGAATAGGTGATCACTACTAACTAGCGGCACCAACTACCGAACATTAAGGTTATATATATGAGAAGATCCCGACTTCTCAGCCGAAGTTCAACTCCACATCAGATCATAACGCTAGATAATAACCTGCCATCTTCATGGCATTCTTCATCCAACCATCCATCATGTCTCTAGAGCGTTTTCTCATGAACACTTATAGGCATTTTCTATTTTCCAGATAGGTTATTAGAGCGGTCTAGAATACCAATAAAATATCTCGAACTCTCTTCTGCTGTTCAGAAGGCATGTCATCCTAAGATAGCAGTCGTTAAAAATCTTTTTTTCAAAATACCGAGCGATACCTCCTTATTTTATTAAATTGATTTGTACTGTCACACACTACCAACCGTTACGAAGAAAAGAGAAGTGCCAAACAACCCTACGCTAGCAATTCGAAACACCAAGCAATTGCGATAATGACTGCAGTTGGGAGAACTAAGCGCTGTCTGTCCAAACACTTAAAAACTGACAATTAAAACTCAGCTCATACCCGCTAGTAAATCAAACTAACTTACATAGCGCTAGAGTCTTCGGGCCCAAACGACTGGCTGAGGATTTAATCGTCCAACTTCCAGCTTTATGCAGCAGTGTTTAACGACATTACGGGTTAACTCTAGTAAGGGTGGTGGTGCACCGGGCCTGCGTTGGTGAGCAAACAGTGATTGTCCATCAGGTTTCCGTTGCTACTGTTCAAAGTACTGAGTCCTTACTATGAGCGTTTAGATTGTTATTACTGTAATTTAATTGCATTTATGAAAAAGAGACTATCGTTACACAATCGCAACAACTCTGCACAATACTGTTTTAAGAGCTTATGGTTTCTCACCAAACCCTTCCCTCACCTTAAGCAATAATTATTTATTACCGCCTAATTTTAATTATTTTAATTATTATTTTTAACCACCTCTGTGGTCTAGTGGTTAAGACCATTGGTTTAGACCCAAAGGTCCCGGGTTCGATTCCCAGTGGGGGGTACATGTTTGTTTACTCGGTTTGGTTGGTGGTAGGACTTGTTTGTCCGCCTGGCTAGCTACCACCATCTTATCTAAATATGTCGCCATAACATCAACGTTTGTAGCATTGTTGTGTTCCGGCATCTAGAGATAAGATAGCCAGTGCCTCACTAGTTGAGGATTCCGGGTTAAGTGCGCTTCCACTAATTGGCCTTATCATCACTTAACATCAGGTGAGATCAAGGCACTGTGCTTACCCGTAAATATTTAAAAAAAAAGTCTTTGGAGTGATTGTTAACGTAGTGCATTGCGTTCCGGTTACAATTTTGCAAATTAACACGTTGACTGCTACAAGAACACAACAGAAATCGTTTGTTTATTAAAATTAGAGCAAATTAAAATGTGTTAATCTCCTCTGTAATTTGAAAGGCCGTTTTAGATGGTCCTGGTTGAAGTCTTAAAATGGCAGTCATTTAAATTCACTGATTCACTCAACTACTAAATAACTAGTTATGTAATCTTTTACTGTAGGAACGCAGTAATACTATTACGATTATTGTTAAGGCGACTGACTACGATAAGATGGTGGTCTCTCATTTTTAATCCTATTTATGTGGTCGCATTAAACCAAGAGACTGTTTAGTCAGAGGCGGATGTTTTTTATTGACATAACATTATTATTAAATAAAAAGCTATTTCGCTCGCTCATTGCATCCTCAACCTTAGCGTATGCAATATCGCCTCACGAACAGGAACACATTAAACTTCTTAAAAACTTCCCGCTTTATAGCCGAATCATTTTAATGAAGTACTATAATTGTGCAAGAATCACACACGTCGTCGTTGCAGCGAGAACTTTATCCTTTGCCTTGTCCAATTCTGGCATTTCTGCATTCGCAAATGCTGAGGGTGGAATTTGATTTTATATTCATAGTAAGGAATACTACAACTTGTTACATCAAAACTTAATATGATACACAAAATTACATTAACAAAGACAAGTGTTCATCTAACTGAAGTAGTCACAACGTGGAAGCTATAACGACGACTTACTACAACTTTTAATAAACTATACATTCGGAAACTCTCGACTGCTTTGACCAGTCAGCTGAGATGGGAAATATGGGATTCATAGACTCATTTATATTGGATTAGTTATAATCATTATCATCAACCTATAAACGTGGGACTTTGTAAGCTAATAAGCTGATTTGTACTTAATTCACAAAGTTGGGTAGTATTCTTTGATGATCTATTTAATAAGCAGCTTTATTACTACTTGTGGGTCTTTCACCTTTTCGGGCTTTAAAGGTAATAAATACTTTTAATTAACAACTCTCCACTTTAGTGGTCGTTGTTTTGATAAAACAAACCTTAAATAACGCTCCTTCTAACGCAGTCGGGTAAAAATAAGGGAAAATGAAGAAACCCAATAATTAACAAAATGTCTATCTCGTAGTATTATAGTATAGGTTTATTAGAAACAGTTTGCATTAAACCCCGTTAAACGTATATTATCGAGGAAAAACTTAGTAATATTATAATGCATATTATACTGTTTGAGTATGACACAAAATTTCAAAATTCAAATTTTTGGTTAGGCTGACACTTATCAGGAAGTTGTGAATAAGATCGTTTGTGTTATTAGGACTATTAGAACTTGTCTAATCTGTTAAACGAGTCTTAGCTGACTTGATTGACCTCTTGAATTTCTTAATGCCTATGGTGGGTAATTACTTGGAGCGACATTTCGCCATTTTGGTAGATCCGTTTGAAATCAATTAAATTAAACTACAAGCTAATTGCGGGTTACGCACGCCCATTAATTGTCAGATAACGTCAGCTTGCGACGAGATGTGGCATTAGGGGATTGGTAAGTTCCCTTTGAGGTAGAAGAAAAGGTAGGGATTCGGAATGAATACGTTAACTCACTGTCCATAACATCTTAACTTAAGTCCATATAGATTGATATTAAAGTATAGCAGCACGATTTTTAAAACTACTTTTTTATGCTGCAGCCGGTTTTAACATCGGAATTCGACCGAACACAGATGCCCAGACACTACCGCAAGATTAAATGAAGAATAACACATTTCAGAATGGCTGCATGGGCGAAATGCCTTTGCTTTTACTTTGCCGCTGACAATGTGTCGACAAAATGTCAAACTAACATGACGTACGACTTGCGGACGCCGCCATTTTCACTTTGCGTCAGCCGCCCCAGCGCCGGAAAAGTGAACTTGGCGATCCTATGGACTTGAATCCATTTTCATCGCGGACAAGAGTTTATCTTTTTCCTTATAAATAAGCGATTGTTGATTACAAGGAACAATAAAATCTTGTTGGCGTGTTTATTTCGTAAATTGGTTTAACATGAATCCAAATGAAGATTCCGCTATAGATCACGTGGATAATGCTAGAAATTATTGAGTGGAAAATTAGATCCCATAAAGTGTTTAAAACAGCTAAGTTGAGTATGAATTATATAAAATGAATTTAATAAATCAGTTTAAAAAAAATGCTTTTATTTCTTTATTGCTGTTAATTGTACTTAAATTACTGGACCAATGGTGACCTTGTGTTCCTACAATATAAAAGCTTTGTCCAATTATTTCCCACATCTATTCATAAAAAACTCCGTCTAATCCCACAGTTTATAACACTGCAATATTTGTGTATAATTCAAACCGCTTATTCCAATTCGCTGGCTGAGTAAATTTTTGCGAAATAAACCCTCCAAACGTGTGCAGTGAGAATTACGGGCCTTGGAGCGGTTTCGGTGACGTCTGCCTTAATCCCTTGCTTTACGATGTACTGCACTACGTTTGTGTTGTATTAAGGCCTTGCCTAAAGCTGCATGCACAGTGTTAATAACCTTAATGCAGCGAGAAAACGAAATCAATCATGGGATATGTTTCTACAACTTTGTTTACGGTGGCCTCTCTGCTAATTAATTGTAAGGTTGTTTTAAAATGATTATTGTATAAAACCGCACGTATCAATGCAGAAAGTATGCGGCAGCCGGAATGTCGTTCATCAGTAGGGCAACTTCGATTAATAAATAAATAAATAATTAGCTTTTTGGTCGTTACAATTACGGCACTAGTTGACAGGCATCGATTTCGCATCTCAGTGTTGCAAACTATTAGTAACACCTCAGAATAATAACTAAAGCTATAGAAACCGGACTAAAATAGCAACACTCATTCATCAGTTCGTACTATTTTAACTAATGAAGCTAAGTGATGTATTGGAAAGAGATCGATTGTCCCTTTTCTTTCGTTATTTCGAAGGTGTCACCAGATTTGTAACGTCATATTTGAGGTAATGTAGTGAGTGACTTTATAAAGGACTCAAAGATTTTTTTTGATCACCGATTATCTGATGACCGTTTGACATAACAATACAAAAAATAAAAACTAAGTGTCAACCATTTGTCGCACTCTAACCTCCTTTTCTAGCCATAAGATAGAACGGAACTAAACATAGTTGCACGATTTTTATTTTAGCCATCCTTCTATAGCTTTAGTTATTGTTCTGAGAGTAACATCCTTATTTTTATTCTTTTTTTTTTTTTTTTGAATTTCATGATAATAATAATTTTGTTTTTGTGTTCTGCTGAGGCTTGTCAGTGTGTGAATAGTCGTTCCTGGATTTTATATCCTTTCTTATTGTAACTTATTTTAATATAATCCATTTTTAGCAACCAACCTTTTTGTACTTTCTGTACGTTTCATAACAAGTCGTTCTGACGGACGGCAAGTCGCACTGACGCAGGTTACTATGGCAGCCGCATTGGAGCGGTCGTATGTCACTCCGACATCGGCACACCACGCCAGGCACACCATAGTCACTGCACTTAAAAAATTGCAACAAATACAAATATTACTATATAACGTAATCTGGGAAGAGCGTCCAAATTTTCCTTTATTTTTCCACTTCCACGAAGACAATGTAAATGAGTCCTAACAAAATGTGCTTACTCAGAATAGCGTCATAAACTCCCACCTTATTCCGGTGTTCACGCCTTTTTAAGCCCAAGCATTTTCATCAAAGCACTAGAATTTGAACACGATGAGTATTTCAGGTGAAAAGGAATGTAATTGAAAATATTATGGGGACTTCTCAGTTACAACTTTTTGTGAATGAATACGTTTGTTGACATCTATTAATACGTGAAGCAAAAACTTTGTACCCCTTTTTTACGAAAATTGCGCGGATGGAGGAGTATGAAATTTCGCACACTTATAGTTTATATAGAAGGTTATCCCAATGGTAATATTTTTTAAAAATATGCATAAAAATACATTAAATCAATAAAACAAACATTACACACACTACCATCCATGGTATCCAATCCAAACTCAAATTCTATCTTTTTTTAATTTTCATTGCTAAGGATACAATCCGTGCAGCCATAATAAAATTACGGTCGAATTTCGACCACTGGGCGACCACTAGTTGTAATAATATGGTTACAGTATTCTTTATAAAAACGTCAAAGTGTCATTGAACTCAGTGGGCCTTACTAAGCTTCGAATCTTTGTTCCGTGTTTTGTTTACATGACGGAAACGAAACACGGTGGGGCTTATTAATAAACAAAGTGTAAACTTGGAGTAGTTACTCCGTGTTTTGTCTCTTTTACTCTAATATGAGACGAAGTTTACATGACGGGAACAAAACACGGAATAACTACTCCAAGCTTACACTTTGTTTATTAATGCGGGGGTTGTGAGTATATCTGTTCCAAGCTTACTCTGTTTATAAGAAGGCCCAACGGTTTTTGTCACTTGTGTAAGACTTAAGAACTTTACTAGCAAAAAAAAGAGACTACACCCCCATTTTCAACAACGATGGTAGTGTTCCGATTCCGATGGTAATATCTAACATGGGATTGAACTTAGGAGTTAACCAGAACCCTCAACTTCTGAGTTACTGGCTATCTTATCTCTGATTGACGGAACATAACAGTACATCTAACATTGTTTATATGGCGGCAGGTTAGAAAAGATATTGCAGCTAGGCAGGCAGACTTAAAATTGACTAAACGGACTATGATATTACTGTAGACCCTAGTTTTCGAATCTGGGGACCTCTGACTCTGAGATCAATACGAAACCTGGTTATCTAAGCGTTTACGATATTATGAAGTAAAAATTCAAAAAATTCAAAAGACAATTTTTTTTTAAAATTATTTTTTATTATTAGGTACCTATTTTTTATATATTTTTTTTAACTTTAGCAAGTGTTTTTGAACGTCAATTCAAAGCCATGACTTCTTAAACCCTATAGTGGAGACCTTGTACCGAGAAAAGTCGCAAGGGCTTCTTCAGTAATACTTAAAGCTTTAGTGCCTTACAAATAAACTAAGAATAAGGTCCGAATAGTTATCCATCTTTTGTCTCTTTTACTCTAATTTGAAATGACGTTTACATGACAGGAACAAAACACGGAATAACTATTCGGACCTTAGTCTTTGTTTATTTGTAATGGGCTTAGTGTTTTCGCCTTACATTGTATTGTAGCAATCGACTTACGAACACGTAAACATGTTTAATGTCGTCTCGTATATTAATGGCCTTTTAAGGGTCTTAGCATCAGCCTGCAAACTTCCCACAGCTGGCCTGAAACCTCCCCACATGAGTAAAACTAGGCAGGACAAAATCATAATTTACAATTTATAGTTTTGTTAAACTCAGCCACTTTAGCTCATAGACAATTGTATGTTTGTTAATCTACGAATAACGTAGTTAATAATAATAATAATAATAAGGAGGAGGAGGTTACCACGAGGTAACCGCCATGTGGGATATAGACTAAATAATCATTGTGCCCGATAGTCGTGTCTGCGAACGGTCTGGTAGCGAAGAGTCTCGACCAACACCTTAAGAAACTCTCGCTCAATGGTTGGATCAAGGGTCAGATACAGAAGGCGGTACTCTTGGACACGGGGCGGATAGTGCGAAGGTTCCTGCCTCTGCAATCTAACCACCGGCAGCTTGAGTTCTGCCCCGTTGCCGGCGGCACTCTAGGCTAGGTTTTTTATAATATTTTTTTATGTTTTGTATGTGCTTTTACTTTTATATTAATCTAACAAACGTATGCTAAGAAAAAAGAGAAATAAAGAGAATAATAATATCTTTATTCATCACAACAACAATATACACAGTAAAGTGAATTCCCTGCAGCCTGTGAAAGTAAAACTGTGTTACAAGCCACAGTGCCTTCCCTGACTTTGCTAACAAACATAGTTATGGTGATATTTTAGACAAATCAACAAAACTTAACATACACATCAAAAAACCTATCACTAACTTACCTTAGATGTTCATGTTCGTGTAAAATTTAAAAGTTGAATTATAATTTGGAGTGAGTGGGGTAACCTTGTGTAGTTAGTTTAAGAAAAAGCTATGGAAATATTTGGAAACAACCAATGCTAGCCCTACGAGTTACCTCTTGGGTTCGAATATACATTTACCCCTCAAAAACATAAATGTGAAGTGTGGCTCATTTTGGCACGGCCACCATCGCCAACCCGAAATCTGAGTTTACAGATAATTAGTTACTACTAATTCTGAGATTTTTCCACTAATTCCCACTAATTATCCACTAATTATTAATGTAATCAGATCTTCGCTACGACCCGTGGTTTCAGAGATACAAGGTGGCCGTGCCAAAATGAGCGCTCATTTTAATAATGTTCCTAACTCAATTTTGGCCAAATGTCGACTTAGTGACTTTTCGCTCTACGGCGACGATATACGAAATAATGCTATGATGTCATCACCATTATCATCATTATCATGTCAGCCAAAAGACGTCCACTGCTGCCTATAATGCCATACTACCATGTAATGTATGTTGGTTTTTCCATATAAATTAACAGAGTACATAGAGAGATTGGGATATGAACCACCATTCTGGCCTAATGTAGGTGTGATAAAGACGATTATAAAGAACTGTTGTTGAAGGCCTGTTGGCCTCACGTGTATTCCTAAGCACGGAGTAGCTCAAGATATTCAATGTGTAACCCATCCTGTGACCCAGTTTTTTGGAAGTTGCTTAACTTTAAGATCGCGACCACAACGCGCAAGCTCCTGCCATCAAGCTCTTCTATCTGATTTTGAATATTATAAAATTTGCTTTCTTAATAGTAATTTATGAATTGTTTCCTTTAAATCTTTTAAGATTTTAAATTCAATATTCAAATATAAATTCAATTCAATTGATTACTTACCAAGTCCCAATTTCGTGTACCTACATCTAACTTCAATAGTTGCTGGCGTTTGACGATTGAGTCAATCAATACATTTGTTTAACTATTAGATTTTTCTGTTTTCAGTGTTTTAAAGTTCAACACGAAAATAAAATGCTTATAAGTATTGTTCAGCGTGAAATTCTTATTAAATATAAACGTAAAGATTCGTATTTCAGGAATTTTACGACCATCCGTAAATATGTGACGTATTTTATTTAAGCTCCATTTTCTTTGTTCCCAGGTTCCGTGGATTAAAGTTGAAGTATCTAAGAGGAATATTATTACCAGGTAAGTTTAATTTTTCTTTCCTTTAAGTGTTTCTGACGGCAAATGGTTATAGGTTTATGAAAGTTGAGTAACACTGAATTATTTATTATTTGCTTAAATTCGTGCTAATACATTATAATAAATATTTTATACCTTTTGCAGCGTATTAAAAAGTGTTCGAAACTTTAGAATTATATAATAATTAAAACACACACAGTTCTTCTAGAAGCTTACTGTTTTCACATTACATTCTTGAACGCTAAAACTTATAGGTAGTTGTGCTAATCAAAAAGAAGCAAAGTACTGGTACAGTCAGATGAAAAAATTACTAAACCAATCATAATTGACAGGCACTTTAAAAGAGCAGAAAATACCTCGTTTAATGGAGCCTATTTTATAGAAAGCAATACATGTGCTGGTAGAGTATAACATTTAGTTGTAGTGCAAAAAAAATACACAAAAAATATTGTTGCAACAACCGAATTTATGGCTATTTAACTAGCACTTCATGTTCAATACATACATATACATAAACGCAACGTGTATATAAAGAGCGTTTTTTTTTAAGGAAATTTGTCTTTGGCCACATAATTTATGATCGTCACCGTACGTTTTGTGGGCAGTGAGAAACTGAAAGGGTTCCCTATCGTATGATTGAAACATCATCAAAGAGTTTGGGACACGCTTGGGGAACGCTCGCTCTAGTAGGGAATGGAGACCCATTCCCTACTGCTTCCGCCATGTGCGGGCGCATTATATGTAAGTAGCATATAAAATGTTATTAATTTTAACATTCTTTTTTTCTCTGTTTTAAAGAAAAGCCATTATTATTACAGCGGAATGGTTTTTTGTTTCTGTCTTGGTACTCTTTTTTTTTATTTATGTTTATTTTTAATTGTTTGTATGTTTTGTTTTTATATTGTGCTGTTTCTTAATATAATTTAGGGGACTATAGGTTTCCATTTAAGGAAATTTTATTCATTATATTTTTTTTTGTGTTAGAACTGTTTGTGTCTTAATAAATTAAAATATATTTATATGTATTTGTAGTTAGTTAAAGATCGCCAACAGATATTACACAAAATTACAGCAAAATACAATGCATTATAAAATTAATAGGTTTCTATAGAGTAAACTCCCATTTTGTTTTTGAAATTAATTTAAAGCTATATCCAATGTATTTACCATTTATCTCTACAACAGACCTATACATAAATTATGTTATTTCGGTATAAACATGTAATGAAATGAATAATGGATGCGTAAGCTGAATATTGGGTCTGGACCCACTGGCTGATGGGTATTGAATTGGTGAAAGAGAAAAAAGTTTATCTTTCAATGGGCTGCCGCTTTTGTCTACGCCTCTTGATGCGAAAGCTCCGCATTTTGTAATACATAAAAGTATAATTACTACGACTCCATTTTCTGTTTTTGGTAAAAGGGTCTATTTAATTTCGTTGTCTGGTAACTCTTTGGATTTATAGACTGTTTGTTTTAAATATTGTTTGATGTAATTTTTATTTTTTATTTGCTTACTTAGAAGAGTTTGGAGGCCTTTGCCCTAGGATGAAATAGGCTAAATAAAATTTGTTGAAATGAAACAACTTTTACGGATCTACTCGCGTTTATTTTACACATTACTTATTTAATGTTTATCCTGAAGTTTCGAACCCTTGCTGAAAAAATTGTTATGAAGCGTTGGTAGATAGCGGATGATCGGGTTGAAAGTGGGAAGTCTTGGTTCAATCCCCAAAGACGTAGACCGTTCATGACACAAACGTTTCAGTTTTCGATTTTGATTATTGTTTTATTTATATTGCATTGCATTGGTGCATAAGCACTTTTTTGTAAATTTTTAAAAATTTCATTCTGTTATTTTTAATACTTTTTAACATCTTTTTTAAAATTTTGAATATACCTTACCCTTACCTTAGGCGAATAAATGATTTTTTTTTACCCGTGATTTCAGCTGATTGGTCACCTCTATGTACAGCGAATAGGTCATTCCCATTATCTTCAATTCCATACGATCAGTTGTTTCCCGCAGAAACCAATTCAGTTCATCGTGCTAACGTTTAGTGCTTTACTACCTATACTACGCATTCATAAAAATACACATACATATACTGAGGCTATTGTTTTATCTAACTCTACGTCAGGATAAACATTAAATAAAGTAATGTGTAAAATAAACGCGAGTAGATGCTTAAAAGTTGTTTCATTTTTACACTTGTAAATTTATTCAGCTGTGGCATTCAGGGGATGAGAGACACCAAAACCTGCGGATTCACTATAAATCCTCTGACCAAGGGATTTGTTACATAGTCAAGGTGACGCAAAAGAAGTGTAAGGTGTCTAAGTTGATCGCGAGATATTCGAAAACAGACGAGAATTCGTGCTTATAGAACAGATATAATAGAATAAAAACATTTTTTTGTGCGTATAACACACACTTCTCAGAAATATTATTTTTATTTTTGTTAGGTGTGTAATGTCCATAGATAGATAGATAGATAATACTTTTACTGCAACACTATAAAATATAAACACGATCAAAATATATATAAATAATTTACAGAGTTATAATTTGTCGGTCTTATCGCTTTAAAGCGATTTCTTCCAGACAACCAGTATTAGAGGTACAAGATAAATGAAAACATAAAAAATACTATTAAAAATTTAAGGTACAAGTGTGCTTCAGAAGCACAAAGGGTAGATAGCTCAGTGGCTGATTTGGCATACACACAAAATACGCAAAGTGCTGGTATTCTGCTATAACTCAAGAGAGGTCCCATAAATCTCTTTAGCCACAAAAACCCACTGTTGTAGGCAGCTCGAACAAATTATGTTTACTTTCGAACACCCGTAATTAATTAGGTCCGCATAAAAGAATTTCTAAAATATGTAAGTTTATTTTTAATTTTAAATTTAAATAAAAAACTCAAATACAAACATAAATACAAGTATAAGTAAAATGGAAAACAAGTATAGAGAAGACTTATTCCTTAATTATCTACAACATAATGGGAAACTCTGTGCGCTAAGCTTCAGCTTTCAGACCCAAGGGAGGATAAGAAAGATTGTGATGACGATTGAACGAAAAGAAATTGAAAGAATTATATGGTAATAATTTAACTTTCCTTGTTTGTCACCAAGGTCTTCAATGCCATACAAATTCCCGTTTTCGTAAAAGTGATCGAACGGTGTATAAACTCGCATAGACTACGTAGGCGATCTCTTGCCTCTGCTTCTGTTGTCCTGTGCCTCAAAGGTTATCTAACCTTTGAGGCACAGGACAACAGAAGCGAAAATGAGACTATGCACCATAAACAAGCTTTTTGATCTTTGAATTGGTTTTTGATTGAAACTACCACTCTCACTTGACTATGCATGTTGCCAAAATAACGTAGAAATACACAAAGATGAAGTTTCACTATAAGCGGCACATTATTTTAATGGTGGCCGTTTTGAGGGTAGATTGTGTTATTCCACGAGATACAATGTTAAACAATGCCATTGGGACGTAACAAATTGATATGCTTTGTTTATCGTAACCCTGTTGTTGTGCGTTATCAGAATGTGCAGAATGTGTTATGGTAGCATTAAGATCAGTGTAAAGACGTATGAAGATATGAAAGCTCTTGTGTATTTTTGAGGTCAACAGAAATAAATTAAATGGAAGCGTTTCCATTTTATTGTTATTATCGCAGTCAGGACTGTTGTAAAAGAGGACAAGTGATAAATTGTTTAACAATAGTTTGACTAGTTCCGGCGATAAAGCTGCAGGTGCTGATAAAAAGGTCACGAAAAAATATTTTGTTTTATTAACCTACTTCGTTCTACAATGATTCTGCAAAGGTTAAGACGGGACGGGTGCTGGTGTGTAATTATTGTTAAAGTATTGTAAATTAAACGCAAACCTTCAAGCCCTTGATTTTTATTGAATCCCACATATATATTATTATAAATATGTAAATTATGATAAAAGATTTAGTTGTGTAAAGATTTTTTCTATTTCCATTTCTTTTTCTATGTAGTACAAAAAAATTAATTTTGCAATGGCTTAAAGCCACTTCTAGTATCGTTACATCAGTGCATACACAATCTAGCCTGGAATCTGAGATCTATCCCGATGGCACGCGCCGGGTTAACCGCAAATGCCTCTCCCTAAATCGAGATTCCTTATTTCTCTGTATCTGCCAGCTTTTTTGGAGGCCAATTTGCTTGGATTCCTTTGAAAAAACTTGAAAGACTGAACGACTGGCTTGAGTTTGCGATCGTGAAAGTAAGCAACGTACGCTGTGGTTAGTACGTAGATGGATAACATCGTATTGTTATGTTGGTAGGTAATGATCTTTGGTGAACACGCCGTTGCTTATTTGGCGGGAAAACGCCTTACGTATGTGACTCTCTTTTTTCCAGTTTTGAGTTAGCAGAGATAATATATTATCCCCATACCGGTTCCAGTACAGGAGCCGTAGCTTCATATGCACGGAACAATAATGTGCCAGCGATGCATTTGCGATTCCTTTGGATTACCAAAGGAATCGCAAATGCATTGCTTGCTTATGCTTATAGCTTGTTTATGGTGCATAGTCTCATTTTCACTTCTGTTGTCCTGTGCTTCAAAGGTTATCTACAAGAGATCGCCTATGTAGTCTATGAGAATAAGAGAAAACTTTCCATCCATAGTTTACTTGCTCAACGATAAAGTAAAGCTACGTCTCTCGATCGCTTACGAGTGGCTTGGGATAGCAGACAGCGTAAACCTCGAATGAAATCGATATCTCGAAAGGTCAATTCATGCACGTGAAGTTAATGAAAGACCACAATCAGTGGCAGTGGTATCAGTTGGTAAAGTATTATGTTTCTCTAGTTCAGTAACTGTATTGCATGCGTCAATTTATCCAAAACTAGCGTATAAAATAGGCTTATCTTTTGACATAATATGGTTTATCACAACCGCAGTCAAATCAACTCCCCTTTGTATATTACGATCATTTAGTTGACTTCCCAGAAATAAAGTATCGCTTCTACCAGAACGTTCGCTCCCTCGAAACCGGAATTCATCTTGAACATAACTTTAATTTATTTGCAGAAAGGGCAATTCAAACGATAAACCACGAATCCCGGGGGTCAAACGATAAATTTGCGTTGAATGAAGCGCGTAATTATTCGAACCAGCTACGTAAATCATGCTAAGGCAACCAATACTGAGGGTCATTATCAATCATAAGCTAGGCTTTGGAGGTGAACGATCTTATTCAACTGGCTGACATTCGTTGCTTATTTAGTTGTGGCCGATTGCAAGTATAATTATCATTTGAAAGTCACTCGGTGAACCTCTTTTTTTTTTTTTTCTTTAGTTGATGGCTTCGTGCGATTAGCACATTTAGCCAGTGTCAAAGTAATTTTTCGTACAAGTAATACATAAATAAACAATATTTCCATAAATGATGATGAATGATATTAGAAATGGGAAGTGAGAAATGATATACCCCCCAACCCCTCGAGTATCTCAGTAAAGATGTGGGGCTTTACTAAGTCCTCACGCGAGATTCTTGAGAGAATTTGAAAAGTTACGTTGCACTGTTTTGTTTAATTTGCCAACACTTATGCACACTCACGAACACTTAACGGTTAATAATCCACCTTTATTTCACATTAATATTCTACATAACACAAATTTTGGAAAATAAGACAAAACCGCAGACATGACGCTTCACTTTCCCGCCAAGAAACTTGACATCCGGTGTACCTTTGTCTTATCTTTGTATATATTTTTTTTCCTTTAATTGATGGCTTCGTGCGTTTAGCACATTTAGCCAGTGTCAAAGTAATTTTTCTTACAAGTTATAAATAAATAAACAATATTTCCTTCCTGATGATGATGATTAATGATAATAAAAATGAGAAGTAAGAAAATATGATGTACCCCCCAACCCCTCGAGTATAGTTAGTAAAGATGATGTCCTCACGCGGACTTCTTGAGAGAATTTGAAAAGTGATGTTGCACTGTTTTGTTTCATTTGGCAACACTCATGCACACTCACAAACACTTAACGGTTAATAATCCACCATTATTTCACATTAATATTCGGATTAACACAAATTTTACACATGACTCTTCACTTTCCCGCCAAGAAGTCGTATGTATTTTTAATGATTAAGTTTTAAGCACTGTGAAACCACAGCTTTGTAAAGTCCAGTGTAGGCCTCCAACAAGGTGGACCAACGATCAGGTGAAGGTCGCGGGTAGCCGCTGAAAGCGAGCAGCACAATCTGAACGTTGTGAAGATCCTTGGGGGAGGCCTTTGTCCAGCAGTGGATATTTTTCGGCTGTAATGATGAACTTGATGGTTTCCATTCACAATGGGACTCGGTACGTGCCGCTGCAATAGGGGTCCTTATAGGATACCTACGGGTGTTCTTAAGCGGACTTAACCGCGAGTGGGCTACTAGTCTTGGTATATAGTTCATTGACACACACACGTGCGGAAAAATTATATAATATTTCCGCATGTGTGTGTGTCAATGAACTCCTCCTAAACGGCTGGACCGACTCTGATGAAACTTTTTGTGTGTGTTAGGTGGGTTCCTGGATGGTTTAGATTCACAGTTAGACCCTGTGTGGCGCTGCAAAAGGGTTTTTTTATAACCATCATGGAATACGTTTCTAATAACTCAAACAGACGAAGTCGCAAGCGGATCGCTAGTCTTAAATAAAACTATTATAACACTTTTATAACAGAATATCGGTGAAATCTGTGAAAGATGAAAGCGAGAACACATAACAGCTTTTCCTTCACTAGATAACGAGTATTAGGATATTGAAAGAACTATTCGGTTATATGAGACATGTTACATTATACGACTGCAAAGGTGTCAATCCCCATTCACTCGACGTCTTCGTCGACGTTTCCCCTTTGCTACACTATTTCATTATATAAAGGAGAATCATTGTCTTCTACGCTCATATCGAGTGTTAATACTCTGAAGGAGGTGCTTCCAGATTCTTTTGTCATACATAAAACATGTTCTGGAGGCTCTCAAGATATATCTGAGAGGCATGTCAATATTTCGAAACTAATACAACTTTGTAATTCCTTTTAGATATTATTTACTAGCACTTTATTCGAGACTTCGTCTGCGTAGATGTGAGATTTCAAAAAGAAACGTTTTTTAATAATATAGTATAGCCTATGTTACCCACGAATAAAGTTCTTCTCAGTTTTTCTCAGTACAAGATCTCCCGCCCAGAGTAGACGAACCGATGGCATAATGACGTTCATAAGAGCTAATTTTGTAGCCTAAACTGAATAAATGATTTTGAATATTGAATAAAAGTGGTATTCTATCAGTGAAAGAATCTTTATATACTAATATATCACAACTTCCTTCACAGATAGAATGCCACGTGAAGTAAAAACTTTGTACTCGTTTTTTACGAAAATTGCGCGGACGGAGGAGTATGAAATTTCGCACACTTACCCCCGTATTAATAAACAAAGTGTAACCTTGGAGTAGTTACTCCGTGTTTTGTTCCCGTCATGTAAATTTCATTTCTTAATAGAGTAAAAGAGACAAAACACGGAGTAACTACTTCAAGCTTACACTTTGTTTATTAATAAGCCCCTTATAGTTTATATTAAGACCCCTCCTCACTGAGAGCATTCGCGTGTAATGAGCATTTGGCGTCGAATATTCGAGTGGTGTGGACGTTGAGCCGAGCGTTACAAAGTTTACACGCGAGCACGAACTTCGGCCGATGTGGGTGGACGTCGCAACGTTGTTCGCGGAAATGGCTCGCATTCGAATTTTCACACAAACAAAACGCTCGAAAGCGAGCACTCAGATAATGAAAATGAATGAGTATGTATGTAGGACTAGGAGAATATTACTGGCCACTTGTGAGCAAGGAACAGTTCCTTGATCGTGACCTTTTTGGTCTATCGTATTATCGTGTTTTTGTCAATGTCAATTTTTATAACAAGAAATATATAATAATGACATTTAGTATTCGAATGCTCCAATCTCGGATGTTCGACTCGAACGTTCATAGTTTTGCACGAAAGTGAATGTTTAGTTCGCTAAAGATCGTTTCAAGAAGATCTGGCAGAATTCGTTGCTCGCTGGCGATTACTCGTTTACAAATGCTCGGGTAAGAATGCTCTCAGTGAGGTAGAGAAGGTTATCCGAATGTGTGAAACTACCATGTATTTCACACACACGCATATAATTTAAGTACTCTTTCAAAAATTTCAAAAATGAAAGAGGAGCGGCCGAAATCTGTCAATGCCAATCCAAACTCGGATTCTATCATTTTAAATTGTTCATTGCTTAGGATACAATCCGTGCAGCCTTGATAAAATTACGGTCGAATTTCGACCACTGGGCGACCACTAGTTTTAGGAATTGGACCAGTAGTTCAAGGGATTACCCTCCTCAAACAAACAAACAAAGTCACAAACTTTACCTATTTATTTATAGTATGGATATATTATATAGACAAAGGACGAATGAAAACTATTTGTGTTTTAGGTAAATTACCTTAAATAAAAAAAAACAACAGATTGAGCTAAGTAAAATTCAAGGGATTTCTTGGCGGGAAAGTGAAGAGTCATGTCTGCGGTTTTGTTTTATTTTCTAAAATTGGTGTTATGTCGAATATTAATGTGAAATAACGGTGGATTATTTACCGTTAAGTGTTCGTGAGTGTGCATGAATGTTGGCAAATGAAACAAAACAGAGCAACGTCACTTTTCAAATTCTCTCAAGAAGTCCGCCTGAGGACTTAGTATAGCCCCACATTGTAACGTTGCAATTTTAACGTTATAGATTTATAGAATAGCAGAAAATACATTTCAAAACAATCGTTGTAGTTTTGTTGAGTTTAGTTCCGAAGTGTCTCAATAGATGGCGCGAGCAGTCTTGAAAATGTAAGGGATTCGATATGGATCGATATCTGTCGTCTTTGGTATAGATAATTTAAAAAGTAAAAAGTCGAGTGACAACATCGAGTGACATGACAACTGTCAGGGAGACAGCGAGCTCCGGATGGCATTTGTTACGATGGTGTGGAAAGGAGACACCGGGAGTTTCACCCGAGTTCTTTCCGTAATAACACGTGTTGTGAGACTCCATTTTAATTTCTATCTACCGTACAATTTAAAAAACACTTGAAATTGGCTAAATGCTAAACGCGAAGCCATTAATTAAGATATAATAATAATAAAGGAGACACCGTTGATTGATAAAACGTGAAGCACTAGGGCTTAAGGGAATCCTTACACATCGGCCCTCATTTCCATCAAAATGAGCCGATAAAATATTTAAAAGTTTGGTAAGTTCATTTCTGAAAATTTCATTCGTTTATTTTTTTGGTTAGATTTCGTTATCATGGCCATGTGTCTTCCAGGGTCAGGAGAGGGAAATTGCAGGATGTCTTAGGCTGAAATTTGAAATAGCCGCATAAGTTTGAAGGATCAAACGACGCCTGCATGTAAGTTAGCAATTTTCTAAATTTCCAATTTGAAATCTGAAAAGGTATAGTTGTAATTCGTATACTCATCAACATGGTTGTTGTTTCAGAATGGGATCTTTATATTCATCTTTATATTGATATTTACATTTATAGTTACATCTACAATGATGTTTGCATTTTAATGAACATCTGCGTTCACTTTTACAACACTTCATTGGATCTCTGATCGTTCAGAGGTTATAAAGTAAGGAGACACTTAGTCATAAACGCTCCCTATCCACATGGGTGAGGAAGGCTGTTCTCCTCTTGGAATGCTGAGAGTCTGACCCGTGCCTCATTCGGATCCGGGGACGCTCTGCCCATTGAGACTGAAAAGTCAGCTCGCAGAGCCGCCACGGTTCGGGATAGTCTGGCCAGGTAACAGGATGGTCTTCGTAGGATTTCACCAGGTCAGTGTTCTTCGCAATGGTCTTATTAAGTTAGTAGATTCACTTTAGATTTTGTTCCACAATTTGGGATTGGTTTAATCACAAACGCGAACTCGGTTAGCGACCCTGAGTTTAATAGTCTTTTGCATAACATTTTTTAATAATTTAAATTGGTACTGGTTCTCCGCTAAAGATTACTGTCTTATGACATGCTCATAATGTATTAGGATAAATCTAAATTTTAAGAAACAACCAAGATTCAGTGTAAACTATGTACCATAGAATTTAAGGGAAATAATTCCTTGTTGTACTAAAATTATACAGGTGAGAATGTTGTATATTTGAATAAAACTAATCTGGCACTGGGATCACTTCAATCTTTGATTTATTTCCTTATCAGGATCATGTAGCAGTTTGGAGTTTGTAACCAATATCATTTAACACCAGTAAGTATTTTATAACAAAAACACATGTCTCAATCTAAAAAATAAATAAAAAAAGACAAGTTTTCAACTTTTTTCTTTACTGAGACACTCGGGGGGTTGGTGGGTATATCATTTCTCACTTCTCATTTCTATTATCATTCATCATCATACAGGAAGGAAATATTGTCTATTTATGTATTACTTGTAAGAAAAATTACTTTAACACTGGCTAAATGTGCTAATCGCATGAAGTCATCAAATAAAGGAAAAAAATACAAATTCAATCAACAATTTAAGGTCAATCAATAGCGAGCCATAATACACGTACCCAGACAAGCCAACAATTTATTCGTAGTCCGTAGCATATTCGTAGCAGCCATAGCATTTCAAGACAATGCCGTAGTCTTTTTAAAAAAAAATGTAGTAAAATTGTTTCAGAACTTTAATTGTGATTTCGTAGAAGAAGATAACAGTCTTCTTTTCGTTTTCGGAATTTCTCATGCTTTGTTTTAGGTTCGTAATTAAATGACGCGGTAAGAAGTTTCTCCATCTACATTGCAGTTGATCGTTAATTATTGTTGTTCAACGTGAAAACTTCCATTAGTAGTTTAGGTGGATCGGTTCGTAAAAGCTGAGGATTTGTGGTCAAACACAATTGGATAGAAGGAAATCTAAATTGACATAATTAAGAAATATTGTATTTTGAGAATCACCTTTGTTCTAAAGATTAATATTAAACACTTAGATTTACTATACTTACAATACTCTATAACCTACATGTATCTCATAATGATGCGTAGGAGTTAGATGGCTCAACGGCTAGCATCATCAAGTAAAGTAATTTTCGGAATTTTACACAGAACCTGCAAGAAAAAAATAATCTATTTATTCGCTCTATATGCTACTGCTTATGCGGGAAAGTCTGTACCCAGCAGTGGGGCGTTCAAAGGCTGGATGATGGTGTCACAATTATATGTCTGTGTACCCAAAGCTCTTTTTATATTTTTGAGCGAACAAAGGATTTCTTTTATACAAATTTTAAATAAACAAATCCCCTTTCACATCCACAGTTTTATGTAAACATTTTAAGTGCTGAATGTCTCAAATCTTCGGCACTGACCTGAGTTAAGCCCCCAAACAATTCGCAACTTGGTGCCCCCAGCGAAATCCTATTATGTAAATATGTCAAAGCTGCTTGTATCGATCGCTCCAGATATTGGCTTTTGATTCGCAAACAAATGCCTTCTGTTCGGGCAGCGATCTTATGAATGCCTCTAGATATTACATGCCAGTTGTTTTGTCTTATTACTTTGATAACAACTGGGTATCTTGGTTAGTAATAATATTATGACAGGTTTAATTAAACACACATTTTGCTGTTTAACTTACAAATATAAGAACTTTCTTCTAATATTGTTTCTTAAAGTTACGCGAACACTTCACATTGTTTAAGTACAAATATAAGAACTTTCTTCTAATATTGTTTTCTTAAGTTTACGCGAACACTACACATTGAAATGAAACAACTTTTCAGATCTACTCTCGTTAATGTTAATCCTGACGTTTCGAACCCTTTGCAGGGTCCGTGGTCACAGGGAGACTGAGGTGTTGGTCGTCTTATAATTAGTTGGTAGCTTGTATAACCTTATTTTAATTTAATCCTAAACTATTAAAGGATATCCTATTAATTAAAAATAATGTATAAAACAAACGAGAATATATCCGTTAAAGTTGTTTAATTTCAACTTTCTTCTAAATTTTGCAAAAGGACTCATTCTAGTATATCTAATAATTTAGTTGTGGAGGTATTGATAGTTATATTGATTTTTATTTGTATTTTTATAATTTAAAAAAACATGTATTAAAAATAGTTTGCCATGTAACAATAAAATTAATTTGACCAGTAGTACCACCGGTAGCTTGGGCCCTGCCCCGCTGCTGGCGGTACTCTAGAATTAGGTTTTTATAATGTTTTATTGTTTTTATATTAAAATATTGTAAAAATCTAGTTTTAAGGAAGAAAATAAAGAGAATATAATAATAATATAAAAACGTTTATTTTCTCTTCACAATAAGGAGTTACAAAAGGCTTAAAATATACTATTAAGATACATGTTACGTGATAATAAGGCCAAAGGTGAAAACGTACTCCACCCGGATTTATCTCAACTACTGAGGCACGGGCTATCTTATCTCTAGCTGCCGGGACACAACGACCCTACAAACATTGATTATATATTTATATTTTTGATTGTTTTTTACAATATTTATATTTTATTTTCTATTAACATTAATAATATTAAAATAATATATGGATACAATCAAATAGTTATAATAATTAAATATTCCAATTTAAAACCTTAATCTAAAAGACCACCGCGGGCCACCCCCGGCTCAAAGGTTCCCATGATACCGGCAGCGTTACCACGTTGTATTGCCAGGGAGAGTCTCTGAACCAGGTACGACCCGCAGCGGCGATCTACCCACGATCCGCTAAACGGTGCCCTAATTTGGCAATAAAAGATTTCGCTTCCGTGCCCCACACCCCAGAAGTCTCTACAGCGAAAGGGAGAAAGTGGTACTGTGACTTCAAGGCAGCATACTTCAAATGTTTCTGCCTCGCGGCACTCTCAGCAGCAGAACCAGCAGTCCGCATTGTGCCTTGAATGTGCGACGTCGCGAAGGTGCTAACGCATGTCGCATCCCACAACAAGCAACGACCCTTCTCCCAGGGAACCAAGGTCAAACCATCCGGCCTCTTGCCGTCTGTTCGGCTCAAGCCCGGGGGCTCCAGAAGGCACGGAATATTGGCGGCTACCAATGCCCAATATTTATATGTGTATTGTAACATTTGCGACACTGAAACGGATAAATAAAGGGCCTATGCCGAGTTTCTTGCGGCTTCTTCTCGGTACAAGAAAACACCCAGAGTAAACAAAGCTGTGGTTTAAATTGGTCGTTCAAAAACAATTTTGTAAAAAGTTTATTTGGAATGAACACATTTTGATAAAATTGTAATTCTCTCAGGTGTTATGAGAATGTCAAGAACATGAACAATGTCATTTGGAGAGGTCTAAGCTATCAATGGGATTTGTAGTGTGTTAATTAATTACGATAATGCCGACTGCTAATGATAATGTAGATATTACATAAATAATTCAAATACTTCAGAAGAATTTAAATTAGTTTGTTCCTAGAAGCTAAGACTAAAAAAAGTAAGTTGTCTTACAAGTCTAGTTTGTGAAAATCCTAGTTAATTATTTATCGTTGAAGCTTTTGTGCGTTGATTGCTTTTGTAACTTCTTAGTTCTTCTTATCTTTTCCTTCATTTTGAATAACACAACAAATTATAGCAACTAAGCTAAAGAACTTTTGCAAAAAATCGCCAATTAATTAACAAACTCCTTAAGATGCTTAAATTGTTTATTATTTAACAGAGCCTAAGCTTGGATAAATCTTAATTTAGATGATATTTAAGTATTGGATTTACCTAAGAAGTGACAATAGAGAGGTAAATTGGTTTAGAAAAAATTTTTTTGAATCAAAATTTGAATCGTTAAAATGAAAAACAACTAATGCAATTAATTGATTTATATCTAATCCAGAGATTTCTAGGTTACTTTATTGACTTGTTATGTATGATAATTAAATAATTAACTGTTTGACTAAATTGTATTGAAACAATTGTTTTTTTTTATAGTTAGCTCGGCAAATGACTCCATCCGACCTGATGTTAAGTGGAAATGGAGTCCAGACGCGAAGATAACTGGTGCAGCGTGGAAACAAACGTAGCATCAGTTAACTTCACTCTGCCGGCCCACAAGGTGCTTCTTCACGCCTCTCTTGAAGGACCCCATATCATAGAAAGGAGGGAAAACGTGTGCTGGTAGACTATTCTATCTTTTTGAGGTGCGACAAAGAAACGAGTCACCAAATTTCTTTGTGTGCGATGGGATATTTGAGACAGTGAAGCAGTGACTCCGTGTCATTTAGTAGAAATCAATTTATTTAGTAAGAGTGAATAGCTCAGTTACTTTATGGCATCAACTCCATCACTCCAAATTTAATTAAATTGCCCCATAACCGTGGCACTGCACTCCGTCGCTTCAATTTATCACTCCAATTTGAATCATACAACTACTTGGAATGCGTTGCATCGCTCCGACCGTTGGTATAATCTCTCTTCTATGGCGTTGGTGTTTCAAACATTCCAAAATCCATTTCTAATTTGGATTGATGGCGTGGCGCGAATGGAGTGCCCATAAATGGGGGCCTTTATATTCAGTGTTCTCATAATTAATTACTAAGAACATATAATATTCTTGCCCATCCATACGCTCTCTCCATGCAAATAATGCATCCGTACAAAGAGTTTTATTCCAATGAATAAATATCAGTTTGTACACTTTACCTACAGTTGCGAGTGTTGTGAATTATATAAGCAATCTTTTGTTTGCGAAATTGTGGACAAGCCGCAACCACAAACGAACCTTTCTCGACACAAGTGTCTGTGCGCGACACAGTAAATATTTGAAGTTTCGCGGAACACGAATTGCCCTTATATTCGTACACTCTTCAACTTTCCGGCGAGATGAGCCCTAAACTAACAAGTGACGGTCTGTCATCGAGGTCTCTTGCGGTCCCGCCTCACTGTAATATGAGGGCTCGGGCGTAGGGACAAACGAGTAGTTGGGAAAGTAATTGTACGTACAGCTAGCACCAAAATTATTGATGCAACGTAAATGGTCATTTTTAATTTGACAACTTAGAGAAACAAGTGACGGTTAGTCATCAAGGTCTCTTGAGTTCCCGCCTCTCTATAATATGAGGGCTGGGACGTAGGGACAAACGAGTAGTTGGGATAGTAATTATACGTACAGCTAGCTCTAAAATAGTTGATGCAACGCAATTGGTCATTTATAATTTATCGAGTTAGTTTGGAAAGGATCTATACAAAAAGCACCAAAATAATCGATGCAACGTAATAATTGGTCATAAATAAACATGCAAAGGAAACAAACTTTATTGTTATAAGATGTTATTTAACTTAAATACTTTAGACTATAAAGTATGCTCCTATGAATTGGATGCTGACTGTACTTGTGTAATGGATTTCTGTTTAGTGTAAGGGCAATGGTTGTTGTAAAACTTTCCGTTACTTCATCCCAGAGATCCTGTATTGAACTGTTCTTTACTCTGGTTTGAACTGGTATATACGATCTTTACAACAGCAACAGCTGGATGAGAGTAGCCGCGGATCGTGCTCAGTGGCGTACACTTGGAAAGGCCTATGCCAACAGTGGACGATGATGATGAAGGTGGTGATGGTGAAGATGATGATGAGCAATAAGTTGTTACCAACCTCTTTACATGGATCACAGCAACATTCATTTATAAGCACAACAAAATGAACCACAACAGATTGTTAAACCGAATAAATAAATTTGTATAGAGAAAACAGCGAGTAGTACCACAGCATAATAAATAGCACTGAAAAGGAACAATAAAAGTATTTAAAAGTCACGTTGTGTGTCAACTGGTTATTTTTTAGTTGTTCCTTTGTAGTTTGAAAACAGTTTTCATTCGGCTCGCTAGGAAAGAATATGTCAACTACATACGCTGTGTTGTCTCTTTTTGTGGTACGGGGCTTTTGTGAAGCTTCGATTATGGAAGAGTAATGAAAATGTGCTATTGAACACGTAGCTGATCCAATCTAGGCTGGCTGTATAGATTTTCTGCCAATTTTACAATCTGGTAAAAAAAAGGTAGACATTTAATATGTATTAAGATAATTATTGGAATCAGGCGTTATTTTGCGGAAATCCATAGTACAAAAAAATTTAATTTAAATAATATGTAGTGTTAATTCCGCTAACTCCGAGTTAGTGGAATTAACACTACATATTATTTAATTTTTTTATTTTTATTTAATATGTATTGTCAATCAAACACTGTATGGAACGTTTGTCAAAAATGACATTAACTCAGTATGTTACTTACATATAATAATAAATAATAAAAACTTTATTTGCTTCTAACAAAAAACACAGTACACAGAAAGGGTTACATCCAAGCTGAGTTCAGATAAGAGTCAAAAGGGTCTATGGCTCAGTGATTGCAGGAGACCCACAACCACTTATGCATGGTTCGACTGCATCTTAAAATTTTAAATAATAGTAGGAAATACAAAACGCAGTCGTGGTAGGTCTTTTTCTACATACTTCAACGAGATTTAAAGTCTTCTATTTCTCTTTTTAGTAAGACTGTAACCGTTTGATGCGTCCATAAGGGTGGTTCCTGAGCTCAGCAGTGCGACGATTATTTCATCTCATCTCTATTAATATAGAGAGATATAAAGTGATCATTATATTTTAAAAGTATGACAAAAAAGTGAAACTAAACTTAATTCAAAAATCTATTTCTTAATTTTACCATCGGAAATCCAGACGCACGGCTGGTAACCATCCTTACCTGGTTGACATACCACTTTTGCGCATCAAGCGTTATGCTTCCACATTTGTATAATGCGTACAACCAATGAGTGGAATTCCCTATCGGTGTTCCCGAGTGCATATAACCTTAAGGTTTTTAAAGCCCGAGTGAATAGATTGTTTCATTTTATCGGCGGCCTCTTCTTAACCCAAGGGATTCGAATGAGGCCAAGATTAACCCATTTTTAATTTTAAAAAAAAGAGAGATCACTAAACTGTGACTGTGTATTTCTTCTATGTTAGGTATATCTTCAAGTAATTTTTGTTAGGTGTTTCATTAAAAGATATCTATCTGTCTTATTTCAACTTGTCTGCAAACGTGCCTGTCCTAATATTAATATTACTAATACTAATGTTTATAAATGATCAGAGAGCTTATATGTATGAAAACATTAGTTATTCTAGCCCTATTTTGACGGAGGTAACTCACTACCCAACTATACGTCTGCTCCCATGTTATGATTAACCACGGATGCCGGATCCTGGTTAATTTCAAGTGACATCTCATCGTGATTATCTTGAGAGAAATGAGGCACATCCGATACGAAACCTACGGAAGACCTTTGAAATACTTTGAAATAAAAACATAGGAATATGCTATTTAATATTATCATTATCATCATCATCATCATCATCATCAGTCTCAGATAAGAGATCAGTTAGATAGCATTAAACCATCACGCTGGCTTAATGGGTTTCCCAATTTTAACGACTGCCTCCTTACATAAAATCAAGGTCAAAGATATTGATTGTGTTCTTGTAGTGCAAATTAGGAGGACATAAAATTATCTAGCACCAAAAGATGAGTACTGATTGGTACAACCTACCAAAGCTTAAGGTACCTACCTTCTTAAGCACTAAGGAGCTTGAGGTATTAAAACTTTGTCGCTCATCTTGTAACTTGACATTGCAAAAGTTGCATATCATACAATATCGTAAGTCAAACAAGCGGGCCGCTTAACTATTGAGCTCTTCGGTGATTCACGAACATTTTAATAAAAATAGAAAATTACCTACCTTAAACCTTCTTTTTCATATTTTATATATTTTATTTTAATCCGACCTAGATTAATAAATAATAATAAAATAATAAAATGCGTTTATTTCGATAAACTTAGGATCATAGAGGTACAGTATGAAATAATTCAAATAAATAATTATCATTCTTAATTTATTGTCCTAACTAATATTATAAATGCGAAAGTAAGTTTGTTTCATTGTTTGATGTTTGATACGCTTTTACGCGTAAACTATTTAGCTGATCATCGTGAAATTTTGTACACATATTCTTAAGAGTATAATCAAAGACATAAGATAGACTTACAAGACAAAATTTTACCAGAGAAAATCAATCAGCCCTAGAAAGCTAGCCAGGAAGCCCTAGAAATGACATTAGAAATGTTTATTCAAATATTTTTATTCGAAACTTCAGTGTATCGGGCTAGTTTTGAGATGCATTTTCTATCCGTATCCTTTATCTAGTATATAAATGATCGAAGATAGCATTAAACATATTTTTATATACTACATATGTATTTGTAACACATTTAAAATGCTGTTAAGTTTAAAAGCTTTCAAAGTTATATTCCAAATCTATGTTTTACTTACATAGCTGTGCAAATAAATGATTTGAATTGAATTATTTTACAAGAACTATATAATACTTTGAACTATTTAATTCTATTACGTAGCCCGTTATTCATCTAATCCATCAAAAATATTTCTACATCCCTCCCTCCCTTAGAAGTACGTAAAAGATATTGATAGTCGCCCACCCTAATATCTTGTACCGAAACCAATTTTACTATAACACGAGCTAAATTACTGCAATTACAAGCAAGCTGTTGTAAGGAACCCTTCCAGGAATCCGTTCCAATATCGGGGGAAATTTCCCTGGGATTTCCCCGCCTTACCGATGATTAATGTAGGTTGGCCAACTTGGATTACGTAGAATAAAGGCGGGTTTTAAAACGAACGCTTTCTATTTAGTTTTTACCTATTTTAATAGAAAACTTTTTGTCCGTCTATCTATGAGCTCGTGGTACGTATTCAAGAAGATAAACTACCTCTGTTACTTTGTGGTTAAAACCGGTCTCAGACATAGAGGTCCCGGCTTCGATTCCCGATACATGTTTGCGCACTCGGTTTAGTTGCATATAAGGCTTGTTTGTCCGCCTGGCTTACTAACACCATCTTATTTAAGTATGTCGCCTTATCATCAATGTTTAAAGTGCGTTTCCACCTTCGGCCTTATTCAAATTCAAATTCAAATTCAAATTCAAAAATCATTTATTCAGTTTAGGCTACAAGTAGCTCTTGTGAATGTTGCTATGCCATCGGTTCGTAAGTCTACTCTGGGCGGGAGATCTTGTACTAAGAAGAACCGGCAAGAAACTCAGCAAGAAACTCAGCAAGTGTCCAGCTCTTTTCTCCCTTACAGATACTTATCATCACTACATCAGATGAGATGACGGCCAAGTTCTTATTCGTGGGAAATATTTAAAAAATTACATTAAAAACCATTTCACATTTCGTTATTCCATAAATACTTCAAAGTTTTGATTCTATCAAACCAATAAGCCAATTCCAATGATTCACAGTTTTAAAGTAGGTACTATTTGCCACAATCGTATTTCTGAAAAGGGACACAAATAACTTCAAATACAAAAACAAGCTGAAAAATATTTTGGCCGGCTAGTAATATTAACTGTAAGTTGGCAAAGGAAATTTTCCCTTGCCGTTCCTCATACTCTGAGGAGTGAACGCTAGTCATCATGAATTGCTCTTCAAGCCAATATTGCGTATATTTAATATCGGCCTATAAAATGAATAACAGGAAACGAATCTTTGTAATATTGTATTTAGATTAGAAGACACAATGAAGGTAGCTATACTTAGTTAAATGATTGTTATTATAGAGGTTCACGATTTACCTTGTTTTTGTTATGACTGTCTTATTCTATGTTTGTTATATAAGACGTTCGGTCTTATATTCCTGCTAAAGTCAGGATACGGGTATATTTGTAAATCCTATAATCGACGTACTTAAGAAATATAGTATTTATATTATGTTTAATTTTTTATTAAAACCGACGTTACAAAAGACATATATGACGGTAAACTTATCTCTAAAATAACTAATCTTCCAGCTAACCCTAGCTGCGGTGTAGAACGGAAGTCTGCGGGACTACTCTACGAAACTTATTACTGTTACATATACATACATACTTAAACTAAATATAATGTAAATACATAAATACACATATATATATTTTAATCTAACTGTCTTATTATGTATAACTTTACTGATTACCAGTGTTGGGGAGGTAGTGATCCTTAAATTTATGTTTGCCTATCCTACTCACCTCCCGTTAACAGGCTTCAAAATCACTGAAAAATCATTAATACTATCATGACCATCATAATCATTCCGTATCAGTCCACAGCTGGACATAAACCTCTCTTTTGCATGCCACTGGGCCCGATCTTCGGCTCTTCAAATCATAAAAACAAGCAAAAAAGATGCAAATAATGCGTAATTCAGGGGATTCAAATCAGAAAATGTAAACTAATAACGCTTATTATACATAATCTCGATTTTTTTTATAAAAAATATATTCAAATCAGTATTAAGAATAAGTATTATAGATAATGTTTAGAGGTGATAATATAACAATTAAAAAATAACATTGTTGAAAATATAGTCTACTAAAACATATATTTATATTCGCGTTGTATTTTGTATACTTTTTATATAAACCATGCAAAAGTGAAGCGCATTTCACAGTTGTCAGCGCTTTAATGTTACGCAAGTAAAATTGTAAAGAGTATGTCGATTCAAATATATTTATTATTTTTGAATACCTACTACAATGTTTAACATTTCGGTAAGCAAGCAAAGCTACGAGTAGCGCTTATTAAAATGGCAATTTCTCCGCCACGACACTCTGTATCAAACCCTCGAGCAGACCAAGCAGTAAAAATGATGCGGTTTTAATGCCCTAACAAATTAAAGCGGAATGCCACTTAAACCGTTATTTACTTTGAAGTCTACTCAGACAAAGGGTGTTATTAACAGCAAGCTGTTTTAGCACGGAATGTTGAAAATTTGTCAGTGAATTATGTTGAATTTAAAGTCATACGAAGCGTGATGTTTTTTTTCGTGAGAGAGTCACCGGACTAACTTGGAGGGGGGTGGGAGGGGAACTTAAAGACTTATAGAGTTAAAATGTTTTTGTTTTGTTTATATAATTTTTAACGCAAATTTTGTTGCGAACAAATTACAAAAACACAAATGTTGAAAAAATTTCCACGAGCAGGATTTGAACTTGCACCCTTCTGACATACCGGGTCAGGTGCTCACCCAATTGAGCTATCGTGGTTCTAACCAGCCCACCGAAATTATTCAACACTATTTACTTTTTTACTTTGAAAGCCAAAGGTTCCCATTCAATGTCAACAAGTAGGTACCGTCATTAACATCCGATCATAATATTTTTACAAATACTAAAGATCAGTTAAGAAGTAGGCAAGCTATTTATTGGGAGAGAACCTGACCCGGTATGTCAGAAGGGTGCAGGTTCAAATCCTGCTCGTGGAAATTTTTTCAACATTTGTGTTTTTGTAACTTATGAGTTCCTCAAGCCGTGATATCGAAGCACTGTCAGAAGACTTCTTGAGGGAGTGGCATCACTCAAGCGTATTTCTTTTCCCTACTAAATTTTCCGAAGGGTTCGGATCGGATCGGGAGTGGAACAACCCAAGGATGCCTCTAAGTCAAAGTTTTTTTTTTATTTAAATAAACTTAAGAATAAGTTCTGTTCAATCGTCCAAATATTTTTATATCTATAACCGTAAAGTACTTACTGTTGGCGGCGAGCTTGATAAGTCATTGCTGACTGACCGATAACAGCCCCCCGATTCCCATAATAAAAACCGTAACGATATTGTCACGACTTAGTCGTTAAAACCACTTTCATACTAACATCCGATTTTAAACCGTATACGGTAGATCTAGATGCGGTTGGTTGGAACTTTGTTTGAACGGCTTTAAAGTCGACTCGAGAATCGTGTGTGAATATGAAAATGGTTTTAACGACTAGGCGTTTTGTGTCGGGCCGCTGTAGTGCATTTGCACTGGGTTCCATATTTAAACAAGCGTGCGGCTGTCGTGCGGCTGGCGTTTAATATGAAAACGCACGGCAGCGGTCCGACACAAAACGTCTAAATTGAAAGCACCCTAAGTCGCGCCGCTCACTGTACCTACTGACCTTGCGAATGCTCGCATCAAACATGTTAAATTTTTTTTTTCTTTTAGTTGATGGCTTCGTGCGATTAGCACATTTAGCCAGTGTCAAAGTAATTTTTCTTTCAAGTAATACATAAATAAACAATATTTCCTTCTTCCTCCAGTAATGATGATGAATGATAATAGAAATGAGAAGTGAGAAATGATATACCCCTAACCCCTAGAGTATCTCAGTAAAGATGTGGGGCTTTACTAAATAAGTCCTCGGGCGTACTTCTTGAGAGAATTTGAAAAGTGACGTTGCACTGTTTTGTTTCATTTGCCAACACTCATGCACACTCACGAACACTTAACGGTTAATAATCCACCATTATTTCACATTAATATTCGACATAACACAAATTTTAGAAAACAAAACAAAATCGCAGACATGACTCTTCACTTTCCCGCCAAAAAGTCACATGTTACATTACGATGATTCACTTCGGTCAGTCTCTGCCATAAAAGTCAGCGCTATAAGTTTCTTCTCTCTCCTACTTTTCAGTACTACCTTTTACATCATCCTTCACACAGTCATAGTGTTCTACTGTTCATTCTCAACTATGTCTACAGAAGGGGGTGCGCGAATTTTATTAGCAATTAAATTAATTTGAACTCCACAGTTCCATTGAGTTATTGTTAGAAAACAGATAATTTAAGCTTGTTCGTGCTCTCCAGATATTTTATAGGAGATTCAGGGGTACTCGAAAGATGTAAAAATGCTATTATAGTCCATAATGGTATTTCTACTTTTAGATAACTTAGTTTTATTTCTTCAATGGTGTTTTGAGTGCAAATTCTGGTAGTACTAAACAGGATGAAAGCTGTTGTAATAAAACCTTCATTTTTATAAGGTTCTTAGAGCAACGCTATTCTACTGTAACCTTTTTAGTAATTCTAAATTTTAAAAAAGCTGGCAAAAATGAATTTCACAAATAGA
This sequence comes from Eudonia lacustrata, assembly GCA_947562085.1. Classification (NCBI taxonomy): domain Eukaryota; kingdom Metazoa; phylum Arthropoda; class Insecta; order Lepidoptera; family Crambidae; genus Eudonia; species Eudonia lacustrata. The sequence continues at coordinate 9,021,821 of OX387329.1, read as the reverse complement.
ACATAACAAAATGTCACTCATCATTCGCCTTCAGAGAATAATATGCTTTTGTTATTGTTTTGAGTTCGCCTCATATTGGCTTATTTTTCTCTATGGTTAGTGGATTTGTGCGGTTAGCCCCCTGGCTAACCCTTTAGTCAAAGTAATGTTTCTCACAAGGTTTATGATTAATTTTTTTTTTTCACCATTATTCTGCCTACAACACCTTTCTGTTATACTATTGAAATAATAAACCAGTATTTATAAAAACGAGAATAAGAAATATTCGTTGAATTCTTCAACCTTTATTCACCAGCAACTTCATTACAAACATTTGGTGAAGGTGAAAAGAGAAGGTGAAGAGAGAAGATGGTAACAGTCGCTACCCGTTCACCCACCAGCTTCACCCACCAGTGGGTACACGGGGATTCTCTGTCTACCCGTGCACTCACTATGGTGGGAAAATATCGATACAATGTTTTGTTAGATGAATTTCGCGAACGCATTATTCAGTAGCAGCTAATTTTAGGGTCGCATTTTTAGCGAAAGTAATGAATGATAACAGAAATAAAAAATGATAAATAAAATTCCCCCAACGATTTCCACAGCACCACCACAAATGGCAAGCTACGGTTGTTGGTGACATACATACTTATATTTTAATAGAGAAGATGGTTGGAATCTACCACCAACAAATCATACAAAATATTAAATCCCAGCCCCGACACCATACTGCCAGATCAAAAGATACTGTAAGCTCTTTCTGCGTAAAACGGAACGCACCTGATTAAATTTAAATAAGGGTATACAAGCTACCAACTAATTATGAGATGACCAACACCTCAGTCTCCCTGTGACCACGGACCCTGCAAAGGGTTCAAAACGTCAGGATAAACATTAAATAAGTAATGTGTAAAATAAACGCGAGTAGATCCGTAAAAGTTGTTTCATTTCAATACTTATATTTATTGAAAACGGTAATAATATCCATGGAATCAAACAAACGCTGACCAATTAAGAGCCAATCCACCTTTAAAAAAATAATGCTCTAAGTTAAAAAGCACAAGCACACTTATCGTATGACACCAAAAAAAAGAGACGAAAGCTTTTAGCACCAGTTTCAATTTACTTCCTGCTTTTATTTCGTGAATGCAAAGTACCACTGCACGCTCGTCCTAAGGGAAGTCTGTTAATTTGGCTCCTAATTACTGTGGAGTTCGGACGCACTGAAGTTTTGGTTGGTTGTGTAATGGAGCTGAAGTATACTTTGGCTGTGCAGGGTAGGGTCTGGGTTTCACTCTCGCATGGATACTGTGGAAGATACTTTAATTATTATACGAGTTTTGATAGTAGGTTTGTAACTTTTAAACAAACGAGTCATGAATGCAACATAAATAGACATCTGTCAATAGGCTAAAATCCGTCTAAAATCCGGCTAAAATCCGTAATAATTTAAAAAAGGTGATGAGAACATGACGAGTTCTTTAAACTGGTTTATTTTATAAAGGTCATTTAATCTAATTCATTTATTGATTTAGTACCTGGATGACCGAGCTTTGCGTAGTATTTTTTGGTAATTTTCTAAAAATGAAACCTAGCTAGATCGATTTATCGCCCCCGAAACGCCCTGCATACTAAATTTCATGAAAATCGTTGGAGCCGTTTCTGCTCATTTAATCTAACTCATTTATTGATTTTATTGAACCGAGCTTTGTGCGGTATTTCTTTTTTTGGTTATTTTCTAAAAATTACCAAAAAAGAGACAGCTAGATCGATTTATCGCCCCCAAAACCCCCTACATATTAAATTTCATGAAAATCGTTGGAGCCGAACTCATATATTGATTTAGTACCAGGATGACCAAGCCTTGCGGGGTATTTTTTGTCATTTTCTAAAAATTAAACCTAGCTAGATCGATTTATCAAATTTGAATTGATTGGTTACAGACGCTGTTTCATATAAAAGTACATTCTAATCCATTAAAAAATATTAACCTTTGTACCGGCAGCCTAGCTGACCCATAGTTTCTTATTCGCACGTAGGAAGATTGCACAGATAGAACATTACTATACACGAGGATGATATAGTCATAAACAGTCTTGGTCGGTTCAGAACGTCTTTATTTACAATTAACAATGCAGCGATCAAAATTATTATCTTATAAGCCAATCCCCTACGTGCAGCTCAGTAAATATTTATGAATAGCGACTGTTTCTGACTTCGTCTGCGTAAATACCCGTATCTCAAGGAACGGTGCAACCGTGGCTAGGAAAAGAATGGAACTCCTGGGATCAGCCTATCCGAAATCAGAAGGCTCTCGCTCTCAAATCATTGCCATACTTATGGCAGTCATCTTTACAGAGAAAGAAGAGTCAAAGGAATGGGTTGCACATAAGATACTACAAGGATACTTCGGCAGGTTGGAAAATTTTGCAAATTTTGGAAAATCACATCTTATCTCGTGCGTATGTCGTGAAATATGCGTAATGCCTGCAATATTTCATCGTTTTTAATCTAGCAGTTAAGGCTGGACATTAGTAAGTAAGTCAGGATTTTCTTCATACAGGAAACACCTCGGTGAACGAATGACAACACATCATCATCATCATCAGCTCATTTTATATCTCCACTGCTGGGGAACGAGCCTTCCGATGGGAGAACGGGCCATAAACCACCACGCAGGCCTAGTGCGGTGGTTGTTAACGACTGCTAATGCAGCCGGGACCAACGGCTTAACGTGCCTTCCGAAGCACGGAGAAGCTCGAGATGATAAATTTTTGGTCACCCATCCGATGACCGGCCTTTGCAAAAGTTTCTTAACCTCAGCACTCGCAGACCGGGCGCGTTAACCACTGCGCCATCGAGCTCCTCAATGGCAACATGCTCGCTCGGCTCGACATATGGATAGTCCTGGGTTTAATTCCCATGGGATTTGTGACCCACATTTGGCAAGAGTGATGCCCGGCAGGACAAGACAGTATGTACGCTATAACTTACCAACTTTTATATATAGTTATTCATCATCAACATCATGATCAGCCTATATTAGTCCACTGCTGGACAAAAGGCTCTCTAAGTGCACGCCACTGAGCATGATCTGCTTTATGATCAGCTTTTGTCAGGCACATTTTAAAGATCGTCGCCCCACTTAGTCTAAATAGGTATGCACGGATATTAAACATTGTAGAATCCTAGCATAGACTACAACAGAACCAATATTCTTATAACGTCCAATCAGAGGCAGAAGGGATGTTCTTCGATGTCTGTCTCCAAGGCAGCAAATTAGCAATCTAAATAATTGAAGGTCACGGTTCTGAACTGGTTTCTGTCTACGTGCCATCAACCCTCGGGTAACGAGCCAAGCTCACGTATTCGAAAATTTTAATCTAATTCGGAGTAGCACTACTCTGGAAACCCAAGAGGCATGTTTTAATTAAGGCTAATTACCACAAGAGTTCAGCCTCGCGCTGCTAAAGTTTTGCTTTTCCACACCTTGTGTGCGCTGAATTTTGTGTTGATTTAATGAAATTATGTGCGAAGAAGTTGGGGGAAATTTTGGGTGGTGTATGTACTGCAGCGTTCTGACAGGTGGTGACTGATAGCTGGTTGTTCGGTGGTTGATGGTTCTGAGTGCAGTGCGATTTCATGAGCTATGTTGACACTTAACATGAGGTGACGTAACGTCACTGTAGACTGAAATTAAATATCTGCTAAAAAATATGGTAGGTTTTTTAGAGTAAGTGAGTTTTTAGAATCATCTAGGTACCTACAGCTACGTATTTGCAAAACAAATTTATGATTATGTCTTACGGGTAAGCATAGTGCCTCCATCTCATATGCTAAGTGTAAATAAGGCCAATGATGGCCACCATTTCACCCAGACTACTGAGGCACTGGCTACGTTATCTCTAGCTGCCGGAACACAACAATGCTACAAACATAACCTGGGTAATAGTACCATAATCCAATATACTTAAGTACATATGGGAAGTAAAATTATTATGACATGGTACTATTTAGTAACTTTTGTTGCTGACTACATCTATAGACAATGACGATGATGAGGATAATTACAGTAAATCATAAGTTTTTAAGCCTGTGTCACACTACATCCCTTAATTAACATAGTTTAAGTGCAATTACCAACTTGCAATTTCGCAGTGTAGACCTGAGGTTGGTACAAGCCAAAAATATGACCAGTCATTAGGATAGTGCCACTGTCGGGCCTCGGGACAGCTGCTAATTAAGTTTAACTACCGCATAAGTTCGAAATTACTAAGTTGAGCTTCCACCTAACGCAGACAAATGCTGGTAGCGAAATTACGAGAAGGTCCAAGCTGTTTGAAACTATATTTCAATTGTTTATGATTATAAAAGCTTTAGCAAGGTGGACCGACGACGTACGCGTGTGAAGTTGGTGGGTGGGTCAGTGGATGCGAGCAGTACAAACCCGGTCGTTGTGGAGATCCTTGGGAGTTAGGCCTGAAATATAATAGTATACGAGTCTAAACGTCGATAGCGCGTAAATTCGTCGTTGCGTCGGTTGAATCGTCGGAGCGCGTACGTCTTTTTTACTCTCTTTTTTGTTTTCATTTTTTTCTTGCGAATTGGCTGTAAATACAACAAATGCGGCAAAGAAACAATTGATAAATTGGTTTACCGGAACCAATTTAAACGACTGTACCGAACAGCTGTCGGTGACGCACTGCGATATGACAAGCAATTAACTGTTTAATTTCTTTTATATTTTTCCTTATTGTTTTTATTTTATCCAAGTCGGCGACCGATGTACGCACCGACCAACGGTCGGTCAAGTAGATGTAGACCATGTCTAATAAATTAACTACCTAAAAAACTTAAATTGGAAATGAACAGTAAAAATATAAAATATTGTTTTCTTATATTGTTTTTATTTTTTGTTTTAATATAAAATATAAAATAAAACAACATTTGTTTAATATGATGTAAAGATATGACTAATCATTTTATTTTATGTCATCATAATCATTATATATTAACATAATATATAAATATATATTTTAGTATAAATAAATAATAATAAATATTTATATACATCATATCGATATGTTATATAATATTAAATAGACATCCTGTGAATGATTCGCGCGGGTACTGACCCGCGCCCACACCACCAGCAATACACTAACGCATGTAAAGGCACACAATGACACACCAACGCGGGCTATCAATTATTGTAAGCCGATTTGCCGGGAATCGTGGCGATACGGATGCGATAGTTATTTACCAACTACCGTCTACGCAAAATCGGACTCGTTCGCTTCTGGGCATATCGGTGCGTTGTGCTACAAGCTGAAGATGGTAAATAAATAAAAAAATGTCTATGTTGGTCACCGTCGGTGATTCCAATGTGTTTAAACAAACCCTTAAAGGTTTTAATACACAATGTAGGTACCTATGTAATAATTAAGATTATTTTTAAATGTAAAAATATATTTTTTTTAAAAGTACTGTTTTAGCCCTAAAGAGTGGTATAGAAATGCATATTAATTATAGTTTGACTTTGTTTTACCTAAACAATTTTTGACTTTTACTAGAGTACTGTAGTGGTGCTGTATGACATTGTGGAAATTGAAACTTTTACATAATTATCTGATGTAAATTTGTTAACTTAAATTTTTTTATTTTATTTTGTTTTTTATTTTGTTTTTTTACATGTTGTGGTTGTCTTATATATATTTTTTGTGTTTATTTGTAATGGAAAGTGTTCTGCTATGATAGGGCATTTTCCAATATTTTTGACGCTGTAAGGGAGAAAAGAGCTGGACACTTGCTGAGTTTCTTGCCGGTTCTTCTCAGTACAAGATCTCCCGCCCAGAGTAGACTTACGAACCGATGGCATAGTGACATTCACAAGAGCTACTTGTAGCCTAAACTGAATAAATGATTTTGAATTTTGAATATTGTTTTTTTTTTTAATTAAGCGAAGATCGGACTCAGTGGCACGCTTGGCGAGATGCCTATGTCCAGCAGTGAACTGATGTGGGCTGATTATGAAGGCTCAAAGTGAAGAAAACAGGGTAATGCTCCATGGAGAAGGATTGTAATCAGTACAATCCTCATACAATCAGTACAATTCACCAGACCTTTCATAAACCCGAAACAGAAACCCGTGGTCGAAATGCAAATTTTTCTTTTCCTTACGACTTCAACCAAAGCAGTAAGCCCGCAGCTCATAAAAATCCACAAGGCATAAATTATTCAAGGAAATTTGTCTTCAATAAACAAAAAAAATCGTGAAAAAATCTAAAGTCGGGGTGACACTTCTTTCCGAATACGTTTCCCAACTTAACTCTCAGATCTCAAAATACACAGTGTAAATACGAATCTGAAGTAGATAAATATTTACATAAAGGTTGCTTTATTTCTAATGGAAGCTTACTGCAGGCTCGGGGCCCCCAGAGGATTCTGTTTGCGAAGACACAATAAAAGAAGACTGCAGGAAGTAAGCTCTATACAAACCTTCCCCACCTTATTAATAAATTGCCTAATGATATTAAAGATAAAAAAAAGAAAAAAATATTAAAAAACTAATTAAAAACCACTATGTTATAACATTGTAACATAGTTAAACATTTTAAGCGCCAGTTATAACGGATCGTCCTGACGAGTGCGCACGCACACGTAAGTTGTATCTGTGTACACGCGCGCACGCAGTGACGCTGTGCAACGCTGTCACTTCTGCATCGATGGAATGGTTATCGCTGAGCGCGTTAGCTCACTAATGTATTGCCTTTTTGTGTTTTACCGTCATATTATTATTTTACAGTTTCTAATTCAATTACTTATTATTATATTGAAAACTTAGTTTCTAGACAAACCTAACATAGGCTTTAAGATACTACTAACCGACATTTATGTTGATTTATGTTGTAAATAAATAAATAAATAAAATAATAAACGAGCTTGAGCAACGCACACATAGACAACCTTCCACGGACACGGAATCTCGCATCAGCTGCACTTGGACTGGTTTGAGATGGTCGGAAATTCCGTATCAGTGAGAGGGTATATGTGTGCATTGCTCGAGCGCGAATACAGCGCGCTTCCATCCTTCTGGGAGGGGGGAGGGGGCTTAAAAAATAAAATTAAAAATAAACTTTCCTACACTTACACCAATTAACTAGCCCATTAGAAGCTTCGTTATGAAACTCGTTAAATGGTTACTAGACAACGGATAAACATACTAAAAATACTTAAATACATACTTATTATACATAGAAAACACCCAGACCCGAGACAATTTTAGAAAAACAATAATTTCTAATTGACCCGACCGGGGATTGAACCCGGGACCTCAGAGATGGCGACACCATGAAAACCACTCGACCAAGGAGGTCGTCATTCTTAGCTTACCTTCTGGGGTCTCCATATTTTGTGGCCATGACAAATGAAGGACGAGACGAAAAGAACCTCCGTATGGCCACAAGGCGCTACATTCGTGTGGCCACATTTTAAGGGATTAGTCCGGTAAATAAATTCCGATCGCGTGGACACACACATTTGTGTATTGATATTGGAATTTGGCAACAACACAACTACTTAGAAGATTAGTTAAAACGTAAACACCAAACGAAAAATCTTTGTTAATTCTGTAGTTTTGTTTAGTTAATTATTGAATAGGCATAGTTATTTCAAGACAGTTGTTAGGGGAGGTTCGTGCCCCAGCTGTGGGGACATAAAATGAGATAATGAGGAAGCTGACCGCTTACCTACCTCGCATAGCTCTAATGGAAAAGCAGTCTTAACCAGGGCTCGATTTCATCATCATCATCATCATCTCAGCCAAAAGACGTCCACTGCTGGACAAAGGCCTCCCCCAAGGATATGAGGGGTATTTGCCGTAATCGCCACGCTTGGCAGGCGGGTTGGCGATCGCAGTAGGTTGAGGGTAACCTCAGAGGGATGCTGCTGCCCATCCTCTGCAATGGTCCCTTAGTCGGCTTTTACGACACCCACGGGAAGAGATGGGGTGGTGCAATTCTTTATCCCCGGCAACACACTGGGAATTATGATAATGAACATTTTGAAATAACAATAACGAGCACATGTTTAAAAGCTTTCGATACGTTGTTCCGGTAAACGAATTGATTTAAAACAGAAGCATTCGATAGCACAAATTGATTCGGTCGCGACCCCACGAGATTCTAAATTGATTAAATAGATACCCTTTGTTGGCTGTCTTCATTAGGGCCGCCTAACTCGATTTGTGCCGGAATTGCTGGCGGAATCACCTTCGCATTCCGTGCGGACATACGACCTTTAAGTTCGACACGCGACCGTGAATAGAATAGAATATAATGTGATTATGAATGAGGAGCTCGATGCCGCAGTGGGATCTGCGATTGCTGAAGGTGCTAAAGACTTGCGAAGGCCGGTCATCAGATGGGTGAGAAAAATGTACAACCTCGAGTTTTTTTTTTGGAAAGATTTTGCTTGCATTAGTAGCTTAATGCCGCAGTGTGTCGCGCCCGATCTGCTATTGCTGAAGGTACTAAAGACTTGCGAAGGCCGGTCATGAGATGGGTACGAAAAATGCATCATCTCGAGCTCCTCCGTGCTTCGGAAGGCACGTAAAGCCGTTGGTCGCGGCTGCATTAGCAACCACAACCACCAATCCGCAATAAGGTCACTAGATGGTTTAAGGCCCGTTGGTCCATGGTGTTCTTATCAATTGGGAATCAGTTCAGGAATTTATAAATAAATTGAATAAGCCATAAATTGAGCTAGTGATAGATGATGATATGATGATGTTGATATATATTTATTGTGTAAATTGTGTTAATCAAAAAGTTATAAAATAACAAAATACACGTTTCTGGTATAAAATTCTCCATAGTAATCTCTATTGTTAATGCAATAAGACTTACATTATCGGAACATCGTCGTCGCCTTCATTGTTTCCTATAATATTTGTATATACTGTTTACAGTTAATTGTATTTTCAATGAAATAAATAAAGGTGTATTTTCCAAAACACCGCGGTACTCGATTACCGTACTCAATTTCTAATTTAATATAAATTACTGTTACAAGTACAATGCCTCTCATTCTATTTGCTTTGATGAGCTAAAGTTAATAATTAGATAAGTTAATAATCTGATAATTCTAGGGTGGGTCCACGGCAATTTATAACTGTTGGGATACAAAGTCTATGTACTCGTGGCCTCATATTTCGACTTTGTCCTCACGCGTCTATTTTCAAACAGGAACTTTGAAATTTTAATTGGGTTGTGTTATTTGTGAAAATACATTATTTATTATGGTGTTACTTACTAACCAGGACTTCGGGCTGGTCCTATTTATTAATTGAAGAATGAAAATATAGGAAATGAAAGTATTTTTGAATGATTCAAAGTGCTTAGCAATTACGTTTATTGGAATGAAGGAATACAATTATGAATTTGACTTTAACTTTGACAAAATGTCTTTATACAAACGTCGACATCCAATGTTTAATAGATCCTACGATCAATAAATAAAATGAGAAATAGATTGTCTGAAGTAAACCTTGTGTATCGGTCACTTTATGTAGTTAGTGAAATTCAAAACTAAATAAATCAAACGTTCATTTACAAGGTTCATTACATCGAAAATTCATTAAGCACATCAAACGTTAATTTCGTTGAAACTTTTTAAGGTATTTGGAATATACAGCTAAATTATATTGTTAAAATATTAACAGATCATTGAAGTATATGATGTGTAGAGGTCACACACGATGTCCCAATAAACAATTCCAACGTCAATAAATGATCAATGACTATCGAACGTTCATTACATCGACAGTTTTATCATCAGTTGGAAAATTTTGTAGATCAATCTGTTGAGTCTCATTTTAGCTTATCGCTTTTGCTTTCAATTTAGTTTCTTCGGTCGATGTAATTATTATCTAGTACTAAAGCATTATACCAGTTCATCAAAGCCCTGACGACCTCTACCAACGACTTGAAACGAAGGTCAAAAGAAAGTTCTAACCAAAAATTTTCTTTTTACCAAAGTAACAGAAAGTTAACAACTTATGTTCGCTAAACTAAAACTCTTTGTAGCGCGCCGCTAAAGAAACAGACGCTCAGTGATTCAACTGATTAAACCGCAGAACTGGGCTTGATTGCCTACTCTTCGCGGTTACACTGAGAAACATATAGGAATACGTGAATGTGTCGCAGCCTTAAGACCCTTACTATACGAGTGCTATTATGTTGTCGCTAGAAATTGTAAATCTCAATGGTGACACTATTCGAAGAGCTTCTTCGAATTAAGCCACTTGAAAGTTTCTAAAGTATTTTTAGTCGGCATTGATTTTAACCTTTTTACCGCCAACAACTTCTATAGAAGTTCGAGATTTTCATGCCGTCCACGCCAGCACTTCTATAGAAGTTCTTCTTTGTACCTACTTTATTAAAATACATTTATACGTTGGCGTACAGCGGGACATCGCGTGCAGGATAGTTGGGCGGTGAAAAGGTTATGGTAAATGTAATGTTAGAGTAATGTTAGTTATTGGTGTATTTCTGTATTACAACAATTCAAATTCTGTTGGTAAGTAAAAGTATGGAAGTAAGCTATGAAAAGAGCTATGCTCGGAGTTTCTCTGAAGGATAGGATTCGTAACGAATACATCCGACAGAGAACAAAAGACGTCGACATAGCTCTAAGAATTAGCAAGTTGAAGTGGCAGTGGGCCGGCCATATCTGGCAAACGACAACCGCTGGGGTAAACGTGTTCTTGAGTGGAGACCATGACTCGGTAAACGTAGTTTAGGATGGCCTCCGGCCAGGTGGGATGATGACCTGCGAAAGACTGCAGGCAGATGCTGGATGCGTCATGCTGCGGACAGGGCGCTATGGTGCTCATTAGGGGAGGCCTATGTCCAGCAGTGGACTAAGATATTCCGATGATGATGATGATGATGAAGTAAAAGTAAATAGCCTATAACTGTCCCACTGCTGGGCCTCCTTATTGAAATCAAGTCATCACTACAATTGATGTGTAAAATATAATCTTAATCACCACGCTTCCCAAATGCGGGTTGGTGATCACAAACCCGGGGTATCAAAACAATCCTACTAGTTAACATTAATGTTAAAATTTTGTAAAACAATGTTATTAAAAATTAGATATAAGATTAAAAATTAAAAAGTGTGTTCTGAAAAAATATTACCCCACGCACATATAATAGATAAAACTAGTCACATTAAGATCTTAAATGCAGAATACCCACTGCTTGGAATGAAAGTCGATGGATGAATGAGTAGTATGTGGAATAGAAGTACGAGAAGCATAAAATACAGAACTGGAATGAAAGAGGATTGCAATAAAAAGATCTCCGATCATGTTGGAGGAAGTAGAAAAAAAAACATTAATGTTAAGGCGTCATATTAATTGAGCACAACAATAATTCTGGGAAACCAATCTGTAGTACGAATATAAATTCAAGCATGCCCAGTTCTGGTTGCAAGCTCTTCAATTAAGCGCGGGCTTAGCAAGCGTCGAGTTTTCCATCCAGCCTGGCCGGCTTAGCTGCGAATATCCGTGGAATTTTTAAACCCCCTCAGAGATTCGAAGTGAAAATTCCAAAACGCTTACAACAACGATTTCCGTTCGATATATTAGTTTTTACTTCGATGAAACACTGGATGTATCGCTGACTGACTAACAATTCACTTTTGATCGACCTTTTTGGAAGCACGCTGTTTCTATGTTCGACGTGATTGCTTGGGAGCATGTAGTTCCGTTTTATGATTTCGTTTAAAAAGAACGGAAAATTAAAGGCGAAAATTGAAAACACATTTTCGGTACTAAAAATATGTTCGCTATAAAACTTTTTATGTTTATATTCAACTAGCGGCCGCTCGCGGTTTCACCCGCATGGCTCCCGTTCCCGTGGGAATATCTGGATAAAAAGTCCTATGTGTTATTTCAGGTAATAAACTATCTGTATGCCCAATTTCATCCAAATCCATCCATCCGTTGTAGCGTAAAGAAGCAACAAATATACGAACATGCACACAAACTTTCGCATTTATAATATTAGTAGGAATTAATTTGTACTTAAGTTTTGCGTACTGATCTCCAATCTTTAGTATAACACATTAGCTGCCGCGTAGGTCACCGGTGACCTACGAACAATAAATTTTCTATTGTGTCTGGTTTTGCGGCAGTCAACCTCATAAAGATCAGTGAATGATAACGATTTTATAATTTATATAAGGGAAAGAATGTCTAGGTGACTGACAATGTCTGAGTATGATGATGATGCTTAATATTGTTGGCTTATTGTTTATGGATATATAAAGACTGGATGTCAGAGACGTAGTTATTGAAATGGAATAAGGCTTACTTTGGTATACGAAATATGTTGACGACATTTGAACGGGTCGGATGCAACCCCGATAGCCTAATGTGTTCTTTACACCTGACCTAGAAAGCCTGAAGACGTTAGTGGATAAAGAAATTCGGCGCCTTCGATATCGAGAATATGTTCGCAAAAAGTTGCTAACTAAACATTTAAATATTTGCATTTCAAATCAAATGGAACTAAAATTTTCATACAACAAACGGAGACGTAACACCTCTTCGCATTAGACGGTTCGAATGGTCAAGGTCAAAATATATTTATTGAAATAATACAAAGCAACATCAGTGACCTTTACTGCCAGCCCAGGTGCTTCTTCACTTAATGTGCTAAATAGATCCTACGTCAAGTATACATGTAAAAACAGCAGTACACTACACAGCTACGCGAGTGGAATGAACATCGCTGCATTAGCCAAGCCGGCAAAAACCAACAGCATTAGCTTTTCAATGCCTCGCACTGGAGTGTTAATTTGAGCCAACGCGGCGACCGCACCTTTCTAAACCCCAGAACTAATGTTAACTGCACTGGTATAGCCAACCTGAAGTTACGGGGCGTCGCTTGTACTGCGCTGGTGGCTGATGGCATCCATTAAGCCGGTTGAATGGTCAAAGTCAAAATCAAAATATCTTTAATTATACATCGAGTCAAATCAACTTATTTTCTAGGTAAAAAACAATTGCTCCGTCTTAACATAGCTAATATTCCATAATAAGGATGAACAGGGCAAAGGGATAGAGAGGTGCTTCTATTCTATTCTATTCGACACTTCTGCACATCAGATTACCACAAACTGTCAAATTTCCTAATAGACTTTGAACTTTATGTACATGGCTTATGGTTGAACATTTATTGAAGAAATTGGACAGTTTTGTATACGTACTCTTGAATCATCAAAAAAAGTCTTACCTACAACCTATACAGGACATCTTTTAGCTGTTAAGAAGAATGGCCGCTTACTAGACTGGTCGTATGCCGGCTCAGTTCCATAAAGAAAAATGTGTGCTAAATAGATCCCACTATAAAGTATACATGTTAAAACAGCAGTACACTTCACAGCTACGCAAGTGGAATGAACATCGCTGCATTAGGCAAGCCGGCAAAAACCAACAGCATTAGCTTTTTAATGCCCCGCGCTGGAGTGTTAATTTGAGCCGACGCGGCAACCGCATCTTTCTAAACCCCGGAGTTAATGTTAACTGCAGCGGAATGGTAAATTAAAATAGCTGGTGGAACGTCCTTATTCATGAGGGCTTGGCAGCGAAGCGGTTCCTTAATAATAGTAGCGGCTAACCACAATTTTTCATAGTAACATTTTTATTTTTTATTAATTTGTGTTTTATAAATTTGAAAAAAGATAAAGTGTTCAAAAAATTCTTCGAGCGGATTATATATAACCACAATCATTGTTATATTTTGGAGCTAACTTGTAAATAACAGTTCCCTTTTCCGTTTATTTAAAACTAGCAGTTTCCCCGTGACTTTGTCCACGTCGATTTCAAAGATAAAGCAACCGAAAAGCGTCATCTTGAGATTTAAAAAAAAATCAAATTAAAATATACCCTATGTTGCTGCTCACAAGGTATATAGCATTCAATCAGTGAAAGAATTTTTGGATTCGTACTTCCAGAGATTAGCCCCGACATACATACAAACAAAAACAAGTCACAAATGTTACATACCTCTTTTTTTATTAGTATAGATTATTTAAAAAAAACTTCGTTTATTTATATTATACATACCAAATTTTCAAAGAAGCATACATACATAACACAGTCGTGGGCGGTATCTTTATTTACAAATTTGGAGATAAAAAAAGTGATTATTTTTAAGGCTAGTTGGTTTTGCGCTTGACCTTGTCTATGATGGAAAATGTAAAGTAGGTCTAAAATGGACCGAGCTCACCCATAAGGCACCCATTCACTCTGACCTTAAATAGACCCATGTTATATGTGTCAGGATAAGTAAAGTGTTTGTATAATGACAGTAAAACCTGCCTCAACAATATCTATATCAACTTTTTACTGTTATTTCCGAAACTCCATGAATACCGTAATGACTGTAGCCAGCATGCAAACGTGATAAGTAGGTCTATGTATATGAGTTACTTATTGTCGACGCATTTAAATTTAATACTAGTGGTCGCCCAGTGGTCGAAATTCGACCGTTATTTTATTAAGGCTGCACGGATTGTATCCTAAGCAATGAAAAATTTAAAAAGATAGAATGTGAGTTTGGATTGGCATTGCAGATTTCGGCCGTTCCTCTTCCATTTTTGAAACTTTTGAAAAGATTATATATGCGTGTGTGTCAAATACATGGTAGTGTGTGTAATGTTTGTCTTATTGATGTAATGCATTTTTTATGCATTATTTAAAAAAATATTAACATTCTGTACTCCTTCTCTATACATATAAACTATAAGTGTGCGAAATTTCATACTCCTTTGTCCGCGCAATTTTCGTTAAAAGGGGTACAAAGTTTTTGCTTTACGTATTAATATATAGATTTTTAATAATCCGGAACAAAACTCGGAGCCTTGTTTTTGCTTGGTTGCAAAATCCATTCTCTTTGGAGATTCGTTTGAAATACGGATTTTACGCCCGCTTAAATTTTAGAGACCATTTTATCTCGAGCGCAAGATGTTTAGAAGATTTGTGACTCTGCTTATGAGATGGTTCAATCACAATTTTTGGAATTACTCCAATCGTATAGGTACCTATCAATTGAATATAAATGGAAAATGTTTTGTTTATATAATTTTTAACGCAAATTTTGTTGCGAACAAATTACAAAAACACAAATAATAACATGATGATAATGACGGTAGTTGTTGACGGATTTTTCGATACATATATCCCAGGTTTGTGTTACCAACCCGCATTTGGCGAGCGTGGTGATAACGCCATTAATTGATGGGTAATAAATTGTAGCGATGACTTTATTTCAATGGCGAAAGCCTGGGCCAAGCGAAATAGAGACTTCTAGCGGCCGCGGTTTCACGCGCGTGGTTCCCTTTCCCGTAGGAATATCGGCATAAAACTATCCTATGTGTTAATCCAGGTTGTAAACTATCTGTATGCCGCATTTCATCCAAATCCATTTAGTAGTTTTTACGTGAAAGAGTAACAAACATCCATCCATGCTTACAAACTTTTGCGTTTATAATATTAGTAAGATTTAATATTTAGCTAACAATTTCTGAGTAATAATTGGACTATAACATTTTCCGTTTGGACGGTTTCTGGAAAGAAAGTTGGGTTTTAAAAACCTGAAAATTGGACTGACGATACATTTTTTCAATTACTAAATTTGCGAAATACAAAAGATGGCCCGACGCCATCTGCTACAATCTGATTATTTAAGGGTAAAGAGAAAGACATATATACAACTTTACACATAGCCTTCTTCGAAAGCCACTGAAATTTTTCATTGGTTTTCGACCTTATGTTAAAGTAATAAAAGTAAAATTATGGTGTCCAATATATCGACAGAGCCCTTTAGGGTTAGGCCGCTGGTCTTATCACAAGTAGGCAGTCGTTAATACCCACCAATTCGCATTGGGCCACTATTGTTCTGTCGACGGGGGACGACCTCATCTTATAAGTAGGACGCTTAAAAACTGATATACCACTATCACTATTAGTCCAATAACTAGACTACCGGTTAACGACTCATAAACGCTCCGATTTCTAGTGTTTGTTAAAGACATTGTGAAATTGACCCAATCTTTTTTAGGACAGGCTTGTTAGGTGGAACCGTATAAGTCTCTTGAGCTGCCGAAGCGGTCTACCGCAGCACGGTATACATATACATACATTTGTTATTTGCATTTAGAAATTAAAAGAACCATTTTTTATTACTAACAATTCACTCGTTAGTAATAAGAAGTGGTTCTCTGGTTGGTTTAAAAAGCCAAAGTCAATTTTATCGCAACACTCTTTGATAAGATGGTGGTAGCTATCCAGGTGACAAAATAAGCCCTAATCATCATCATCGGCCTATCTTAATCCACTGCTGGACTTAGGCCTCCCCTAATGAGCGCCATAGCGCCCTGTCCTCAGCTTGACGCATCCAGCATCTACCTGCAGTCTTTCGCAGGTCATCATCTCACCTGGCCGGAGGGCTTCCTACACTACGTTTATTGAGTCGTGGTCTCCACTCAAAAACACGTTTACCCCAGCGGTTGTCGCCAGATATAGCCGGCCCACTGCCACTTCAACTTGCTAATTCTTAGAGCTATGTCGACTTTGGTTCTCTGTCGGATGTATTCGTTACGAATCCTATCCTTCAGAGAAACTCCGAACATAGCTCTTTCCATAGCTCGCTGAGCGACTTTAAACTGGTGGACCAGCCCTACCGTGAGTGTCCACGTCTCAGCTCCGTAGGTCATGACGGGTAGGACGCACTGTTTGAAAACTTTCATTTTCAAATAAGCCCTACCACCAACCAAACTAAAACACAAACATGTATCATCCCCGCTGGGAGCCGAATCCAGGACCTCTGGGTCTGAGACCGGTGATCTTAGTCACTAGACCACAGAGGTGGTTAAAAACCATTGTAGGTACCTGCTACCCAGCAACAGTCAAACGGCAGTTTTATCATGACAATAATGGTCTTTCAAACATTATAAAATATTGCCAGTCCAAACCTTGTTCAAACACACGTTATTAAAGTTAAACATTTTGACATTTTCAGAAATTAACTCCGTTTTCACGTGAGTCGCTAGGAAACGGATATGCATGAGTGGTCTTGCCAACACGAACAATATCAACAACAAGTTTTGTTCACTATGTAAACTTTATTTGATGACCTCCTTGGTCGAGTGGTTTGTACACCGGTTTTCATGGAGTTGCCATCTCTGAGGTCTCGGGTTCGATCCCTGCTCGGATCAATTTAGTAATTATTGTTTTTCTAAATTGTGTCGGGTCTGGGTGTTTTCTATGTATTATAATTTAAGTATTTTAAGTATGTTTATCCGCTGTCTAGTAATCATTTAACAAGTTTCATGACGAAGCTTCTCTTGGGCTAGATAATTGGTGTGGGTGTAGGAAATTTATTTATTTATTATTATTCATTTATTTGTATCATTGGGGAGGCCTTTTTATGGTTTGCACGGCAAATGACTCCACTCCACCTGATATTACTCGCAAGTGGAGATGAAAGAAAGAAAGAAAGAAAGAAAGAAAAAACATTTATTCAGTATCATAAAACAACACTCAACAAGTAACGCATTCATCAAAACGCATTCATAATTTAAGATAGGTACATGGTATATGATACTGAAAAGGCATCCTCTCAGCATGTGTCATAGCACTGTAGTAATGCTACGACGCTGGTCTTCCGAAGATGCCCAGACTAGAACTAAACTTAACAAAACTAAGAATAGTAATAAAAATAAAACATGAAACACTGCTACTCACACCACCTAAATGGTAGTTCATACACTTTTGTGCTCATAATTGTGCAGTTAATTATTTATTGTTCATGGCAAGCAAAATTTTATATTAGATGGGAGTCGAGACGCGAATACAACTGGTGCAGCGTGAAACTAACAAACCTTTGTCCTTTTGGCTGAGATTTGGCCTTTTGGCTGAGATTATGATGATGATTATGATTATGCACTAACTTCGTCAAAATAAGAATAAAACTCCCACTAGGCTATTTTGTATCAGTGAACCTTCCCTGATACAAAATTGCCTATTTATTGCCATTTATATATCGAGGTACCCGAGGACCTTCACTGAATTGTAATTTTAAGCAGCCAATTTAAGATAATACTCAAATCTCATTTCTTAAATGCAATTGTAGTAAACAGCCTATGATTGTCCCACTGCTGGGCAAAGGCCTCCATCATTGAAATCAAGTCATCGCTACAATTGATGGGTAATGGCTTAATCACCACGTTTGCCAAATGCGGGTTGGTGATCACAAACCCGGGTTATACATCGAAAAATCCGAAATACATTTTGCCCGACCTAGGAATTGAACCCGGGACCTTCGGGTATCGGACCGAGCGCTCTGCCACTCGGCCACCGAGGCGTTGCAGTCGAATGGAATTGTAATGTTATACTTTTAACTTTTTTATTTTCTATGTTTTTTATTTTTTATATCACTTGTTTAGTTTTTTCCATAATCCGTAGTCCAGTACGTAGGTAGGTTGGTTAGAAAACAAAGTCTTTAGTCGTATAGTGCGCTTACAACCCCTAATAGCAGCACTTGGCTTTAAAATAACGCACATAACGCCACAGCAATTTACTTAAACTTGGTGTAACATAAGAAACAACGATCCAAGTTTTAATAGCCACCGCTCTATCTCGTAATTCTAGGCTTAATACAAAGATGCCTACAGCAGTTTCGGATTGTTGAATTTTGTTTTGGCCTCGTTTGATTGTCAACTAAATGATCTTTAGTTAACGCTAACGATTCTATAGTTAGCGCTTTTGTTGCTACTACTTAGAGGCACTGCTAGCTCTTATTCCACCTTAGGTTGGCTAAAAGAGTTATAATATTGTCAGTGGAAAAGGAAAACTAATAAAACGCCAAAAATCAATTTGGTGGGAAATCTTAAAATTCATTAAATTCATGAATGTGTTGCAAAAATATGCTAACCACAAAATTGTATTTTAACATGAGATGGTTTGATGGCTTTAAGTCTTAAAGAAGTTGGCCCCGTTATACATCTGTATTTCTTGTAATAAAATTGCTCTCGAACTGGCTGATACCGATTTTGATACACATTTAAAGAGGATTTTATTGCATCGGTGTTATACGTTCCCCTGGCTAGATACTACTAAACCATCTTAGTATATTACCATATCAACAATTTTAGCAGCTTTGTTTTGTTACGATAGACAGAGGTAAGATAGCTAATTCTCAATGGTTAAAAATTACGAGTGAAGTGTGTTTTTGTCAGAATACATTTATGTTAACTTAAAGTAAAGTAACATTTCTTGAATTAATAGTAGACGATTAGTTGTTGTGTTGCTTAATATGGTCACTCATAATAAAGCTAGTATTTCGTACTCGCTGCCAGAACATTCTAGCATCTACACCAACAAGTTTTACCTGTAAACCACCCCAAACTTTTCACTTCAAAACTTTGCCTTGATATTGTGACAAAGTTTGGTCACAAGTCACATATTCTTAAGTTTGCTAACCCGGATTCCTGACTACATTTTACCTGCAGCCCTTATAACATTAGGGCCCCTTGGAATTTACATTAATTACACATTCGAATTTTAAATAGCATAATTTGAGGTGCTGGCTACACGAGCGCTTAAAACGCTCGTACAATTAATGATTGGTTAAACAATGAATGATGAATTATCACCTAAATAGGAAAAGAGGAAGAAAATAGAGAGATGACATAATCACAGTTGCCGGAGCACTTTGGGCAAGAGTAGCTAGAATTAGAAAACAATTAAAAACTTGGAGTAGGCCTCCATATCTAAGCTAGAAGAACTAACTAACAATAACGGTAAAACTAACGGTAAAACATAATGATAATACGTTACGAAGAGAGATAATTATGAAGTATCGGAAAATAAAAGCTTTTTATATTTAATTAATGAAAGGAAGGGAATATGTGCACGCTTTTGTGTTGCCATTCTCCCTAGAAAGCTTCTGAGGATATTTGTTGAAAACGGCTTAAGGTAAAGCTCTAAAACTCCGATATTCTGTTAACACCACCAGCAGTCAACAGTAGCTCGCCTTAACATCCTCGGGCGTGCTCCCTCTGGCAGGCCGCTGCTAGGGTAAATACTGGTATTTGCTAAACCGGTAGTTTCAGTCACCCTAGCTTAGTGTTATATAGTGGTTTTAGTGGGTAGGCTTCTCCTTTTCCCGAATCCCTGTCGAAGCTTTTGGGCCTAGGCAGAAAGACGGGATCTTAGGGGAGGGGGGAACCCCATATAAACATCTGCGCCACCCTGGACGCGGTGGTAGTTTTCCACTGTATAAAAAAGGGCATCACTAGCTCAGCTCACTAGATCAACAGTAAGTAAACTCTAATAAATAAAATCTCAGTCCAAACAACCGCTCGTCTGCTCACACCCAACCTCTCAAGTCGTGAATTCAGACAGGGACAGGCTCGCCACATCATTCCGCACTTTAATCCCACCTGCCTTAAAATAACGACCTTATTTAACGCTATATAGATGTGGAGATTAAGATTAATCCTCTCCCATGAAATATGAGATCTTGAACACGAATATTTACTGTACGTTGTATGTTATACTGTGACTGTGATATTGCTGGAAATTTACATATTTTGATCGTAAACAACATAACGTTTGTTTTATGGCTTAGGTTATTGTAATATTGGATTGAATTAATGTAAAGTCTGGTTATTGTACTACTTAGCATTGGCTAGCAGAAAGCGAACCGGCAACTTTTAAGTTTTATTGAATGTTTATCTTTCAGTTTAAAAACAGTTCGAAAGCATGCAATGCATGTGAAATTTAATTTGAGGAAGGATGCATCTATGATTATAAAATATATGCGGGTCTGAAGTTCGGTCATTGTATGCTTCATCATTGCTTGGCAAACGAATAAGTTAGAAGAATTAACAATTCACATTTTATTTGTACAAGAGTAAAAGTATAGATTTATAAAATAAAAATACTACTGATTCACTCGCCTACTGTGGCAGAGGAATTACAGGGAATTATTCCGAAAGGTGATAACACTTCAAAGTGATGTAAAGCCCTTTATTGTGGAATTACAATGCCATTGAATGTTGAAATGAGTAATAAAGTGGTATTTTAATTAAATACATTAAGCGATAGGTTGACAATAATATATATTTTAAACTTGTTGCATTTTTGGCACGTGTAATATGAACATTCAATGAGATGCCTGTCCTGTTATAAAAGCTTCTTTGGCATAGTGCTAATGTCACCGGTCCCAAAACCAGGGGTCTGAAGTTCGAGTCCCAGCGGAACACATGTTAATTAAGTTAAGGTAAGGTAAGGTTTTTAAGGCTATCATTACGAAGGTACCAACTTTGTAGTGAATAGCGATCTAAGATTCTATAAAATATTCTAAGATTATTATTTTTAAGGCATATGGAGAGGATGGCACAGCTCGATGACGCAGTGGTTAACGCGCCCGGTCTGCGAGTGTTGAGGCTAAGCAACTTTCGCAAAGGCCGGTCATCGGATGGGTGACCAAAAATGTATCATCTTGAGCTCCTTCGTGTTACGGAAGACACGTAAAGTCGTTTGCCTCGGCTGTATTATCAGTCGTTAACAACCACCAATCCGCACTGGGCCCTCGTGGTTGTTAATGGCCTGTTCTCCCTATATCTTTAGGGGAGGCTCGTGCCCCAGCAGTGAGGACATAAAATGAGCTGATGATGAGGCAAAAAAACTAAATAAAATATTTGAGTAAAACAACATACAAAAATAGGATTAAAGTATCTTTTCTAACCTTACCTAACTAAGCTGGTTACCTTATCTTACTGATGTTTTCAATAAGGAAGCTATTTGCATTCCTTACGAGGATAACTTAAGTAACTTATGCGACCTCAAATCGTAAAGTAATCTTGTGTACAACGGATGTGATGAAAGGTTTCTGAGTACCTAACTTATTGGCTTACTTTATAAAAAATTTAGGTGACTGTTATATTTTTTGAATATACTGTTGGGGATTAGCTAACTTATTAGCAAAATTTTGAAGTGAGTAAAGTAAACAGCTTATAATTGTCCCACTGCTGGGCAAAGGCCTCCATCATTGAAATCAAATCATCGCTACAATTGATGGGTAATGGCTAAAAATCACCACGCTTGCCAAATGCGGGTTGGTGATCACAAACCCGGGCTATGCATCGAAACAATCCGATAATATATATTTTTGCCCGACCTGAGAATTGAACCCGGGACCTTCGGGTATCGGGCCGAGCGCTCTGCCACTCGGCCACCGAGGCGTTTTGAAGAGCTGGTTTTAATTGAACGGTTGATTAACATTAACAAGATTAGAATTTTAAAAAGCAATAGAAATTACCCAAACTGCTTGCAATACAGAAGTTTGCTTCTAGCAGCTCTTCTTACAGCTAAGCAGTAAATTTTTAAATTCATGTCTGGAGCTGCGCCTTCTTCTCTTACTGGTTCCACAGAATGTCAGCGCCTTGGCACGTCAATGTCATGGCATAAGCTGAGTGGTGACCATTTCGGTTGCATTATATAAAACTAAAATGGCCATTATGTTAAGTTGTCAGATGCTCCGAATAAACATTTTTCATTTCATTCATTTTTTATTGTTCAAATAAGTATTTTGTTGTATTTTCATATTACTTGTTTTGCTTTATGTTTAAACAACTACCAAAGGCGCTGCTTGCCTCAACCTCCAATTAAAACTGAGTGGCAATTTTCATGGTTATTTGTCGGGAGGATTAAGGGTTAAGTGAGTTCGTGACCACCGTGAATTGTCGTTTATTTAAACCGTTTCGTTAGGATACGTAAACTTAAAAGTTTTTTTAGCTAGTTTATCCTTTGAATATTATATTTTATTCAATGTAAGATTGTTATTCACATAAGAACTAACAAGGTTTACATAAAATAAGATTTTAAACATTATTTTTTATTAGTTAGCATATTTTGTCCTACTTTAAAATATTTGGGTTAAACCCTAAAAAAAATTGCTCAATATCATCTCTTTCGAAATAAAGAAAATATTTTACAATAAGGAAACAATTCATTTTGAAATAATTCCTTTACACTGGCTAAAATTGAAATAAATCGTGTTATAAAAAAATAAAAAAAATCACTCTCAAGATTTTTGCCTAAACAGCTTCTGACCGTTTAAAAGTTTTTCGAAAAGCTTGGGGGCGTGATATCGGACCTCGAGTCGATAGCAGCCGCAAATAGGTCTGACCTACATAAAGCGAGTATCTTGGAGCTTGTAGAATTTTAGAAGTTTCTAGAAAATTGATACGGGTTTCGCGTCTCTAAGTAAGAACTTTGCACACTCGCAACTTGAGTTGTATTTGCTGGTACATGGAGATAGTTAACGTTACAAAAGTTTATTGGAAAAAAACCGTTACTTGTGGGTAACATAAACTACATAATATATAATTACTAGTGGCCGCTCGCGGTTTCACCCGCGTGGTTCCCGGTTTCACCCGCGTGGTTCCCGTTCCCGTAGGAATATCGGGATAAAAAGTGTCTTATGAGTTATTCCCAGTTATAAACTATCTGTATGTCGAATTTCATCCAAAACCATTCAGTAGTTTTTACGTGAAAGAGTAACAAACATCCAAACAAACTTTCACGTTTATAATATTAATAGGATGATAAAAAGAAGGTTCTATAATGTTTCTATTTCTTAATTGGGGAATTAAAGTATTGAGTTTTGCACGAAAAAATACGAAATCCACGTGGACAAAGTCGCAGAAAAAATGTTAGTATTGAATAAAATGAGCTTGAAGACTACCTACCTGCTACCGAGTCTCCTTAACGACCTATAAATCACTGGAAAGGCCAAGTTTTGACCAACAGATGTTGCCTTTGGACCTCGGAGTGTCCGAGGTGTCTAACCGATTGGGCCTGACAATTTATGGGACCCCAAATATATCATAGCGGTTCACTACCACTACCACGCTACTTAGACCTGTGAAAAGACTAGAAGCATATCTATTTGGCTCCTACCAATACGACATAACACATTTAGACATTTAGATTTAACTAGATAGATATATAAACTTTCTTTTTTAAGTGCTAATTGCTTAATTCATCTTTAGTGCGAACTGAATTAAGTAATTATAAAATATAGTGAACAAATTAAATGCCTACCCGACCCAGCCAAGACTGGAATGCGAAAGACCCAGGTTCGATTTGCGGAAGACCCAGGTTTGATTCCTGGCTGGGTTTTATTTTTTCACTATGTTTTATAATTATTTAGATAGATAGATATTTCTTTTAATTGCAACAAGACAGCAATGAAAATTAAACATTAAAATTATTAAAAATAGTTACTGCAGGGGGGGATGAGACTAATTTTTGTGATTGTTTTGATACAACTTAAGTATAACTTATTTATTATTACCTGTTACAGAAAAGCTTATACTATTGGTGTTAGATATTGAACGGGAAAATAACCACGTTTTCTCGCATTCAACCCAAGCATCTATCTGCAGCAACGGATACATTTGAAAAAAGAAATACAAAGAGTGGAAAAAAACACTGTCTTTTTAGGGTTCCGTAGTCAACAAGGAACTCTTATAGTTTCGCCATGTCTGTCTGACTGTCCGTCCCCAGCCTAGCTCATAGACTCTTAGTACTAGAAAGCTGTAATTGGGCATGGATATTGTCTACCCTATAGTGTGGGGTATCAATGGATAGCAATTTTAAAAATATTGCGGGTTTGTGGTAACAGTTTTTTGATAGAGATATCCGTTTGTTAACTATTAAGCATTGAAGTGCAAAATTTTGTTAGAGTCAAGTGTCCCCCCACCCCTGCCAGCCAAATGGTTGTTTTTGGATACGTGCTAAAATTCACGGTAGTTGTATATATGACGAAGTTAAAACAAAAACTATTACAGCTAAGTAGGCTTTACAAGTTTACGAGTAACAATCGACCAACTTATAAAATGTACTTGACGCAGTACGAATTCCTCATTGGGAACTACTTAAATAACTTTGTCAGGTGTGTGAAAACGGTAGTATCTACATTAAATAAATGTTCATAAAAGCCCTCTTCTCAGAGTCCGCATTATTGAGATTGGCTACGGAACCCTACATTGCGCGTGGCCCGACACGCACTTGGCCGGGTTTTTTTAAATTGTAATTTGTTCGCAATTTGCAAAAAATATATGTAAATAATCATACCGATACATTAATTAACTCTATGAACGACTATAATTCAAACCATTCGAAGATTGAGGTTACATAGTTTTGTATATCGTCCCCTCAGTGGCAAAACCGATTATCTGCACTTTTTTTTGCAAAATTGAGTTATATATACCAACCGATTTGTCTTAACAAGAAGAATCTTCAGGTAAAACCCGTTTTCTGCTACGACACTCAGTTCCTGAGATAGCTACGGTCAAAACATGTTAATTGCAAATACTAGGGTAAATACTTCAGTAAAAAACAAATAAATTCGAATAAAACTCTAAATTCTATGAGTACATAATGCACAAGCATATATCATATTTTAACTGATTTTTGTTGCAAGTTCTACGGTTAAAATTGCGCTAAAGTTATTCTTGTAAAACCAAGCATAACATGTTTACATGTTTGGTAACATGTTTTTGTTATTTATGTTTACCTTAAATTGCTGATTTTCCTTGATGTAATACAAACTAAATAGCCTTAGTGGGCTTTTTCCAGAAAATGAAATTACCTAAATACTTTGTATTCTATACAGGTAAAAAGTGTTAGCAAATGTTAATGCACTTTTACTGAATAACTCTTCTTCGATACATTTAAAATTACTTCAGCAAAAACCAACTAACTGCGTATATTATTTTCTTCCACATGATAAGTCAAGACAATTTCAAAATTAAAAAGTACTTTATACGAAAGATAGTTTTCCAAGGGAAAACTATCTTTTGGCGACCGTAAACATTGTGCTACTTTTCTACAAGGAGTGAAGATAGTATTGATTGAGTACTTATTAAGTATGTTTGAGACACTCCCTTCATCTATGGCAAATATACTGGTTGCCTGTCTACCTTGTACTTAAGGTGTTTGAGTTTGTGTCTAGATAGTACTACCTTCCCATTGTATCCATTCTTCTGTAGAACATGCCGGACATGGACTAATTCATCGTGCAAAGTTTCATTATCGCACAAGTCGTATGCACGGTTAAGGCTGATACTACAGAGTCAAGATGTCTTGGGTGGTGATGTGAGGTTGCGTTAAGATACCGATCAGTGTGTGTAGCTTTCCTGTATACCGAGTTGCCAAGATCATGGCGCATGCAACTGTGCCGAAATATCAAAGACAAAGACAAAGACTTTTTATTCGCATAAAACATGGTACAGTCGGCAGCAGATCAACCTACCCAAATCTGTCAAATTTCTCCAATGAATATTGATCCTTAAAACCAAACTATAAAGTTCAAAATTGATTGTAGAAATTTGCCAGTTTTGGGTAGGTTGATCTGCCGCCGTGTGTACATAAGTGGTGTTATAGTAAATACATTGAAGTCCACATATTTCACCAGAAACTGGTACGCAAAAAATAAAATTAAAATAAAAAAATTAAAACATTTTCAAACTAGTACTTATGAAATTTAAGTTATTTATAATATTCAATTCAATTCAATATATCGGTAATTTAATAATATTCAATTCAAAATAGCAAATTCAATTTCAACAGTTGAAGTATTCGTTTAGAGAATAAAAACATTCTTCAATGAGTCGTTTTTTAAGTTTGGCTTTAAACATGGTTACTGGTAGCATCTTCAGCTCTTCAGGTTCATTGAAAACTTTAACTGCCATTATGTAACTGTTTCTTGCATATGACGTCGTTGTTATTAATGGCAGTGCCAGCTTATTAGGGTATCTACTGTTAACCCGTGATGATTTTTCAAACAATTCTGGATGCAATCGAACAAAAACACAGATCTCATAAATATACAACGGTCAAAATTCTCAGCCTTTTAAATAATGGTCTACAGGAGGTCATGATATCAACGTCACAAATTGCTCTTAAACATGCGTTTTGGGCGATTAAAGCTTGCCCGATTTGACTTGAATTACCCATATAATAATTCCGTACCTAAGTAATGAGCCTACATAGCCATGGTAGGCTTGAACAGCGGTTGACTCGTTACTAATCTTAGCAAGACGCCATAATGCATAAGAGAAGGAATGCAATTTGCCAAAAATATGGGTGATATGATTTGTCCAAGTGCATTATCGGATACTCACAAGTAATAAACATGGTAAGAATCCCGTTAATAATTACTCTATCACATAAAGGTCATTAATTACTAACATACTAATAGTTGTACAAAGCCCGTCACTAAAATTGAAACCCAAAGTCGAACGATCAAGTACCGAAGTTAATTAACAGTTTTAAATTGCACTTTGTCTCTTAATAAACACTTCTTGTTATTATTTCACTACAGTAGGCAGGCATAGCAAAAAGTTCTATCGGAAACCGCTCAAACTCGTAACTTCAATATTGGATGGCGTAAACTTTGTCCGCCTTCAGCTGTGAAGCCTTATATAAAATTGTTGTCAGCTAAACTATTCCCTTCGACAACTACGATTTAAAAATAGGTTTGTAGCTATGATTTATTGTAATACTTCTTTAACTATTGCAATACAAATGGTTGTAAACAAATAACATACTTCGATTGCATGTCGTATGGTGGATGATGTATTTTACGTATAGTGATGGTTATGGATATTTATAACTTTACGCAAATTTGTTGGGAACAAATTAATTTAATAATATGATAAATGACAGGTAAATGACCTGTCTTTTTAAGCCGACTTCAATAAGAAATATAATAGGTCCTTACCTATTGACGTTTTTTTCTCACTTATTAATATGTGTATTACTTCTAAAAATCAATACATACTACATACATACATATAATCACGCCTCTTTCCCGTAGGGGTAGGCAGAGACCACTTTTTTCCACTTGCTACGATCCATACATACTTGTTTCGCTTCGTTTCATTATTTCCTTCATACATGCTCTTCGGTTTAGGGTACTCTTGACCTGGCCTTTTTCCAAGACGTCCCCGATGTGGTCTCAAAACGTCCGTCCGCCTAAAAATCAATACCGGTTGTTAATATTGTTATACATCTTTAATTACGACTATGTTACTTAGTCTTCAGTAATTACAATGATTATTAATTTTGTGTATGTATCGCCCTTTTTTTTTTTTAAATTGACTAACTTTTTTGTTCGCGGAATTGTCCTTTTGTTTCATTGTAGCTTTGAAGGAACTTGATTTTTTTTCTTTTTAATGTCTGCTTTATTTAGCTAGTAAAACAAACAATTCAATGCTCTTCAATTTTTATAGTGTTAAAATAAATAGATGCTAAGAAAAATAAAAAAAAACTTTAGTATGAAAAATAGAATTTTATAAAAAAGCTTCATACAAAACGCCAATTTCATAGGTAAGGATCTAATATTATTATATTTACATAATGTATGCCCACCAGTGGGTAGATACGGGTTGAAAATGATGATGATGATGATGATGAAATATTGTATAAATAAACAATGGATAATTTTATCAAAGATGTATATGCATGTGTCATGATGATATCATTCATATATTTTATTATATCCAACCACCAATCACGTTTTATTTCGTAAAAATCTACTTTCAGTTTTGTTAATATACTAGTATTCCACTTTTCAGTAGGTACATAATTACATTCTTCAGTTAAGATATTAAGAATGAAATTACCTTAAACTATACCCATTAAACTTAAACGCAAATTGGCTGTTAGCATAGTTAAAGTACCCACGAATGCCCTTTTGCAAACCTAAATGGTATACAATGTTGTTTTCGGTTTAGTTTATAGTTTAATTACGTTTTCGATGGCCTAAACGGCTTTTACAGTTCTATTAAGTTAAGAATTTATGTATATATTCGAGCGTTTGCCAAATATGACCACCAATATACGTCTAATATACAATTGTGTATCTAATATCTGTTCTAAATTGTGGGTAGAATATTTTCAAAGTATATTAACGTTAATTAATTTATACATTTGGTAGTAAGGTAGTAGCGTTATAATGTGCATGCATTTAATCTTTCAATTTAATTAAGCACAAATTTTTTTGTAGTCACACACTTTCAAAAATAAGGAGCAAAAGAAGTTTTCGAATTGTTTATGAATGCTTCTTTGTCTCCATAGGCTATATTATTTTACTAATCTACATACATTCATATAATCACGCCTCTTTCCCGTAGGGGTAGGCAGAGACCACTTTTTTCCACTTGCTACGATCCATACATACTTGTTTTGCTTCGTCCACTTTCATTATTTTCTTCATACATGCTCTTCGGTTTAGGGTACTCTTGACCTGGCCTTTTTCCAAGACGTCCCCGATTTGGACTCAAAACGTCCGCCTAGGTCTACCCCTTCCAACACTTCCATTCACACTCCCCTTATACACTTTTTTCGTCAATCGTTCTTCATTCATTCTCTCGACATGTGCAAACCATCTCAGCATACCTTTACTAATCTACGGTATATCTATATCTATATTCTCTATACTACTTAATAATAAGGAGGTTTTTGTGACTTTGTTTATTTGAAAAGGCTAATCTCTGGACCTACTGGTGCAATTCCAAAAATTATTTGCTATATTCCTTGCGGGTAATATAAAATATATTTATGTCAAAAAAGAGTGTTTTCTAAGTCTCAAATCTACGACAACGAAGTCGCGGGTAAAGTGCTAGTAGTTATATTAGACGACCTCCTTGGTCGAGTGGTTTGTACACCGGTTTTCATGGTGTCGCCATCTCTGAGGTTCCGGGTTCGATCCCCGGTCGGGTCAATTTAGAAATTATTGTTTTTCTATTTATTTAAGTATTTTAAGTATGTTTATCCGTTGTCTAGTAACCATTTAACGAGTTTCATAACGAAGCTAGATAATTGATGTGAGTGTAGGAAAGTTTATTTATTTATTTAGTTTTTTATATTTTGTCAGCCATAGCTCTTGATGTATACTCGTACATATGACATAACTCGTGGACATATCTTCAATCCTTTCACTGATTTTAAAATACAATAAGGGCTCTTTCAAATTAGGCGTTTCGTGTCGGACCGCCTGCCGTGCGTTTGCAAAACGTTCCATATTAAAACAGACGTGCGGTTGTCGTGCGGCTGGCGTTTGATATGAAAACGCACGGCAGCGGTCTGACACGAAACGCCTAAAAAATTTCGAAAAAAAAATTCAAAATTCAAAATCATTTATTCAGTTTAGGCTACAAATAGCTCTTATGAACGTCATTATGCCATCGGTTCGTAAGTCTACTCTGGGCGGGAGATCTTGTACTGAGAAGAACCGGCAAGAAACTCAGCAAGTGTCCAGCTCTTTTCTCCCTTACAGCGTCAAAAATATTGGAAAATGCCCTATCATAAAAGGACACTTTCCATCACAAATAAAAACACAAAATATAAAGGACAATCACACATATTAAAAAAAAACAAAAGAGAAAATATAATAATATCTACATTTGCAAAACATCAGTTACCAGTTAAAATTTTCACAATGTCATACAGCACTAATAAAGGTCAAAAATTGTCTAAGAAAAAGCAAAAAAAAAACAAAATTAAACCATAGTTAATAATAATAAAATTAATAGTATGCAAGAGCAGACCAGCCTCCACAGGCGGCACCCGTTCACGAGTATGACATATGAATCAGCCATCACTTCACTCAACCATATCTTAGGGAATGTAACGACCCGACGCACACGCCACCACCGCAGAGACACTAAAGAGAGCATGACACACTCAAGATACTCTAAATAAAAACCTAATGAAAAGTTTAACGTAACATAAATATTATTTGTAAACTGTAGGACATTGCTGATAAAGGCTATCATATCAGGGCTAAGATATTTTTAAAGTAATTATTGATCCCAATAAAATAAAATAAAGAGTAGTTTTATTTTTTTATTATAACCAAGCTGTTTTGTCATCTAAATATTCTTTGACTGTATAATAACCTTTCTTAAGTAAAGAAGATTTTACATGTTTTTTAAACTTATCTAAAGGTAAATCTTGTACAGTACTAGGTATTTTATTATAGTAGTGTATACCTTGCCCCAAGAAAGAGCCTAGAACCTTTTGCAAAATGATAATTTGAAAAAGCCCTAAATATCGTATATAGTTTGGTGACGATGTTGAATCTAAGTATTATGCTATGTATTAATGAGACACAGCTGGACTAGGCCTATTTGAATACCCGTACTAATCCCATTAAAACTGCTACAACACCGTTTCATTACCATGCATTTTAGAGCGATTTAGTGATAATTTTGCTCATGTATATATAGAGAGTAGGATGATATGAATTGTGGTTGTAAACAGACAAATCGGCTTACCTCGGATCTTGGACTATATTAAGCGCTAGTAATTTCGTAAAGAGACGGTGGGGCAGTGACTTGAGCGTCCGAATTGTGATCTTGCAAGTTAACCAACTTTTAAAATGTTAGGGCATAAGATGGGTGACAAATTCGCTATATATATGTAATTGAGGGGTATAAAAGCAAAAACGCCACTCTCCAAAGGTTTTGAAAAATCAAATTTTGAAAAAACATCTTTAAGTTACTTGTAGTGGTAAATGAATAAAATGCATTGTCTAACTTTTACTAAATTACATAAATAAATAATAAAAATTGCAGTAGATATGTCAACGGCCAGTTTTAAATAGCATAAATTTTAAGTTTGCTGTTTTGTGGTAAAACAGTGTCAGGTTTGCATCTCAACTCTTGCAACGCACTGCTGTTATAGAAAATACGTAATTTCTATTTCTGGCCCTTTCAGAAACTACTGGAGACACATTTCCTTCCATTATCGAATATGATATCTAAGCCGATTTATTTAACTAATATTCTCGAAAACAAAACACTATAACACATTGCTGTACCTAAATGGAAATTAATAAACTACATCTACGTCCATAGAAAAATTGGCCATTTTCTTTAAATTCCGTAGACGTTGTAGTTCGTTTAAAGAATTTTGTCGATCGTGTGGTCGATCTAAGGTCTGGAGTCGACCTGATAATAGAGCCGAAAGACAGTCGAGTGAACCTGAACCAAATTTACCTGGTGTTTGGGCTTGATTAATTTGTATTGATGAGAACTTTACACCTAGATGGGTTGTGACTGTCATTAGGGGTCTGATGGTAAAGACGAAGGACAGTCAAGGGAACTCCTCAATGTTTTACAGTAGCTACCTTGTGTTTGGATTTAATTCATTTCTATTGATGAGAACTTTGCACCCATATGGGTTATAAGTGCCATTACAGGTCTGATGATGGGGACCATAGACAGTCGAGGGAATTCCTGAACGATTTACAGCAGTTACCTTATGTTGGGCTTACTTAATACAGTTCAATATGCCAAAATGTTCAGTTCGTACAAAAATAATACCTAATTAAGATTGAAGTTTTACATAGGAATACCAATACCTACTGGGCCGTCGTTTCCTCATCCGAGAAGCATCCTTGTTAGGTCTACCCATCACTAAAAATCGTAAAATAAAATAATTTTTAACAAAAAAAACCGACTACAAAAAAGGAAACTTACTAAACTTAAAAAAGTAAAAACAGCTCTAAAAAGCAAGAAATAACATTGAAATCATATTTTAATTACCTAGATACGCATATCGGTTTTAAAGAAGGTCAATTATTAAAGTCGGGTGGTTGGTGGTCGGCTGACGACAATTTAGTTTCATTTAAACTTTTATAGTTTATGGGACAGTGCTAACTTTGCATGTCAACTAATTAAATTGATTTTCTTTTGTTTCTGTTCTCCCAAATTCCGAGTATATAAACAAAAGAAAGTCACGCATCAATTGATAACATTCAAATTATTTCAATCGAATACCATAACTCAATGCGCTCGAGCATTCGATCGATTAGGGGTCTCCATTTGTCTGTTATTTGTTACTATCAGGAGGTAACCAAAACCCTTTTCCGTGCCATTTGTTCGAACCTACTTTGCCGTTCGTAACGATACATTAAACCAAAGATTAACTGCCCTATTTGTTTACAGGGGACTGAACTATTGAAAGCGATTTATAGGCACTTCTCGTTTTATTATCGGTTAGTTTGATGTGCTTTGGTGTTCGTGAAGCTTCGAATACGGTTTTGGCAAGTGGCGTCTATGGGATTTCAATATTGTTATATTTATCTAAAGCCTGTACTAGAAATACATTGGTTTTTTTCCTTACTGGTAAGCACTTCGCTAAATCTGGTTATCTAATCTCTAACTGTCGGAACACAATAATGCTAAAATTAACTAACAAAAATTAGTATGGCATTGAAGCAGCACCTCCTGGCGGCATACGAGAAGAAGCATAGGCGCGAAAACAAGTCTGCAGTATGCGAACATTCCCTAGAGGGGCCCAACCATTGCATCAGATTTGATAAACCACAAATACTCGCCAGAGAACAACGATTCATCCCTAGGATGATACGCGAGGCTATTTAAATTAAAAAAACATCCTAATTTTAATAGAGAAGATGGTTAGAATCTACCACCAGCCTGGGATCCCATCATACAAAATATTAAATCCCAGCCCCAACACCATACTGGCAGACCAAAAGATACTGTAAGCTCTTTCTGCGTAAAACGGAACGCACCTGATTAAATTTAAATGAGGGTATACAAGCTACCAACTAATTATGACACAACCAACATCTCAGTCTCCCTGTGACCACGGACCTTGCAAAGGGTTCGAAACGTCATGATAAACATTAAATAAGTAATGTGTAAAATAAACGCGAGTAGATCCGTACAAGTTGTTTCATTTTAACCTCTCTCCCCTGGAGCGCAGCATGCGGAAGTTCCGCCGAAGTATTGCGTAATTTGCAAAATCGCGAATACCTAAAGTCGATGTCCACTAAAATAATGAATAAGTTGCAATTAGATCATATTTTATCATTTTGTAATTACTGAAATAGTTTATTAGTTGTAAATGATCAAACTATTTATTCTAGATTTTTTATAAACAAACTTCTTCATACAAAAGTAGGCTCTATTTAGACGACATAGAGTCCATAGAATTCGATCGCTCAATTGTCAAAATTTGACATATTTGACATTGACTTTTTAAAAAATTTAACGCACAGAGCATACAATTGTTGCGGGTTTTAGTGTAGCAAATTTACTCTAGTTTGTCTATAGCCAAACTTCTTCATACAAAAGTAGGCTGTAACTTACCGAAAATTGAGATTATAGTCGCGTGGTCGGGTGCGGTGACATGACACCGCGCGGGATTTGACGGAGCGTCCTTGCCGCGGTGTCACAAGGTAGAGGGGTCGAGAGAGTTAAAATTTTGCCATACAAATTCTCGTTTTCGTTAAACGTGATCGAATGGCGAATGGAACTCGTACTAGGCACACTGAGATTCATTCATTGGTTTTCAATCTTATCTCAATGACATAAAGTTTAAAATGTGGTGGGAATATACATCCCTTTAGCCTGTTAAAGGGTTGTTGATTTGATCAAATATTTCAAAGTTTCAAAATCACGTGTTATTGATATCGCAAACAACAAACATTATTGTAGGTTTAGCTCTATCGCAAATTGATTCTGCATCTACCACAAAGCGTTAAGGCGTGAATCGATGTTATGGTAAAACATGCTTTACTAACAAGAATGAAAGCTGCTGACGTCATTTCCTCTATTCCGCTCTAGCCCGCAACAGGTCTAGTAAAGCAGGGCGTTTCAGAGAAGATTTCGCTGGTTTTCTTGAAGAAATTCGCGAACGTAAGCTAGCATTTATTTTATTAAATAGGTACCATCAAAAACGTTATAACTAGATTAGTGTAATAATTATGGTTATACCACTATCGACATTGTTAACTCACTTCGTTTTGGATTAACCCTTCTATACACTACTTTTAACTTTTAGGTGGTATCTTCTACCATCCGAATAGGTTATACGAGAGGCGCTAGACGACCTTGCGCAGGTTTTGGTTCAATAGACCTAGCACGAACAATAATATTGAATTAATAACGTAAACCTCGTTAGCGTGAAATAAGAATGTTGTTAGCATAACGTTCATAAATGGAACTAACAACTGACATGTTTACTACTTGATCTGTGGACAGACATCTGCATCACGTTTCGTTACGACGTTTCCGATACAATTGCGATAAAAGTTCTTGTTAGACCTACATAACATAGAATGTTTGAAACCGGACTAAGTGTGAAGACGCAACACGACTTCAATAGACAAGAACGCATCAAACAAATGAAAAGAGTAACAGTAACTCCCAAAACACATAGCCCCAGCCATTCTAAAGGATACGTCCGATAATACAACTTTTATATGCCACTATAGACCACTCAGGCACGCACAATTTCACGAGATCGTTAACCGACTCAGAGAAGTGTGAAAGTGTCTTAATCTCAACCCGTAAAAAGTACTTTTGTAATACGTTACGTGAGAAATGTAATTGGTTGCGCCAGAATAGGTAGAGGGTCACATAAGTGGGCGAGGCAGTTCGTAGCCTTTTGTAAGCGGGCCGTTCGTGGAGTTGAAGGCTGAATGGACGGCTCAATTTGATTTTGTTGGTAACCGTTTTTGAGCATTTGCTTATTTGACCGAAATGAAAAGCTTGTTTTATTTTGCCGAACCGACACCGACGGTGTTCGCCTAAATTCTTACTAAAGAAAATAAATGCTCGCATGTAGTGCTACAGTGCCTACAGTAAAGCCTTATAACGTCCCACAGCTGGATAAAGACATGCATCATTGAAATTAGGTCATCGCTCCAATTGAAGGGTACTTATTGGTTTAATTGCCACGCTTGCAAAACGCGGGTTGGTGATCACAAAATTGTAGTTTAACGTATCGAAAACTTAGAAACACACTTTGCTCGGCATCGACATGAGAGTCGGGAAGCCATCTTCATCGCCATTACAAAAATGTTAGTAGCATTGCTGTCTTCAAGAAAAAATAAAATAAATAAGATTTTTTTTTTGACTTTCCTACACTCACACCAATTATCTAGCCCAAGAGAAGCTTCGTTATGAAACTCGTTATATGGTTACTAGACAACGGATAAACATACTTAAAATTCTTAAATACATACCTATTATACATAGAAACCACCCAGACCCGAGACAATTTAGAAAAACAATAATTTCTAAATTGACCCGACCGGGGATCGAACCCGGGGACCTCAGAGATGGCGACACCATGCAAACCGGTATGCAAACCACTCGACCAAGGAGGTCGTCAAGTGTTGTAAAGTGTTTAATTTAAAAGTTAAAAAGATAGTAACAAGTTTCTCAGTAATGAGGATTACGGGAGAAGTGGGCTTCCACCTTCGACTTTATTGTCACATCTCATCATGTGAGATGAAGGCATAGCGCTTACCCACCCGTTAAGCATTAAAATATATTTATATAGGGATTAATGAAATAAACTATATTTAACTAATTGAGAAAATTAACTCATAAACTTGAATTACTTTTCAATTCGGATTTATAGTCGACAATGAAATTGTTTAACCACCTTAGAATTGAATTTTGTTTGCTTATAATAAAACAACAAGTTCTATTTTTGCTTAAAAGACCAAGTGACAGATACGTTGTCATCATTGACAATGAGCCTTAGCGAGATTTCATTGTCACAGCCGCGGCACTATTCGGTCGAAACTTTAGATATAAAAAGGTTATAATAATATGTCATAATCATAATCATATTCATAAATCTTTATTGATCCATTTGGTTTACCATGATCCTAAAACTAGGAATAACGTCCACAAATGGGCCCTGCTAGGATACCCATACCCAGTAGTTTGCGGTAAACATATTTTAATCATATTTAAGTTTCTTTCGATTCCTCTTTAAATGTTAAGAGCGTTTACGCCGCACACTAGCGCCACTAATGAAAAAAAAAACATATCTAGTAATTAGAGATAGAAAATCAAATTATGCTCAACAAACTATTTGAATGAAGTAATTTAGCATTTTTACGTCACCTTATGAACACCTCACATGTTATGGTTTAGTTAAATAAGACGTTACGGCCACTTTTAATTATAACTATATTTTTTTTTCATTGGCGGCGCTAGTGTGCGGCGTAAACGCTCTTAACAAAACTAAAACATCACATAAAACACTGCAAAGCAAACATTTCAACGGTAATGTTCAAAGTAAATCCCCTAAGCTATTTCCCAGACCGCAGCATCAGCTTTTCCAGCAAAAAATGACGTGTCAAGACATAAACTTCGAAGTCACGTCGAGCAAAGCTTTCGCTGGCAAATTTACGGGTAATGTAGGGCTTAAAAGCAAAAAAACTTATTTGGCTAGAGCAGGTTTTCATATGGCTATTTCTTAGAGTGCTCAATTTTCAGCTTAAATCTACGCTCTATTTTTATCAGATCTAGAAAAGAAATAGTGTGAGCCCTTATCATGACTATAGCAGGTTTTGATAAAAAACCTTTTCTTGTAAGTTAAGATTATGCAAAGATAAAGTGTTATCGGATTATTGTCGCGAGTTGAATATGATTAAACACTATTGGGATCAGCATTAGCGGTTTATCAACGATTATAATATATTTTTTAAGTATCATGGTCGCTAACATTAGAGTAACATTTTAGATTGCCTCTGTGGTTTAGTAGAAAGACCACCAGTTGATGTGATGTCCCAGAAGTCCTGGATCCGATTCCCACCGGTGAGCTACAAAACTTCAGTTCAAACCGGTCCTTACCAGTTTGAACTGAACCAAATTGAGTACACAAACATGTACCCCCTTGGGTACATGTTTGTGTACTCGATTTGGTTGGTGGTAGAACTTCTTTGTCTACCTGGCTAGCTACCACCATCTTATCTAATTATGTCGCCATAACATCAATGTTTGTAGCATTGTTGTGTTCCGGCAGCTAGAGATAAGATACCGTGTGCCTCAGTAGTTGATGATTCCGGTTGAAGTGAGCTCCTAGTATGGAACAATAGGTAAACATAATTATGCTATTCTACTGCTTACAAAGACAACAAAGAACATAATAATCTCTTTAAAAAGCCCACTTTACGTCGAATGATATATGTTAGTAATTTGGCATCAAATTCATTACATCTGAGCACTGGGGCACCACTCAATTCATAGGAAATGTAAGTGTAAAATATTCAACGACGCGTAATAGTATTGCCAAGACCAACGTATCCTCGGGAGGTTTCGCACAGCGCATTATATCTGGATTATTATTGTGTACTCTTTTGTATAGGAAGCTTGTGTGCGTAAATGTTTTTTGCTTAGAGAGAGAATAATTTTTGATTTGAACGTATGCTGTATCTCATGCCGTTCAGGGACGAGGGCATAATGATCTGCCTAACTTCCCATGCATGTCGTAAGAGCAGACTAAGTGATAATGGTTTCAAGATACTCGGACATCAGGTGATCAGCTAGTGACCTCTCACTGACGTTATCTATGCCACCTCGGAACCTTATTTCATCATCATCATCATCAGCTCATATCATGTCCCCATTGCTGGGGCACGAGCCTTCCCTAGTATGGATGGATAGACAGAACGGGCCATAAACCACCACGCAGGCCCAGTGCGGTTTGGTGGTTGTTAACGACTGCTAATGCAGCCGGGACCAACGGCTTTACGTGCCTTCCGAAGCACGGAGGAGCTCGAGATCATAAATTTTTGGTCACCCATCCGATGACCGGCCTATGCGAAGGTTGCTTAACCCTAGCAATCGCAGACCGGGCGCGGTAACCACTGCGCCATCGAGCTCCTCAACCTTATTTGATTATGCGGAATGTGGAGTCGAGGTCACTAAAAATAGTGATGTCGATGCTCTGTCTACCCCTTAGTAAGTAAAGTAAGTAAATAGCCTATAACTGTCCCACTGCTGGGCAAAGGCCTCCGAGAAGTCAAGTCATCGCTACGATTGATGGGAAATGGCTTTATTACCACGCTTGTCAAATGCGTAAGTACAATTTAAAAAGTAAATTTAAATATAATTAACATGTTTCATCGTTCAAATCTACATAGCTAAAAACATAGAAAACTGTCACAACACTTCCACATACAACAGCCCCTTGACTATGAACTCCTATAGCAGTATTTATTACAGTTGTGGAACAGAGACGCGAGTATTTTCGCCGCTACATGCGTCTCGTTTTCACAACTGCAATAATACTGCTTTATGAGCTCGTGGTTACCCCCCAGATCCTCTAGTCCTTTACCACTTAACAAAATAGCTCGCAGTTTTTACTACCACAAACAATAAACACGAGTCTCTAAAGCTCTTATTAACAGATTCATTAAAACTGAATCTGCACTTAGGTACCTCCTAGGAAACGCTCGTGTAAAATATTCAACATCCCGTAATGATATTGTTTAGACTCGGGATTTCTCCGGTGTATTCGCCTCACATTATAAGTATTTCAGGGTTTTTATATTCTGCGCTTGT
The DNA here is from genome assembly GCA_947562085.1 of Eudonia lacustrata. Taxonomy (NCBI): domain Eukaryota; kingdom Metazoa; phylum Arthropoda; class Insecta; order Lepidoptera; family Crambidae; genus Eudonia; species Eudonia lacustrata. The sequence continues at coordinate 8,982,344 of OX387329.1, read as the reverse complement.
CCTTACTTGTTGTGTTTATAAGGTGTTCTCTCTTTGCGTATTAATAGCGAAGTATTATAGCGAAGTATTATCCCGTTGATAATATTTAATCTAAAGCGAAGTATTGATTGTACATCATCATCATCATCAGCCTACACTAGTCCACTGCTGAACATAGACTTTCCAAGTGCACGCCACCGAGCACGATCCGCGGCTACTCTCATCCAGCCCTTGCCAGCCACCTTGCGAAGATTGTCACTCCACCTAGTCTAAGGGCGTCCTACTACGTGTTTTGTTTGTGTTTTTTTTTGTTTTTATTGCTTTTTTTATAGTTAGGTCGGCAAATGACTCCATCCCACCTGATATTAAGTGGAAATGGAGTCCAGACGCGAAGATAACTGGTGCAGCGTGGAAACAAACGTGGCATCTGTTAACTTCACTCTGCCGGCCCACAAGGTGCTTCTTCACGCCTCTTTTGAAGGACTCCATATCATAGGAAGGAGGGGAAACGTGTGCTGGTAGACTATTCCATCTTTTGGAGGTGCGACAAAGAACGAGTCACCAAATTTCTTTTGTATTTGAGACAGTGAAGCGGTGACTCCGAAGAGCAGCACGTGTACTCCTATGAAGAAAGGGAGAAGGTGGAATGTGGTCAAAGAGCTCTTCAGAGCACTTGCCATGGTATAAGCGGTAAAACACGCTGAGTGACGCATCATCTCTACGCAATTGCAGAGATTCAAGAGTATTTGCCACTTCTGTAAAAACAATTATTAAAGTTGATTGATTACAGTATAGGATAGGTAGTTCCTTGGTTTCTTCAACCCGAGCCGAGGTCCCAGTCTTTAAAGGCATCTTTAGGTTGTTCCGCCCTCGATCCGATCCGAAAACTTTGGAGAATCTAGTAGGGCACGGGGATACGTAGTAGGGCGTGATGGCATTCCCTCTAGAAAACCTTTGACGGTGTTACGATAAAGATAAAGATACTTTATTTGCTTGCACACTTGTAAAAAATATATTTCAATTAATTTTAGATTCAACATGCCATACCTACCATAAACATTGTACAAATTAAAATACAAATTAAAATATAAATCCATGCTTATTAATAGAATCAAAATTCTAAAAACAATATTTAATTAATTTTAAATAACAGAGATGTCAATAATTACTTGCACAAAATTTAAAAAAAAAATCAAAGATATGATAATAATAAAATTATACTATTTCACAAATTATCATTTAAAAAATCCGATATGGTGTAATAATATTTTTTGCAAAGTAAATTTTTTATTTTATTTTTAAATTGATTAAAATTTAGCTCTTCAGGTAATTGGTTGTTCTAGGGGCCATACAAAATATGCTTTTGCTCATTAAAGAACGATCAACAAAACTTGAGAAACCTATTAAGTTTTTCGCCACCTCAATAAGTAATCATCATCATCATCATCATTATCTCAGCCAAAAGACGTCCACTGCTGGACAAAGGCCTCCCCCGAGGTTCTCCACAACGACTGGTTTTGTGCTGCTCGCATCCAGCTGCTTCCCGCGACCTTCACCAGATTGTCGGTCCACCTTGTTGGAGGCCTGCCCACACTGCGCTTTCCGGTACGCGGTCGCCACTCCAGGACTATCCCGCCCCAGCGGCAATTAGTCCTGCGAGCAATGTGCCCTGCAATGTGCAACAAGTAATAATAAGTTTTAATAATAAGCCCTAATAAGGCAACCAGCAAACTATCACCAATAAAAAAAAATACTCAGTTATTGAGGATTTGGGGTGATGTGCGCTTCCATGTTCGGCCTTATCATCACTTAACATCAGATGAGATAAAGGCCAAATGCATCATAACATCATCATCACCAGCTCATTTTTATATGCCCACTCAATAGTGGGCATATAAAAATGAGCTGGCCCCCAATGGCTGAGCCCCAATGGGCACGAGCCTTCCCTATGGATGGATAGGGAGAACAAGCCATAAACCACAACGCGGGCCCAGTGCGGGTTGGTGGGTGTTAACGACTGCTAATGCATCCGGGACCAACGGCTTTACGTACTTTCCAAAGCACTGAGAATCTCGAGATAATATATATTATAACAGTATATTTATGTATTATAATAACTGTATACTTAAGCATTTTATTTATAAATTCTGAAACACATAATTTTGTTTAAATTATTTTATAAGTACATCTATAATTTTCAACTTTGTAACAAGTCATATTGTTGATTATTTATTGGAAGAGCGCTCTCATCCTAATACAGGGTTTTAAAAGCTTATCAGGATGGGATCCATACCCTAATCTGTAACAGCGACTTCCGATTTAAATCCATCGAGAATCCAGACGTACGGCTGGCTACCACCCTTATCTGGTTGATATTCCACTTCTGCACACTAAGCGTTTTGCTTCTACACTTATAATGCGTACAGCCAAAGAGTGGAATTCCCTACCGGCGGCGTCTGTGTGCATATAACTCTAAAGTTTTTAAAGCCCGAGTGAATAGGCTATTTCTGGGCAATATTAGAATGATGCCAAGAGCAAGCCCATCTCACAATTAAAAAAAATAAAGACTTTTGTATTTTTGTATTTTGTATGATACATTTTTGATCACCCATCTGATGACTGGCCTTAGTAATCGCAGACCAAGTCAAGTGCTTTCCCGTAAAAAAATTAAAAAAGCTAAGAACAGGGCCGCAATCTAAGTCCAGTAACAACGGTAACATAAAGTGACAGCGGCCAGTTTTTATGCGTTCCCGTAATAAACAAATATAAAACATACCAGCCCTAATTGGGCCGTAAACGAAGGGTTTACAGTCTCCAGTCCTTAGACATAATCGCGTTACTCCGCTGAGGTGGCACTTATGGGGGCTTCAAAACTATTCTCTCGTTTATATCATTTTCATCGCTCCATTCTACAGCCCCCACGCTATTTTTATGAGTAAGTGTTTATGAATTGTGTTGTGTTGTACCCTCTATGTTTGTGTAACATTTCGGTTGTAAAGTGTTGTATATAAAAGTCATATCCCATTGTTATGCTCCGAATTCATATTTTTCACTTTATTGAATGAATTACTGATTGATTTTGTGTATAGTCGTGTACGCCTGATAAAAAAAAATATTTCCACATAGCCCAAATATCAAAATCAAGTCATTGAGATAAAGTTAAAGACGAAAACACAAATGGTGAAAAAATTTCCACGAACAGGATTTGAACCTGCACCCTTCTGACATACCGGGTCAGGTGCTCTCCCAATTGAGCTATCGTGGTTCTAACCAGCCCGCCGAAATTATTCAACACTATTTACTTTTTACTTTAACTTTTTTTAACAAATTTTGCGTTAAAAATTATATAATTAAAACAAAAAGAAGTTAAAGACGGTTTAAAATAGCAGAATTTTAGCCTTGTACTTACCCGTAACTCTATATCAATATATGAAATGAATTCAATGTTCACCCTAAGTAATAAAATGGTTCTATTATGTTTATATAATTATATAGCTTTCAATAATAAACTGTTATAAAAACTTTAAAACGGTAAATTGATAGGCTATTTATTTAATTTTTAATTTTAAAATCACCAGTGAACTTCGGAAATTGCTTCCAAGAACTAGTGAAGCTACCGGATATCCGGATTATTACCAATTACTATAAACCGACTTAATGCGTAACAAATAAATATTAAACAGCCTCCACAATTAAATGGCTGAAACAAAAAAGGGTCAGGTCAAAGATCTTCGCCCGTCGATTTGGCGTCCGCCCAACCGACATTAGCGCCATAGTAATATTTCGTTAAGTTTAAAATTTTCGTGGGGCGATATGGCGATATAAATATTGTTCTGAACGGAATCTTGTGCCAACTCGATTGTCTATACACAGATGTAGTTACCGTTGTGTGCATTATTCTATAGCAGTGTGGTTGTCGCAACGTAGAAAGACACGTCTGACAAAATATTGGAAAATGCCCTACCTTATGGAGGGACACTTTCAATTACCAAAAAATACAAAATATTAAAAATTTATAAAATTTATAAATACAGCCCAGCCAGGAATCAAACTTCGGTCTTCTAAAATGTTTATATAATTTTTAACGCAAATTTTGTTGCGAACAAATTACAAAAACACAAATGTTGAAAAAATTTCCACGAGCAGCGGGCGGGCGGGCTGGTTAGAATCACGATAGCTCAATTGGGAGAGCACCTGACCCGGTATGTCAGAAGGGTGCGGGTTCAAATCCTGTTCGGTCTTCTATTAATATTATAATAATAATATGTGAAAAACAAAATTAAATAAAAAAATATAAGTAAATTTTCATCAAGTCAAAGTAAAAGTATTTTTTTTAAGAAATACAACAAAGCAAGTACATAGAATTTGTTTTAAGTGACTATAGTTACTTAAAAAAAAGTTTACTTTTAGGTATTCAGTGTCGGCAACGCGCAAGTTACATCTACTGGGCTGCAAGCATTTTTAAGATTGCAATTACCTCGATAAGGCTGACCGTATGCAAGCCTTTGCCGATTCAGCCGAAAAAAACTGATATTTACCCGAACGCCAGAAATTTCGTTAGCTAACATATTCACACAATATAGTTGAAACTGCCTACTTAGCGCTACCGGGCCAGTAATAGGGTTATATCCAAGGTCTGTACACTATAAACCACTTTTATGTTCCAATTAGAAGTCCAGTGTTTTATATTTTCTTCCTCCCATAGGATAACGTATACCACAACCTTTATGTCTAATAGTGCACAAGTTATAAAACTTGAATGATCCCATGTGGAGAATATTTCTATTAAATTTCACAGCTCATTTTTGACAATTTTCAGGCTATACTTGTTAGTAAAACATGAACATGAAATAAATTGTAACATTTTATTGTATAATTTAATTTGATTTGTTTTTGAATGAATTTTTTTTATTGATTTTTTTTTGTTTTAATTTATCTGTAAATTAATGTAATTGGTTTTTACCGTTTTAATTAAATAAATAAATTAAAAAAAATACTAAACGTAATGTTGCTATTATTTAGTAATATTTGCTAAATCGTTTTCCTTTTTTTAATTTTTCCATGCAATATGGACTACGCTTGAAAATGGTTGCGCTTCAAGGAATACCTCACATTTTATATACTCACAGTTAATCGGAAATTTTGAGTTGATATTATACTACCACAATCGTCACGGGATTTGTCTCCATCCATCTTAAGTGCTACTTATTAGCTGCTATATTACTTACGTAGTAGGTAGCTGATAAAAACAACATCCAAGAAGACTTATTCAATAACTTGGACACTAAAACGTATGTATCACTAATATATTAAGCATGAACAGCTACAGTTTTTAAAAAAATATAGCAAGAGATAGTTACGATTTCGAAGTCAAATCGTTGTTCATCTGACATAAAACAGTTGATTCATGCAAACTCAAACCAAGACAATCGGTCGATAAAGAGGCACTATCAACTGCCAGCAACTAGCGCCATCTATTTGACGAGAAGAGTAAACTGCAGGAAGGGAATTAAATAATAGCCATTCGAAAACATCTGTTTTTATTTAGAAAAAATAACAATGAATTACTTAGCATGTCACAATAAAATAAATCGTGGCGAGGTTTTGGCCTGCGTCACTTGTAAAGGGTGTTACCATTATAAATGCTTGAATATGCAGCTGCACTACTATAATGCTATAAAACAAGCTTGGCATTGTCCTTCATGTGTCTTGGTCACTAGGCGCATTAAAGGCGATGAAACGCCTACTCGAAGACAATTCGAGCAGCCTCCAGTTGAAGTAGACATGTCTTGCGATGATCTGAGTTCAGATTGTGTCACGCCTAAGAACACTGGTAGCACTGGATTGTCTAGTGATGCCAGTCTTGCTGAAGTCCTAAGAGAGCTACGAGCATTTAGGAATGATTTTAGTGCTATGAGAGCCAACATACAGAGCGTAACCGACGGAATAAAAGAATTGAATTCTAAATTCAACGAGATGGAATCCCGTTTCAGTTCCATAGAGGATAGGCTAATTATCACCGAAAGCAAAACATCCTTGATACCAAAACTGAAGAACGATTTGAATTCTGCAGGAGAGGCGATATCCGCACTCGAACGCGAAAATCAGAAACGGGATCAACTTTCGCGTATGAATAACGTTGAGATTTCGGGAATACCTATTTCTTCCGGTGAAAACCTTCTTACATTGTTACAGACCGTCAGTAATAAGGTCGGTTGTACGTTGGACGAGCGCGACATTGACGGTTTAACGCGTGTGAGGCGGTTTGAGATGCCTGATGCTTCGGGTGGCGGCGATCAAAATGGTCAGCGTCCGCCCGCCGTTATTGTTAAGTTCACCCGGCGTTTATGTAAGGATAAATTATTAGCAGCGGTGCGCGCGCGCCGCGGCCTTACTACCGCCGACATAGGTCTCTCGGGGCCCGCGCGAAGCATCTATGTATCCGACCATCTTACTCCGCCCAACAAACTGCTTCTGAAACGTGCGAGGCAGTTTAAATCAGAACTGCAATATTCTTATTTGTGGGTCAGGGATTGCAAAATATTGATGCGCAAAAATGAGAAGTCCAAAGTTATAGCCATTAATAGCGAATCTGATCTTGTTAAATTGAAATGACTCGTTTATGATTTGAAGTTGTTGTTGCTTTTGTTTTTATGTTATGGTCAATCACTGTGTACAATCTCTTTGTGTTTTATTTTAGATATAAATTTATGTATGAGTTTAGATGGGCTTCAATTTCAGTCTGGTTTAGTTTCTATTATAGTATTTAATTATGTGAGCAGTGGTGTGGAAAATATTGTTTGTCAATCCCTATCATTCAATAACCGTTGCTTCCTTCGTCGGATTTACTTTATGTCAGCTAAAAGTCCTTGCGAAATTAAAAAGAATTGCATGTACAGAACAAACGACAACAAATATATAAATTTATGTTATTTACCGGTTAATAGGCCTGGATTCAAGATCTAAGACATTATTGGGTTATTACCAAAACGTAAGGGGTTTACGTACCAAGTCTCACGATTTCTTTACACAAGTAAACATGTATGACTATGATTTTATATGTATAACAGAGAGTTGGTTAACGTCTGATTTTTACGACAGGGAATATTTCGACGGCAGATACATTGTTTTCCGTTGCGACCGTTCTCAGGCGGAAAGCGGAGCGATGCGTGGTGGCGGAGTGGCAGTCGCGGTGCGCACCGAGCTGAAGCCGCTGCGCCGCGACTGGTCGACCCCTCCGCGCGCCTCGTCAGACTGTGTCTGGCTCTCTATACCACTGAACAAAAGTAATAAATGTTTAAACATCGCCTGTGTGTACATACCACATGGACCGGGATATCGCGATGCACTGGAGACTTTTATCAATCTGACAGGTGAAATACTAAACGATTGCCCAAATGATATATTTTTAATTATAGGCGACTTTAATGTATCCGATGCTATTTGGCGAGAATCTTGTACGTTTGGTAAATCACTACAAAAAAGTAGACATTTCGCAGTTAAGATGCTAGGAGACTTTCTGTCATTTACTGGTCTGGGCCAATTTAATGGTGTTCTTAACGCTAATAATCGAATCTTGGACTTGGTAATGAGCAATATAGATTGCAAAACACTGAGCTGTTCTTGTCCGTTAACTCAGGAGGACGTACATCATAGATCTATTGAGTTGCATCTCCAAATTGATTTCTCGAATACTATAAAACTTGCCTCTGCTTACAATTATATCTTCAATGCAGCTGATTTCAACTCAATTAACAAAGAACTGGAAAGTAAACAATGGTATAATATCTTTGAAAATTTAAATTTGGAAGAGTGTGTCTCACAATTCTATGTTGTTTTAAATGATGTTATATCTAGGTTTGTCCCTCGGAAGTTGATTCGATCTTCGCAATCTTTCCCCTTGTGGCATACAAAACCTTTGCGAAAACTTTTAAACGAAAAAAGATTACGTTACTCACGCAGAAAATAAAATGAAAACTTACCCTAAATTCTTTTGGACATATGTCAAAGCCATAAAGGCCAATAACGGACTGCCACAAACAATGATATATAAGGGAGTTAGTACTAGCGACGGACAACATATTTGCGACTTATTCAATGATCATTTCTACTCTGTTTTTGAAAAATCTAATGCGGAACTCACAATTCTAGAACAGTTTGACTCATCTGAAAGCACAGTGTTGAACATGGGTCCCGTTGAAGTTACTCAAGTATTGGTAAATAAATATTTAAAAGGCATAAATATCGATAAGGGGGCGGGACCTGATGGCATTCACCCGCTATTAATCCGAAAGTGTGCTGATACTTTGACCACTCCACTAACGTATATTTTTAAATTATCATTTAGTAGTGGTAGCGTACCAACAACCTGGAAACGCGCATGGATTACCCCCATTCCAAAGGGTAGTATTAGCCAGAACATTGTAAATTACCGGCCCATTTCTAAACTGTGTCAGTTTGGCAAGATACAAGAAAAAATCGTAACTGACCAATTATTTAATGTGGTGCATCGTCTCATTGCCCCAAACCAGCATGGCTTTTACAAAAAGCGGAGTGTGGACAGTAACCTATTGACTTTTACGGAACAAATCTTGGAATCAATGGATAATAATCTCCAAGTGGACGCTATATACACTGATTTTGCAAAAGCGTTCGATAAAATCTGTCATTACATGCTCTTGTCAAAGCTCTTGCGGCTGGGTATTCATGGCGACCTATTTCGCTGGTTAAAGTCATATATCAGAAATCGTAGTCAGGCTGTTGTTGTATCGGGTTTTTGTTCTAAATACAAAAGTATACCATCGGGAGTACCGCAAGGTTCTCATTTGGGCCCAATACTATTTCTTTTGTATGTGAATGAACTCCCTAGTTCTATATGTCACTCAAGTACTTTGTTGTATGCAGACGATGCTAAATTGTTTAGAGTCATTCGAAATGCAGATGATGCTAGGCGGCTACAGGATGATATTGATGAATTCCAAAGATACTGCGTGGCAAATAATTTATTTTTGAATCCTGATAAGTGCTTTACAATTACTTTTACAAGGAAAAAAAATCCAATAAATTACTGTTATAAGATATGTGGACGAAATCTAAATCGCGTGACTGAAATTAGAGACCTAGGCGTTGTAATGGATTCTAAACTAACCTTTATTCCACATATTGAAAAAATTGTAAATCAATCCTACAAGCTACTGGGATTTATACTACGCGTGGGTAAACCGTTCAAGAATCCAAGTACGTACAAACTGCTTTTTAACAGTTACGTGCGTAGCAGATTAGAATTTGCGAGCCCTGTGTGGAACCCATATCAAAGGGTACATCAGGATAAGATCGAGAGGTTGCAACGGAAATTTGTAAGAGCCTTAGATTACAGATGTGGTCATGAACATACAGATTATAAATCATCCCTTAAATTCCATAACATAACCTCATTGAAACATCGCCGTGATGTCACCGACGCAGTATTTTTATTCAAAATTCTACATGACATTGTTGACACCCCGTTTCTTTTGGAAAACATTAGTTTTCGTGTGCCTCGTAGACTTGAAAGAACCAACTCAAAGAAAAATGTTTTTGCTATTAAACCCAGTAAAACCAGCTATGGAAGCAACAGTTTTATAAAGAGAGCTTGTTCATCATACAATGAAAAATTTATTGACATTGACATTTTTAAACCATCCCTGCCTGAATTTAGGAGCCACACCACTGAACTTCTATGTGATGCAAATGCAAACTAGTTTGTTTAGTTTGCTAGTAAACAAAAAAATAATAATTTTTTGAAATTATCTAATTTAGTAAAATTAGAATATATTATACTATTTTTGTTTCTGAATGTTTATTAATATTATTTATATGTATTTGTTTTCGCATTGTGCTGTTTCATAATTTCACTTAGGGGACTATAGGTTAACATTTAAGGAAATTTTATATATTTTTTTTTTCTTTGTATTATACAACTGTTTGTCTCTTAATAAATAAAAAAAAAAAAAAAATTGAGTTAACGCGGTTCTTCTGTTATATCACATATTTACACACACACACTATTTCTTTGTATAGATATCTATATAAAAAATTGGTCGATAATTAACAAACATAATAATTGTGGAATGTTACACGTTAACTTTGAAAAACAATAATTTCTAATATTTTTTTGTAAACTAAGCTTTCATTAACCTAATTTACTCTATATTTTTTTTGGAAAATAAACTTACCTTTTTATGACAAATCACACGAACTAAATTTTAGTTTCATTCTAGTAACAAGTAACTGTGAGACATGCAACTTCCTTCATAACTCCTAAGTGACGATTAAACTTGTATAAATCAATGTCTCAGAAACTGCAGTCCAACTGACTTCAACCCGGGATTATTGGCGTAATCTTATGAAGTCGTAATAAATGTTATGTCAGTGGGAGTAAGAATTAAACTGAACGCATAATTTAAAGTTATGCCGCGTTATGTCGAAAGCTACAACGGATTGAAGAGCGAGGCTTAGTCTCATAATGAGAACTGTCTACAGTGTCGAGCATTGGAATGTGTACACAAATATGTTTGCCGTTGAGAGTTGTGTGATATATTGATAGGAGTTCAGCATTACACACTTAGGTACTCGTACGTTCTCTCACGTCCCAAAAAGAGGTAGCACAGAGCACCGAAATCACTAATTTTGAGTATACACTCCATTAACAACCCGACTCCCCATTTAGCATAAACATAGTAGGTTTCCGAGGTGGAAAAGATAATATTAGTAATCGATCGCCTGATGTGCGAGTATCTTGGGTCCCTGTGGCGGTAGCCAAAGTAACATTAAGAAAACGATAGCGAAGTTCGAAAAGAATAAAATGTATGGGATTGACATAAGATAGACACGTGATTTAGCGCGGCTTATGTCAATCCCATACATTTTATTCTTTTCGAACTTCGCTATCGTTTTCATAATGTTACTTTGGCTAAGCCTAAGTCCCTTTGGCGACTCTTACGACACACACGGGAAGTTAAACAGCTGATATGTTATGTTCTGATCTTAGGTGCTCCTAGCTCTTAGGTGGCTAATATAGACGACTTAGACTAAGTCCTCGAACATACAACATGTAATCTATTAATCGCATCACGATAGTTGTTAAAAATCACCTATTGACTGAATCGATTTCAGCCACTTCTAATTATAGTTAATCTTTCTGTTGTAATAAAAAATATTAAATTACAGTCACTCTTTTCCTGAACAGATTAATTTCTTTCTTTGTAGTTTTCAAAGGTGTAAACATTTCTGTACACCAGTCACTAGATAGGACTCGGGCTTATTTCCTACCAATGCATCTCAACAAGAAAATAATATAGGTGAAAAAAGTATTTTTAAAAAACAATGTAGCACCCTTTGATTACGGGCCGGCTGAGGGCCGATGAGGGCACAGCAATTGGAGAGAGAGTATAAAGAAAATTGTTTTATTGTGTACAGTTAAGTTTGTCCGAATGTGTTTCTATCAGACACATTTCTTTTGTGCATGCCCTACCTATTCTGACTTCACGTTGATAAGAGTAAAGTTTCGGTATACATAAAAGGGAACACAGGTGAATAACTGTTTGTTTTTTTGCTTAAGCTACAGTTACAGTTAGCAATATTATCCCATTAGTGGGCAAAAGTCTTCCCTTATTCCTGCTACTCCTCGTGACTTTTGCCACCGTTTGCCGTTTGCCAAAAGAAACACAAGTTATTTTATGTGTTTGACTCTGTAGAATAATTTCGACAGACATATTTTTTGATAAGCAGATATTTTTTCCTCCTTTGCTGGCGTTGCTTGAGCTTAACATGTTTTTCTAAGCTCAGAAGAGTTCGAGGTGTTTTCAATTTGGTCAAATATTTGGTGACAGTTGGAGACTTTTACGTAAACAACCACCTAAACGACTTTAAAAATCATTAAGTTCCGTGCTGTCGACATCTGGTTTTGCTGTAAAACCCACCACCTAAAATAGAATCCTCATCCTTTCAACAACACGGGGTCGTCTAAGCGAGGTGTGAAGTTTCTATGCTGAGTAGTTACTCAGCACGGTGAGGAGGGCCAGTAAGGCACAATCCTGCTCCACTAGCTGCTTTTGCGACTGGACTCCGCTTCTGCCCCGTTTCTGCTCTTGCAAAGTCAAAGTCAAAGTAATTTTTTTTATTTAAATAAACTTACGAAAAGTGCTTTTGAATCGTCCATACATTTTTTACCTACTACCTATTGCATTGCAAATTTTTAATATACATAGTTTGTAATTTTACTTGGTTTTCCAAATCAGATTTTACTATTTACAGTAGGTACTGTAAGTCATTGTTGAAATGTTAATCGGTGCGTGATCGGTACGTGAGGAGCTCGATGGCGCAGTAGTTAACGCGCCCGATCTGCGAGTGCTGAGATTAAGCAACTATCGCAAAGGCCGGTCATCGATGGATGACCAAAAATTTATTATCTCCAGCTGCTCCATGCTTCGGAAGGCACGTAAAGCCGTTGGTCCCGGCTGCATTACCAGTCGTTAACAACCACTAATCCGCACTAGGCCCGCGTGGTGGTTTACGGCCTGTTCTTCTTATCCATCCTTGGTGAAGGCTCGTGCCCTAGCAGTGGGGACATAAAATGAGCTGATGATGATAATGATGACGTGATTAGCAATTTTTTTTGGTATTGTTGTAACTATTTGTTTTTTTTTATATATTGTGTGTTGATTTGTTTGGTAGACGTCACTCCCGTTAAGTATTCCAATTTACTTACAAGTAAGTATATACGGAGCAGATACAAATACGAGTGGTATTGTAAGTAATTCAGATTGAAAAATCGAAAAGAATGTTGTCAGTAAAATGTTATCTTTTTCGACAATCTTTATATTAATACGTGAAGCAAAAACTTTGTACCCCATTTTACGAAAATTGCGCGGACGGAGAAGTATGAAATTTTGTACACTTATAGTTTATATAGAGAAGGTTAACCGAATGTTCATATTTTTTAAATTATGCATAAAGATACATTAAATCAATAAAACAAACATTACACACCAAAAATTTCAAAAATGAAAGTGGAGCGGCCAAAATCTGTCAATGCCAATCCAAACTCACATTCTATCTTTTTAAATTTTTCATTGCTTAGGATACAGTCCGTGCAGCCTTAATAAAATTACGGTCGAATTTCGACCACTGGGCGACCACTAGTATAAATAATTTTGTGATTCAATATTGTTTTTAACTCGATAAATTGTTTACCATTATATTTGTGTATGTATTTTTTAATTTATGAGCACCTCCCTGTTAACATAACAATGCAAACAAGGAAATAATTAAAAATTACGTAAATTCTTCCTGTTTGCAAAAAATATAAGAAAATAATTTTAATAATCATTACGTAATTGTGCAAACAACACTGAACAGATATCAGATCAGATATGACTGAAATTGATGATTCAGACATCATTGTTAGCTTAGGGATACCTAATTATAAATCCTTTAAGTAGGACCCTAGTACAAGCTATGTCGTCTATAGTATGTAGTGAAATGGTCTGCTACTGCAGAGAGAGTAGGCCAACAGAAGCTGCGTAAGTATTTCCTTTTTTAAACCTATAGGTACCTATATACTTTTTTTTTGTAAATGTCGTTACTTCTATTAAAGCTGTGGAGTTTCTTGCGCCTATTTTTCTCCACAGCAAAAAAATAGATGTCCTGAATGGGTAATAAATGTATGGACGATTCAAAAGCACTTTTCTTATGTTTATTTGAATAAAAAAAAATTACTTTGACTTTTGACTTTGACTTCCACACACGACACAGTCAAACCAAAACGAGAAGAACCTTGGGCTAATAAAAAAAACTAAAACCAAGTCGAGGGGCCTCTAACGGTGACAGTCAATAGAAGCGCAGCAGGGCAAGCTCTCCAAGCAGCTTAGTCCGCAATAAAACTCCATTCAGGCGGAGCGGAGATTAGCAAAGCAGATTTATCTATAAAAACTCCTTTCTGAACCAAAGGACTTTTTGCCCCGCACCGCTCTACTTCGCGCTGCACTCGTGACGATTTTCCATAGCAATACGACGCCGCTCATAATATCTGCTCCGTTAAACACCGTCCATTGGTTGAAAAAGTAAAAAATCGTTAAATAAAGATACTCTATTGGTTGATTTCCACACAGCTCCGCTTCAATAGGGTTTCACCCTAAAGCTTCCTGGCCTTTAGATTTCGAAATTGTCTGCTATCAAGACACGCTTGCGCAATGTCATCCTTTGAAAACCATCAAAGATTGTTTGTTTATTAAGACTTGAGTTTTTTTATAGGCTTTATTGTGTTCCACTGCAGCTAGGCATAAGCCTCCTTTATCTATCATCTAAACACAATGTTTTAAACACTCATAAGCTCGGTTTCGCTGTAAAAGCCATAAGCAGCCAACATAATGTTTTTTTTTAAATAATACAACTTTTACAGATATTATTATTCTCGCGTTTATTTTACACTTTGTTTTTTTGTAATTAGTAACCCTTTTGCAGGGTCTGCGGTCACAAGGAGACCGAGGTGATGATCGTCTCATAATTAATCCTTTCCTACAAACAAGCATAGCTCCTCACGCGACAGTCTCAAGATCTACGAGTACCTAATGCCCCGACGACGGGCGGCGGCACCCGAGCGATCCCAATGTTGCACGAACAGCCGTTGAAAGGAAACTCTTAAATTTTTCGGAAATTATAGAAAAATGTAATATCCGGCAATTTTATACACTTCAAGTTGACAACAGCCTATTTTGGGGTTTCGTAGAAAATTGAGGACCTTTTTATTAGTTCTATAATTTTACTACATTTGACTTTTTTATTTTTTAGCTGCTAAGCGGATAAAACTCAAGATTTAAAGGAAATTATTATTTTTTATTACTAGCCTCCTGTCTCACGGCTTCCCTCCATTTCTTCTACTCATTGCGGTCCTTAGCTATAATATTTATGAATATATGGAAATATACTCAACTATTTAGGAAATGGTTTTTTTTTTTTTGGAGAGAGACTGCTGATTGCCGAGGGGCATTTTCAGCTTCACCGGGCTTGTTTTAGGGGCGGTGAGGTACTTCTAGAGGGGTACGGCATCGCACACTTAAAAGTGCGCGTCCCCGTGCCCTCCCAGATTCTCCGAAGGGTTCGGATCGGATCGGGGAGCGGAACCACCCAAGGGCGCCTCTAAAGGCACGGCCCTCGGCTCGGGTAGACCGGGCCGTGGAGGAGGAGAGGAGCGCCCAGGCACATGACTGTGCCTGGCGTAGAGCGCGTGTGAACCGGTTCTTCGTACCCTTGTTCTACGAGTACGGTGTCTTGGGCCTAAATTAGTGTGCGTGTATTCTGTAAATGTGTGCTGTCATTTGGAGGATTGGGCGGGGGGGCGTTCGCAACTGTTATTGGGTCGTCGGGCACGGTTAGGACGTGCTTAGGACGCCTGGACGTGTACCGTCTTGATGGTGGAAGGCCTTCAACATTATAGTTGGCAGCCGCCACAACAAGCGGGTTAGGGTGGTGGGGGGCATTATCAAAGTAACGTCGGGAGACGTCCTTGATAAAGTCTTTGATTATGGTGAGATCGAGGTCGCGATGGAGGTCTACATTACGAACGTAATGCGGACAACCCGTCGCGTCTCGCATGAATCGGTTTTGGAGGGTCTGTAGGGGGTACAAATAGGAGGGCGCGGAGTGCGCGAAAACTACGCTAGCGTAGGTCATGACTGGGCGGATGCAGGCTTTGTAAATTGTCGTCTTACTTCTAAGAGACATTTTACTCTTCCTGCCTACGAGGTGGTATAACCGACCTAATATGAACGCGGCCCTGTTACGGACGATTTTGAGATGCGGTGCAAACGACAACCTCCTATCGAGGGTGACACCGAGATATTTCACCTGTCTAGCCCATGGGATGGGACGGTCAAATAAACGAATCGGACGGCAAGGATCGTCGGGGCCTCGATAAAAGTACACAGCGGCACTTTTCTCGGGGTTCACTTTGATCCGCCATTTGCGAAACCAAGCGCCGAGGGTGTTAGCGGCCTTTTGGAGTCGGTTGTAAACCGCGGTCTTTTCTCTACCAGACGAATATAGCGCGGTGTCATCCGCGAATAGAGCTAGCTCTACGCCGGGGGACTTGGGGATATCATTTGCGTAAAGCGCAAAGAGGATTGGAGAGAGCACGGACCCTTGCGGAACGCCGGCTCGAATAGGGTGCGGAGCGGAGAGCGTTCCTTCGACGCGGAAGCGAAAAGAGCGACCCGACAAGTAGTCTCGTATGATGTGCACGAGTCTGTCTGGCACGCCGAGTTTGTACAGCTTATAAATTAAGCCGCTGTGCCAGACTTTGTCGAACGCCTTCGCGACGTCGAAGAAAAGAGCTCCAGTGCCCGTGTGACGGTGTCTATTGAAACCGGAAAGGATATGCTCCGTGAGGCGGTGCAATTGGTGGGTACACGAGTGTTTGGGCCGGAACCCAAACTGCTCGTTAATAATGAGGTTATTGGATAGGACGTAGTCCTTTAATCGGGAGACTAAAACGCGTTCGTACAGTTTTCCCAGCGATTTGAGAAGACTGATGGGGCGATAACTAGAGGGGGCGGTACGCGGTTTGCCGGGCTTATGAATGCCTATGACCACCGCATCTTTCCACGCAGCGGGAAAGATGGCGTTAGTCATGGCGCTATTGAAGATAGCTACTATTAAAAGAATGAGCTGAGCGGGTAAGATCTTAAGGATCTTGTTAAAGATGCCGTCTGCCCCGGGGGCACTACGGGGTTTGAGTCGCTTAATGAGCGTTTGCACCTCATCTTCCGTAACGGGCGTGAGGGTCGCGGTGGGAGGGAGGGACGAGAGTCTTTCGACTTCGCTATCTACCATTTCGATATGGTTTGGAGGGACTGGGAGGGTGCTAGGCGAACATTGGACCTCGAGGCTGTCGGCAAGGCACTCGGCTTTTTCGTCGTCGTCAAAGACGACCGAATTGTCGGGTTTCTTAAGAGGGGGCATAGATGTGACCGTATCCGACTTAAAGGCTCTCGCCAACTGCCAATAAGCTTGGTGGAAATGGTATGGCATGAAATCATGAAATCTCTTGAATGTAAAAACGTAATAATTCAAAATTTACGTAAATAAAACAAAATTTCCATGTTTTATTAAATTATTGAGTTACGGTGGTAGATATAGCCAGGCAGACTTAAAACAAGTCCTACCACTAACTTAACCGAGAACAAGAATTATGTAGCCTCCGTTAGGAATTGAACCTTAAAACTTCGAGTTTGAGAACGGTGTTCTAACTACTAGACCACAGCTTCTTATACAAGAAGACAAGCCCGGAGCGGACAAGATAATTTTAAATAAGACCAAAACAAACAAATGTTGGATTAACTGATTGCTGTTCTCAGTTCTTTACCTACGACTCACACATTTCGGTACAGTTTAAATTAAGCGATGAAAGGCAGTTTGCCCGTTTCATCACTCTTGTTTGGTTTAATTATGTTTGAAGTAAAATGGAATAAGAATTGGATACATAAAAATACTTTTATATACAAGCTAGCGGCCGCTCGCAGTTTCACCCGCGTGGTTCCCGTACCCGTAGGAATATCGGAATAAAAAGTATCCTATGTGTTAATCCAAGTTATAAACTAACTGTATGCCGAACTTCGTCCAAATCCATCCATCCGTTGCAGCGTGAAGAAGCAACAAATATACACACATACATACAGACAAACTTTCGTATTAGTAGGATAATATTAGTAGTCTATGAAACTATATCTCTTGCAATTTTAGGCCAGCCCCTTTGGAGGCGTTTTTGTACGAATTTTGTTCACATGTAAATATTGCTTATTGAGGCTATGAAATCAACGTGCAGACATGCATTTTACTCAGAAATGCCAGAGTGACTGTGATGTT
Organism: Eudonia lacustrata; assembly: GCA_947562085.1. Classification (NCBI taxonomy): domain Eukaryota; kingdom Metazoa; phylum Arthropoda; class Insecta; order Lepidoptera; family Crambidae; genus Eudonia; species Eudonia lacustrata. The sequence goes on along the minus strand of OX387329.1, from coordinate 8,964,464 downwards.
TGACCGGTTGATTCGTACGAACGCAGAAAAATCAAACAAGTTGGGATTGATTTCGGACGTCCGTCGTTGGAATTATACGCGCGTATACGCATGACGACATGGACATGGACTAGTATAGGCTGATGATGATGATGATGATGATGATACGCATGACTACTAGCTCCTACCTTGTGCGAAGTACTTTAGTTGTCGGAGGATCGGGGTGTATTATACGTAGGTATTCTTACATTTTCATGCGAATAAATGCGTCGAAAGCGCGGTTGGCCTTACATTATAAGTCATCAGCAGTTTGGACCATAACCCACCAAGTTAGCCCATCCTGGCTGATGGGTTTTAATGACTCTATCTTAAAAGAAAAAAAATGTGTTCATAAAAATCTGTTTCTATTACTTATCTATCTCAATTTTTTATTTTGTTTTTTTTTAAACTCAAGTCGTATAATGTCTGATACATTATAAGAACTTACATATTATTATATTAAATTTATTAAAACGTTTTTGTAGCTGACTGTACATACTACGTCAGATTTTCACGATCGAGCGACTTGACGACAAAAAAAATAGGTAAAATCGGAAGGTGCCAACTCGCGCGCACTCACCACTTCCACACATGCCAGTTGACGAATAAGTCGTAACCGGACTCTTGGCCACGACCACTGGGCGTCTTGGATTGCAACGCGGTGATCGGGTATCTAGTTCATTTCGTTCTTTCTTTCATCGATGACTATGGCTACCCTAATATAATGCGCAATGTACTAGAACTTTGCTCGCCGCGTCGCAATACGCTTGTACTTATAGCTGTGGTCTAAACGGTCTTACTAAGATCATGCAGCTAGATATAGATGAGGGGAGCTCAGTGTTTAATGCGCCCGCCGATCATCGGATGGGTGACCAAAAATGTATCATCTCGAGCTCCTCCGTTCTTCGAAAGACACGTAAAGCCGTTTGCATTACCCGTCCCGGCTGCATTAGTAGTCGTTAACAACCACCGATCCGCACTGGGCCCGCGTGGTGGTTTATGGCCCGTTCTCCCTATCCATCCATAGGGAAGGCTCGTGCCCCAGCATTGGGGAGATTAAATAAGCTGTTGATGATGATTTTTTTTATAGTTAGCTCGGCAAATGACTCCATCCCACCTGATGTTAAGTGGAAATGGAGTCTAGACGCGAAGATAACTGGTGCAGCGTGGAAACGAACGTAGCATCAGTTAACTTCACTCTGCCGGCCCACAAGGTGCTTCTTCTTGAAGGACCCCATATCATAGGAAGGAGGGAAAACGTGTGCTAGTAGACTTTTCCATCTTTTGGAGGTGCGACAAAGAAATGAGTCACCAAATTTCTTTGTGCGCGATGGGATATTTGAGACAGTGAAGCGGTGACTCCGAAGAGCAGCACCTGTACTCCTATGAAGAAAGGGAGAAGGTGGGATGAGGTCAAAGAGCTGTTGATAGCACTCGCCATGGTATAAGCGGTAAAACACGCTGTGTGACGCAACATCTCTACGCAACGTATTAAACCTCATGCTTACATTTATGGAAAATAGGTACACGACAAAGCTAAAGCTTAATCAAAAAGCTATTACTGCTCGCTTGGCCGGTTATAGCATTCAAGGTAATCCTACGTCAACAAGGCTCGCCCCGGCAAATATTGTACGTATCAGATAAATGCGTAAGCCATTTAGCTACCAGGCACTACAGCTAGTGCACATCCATTTAGTAATTCTTGATTGAAACCTACTCAACTATACTAATAGTGCAATGGACTACCATTGCAAGAACAGAGTTGAGTTCAATTTGTGGGTACCTTTAATCTATGCCGAGTTAAGCACCCTTGCTTATTTGGCAGTAGATTTAATTAAATGTGAATTTCAGGTAGGTACAGCTTTTAAGTCATTAAGTTACAAAGTTAGTTTAGATTTAGATTTCATCATCATCTTCATCATCAGCCTTCATCCGTCCACTGCAGGGTATAGGCATCTTTCCTCGCACGCGTCTTCACGGTCCTTTTTTTTTGACCCGGTGGAAATTTGTGTCCAGATCATCCCACGGGGAGCAGTGGCTATAAGCTCAACCCATTGTCAGGGTATGTGGGAATGGGCTATGTTTCTGACCGACCCACTAAAACCACCGGGTTGTTCTTTCATCCGTCGATAGGGAGGGAGGAGCCACTCTTCACGGTCCTGCGTCATCCTCATCCATCCCATGCCCGCCACCTGGACTAGGTTGTCTTACCACCAAACTTAAAGTTTGCTGCTTGATTTCTTGGTCACCACTTTACAACATTAGCCGGAAGTCGGGGGTACTAAGCCGAAAGGAGGGTAAAGTATGCATGATAGTGAATACTTTTTTTTTTTTTTTTGGTCTATAAAAATCTAGGAGGCGGTTTTGACGTAGGTTCTCAGCAAATAGGTTTACCTCTAATGTCAATGTACGGGCATTGGAAAGAGTCGAGTTTTCTCTCCATAATTGGACTAATGTATCCAATAATATTAACTTTTAGTTAGTTTTATTTTTTGAGACCGTCAGGGAAAAATCTTTTGAAATCTTAAAAAAGCTGTTAATCTAAAATTATCCATTTCTAAGGAAAAGTTCTTAGACAAAAGTTATTCACAATCATGTATACTTTACCCTTCTTTCGGCTTAGTACCCCCGTTCCGACTAACGTTGTAGAATAGATTGTTTGATTTAGATTTAATCAAACAAAATAATTCATTATAGTTTAATCTATCTTACGTAGATGATTTGAAAAACTTTTTAGACACTCAAAATTCATAGCATAAGTCTTTTTTTTTTGGAAAGAGATTGCTGATTGCCTCGAATGCCATTTTCAGCTTCACCGGGCTTTTTGGGGGTGGCGAGAAACTTGAAGGTTTCCTCGAGCCTAGCCGTGTGAAACGAATCGCCTTCCGAGGTTTTTTTAGAGGGAACGGCATCACGCACTTAAAATTGCGTGTCCCTGTGCCCTACTAGATTCTCTGAAGGGTTCGGATCGCATGGGATAGCTTTTTTCGTAAAATAAAACGTTATGTAAAATTGAATTTCGTACGAAATTTAAATACCATTTTGTTAATTGTTGATTGTAATAATAATTAATAATTGTGTGTTACCTACTATTAGTTTTGTTCGATGATTTTATATTTCTTCTTTATAATTCTTTACTTTATATTTTCGTATCGATCCAAATATTTTCTACTGGAAAAAAGAGTAAGTTAAATTATTTTAATAAAATCTTTTCGCTTGTTACAGATATACGAAGAGCTACTAATGAACATAGAGGTAAGTAGTGCGACTATTTTTCAATAATATCATGATGTTTTAATTATGCAACTCGTACATCTCGATAAAAACATAAGATAATTATATATATAATCCTACTAATTAATTGTTTTAGCTAGTTATTATTTAAATACTAGCGGCCGCTCGTGGTTTCACTTGCGTGGTTCCCGTTCTGCATACTTACAAACTTTCGCATTTATAATATTAGTAGGATTTATAAAATACAGTTAAAATTAAATGCCTACCTTACCCAGCCAGGAATTGAACCTGGGTCTTCAGCAATCCGGGCGGCTGCACTGACCATTATGTTACCAAAAGGCTGACGTAAGCGCTGAATTTTTAACTGCTTTTTGGATAGATGGCACTCTGCCGCTAAAAAGCAGTATTTTATAAATATAAAATTCAGCTTCAGTGCAGCAATTAGCACTTAAAAATAAAAAGTATAACTTATTTGTTATTTAATATACTTACCTATTTCATACAATATTATATTTGTTTGTTAATAGATGATTACGGAGTGATAAAAGTGATGATATAAGTGATGAAGTATATTTCCCCCTAAACCTTTGACCAGGATATAGATAAGTGACTTTGCACTATTTTATTTCATGTGCCAAGACTCATGCCCGTTCAGGAATACTTAGTAAGTGAGTAAGTAAACAGCCTATAATTGTCCCACTGCTGGGCAAAGGCCTCCATCATTGAAATCAAGTTATCGCTACAATTGATGGGTAATGGCTTAATCACCACGCTTGCCAAATGCGGGTTGGTGATCACAAACCCGGGTTGTGCATCGAAAAATCCGAAACACATTTTGCCCGACCTGGGAATTGAACCCAGGACCGTCGGATATCGGGCCGAGCGCTTTGCCAGCCACCGAGGCGTTACTTAAAAGTTACTAATCTACTATTATTTCACTTTTCAACAATTCACTTTTACGCCAAGAAGTCCGCATAGCTACTTATTCCATTAAGCTCAGTACCTTTGACAACCTCAGAGAACCTAAAAGAAGAAACAATAGAAAGTCAATTCCATTATTTATCACTCAAAATCTTTAGACACGTACCTATTCACCAAGATCTTACGGTACCCACCGAGTGTTGGAGGCGTAAAAACTCTCAAGATTGTGCAAAAGCCAAGCTTGAGCCACTTCCTAAAGTTTGTCACTCATTTAAATAACAAGAGAAACCTTTTTTGCGTCCCCCTTGCCTGTTTAGCCACTGTACAGTGCCTTTAAGTACGCAGCTATTGTTTTTTAAGGATTTTTCTGTGAATATAGGGTAGGTTGACATTGAAGACGAAAGTAGGAAAAGAGAGAGAGAAAGGTTATATAGCTATCTGTTGAAGATGCAATAGTTTAAACAATTGCAGCGTCTTCTTTAAATAAATACGTGAAGCGAAAACTTCGTGACCAATTTTAAGGGTGCGCCGACTAAAAAAAGCCAAAACAGTAGTCACGGTTAAATTGATATATGATGAAAAAACTATCGTAATACATAAACAAAATATATATTTATTATCAAATCGAACGTGTTCACAATTAGTCCGACCCATAAATTCATAACACACTATAGTTTTTTCTACAATATCATTTAAAGTTGGGCAAAAATCATGAAAACGAGTGGCGGCGGCGTTTAGTTGATATCTTATCTAAATTATTATACCTCTAATCATGTCAAAACAACCACCAATGTCTTAACTACAAATCGTCCGTCTCACATTTTACATTTATCGAGCAGTTTTTTTAATTATTGTTTTTCAAATTAACACGTTAAATTCCCCATACAAAATTAGTATGACCGCGCGGCATCAAATAAATATGGACGAAGACATTTCAAATAAAATATATGATACTTGTCACTTACAGACGGCGGGCGGCGCTGGCGCACCGTTAAGAACATTGCACACACGGTGGAGTGTGAGACTTGGTGTAGTATTATCTCCTTATTCATAAAAAACTATTTGAGCATTATTTAGTTATATATTGTTTTGTCAACGTCACACAAACGTCATTTTGAATTTGAGAAAAAGAGACAAAACAATGATTATCTAAATAATGCTTAAAAATAGTTTTTATGAATAAGGGGGTAAGTTTATAAGAAGAAAGAGTTTCGAAAGATTCCATTCACATACGAAAAGGCGATGCACGCGACACTCGCGACAATCGCGATGCGATGCGCACAGAGATAAAAGCATTCAGACGTAAAATTAAATTGATATATATTTTTGTATGAAAGTAAAATGTAAAAAAAAAACTTTCCTACACTCACACCAATTATCTAGCTCAAGAGAAGCTTCGTTATGAAACTCGTTAAATGGTTGCTAAACAACGGATAAACATACTTAAAATACTTAAATACATACTTATTATACATAGAAAACACCCAGACCCGAGACAATTTAGAAAAACAATAATTTCTAAATTTACCCGATCGGGGATCGACCTCGGGACCTCTGAGATGGCGACACCATGAAAACCGGTGTACAAACCACTCGACCAAGGTTTAATAAGGTTTAATTAATTAATTAAGGTTTAATTATCAAAGTCTTAGAACAAATGTTGTTGCTTATTATGTTAGCTACCTAGTCTTGCGAGGTTGTTGATGTTTTACAAATAACCCTGTATAAATTGACGACCTCCGTAGCCGAGAGGCTTGCACGCTGGATTTTGGGCGACTCTAACTCTGAGATCCTGAGTTCGATTCCCGGTCGGTCAATATCGAAAACGAACTTTTCGATATTGTGTCGGGTCTGGGGGGTTGTAACACCTTCGTTGTTTCTGATTTCAAGAAAACGAGTGCTTTAACAACCTTGGGATCAGAACAATGTAAGTATGAGGTGTACTAGCGGCCGCTCGCGGTTTCACCCGCGTGGTTCCCGTTCCCGTGGGAATATCGGGATAAAAAGTATCCTATGTGTTAATCCAAGTTATAAACTATCTGTTTGCCAAATTTCATTAAAATTCATTTAGTAGTTTTTACGTGAAAGAGTAACAAACATCCATCCATACTTACAAACTTTCGCGTTTATAATATTAGTAGGATGTGATGTTGTCTAATATAATGAATGTCAATTAAGGTCTTACTTAAGAGGGTATTAAGAGTATTAATATAACTTAGCTTTAGTGATTATTGTTCTTATTTATTTACTTACTCCGCTAGCTCAGCGTCACGTGGATCTTAAGTAAAACTAGTTCTTCAAGTACAGTCACGTGCATTAACATGTATACATTTTTAACTAGCTTTGACTTTTATTCTATTTTATCAAGAGTTGCATTGTTGACTCGTGACTATACTTAGTCATGCATACAATTTTTTCTCCTTTGACGCCAATAAACGATGTTTATTAGCGTCAAACCCGTTATAACTACGATATATAGCAATATAGCTGTACAGTAGCAGTCAGGCGTCGAATGGTGCCGCATGTATCATGTAATCTAAGTTTAATCTGCAAGTCAGGGGTCGCAATTTACTCGTCAAAGGGCCCCTGGCGGTGGACGCCAATTGGGTTCAACTGGAACGGTAGTTTGAGCAACGGGGGATGTAATGTAACGATGCTACTTCATTTTGATGTATTAAGACTTGCACCTAAATAATATTAGTATTTGACCTTTTGACCTCGCCACAGCATAAATGCGTCGCCGTTTCCTGTACGCCAAGCATTAAATTAAGAGTAAAAACTTAGAACAGGAATGTCCTAACATTTTGATCGCCAGTCAAAGCATTTTTTTGAATGCCTCGAGGGTAAGTACTTTACTTTTGCGAGATTCCGTGCCCGTGAGAAGTTGTCTATGGGTGCGACGCTTTTTTTTTTGTGTACCTATTGTTTTACGGCTCCGGATGAAATCCATCAAGTCTATTCGTTTGTTCTAGACACTCCTTGTCTGTCTAGTTTCTTAATTTCATTAGTGTTTTTCCCTTCATGTATGGTGATGATGATGATGAATGAGAAGTGACCGTGGCCGACTTCTTGAGAGAATTTGAAAAGTGACGTTGCACTGTTTTGTTTCATTTGCCAACACTCATGCAGACTCACGAACACTTAACGGTTAATAATCTACCATTATTTCACATTAATATTCGACATAACACAAATTTAAGAAAATATAACAAAACCGCAGACAAGACTCTTCACTTTCCCGCCAAGAAGTCCGTGTGCGACGCTCGAGCGCGTTTGATTCTTGCCTTCTGCATTCTTCTTATTTTGTGGCAAGGAGTTCCAATGTAAATTTATTAGAACAGACTCCGAACTGTACACAACATTTAAGTTAGAAATATCAGTAGGTAGTACCTACCTACCAAACATTTATTTCTGTGCCCGATAAAGTTACAACTTTAGACCCGTCATGCCACCTCAAAAAGTTTTCTCATAGGCCCAATCTATTTGTATAACGACGCAACTTGAAAACACACAATACGAACACCGAAGTTTACTATCAACACATATTATCGCGCATATTAACATCTCCCGGGGCGTCGGGGACAAATTCAATTGTTCCAAACGTACCTTTTCAAGTTTTCCAATTAGAGTAACTTGAGTACGTGTTTTGGGAGCGAGATTTGACTTGTGCAGCCTCTCAAGATAATGCGGAGAACATCTGTGACCGTTAACAAAGGAACTCTCATATTACAACAACATAGGGTTGTACAAAGGACTCTTCTTTTAGTTCCAGACAATTTGAGGTTGTTGTTTTTTGTATTAGCAACGGGACTAAGGCACAATATAAGAAGATCCAGAAGGTAAGCTTAAAATAAAAATAATAGAAAAACTTATCGTTTTTCTTTTGAGAGAGTTTGCTGATTGCCCGCTGGCCACTTTCAGCGTTACCGGACTTTAATACATATCACGCTCAAGCAACGTACACATAGACCATCTCAGACCAGTCCCCGACGCCTAACCGATCGCTTTGACTACGCGTATAGTTTATGACGTCGTCTTGCCACCTCGCACCGCCTATGAAAGCAATATCAAAAGCTAAAGGCTATAGGTTTCAATATTGCTTTCATAGGCGGCACGAAACGACAAAATGACGTCATAAACCACACACGAAGTCAAAGCGATCGGTTAGGCGGTCGGGATATAGCTTAGGCTATAGCTTTCGATATTGCTTTCATATTGCTTTCGAAATGAAAAGATGACGCCTCCTCCTTGCCTCGCCTTCAAAGCGATCGAAAGCGATCGAGTTAGGCGGTCGGCCTCCAGTTCCTGCTCAGCTGTTGCGAGATTCCGTGTCGGTGAGAGGTTATGAAGCTTACCTTCTGCAGTCTCTTTTTTTTGCGGCTAAGTGCAGTTACAGAGTAGGAATATTTTCAGGGTCTCGTTCTTGATATGATGCTCGTGCTGGTGAGCAATCAAAATGGATAAGTTTAGAGATATAAAATGGTTAGAGATAAGGAATTTGTTCTTAGTCTACTCTAAGTCGGTTTTAAAGCTTGAAAAATGAGTTATATAAATATATAAAATCTCTTTAGGTCATTTCTATTCGGGGACTAGTTATGTAAGGGGTTCGAAAACATTGTTAACAACCACAGGCTGAGTAGACGTAACCGCGTTATTTAAAAATGGAACCCACTCTTTGGGTACTCTGTTACATGGCAACCAAAGAGGTTATTAGTCAAAGATTTTATTTAAATGCCAGGACTGGCTTGCAAATAGAAAGCTAAAAAAAATAAGAAACAAATGAACATTATTGGCCCGTGGAACTACTCCTGGTATACAGGATGGAATGTTTGAATGCTACCTTAGATAACATTGTTTTCTTTTTATTTGATTTACCGTGTTTCTCAGAGAAATTTGATCCTTATGATTGACCCTATTAATTGAATATATAAGTCATAAAAGTATAGGCTGTTGTTTTTTCGACTTTTAGCTGGTTCGATTCCTGGGCGTCGGAGGCGTATATTAAAAAATCTTAAAAGTAGTTTTGTTTCTTTTTAAAAATAATAGTACATTGTTCACCGAGAGGAGAAAGTGACCGATTGCCGTCGAGGGTGTCGTTTGAAGCCCGAGCCGTAGGCGAGGGCTTTAAAACACCTGAGATCGGGAATCGCAGTTTCTCTCGAGTGATACATAGTGCTTTATACTACACCTACAAGGAAAATAAAAAACGAAATCTTTACTAATTGAAATTTATATTGAAATTGTTGCAGTTAGTGAAGCTTAATGTAACACTTTTTCCATTAATGTTTGTTTGAGATGTTTGCGACAATGTAGGAGGAATAACTGGCTGTGCTGTTGGCACTGCGCTCGTAGAAGGCTGTGGTGCCAGAGGGGCAACTGGCTGCTGAGGGGCATTTGGCATCGCCGCGCTCGTTGATGGTTGAGGAGATGAGTCGTGATGCACATTAATCGATCCCGATATTTGGTTATTTATTCGTGTTTTGTTTTCTACGGAATTCTCTATGTAACCTTCTGCAACAGCGGACGATTTCCAACCACCGTGGCGTTTTATTGTGGTTAAATCAGCACCAGTATCGGCAAGAATAGTCGCTGAAGTTCTGCGAAAGCAGTGGCCAGTGTATTCTAGTGGATTGAGTAAATTAAGGTAGGAAGCTATTTCTCTTGGCACAGTACTTATTTTGTTTTTCCCAATTACTTGTTTCGTACATTTTTGTTTTTATATTGTAGTAAAAACCGATTGGTTTTGGGGTCACTGGGGCGAATTTCGTTATATTTCTTTATTATCTCACTAGCTGTGCTCGCGACTTCGTCCGCGTGGAATAGTGACTTTCGGCAGCATTTTTAATTTTTTAGGCTCTTTTCCCGTTTTTGCAACATTTTTCACTGATGCTTCGCTCCTATTGGTCGCAGCGTGATGTTATATAGCCTAAAGCCTTTCTCGATAAATGGACTATCCAACACAAAAAGAATTATTCAATTCGAACCAGTAGTTCCTGAGATTAGCGCGTTCAAACAAACAAACAAACTCTTCAGCTTTATATATTAGTATAGATAAAATAAGCCCGATATAACAAATGATCGCTGAATTTTGGTTTTTGTGTTAGGAATATTGACAATTATTCGATTTTCGAGGATTTCGATATCGTCTGTTGTCATATCCACAAGTTCTTGCGAACGACAGGCCCCATTTACTCCTAAAATCAAAATAACCTGTAAACAAAAATATCAAACATGAAAACCTAGTAGATTTCTACTCATAAATAGGTACGTAATAAATCATAAACCAGTGCATTTTGTTCATAAACTTACCTTCATCAACAAATATTTGTCATCTGGAGCATTCTGCAAAAAGGAATAAACATCCTTTGTAGTAAGCACTTTTGATTTCTTACTACGGAATCCCTCCGACTTTCTTTTCAGAAATGCTGTAAGTTTTTTGTATTCTTGAATATTTATGTCGTTTCTTGTCAATATAGTACTTTTCAACATTGAGTATATAGACCATAACGTACTTGGTTTGTATTTTTGCGCTTTTTCACTGAAATACGCTAGCAAAACAGTTTCAGAAAAAGATGCCGCATTTTTTTCACTTTTCCATTGCAAAAAATCGTCATAAGTTTTATTATATTTTTTAATTGATTTCTGTGGTAAAAGGTTATCAATCAGTATTTTTGCTGTTTCCTTCAACTGCGGCAGAGTTAAAAAATCTTCATCATCACTATCACTACTTATCATTTTGATAGTTTTATTTTACTTTCTACGAAAACTGAAACCTCAAACAACACACAAATTGGAAATGGCGCCAATGGCGTCTGCAATTTTCACATGTTCTTTTTTCAAATTGTTTATCCTGCCGCCGCAGAGTCGCACTGCCAGCCCGACACCATCCAACACACAGCTAGTGGCCAGTGTCATTTTGCGAACTTGGAGATAAAAACTCACTGTAAAAACTTTTTGGCTTTTGATATTTAGGTTACCGGCGCATAGTCTTACCCAAAATTAAAAAAGAAAAACCACGTAAGAAATGGATTTTCATACACTTTTCTCTCCCGCTCAGATGCGTTTTCTCCCCGCATATTTGTTCGATATGCAATGACGTACTTTCTACCGTAAATTTGATAAAGTATCAAGGTACTTTCCAAGCAGGTGTAGTATAAAAGAATGATTCCTTTTTGTGAAATTGCTATCTTCATTATTCCCTCCAGGTGGCATACAAAAATTCCAACCTGTATATGTATAATCAGATTGATTTGCAAGTATTCTCGAAAAGTTTGAAAAACGATATGATATTATACATAATATCATATCGTTTTTATACGGGCCAAATATTGGTTTGTTACAGCATCACTTAATCTTAATTTCCACAAGCGTGAAATATGACGGAACTGCTAATTATGACCGCCTACCACCAACTAAACCGAACCGTTTAATATACCATATCCCCATGGGAGTTGAGGTCGGGATTTCTGCATCGGAAACTTAAAGCTTAACCAATAGACCACAGGCAAGTTAAGTATAAACCAATGTTACATATTCGGAGACTGAAAAGCTACTTAAATACTTTAAATAGCGAAGGAAATAGAAAGGCAATTTATGAACCGAATTTGAAGATTATTTTTTTGTTGGAAAGGAGATATCTCAAGGGTAGTACCATGATAAGGAAACCAGGATCTGGTGATGGCATCACAGAGAAATCGATGGGAACCTTCGAAAATAGTAGTGGCGACTGTGCGTTCGTTAATTTTTTTCATAAGTATTTTAAAGCACTACTATTTTAAGAAGGTCTGGAGTCGATCTAATGATAGAGCCGAAAGACAGACGAGGGAACTCCTCAACGATTTACAGCAATTACCTGGTGTTTGGGCTTGATTAATTTGTATTGATAAGATCTTTACACCTAGATCACAACCGTGACTGTCATTAGGGGTCTGATGATGAAGACGAAAGACAATCAAGGGAACTCAACGTTTTACAGTAGCTACCTTGTGATTAGACTTAATTCATTCCTATTAATGAGAACTTTACCCATATAGGTTATAATTGCCATTACAGGTTTGATAATGGAGACCATAGACAGTCGAGGGAATTCCTCAACGATTTAAAGCAGTTACCTTTTGTTAGGCTTACTTCATACGGTTCATTATGCCAAAATATTCAATTCATACAAAATAATACCATATTAAGATTGAAGTTTTACATACCACTACCTACTGGGCCGTCGTTTCCTCATTCGAGAAGCATTCTTGTTGAGTCTACCCTTCACTAAAAATCGTAAAATAAAATATTTTTTAACAAAAAAAAAACCAACTTCAAAAAACAGGAAACTAAAAAAAGTTAAAACAGCTCTAAAAAGCAAGAAATAATATTGAAATCATATTATTAATTACCTAGATACGCATATCAGTTTTAAAGAAGGTCTATTGAAGTCAGGTGGGGCTTTTACAATAAAAAAGTTGAGATAATGGAACAACTAAGTCTAAATGAAACAAAATTGTCGCCCAGCCGACCACCAACCACCCGACTTCAATAAACCTTCTTTACAACTGATATGCATATCTAGGTAATTAATAATTATGATTTCAATATTATTTCTTGCTTTTTAGAGCTGTTTAAACTTTTTTTAGTTTCCTGTTTTTAAAGTCGGTTTTTTTTACAAACTCAGAAATTTTTGCATCGTGTGAATGGATGACATATTCAGATATGATGGTGCTAGCTTGCCAGGCAGACAAACAAACCCTACCACCAATCAAACCGAGTACACAAACATGTACCCCCCCCCCCCCCCCCCCGTTGGGAATCGAACCCTGGACCTTTGGGTCTAATCCGGTGGTCTTAACCTAGTGGTTAGTGGTCTAGTGACCACAGAGGCGGTTAAACACATAATCTACCACCTAATAACTTAATCTAATACCTAATCACCTTGAAGATTGCCTCATAATACTTCGTTTGTATGTAATTGATCACAACGGAAAATAAAATAGGTCATTTCTTGTAACAAAATTGTAATTTAAGACAGCCTGATTACAAGAACGGTGCCAAGCCGTTTTTTTCTTCCATCCAACATCCAAATTTCGTGTTTTCCCCAGAAAAGTTCTGACAAACTTCTCGCATAATTTTATATTCCAACTCATCGCCGCCGACGGTCTCGGAACTTCTTGATTCTTCGGGGCAATATAACGTTCGATAGTTCTTTTTTTTTTCATTTCAAACAACTTTCTTGGCCGAAACAAAATACTGTATTAAGAAACTCCAAAGCTCCAGTCGAAGAATTTGCGAAGAACTCCCTTCCGTGTTCGTGAGGTTCTTGCTCGCTTATTTTTTATTTTTGTTGTTAGAAAAATATGATTTCATTTGATAGATTAAATAAATTATATAATACTTAATGCATTGCTAACTATTTAGAAATTTTTAAGAGTGGAATTTTGTTTTTGATCATGTTATATTAACTATAATGGAAGTTGACAAGCGCCTAACATGCTTTATTTGCTTAGAGAAAGTATTAAAGTACTTAGCAACTTCCATTGCTAACAGTTTACTTTTGTTAACGTTTTTATAGTACCGCCTTACCACTCATAGCTGTCAGTATTTCGGTACCTATCATGAAAAATAATAAACGTCAACGCTCTAGCGATCCATCACCGACCAGTCCGCATTGTAACAACATATTCCAAATTCTGAATTTAAATCTGCGTACCATCGATACGAGTATGACTTATTTATCTATGCACAAAACAAACACAAAAGATTCAAAAACGATTCAAAAATGGAACAGTAACAAGTGACTGTCACCAGTCTAAAAATAATTTCAACTTGATTGCGTTCCATCGAAAAACAAAACAAGTCTGCAATCATCAAAACACATGGAACACTAACATTCTGTCTATCAGGAGTTATTGTGAGCCAATGCAATTAACGGAACCTGACATGACTGATGATTGAGATCTATCGGCTTTGCTGATGTCATGTTGATACTTGATATCCAGTGGACAGCAAATCAGAATAGGTTATTTAGGTGGTATAACTATTTAACTATTTGAAGTTTTTTCTAATATAATTATTATAAAAGTTTTATGGTAAATTACCTACTTATTGGAGAATTTAATTATTAATAGGTTTTTTTTGGAGTGAGTTCGCTGATTCCCTCAGATGGCACTTTCAGCGTCACCGGACTTTTTTGGGGGTGGCGAGAAACTTAAAGGTTTCCTCAAGTCGTTTAATTTTATCGTCGCGTTAGTTTAATATAATTTTAATTTGATGTAATTTTACATTCATATGCCTTGCGTTTGGCAAAACAGACGATCAAAACGATAAAATTACCACCAGCTAAAATGTACTTTGTTTAGCGTGAATAAATAGTCATTTTATATATAACGATGACGTATGCGTCATCGTTATGTAAAATCTGGAGTTTTGGAGTTTTAATTGCTTTTAGTGTTAACTTTAAAAGTTTTAGCAGTTTGTTTTATTGAAGCACTTTCAGTTTTAACAAAGTCTTTCGCTTTACTTAAAAGTTGAATCAAAAATAATATTAATTAGAGTAAAAAAAATTTTTACTTTACACATCACATAGTTTGAAGGTCCCTGACCTTTCCGACCAGACCTCTCCAATCCAATCGGCAGTAAATAACTAAATAACAAATTATAGTTATTAAATACCTGAACACTTTGTCGGTAACATGTAATCAGGCTTTTTAGTCTTCCTCGTAAAATAATGTTCCGATGATCTCGTAGGAAAAGGTAGAATCGATTGAAAAGGTCTGTAAAGTGGATATCGATAAGATTGATGTAGAGATTCCGAACAGATCATTATCCGGGCCGAATGAACGTAATGGATGACGATACTGCTCCATTCGATTCCGATGCGATATCTCGAGAACTCGATTGTTCAGTGTTTGATGGTTAATCAATAATCGGTTTGATAACGCTTGAGCTGAAGGCTAATTTGTAATTGTTAAATTGCTTGAGCACTATTACTCCAAGATGATGTTCTGAATTAATATTAATCATTTTTTGTTATGTCTAGTCTGTGACTAAAATAAGGTGTTACTCCCAACAACCATACAATTATTCGCTTATTATGCTGTAAAGCATAAGCGGTAAGGCTTCGCTTACAAACAATAAACCAGCATAACATAAGCTTTTATAACAGTTTAACTTTGTCAGTTCATAAACATCCACCAGCAATCTTCAGTACATCAGTGATCATGGCGCATGCAACTAAAAATACAATAATGGAAACTCACAAATAATAAATATGAAAAGAATCCCTGTAATAATTACTGTAATGCTTCAAGTATCAAGTAGTTTCAATATGAATGGTATCAATTTTTGTAGAATTTATAACATAGCACTTTACCAGCTGTGTTATAACTGACTTTAATAACTGACCAACACAAAAATTGTATGAAAAGCAAGAGAAAAAACATAACGCTTGCAATGTTTGAATTTGAAAATTTTAGCTTAAATCTCATATGCTACGTTAGCCTGACGTGAACTCCTAGCAACATTATTACGATTAAACATTACAACATTACGTAAGTTATATTATATTACTTTTAGATTTTACACTTTTAGGTACTTTTAGGAAATGAAACACTTTTAAGGAATCTACTCGCGTTTAATTACTACATTGTTATTCATTATTTTATTATGTTTCTTTTTATTTTTTTTAGTTATATACTGACAGTTCAACCCCGAATTTCAACATGTCTGGTAGTAAAACCCATATAGCAAAAACCAAACATGAAAATATATTAATAATTTAACTCAAGTAGAGAAAACTTTTAATGAGCACAAAACTTCTATAAAACTATTTCCAATTTTCACTACATACCTATTAAAATTGTTAACGTGAGTAAATCAACGTATCAAATATTGATACAGAGTGGAATGTTGGAATATTCTCAAGCACTTACAAGCACTCAGTAAGAGAGTTCGTTAGCAAGAATGTGGAAATGCCAATATTTTATTATTCACATGCAAGCGCGTGTTGATTCAGCCATTTTGTTAAAGGGATGGATAAATGGAGCATTGGTCAGTTTTCAACGGTTTCGGAAAAGGTTAGGTAACCACGTCTGGTGTTAAGACCTCCTGTCTCATACTGAGAGGTCCCGGGTTCGATTAAGTAATGCCCAGAGGGAGGGGAAGGTAGTGGTAAAGTACATTTTATTGTTTGGTAGGGCTTTTCTTGTTGGTCACGCACAAGAAAAAACACCGGCCAAGTACGAGTCGGACTCGCGCACGAAGAGTTCCGTAAAAAAAAAAAAAAAAAATATTAATCTATAAAAATATTTCAAGATTCTACCTTTTATCGTTATTAGGACCGAGAAAAAAATTTGAATAAAAATCACGTTTGTTGTATGGGAGCCCTTCTTAAATATTAATTTTATTTTAATTTAATTATTTGTTTTTAAAGTGAATAATATAACTCAATATTCTGCAAATATTTCAAGCGTCTACCTGTTGCTGTTATCAATATCGAGCAAAAACGAGCAAAAAAATCACGTTTGTTGTGTGGGAGCCCCCTTAAATATTTATTTTATTCTGTATTTTAGTATTTGTTGTTATAGCGGCAACAGAAATACATCATCTGTGACAATTTCAACTGTATAACTATCATGATTCATGAGATACAGCCTGGTGACAGACGGACAGACGGACAGACAGACAGATTGACAGACGGACGGACGGACGGCGGAGTCTTAGTAATGGGGTCCCGTTTTACCCTTTGCGACGGAACCCTAAAAATGTAGTAGCATTGTTGTGCTGTGACATTTAGAGATTATATAGACAGTTCGGTCCAGTAGAAGCACTACCTTAACACTAAAGAGGCAAAAAAAAAGGATAATAATTTAAAAAATTATGGTACCTATTGAAATATAGGCAGCCAGTACATAATGTTAGCACTGGCATATTAAATGAAAACAAAAGTGTTGAAATATATACACGAGCGGAATTCGAACCCGCACCCCGGGTCAGGTGCACTACAAATTATGCTATCGTGGCATAGTTGGTAGTGCACCGGCATGTCATGGGGTGCGGGTTCGAATCCTGCTCGTGGAATTTTTTGTCTTTGTCTTTTTCAATTTGTAATTTGTTCGCAAAAATTTGCGTAAAATTATATGAAAATAATCACGGGCATATTAGTTATTTATGAATATTTATTGTAACAAAAGAACGTCGATTGCCAAATTAACTAACTCCAATTTAAGTTGCAGTTGGCAAATGTAAGAGCTCAAACTTACCAAAAGAGAAGTCCTGATATCAACATGGGTATGTTCAAAAACTCATAATGATTCCTATAGCTACCCCCATACAAATAAACAGAGCATGCCTAAGCTTCGAAAAGTTATTCCTGTTTTTGTCTCTTTCACTCTAATTTGATATGGAGTTTACATGACCGGGACAAAATACGGAATATCTTTATTCCATGCTCTGTTTATTAGTAAGGCCCTGTTACTAAGTAGTCCTGCTTTGCACAATAGATCCCGATTGGTTAAGTTATGGTGTGCTTCTGGAAGAGGGGAAGCTCAATTTAAAAATAAAAAAGACAAAGGCCACGGCCGGGATTCGACTGGAAGACATTGCCAACTATGCTATCGTGGCTCAACACTACTCGCTAAATTAAGCAACACTATCTACTCTTACTCTGTAAGCCAAAGGAGCCCTATTCAATCTATTGAGGGAAACCTCGGTAGGCCGGCCGTACCTACTAAGATATATAGACCTGCTTTATTGTTTCTTAAGGAAACTTTTCTTGGGGCTAGATAATTGGTGTGAGTGCGGGAAAAAAATATTTATTTATTTATTGTTCAAAATACGTGCGTGGTGGGATTAAGGTCACTTCATAAGTCTAATATTGATAATTGTTTTTTTTTAGATTTTCTTTAGGCTGTTAACCTATAACAGTTACATCAGTCCTGTTAACCCACCTAGAAAAAAAAATATTTTAAATATATATAATACTGGTACCGCTCACGACTTCGTCCGCTTGAAAACACCCGTATCCCATGATGGACCCCTATTGCAGCGCCACCTACCGGGTTCAATTGTTTTTTCTAACAACCCAGGACCCCATTGAAATATAAACACAAAATTTCACCCAAATCGGTCCAGCCGTTAAGGTGGAGTCATGATGACAGACACACGTTCAGAAGAATTCTATAAATATAAAAATAAATCTAATCCTAAGTTGAGTAGCTAAAGCACTTGTTTTTATCAAAATCAGCAACAACGACGGTACCACAACCACCCAGACCGGACACAATGTCGAAAAGTTAGTTTTTCGACTTTGACCTGACCGGGAATCGAAACCGGGACGTCAGAGTTAGCGCTGCCCAAAGTCCGGCATGCAAGCCACTACGGAGGTCGGCAAATATATGCTTCTCTTATGTATGGATGTGTTCAAGTTCATTTGTCTCGAACGGATAGCTACGGGAATTGAAACACCATTTTCCACATTCACCCTAAGCATGTTCCATTTCCTTTAACTATAGTATCTGCGCCGAAATTTCTATACCAATATTTCATATTCGATTTTCAAAATGGATGAATGTTTGGATTCATCAGCTGAAAAGGATTAGTTTATCTTTTTGTTTCATTTTGTATATGGCAGCACTCTATTCTGCACTCGAGCTGTATAAGTGCAAACATTTATCATCTGTTATTTGGTAAAAGGAAACATGGGGAAAAAATCCGCTTAAAAGCTTGTATGAAGGTTCTTATATACTCCACTCCGCATATAACTATAAAAACGGGTGTCACATTTTTTTATCGAAATCAAGAGGACTTCATGTCATGGAAAGAAAGAGTGAGGGGAGCCATTTTGTTGTCATTATTGTCTACAATTAGTGTTTTGTCGGATGTATTTTAATATCTCTAGATTAATTTAATTATCATCACTTGACGTCTGTGAGTAAAGTTAATAGTCATCAATTAGTAGTAATCATATTTATTTCCCTGTGTGGTGCCGGGGATAAAGAATTGCACCACCCCATCTCTTCCTGTGGGTGTCGTAAAAGCCGACTAAGGGACCATTCCAGAGGATGGGCAGCAGCATCTCTCTGAGGTTACCCTCAACCTACTGCGATCGCCAACCCGCCTGCCAAGCGTGGCGATTACGGCAAATACCCCTCATATCCTTGGGGGAGGCCTTTGTCCAGCAGTGGACGTCTTTGGCTGAGATGATGATGATGATATTTATTTATAAATTTTAAGTGGTTTGTCCATGTTGTTAAATTGCTAGAAAAGATGGTAGTGAATTAATATTTCCTATTACTATTACTTTTGTTTTTTGTTAATTTATCCCAACCTCAGCTTACAATGATAAATCAAAACAGAAACTTCACGTTCATTTAATTTATCTAAGAGAAGTCTTAACTGAGTGATTGGAGTACCTACTACCAACATCGCTCGGCTCGCCTAAACTTAAGGCACATTTTAGTAGTGAATTGTAAAAACACCTACCCCCTTACAAATAAACAAAGAATAAGGTCCGAATAGTTATTCCGTGTTTTGTCTCTTTTACTATAATTTCAAATGACGCTTACATGACAGAAACAAAACGCGGAATAACCATTCGGACCTTATTCTTTGTTTATTTGTAAGGCGGTTAGACTTTAACAAAAAAATGAAATGAAATTAAAAATTTATTAATAAACTTAAATTTAAACTAACGTCATTGTTAAAAGAGTAAATTACATAAAATAAAAAAACGAGTGAGGCTTACAGTAGTCGCATATGTAACATTTGACATCTCATCTTAGTAATCAATTTTAACATTATATTCTGAAAAAAATAGGTCAGGCATTACATAATTTTATAACTATAAAATAAATGCAATAAATACTCATTAGAAGACATTTGACATTACAAAATGACCTTTGATAGTCAAATGACACAATATGTCACATCGATTTTAAAATTACAAAATGGTGCGCGCTTGCGTGCTTCCCCGACTTCCTGTTACACTGTTACACATACTTCCGTCCCATTTCATGAAATCACTCCCACAAACTGCTTATATAGAAAGCGAGCGAGCGGAAAGATGTTACACATCAATTAATAAATAAGTCGGTTATTTTATAAAATTCAGAACAAACAAATAAAATAAAATAAAAACAAATTATTACCTTTAAGTTATCTAAATCTAATCTAAAATCATAACTAAAATAATTAAACATGTAAGATTAAATATAAATAATAGTTACATAATGACAAAAAAAAATTAAAAATAAATAACGTATAATATCAATCGGGCGACTCAATACATCCTTAAAAAGTAGTTGTCTCGGCTGCGTCTATTGTTTATGTGCCGTAGGAACCGAGCGCTCTCGCTGCGAACCCAAGACCGATTTCGTGCGTAGCTAATAAAATAAGTGTTGCAAAAAAGTGTGCTGTGATGCGTTCAGAGCACACCTGATTTGTGACTGTTAGCCTATAATTCATGTTTACGTTTAATTTTAAGAATGCAGTTGCGCTGCGCCTAGATTTATTAAGTTGGCGACTCATTGTCAGTATTCAGAAGGAAGGTGCTGGAATCATTTACCAAGTAGAGAATTTTATTATTTATTATTGTGAATTTTATAATTTTATTTTATTAATTATTTACATATGTATTTATGTATTAATTTAATTAAATTAATTTAAGTAAATTTACTTAATTCAATTTCATTTATTTTAATCCATCAAATAATTAAATCATGATTTTTTATTTTACTTTTGTTAATGTTTAAATTTTGTCAATATTTTAATTATTTTTTATTTTATTCAAACGTGTCTTTTTAATTTTAATTTCTAGTTTATAATTTATCAATGTTGTACGCGCCTGTAATTGGAGCAGATATCCGCTATGTTTTTGCTACTTTTATAAGATTAAATAAATAAATAAATAAGTTAATATTAAGTTTTTTATATTAGTCTCATTGTAAATAAACTTAATTGTTTTTATGGGAATAAACCTAAAACTATATGTATTCTTGAACAAATTCGATGCTGACATTTCCGACAACAACTTTTACTGGTATAGGATCCACAAAGTACCTAGTTAACAATACCTTAGTCTTTTCCAAGTTCATCTGTAGTCCAACTCGTCTAGAAGACACGAACTGCCAATAATCACGCTAAATTTATATTATATTCACATAAAGGTCAGACATTCCCTTTTTTGGGAAGTTAATTAAAACATTTTGCAAACATCCCATTTCGTTTCCGATTACCAGAACGTTGTTCAGTGAAATGTAATCTGAAGACAGGGCGCTGCGAAGTGATGAGTCAATTAAAAGTTTAATTACGAGACTAAATTATGTTTCCTGTTTGTTTCATTAATTAGGCGTGTTATTGACGACTCTATGATGTCGATTTTGTTTGTGATTCGTTTATTATTTTATAAGGTACGCCGACACACTGATATTTAAAGACACCCTTAAAATAAATAAAAAAAAGTTCTTGCAACTTGCAATAAGACTTTATTTTTGAAGTGAAAACTTCTTTGGCGGCGTTGTACACTTTTTTGTAATGGGTAAAAAATGTTAAATTCGCGTCAGGACACGTGACCTGATCGAAAATTCGTAAGACGGATGGAGAGTAGTCAGCCGGCGCGGCGTAAGAGTGGAAGTATCCCCCTCTCTTTCTACAGCGCAGCGAAAATGTATGCCTGCTGTTTCATATTTAATAAATAATAAATAATAAATTGTCATGTTTGTGTACGATACCGCAATAAATAAATATTGTATTCTACCACATAAATGATAGTACTTTTATACTGATAACTGAAGCAATTCGTGCAAAATTATTCCTTAACCATTCCAAAATATCAAAAATGCACAATGTTAATATTCAAGTTTTCACTTTTGCCGGCACTCCCGGAGTGCAACCCGTCGTTTTTTTTTAAATTTGAGTTTTTAATATCGTCTTAATTAAATTAAATTATCCGTTTATTCCGATGCAGACGTATAATGTCGCGTCTTTCGTTAATTTTTTATTAAGAAATATTTTCTTAATTTTTTTTATTTATTTTAAATATCATTCACTGTGTATTTCACTATTTCTACTTAAATAAAGTCGTAGTCAAATGTTTTTATGGCATCATATAATAATATATACATATATTATTATTAGCTCAGACCCGACGTAGCCGAGCTGTAGCGACACATCTACCACTCCACTCCATAAATATAAAAGGACCGCGCAGATTGGCTGTACCGAGCCGAACCCTTCGGAGAATCCAGTAGGGCACGGGGACACGCACTTTTAAGTGTGCGATGCCGTTCCCTCTAGAAAACCTCCGAAGGTGATTCGTTTCACACGGCCTGAGGTACCCTTTACGTACCTCGCCGCCCCCAAAAAAGCCCGGTGACGCTGAAATGCCGTTTGATGCAATCAGCAATCTCTCTCAAAAAAAATAAAAAAGATCGGCTGTCGGCCATTTGCTCGCCGGCGCTCGGACTGTGCACATCGCTCTCGGCGTGTTCCTTGGTTTGATTAAATTATCAGTTACGTGAGTTATTTAAATTATTGTTATAAATTGGATTATTGAAAATCTAAAAGTGATTATTGGTGTTTTGTTCTAAGCTGATTTCATGTGTAAGCAAACTGTTGGTAAAAATTAATAAATCTTTGAAAAGTTTGATTATTTTGTTATTTTTTTAGAACTACCTACTTCTGAAGCTAAATATATGTAATATTCTTAACAATACACTTAATAATATACCATGAAGAAACAGATTAAACGTTAGTAAAGAGCATTCCTCAAAAAAAACCGTCTTACTTTTAAAAACTAGCTTTTTAGTGCGAAGTGATAAGTCAGTTAAAAGTTTAATTACAATATATTTAATTGTTTCGTAGTAGATATTGAAATTCAAAATCCAAAAAATGGTTAGTTGTTATGGTTACCCTTTAGATAGGAATAGAAATAAGGACCTCTGGGTCTCTTTCAACAAGTCCGGTGTGCAAGCAAATCGGTTACGGAGGTCGTCGTTTTAAATTGAACAAAGACAATTTTAAATTAATATCGTTTTCAAAAAGAAACATTTCCCTATTCACTCCAACCAACATCACATACATTTTAAAGAGCAGCATTGAAACGCGATTCCTTCCCGTTTTATAGGTCTCAAAGAAAGTAGTCCATAAAACGGAGCGCCAGCAACATTACGCAACGTTCACATTGCAATTTGAAATAAAACAAAGCAACCAACTCTATATAGACATCGGAACGTTCGAGAGAAAACAGATCGCTGTACGTTCCAAAGTTTTATACTAAAATAAACCAGGTATGCCTCTTGAAGGAAAAATAAAAATGGCAAGCTGGGGAAGGAAGCTGTAATTTACTACCGCGAGCAAACTGCGATTGCTACCTCGGAAAATAACAAACTGTAGTAATAAGTTTGACTTCTGTGCTCCTTCGGTGCCGTTTTTGAGGTGTGCGAAATGATGTCTTAGAAATTATGCGCGCCGTGCCTGCCTGTTCTGGTAACCTGTATTTTTGCTTTGCGGGTTTTCTGCGCAGAATTGAATTGTTCTTTGATCGCTGTGTTTATTTTATTTTTTTATTGTTTGTTTTAAGAAATAGATCTAAAATGTTTTTGTTTCCTCGTCTTTTCTCTTCTGATATCCCCAAAATTAAAAAAAAACTTTTCGATATTGTGTCGGGTATGGGTGGTTGTGTTACCGTCGTTGTTTCTGATTTCCATAAAACAAGTACTTTAGCTACTTACCTTGGGATCAGAACAAAGTATGTGATAATGTCTAATATAAAAAAAAAAATATTATATGTAACCAATTTATGAAATAAAGTTTTTACTTTTTTTTAACGATAAATTTCTGTTTTCACTGCACCATCCACTTGATTAACAAATTTGTAGTAAAACAACTTCGAGTGCTTACTTTCGAAACAACTCAGTGCTGTCCAAAGTTCCGTGAACTTCACAATTTAAAACTACTGCATTACAGAATGAACAGAACAGCCAAAGCGCAGGGAATTGATAACAAAAATTAGTTCCGAACAATAAAACTTTGTTGGGGTAGAACAAAACAGATACCGCCATTAAATTCAATGATACTTTGGAGGCGAGAGGAAAAAATAATAATAAATCCAATGCGAGAAGATGATTAATATCTAGAGGAGAACTCCCGAGCGTTCTTATCAGAGACTTGGGGCGGATAAGGAGAACGCTTGTAATTTACTGCATTATAAGATATAAAGTCACTGGAAGTGTTTTTATATTTTTTTATTTTATAAAGGCAAGTATTTCACCACGATCTCACCTGATGGTAAGTGATGATGCGGCCTAGGATGTAGCATAAAAAAAAAACAAAATTTAAAATCATTTATTCAGTTTAGGCTACAAATAGCTCTTATGAACGTCATTTTATGCCATCGGTTCGTAAGTCTATCTACTCTGGGCGGGAGATCTTGTACTGAGAAGAACCGGCAAGAAACTCAGCAAGTGTCCAGCTCTTTTCTCCCTTACAGCGTCAAAATATTGGAAAGTGCCCCATCATAAAAAGACACTTTCCATCACAAATAAAAAGACAAAAAAATAAAATAAAGGACAATCACAACACACAAAAAAAACAACAAAATAAAAATGTTTAAGTTTGCAAAAATTACATCAGGTACCAATTTCAATTTTCACAATGTCATACAGTACTAATCTAAGTCCGAAATTGTCTAAGAAAAATAAAATTAAAGTATACATACTTGTGTAGATAATGCCTGTTCACCTTTGCCTTGAAAATTTTCAGCTTGTACACATCAGGGAACGGATCCGCAGGAAGGCAATTCAACTCTTTAGCTGTCCGCATCAAAAATGATGACGTAAAA
Organism: Eudonia lacustrata; assembly: GCA_947562085.1. Classification (NCBI taxonomy): domain Eukaryota; kingdom Metazoa; phylum Arthropoda; class Insecta; order Lepidoptera; family Crambidae; genus Eudonia; species Eudonia lacustrata. The sequence goes on along the minus strand of OX387329.1, from coordinate 8,939,470 downwards.
GAACTTTGTGCGTATAACAGTATAAGGGTGTGCTCTCAGTCCGCGTCTAGTTCCCCGGAGATAAAAAGGAGAATGTTGATAACAAGAAAAATATTTATACACAATGTAAACCCTGAAGGATCCGTGAAGGAGGTTATCAGTATTTAATGGTGAAAAAATGAGACACGAGTTTTTAATACACAAGTTGTTGAAAGTTTATGTGAGCGACAAAGGTGCCGAGTGCTGACTCCCGGCATCACACTGCATAAAGTTGTTGCATTTTTTTCTATTGAACTATTTACAAATGACTTTTTTGAGTAAATTGTTTGTTTCATAAATCGAATTGGATTTTTTTATAATTTGGGGGCTGTGGGTTTTAGTTCTTATTTTAAAAGGGCTGTTTCAATTCAGACCCATTTATATTTAACTTATGTTATTGATTGTAATTATAGTATGGTACAGCTTTATACAACAGTGGGTTATTAGCAGACAGTGATGAGATGAGTCAAGCCTTAAAATAACAAAAATGTTAATATTACCGTATTATTTTTTAATAAATTTGAAACTACAAACTTTAAATCACTTTTGAAACAGTAGACGTGTGGATTTTAAAATAGATTTTGGGATACGTTGATATCCAACTATATCAAGCGCGATATGACAATAAAGCTAAATATTATTTCTAATTCCTTGCTTTTTAACCGACTTCAAAAAAAGGAGGAGGTTATCAATTCGACTGTATTATTTTTTTTTTTTTTATGTTTGTTACCTCAGAACTTTCGACTGAGTGAACCGATTTTGATGATTCTTTCTTTATTTGAAAGCTGGTGCTTCCCGTGTGGTCCCATTTTAATTTGGTCCAGTTCTGATGATGGGATCCTCAAGGAATTGAGGGAACTCCTCGAATATTGTACGCATACCTATCGCGATTTTGATATTTTTAGAAATAAGTCAAGCATTTACATTCAGAAAGTATCATTTGATGAAGTGTAACTGATGAAAAAGACCACAGATTGCCATCGGAACTCCTCAATGATAAGTATTTCACGGGTGGCGATAAAATATCTCGATTAAGATAGTTAAGCGACTATGACGAAGCAAAAGAAGACAGGCATCGGAACTCAGTTTTTGATTTCCTACTTTGAGATAGGCGTTTCTCGTTTTCTTCGCTTGTCTCATTTAAACGGCGCTGTCTCATACGAGCAGCGTGTTTAGTAGGTCTACCCATATTCGCTTTTGATAAATAGATCGAAACGAATCACTAAAAAGCGAGAAATAAACAAAAATTTTAACAAAAAAAAACCGACTAAAAAAATTTTACTGATAAAATTGCACTAAAAAGTAAAAAAATAAGCGTTGACTTACATAAACAATAACTTTATTAAGAAAAAATATAGGTACAATTATTGTTACTTTTGGAGTCGGTGCCAGCCAAGGTAACTTTAACATAAACATTTAACGACATATTATATTATAATCATAATAGTACATTCAATCTTATGCATGAAATTTTGACTACAAACGCGGACTGGTACCGGCTTTAAAAACTTCGTTGGCTGGCACCGGCCCCAAAAATAACAATAATTGTACCTATATTTTTTCTTAATAAAGTTATTGTTTATGTAAGTCAACGCTTATTTTTTTACTTTTTAGTGCAATTTTATCAGTAAAATTTTTTGGAGTCGGTTTTTTTTTTTGTTAATTATCTTACTAAATTATGTTACTTTAACAACAGTTACACATAAAAAAAAATTTTAGTCCTAGATTTCTGGAGCTTTGCATGTGCCACTTCCAGTGGATCTTGCATTACATCGGCAGGAGCAGTTTTCTCGCGATTTTATTTATAATGTAAACCGAGCTCCGCACACGATTTATCCGAGGACTTAAAGGGGAGAATAAAGAAGTATTTTGCGTGGGAAAAGTGGGCGGTCATTTTTTGTAGGCTTATTTTGGCTAGAAACATGTCATGGTGGTAATGAAGTTGCTATTGCCACTCAAGGTAAGCTAAGTGAGGCTTGCTAAGAATGCAAATAACTTGTTTAATTTGTTAGTCAAAAAGGTGGAAAAGCATGGTTTGCTTTTGGCCTTAATACATCATTCCCATTAGGTTGGTGTGATTCACTGTTTTGTAAAGAAAAACGCATAAATAATATTTATCAATTTTTTTATTTTTATTGTGATAATTTAGCAAAAAAATATAAAAGGTTGGTAAAAATCAGTGATGCGTTTTCCTAACTTAAATCATTTTAGATGACTGCTGTAATACCTCTGACTTTAAGAGTTACATTTTACTTTTCACTGGTGGAGAGGCACGGGCATAGGCATGTGCATAACAGGAACAGATATATATTTTAAGTCTATTTGTTATAGCTGCTTTGACGTTGTAAAATATATATTAGATTTAGATGACAATTCATTTTGGATGTACAAACAAAGCAAGTAAAGTTTGACGCATTCTCTAAATAAAAATACAAAGCACTTCAAAACACAATCGCCCGCCATTTTCTACGTACAGTTACAAACTTCACGACCGCCAATGATTGGTGAAATTATCATAATTGTCAATTCGGCTTTGGCGTCGACAAACTCGTAGGGAACAATCGATCAATTCACTGTGAACCAACTCGCTAAACAAATTACTAAACTAACGCGGGCCAAATAAAAGTGGTTTGTTTCCTTAATTTCATTTGCAAATGGCCTCTGTAAAATGCAAGGTGTTGTTATTTTTATTTTATTTTATCGGCACTGTAACTTTACATCACCAGCTCATTTTATGTCCCCACTGCTGGGGCATGAGCCTCCCCTATGGATGGATAGGGAAAACAGGCCATAAACCACTAACCCAGTGCGAATTAGTGGTTGCAACGACTGCTAATGCAGCCGGGACCAACGACTTTACGTGCCTTCCAAAGCACAGAGGGGCTCGAGATTATACATTTTTGGTCACCTATCCGATAACCTAAGCAATCGCAGACCTGGCGCGTTAACCACTGCGCCATTGAGCCCAAGGTTCAGGTTGTGGTTTATGGGTCGTAATCCCTATCTATCCATTGGGAAGGCTCGTGCCCCAGCAGTGGGGGCAGAAAATGAATTTGTGAAGGCCTACGGCTCGTTTGATGATAGGCGGTTAATATAGCTTTTGGACGTTAGCAACAACAAATGCAAACGTCCATAAGCTTCGGATGACTTTGGTAACTTGCATTACCGACCCTCAAAATGTCTTGCTTTTTAAAAGTCTTAAATTTTCTCGATTCGTCAGAAGATACTTGAATATATAATAATCAAATATTAAAATAAAATATTTTGTTTTTTTATTTAAACAATTTTGTAAAACGACATTCTGTATTCATATAAATTAAAATAATGTTTATACGAATCCCACACCTGCGCCAGCTGTTGTCATTGTTTCAGAAAGTCTGCATCAAAATAAATCTTTTCTAATATTTAGTTTTGATACGACGAGGGTTCAAGTGAAATAGAAAAGTTATTATATTTCTCTCACCTTGCCGATTCTGTAATTCGGAACAATTTCATATTTTCAATTTTCCGAAAGGATGAATAATATAATACGACGTTCTCTGATTGATTCAAAATTCTTGTCAACATACGAAGTAATTCGTGCACGCCACCCGATTTGACATGCCGCACCGTACCTACGGGAATATTCAAGAATCCTGGTCGAAAAATGGAATGTAAATATTAATGATGGATAGTAAAAAAGTCACAGTGAATGCAGCTAGACAGTAAAATTATTTAAAGTACAAATTTAAAGTTATGCATAAATTGGTTATTTTCCTTTGTTACTTCTGGTTTCAAACAGAACTTGCTTTAGACATATCAACGATTTGTTAGAACGGGTGTGTTAAATTAGCATTGTTGCAGCTTCCTCTATCTGAAATTAATTAAAGACAGTTCCTTATTTAAAGTTCTAGTTATATTTTTTTACGCAAATTTAGTCGCAAACGACATACAATTAAAAAAAGTTGTATAAGTCTCCTTTGTCTTACAAAGTAAGAGAGGATGGTGTTGATTGACTTCGGCGGGTTAGACAGAGCCACGATGGCATAGTTGGCAGTGCACCTGACCCGGTATGTCATGGGGTGCGGGTTCAAATCCCGCTCGTAGAAAAATTTTCAGCACTTTTTTCAAGGTCCTGATTTATTGATGACACCGAATACTGGATATATTCATCTTTAGCCATCAACCTGCATTAAGTACAGTCAACAGCAAAAGTAGATGATGTTTACTAGATTTCAAAATTAGTTTTGATAGGTCGGTATTTTCTATATAACTACAGTCAAAATCTGCAGGTACTAGTAGACACTCGAAGGTTCTTCATACTGATTTCATATTTTGAAATTTGACCAATCATAAGTTACCTTTGCTGTTGACTGTACTATGAAGAGCAAGCGCTTACAAGTTTATATTTTTTTAATTTAAGTAAGTAAATAACTTAAGTACACCTAATGTTAAGCGGAAGCTGAGTTAAGATACGAAGACAGCTATTTAATAAATATTATAATTCAAATTCAAATTCAAGTTCAAAAATCATTTATTCAGTTTAGGCTACAAGTAGCTCTTATGAATGTCGCTATGCCATCGGTTCGTAAGTCTACTCTGGGCGGGAGATCTTGCACTGAGAAGAACCGGCAAGAAACTCAGCAAGTGTCCAGCTCTTTTCTCCCTTACAGCGTCAAAAAAAATAAAAATTGGAAAATGCCCTATCATAGCAGGACACTATCCATTACAAATAAACACAAAAAAATATAGAAGACAACCACAACATGTAAAAAAACAAAAAAATAAACAAATCTAATATATCAAATTTACATCCGGTATAAGTTTCAATTTCCACAATGTCATACAGTACCATTACAGTACTCTAATAAAAGTCAAAAATTGTTTAAGAAAAACAAAGTCAAACTATAGTAATTAATACTAACAATAAGATAAGTATGCAAGAGCAGACCAGCCTCCACAGGCGGCAATTAAATATTAATGCTATAGCGCCGCATTACCGTTCTCACCCTGTCAACATATACACGAAGACTTTTTATCGGTGATCAGGACCCACTGATTCCGACGAAGTAAATGATGGCCATTGCAATAATAATAAAACTTACATGTCAGCGTTCCATTTTTTATTTTTTTGTCTGGGAAGTAAAGTTAATAAGTGTGAATATTAAAATCATGGTCATCCTACTCCTCATTGTTACAAATAAAATCTCTTCGTAAGTAAGTAAGTAAGTAAGTAAGTAATCATTTATTCAATGCTTCCAATACATAAACATTAGCATTACCAGCTCAGCTCATGTTGTAACTTGTAGCCACAACGCTGATTTTCAGCTGGACCCATAAAAAATTTAATTAAAAGTAAAAACAAATACAAAATATCTGTTGTTGTGACAAACTCTTGTTGCTGTACAGTACAGTGCGGTACAGGTACAACAATGATAACAAACCTCATTGAAGATTTAAAGTTTTTCATTTTATTAGTAGTAAACTGTCAAATGGCAGACAACGTAAAAAAAATCACTTTAATCTTCACTTCATAAAAATGTAGGAATACCATACATTCTAATTAATTTTGGTTACCTAATTAAAAATACAAAGTTAAATTTATAAAAGGAAAACATAACTAATCTTATTATTGCAATGGCCATCATTTACTTAGTTGGAATCAGTTGGTCCTGATCACCTATAAAAAGTCTTCGTGTATTGTGCAGAAATATAGAATATAAATAAATAAATAAATTTTTCCTACACTCACACCAATGATCTAGCCCAAGAGAAGCTTCGTTATGAAACTCGTTATATGGTTACTAGACAACGGATAAACATACTTAAAATACTTAAATACATACTTAATATACATATAAAACACCCAGACCCGAGACAATTTAGAAAAACAATAATTTCTAAATTGACCCGACCGGAGATCGAACCCGGGACCTCAGAGATGGCGACACCATGAAAACCGGTGTACAAACCACTCGACCAAGGAGGTCGTCAAATTTACTGTTTGCTGCCTTTAACCGTTAAAGCGTACGGAAGGGAACATTTTAAAATGCACTCCTATCGTGGATCAATGAAATAATCTCAATGAAAATATCTATTAAAATTTGAAGATCACCAGCTACGTACACCAGTAAACTGTGCCGACGTCTGACTAGAAAATGTACCGGTGCTGTACGTGTGCAGGTTTATTTTCCCGGCTCGAACGTGCCGACAATACCTTATTGTCGCCCCGGTGACATAGCGTACGATAAAACGGCTACATGTGGCTACATGACGCCACTCGACGTCAGACGATCGGGAGTACCTACGACGAACACGTTGACATAGATTTTTAAGTTAAGTTTTGGACTCTATGGTTTATTCAAAATCCACAGCTCTTTTATGTATATATAATCTAGGCTTGAACGTGCCGACAATGCCTTATTGTCACTCCATTGACATGAGGTATCTACGAAGAGTAACTATTTTATCAATAGCTACACGACGCCACTTGACGTCAGACGATCTAGTATTACGAACATGTTGACATATTATTTTTTTTGGGTTTACTTACTTTTTAGTTTGTTTAATTGTATGGTTTATTTAAATTCCACAGCTCTTGTTGGTGCGTTAATATTCCATATTGTTGCCCCAGTGACATAGCGTACGATAAAACAGTGACATGGCTTCATGTAGGCAACGTGACGCCACTCGACGTCAGACGATCGGGACTGCCTACGAGTCTTACAACAAACACACGTTGACATAGATTAGATTTTTAAATTTACTTTCTATATTATTCATTTTAGGGTTTATTTAAAATCCACAGCTTTTGTAGGTACGTAAATAGTCTAGGCTTAAACGTACTGACAATACGTTATAGTCGCTGCAGTGGCATGAGGTACCTACGATAAAATAGCTACACGACGCCACTTGACGCAGACGATCTAGCACGAGCATGTTGACATAATTTTACTTTTTTGGGTTAACTTTTTATTTTGTTTAATTGTATGGTTTATTTAATAATAATATCCACAACTCCTATACAAGAGTATGGAAAAAGTCTAGGATGGATCGCAGCGATAATACCTTATTGTCGCCCCGGTGACATAGCGTACGATAAAACGGCTACATGTGGCTACATGACGCCACTCGACGTCAAACGATCGGGAGTACCTACAAGTCCTAAGACAAACACACGTTCACATAGATTTGATTTTTAGGTTTACTTTCTTTAATATTCAATTTAGGGTTTATTTTAATTCAATAGCTCTTGTTGGTAAGAAAATAGTCTAGGCTTAAACTTGCCGTCAATTCCTTATTGTCGCTCCAGTGTGACATGAGGTACCTACGATAAAAAAGCTACAGAACGCCACTTATCGTCAGACGTTATAGTACGAGCATGTTGACTTGTATATATTTTTGGGTTAACTTTTTATTTTGTTTAGTTGTATGTTTTTTTTAAATCCACAGATCTTGTATGAAAACAATCTAGGTTGGAACGCAACGTCACTACTTTATTGTATTGATAAAACGGCTAACGACGCCACTCGACGTCAGACGATCGGGGTTTTCGAACAAAGATTTTTTTATGTTAAGCATTAGTGTCTTTTTATTGTTGTTTTTAAAACTCTTTGTAAAAGTTATTTATGCTCTCCGATGTTAGGCATATACCTGCTTAACAGATTGCTTTAAAAGGGAATACTGGCGAAAGAAAAAAAAAATTAACAGTTTTTGGCGCTAAATGGTTAACGCGCTAGAGGTTAAGCAACTTTGGCAAAGGCCGGTCATCGGATGAGTGACCAAAATGTATCATCTCGGGCTCCTCCGTGCTTCGGAAGGCACGTTAAGTCGTTGGTCCCGGCTGCATTAGCAGTAACAACCACCAATCCTCACTGGGCCCGCGTGGTGATTTATGGCCTGTTCTCCCATCTATAGGGAAGGCTCCTGCCCCAGCAGTGGGGACACATAAAAATGAGCTGATGATGATGATATTTTTGGCAGGTGAACATCAAAATTATAATGAAATTGATTTTCAATGTTATTCCGAAATTTTGTTACAATATACTTATGAAGCCTATTTAGCTGACACTGCCTTTCCTAAGGGTTAAATCTAGGTGATTACTCATAAAGTAGGCACTAAAAATGTCATCAGCCTGTACACAATCCACTCCTACCCGGACTAACAGACTACAAAACATCAAACTGCCGAACTATTTAAACAACATGTCCCCGCGTGTAAAACGCAAAGCAACAAAGCTGCGATGGATTGTTACCTAAAAAATTACATTCCCAACAAAACGGTTGCACCCAAAGAGTTTATTGAAGCCCCTATCTCCACGTTTACACATGCGAAACTATCCTTTGTTGCCGACGCTAGAAGGCGTGGAAGGCTGTTCGTTACACTAACTCTATTTCCTCGGTCATTACTCTATTTCACTGCTACAAAGAACGCCTCTGGCGAAAAGGAACAATGAGGGACGTAAAGTTGACGGATTGCCTTTGAATGCTCGGGAATGTTCTGCAATATTTGAGACGTGGGGTGACACTGAGCAGTTTGCAGTTGATTGGGCCATTGTTTCTTGGTGTTAAAATTTTGTATTTTATTTTATAAAACCTTTAATCCCTTCGTAGATTACAGTGTTGTTTGTAGATTGAAAAAAAATATCTTACACAATTATTAATGAATGATTTATTAATGAAAGAGGTTAGTACTTTAATTAGGTGGAGGTTAAAGTTATGCGAAAGGGAGAGCACCGCATACTCGCGTTTTGCCCCAGACCCGTGAAATTGGGCCCATATCATGGTGGCACAGTAATATGGTGCATTTTTCGCATTAAAAAAAAGATACTTAGAGGTATAGGAAACTTTAAGCATATTTTTATGAAAAAAATATAATCAGATAAGATATTGTTTTTCAAAGTTTACGCGAACGCTACACATTGAAATGAAACAACTTTTACGGATCTACTCGCGTATATTTTATACATTACTTTTAATTAAAATAAATGCGAGTAGATCCGTAAAAGTTGTTTCAATTAGATAAGATTTTGAAAAGATTAGGTCGAATCAGCCTAACTGATAGGATGCCTAATCCTCAGAACTCGGGAGTGGTCAGAAATTGGGGGTTCAAAAGCTAAGCTTGAAAAGTTTCCTATAACTTTTCTGAATTAGGTGAAAGATGTTATAAATAGACTAGACTGATATCGGAATTCCACGTAAAACACTTTTTTCCAAATACACTAAAACATTAATTGTTAGGAGTCAAGACCGTAGAAAATGTAGGTCAGTGATCTTGTACCCTCATGAGAAACAGTCGTGATAATATTTATGTACCTATGTGTATATACTTTAAGGTTCAGTCTAATGTGCGTTACAGGTCCTTCTTATTATAGAAAAAGGTCTCCTAGTTTTGTTTAAAGGTCTACCTTCAGCGTTATTAGAGGTATGTTAGGTTGAGTTAAAATGTTCTATTTCCATAGATACATGGATATGCTTTCTCGCAACATCATGGGCCTAAGTGGCCATAATAATAGCCGACCTCGACCTCCAATAGGAAATGGCACACGAAGAAAAAGAAAGATAAGAAAAAAGCTTCTAAAACTGAGGTTCCATTTAAAGTTAAATTTAATTGCTTCAACAGAACCCATTATTACATCACATTTGCAGACCTAGGTCCCTGGCTCGATTTCCGGTCGGCCACATATCGAGTACCAATACCGATTAGGTTATTCACAAATTATGTTTTAAATTAAATATAAGGGCGAAAAACAATGCATGTTGCTTTGCTACCCAAATTTTTATATAATATTTCCAATGCACTAAAGCTTTACAATTAGTCAAAACACAAATGGACTCGTAAATTCGTTTAGTGAAAGAATGATTAGCACAAAGGGGCCGAACTTTTGCAATTGTTAGGTTTTTAAACTTTCAAAGCCCGCGTTCCCTTTTAAGCACTCTATCTTGCTTTGTCTTTTTTTAAAACACTCTATTCACTCTTAAAAACGTTGGGTGAACGCAAATTTGTCGTGAAAATACGACTTTTCTGTTATTTGCGTCACCAATAAAGTATTTTAACTGTAATTTGGTATACATAATTGATAATGGAAGTGTTAGCGAGAAATTGGGTTTCAACCACAACCTTTCTCGCGAGTGGAAAAGTTGATCATTTTCTAAATTTGTTTTCCTGCTACTATTCCGTATTTTTTTGTACAAAGTAAAGTTTTTACTTGAGTTGGTTACCTACGTTGTGGTAGGTATGTGCAGGTCGTTATAAGATGTTATTTTTAAAATATCAATTGGTACAATATTCAAATTGAAATATTGGTAGAATTTATATTTCGGAAAGGTGTTTAATAATTTTCCACAGGTGGGATGTAAACCAGCACCTACTGATTATGATTAGGCTATGGTGGCGTGGCGCAAAAATTAAAGAAAAGCAGAATTTAAGCCCTGACGATATGAGGATAAAATACGTCAATGAAAGTGCATTTTCTGCTCCAAAATGTCACGTCTTAACGACGGAACACGACAATACTAGCAATATTGTTGTAATGGCAGACTTAGATTTAAAAAGCATACATTGTCTTACAAAAAAGCGGGGTCCTCAACTTTAAGTATTATTTTACAAAATAGCTAGAGGTTCCCAAACTCTTCTGCAATGTAAGTACCTATCTACATTGTTCAAGAAATAACATCATTTTTGTTATTTAATCGTATTATATTCATTATTTTTACTTACTCTTTTATTTATCCTGACGTTTCACTGAGAAACCCTGTGGCCACGAACCCTAAAGGTAAAGAAAGGGCTGTTACAAACATAAATATAAAATCTATTCAAATTTGTGACCATTTGGTGGCATTAGTACCTGCTTAGATCTTTTAATTACTACTAATGATAAATCATTAATTTCCTTAGCTTCTAATCGTGTATTAGAAACCACTTCGTTTATTCCCTTACCATCATCATCAACACCAGCTCATTTTATGTCCCCACTGCTGGGGCACGAGCCTTCCCTAGGGATTGATAAACAAAACGGCCCATTTACGCAGCCCAGTGCGGATTAGTGGTTGTTAAAAACTGCAAATGCAGCCAGGACCAACAGCTTTACGTGCCTTCCGAAGCACGTAAAGCCCAAAAGAAAAAGTTTTGGTCACCCATCGGAGGACCGGCCTTCGCCAAAGTTGCTTAACTGCAATTGCAGACCGGGCGCGTTAACCACTGCGCTATCGGGCTCTTCATGTTTTTCCCGAAAGTAATAAAATTGATACTGTATTGCTTTTCACTAGAGTGGTCCCAACGCAGCTATTCGGTTTAGTGAGTACCTAAGTGCCCAAGTTTCTAACAATCGGATGTCGGACTTGAGTACAGAGTTATAGCAGGAAGGCACTCACGGTCAGGGGGGTCGATATTTATCGGATGCAATACAATTTCATTAGCAGTTGGTAACAGTAACAGTGACAGTGGTCAAACTTTCTTTACTAGATTAGTTGCAGCTGAAATATCTTTTCTTAGTTGAGCAGACATTTTGATAATCTTGTGCAACCGAACCTCTTTTAAAACGTCTCTTGCTTGTCTCTGGTTTCGCGATAACAGTCGACATTGCTTTCAAAACTAAAAATGCGAGAATATTTAGTAGGTGTATAAAATTCTGTCATGATTAATTGGTTTTGTAGATAATTGTAATGGATTATAAGATGTAATATTGTGATTGTGAAATTCTAGAAATGGTAAATATTAGTCATCATGATTTCAAAGTGGAATTGCAGTGATGGTAGCGATAATGATTTTTTTTAACCTTCGGCATACAAGGTCCAGCTAGGTAGGTCCAACTTCAGCAAAGAGGTCAATCGTCGAATCCAATTAGGCTGGGCAGCGTTCGGTAAGCTACGAAATATCTTCTCGTCCGATATACCGCAGTGTCTCAAGACGAAAGTCTTTGACCAGTGTGTGTTGCCAGTGATGACATACGGGACTGAGACGTGGTCGCTCACTATGGGCCTCATAAAAAGGCTCAAGGTCACTCAAAGAGCAATGGAGAGGGCTATGCTCGGGGTTTCTCTGCGTGATCGAATCAGAAATGAGGAGATCCGCAGAAGAACAAAGGTAACCGACATCGCCCGAAGAGTTGCTAAGCTCAAGTGGCAGTGGGCAGGTCACATTGCTCGCAGGACTGATGGCCGCTGGGGCGGGATAGTCCTGGAGTGGCGACCGCGTACCGGAAAGCGCAGTGTGGGCAGGCCTCCAACAAGGTGGACCGACGATCTGGTGAAGGTCGCGGGAAGCCGCTGGATGCGAGCAGCACAAAACCGGTCGTTGTGGAGATCCTTGGGGGAGGCCTTTGTCCAGCAGTGGACGTCTTTTGGCTGAGATGATGATGATGATGATGATACAAGGTGGGGTATTTTTAACCCCAGCTCGAGAAAAAAAACGTCGATTTATGTGTAATAATCGGGCAATAACATTGAAACTCCCAATAGCTGGGCGTTAAACGTTGCTGCGTCGATTCGTAACCTTGGCTCAGTGCTGCGCGGACCGCGCTCGTGTGTGAACGTTTAGGGAGATCCGGGTATTTTTAACCCCACGTTGTACGGGACGGTGCTAAAAAGTTAAGTATGCATTCTTATGTTTTTCGGTAGTTTTCAATCTAGTTTTGATTATATTTATGTAGTTTTTGTTTTTTCTTATAGATATAATTTAACAAAGATGTCAAACAGGATGCAAGATGATGATATTACGGCGGCTTTACTGGAAGAAAATGACGTGTCTTTGTCAGAAGATGAGAACTTCCCACCTGGCAGTGACTACGATTCTGATCACATCATCGAGGCATCCGAGTCTCGTAGTGGACATGGAAGACCCTGAATTGCTAGAAGAAACGCCTTCAACGTCGCAACCATTTTTATCTAGGCAAAGATGGCAAAACCAAGTGGTACAAAACGCCACCACGTTCTTATGTTCGAACAAGGTCTGGAAACATAATTACGCATTTACCTTGGTGCAAACTGCTATTCACGAAAAAAAAAACACTTATAATATTGGCTTAGACCAAAATGTTCCTATAAAAATAAACGTCCTTTGTATTTTTTTTAGATTTAAGGAAAGTTCGTTGAATTCTAGAGGTACTTTTTAGTTTTGTGGTTTTTTATGATAAAAGTTTAATTTTTTTAGATTATTGCGTTTTAATTATTACTTAAAGCTAAAAACCACATCTAAAACCTTATATTAAAAAAATACGCTTTTAAGGTAGATATTTACTATCGGGTAATTTTAACCCCACATTGTATGTGAGAGGATTTTTTTTCACCTAGTATGCCGAAGGATTCTGAATACCTACTAACTTATGTTTGCATTCACAGAGATAAAATATTTGAACAAACAAAACTTATTTGTACTTGAATTCACACTAATTATGCAAGGGTAAGTCATGGCAATAAGGGTAGAAAGAAAAAAAATAACTACATAAAAATGGCTGAAATCGATTCAGTTGCCGATTCTCAACAATGTACTTTCAGCTACATTATTACTAGTTGTTTTTGTTATCATAACACAACAACTAGTATTAATGTAGACTAAAAAGCCTTTTAAAACTTTTAACTAAAATGACTGAATTGATTATCAAAAAGTATGTTTCCTATCAGAGTGGTACAAAACGAAAGCTTGTGTGTCCGAAAAAGCTCAAAGTTTCATTTGGCAAAGTTGCCGTTGCGTTGCCACGTTTGCGAACTTCGTCCGTTTTTGTTATATTCCAGTTTGCGAGAGGACTCCTTTTTCTGCTAACAACTCCATGCACAAGTTACGGGTTGAATGTAGTTTCAACGAGTTTATGTTGTGGTTTTTGAACCAGTTTTTTATTTATTTTGCCCTTTACTTTCGTTGATTGTCTTTTGTTGCTATTTTTTTGTTACTTCTTAGCTACAGCTTTATCAGATTATTAAAAACTTCTTAGTATAATATTTGTATTTGGTTCACTTTTTGTTTACGAGCAGATTTTCAAAGGAAAGTCAGACTTTTATTTTACTATAAAAAATCCTACTCATGTTTAACATGATTGTGGTCAAAATGCAATAACTTATGTATAAAATCATATTCTACGAGGATCAGCCTAGTTGCCAGATCAATCGGTCTCAAACCCAGAGGTATTAGGATCAATTACCTTCCAGTTCGAACTATGGTGGGTTACATTGACTGCCGGGACCAATGATTTTACATGCATTCCGAAGCACGGGGAGCTCGAGATGGAAAATTTTTGGTCACCCATCCGATGACCGACCTTCTAGCAAATCAATTACTGCGCCATCAAGCTCCTAGCCTACTCTTACCTACATTTAAAAAAGATCTCCCCCAGCATTCTCTCCTGTAACATGTGAACATTTAAACACTATGTTACTTCGGGTAAATAAGGTGAAGACGCCTGGTGAGGCACAATCCTGTTCCACTAGCTTTCTTCGTATTTAGAATCCTCTTCTGCTTAACATGAACATAAAGCAGAGAAGAGTCATTGCTTTATGATCAGAAAGCCTAACTTGCAGAACGTCTTTAAAGCAAAATGTCTAAGTTGTAAAAAGTCTAAGAAGCAAAATGTCTAAATGGTAAATTGCCAGCAGCGTTACGTCTCTATGTTAAAATGTCTAAGTAGCAAAATGTCTAAAAGGTAAATTGCCTTAGCAGCATTACGTCTCTATGTTAAGATGTCTAAGTAGCAAAATGTCTAAAAGGTAAATTGCCTTAGCAGCATTACGTCTCTATGTTAAAATGTCTAAGTAGCAAAATGTCTAAAAGGTAAATTGCCTTAGCAGCATTACGTCTCTATGTTAAAATGTCTAAGTAGCAAAATGTCTAAAAGGTAAATTGCCTTAGCAGCATTACGTCTCTATGTTAAAATGTCTAAGTAGCAAAATGTCTAAAAGGTAAATTACCTTAGTAGCATTACGTCTACTATGTTAAAATGTCTAAGTAGCAAAATGTCTAAAAGGTAAATTGCCAGCAGCGTTACGTCTCTATGTTAAAATGTCTAAGTAGCAAAATGTCTAAAAGGTAAATTGCCTTAGCAGCATTACGTCTCTATGTTAAAATGTCTAAGTAGCAAAATGTCTAAAAGGTAAATTGCCTTAGCAGCATTACGTCTCTATGTTAAAATGTCTAAGTAGCAAAATGTCTAAAAGGTAAATTACCTTAGTAGCATTACGTCTACTATGTTAAAATGTCTAAGTAGCAAAATGTCTAAAAGGTAAATTGCCAGCAGCGTTACGTCTCTATGTTAAAATGTCTAAGTAGCAAAATGTCTAAAAGGTAAATTGCCTTAGCAGCATTACGTCTCTATGTTAAGATGTCTAAGTAGCAAAATGTCTAAAAGGTAAATTGCCTTAGCAGCATTACGTCTCTATGTTAAAATGTCTAAGTAGCAAAATGTCTAAAAGGTAAATTGCCTTAGCAGCATTACGTCTCTATGTTAAAATGTCTAAGTAGCGAAATGTCTAAAAGGTAAATTGCCTTAGCAGCATTACGTCTCTATGTTAAAATGTCTAAGTAGCAAAATGTCTAAAAGGTAAATTGCCTTAGCAGCATTACGTCTCTATGTTAAAATGTCTAAGTAGCAAAATGTCTAAAAGGTAAATTGCCTTAGCAGCATTACGTCTCTATGTTAAAATGTCTAAGAAGCAAAATGTCTAAAAGGTAAATGGACTTAGCAGCATTACGTTTCTATGTAAAAATGTCTAAGTTGCAAAATGTCTAAAAGGTAAATTGCCTTAGCAGCATTACGTTTTTATGTTAAAATGTCTAAGAAGCAAAATGTCCTTAGCAGCATTACGTCTACTATGTTAAAATGTTTAAGAAGCAAAATGTCTAAAAGGTAAATTGCCTTAGCAGCATTACGTATATATACCTACCCATAGAGCAACGCGGCTTCCGTGCCGGAAGAGGTAGCCATACGAGTTCCCCTCTATCAAAGTGCAAGCCCAAGCCCAATAAATATTTAAAAAAAATTACCTACTCTAACAATAAAAAAATGTAGGCAGGTAAGTCGTTTACTTTTGACCCAGTCGTTGTCACGCTTGTCTCTCGGTAGCGTCTTAGCACTTTTCTTCGTTCAGTGACATAAATTAATGATGAAAAACGTTAATGTTGTTCCCTGATGAGCCATCACTAGCTTTTATGTAAATACAGAATTCGGAAATTCAATTACAGTATCCCACCGCGATACATTGGCGCTCTCCGTCATATTTGTATTATGATTTTATGTAGGTATTCCCGACGCGGCGCACGCCCATAATATTTTTAATGGCTTATACCGCTTTACGGCTGGATCTGAATGGAATAACAAGAAGCGTGTTGCTTTTAGATTTTTTTTATTATTGCACGATTTCTGCAGCGTCGTTAAATGTTTATTGTATATATTTTTTACTTTCTTCGGATACACCATTCACTCTCGTAGTTGACTTTTTAAAGTGATTCATTCAATTCAAAATGAAGGTGTACCGTAAAAAAAGATTAATGTAGCCGCTATTGTACTGTAAAAAGATTTTGCGTAAAATGATTACCTGTAAAAGTTGTTATTGTATTCTGTTTGTATCTTATCATTTATTGTTCTGTAGAATGTTGTGTGCATTATATAACTAGGACCACTTAAGACAATAGACTCTAAGACCATCAGGTCATGATAGACCTGACCTGACCTTCTAGGGTAGACCTTAGCATAATACCTATGTCATGACCACTAAAACTTGTTTTGGTATTGTGTTTGCATATTTGTTTTGAGCTTAGCAATTTTATTTTATTTAACATTTATATAACTTAATTTTATGTTACCAAACTTTGTTTAACCTAATATTAATTGCTTTGTTATTTGGTAAGTTATAAAAATAAAAATAAATGACCTAATGGTATACCGTATTTATGTATCTATATTGCTACCATTTTTTTTTCCTTTAGTTGATGGCTTCGTGCGATTAGCACCTTTAGCCAGTGTCAAAGTAATTTTTCTGACAAGTAATACATAATTAAACAATATTTCCTTCTTCCTCCTGTACCTAATGATGATCAATGATAATAGAAATGAGAAGTGAGAAATGACATACCCCCCAACCTCTCGAGTATCACAGTAAAAATGTGGGGCTTTACTAAGTCCTCACGCGGAATTCTTGAGAGAATTTAAAAAGTGACATTGCACCGTTTTGTTTCATTTGCCAACACTCATGCACACTCACGAACACTTAACGGTTAATAATCCACCATTATTTCACATTAATATTCGACATAACACTAGAAAATATAGCAAAACAGCAGACATGACTCTTCACTTTCCCGAGAGCGGCGAGATACTCAAAGGGTTTCTCAAGCCGTGTGAAACGAAGAACCGTCAGAGATTTTGTAGAGGGAACGGCATCACGCACTGGTGCGTGTTCCCGTGCCCTACTAGATTCTCCGCGGAATACGGATCAGATCTTGCTTTAACGCAACATGATGAAGCTCTATGCAGTCTCCTTATTTTATGTCTATGTCCAGCAGTGGACTGCGATAGGCTTCTGATGATGATGATGATCTATCTATACTAATATTATAAAGAGGAAACCTTTGTATTTTTAACCGCCTCTGTGGTCTAGTGGCTAGACCACCAGTTTAGACCCAGAAGTCCTGGGTTCGATTCCCAGCGGGGGTTACATGATTGTGTACTCGGTTTGGTTGGTGGTAGAGCTTGTTTGTCCGCCTGGCTAGCTACCACCATCTTATCTAAATGTTGCCATAACATCAATGTTTGTAGCATTGTTGTGTTCCGGCAGCTAGAGATAAGATAGCCAGTGCCTCACTAGTTGAGGTCGAATGAAGTGCGCTTCCATCATTGGCCTTATCATCACTTAACATCAGGTGAAATCAAGGCACTGTGCTTACGTTAATTTTTTTTTTAAATGTGTGTTTGCAGCGAATAAACTCAAAAACTACTGGACCGATTTAAAAAATTCTTTCACCATTAGCATGCTACATTAGCGCTGAGTAACATAGGCTATATTTAAAAAAATGTCCACCCGTGCGAAGCTGGGACGGGCCGGTAGTATTAAATAATTAAATATAAAGTATCGTCAACATAGAATAGTATTAGTAATAGTACTCGAACGTCGAAGAGTTTTCGTATAAGTACTCGTATACGTTGAATTACAAATAGCAGTGTTTGACTTAAAACTTAGCTTTAAAATTTATGTAATGTTGTTGTATGTTAGTTAGTTACTACTATTTTTAGTAAGTAAGTTAGTAAGTAAGTAAGTAAGTAAGTAATCATTTATTCAGTGCTTCCAATACATAAACATTACAATAGGTTTCTTATATCTAAGGTATAGTGAGAAACAACTGAAAGGGCTAACCAGCTCAGCTCATGTTGTAGCTTGTAGCCACAACGCTGATTTTCAGCTGGACCCATAAAAAAAATTAAAAGTAAAAACAAATACAAAATATCTGTTGTTGTGACAAACTCTTGTTGCTGTAGTTGTGATAAAATAACACGTTCAAATAGTAAGTATTACTCAGTTATCATAGGCATATATAGTTTAGGCATTGTTACGTGATTTAAATTAATATATCATCATCATCATCAGCTCATTTAATGTCTCCACTGCTGGGGCACGAGCCTTCCCTATGGATGGACAGGGAGAATGGGCCATAATCGAGATGGAAAATGTTTGGTCACCCATCCGATGACAGGCCTTTGAGAAAGTTGCTTAACCATAGCAATCGCAGACCGGGCGCGTTAACCACTGCGCCATCGAGCTCTCTATAAATTAATATATAAAACTTATAAACTAATAAAATATTATGATAAAATACTGTCTTTATTATACGTAATAAGATGTTAAGCATGTCTTTATGTTTAGATTGTTCTTCTACTTACAAAGATTAATTAAAAGAGCAGAGGCTAATCTAAATTAATGGTTATGAAGATCAACAAAAGGTCAAGTAGGACTATTTACATTCGAAACAACCTTATAATTATCAAAAAAGTATGATTTTTATGTGCCATTAGAAAATGGAAGGTGCAATTTTGGGATTTTTTATAGCAGATAACAGTTTACTAGTTTAGTGATGAAAATATTCGGGTTTTATTTTGCTATAGGGATGACAACTTTCCATTAGACATAAAAAAAACAATTATGTAAACAGTAATTATACTTTTAATTTCAAAAATTATAATTTAAAAAAACAATTGTAACGATAATTATGAAGGAGCTGAAGTTTAATTTCTGAATTAGGCAGTAATTATAATAATAATAAACTTTATTTGCACACAAAAAATACAGATACAGACAAATTGATGAAAAGATTTAGTACAAAATTTGCGGCCTTATTGCTAACAAGTAATCTCTTGGGCGAAAAATAATTAAATTAAGTAAATAAAAATGGGTGCAAGTAAAAATAAACTAAATTATAATAATAATAATATCAAAGTACTTACAAAAGGGAAATAAATATATTAATACAATTTATAATTGCATAAACAAGTACTTACACGTTAGTTTATTTATTTAAGAAAAACATAATTTACTTACGATATATAATATTTTGTATGACTATTTAATTGTATGAAGCAGGATTTATAGTTACGCACATACTCGTATCTACATTTCTTATTTGATGCACATATAAAGTTACATAGTATGTAACTTTATATATTATATATTACACATTTTATTACTTAACCCAATATTAAATAATTATATTATTTTAGCTATATGAACAGACATTTTTATAAATTCACTAGCTGACTGGCGGACTTCGTACCGCTTTGACAGTTTCCATGACAACAAATCAAACAAATCATTCGTCCGCTAAGAACACCCGTATCCCATGACCCCTATAGCAGCGCCACCTATCGGGTCCAATTATAAATCTAAACCATTCTCAAATCCACTTGAAGACACACAGACAATTTCATCCAAATCGGTCCAGCCGTTTAGGAGGAGTTCAATAACATACACACGCATAGAAGATTTAAAAGATTAGGCATTTTGTGTTATTAGACACTTAACACAGAAAACAACATTTATGCTTCTCAGATTTTGTATACTTGCATATTGAATACTGTTTGGAGTTAATCTTTGACTGCCTTACAAATAAACAAAGAATAAGGTCCGAATAGTTATTCCGTGTTTAGTCTTTTTTACTTTAAGAGCGTTTACGCCGCACCCTAGCGCCACTAATGAAAAAAAAACATATCTAGTAATTAGAGATAGAAAATCAAATTATGCTCAACAAACTATTTGAATGAAGTAATTTAGCATTTTTACGTCACCTCGTCGTCAATGAACACCTCACATGTTATGGTTTAGTTAAATAAGACGTTACGGCCACTTTTAACTATAACGCCATATTTAACTAAACCATAACATGTCAGGTGTTCATTAGGTGACGTAAAAATGCTAAATTACTTCATTCAGATAGTTTGTTGAGCATAATTTGATTTTCTATCTCTAATAACGACGTCATTCGCCGTGCCCTTTCTATCGTCAATGTGCCAGCTGTATTGGAACCCAATGGGCTGGCTCGTGACGATGGAAAGAGGCCCGATGGAATGACGCTCGTTGCCTGGTCGCAGGGTCGATCCCTAGTGTGGGATGCGACATGCGTGGACACCCTGGCTCCATCCCACATTAGGGCAACCTCGGTTAGTGCTGGCACGGCAGCTTCAGCGGCTGAGGACCTTAAACGGCGCAAATATAGTTCTCTAAGCCTTGGGCACATATTTGCGCCGTTTGGGGTTGAAACTTTGGGGCCATGGGGACCGGCAGCTCGAAAACTTTACCAACAAATTTCCGCTCGACTTATAGAGACCACTGGTGACCCTCGAGCTGGCGCGTATTTTGGCCAACGCCTAAGTTTGGTCATCCAAAGAGGAAACGCCGCTAGCGTCCTGGGCACTCTCCCGCTTGGCAGCGATTTGGAGTCCCTTTTTTATTTGTAATAATTATGTGTAAATTTCTATATATATATATATATATTTTAACTTCTCTTAATTATAATATTTGTACTGAATAAGAAATAGAATAAGTTTTTGAAATTCTTTAATGTATAACTGTGTGCAGTGAAGAATCTCTAATTACTAGATATGTTTTGTTTTCTTTGGCGGCGCTAGTGTTTGGCGTAAACGCTCTTAATTTGAAATGACGTTTACATGACAGGAACAAAACACGGATTAACTATTCGGACCTTATTCTTTGATTATTTGTAAGGGGCTTAGGATTCCTGTATAAAGCCAAAGCCTAAAGTTTACCTCGCTGATTTCACTGAAAGTCCATTTACCAAATTAGAAAATATCTATCTTTGGCGAAATGCTGACTAACCTTTTACAGAGGCCAATAGCTCTAATCAGAGGCAGGTAGTCTTAAAGGCCGACCCTTTTATAGGCTCAATAATCGAACCACCACCTTTGTTCTAGTTGTTACGATCAGCGGTCTCAGACCCGGAGAACCCGGGTTCGATTCCCAGAGAAGGGTAAATGTTTGTACTCGATTTGGTTAGTATTGGGATTGTTTTGAGTCCGCCTGGCTAGCTACCACCATTCTAATGTTGTTTTTTTTTAATTTGTTTATGACCATGGATACTAGTCCTTCAGTCTAAAACTTAATTTATACCAATGATTATCATTGATTTATACGTTTCTCAAAATTAAACTCTTTAAAGGATGATGATGAATGATAACAGAAATGAGAAGTGAGAAATGATATACCCCCCAACCCCTCGAGTATCTCAGTAAAGACGTGGGGCTTTACTAAGTCCTCACGCGACTTCTTGAGAGAATTTGAAAAGTGCCGTTGCACTGTTTTGTTTCATTTGCCAACACTCATGCACACTCACGAACACTTAACGGTTAATAATCCACCATTATTTCCTATTAATATTCGACATAACACAAATTTTTGAAAATAAAACAAAACCGCAGACATGACTCTTTACTTTCCCGCCAAGAAGTCCCTTAATGTTGGTATATCATCAATGTTGCCATTGATCATTAATTTTTGTGTCAGGAAAAGTAAAAAAAAAAACTAGCCTGAATTTTTTTTAAATGCTAGGGCCTTTTTTCTTTGATATAATTAGATGTTTTGTCAAAATATTTGCAGTTGATAAAATGTGACCTTATATATTTTTATACGTACCAGGTCTCTAAAATTACAAAGTATACAGATTTAAAAGGTTTAGCGGCCTTGTTCCTACAACGAAATCACGGTACTGAAAACATTAAAACCATTTTCCCGGAACCCTTTTTCACCCTTTGACCAAGCAATGCCATAAATTGCTATTTAATATTTCATAAAAACGTTTAAGGTCACCACTGGTGAGTAATGGTGTACAAAAAAGTATTACCGAAGAGTTATCTTTGCATAATTGCAATAAATTTATTCACAATGAAACTGAAAGCAAGACAACTTTGCCATTGTTCCGTTTCGTGGGTTCCCCAGCAATTTATTATTTAAAAATTTTGTTTGTCCTTTTTATTTGGGAAGTGCTGTTGTTTATTTCATTTTGGTCTTTCGTCGTGTTTGTTTATTGGAAGGGGTGACACTTTATTACTCTTATATCTTTTGTTTTATTTTAATATATAATAATTGTTATTAGATTAACAACAAGGATTTTTAAAAGCTTTTGCCTTTAACGTTTCAAAGTATTGTATTTTACAGTCTGTTATAAAAAAAGTTTAAATGCGCTTGCTACATCTAGGTGAATACAAGTCGATTTCGAAACTATTTCAAAATTCATAACACATTTTATCAACTGCAAATATTAGTACATAGTATTAAATTTACCGGACACAGAGTAAATATAATAATTACTAATGTCTCAGTGTCGGCAAAGGTTATAATCATGATTTCACAAGAGTGTTCAAACCAAGTCACCAGTTAACACCATTCGGACCAGTGGCGGTAGCCAAAGTAACATTAAGAAAACGATAGCGAAGTTCGAAATAAATAAAATATATGGGATTGACATAAGCCCTAACACCAACCAAACCGAGTACACAAACATGTACCCCCGCTGGGAATCGAACCCGGGGCCTCTGAGTCTAAACCGGTGGTCCTAACCACTAGAGGCGATTAAAAATCTTCTTTAGTTTACAAGTCTACTTCTAGCTTTAGCTTACTGATACCTTTAAACTTTTTATTTAGCTAAGATCCACCTCACTCTTTGATGTTAGAAGTGTAAACACTACTTTCGATCACTCGCATATTATAAAATATTTTTCTCATAGTTCGGGAGTGCGGCTGAGTCTACAAGTTTTATAGATTCATTTTAATACGTTGAAGAAGGTGAAGTGATATAGTGACCCACATTATATAGTGTTTTAAATGCTAAAAACCTTTAAAGAATATAAGTGAATCAGGTTATACTTTCCAACTACCCGTTTACTTAATTGTTGTGTTTCTCGCTTGCCATCTTGCAAAACTCACGGTTGTGCACACGGCGTTCGGTTCAACTTCGCTTGCGCGTTTTTCGCTGTGTCATATTGGCTTACCTGCGCGGCATTCGACTATAGGCTATAGATCACCGCATTACAGACAGTTAAAAGCGTTGCGGATAGTGCCTATTTGACTCTCAGAGGCAGGTACAATGAATTGTGCGGGATGTAACGTTGCTACTGATGACAATAATCATTTAAAGTGTAATACTTGCAAGTCCCGCTATTGTCTGCAATGTCTCAATATAAAGTCTACCAAGAAAACTTCTGAGATTACCACGGATCAACTTTCTTCGCTGAAATGTCCGTCTTGCATGAACGTCTCGCGGAGGGCACGCGGTGATAACACCCCAACTAAGCCTGGCCTGACTCCCTGTCTCATCAGGCCCTCTTCAGACGTGTCCAAGGTTGTTACTATAGATAACATCAGCGCATTGCTCGATGAAAAACTCTCCCCTTCATCAAATGCCATGTCGAATCTTCGCAGCGTACTAACTCAAGATGTCAAGAATATAATATCGTCCGAAATGAACAAGATTATCAAAGATTTAAAGGACGAATTTACAAAGACAACAGAGTATATAATGGAAGATATTAAGGATTTAAAAGTTATAGTCGCCAAGCAAGCCGATACTATTAAGTCCCTTCAAAACGAGTACATTGTTTTACAAAAGGAGGTTGGCTTGCTCCGACGTAGTTTCTTCACTTTCGATAAGTTATCACGCGACCGAAACATTGAGATACAGGCCGTGCCGGAGTCTCGCAGCGAGAATGTGGTAACAATTGCCAAAAAACTATGTGAAACCATTAGCTTTCCTATCCAAGACACAGACATACATGCCTGCCGCCGTGTTGCTAAAATGGATCCAGCTACCAAGAGACCCCGTAACATTATATTATCTCTGGCTTCTCCGCGTCTTCGTAACGCAATGATTTCAGCTGCACGTCGTTTCAATAGGGAGAATAAGGGCAATAGATTAAATTCTACTCACGCTGGCATTTCTGGCGAAACTACCCAAATTTTTATTAGTGAGCATCTTTCGCCGGAGACAAAGCTGTTGTATGCCACTACCAGACAATTTGCCAAAGACAATAGTTATGAGTATCGCTGGGTTGCCTACGGTCAAGTTTATATACGGAAAAACGACACTTCTGAGGCTATTTTGGTGAAGAACGTGGATTTTTTAAACAAACTGAAGGTTTAATTAGCGCTAACTTATATATGTTATTTTTTTATTTCTGCTCTATGCGATTTCACCACAACAGTAGATACTATATTTATAAGCAGGCAGCAATCTCATTGCTTAACATACGAATAATAAGCAGTCTGTGTCATAATTATAATTTTAATGTTTTCTTAAATATTGTTATTGAACTGTTTTTGCATGTAACGGTAACCGATTATTACGAAGCATTTGTTTTCAAAAAGGTTGTAAAATCTTATATTTATATAAAAATTGTCTTATGTTATTAGATTTGAGGTTTTTTAAAATGTACTTACTTAAAAAGATCATAAGGAAATATTTTGTTATTAAAAAATATTTTTATGTTTGCATTCACTTATTGTGTACAAAGTTATTTAAGGATAACTTTAATAAATTCTATTTTAATGGAAATCTTTTAACTACGCAGTCGATAATTTATATTAATATTATTTTATATATTTTTTTACCAAATCATATTTACATATACAATACTCTGTTATGTAGGCATATTGTACTAACGGAATATATTAACGATTTATACACTAAATATGAAATACATTTACAATATCTATACATAAGCTTACTACTTTTTATAATCCTAAAATTATTAATACGTAACTTTATCATATTAAAGAAAGTTAACGTTAACCAATACAAATTGCGGAGACATTTTGTTACATTCGTACTTACCTATTTAAGGATTCTTCTTACCGTGAGTCTGGTTCGTTTTATCATACTGCAAAATGCATTAGTTACACTTTTTACAAAGTCACATTATATTACACATCGCACATACATATCGCACCTTAGTTCTACTGCGATACAGAATTCCGCTACAGATTTCTTAAATGATCTTGCTTTGTCGGGGCTTAAACAGTATAATCACATACATAATTCTAACAACAGAATTTTGGATCTGTGTTTTTGTGACCTTCCATTAGCAATCAGTAACACGCTCCCATTGATTAAGGAGGACCGGCATCATCCCGCTATTTCATTTGAGGTTATGGATTTGTTTCTAAAGCCTTTCCATGAAGCGCGCCCAAGTCATTTTAACTTTTCTAAATGTGATTACGAAAAGGTTAATAATTTCTTACTCAAAGTCGACTGGGCTCAGTTATTTAGCACAGAGGCTACAGTGGATAGTGCCTTGGGCGTTTTTTATGCTAAACTTAATGAATGTTTCACAATGTATATGCCTCGTATTAAGAGTAAGATTAATAAAGCTAGATATCCAGTATGGTACAGCCCTGCTTTAATCAAAATTATACGTGAAAAAATAAAGGTACACAAAAGATGGAAAAAATATGGTAACGATTGTGACTATGATGTATTTTCTATTCTACGGATAAGGCAAAAGTGCGTACAGGATAGTTGTTTCAAAAAATTTAAAGACAATGCAGAATATTATATTAAAACCAATCCTCGGTACATATGGAAATATGTAAAGGCTAAGAAAGGTTCCTCATCGTACCCTAATTATTTTGACTTTAACGGCGAAACCTTCGATACGGGCTTAGATATATGTAATGCTTTTAACAAATATTTCGAAAGTGTTTTTCTACAAACCCCTTCCACTTATGAGAAACCTAACATTGCACAGAATACGATACCTAGCAGATCCATATCCAGCATCGAGGTCACTGAGGATATAGTCTTGAAGTTGCTTAGGGCATTTGACAGATCTAAAGGGCCTGGTTGTGACGGAGTTCCTCCCTACTTTTTATCCTCTTGTGCCAAGAGTCTTGCCAATCCGATCACTTTACTCTTTCAACGCTCAATTAGTGAATGTAACTTTCCCTCTATCTGGAAAAAGGCTCAGATCATTCCTGTACATAAAAAGGGATCCAAGAGTGATATAAAGAATTATCGTCCTATCTCAATCTTAAACACACTAGGTAAGCTACTTGAAAAAGTGGTTTACCAGCAGATATATCCGGTTATTGCTTCCGGAATACTTGGTGAACAGCATGGTTTTCTCAAAGGTCGCTCCACCACTTCAAACTTGGCTTATTTCACCGATTATGTAACATGGAGGGTGGGGGGCAGGTGGACGCCATCTACACAGACTTTGAGAAAGCATTTGATAGGGTGGATCACGCCATTCTTATTTGTAAGCTGGAGCAGCTTGGTATTCACGGCGATTTGTTAAGATGGGTGGTATCTTATCTGTCCAATAGATCACAAATGGTTGTATTGGGGGGTTTTTGCTCTCAATTTATTGATATCCCATCCGGCGTTCCACAGGGCTCGCACCTTGGCCCTCTTTTTTTACAGCGCCTATATTTTTGACATATCCAGTTGCTTTTTTAACGCCAAACATCTTCTTTACGCAGATGACAAAAAAGTTTTCATGCGGGTCAATACACTTGAAGATTGTCTCCTATTACAAAACGATCTAAATAACCTTTTCGATTATTATAAAAACAATAATATTAATTTAAGTTTAAATAAATGTAACAGCATCACTTTCACAAGAAAAAAGAAACCTATTTTATTCCAGTATAAATTTAACAGCGCTGTGATTGAGAAGGTTGATGTGGTGCGTGACCTTGGTGTCCTCCTGGATGACAAATTGATAATGTCCCGGCATATTGACATGATAGTCAATAAAGCGTTTCGCAATCTGGGTTTTGTCATCCGCACATGTCGTCCATTTAATTCATTAACTACTCTTAAGGCAGTATATTATGCTTACGTACGAAGTATACTTGAATACGCCAGTCCTATCTGGTGCCCACGATACGACGTCTACATAACAAGAATAGAGTGCATCCAAAAAAAGTTTATACGTCACCTAAACTATAAATTTAATAAATCAGACTCTTATCTGGATAGCTGTCGCGAGTATTTATTACTTAGTCTTGAGGAGCGGCGCCAAGTGTTGGACATGGGATTGCTATGGGACTTAGTGCGTGGCCGTTTGGACTGCCCTGAGCTGCTGGCGGACCTGTTCCTCTGTGTACCCTCTTTTCGTACACGACATACCCCACTTTTTCACACACAATCACACCAGACCAATTACGGTATTAATTCCACTCTTACGCGTCTTCCACGCCTTTACAATAAGAAATTCTCTAGCTTCGATATTTTTCTCGAGACAAAAAAACACTTTAAGGATAAGTTAAAATTAAGCCTTTTCTCCCCTTAAACTATTTACACATTCCATGACTGTATTTGTTTACGTAATTTTGGTATTTATTGAAGTAAAAACAAAAATAAAACATTATTATTTATACTATTATTAATTGTTAATATTATCTACCTACATAAACAGTAAATATTTTTTATATTTATTTACATTTTTTATAATTTTTTATTATATATTTTTTTAAAGTATTTATTTATATATGTACCTATATATATATATATATAATAGTATTTTTGTCGACTGTTCTGTGGTTCACAGATTTCAGATTTCACCTCAGTCCTCTCTTTTATGAATAATGTGATTATTGTTAGTTTTAGTGTTTATGCACCATTTTGTCATTACTTTTATTTATCTTTTGTTATCAACTTATGCTAGCTGTGTACATTTATTTGGCCTCGGCTGTTTATGTACCGATTAAAATAAAAATAAAATAAAAATAAAATAAAAAATAAGATATACCTTCTTATAAAGTTTCTAAAACAAACGATACAAGTCATACTTTTGGCAAAGTAACAGAGCCACCGATACATATAAAATGAGCGAATGTTTTTAGCATAAACCAATAAATCTCACGGCTTCCACTAATGATATTTCAAGCGAAATATATCAAAGCGACAAGTAAAAAGTCTGATGTCAAAAGATAGCAAAACAAGTAGGTAACAAACTACGCCGCCCGTATCGCTCCCAGAAGGTTTCAAGAGAAATAAAAGAACAGTATCTCTCACAAATTTTATAAAGTCTACGATAAATTTCGATGAGACAGTGATGGACTGAGGTTTGTGACGCCTGTTATTGAAGCAGAAATGATACGTATATATATATTTTTGTCGTATTCATTTTTCATCACGCAGGCAACATTAATATTATTTTTCTTTTCACCGACTTTTGATAGCAAAGTTTTTTTTAAATAGTAAGATTTTCTAAAAATAAGAGTTCCCTTCTATTCGTCATGCACTTGAAACTCAACCAAAGTCCTCCAACCCATCCTAAGGGTCAACTGAAGATCTTGACCTTAATTTGGGTTGAAACTCTAACTTGTATTTAAACTTGTTAAAGTTCCAACCCAGATTAACTGAAATAAAGTTTGGGGGGCTTTACGGCGTAGCGGCTAGCACGTTTTGGGAAATATCACGAAAGCCGAACAATATTGATTACACAGGTTATTAAATTGGCTCAATATAAGACAAAGCCCCGCTTTGAAGAGACTCTTAAATTTACTAAGCCTTAAAATGTATAGACTTTAATTATAATTTTGTATTTAAATCGTTCCTTAGTGGCCGAATTGAAAAGCGCTCCGCGTCAGGCTGACGAATGGCGAATCCGAAGGTTCTGAGTTCAATTCCCAAGTCGGGTAAAGTATGTTTCGGATATTTCGACGAAAAACCCGGGCTGCTTACCAACCCGCTTTTAGCATGCGAGGTGATTAAGCCAATTTTTTTCTATGTTTTTAATTTGTCAAAGTTGGTAAAGTTTTTATTTGAAAAACGTTTTCTAAAATATTGTATTATAGTATCTGTGAAGGTGTAACTTTTTCTAACTTCGAGTCGATATTCCAATTGAGTATGAATTATATTTTTCCGATTTATTTACTTGCACTTATTGCATTTACTTACTATAGTAATTCTAATAGGTGTATTACTAACAACTTGCACTGATGTAACCGTTGTTTCATGTATGTTTTTTTTGCCTATTTTTTCCGTACACTTTTACATTTCGCCGCGCCCTCCTCAGTCCGGCCCAGCAAAGACATATTCACGTCCCTCGCACGTTTCGTCTCGTCAGGCGTTACAAAACAACATTTGAAATTAGTAACTGTCCTCAGTCACAATGGGCGCTTTGTATTCGTACAAAGGGGATATTGTGCCCAACTATAACGCAATATCAAGCATTTTGCGCGCCCGCTTACTCATCCCAGCAAAACTCTATTGTTAGGCGTTTCTTTTACAAATGAGACGCGAGTAGAAAATTCACCGGAAATAATATGTTTGGGAGCGATAAATGCTGTGTTCGAGTTAATCATAGTGGAAGGGATGCGGCGGTGTGCCATGATAGTTTTCGACTCTTCCAGTTTCATATTTTGTTGGGCAATTTAGTCCTAGTCAATCGCGTGTACGGCCCGCCAGATGTACAGAAAGATAGAAATAAACGTTTTTTTGACACTTACACATTTTTTCTTGCCCTTAGTCCTTTGCCTTTTTGTGCTTCTGCAGCACACATGTATAAAAATTTATATTTGTTAATGTTATTATTATTTTTAATAGATTTTTATTTTTACTTTTAATTTTCAAGTGCTAATTGCTGCACTGAAGCTAAATTAAATATTTATAAAATTTATAAAATACAGTGAAAAAATTAAACGCCTACCCGACCCAGCCAGGAATCGAACCTGGGTCTTTCGCAATCCGGGCGGCTGCACTGACCGCTATGCTACCGGGAAGGCTAACGTAAACGCTGAATTTTGTTACTGCTTTATAATGCTTTTTGAGTGCTAATAGCGGCACAGCGCGCCATCTATCCAACGGTAATTGCAACCGATGGCTATGCAGATTCATCTTTGCAGATGAAATACCACAAATTTGATAACACAACGCTATAGTAAATTTTTACTTTTTATTTTCAAGTGACTTTTTTCAAGTTCAAGGCAGACAAAGATGTACCTTCCGCTCGGAATCAAACCCGGGTCCTCTGGGTTTAAGACCGGTGGCTTAGCCACTAGACCACAGAAGCGGTTAAAATTTAAATAAAAGCTTGTTTTAAAAACTTTTAAACATGTAAGTATCTACAGTCTATAAGTCCCTCTGACCTCCTTTCAGTTTCAACATCAGATCTTGGTTGGGCACCACACACGGTTAGTTTTTATCAAGACAAATAAAATAAGCACAAACACGGCGGGGTTATCTTGTTTTATTGCAGAGTTCCTAGTTAGCTCAGTAAGTGAAATGTGAATTTCTTTTGAGTTAAATAAAAATGTTTAACCTCAGTTCCTATGACCACCTTCCGACTGCATCATCATCAGTGGTCGGAGTAGGTATATTGATTTTAGATACTTGCGTCATGATATCATAACATGGACATGCATTTCTTCCGGAATGTACCGGAGTTTCCAAAAATTTGGTAAATAGAGTAATAAAATAAAAAACCATATGTAAGCAAACAAAATTGTTTATTGTTAATACAAATAATCATTATTACAGTTTTATTAAAAATAATTATTTTTAATCCTCATCGGTTACAAGTTCTACATTTTGATTTTCTGTCTCTATACAATTAAAATAAATAACTATAATTTTTTCAATATTTTCTAATTTTAAGCTATTTCTTTTAACATCTAAGATCCATTTGTAAGTGGAAAATGATCGTTCAACATCTGTAGATGTCAATGGAGCGAATTTGAAATAAAGTTTCTGATTATTTGCTACGCTTTTTTCAATACTCTCGCTGTATTCTCTAATTGTATCTAAATCTGGATTTCGTTCCATAACTGATTCTATTTTATTTTTTATATTCTCATTATTGCACTCGTTAAGCGTAGCCCTTACTTGATCAAATACTAAAAGTGAATCAGCTAGAGATAAATTTTGTTTTTGTAACTCTTTTAGGGCTAGTAGTATAATAGAGTAATTTTCTTCAATATATTTTAAATCATTTTCTAAATTTTGTTTTTCCAAAATGTTTTTTGCGTTTCGTATGGCTATAGCATCAGAACTGCTCAAGCAGGATAAAACTTCTTTTATTTTATCTAAATGTTGAGCGTAGTAAGATGCTGCCTGTAACCAAGTACCCCATCTGGTAATGACTGGTTGCGGAGGCAACGGTAAGTCAGGATATTTTTCTTTTAAAATGTTTACCCTACTAGGAGCCTTTAAAAATACTTTTTTAACATTTGATATAAGAATATCAACATCGTTGTATTCTGACCTTATCTGCTCACTTACACGATGAAGAGCGTGCGCCAAACATGTCACATGCTTCATTTCAGGTAAGTAATGTTTTAAATTTCGCCCTGCAGATAGCATGTACGCTACACTGTCAGTGCAAAGCATTAAAATATTGTCAACTTTCGCTTCAAAAGTGTTTTGCCATAAATTTTCTAGACATTGCAGTACAAATTGTGTTATTGTTTGTCCATTTACTGCTGTTAGCATTTTACAAGCAATCAAATAAGGCCGGCCTGCACTATTACTAGGATGCAATGGTTTTATTAGGAAATTGACTATGTATCGACCAAAAATGTCTGTTGTCTCATCCAGCGATATCCATAGTTTCTCATTTTTATTAGTTTCATAAATCGAATTGATTTTATTCCTATAAAACTTCTCCAAATAAACTTTTCGTAACTGTGATTCGTCAACCACTTTACGATTGGTACAAACGCAACAACAAGTACTGCACATATATTTCTGAAAAAACTCTTTGAACGCTGGATTTTTCATTTGCGACCAAGGAATATTGCATAGAATCAGGAACTTAATGAGGTCGAAGTAAAATTCCTCTTGCGGTCTCTTAAATTTTCCTTGATGTACAGCGCCTTCAATGTGTTTGGTAATGTTGCCTCTATTCACAGCTTTCAAATGACTTTCACACTTTGTACAGTATATAGTGCCACTAGCGTTATCGTAAAGTAGCTCAGGATAGTGCAATAACCACTTTTGCACTGTTTCAGCCTTGACCTTTGCCATATTTATTTATATCTCACCTAAAACAATGATTTAAATTTACAATATATACATACACAACTGTAAAGTCGATAATGAAATTCTGTTTCATATAAAGTGTTTTTTTTAACTGAAGCGGTGATAGCCCTGCGGTGTGCGTACCGGACTCTCATGCGCTGTGATGATTGCTATAAAGTGATTTTTTTAACTGTTTCCAAGTTCTAAAACCTTCTTAAATAGTGAAAATAATTAAAACTTACCCGTACAAAAACAACTTCAAATGGGCCCAATCCAAGAGTAATAAATCGATGTCCGTAGTTATAAGCCAAATTCGTCGTTTTAAGTAGATTTCAGAAGACAGTAAACAAGCCAGGGTCAAGTCAAGATATTCACAACACATAAAATAAGCGCACTCCACGAACCGAAATAAGTGAGTGAGCCACTTGGTCTGGATGTCGGTGCGAGCGCATTGTTTTCGAACAAACAGTCAATGAGTCATCCTGGATACTTGATTCTAATTGGTCAGATGCGTTGAGCATAGAGATAAGAGGACAAAAGACCCTGTTTGCCGGATGTCGTGTGTTGAAATGAATATTATTATTATATCATTTTATACATGCTTAGGCTTTTACTCCAACACTTTTACTACAACAAGGTTTTTACACACCAGTCATTTTTTACTATTAAATTCTGGTCATCTACGCCACTAGCAGCATAGCGTTGAGAGTATTGATACATTTTTAACTGGTTTCATGTAATAATTTCGATGTTTCGGTATTTTTATCATAATAATCCGGAAACTCGGAGGAGTATCCATATTAACATATACGTTTGATGTCAGTGACCTTAATTCAATATACCTACTCCGACCACTGATCATCATACCAGTTCCATGATGCTATATTAATGAATTGCTATCGAAGTTACGTAGCTATACCAAATTTCATCTCGATCGGTCTTCGGTAAGTGATCCAAATCTTTCTTGCAAGATTTGACCCGTACATACGGTCGCACGACTTTGTGTGTTGTGACGTCATCGTGGGTAGGCAAGCAGGCGCGCGCGTTTCAAAATAGCCGTTCAGAAATACATTAATAACTTCATTATTTCTTGACGGATTTTAATAATTTAAAGAATAAAATTCTAATTTGTTGATTGCGCATACGATGTTTATAGTAAAAATCTGATTTGCAATTATGTGATTAATCCTCATTGAAGTGGTAATCGATAGTTAAGTCAAGAAATTTTAAATGCGTAGCTTATTTTATTTTTCTTATATTAAGTTTAATATTATATTTTGCTTGCTTGGTTTTATTAAATTGGATATAATTACATTAATTTGTAAAGGTTAATTTTCAAATTATTAGCATCTAGCCATTCAATAATTTTCTCAATTGTATTATTTATGTCAATTTCATGTTTGTGAACTGAATTATATACTTTAATCTATTTTACAATTATTGAGATGTCATCCGCGAATAATATACATTTATGATTAGTCACTAAAGTTATGTAATTTATATAAATAAGAAATCAAAGTGGTAATAAAATGCTTCCTTGCGGTACTCCGACTTTGTTTTCCCTAAAATCAGAAGAATAGAGCACCTTCTCATTATGTTCTATTTTATCTACTACAACGCGTTGGCGTCGGTTAGTTAGATAGGACCTAAGTCATTGTAATGTTGTTCCTCTAATTCCGAGCGATTCCAGTTTTTGCAAAAGGAGATTATGTGAGACAAAGTCGAACGCTTTCGATAGGTCCAAAAATAAACCTGTCTCAGACAGTTTTGATTTATATTTGTCAACACGGTACTCATTAAAGTAATCGTAGCTAATGTGGTTGACTTTTGCTTTTGAAATCCATATTGATCTGCATTGATTAAATTAAATTTATTGCAGTAATCTAGTTATCTTTTATACATACATTACATTACATACATATCTCAAGCACTTTTGACAGAATAGGTATCAATGTTATTGGGCGATAGTTATTGACATAAGTGTTTTGAAACGTTTACCCAGAGGTCTTCACAATATATTTGATGTGTTTAATGTTGTTCCTACTGCCGCTTATTTTTTGTGTATTTACTTTAATTGTTTCGGAAAATTAGCTAGTGATGTATGCAGTATATTTGACATGACTGTATTATATCAATTGGCTTCCTGCAAACAATTCCCATAATAGACCTACTGGGACGTATTTCAGGCTGAGTTAGTGAGAATACTGCAATATTACTATGCAGGAGGAGACGGCTAAATGCTTAACGCTTCAAGATTATTGAGACTGTTCCCGGAGATACGAGGTAATCCTTTGAAAATGATATTGCCTGGGAGCCGTGTATGAATTAACAGTGGCATAGAATCAATTATATACACACAAATTGTGTATAGTATAGTATACTATATCTAAGAATTCAAACAGGGATTAAAGAAAACTAATTAGTAAAAGGTATCATACCTTCTTTATACCCGACGGACATATATGAGTATTTACCCAAAAAGTCGATCAAAAGTCGAATATTACAAAGTATCAATATGAAGGTAGTTTTCGCTAACTGGCAAACCGGAAGGGTCGGGGACTCGGGGGTACAATATACCGCTCGACTCTCTTTTATTCTCGCTAATATTCCGTGCACAATCAGTCGTCTTTCTAACGCAAGCTTGATCGTACGAACTTAATACGCAGTGAAAGTGAGTCAACTAAGTTGTTAAAAATAAGTGTTAGAATTAGATTAATCGGGATAAATCAAATTATAGTTATGGACGGTGTAGAACAAGATTATGTAAAATTTAAATTACATTTTTTTTGTAATATATACCTTTAATTATTATTTGCGCCATTTTTGTTGGGTACATTATAATTATGAGTCGACTTTAGCCTTTTCCAATATTTCAAAGGCTTTTTGTTGTATTTCCAGGCTTTTCCAGAGTCAAACTACTTTATCATCTTGTATGATTGATATATATATTCTATAAATTTAAAAAGAAACTAGCTGCCAAAACGTACCAAAATGTTAACATTTTGAAAATTAAGTGCATGTGGTATTTACCAAAACCAACTTTATTTTGCGGTCACTTAAGTTAATTTCAGATTTTTCTTGTTGTAGGGTCTTCCGGTGTTAAGATCGTGACGCGAGAATATGTCTTTCGAAAAGCGAGGGAATGTACTGAACCAGATATCGGAGAAAAGTTGGATTTATTGGAGTTTGAAATAATTAATGACTCTTCATTCCCTACTGATAAAAATCAAAGTTTATTCATACATTTCTCATCTCAAGTCTGAAATGAAGTCTAAGTGGCAGACAGCAAAGCAAACAGAAAGTGTGTTTTTGTAAAAACTCCATGATTGGTTACAGGTACTCTAAATTCAGGAAATTCTTTAATACTCTAATTTCATACTGTAAATTCAGGGAACATGCAAGAAAATTCAGTAAAACTGACTGTAATATGGATGTCTTAAATAGATTATTATTAACTTTAGACCCATATTTGACAACTATTAGAACAAAAGTGTCTAAAAAATCAAAACCTTTTAAACTAGAAACTAGAGAAATGTTAATGTCCTACGAAGTTGATAAGGATGAAGGAGATGCAGAAGATAGCGTACATGATTTAGATGAAGAAGAGTACTTAGTTAGCGTTAGAGAAGTTATAAGCGATTTTATTAGTTTAATAATTTTTTAATTAATATTTGTAAATTGTTATAAGAAATATTGCAATAAATAGTAACAAATAATTTGTTTAACACTTATTTCAAACTTCTGCTTCAAAAAATAGCTCAAAGGCTCAAAGTATTTTTGAAACATTTTTGATTACATTTTAATGACAATAAAATTAAATAAAATTTAGCCAATAGATAATTTTAATTAAAATAAAATGATAAATAAAGTGTATATACACACATCATCATCATCATCAACTCATTTTATGTCCCCACTCATGGGGCACGAGCCTTCCCTATGGATGGATAGGGAGAACTGGCCTTAAACCACCACGACGTATATGACGTCAATTAACAATAATGATCACTTAGCACCTAAATTTGTCTATTGTAAAATAGTCTCTAACATTATAAGCACATTTTCGACTGAACAATTAGGTGCTAAGTAATCATTAATGTTAATTGATGTCTCTGAGTACGGCAGTTAGTAAGCTCGTGTATTCCCAGTAGTGCCAGTGGAGTAGTCCCATGATGGGACTACTGGCATTTTTTTCCAGAGGTTCAGGAACAATTTGGTCTACATTGTCGACCCGGCTTTGTTTGTTTTTTTTAATCTTTAAAAAAAAGGGTTTATATCTAGGTACTTACGGACTATAAAAAGAAACACATAGGTACCTACTACTAACAGTTTTAATGTAACAAAACAATTATTATATTAATAGATTTACAGTAAGCAATTACGAATTTCGTTAGTTTGCTTTTATCAGTAAACAAGGTTTCTGCCAACATTTAAGTTTTTATTAAGGAAACTGTAGTATAAATAATTACATAGAAACTAAGCGTTTTATGCGTCTGAGTATCACATGGGACTACTGGGAATTAAAATCCCAATAGTCCAGTCAGTGGAACCTCTGGGATTAAAATTACCAGTAGTACAGGTATTGGAATTGGGTAAAAAAGAAAATAGTAGTCCCATCGTGGGACTACTCCACAGGGACTAGTGGGACGCTCATCCTCACCTTGCCGACCCGCAAGTTGCTTCTTCACACCTCGTTTACAGAACCCATATTAAGGCGACACACCGCTAAACAATAAATCTCATACGGAGCGTTTGCGCCCTGTACCATAAGAGACTCTGTTTTTTTCCTTCAAATTAAAACTACAAATTATTTAAAAAAAATGAACTACTATATTAAGTATGTGTTAAGACTAATCTACTAGGAAAATTTAGATTCTTAAATCGGTCTGGTTAGCCTGTAAAATGCAAATCTATGTTTTAAAAGAGGTTACTTTGATATTTTTTTTCTCTGTCATAAAAGTTAACAAATCGTGTTTCTGCAACTAGCAAAATGAAGTCAATTAAATGAAAAATCATGTCATCAACTATCACTTTCATATGTTTTGTAATTGTTAGGAAAAATCAAAATCCCCGCAACGTAAATTTCAAATGCGTCGTTAATAAAGTGTGGGAGAGAGAGCATAATATAAGTTGATGTTATGAATGTGAATCATCATCATCATAAATTTATTGCTCGGCCACGACTACTGACGGTTTACGACTCTGTTCATTGCGTTCTTACTATCACCGTTGACTACGTTTGCCTTAGTGTAACGCGCATTGAACTAGAAATTGACTCGCCGCGTCGCATTACGCTCGTGCTAGTGGCCGAAGCGTTAGGGTTGTCACACTGGTCGCCATAACTCTGTACTTGCCATTTGTAATTCCAAGTCATGCCCGTAGCAGAGAAGGGTAGGTAGATACAAGGTTTTTTTGTGGGTATACCTCCCTTCCGAGTATCTAGCACAGAATAGAACCCTTTATTGTACACAAATAACAAAATACACTTCGAAATCATCATCATTATCTCAGCCAAAAGACGTCCACTGCTGGACAAAGGCCTCCCACAAGAATCTCCACAACGACCGGTTTTGTGCTGCTCTCATCCAGCAGGCAGGTCACATTGCTCACAGGACTCATGGCCGCTGAGGCGAAAAAGTTCTTGAGTGGTGACCGCGTACCGGAAAGCGCAGTGTGGACAGGCCTCCAACAAAGTGCTCGACGATCTGGTGAAGATCGCGGGAAGCCCTTGAATGCGAGCAGCACAAATAAATACAAATACAAATATAAATCTAGATTTTTGTGCAGATCTTGCCAGACCTGGCGTCCAATCAATTGTAGGAACGTTGTCGCCTCCAAAAGCTTAAATTTTATGCACACTGTTAAAATTATCGCTTCAACAAATCTTTTCAGAACATACATCTTCTTTTATTAGCCATAAAGATACTGGAAATGAGTCAATGTTAAATGATACACTTGAAAGATTTTGCAGCATTGCTATAAAACGTGTTTTATAGTATTTATGGAGTTCGTGGTATATTGCATTTTACTGTACATGACAAGGAGGTATTATCGTGCTTAGGTTCATTGTAAGAATTTATTTTATTATTTTATTTTTTGTGTGTTCATTTGTGACGGAAAGTGTCCCTTTATAATGGGGCACTTTCCAATATTTTAAGTTCTGCTACGCATCGTATGCTTGTATGTATCGTTTATCGATTGGTAACGGTGATGAACCGGACATCTTGCGTGCGCGACTACGTTCACGTTCGAGGTTAAGTTTTTGCCGAAATGCAAATTTGCGTATATTTCGCCGAAATAATTATTTGTATTGTTACTATAGCCTACTGGGCCCATAACCTGATGGATTAAAGACGAAAATGAACATACGCAATTTGGATTATACTTGGTTTTATTGCGAGACACGGCGGGCGATACAGCGGTACAACAGAGCAGAGAGCACAGAGTAGGAACAGTTACATGACATTGACAATTTACGAACCGATGGCATAATGACGTTCATAAGAGCTATTTATAGCCTAAACTGAATGAATGATTTTGAATTTGAATTACAATTTGAAAACAATTGTTTAAAAAAAATTCCACGAGCGCGATTCGAACCTGCACCCCATGACATGCCGGGTCAGGTGCATTACCAACTATGCTATCGTAGCTTTGTCCAACTCGCCGAAATTGATCAACACTATCTTACTTTGTTTGCCAATTGTCAAGTTAGAGAAGTTTTGAAGTATTTTTAAAATATACATTACTAGCGGCCGCTCGTGGTTTCACCCGCGTGGTTCCCGTTCCCGTGGGAATATCGCGATAAAAACTATCCTATGTGTTAATCCAGGTTATAAACTATCTGTATGCCGAATTTCATTAGTTTTACGTGAAAGAGTAACAAACATCCGTCCATACTTACTTTCGCGTTTATAATATTAGTAGGATTTTAAGTAATATGTCACTGTGAAACTGCTATAAGTTCATATATTATTTATAAGGCCTTTAAAGCGCTCTCATTGATAAAAAATAAACAATTTCCTATACTGCCAGTTTCTATAATAACTCTGTGCCTCAACATTAATTAGATTGACTTAATGAGATCACACAGACGCAGACGCTTTGAAGCGCATTTCTCTTACACGCGTTTGGATATTAATTATGTTTACTTTAGAGACTTGACACTCGTATTGGGGTATTAGGCAGATTTGTTTGGCACACGAGATTTGTTTAACTGGTTTAATGTTTGTTAATCTCACTTCGTATTTTTCTTTCTATTAACATTGCTTGCACTAAGTGAAGCGATCTCTGTTTGATAATCAAATTAGTAAATATCGCTGGGTTGTATATAAATTGTATAGCTCGAGGAGCTCGATAGCGCAGTGGTTAACGCGCCCAGTCTGCGAGTGCTGAGGTTAAGCAACTTTCGAAAAGGTCTGTCATCGGATGGGTGACCAAAAATTGATCATCTCGAGCTCCTCCGTGCTTCGGAAGGCACGTAAAGCCGTTGGTCCCGGCTGCTTTAGCAGTCATTAACAACCACCAATCCGCAATGGGCCCGCGTGGTGGTTTATGGCCCGTGCATCCATCGTGCATCGTGCCCCAGCAGTGGTGACATTATGAGCTGATGATGATGATGATATATAAATGCATATAATAGTGCTGCTTGGGTGCTTAGGAACGTGAAATAGCATAGATTTCTTAATAACAAGATTTATAAGTTTACTAGCGGCCGCGGTTCCCGTTCCCGTGGGAATATCGAGATAAAAAGTAGTCTATGTGTTAATCCAGGCTATAAACTATCTGTGTGCCGAATTTCATCTAAATCCATTCAGTAGTTTTTACGTGAAAGAGTAACAAACATACAAACTTCGCTTGTATTAGTAGGATTGTTGTGCATTTAACAAAACACAAGGTGTGAAGAAGTGACTTGCGGGTCGGTAAGGTAAGGACGGTTAAGGCACATTCCTTTTTTTTAGAGCGTTTTCCGATTGCCACAGACAGCATTTTTAGCTTCACCGGGTTTTTTTGGGGGCGGCGAGAAACTTAAAGGGTTCCTCAAGCCGTGTGAAACGAGTCACCGTCAGAGGTATTCTATAGGGAACGGCGTCGCACTAGTGCGTGTCCCCGTGCCCTTCCAGATTCTCCGAGGGGTTCAGATCGGATCGGGGACACATTCCTGTCCAATAACCTGTCTTCGCATTTGCCTCCTCATCTGCAGCGGTCTCAATTGTTTTTTTTTTAAATCAACTATAAAAAACAATCATACCTGTCTTTATCCACTGATTTTTTTTATGAAATGTTAAATTTTAACATGGAACGCTTTTATATTATGATGGTGGAACCGAAGATGGAAGTACGATATAATTTATCCTTAATAACATCTGAGGAACAAGATATCTTACAATAATATACTACATACTTTAAATTATGGTGACTTCTGGCAAGGCAGTTTTCTCTTAATTTTTTATTTTAATTCTTAATAGATAAGTATTTGACCGCGATCTCACCAGATGGTAAGATAAATCTGTTGCCAAAGCCGACAGTTAGCGATTTTGTGTTTATTCTGGGTGTTAAACCCCTAAGGCGTCGAGCCTCAAAAAAAAGAAGTTCCGGTAGTGTTATGGGGGTGTAGGTATTTTAATATTTTTAGTCACTTTTTTTGATATTTATTAAATAGCTTATTTTTGGTAAGGTTAAAAAACCCAAAAAAAAAATCACACAAAGATTATAACATTACCTAACATAATAAAATTTAAAAAAATTAAACCTATTTACTTACCTGTCTGGATAATTTGTTGACTTTTTCATTTTTTTTTCTTTTTTTCCTTTTTTAAAAAAAAACCGAAAAACTTTTTTGGTGACATATTGTCACATTCTCTTTACACTTCACTAAAGGTAATGTATTCACGAGTAGATTTTACAAAAAGTTTATTCGAAACTAAACAAAACACTTCACAAATAATATTTATTTACGCGGAAGTGCAGCGGTGCACTTGTAATGGCCGTCACAGTTCCGTACCGGTACTAAAAACCGTGCAATTCACTGACACTTGATGCAAAAAAAACAAGATTTCTCAAAAGGTTAGTAACTCTGGACGAATCTAATGGTACCATTAAATTCCTGAATAAATTTCCAACAAACCTATCACTAGTTCACAACATTTAGAACAAAACATCTATTAGAATTTTGGACATAAACCGGGTCGTACTGTGCGATTATGACGCCAAAAAAAAGTTCGATACTTTTTTCACCAAAGTATTTCGTAAAACGGGTGAAACAAACACTAAAAACACATTCTACACTAATTTCCCAGTAATTTGATATATAATACATATAGTAATCACTCAACGTTTACATGCTAGAGAATTTTTTCCAAACCACAACAACAAGCACAAGTGACTAAGTATTGAAAAAAATGGCAGACTGACATTCTTATAAGACAAAATATTTTCTTACATTCGGCTTACTTCGTTTTCATTGGTCAAACTTTAAATTTGTAATGTCTATGAGCCCCGAAAGCCAACATAAAAATATAAACCCAGCCAATTAGAGAACAAAAATACAGATATTTTGCCAAAGACAACAAAATTTTCTGTAGACACACGTTGTTCTACAGGACGCGTCGCGCCATTTTTTTCTATAGACAGACGTTGTTCTATACGACGCGTGACGGGTTAAGTGCGTTTCCATCTTCGGCCTTATCGATACTTACGTTAAAATCAAGCGCTCCCCTAATGTGAAATTGTTTTAAAAGCCCTATCACAAAACATACAACAAGGCAAGGCAAGGCAATGCCTAATGTTATCAAAAAATAAACTAGAAGAAATTACTGTACCCTAATAGGTACAGTCATTTCTTCTCTTTGTTTTCGGGATGTATTAATATACATCCCCCTTAGAAAGCGAACTTGCGACTCTAGTCTGTAACCTGTTGTCTAACCTTGTGTTGAAACAAACGACAGCAACACAACAAAAGGCAGTCTGCGAACTTTAACATAGTAAAGTACAAGGATACTAGAAAACTTTTGCAAACACAATGAATTCTTAAAGGCCAGACTACGCTGGACAAAGGCAGACTGTGCACCACTTAATTCCACCATTACTTGGATAACAATGTCATAAAGATTGTGTGAACGCCACTATATATTTCCCTATTCTGAGAGCTATGAAAGTCTTCGTCGCACTTTCAAGCGCAAGAAGCTATAATTTGATTTATGGAACCAGTGAACAAATACTCGGAAAAGCGATATTTTTATGCTATGCGCACTTGGCCTTGATCTCAGCTGTTGGTAGGCCGAAGGCCGATATTGGAAGCGCACTTTACCCGAAATCCTTAACTAGCTATCTTATCTCTTAATTGGCAGAACACGACAATGATTTTTTTTCCATGTTGTATTGAAGATTATTGTTATTGCAACATTCATCCCAAAAGCTTAGAAAATACGCTTGTGTTAGGTATGGGTTAACGTCAGTAGTCTAGCGAAATTGAACTAAAACTTATTATGTACATGCAAATTAAATTTCTATCCATTTGGCTGTCGACGCATTTTAATATAAAAATAAACTTTTGTCTTACGGGTAAGCAGAGTGTCTTCATCTCACCAGATGTTAAGTGATGATAAGGCCAATGGTGGAAGCGCACTTCACCCGGAATCCTCAACTAGTGAGGCACTAACTATCTTATCTCTAGCTGACAGAACACAACAACGTTACAAACATTGATGTTATGCCGACACATATAGATAAGATGGTGGTAGCTAGCCAGGCGGACTGACAAGCCCTACCATCAACCAAACAGAGTTCACAAACATGGACCCCGCTGGGAATCGAATCCGGGACATCTGTTCCTCTGTTAACCATTTGACCACAGATGCGGTTAAAAACACGTTGCTCCGGCTGCGACTTTGTTAATTACCAAAGGTTGCTATGGTGTTTAATAGTGCGGTGCACTATGAACAAACCCTACCACTATTCAAACCGAGCACAAAATGTCCCCCGTTTGAAACAACTCTATAAATTACATACTAGGGTTCTTGATACAATATGCATCCCTAACTTTCGTGTTAGTTGTGTTGTCTCTAGTAATATCCCTACTGACAATGCTGCCCAACTATGTAGTAAGACATAAATTGCATCCACCTCAGGACGATGCATGCCCCAAGTTTTATTACGACTGTGCCCCGACCGAGATAACCCTCGGTGAAAAATGGATTTGTTTTACAATGTTCAAACTACTGTTTTATGAACCGTTCCTAGTCGTCTCCGTATCTGCTGTTTGTTAATAAAATTACTGGTATAGCTGGTATATCCTCGCTTTGCATAATGACCGGTATTGTGTATTGTGGAACACAGTTTTTAATGATACCCAACATCGTCGGTATAAGGAATAATGCAGGTATTTGTATTCCATTGTTTTGCTGATATTCTTAGTTTTCAATGTGATAGAAACTTTTTTGATGGATTTCTATTGTTTCGATGGATTCTTCGTTTAGTTATTCTTTGTTTAACCTTATTTAAATGCAAAGAATAAATACTATTTCGTTTTTTTTTTCATTTTGTAATATGAAAAAAAACGAAATGTAATAGCGAACA
The DNA here is from genome assembly GCA_947562085.1 of Eudonia lacustrata. NCBI lineage: Eukaryota > Metazoa > Arthropoda > Insecta > Lepidoptera > Crambidae > Eudonia > Eudonia lacustrata. The sequence goes on along the minus strand of OX387329.1, from coordinate 8,895,450 downwards.
TTATGATTGCAGATAAAAAAAAATAGAGACATATCTCTATTTTTTTTGGATACACTAAAGTTAAAACTTATGGAAAGTTTTACTAAAAGACATGTTATAATATGACATAGTTTTAAGGATAATAATATGCAAACAGTAACGAAATACATATTAAGTATAATTTATGACATTGAGCTGTGTGTTTATAAGTGTTTTAAGGGCCATATATTTTCAATCATATATAATTTTTATGGATTTTTCCAGCGTATGGGGTTAACTCACGACAAAATACAGTTTTAACTTTCTCATACACACTCTTTGCTACTTTGAAATATTCGATAACTCACAATCGTGAATACATTCCGTAACAGCATTTCACGATACATTCTAAGAATTTGATACGATATTCCCAACGATATCCCAAACGATTCCTCCATTGCTTCGGAGCAGGTGCGATAACTTACCAATTTGTTGCAACAAGTACTAAAAAGACGACAAACAAGCATCGCTTTATGTCACTACATAGCTATATGTGAGGTAGCGTTTCTTCTACAAAGTTTGCACGAAGCACCTAGTCACACCCCACCCCCACGACCCGGTCAACCCAAGCCAAGGTCCGAGCCTTTAGAGGCGCCCTCGGGTTGTTCCGCTCCCGATCCGACCCAAACCCCTCGGAGAATCTAGTAGAGAATGGGGACACGCACTAGTGCGTGATGTCATTCCCCCTAGAAAACCTTTGACAGAATTTCGTTTCACACAGCACCGGTGTTAACTTTTTTTTTATATTGATACGTCATAGTGACTACATCCTGCCTGATGGTAAGCAGCCGATGCAGTCCAAAATAATGAGAGCACTCGCCACCGTGGAACAAGCATGGTAACAAACGCACCTATTCATGACGGCCTGCATAAATGCCGTTTCACGCCCCGCTTAAAAGACCCGGGACTATAGAAACTGGGAAGCACATGCGCCGGCAAAGAATTCCAAAGCCGAATAGTCTTACAGAGCTCGAGAGAAAATGAACGAGCCTAAGGAGTAGTCGCATATGATGTGTAACATTTGACATCTCACCATAATAATAAGCAATTTTAACATTATATTCTGAAAATTATCAATGATGTGCATATATATATACTCTGTGCTGTTACGGATTACACTGTTACGACCCTACTTCCGTCCCTTTTCTACGAAATCACTCCCACAAATTGTATCTATAGAAGGCGAGCGGAAAGATGTTATACATTAAAAATTCCGTTGATGTCAAAAATGCAACCTAGGCAATCAGCTATCATCTCAAAAAGAACCGTATCGTAGTACGATATCATGTTATGAGGAAAGATGAACAACAAGACATGAGAAAAAGGTATGAGCATGAAAGTTAAAAACAACGCGGGCAAAGAAAGACCGAAGAAAAGATTGATAGACTGTGTAAAAGATGATATGGCAAAAAAAAGAGTAAAGGTTGAAAAGATGGCTAATCGAGGAGATTGGAAAAAGAAAACATGTTGCGCCGCCCTCAATAATATTGGGAATAAGACGAAATGATGATTAACCGTAACTTGTGACGTGTAAAAACAGTGGTTAAATAAAAGAAATACAGAATAAACAAAAATTTTAACAAAAAAAAAACGGCTCCAAAAATTTTGACTGATAATATTGCACTAAAAAGTAAAAAATAAGCGTTAGACTTATATAGACAATAATTTTATTAAGAAAATATATAGGTACAATTATTGTTATTTTTGGGGCCGGTGCCAGTCCGCGTTTGTAGTCAAAATTTCAAGCATAAGATTTAATGTACTATTATGAATATAATATCGTTAAATGTTTATAATAAAGTTACCTTGGCTGGCACCGACTCCAAAAGTAACAATAATTGTACCTATATATTTTCTTAATAAAGTTATTGTCTATATAAGTCTAACGCTTATTTTTAACTTTTTAATACAATTTTATCAGTCAAAATTTTTGGAGACGGTTTTTTTTTTTGTTAAAATTTTTGTTTATTTCTCGCTTTTTAGTGGTTCGTTTCGATCTATTTATCAAAAGCGAATATGGGTAGACCTACTAAACACGCTGCTCGTATGAGACAGCGCCGTTTAAATGAGACAAGCGAAGAAAACGAGGAACGCCTATCTCAAAGTAGGAAATCAAAAACTGAGTTTCGGTACCTATCTTCTTTTGCTTCCTCATAGTCGCTTAACTATCTTAATCAAGATATTTTATCGCCACCCGTGAAATACTTATCATTGAAAAGTTCCGATGGCAATCTGTGGTCTTTTTATCAGTTACACTTCATCAAATGATACTTTCTGAATGCAAATGCTTGACTTATTTCTGAAAATACCAAAATCGCGATAGGTATGTCTAAAATATTCGAGGAGTTCCCTCAATTCCTTGAGGATCCCATCATCAGAACTGGACCAAATTAAAATGGGATCACACGGGAAGCACTAGCTTTCAAATAAAGAAAGAATCATCAAAATCGGTTCACTCAGTCGAAAGTAAAAAAAAAACATAAAAAAAAATAAAATAAAAATACAGTCGAATTGATAACCTCCTCCTTTTTTTGAAGTCGGTTAAAAAGAAAAAATAGGGCAGGCGAATAACCGACTAAAGAATTTTATTTAATTTTGTAACAACACAAGAAAAATAAATTAGTGATGTCGACTCCTGCAATAAAAATATCAGGCAGACAATTGAACCTACTGTATTTTTTACTGAGAAGTCATTAGTTTTATTTTAATTTTTTTTTTATTCATTTAAAAAAAAAATTTATACAATTAGTTAAATTAAATATTGTATGATTTGGTAACGACATGCATTTTTACTTTTTTTTTCATTACATAGAATGGGTACCTAGTAGGTAAAAAATGTACGATCGATTCAAAAGCACTTATCCTAAGTTTATTAGAATAAAAAAAATACTTTGACTTTGACTTTGAATTAAGATAATTACCATAATGTTTTTCTGTCACCAACCCTAGTTCATTAAAGTAAAGTTGTGATATTGGGTACTCAGCGTGTCGTCAGACAGAAGGAAATTACAAAGTCTACAATGGAATTGCGCAAATCAAATAATACCATTTTCACAAAGAGAAGCTTCGAGGGTACGTACACGAATCTAACTGGCAAAGGAAATCCCGAAAGGTTAAGGGCCACTGAAGTTCTAGTAGATTCGATTAGTAGTTCTATGCATAGCACACACGGTGAAAGCTGGGGGATGCGATTATTTGATTTTTCGTAGGCGCTGATGTATTGTGAGGTGCCAATATTGCCTGGCGTTTTGTCGTTCGACGTATTAGGTACGATCGAACGGTTATTTTGCTATCTAATGTAGGAGTTATGAATATTTGTACATTAGGATAGTAAAGAACTAGGTGATCGACACTTTTTTCTTTTAATCATAAAAAATGGGGTCTGCATCAGGCTTTTGACTTTAGCAACAATTGGAGATGGACCAGCTGGTTTCTAGCTGGCTTTAATAAAAAAAATGTACTTCATTATTTTTTGGCAATAAAAAATTTAACAGGTATTTTTTTGACAATAATAATAATAATATACCTACTACATTATTTTTTGCCAATAAAAATAATAATATAGGTACTACATTATTTTATGGCAATAAAAAAATATACCTACGGTATTATTTTTTGGCAATAAAAAAAATAATATTCCTACGACATTATTTTTTGGCAATAAAAAAATTAATATACATACTACATTATTTTTTGGCAATAAAAATTATTATATACTACCTTATTTTTTGGCAATGAAAACTGGTGTTGAAACCTGGGTTATTTTGTCAAACACTGCTGGTGCCATTACGATATTACTGACAGCAGCAAAAATCACTGAACACTTTAGCTTTTTATCAAACCAACTTAACAATAGAATTAGGTTAATAGTAAGTTCGCTTCTAAGATCCAAAGGTGCCATAGTTAGAAGAGCACTACAGATTTTATTAGAAGGAATGCGAAACGCTTTCCTTCTAATAAAAAATCTAACGTTTTCTGTAAAACTAATATTATTCGATGGCAAAGTCGTCTTGAATACACAAGTGTAGTATACCCGTAGCTTCGATATTATTATGCGCTACATTTTTGAAGGATTCAGTGTTCATTCGCTAGAGCATGGACGATTTCTTGTAAAGGAATTATACGTATGCAAATAGATTAAAGTACTTTAAAATTACGAATTTGCGCGATATGAGAAAATTTTGCGATATTCATTTCTGAATGTAATTAGAGGTCTGAGCCTAGCCCCACCTACAGGTGGGGCTAGGCTCAGGCCTCGAATTCACGATCTTTCGTATAGTATAGTATTGTAGATGCATAATTAACAATCGTGATTATTATTAGCCTATAGTCCATTGCTGGACATAGGCCTCTCCAAGTGCACGACAGAGCACGATCCTCGGCTACTCTCATCCAGTTCTTACTCGCCACCTACATAAAACTTATATCTTTATAAAACAGATATTATAGTAAGTTTTTCTTTGTTTCAGATTGCACTAACAGCTGGCTGAGATAAAAATGAAAGAAAGACGAAGGTAAGAGCAATTTTATTTAATAGCAAATCCAATATTTCCAATATTTATGTATTCAGATCCATAATAAATTATCGTCACGTCTTTTGTACGTGGTAAATTGGTCATACTGTCTGTAGTACGTTCGAAAAGTCGACATTATGCACAATCGTGTAGTCAAAATATGTATTAAAAATATGTCTAAAGTTGGTCGTTTTAAATATTCGCATTTCGCATATTCATAAACATTAACTTATTGCGTTTATGTCATAAATACCTATGCCAGGCAATGTTGTAGCCTATGCGAGAGTTAAAATTAAAGCTGTTTTTACTTACAATACGACAGTTTTAAAAGACCTGATACTTGATTTATCATAAAATTATAATGCTGATTCGTTCACTCAGATTATAAGCTTTAGCTTCGACAGGATGGAACAGCAACAACTTAGGCAACCAAGCTTGCTTCCAAGTTTCAGCTAAAACATAATCATTCCATTAAGATTCAATGTCATTATGCAAGCTGTAAATACTAAGGGAGGGAGGTTGCGAAGAGCAAAGCAACGTGCGTTAGGTGTACATTTACCGAGCGAGCGAAGCGAGTATGCTGCGGTAGACTAAGGCTTGTCACTGTCCTATCTATCGATGTCATGTCGGACGAACTTTAGTTTTACACTCGAATTCAGTGTATCATTACATTACTAATGAAAAAGTTTATAAAGTTTCGCCTTGGTACAACTGTTCATTGCTTAAGAGCGTTTACGCCGCACACTAGCGCCACTAATGAAAAAAAAACATATCTAGTAATTAGAGATAGAAAATCAAATTATGCTCAACAAACTATTTGAATGAAGTAATTTAGCATTTTTACGACACCTAATGAACACCTCACAGGTTATGGTTTAGTTAAATAAGACGTTACGGCCACTTTTAACTATAACGCTATAAATACTATAAACTACACTACTATAAATTACTTCATTCAGATAGTTTGTTGAGCATAATTTGATTTTCTATCTCTAATTACTAGATATGTTTTTTATTTCATTGGCGGCGCTAGTGTGCGGCTTAAACGCTCTTAAATCGATATTTATATTATAAAGCTAAAGAGTTTGTTTGTATGAACGCGCTAATCTCAAGAACTACTAGTTCGAATTGAAAAATTATTTTTGTGTTGGATAGGCCATTTATCGAGGAAAGCTTTAGGCTATATAACATCACGCTGCGACCAATAGGAGCGAAGCATCAGTGAAAAATGTTGCAAAAACGGGAACAAAAGCCTAAAAAATTAAAAATGCTGCCGAAAGTCACTATTCCACGCGGATGAAGTCGCGAGCAAAGCTAGTTAAATATATTCATCGAAATTATACCTAAATATATATTTTTTTATTACAGAAAGTTAACAAATAGGCAAATAACTTCTCTGCCTTATGTTAGTAGAAGCAGAGCCCAGATGCGAGGACAGCTAGTGAAGCAGGATTCTGCCTCACTAGTCGTCCTCACCTTGTCCGCAAGTTGAACCGAGGCACTGGCTATTTTATCTGTAGCTGAACACAACCATGCTACTCTGGTTGTCTGGAAGAAATCGTTTGAAAGCGATAAGACCGCCAAATTGTAACTTTGTAATTTTTTTCCTATATATCTATCTACTCACATTGATGTTATGGCGAATTATAATTGCATTAAACAACCATGTTTTATTGGCCACACACAACTAATTGGAGTAATGTGTATCATACGGTTGGCTTTCTTTAAAGTTGTCTCGATATAAAACTGGAAATACAATATCACTTTAATGGATGGGAAATATTAAAGATTTTATTATGTGTTTGTTTATTGTCTTTTTGTGAAATATTAGTTGTACGTATGGCAATAAATTCTATACAGGCAACAATTCCGACGCTGACGAGGCCTATTCAATTAAGCGTTTCAACATTTCTATTCCCGAAATCCAGTTCGCACAGGTGTAAAACCGGTTAAAACTAGTTAAAACCGGCTCCACCGAGCCATGGAGCTGTTTAATGAACAACAAAGCCAATTATGGTTTCGGTATTGCCAGCCGTTTTCGGATCGTTAGTGGTAGAAATGGTCTTCCAATAACAGTATTGTTATATCTTGCTCTTGGCAGAGATTGCTAACTATTTTGAAGGTTGTCGGTGTTTCGAAATATTGTTTTGTTCAATGCCGATTGGCATGATTACAATTGAACGAGTATTCTACGTGTTTCGTGAAAATGTGTACTTTGATTTTTGATTTGATTTGTTTTGATTGACAGATATATATGGATTGATAGATATATCGCTGATACTTTTGTTGCTACACATTATGGGATATCTATTTGAACTAATTCTTCAGAGCAGTAAAAAAAATTTGCTTAATTCGCGATCTTGTACGGTTTCATTTACCTTGCGTTGGAACCTCCTTATAAGCAAAAGCTTTGCTTGATTTAGGAGAAAAAATAAGGCAAAATTAACAGACGTTGAAACTGCTAGAACAGTTTATTATAGCTATTTTCATAGTGTCATGTCGTATGGCATCTTACTGTGGGCTACAGCGGCTGATGTTGAAACTATATTTATTTTACAGAAACGAGCCCTAAGAACAATCTATAGACTAGGTTACCGAACTACTCTAAGAAATATTTTTAAAGATATTGGTGTTATTACAGTTGCATCTCAGTTTATTTATAATTGCATAGTCTTTAACACGGTGACGTACACAATTTTAATATTGTAAATAAGAAAAAACTTGTAATGCCACTGTTCAGGTTGCAAAAGGTTCTTGGCTCTTTCTTGGGCCAAGGTATAAACTATTAGACTAAAATACCTAGTGCTGTACAAGATTTACCATTAAATAAGTTTAAAAATCATTCATCACCAGAAGCTGCACAATCTTTATTCAAAAAACATGTTCCTAAACCTAATCTATCTTTTCAATTTGAATACATTGATTCTTTGAATATTATAAAAACATTCAAATTACTTAAAATAAAAAACACTAGTGATTTGTGGGGCATAAGTAATAAGGTAATTAAGAATATCATATATCCTATTGCACCCTATCTTGCAGACATTTTTAAATACTGTATCAATAAAGGTATCTTTCCACATCTTATGAAATTAAGTAAAGTAATACCCTTGTTTAAATCAGGGAACAAAGAAGACCCTAGCAACTTTAGGTCAATTTCAGTATTAGCAGCACTAAGTAAAATTTATGAAAAACTTATACTTAAACAATTAATGGCATACAAACTTTAACTCAATCTTTTACATAAGAAACAATATGGTTTTACTAAAGGTCGTCTCACTACTGACGCAGGTGTTGCTTTTATTGAACATAATCTTCGATGCCTGGGAGAAGTCTCAAAACGCTCTTGTAGTTTTTTTGCGACTTATCCAAGGCTTTCGATTGCGTTGAGCAACGGACTCTGGTGATGAAGTTACACTACTATGGTCTATATGATTTTGCGCTAAAATTGATACAGTCGTATCACAGTTCTAAGACACAAACTGTCGTTAAATGTCGATAAATGGAACTAAATCATCTGCTTCTCATGTAAAAATAGGAGATCCGCAGGGGTCAATTCTTGGGCCCTTTTAATTTTTAATTTATATTAACGACTTGCCATTCTTTGTGGAGAACTTCTGCGACATTGTTTTATTTGCAGATGATACTTCACTCATTTTTAATGTTAATAGGTGTAAAAATAATTATGATGATGTAAACAATGCTCTCGCAGAGGTTTGTTACCTCTGCGAGAGCATTGCAAAAACAAAATGTATCAAATTCACACTTCCTAATGTTAAAACTGAACCAAGCGATAAAAGAATAAACGGTGATAAATTAGATTGAGTAGATAAAGACTGAAACTAAGAGTATGGTTTTATTGTATATTATCCTTTTCTGTCCTTTTCTGTTCTTGATTTATATTAATGACTTGCCATTCTTTGTAGAGAATTTCTGTGAAATTGTATTATTTGCAGATGATACTTCACTAATTTTTAATGTAACTAGGTGTAGGACTAATTATGAAAATGTAAATAAAGCTCTTTCAGAGGTACTCCATTGGTTTACTATTAATAATTTACAGCTTAACGCTAAGAAAACAAAATGTATTAAATTTATATTACCAAATGTCAGAAATGAACCAACCGATATTAGAATAAACGGTCATCAATTAGATTTGGTAGATTCTACAGTCTTTTTAGGCATTACCCTTGACTCAAAACTTCAATGGAAATTCAAAATTCAAAATTCAAAATAATTTATTCAGTTTAGGCTGCAAATAGCTCTTATGAACGTCATTTATGCCATCAGTTCGTAAGTCTATCTACTCTGGGCGGGAGATCTTGTACTGAGAAGAACCGGCAAGAAACTCAGCAAGTGTCCAGCTCTTTTCTCCCTTACAGCGTCAAAAATATTGGAAAATGCCCTATCATAAAAGGACACTTTCCATCACAAATAATAACACAAAATTTAAAGGACAGTCACAACATGTAAAAAAAAACACAAAAAAGAAAAAAAATAAAAAATATTTAAGTTTGCAAAAAACATCATTTACCAGTATAATTTTTTACAATGTCATACAGTACTAGTAAAAGTCAAAAACCTGTTTTAAGAAAAAAAAAACAAAGTTAAACTATAGTTAAAAATAATAAAAATAAGTACGCTAGAGCAGACCAGCCTCCACAGGCGGCACCCGTTCACGAGTATGACATATGAATCAGCCATCGCTTCACTCAACCATATTTTAGGGAATGTAACGACCCGTCGCACATGCCACCACCGCAGAGACAATAAAGAGAGCATGACACACCCAAGCTACTCTAAAATCAAAACTAATTGAAATGTTCAACGCAAAGCTATTTGTTATCTGTAGGACACTGTTTATAGAGGTTATCATATCAGTATAATTTGTTATTATAAAAAGTAGTAAAGTATGCGTTTTCTATTATAGCCAGGCTGTTTTATCATCTAAATATTCTTTGACTGTATAATAACCTTTTTTAAGTAAAGAAGACTTTACATGTTTTTTAAACTTATCTAAAGGTAAATCTAGTACAGTATTTGGTATTTTATTGTAATAGTGTATACCTTGCCCCAAAAAAGAACCAAGCACCTTCTGTAACCTGAACAGTGGCATTACAAGTTTTGACTTATTTCTAGTATTAAAATTGTGTACGTCACTGTGTTTAGCAAATGAATTGATATTACAACGTACAAGAACTATACAATTATAAATAAATTGAGACGCCACTGTCAAGACATCAATTTCTTTAAAAAAAATTCTTAAAGAAGTTCGTGAACCTAGTCTATAGATTGTTCTTACTGCTCGTTTCTGTAAAATGAATATAGTTTCACACAGTAAGAGGCCATACGACATGACACTATGAAAATAACTAAAGTAAACTGTTCTAGCAGTTTCAACGTCTGTTAACTGCCTTATTTTTCTAATGGCATAGGCAGCAGAACTGAACTGGAATCCTCATATATCGAAATTGGCCGGTAAACTCAGTTCTGCTGCTTATGCCATTAGAAAAATTAGGCAGTTAACAGACGTTGAAACTGCTAGAACAGTTTATTTTAGTTATTTTCATAGTGTCATGTCATATGGCGTCCTACTGTGGGGAACAGCGGCTGATATTGAAACTATATTCATTTTACAGAAACGAGCAATAAGAGCAATCTATAAACTAGGATCACGAACTTCCCTAAGAAATCTTTTTAAGGAGATTGATGTCCTGACAGTTGCATCTCAATATATCTATAATTGTATAGTTTTTGTACGTTGCAACATCAACTCCTTTACTAAACACGGTGACGTACACAATTTCAATACTAGAAATAAGACAAAACTTGTAATGCCACTGTTCAGGTTACAGAAGGTACTTGGTTCTTTCTTGGGGCAAGGTATACACTATTACAATAAAATACCAAATTCTGTACTAGATTTACCTTTAGATAAGTTTAAAAAACATGTGAAGTCTTTATTACTTATAAAAGGTTATAATACAGTCAAAGAATATTTAGATGATAAAACAGCCTGGTTATAATAAAAATCACATATTATATTTGAATCAATTTATTAAAATTAATTTTTATAATTTTTATACTGATATGACAGCCTTTATCAGCATTGTCCTACAGATAACAAACAGCGTTGCGTTAAATAGATCATTAAGTTTTTATTTAGAGTATCTTGAGTGTGTCATGCTCTCTTTACTGTCTCTGCGGTGGTGGCGTGTGCGTCGGGTCGTTACGTTCCCTAAAATATGGTTGAGCGAAGCGATGGCTGATTCATATGTCATGCTCGTGAACGGGTGCCGCCTGTGGAGGCTGGTCTGCTCTTGCATACTTATCTTATTTTTAGTATTATTAATTATAGTTTGACTTTGTTTTACCTAAACAGTTTTTGACTTTTACTAGAGTACTGTAGTGGTGCTGTATGACATTGTGGAAATTGAAACCTTTACATAATTATCTGATGTAAATTTGTTAACTTACATTTTTTATTTTGTTTTTTTTACATGTTGTGGTTGTCTTATATATATTTTTTGTGTTTATTTGTAATGGAAAGTGTTCTGTTATGATAGGGCATTTTCCAATATTTTTGACGCTGTAAGGGAGAAAAGAGCTGGACACTTGCTGAGTTTCTTGCCGGTTCTTCTCAGTACAAGATCTCCCGCCCAGAGTAGATTTACGAACCGATGGCATAATGACATTCACAAGAGCTACTTGTAGCCTAAACTGAATAAATGATTTTGAATTTTGAATTTTTTTATATAATTCATACAGTTTTTTTCTACTACCTGTCGTGGCCTAATCACAGAACTTAAGTTTATGAGATTTTTTAATTGTTTTAGACGTAAAATCTTGATTGTATTCTGTTTTTATTAAATCAAAAAGATTACTATATATTATTACTACATCTGGATCATCATGTACAAAGGGTAACGCATTAATTTTACAAACTATACTATTTTTGAAACACTCCATTCGTTTCTTTGTTACTGGTTTACATTTTACTATTTGTGGCTCATCCTTGATATCAAAATTATAGGTCAACTTCAAACCACAAATGGTCAGACGTAAGATTATTAAAAACTGACTTAGAATCAGGATCATAGTCTGTAAAAACATTATCAAGACAAGTGGCCGAATTTGAAGTTATTCTACTAGTAGGTTCAAGAAATAAATTTATTAGATTAGAGCATTAAATAACGCAACAAGACGAATACTCATTGGTGAACTTTCTAGAATATTTATATTAAAATCTCCACATACTAAAACAAATTTACTTTTAATTTTAATTTTCTTATTACGTCCTCCATTACTGATTCGAAAATACCGAAATTGCCCGATGGTGGTCGGTATACACACACTATTACAAAACTATTGAACTCCACACACTATAGCTCAATGTTACGCTCCACTGAAAGGTTTACAATATCGTTGCTATTTTTGTATTTAATATAACTTCTTACTAGTATAAGAGAACCGCCGTGTTACTATGCTTCGTACGTACGCGCTTGCTAGTTGAAAATTGTGTTTTATTATGACCAGATTGGCCGTTATTTATATTTTGGGGGCGTAAGACGTAATAACGACAACTGAATAAGTTAATTATATATTGATATTTTAAATAATTAATGAATATAACAATTAAAAGAATGATGTCGCTTCGGCGGATCAAGTTCAAGTCTCTTCTCAATTGTTTCTCCTCTCGTGACGTCTTATTTAAATTGAAGTATGCAGAACGCGACGGCTGCCAGTAGGTTCGCGCCTCCAAGCAGTCCCGATCACTACAGTATATGTAACTGACCCACTAGGCAAAGGGCTCCATAATTGAAATCTCAATAATTGAATTAATAATTAGCTATTTTCTTCACCACGTTTGCTAAATGCGGGCTGGTGACCCCAAACTCGGGCCATAACTCACTTTACGTGATATGCGGGTTTAAACCCAGCATCTCCGCATATCGAGAGCGTTGCCACTCAGCCATCGAGGCCAAAAAAAAGGAATAAAATCTTTTGTATTCCTATTACATACCTAGATTTCCAAACTGCGTCACAACTACAAACAATGAGCTCGTCTTTTGCGTCGATTATTTCAAAGGGATCACTTCTCAACAAATATAGGTACATTTAATTATTATTTCATCGAAAAGTTTGCCAGTGAAGTTTGATAATTGATGATATGACGACAACGACCCTCCTTTGATATCCAATTACCTTACGTCTAAATTAAGAGTACTTTTCTAACACCAGACTGTTTGTTTTTCACTTTCAAATTTTGCGTTCAAAGAAATTAATGGCGTTGTAACTGGGTCGAAACGTTGAGTATAAAAAGGTATGTCTAATACCTACTACAATAAATGTGCGATACGCCCCGTTTTCAAAACGCTTTGTTTTATTAAATAAAACAAAAGAAATGCAATCATATCGGTATGTATCGGTATCGCCGTTTATTAGGTACCACCACAGTCACATCCCTAATTTCCAGTTCACTAATCATACGGATATCAGTTGCAGTACAACGTGATTTGATATTGCTAGATATAATCGGCATTACAATGTACAGGCGCCTGCACAATCATTAACCTATCAAAGTTCTTCAATAAATGTTCAACCCTAAGCCATATCTATATCTACGTTATCTATATTAATATTATAAAGCTGAAGAGTTTGTTTGAATGCGCTAATCTCAAGAACTACTGGTTCGAATTGAAAAATTATTTTTGTGTTGGATAGTCCATTTATCGAGGAAGGCTTTAGGCTATATAACACCACACTGCGACCAATAGGAGCGAAGCATCAGTAAAAATGTTGCAAAAACGGGAACAAGAGCCTAAAAAATTAAAAATGCTGCCGAAAATCACTATTCCACGCGGACGAAGTCCCGAGCACAGCTGGTATATACATAAAGTTCCAAGTATATTGAGGAAATCTGACAGTTTGTGGTAGGCTAGTGTGCAGGCGTGTGTATACCTGGATATACCAGTAGTCACGCGTTAGTCGAAACTCGACCAATGCGTGACTACTAGTAACAAAAAGGTGTGGTACAAAAAAAATTAAGAGTCCGATCTAGATGTTATATAACTAAGACATAATTATTATTGACGACCTCCTTGATCGAGTGGTTAGTACACCGGTTTTCATGGTGTCGCCGTCTCTGAGGTCCCGGGTTCGATCCGCGGTCGGGTCAATTTAGAAATTATTGTTTTTCCAAATTGTCTCGGGTCTGCGTGATTTCTATGTATAATAAGTATGTTTTTAAGTATGTTTATCCGTTGTCTAGTAACCATATAACGAGTTTCATAACGAAGCTTCTCTTGGGCTAGATGTGTGTGGGAAAGTTTATTATTTATTTATTATTATCTCTCTATTTATTTTTTTACATATTAATTTACATTTTTAAATATTTTTTATTATTATTATTATTAACTTTAATTTGTCACGCAATTGTAAATTAAATATTAATATGAAAAAGTCATGCGCATCATGCGCACATAAGCAAGCAGCAGTGATCATAAATGTAAGTATACATAGGTTACTAAGCTGCTAGGGCTGTGACTTGTTTATTTTGATGTGATGTCACTATAGGAATATTAAATAAAAAATTGCATAACAAATTAAAGTTACTAATTATGTCTTAGTAACCCTGCATACAAGATTTAGATCGGATCTTTGGATCTTTTCATTTCTACCACACCTTTCTGTTATACGTTGGTTATACGTACGTTAGAGTCAATATGGAATAGGAGTTACGAAGCATAATATTTATGGTCACATTTTATCAACTGTAAATATTTTGACAAAACATCTAATTATATCAGAGAAATAAGACCATAGCATTTATAAAAAAATTAGGCTAGTTTTTTTTTACTTTTCCTGACACAAAAATTGTAGTATTTTTAAAGCGGCCTCTCTCTCGGCTCCTTTTAATGAAACTACGGGCACGTGTAAGCGGTGAAGGCATTGCGGTCTCTGTTTCGGCTCCTTTGAAATGAAACTACCGAAAGTGCTTTATTTTACTTTTTAATCGCAATGTCTTTTGGCGTTTTTCTTGAAAACTAGCGTATAAAAATTTAAGGATTTTTCATAAAAATAGTTCATGTACCTGTGTTGTTGAATTTATCCTCAAAATATTTGCAGTTGATAAAATGTGACCATAAATATGCTTCGTCACTCCTATTTGATATTGGCTTTCACTATGCCGAATCTCACATTGCTCCGTGTGCGCAATGTGCTTAAAATGTGCAAACGAAGCTTTTCCTTCAGTTCCTCGTATTAATATAGATAAGCAAAATGAGAGGGCTAAGTAGCTACTTCACTCCATCGAAACACATTTGCCATAAATACGCTTACTACTTGATAATACAGGACCCTTTTCATCTTTGACAGCGGAAAAAAGGACCTTCATAATGTACAATAAACTATCAATGGATTTAGGTCCGTAAACAGTGTATAAATAAGTTTATTGGGGTGACAAGTTGCCACTTTTATGACATTTAAAGTCTATTCTGCTGACATTGTTGTGTAATTTTTTTGGTCAAATATACTGTAGGTAACTTTTATAACACTATTGTTTTGACGACCTCCTTGGTCGAGTGGTTTGTACACCGGTTTTCATGGTGTCGCCATCTCTGAGGTCCCGGGTTCGATCCCCGGTCGGGTCTATTTAGAAATTATTGTTTTTGTTTGGGTCTGGGTGTTTTCTATGTATAATAAGTATGTATTTAAGTATTTTAAGTATGTTTATCCGTTGTCTAGTAACCATTTAACGAGTTTCATAACGAAGCTTCTCTTGGGCTAGATAATTGGTGTGAGTGTAAGAAAGGTTTTTTTAATTTTTATTTTTAATTTATAAAAGATGTCATTTCATACGGGTGAGCACTTAACCTTTATCTCGGCTGATATGTGATGTTCAGTGATCTTTCTCGCCTCTGTAGTCTAGTGGTTAAGATCACCGGTGTCAGGCCCGGAGGTCTCAGGTTTGATACCTATAGGAGGGTACATGTTTGTGTACTCGGTTTGGTAGGTGGTAGAGCTTTATCCGTCTGGCTAGCTACCACCATCTTACCTGGAAATGTCGCCATCTCATCAATATTAGTAGAATTGTTGTGTTCCGGCAGCTCCGAGATAAGATAGCCAGTGCCTCAGTAGTTTAGAATTGTGGGTGAAAACGCTTCCATCTTCGGCCTTATCATTACTTAACACCAGGTGGGATAAGGGCAAAGTGTTTAGCTATAAGCAATTAATTATACAAAAAAACTATTTGTATAAGAAAATATTTATAAAATAAAATATCCATAGCATAAAAAACTTTAAAAAATTAGCATGTAATTTATTTTCTTGAATGCATCTCGTCTACAGCTGAGCTCAAAGTTTTTATCCAATTTCACTTCCCATGAAATATGGGAAACACTTTCACTTGCAAACAAAATAATCCATCAAAATATCAATACCCTACCTACCCCCGGTTACAAGGTGCGAGAGTAGGATTGGGAAGTGGCGAAGCTTGAGTCGCATGTAGGAAAAAGATTCCACATTCCCGAAACAAACTTTAAAAAAATTTTTTTTTTCATTGTTATGAAATGGTTTGGCGGTTCCTTATTCATATTTAAAATATGAATATGATGTGTCGGTGTGCAATAAAAGTATAGTTATTATTCCTTTTTTTATAGATTTTCATACTATTTCTTGTCCCCTTTGCACATAAATATTGTTAAAAGTCCGCCAGTCTTTATATGTGTTAATTTTTATTCTGCTACTCTGTTATTACCATGTTATTACTGAGGACTTAGAACGATGTTGTCTTTGATATTAAATAGCCGAAGTCTGAAGCTATCGAACAAAATCATAATATATGAGTCTTTATATAATACATCTCACAATCTTTAATTATTAATATTTTTTGCACCATTAAGCCAATGATTGAGCAATGCATAATGCATTGCTAAATCATTGCTTCTGAAACTTTTTAAGTCTTTGAAAAGTTCAAAATGGATTACTTTTAGTTGAATAGACATTTTCTTTTCATTTAAATTCTGCCTATTAACTAACTGGATCTTTGTATTTTTACACTTTTAAAAATTAAACATGTAAATAATTCATTTTTTTTAAATAAAAAAAAACATAATTTAAACACCACTTCGTTTTCTGATTATCACACTGAACTTGTACTGAACATCATATTGAATTTTACAATTAACAAATGCCTATTGACATAAAGTTCTTATGGAAAGGCTTAACTTATTACCTTGCTCAGCGTACCCTAAAAATATAACGCACTATTTCATTCATGACACGTAACAAGCATTCTCGCCTTTGCGAAAAATCGAAGGAACGTGCGTGTCCAGAAAATAAATCTAAACATATAAAAGGATATACTGTCTGATCAATCAACGAACAGCTGTATTACGTAAGTAGCGTACCAAACGGGAAATTGAAAATTATCGTAAAGGTGTATCGCTTGCTGGTAGAATATGGGACTCTGCCTTAAGTAACCGTCCTGACGGATTCTGTGTAGACAATTTTGGGACCTACACTTGTTAAAAACTTTTACAAAATTATACTTGCACAATAAACAAAGCAAACTCTCCTAAGACAGTGCAAAAGCACTTTTGTTACAAGAAAAACCATAAATTGGATGTGCTACCGATATTTCTGTTTTTTGTTTCCGTGATACATCAATATTAGGTACTGATCGCTCAGAGTATACCATTACTCAGGGCGCAAACACTCGCTCCTTGACTGGATTTTGTAAAGGTGTTTTTTTTTTTCATATTCTCAGCAATTAAAGTACAAATGAAAATAAATTATATTAGCTTGGATTATTTCAATCATTTCAAATAAATCGGTACCTATGTGTAAAGTTCCAAGATTATTAATATTAAGGGCTGAAAAATAAACACGAATATACAGTATTTTGTAGCTACCCAGCAGTAATTTAACTACGAATGCGAACGGCGAAAATGGGCAGTGGAAATCAAACCAATTATTCTTGGAAACAACTGCCTTTGCTGCGAATTTTTCAGACATTTTATTGAGAGGATTATATGTATGGCATTATGCCTTTCATTATTTTTAAAAGAGATGTCTAGGGAGATGACAGTCGTACCAAAAACCATTAGTACCGTTAGAGCTTCGTATTGAATTTTAATGTAGAAAAAATGCGACATCAACTTTATATTACGTCATGGTTCCTAAACTTTTTTTAATTTTGATTATTTATGGATAAGGCAATCAGACATAGAGTAAATTTTGTTAGTTACAATTTTAGAAAAAACTATGTTAGTACACTAAAACATATTTTTTGAAATTGAATTTTCTAAAAAGCGCACTATTTCACTATGTGAAGTAGGTAGGACGTCAAATGTTTTTGCACCTTTTTTGTGAACACAGAACCAAGGCTTTGTTTACTCTCTTAATTGATAAACACGACCAGTGGCAAACCTCTGAGCTGTAAGCAACAAAATTTTTCATCTGTAATATCGTCGTTTCGTCACGTTCAAAGTTGCGGGCACAGCTCTTTTTAATATTAGTCGGATCCTGTTTTCTAAATGTATGACCGTGACAAGATTTTAACCGAACATTAATCATTTTTCTAACATCATACTTCTTCATTTGTCACTTATTCCCCTCCATCTAAAAGGACTTTGAAAAATGGCTATCCACTTAGTGTAAGGAAAAATCTTGAGTAATATTAACGAAAAAAAATTCATTGTTTCAGATAGTCGGCGACGAGAAGATAATGACGTCACTTGATGAAGAGAGGTAACAACCGTAAGCGAAAATGGATATAGATCATGTGGTACTGGATAAAGAGGCGATCAGCCGATTCGAACAGTATACATTGGCAAAGCCCTCACTTAATGGAGGAATACCGTTGGACAGATGCCAAGATGCCGACTCGATGGCATCTAATAGTAAAAAAAGAGCACAAACTCCGCGCCAGAAAGTTGTTTGTTGCTTTTGTTTTAAAACAACTAAGTACAGAAGAAAACAATTTATTATCGGGTCCCTTACCAACATTGTGATATTTTGTGTACTGCTGGCTTATACGTTTTTGGGATCATTTATTTTCTTTGCAATTGAAGGTGGTGTTGAAGTGCCAGCACGACCCCGATTATTACCAGATAGACAAAAGACTAGTCATAGAGAACCAAATGATACCAGCAAGAGACATTCCGAAGATGATTATGAGTATGGAAATGTGACTCTTTCCGCAAATTATTTTTGGGATGCGCGAAATAGAGCTGTAGAAAATATTTGGGAAATAACTGTATCACTTAATATCTTGTATAGAGAAAATTGGACAAGGCTGGCCGCACAAGAGATCCTAAAGTTTCAAAACGAGCTCGTGCAGAGGGTGACTACGGAAATGGCCTCGCAATATGGAGTCAGTTACCGGGAGATGGCCCTTGGTGAATTTGGCGGAGGCGACGTTAGTAACCATTATGAGGAACATGAATGGAATTTAGCTCTTGCATTTTTCTATTCACTAACCGTCTTGACTACTATAGGTAAGGAGCTTCCTTTTTATATTAAGTTTGTATAACGTTCTTGATTATTATCATATGATATTTCATGTTTTGAAACTTCAAAATGATTATTATTTTTACAGGTTACGGCAATATTGCACCAAGAACCATTCTCGGAAAAGGAGTTACTATACTCTATGCACTCGTTGGGATTCCATTAACATTAGTATATCTTTCAAGTGTTGGCTCTTTATTGTCAAAGATGGCTAGAAGTGTATTTAGCAGAGCACTATGTTGCTGTCTGTGTTCAAACTGTGGATATTGCTGTTACGACGAAAGACGTATGGCAGAAAAGGAGAGAAGAATGAAGTTGAAAAGACAACAAGAAGAAATGCTTAACAGCCAAAACACAAGTAAAACACCTACAGAAGAATGTTACGTCTTAAAACCTGATAGTCAGAAAGACCTATCCATATCAGAGAGACCAACAACCAGTACTGCCAAAGATGATATTATAAGTTGGCCTGATACTGATTCTAAGCTATCAATGCATGGTTTAAGTATATTAGCACCCGTATTGCTATGTCTTGCAGCAATATTTATTTATATAATAATAGGAGCTATTGTTTTGTATAAACTAGATGGTATGAGTATTATAGATGGATTTTATTTTTGTTTTATGGCTCTAAGTACAATAGGTTTTGGTAATATTATACCAGGAATGAGCTACACCACCATAAGCGGAGTGAGATATTATACTACTAACCCTACAACGTTATGGTTTTGCTCCGCATACACCTTGACGGGGCTAGCGTTGACTGCCATGTGTTTTGGTGTCATCCATGATGAAATTATTTACAGAATAAAACATCAGCAGAAAGAGTGGTCACAAAAAGGCAACGCTGTCAATGATGAAGTAGTATTAAATGATCCATTTTACATGAATTCCTGACAAATGTTTAAAGCGAAGTCAGAAAACTTGTACAGTATAATGGAGGATAGTTCTTTAGTTGAGCGTAATAGGATTGAAATTAACAATAGGGAAGTAGTTCTCGGTGTAGATGATATTTTGACTACAGTGGATGAAAATGCTGAATTCCCTCCACCTCCTCCGGAGGAGGAAATAGTTACTATAGTAACTAAAAAGGAGTCTAGAGGATTTGGCAATATGGTGGCATATAATGCATTGCCAGAAATGCTCGAACATGTAAATACATAAAATTGTGAATAAGAATTGTGAGATGTATTACTTTTGTTACTTTTACTGGCTGTGAACCATACATTTGTTTAAAACACACAATTTTTAGGAAAATATATCATTGTGTCTATATTTAATTTACTATTGATTGTATAAAAAACGATTCGTACGGATTTGTAAATATTGTAATTAGTATAACTAAGAGTTAGTGTTTAAACGACCGATGTCTTACGAAACATCTTTTATCTGATTCTATTTGTCAACTGTTAATATCAAAGGTGTAATTATAACAATTTCCATGTGAATAGTTTCTTTGTAAAAATAACAGTTTAATAAAAAAAAAACTAAACTAAGCGTGTTCATTCCTTATTTTGTCACCCTAGTTTTTCCATAAGACTGATTCAATATAAATAATCAACAAAATGGTTGCATCAAAAATGCAGAATATTAGTTTTCAGTTATACTTTGTACTTCACGTGTTATGGTAATTCACATACAAACATACATACACATACATACATACATACATACATACATACATACATATATACATACATACATACATACATACATACATACATACATACATACATACATACATACATACATACATACACACACACACACACATACATGCATACATACATACATACATACATACATACATACATACAAAAAGGGGTAGAGAGAGCATCAAAATCACCAATTTTGAGTATGCTTCATTTAGCATTAAGCAAAGTAGGGTTCCGAGGTGGAATAGATACCTATCATCAGTGATGGGTTGCTAGCCGATCGCTTGATGTGCGAGAATCGTGGAACCATTATCCCTTAGCCGGCTTCTACGATATGCACGGGAAGTTAAGCGGCTGACACATTATTTTCCCGTCCCAGACCAGCATGGTAAGTAACGATTTCAATATACGTTTCTACAATAATGTAAACCTAAATCGTATGTCAAAAGGTAGAAGGGTGTAAGTAGTGAAACCTTGGGTATGGGAATATTTTATATTTTGATTTAGGTACTATAATAATGGCATATGTTTTTGTTTCATTTAAAACAGATTATAACAGAGTTAACGATAATAACGTGGCTTATCGAGGGAAAACGAAACATTACCGAAGAAAGTAATTTAGCTGGAAAAAGGGTTGAGGCTCGTGAGGAAGACAAATAGTGATTTATATTGGAACGGTACGATCTTTTTGATTTTGTGCCCATTCACGCGTAATATTGCTTTCGTATGATAATGTTGGCCTAATAAAGGCCACAGGTCAAGGTTTATGCCTAGATTTGGATAAAAGTAAAAAAAGGGAGCAAGTTACATTATATTACCAAACTTGTAAAAACTGACTTATATTTTCGAACAAACAAATTAAGTTATAGATTTTATGTGTGCAGAAGTTACTGGATTGTAATTTAGTTATACTACAGATTCTCTACAAGGCTAATAATGTCCTCAATTCAAGGTTTGGTCCTAAATATGGATAAAAATAAAAAAAGGAGAGAAAGTTCAATTTTATGTTACCAAACTTGTAATGAGGAGATCCGCAGAAGAACAAAGGTAACCGACATAGCCCGAAGAGTTGCTAAAGTCAAGTGGCGGTGGGCAGGGCACATTGCTCGCAGGACTGATGGCCGCTGGGGTGGGATAGTCTTGGAGTCGCGACCGCGTACCGGAAAGCGCAGTGTGGGCAGGCCTCCAACAAGGTGGACCGACGATCTGGTGAAGGTCGCGGGTAGCCGCTGGATGCGAGCAGCACAAAACCGGTCGTTGTGGAGATCCTTGGGGGAGGCCTTTGTCCAGCAGTGGACGTCTTTTGGCTGTGATGATGATGATGAAACTTGTAAAAACTAACATACTTAATAATAGGTTCGAATACACAAATTAAGTAAATTAATTAGCTTTAGGTAGGTGGAGGAGTTAGTGGATTATATTTTACTAGCGGCTACCCGCAACTTTGTCTACGTAAATATCTTTAGAAATGATGCCCTATTCTGTTGTATGAGTTATAACAATATTTTTAGTTATATTTACTGCAATATACTCCTAATTAAAACTTAAAACTCAAATTATTTTAAAGGATTTTTTTAGATACCCGTGAGCAAGCAACGTAGAGCTGACCGTAGGAAAAACATGGCGTGCCCAAATATATTCCTGCTACCTTTAAGGTTTGACCCTGTGACTTTTGATAGACATTGCAAATGCAATTTTTTATGGAAACTGTAGACTTTAAAAATAAAAGGCAGGTATATTAGTTATTATTTGGTATAATGTAAACGTCATTAATTTCAAATTAGAGTAAAGGAGACAAAACACGGAATAACTATTCGGACCTTTTTCTTTGTAAGGGGGTTAAGGTTTTATGTCATACGATATTAAAATTATCTTTATTATAAAGTTAGTTCCATGCATGAAACATTATTCATTTACAAGATACATAGGATTTTGTCGCTGGCCCGTATTATTTGTCCACAAGTGTAGTAAGTAAGCAAGTAAGTAAGTATGTATTACTATTTAGGTACCTACGGTATTATGGTCATCACTTAAGTTCATTAAGTACATCGATTTCACAATTATAAAAGTACTTAAGTTAAATATTACAGTTACTGACCGGCAAGTATATGTCGCTCGAACAAACATCCCAAAAAAAGGCAAGCTCGGCTAAACCGCTTACATTACAAGAAAAGAGGTTTAATAACGAAGTAAATTGTGGTAAATCCTTTTAAATACTACAAAAGGTGAGAAGCGAAATCCCATTTTATCCCTACATCGCCCTTAAAAAGTCACAAATAATAATGACATTTGGAGAAAAAGGAAATCTCAGCGTAATCACATCATGCCCTCGTTTCGCAGGCCCCAAAGTAAATTAATTTATCACAGAAATTGTAACTGCTAGCTGATTTTTGTTTACAGTTTGTTACCGACGAAACATATTTTGGTCGAAAATTGTCAAGAACAGAGCCAAATCGGGATCAGTAGCATGCATTAGGAGAGACCTATGTCCAGCAAGCTTATGGAGCTCGAAGGTGCAGTGGTTAGTGCGCCCGGACTGCGATTGCTAAGGTTAAGCCACTTTCACAAAGGCCAATCATCGGATGGGTGACCAAAAATTATTATCTCGAGCTCAAAATATCTTACAATAAAACTTATACCTTTTTTGTTTCTGATAAAAAATACATTCATATAGTACCTACGTACAAAAAAGCCTTTCGTATCAGCTTGATTAATTTTCAACATAAAATTGGAATAAATGTAAAAAAACGCAAAGTTTTGACATCCATTATAGATTTGTTTAAACCGATGACTTTCGAGTATGCACTAAGATTTTAAGGAATCTTACTGCCGTACTCAGAGACGTCAACTAAGTTTTAATGACAATTAAATCTCTTGCTGTCACTTTCTTATGTATAGTGCTAAATAGAGAAGGAAAGACATTTAATTGTCATTAAAATTAAATGACGTCTCTGAGTACGGCAGTTAGACTCAATTTTCAAATTATGTACCTATAGTAGATTTATTTTGTACCCAACCCGACCATTTCTTTCATTGTACATTAATAATGACACTAAGATAAAAACGAAGCGATCTATTACTTTTTTCCGCACAACGATTGACGTGAATATAATAAGTTTGTCACAAATCACAAACGACTCTCACAGTTGTTCCCAAAGAGTTTTTACTGTGAATCCATTCCGATAGAGTTGGCATCGCGTCCCGATTACTGAACAGGATAGCTGAAGGGATGATGAATTGCATCCCATTAATCTGGGCTGTCACTAACTTTTATCCGATTACGCGCTACTAAATAATTTAATGCCGTTATCTTAGGTTATCTGTGTTAAACTCTTTTCAATACAAACGGATAATTAAAACTTATACTGTGGCACTGATATAATATTATAATATAATTTATTATATAAATTACCGACAAATTACTTATTTAAAAATATTAATTACGCTTTGGTGGCTGAGTGGCAAAGTGCTCGGCCCGACACCCAAAGGTCCTGGGTTCCATTCCCACGTCGGGCAAAATGTTTGTTCGGATATTCCGATGCATAGCCCGGGTTTGTGATCACAAACTCGCATTTGGCAAGCGTGGTGATAAACCAAATACCCATCAATTGTAGCGATGAGTGTTCATTTCAATAATGAAGGCTTTTCCCCAGCTGTGGAACAGTGTGGGACAGTATATAAATAAAAACATTAAAAAATAGGCCGTTTACTTACGAATTACTTATAGGTACTCGTATTATTATAATTATGTTGTAAGTAACATTAGTCAACAGTGCCAAAAGTTAGTCATTTGTCCCGAGCTTACTGAACAGGATATCTGAAGAGATAATGAATTGCATCCCATTAATCTGGGCAGTCACTAAATTTTATCCGATTACGCGCTACTAAAGAATTAAATGCCGTTAGTTATCTATGTAAAACTTTTTTTAAATATAATCTTATATGAAATATTATACACTGAGGGGATTATTAATAAACAAAGTGTAATCTTGGAGTAGTTACTCCATGTTTTCTCTTTTACTCTAATATGAAATGAAGTTTATATGACGGGAACAAAACACGGAGTAACTACTCCAAGCTTACACTTTGTTTATTAATACGGAGGTGAGTGAACCGTGCGTAGGTAATCGCTTTGGTTGGTAGTAAGGTTAGTTTTAAGCCCGCTTCACTCGCTACCACCGTTCTGTCTATTACCATAAAAAACAAGTTATTTTTTCGGGTGCGAATAAGGAAATAAAATGCTTATAACGATGATGGTGTACAACAACTATAAAATATATCAAAAGTTATATTTTTAATATAGGCTGAGCTCTGAAGTATCAGTAAAGTTATACCTTATGGTTTATATTACTACTGCTGTTATATCTTCGTCAGCTCATTTCATGTCCCCACTGCTGGGGCACGAGCCTTCCCTATGGATGGATAGGGAGTACGGGCAATAAACCACCACGCGGTTATTATCAACTGCTAATGCTGCCGGGACCAACGGCTTTACTTGTCTTCCGAAGCACGGAGGAGCTGGAGATGATACATTTTTGGTCAACCATCCGATGACTGGCCTTTGCGAAAGTTGCTTACAGCACTTGCAGACCGGGCACGTTAACCACTGCGCCATTGTGGTGTGGTATTGTACTCCTCTGTGGTGTGGGACACATCTTATGCGTCATTATATCTTATTTGCCGTACTCTCATCTCTCATCAAGGCTTGAGTTTATAACTTTTGCGAAAGAATGGAGAAAAATAATATACTATCAATCACTGTTGTTTGTCTTTATTAAATTCACGGCCATCCTAATTCAGTAAGCCTGTTCAACGTTGACCCTGAAATCGAAAATAAATCGTCTAGACACAGGCAGTGAAATATTCACGAGCCGTTTTGTATGGAGTCGTTTTGATTTTTTTAGCAGCCCTCTCTATCAAGTGGCTTAACGCTAATAGAATAGAAATTAATGATAATGAAACATGTAGTCACTATTTTATTTTTCTATTTTACCATTATCATTTAAATATGATATGAAATGCAAATGTTTTTTTCATGTCACAAAATATACAAAGGGTTTACAATAATAAAATCATACACCATCCATCAGAGCAACATGACGTCCCAGAGCCCACCACTTAGACGGCGAAATGTAGAAGAACCCGTAGCGCCCACGATTGATGCAGTCTCGACTATGGAGATACAGAGCTGGCTGTCGAAAATCATGCATTGCTTGAATGACATTTGCTCAATCTCTAACGAAAGAAAGTTAAATTCAGAGCAAAAACTCAAAATCAGCAGCATTAGCAGGAGTGTTGTGGAAGGTGTGTCTCAGTTCGCTGTTCAATATCTGTCACTGAAACAAAAATATAGTTCGGCGCAGCTCACAATCAGCGACATAAACGAGCGAAAGGGGATAACCATCCAAATTGAAGACCAGCTCGAGGACCATAAAGAATGTATCCACTCTGCTCCTAAACCCACTAATCAGACCTCATCTTTTGCCAACAATGTAAGGAAAGGAAATAAATCTCTTGCCCGCCCCCTAAACACCAACAGTGTCGTCTATCCCCAGGATAAAGAAAAACCAGTGAGGACACAAAGAAACTATTCCAGACCGTAATTAAGCCAGAAGAGCTCAAATTATCCGAGGTATGCGAAAAATTAAAGATGGAGGCATAATTATAAGCGCACAAGGCAATGAAGACCTTGAGAAACTGAAGCGGTCAGTGCAGATCAGAACTTCAGGGCTCAAGGTCGAAGAGACCAAAAAGAAAAAGCCGAAAATAATTTTACTAGGGGTCTCCGCCAATAGCACTGAGAAAGAAGTTTATGAATGCCTATACGAGCAGAATATATCAGACAAGTATCTACATATTATAAGCCGAGAACAATTCCTTAGTTCTATAAAACTTAGCCACAAATCTGGCAAAAAGGACGCTTTATTTTGCAATTTTATTAAGAGTTACCACCTGAATTAAGGAAAGTTCTCACAGCACAAGAGCGTCTGTTCATTAATTGGACATCTTGTTCAGTCCGAGACTTCACACTTGTAACATCTTATTACAAGTGCCAGCAGTATGGCCATTCCCCGAAGTATAGTCGTGAGACGGACTCTACCTGTGGACACTGTGGATGCGTCGGACACTTCATCAAAGAATGCAGCAAACGCCAAGAACCTGCCGCTTGTGCTACATGTAAGCGATTCAACAACCCAACCACCACAAAACGGGAGACGATCAATGCCCAGCCAGAAAAAGAGCAGAAATATGGTACCAAAGTTCTATTGACTATGAAGGCGCCTAGAACGCCGCATAGCAATCGTCTAGCAGCACAAGGATGGGTAATGTTACCAAAGACTTTTTAAAAGACATAGACTTTTTTTTTCTTTTCTTCTTTTTTCTCGATCTTTCTTTGAAGGCAAAGGGACTGATGGCATGGTATTGTTAGTAATGTTATTTTTATTATTTAACCAATTGTAATGATTTTTTTTTTATGCCACAAGGAGGCAAACGAGCAGGCGGGTCACCCGATGTTAAGCAATCACCGCCGCCCATGGACACCTGCAAACCCAAAGTAATCGCGGATGCCTTGCCGACCTTGAGGAAGGAGTTGGATCTTGAGGAGGGAGTAGGAATTGGGAGGGGGGAGGGGTAAGAGATGGGCATCCGGTACTTTCACTCACCGGACGAAACACAACAGCAACGAGTGCCGTTGTTTCACGCCGATATTCTGTGAGAGGGTGGTATATCACCGGGTGAGCCGGCCCATTTCGTGCTGCAACGCAGCGTGGCTCTACCACTCAGACAGTGTCACTCATTTAGCACCACCCAGGGGTCACGTGTTGGGTCTCAAAGGTAAACCTACGGACGCGAGTAACTTTAACCCTCAAATTAATTAATTAATTAATTAAATTAATTGTGCTTTTAATGATGATAATTATTGTTGTTTTAATGTTTCAATTATTTTATTTTGTGTTGTGTGCTGTATTTTAAATTCAATTCCATATTGTTATGCCCAAATTGGGTCATGTATGATACTATAATTTAATATTTGTAACACCCTGTCAAACTACATGAGAAACAATAAATTTATGATTTATGATTTATGATTCTTCTTATGAACATGAATCAGTGATCTGTGACCCTCATACATGTTCTTCGGTTATTACTAGTAATAAGCATAATTATAATTTATTTTTAAAAAACATACATAGCATGTTAGTATTGTTAAATCAAATTTATATAGATATTGATATAATAGCACTCACCAAATGCTGGCTCTCCTCGACATCCTCGATCCCACAATTACAAGGCTATGAATCGCACACTACTAACAAAAGTAATGTTGTACAAAATGATGGTGTAGCTTTGTACATAAAAAAGGACGGAAAAAATCACATCATTGAGGAACCTAAAATTATAGATGCAAATTGTCTTATCGCAAAGATCAGTAGCGATACAGCAATTGTGGCTATATATCGATCTCCATCATATCATAAAATCACTAATTTTCGACAATCACTTAATGAATTATTGACAAAACAGCTCTCTACATTTAAGAATGTGTTTTTAGTTGGCGACATATACATTGACTTGATTGGGAAACAGATCGCAATTCACCAAAGTATCTAACCCATGTTGATTGCTTAGGCTACCTACCCACCCATTTGCTTCCAACTAGAATGGGAAATTGCTTGGACCATATTTCCGCTAAAACTAACATTCCCTTAAAAGATATAGTAATAACCTCTTCAACGTGACAGACAATAATTCAGTGTTGTTGTGTTTACAAAAGCAATACTGTAAATCTTACGCAATTACAAAACACCACAAGATGCAAAATGCGGGAATTAAACATGACCTAGACAACCTAGACTTAGTACCCTTTACAATACGGATGATGATGACGTCAATGAGTCAACAGAGTGTCTCATTTCATCATTCATACAAATATTATTGAAGCCAATACGCGAACTTTTGTGTTATCACGCCGTAAAAAAATTATAAAACTGTGGATAACTCCTGGGCTTTTAGGCTGCATCTGACATCGTGTTATGCTGCATCAAAACGCTACTTACAGCACCCGAAAATGAGACACTCAATGTTATTAATTTAAGATACCGTAATTTTTGTAATAAATTATTAAAGAAACTTAAAAGCCAGTATGAAAGTTTAGAAATAAAAGAAGCTGGTCAAAACAAGAAAAAATTATGGAAAGTTATCAAAACCATAACTAACACCACTAACACTACATTATCCGCACATAAACTCATTGCAAACTCAGCTACTGCGGCGCATACAGTTGACACGGTAAATAGTCTCTTTATTTCTATTGGAAAAAGTTTAGCTGAGAAAGCAAAACAACAAAACAATAATTCACTCTCCTCCACTTTGCCCCCATCGCCATTGCCAACATTGCACTCATTTGCTTTATTTAACACAGATGAAAATGAAGTAGAAAAAATTTAATTTACTCTTAAAAATGACTGCGCCACTGGCATTGATAAAATCCTATGTACATTTAGAAATACAAACAGCACTTAATTCCGCCACTTACTTATGTATTCAACCAATGCATCTCAAAAGGTATTTTTCCCCAGGCTTTGAAAAAGGCCGTTGTTCATCCGATTCACAAAAATGGAGATAAAAGTTTTATTAATAGTTACCGACCCATTGCTTTACTACCTTCCATTTTCAAAATCCTAGAAATATTAATATAATATATTTATAACCAACTTATTAAATACATAGAAAGAAAAGGACATTTGGCCACGACTCAATACGGTTTTAGGCCTAACAAATGAATGAATGAATAAATGAATGAATGATGACGCAGTTTATGAATTAACAGACTATATCACAAGACAACTTGATTCCCGGAACAAATGCTTAGTTATATTCCTAGACCTTGCCAAGGCATTTGACTCAGTTTCAATCCCAATGCTCCTTAAAAAGTTACACAGGCTAGGTATTAGAGGGATATCGCATAGTCTTTTAAAATATTACTTAACAAATAGGACCCAGCGAGTTAAGATAGACGGTGTGGTAAGTAAAGAACTAACAGTCGAATATGGTGTTCCCCAGGGAAGTATAATAGGACCTTTGCTATTACTTATCTATATTATAGATTTAAATGCCCCTCATATCCTTGGGGGAGGCCTTAGTCCAGCAGTGGACGTCTTTTGGCTGAGATGATGATGATGATGATGATTATAGATTTATGCCTCCTCCCCCTTTAAAACAATAGTCAAATAATATCATACGCTGACGATACAGCCTTACTATTTAGTGCCGACAATTGGAATGCCCATGTCGGTATAGCCTAAGCTGGCTTTGATTCTGTCACAAAGTGGCTTAGAACAAATATGTTGACTCTCAACATAGACAAAACCAAATACATGACTTTTTCATATAATTTACTGACACACATATATCGACTGTGTATGTCCTAAACTCAGTAGTACAAACACAATAAAATTCCTAGGCACCATCATAGATAGATATCTGAATTTTAAAGTACTTATAAAAGCTCTGACTACTAGAGTTCGAAATTTAATTTATGTGTTTAAAAAATTAAGATATGCCGCGAAAGGTACTGCATTTCATCATGGGGAGGCTCTCATAAAACCACCATGCTAAACTTAGAAATAGCACAGAGAGCCATTTTGAAAGTTAGCACATTTCGTCCTTTCCGTTTCCCTAAAGCAGAACTCCTAGCTGAATGTGATATCCTTTCTGTTCGTCAGTTGTTTATACTATTAACTGTAACAAAGAAACACTCACTAACGCCCTATAGTCCTGCACTTCAAACCAGCAAAAGGCGAGCAGACATTGTTTGTTCCACTGAGCTATATTGTACAGCTCACTCTCACAGATTCTTTTGCTTTCTTGAAAGTTTTGGTGTATAATAAACTTAATTTAACACTAGTATAAAATAAATAATATGAATAAAATAAATTATAAGAAAACCAAACAAAAGTGGCTTAAGGCGACCGACGCACCGCTAAACAATAAATCTCATACCTTTTTAACCGACTTCATAAAAAGGAGGAGGTTATCAATTCGACTGTATTTTTTTTTTTTTTTTTTTTTTTATGTTTGTTACCTCAGAACTTTCGACTGAGTGAACCGATTTTGATGATTCTTTCTTTATTTGAAAGCTGGTGCTTCCCGTGTGGTCCCATTTTAATTTGGTTCAGTTCTGATGATGGGATACTCGAGGAATTGAGGGAACTCCTCGAATATTGTAGGCATATCTATCGCGATTTTGGTATTTTCAGAAATAAGTCAAGCATTTGCATTCAGAAAGTATCATTTGATGAAGTGTAACTGATGAAAAAGACCACAGATTGCCATCGGAACTCCTGAATGATAAGTATTTCACGGGTGGCGATAAAATATCTCGATTAAGATAGTTAAGCGACTATGACGAAGCAAAAAAAGACAGGCACCGAATCTCAGTTTTTGATATCTTACTTTGAGATAGGCGTTTCTCGTTTTCTTCGCTTGTCTCATTTAAATGGCGCTGTCTCATACGAGCAGCGTGTTTAATAGGTCTACCCATATTCGCTTTTGATAAATAGATCGAAACGAATCACTAAAAAGCAAGAAATAAACAAAAATTTTAACAAAAAAAAAAACCGACTCCAAAAAATTTGACTGATAAAATTGCACTAAAAAGTAAAAAATAAGCGTTAGACTTAAACAGACAATAACTTAAGAAAAAATATAGGTACTATTATTGTTACTTTTGGAGTCGGTGCCAGCCAAGGTAACTTTAGCATAAACATTTAACGACATACTATATTATAATCATAATAGTACATTCAATCTTATGCATGAAATTTTAACTACAAACGAGGACTGGCCCCGGCTTCAAAAACTTCGTTAGTAGATTAGTACTAAGAAAATTTAGATGCTTAAATCGATCTGGTTAGCCTGTAAAATGAAAATCTATGTTTTAAAAGAGGTTACTTTAATATTTTTTTCTCTGTTATAAAAGTTGACAAATCGTGTTTCTGTAACTGGCAAAATGAAGTCACTTAAATGAAAAATCATGTCATCAAATATCACTTTCATATGTTTTGTAATTGAGGGAAAAGTCAAGATCTCCGCCACGTAAATTTTCAATGCGTCGCCTTAAAGGGAAAACCTACAACACCGAACATCTATTATTAGTTATCACATAGTTGGTAAACAGTGGCAGCAACATGCTGCATAAGCAAAATGTTATTAAAAGTATTACAATTTATTGCTATTTAATAAAATGTTATGTAAGCAAGCGCTAACACACACTCGCCGATTAGATGCCTGAGACACGGGTAAACTAGTTTACTTAGTTTAGGATTACTTATTCTGTGCTTTAGGTATCACTTCGGTTATTTTGCACTACCAACCTTAATTTTAAAACAGTGCAATATAAGCGGCACTCTTGTGATGCATTATATTGTTAAATAGCCAAATGTTATTTTATAAGTTTTATAAAAAATAAAATAAAACAATTTATTTCGGATAACTTAATCCATATCAGTTAGTAGTACAATAAATACATAGAAGATTGTTAGTAAACTAATTAATTTAAAAGTTTATTAATAACACTCTCCCATAAATGTTAAGAGAACCTCTCAGCTATAGTCATCAGGATGCTATGAATGTATTTAGTCTTAAGTTTTACAAACCAAATAAATTTATTCTTATTCTTATCCACCAACCAAACCGAATACACAAACATGTACCACTGCTGGGAATCGAACCCGGGACCTGAGATCGGTGGACCACTAGACAAGAGCGGCAGTTAAAATACAATGAAATGCTTTTCAACCGTGTCTGTAGTCTAAGGCAGCGGTTCCGAAACTATTTAGCTTACGGAACACTCAATCCACTAATATCTTTAATATCTCATGGACACTATTTGCAACCCATATCGAATGGTAACAAATGGAAGACAATGTAATTTAAAATAAGGGTAAAAAATTCGGTCACCGCAGGTGTTACAAGTTTGTATACAATTCGATTGATGGTTTACACTAACACGATTTTTTTTTAAACTTATTGCTGTCCCATTGCTGGGCAACTTACTCCTTTCTGTGTGACCAGATCATCTCCACCTCATTGTAGGCCAACCTCGGCAGCGCCGTCTATCTCCAGGTTACTCCATCAAGTAAGAAACATAATGTATTGTGAAGGTAAAAAAGGATTGACCATCCTCCTTGAATACACACCCAATGTTGATCTCAAGGAGATCTTCAAGATATATAATATTTTGTACCTCGGATAGTGCTGGCGCGGCAGCTTCAGCGGCTGAGGACCTCAAACGGCGCAAATATAGTTCTCTAAGCCTTGGGCACATATTTGCGCCGTTTGGGGTTGAAACTTTGGGACCATGGGGACCGGCAGCTCGAAAACTTTTTCAAGAAATTTCCGCTCGCCTTACAGAGACCACTGGTGACCTTCGAGCTGGCGCGTATTTTGGCCAACGCCTAAGTTTGGTCATCCAAAGAGGCAACGCCGCCAGCGTCCTGGGCACTCTCCCGCTTGGCAGCGATTTGGAGTCTCTTTTTTATTTGTAAAAATTATGTGTATATTTCTATATTTTTTAAATTTCTCTTAATTAGTAATATTATTGCATCGAGAATTGTTTAATATTATTTATTACAAACAATTCGCGTGACCGTACAAAAGTGAATCGGCCGATGCCTATGCTAGCGCGATGCTAAGTAGGTACGGCGGCGGCGGTGTGTGGCGGGCCAGGGGTCCGAATTTTTTCCCACCGGCCACCGCTACGCCCGCCGCGCCGTCGTCATCGGGTTGCTGAGAGTGACCGAGCGCCACTCGCGCACCGACACCCGAAATCTGCAAAAACCCATTGTACTGATACTACATTGCTGATTGTAGACAGCAATGCATCCCGTCTTCAGATGGGCCTGCATGCGGCTACCCGTGACCCGCCAATCCTATTTGAGCTTGGCACTTTATTGCCCACTTTGTACTTAACATGAATATTATAAAAATAAAAAACAAAACTTCACTTTCTCTTATTAGCCAGTCTTGGCCACGTAAACGAGCGTCATGCGACAAAAGATTTTCTAGTTCATTACGCGTCATACAACGGCACTCTTACACAACGGTAATGAAAACAAAACAATGTACAGCGTAATTAAACGCCGCGCCGCAAACCGCTAATGTCGAGCAGTTAATCTAGCGACGCGACAAGCGGATTTGTAGTTTATCACCATTGACTATATCTGCCGTAATGTAACGCGCAATGAACTAGAAATCCGCCTACCGCCGCGTCGTAAGACGCTTGTGATGCTTTTAACAGAGGCCAGACGGCTTAAAAAACTTTAAGCTAGTTGGTTGAGTTTGACATTCATTAAGCTATTATCGGATAAAGAAAACGAAGCTCGTTAAAGCTGAGAGGGCGAAGGCGGTTTTCATAAATAAGTTTTAAAAGAAACCACTTGTAAAGTAAGTTTGACGTCGATGAGAAACGACAGATTTTTTTTGTTGACGATATTTCTTCCTATTGCAGTGTTTTCGTCAGCAGTAAAAAGTTGTTGACACATACACAATATAATATTAATTGTTTAGAGCACTGATCAGTGCTCGCCGCAGATTAGAGGTTAACCACTCTATATTCTTATGGCTTTACTTAGTGAATTAAAATTAGCGACGATTAAAAATCAAATGTTAAGGTATCATGATTGTACTGTTAATATTTGATTAAAAATCTTAATTTAAAGAGAGAAAACATATAAACACAGCTGCAACCGCATGGAAAAGGCAGTGTAAATGTTTTGCAAGTAACTTTAAAAAAATCTGTACATCCGTGTTCATGGCGCATGCAACTGTGCCAAAATATCGGATCCTCAATAATGAAAAGCATGGTAAGAATCCCGTTATTAATATAGTACAATTTTACTTGCCCACCGAATTGCCATCCGTCCGGGTTTACCCGGATTCGTCCTAGTTTGGAGGGCGTCCGGGGAGCGTCCGGGCGGGGTTTCTAAAAAGTGTCCAGTGGGCACTTTTTAGTTTATTTAGTTGATTTTCTATAAATATATAAAAATATGATAACTAGGTATGTTTTTATTTTATTGTAATTTTTTTTCGATGGAGTCCGGGGTAATATCTTTATTTCACCCAAATGTCCTGGGTTTTTGAAGTTTTTGTCCTGGGTCCGTAAATTAGCTGATGGCAGCCCTACTTGTAATAAATGCAATTCCAGTAGAGCTGAGTTCACTTCAGTAGTCTAACGTTGCTATGGGGGTTGAACAAAGACATTTGCGTCCAATCTAAGCATCTCCCATTCGCATGATTTAGATATTTGGCGCATTGATAGACAGTGAATAGAGTCGACAAAACGATATACCCTCTTCCTTAATCGATTTTATGCTCGATACTCGGACCACAGTCTCACGAATCGTGTAACGAAAAAAAAGTCTAGTGAAAACCGCAAAAAGAACAAAAATGCAATTTCGCGAATTGGAGCTCGATTCTGTTAGTTAGTTTAGAATGTCCACTATTTTATTGTGTGTCAGTGGCCTAATTTTGCCATGTTTCCCGTAGTGCTAAGCTATCGTGTCAAGCCAATGCACTGTTACTTGAGGTAAAGTGCTCGCATTAAAGGTTAAGGTAAATAAACATTGTAACTCAAATTACAATATTTTGGTTTAAAACGATAGTCAAGATACAGTAAGTGTAGTGTCAAACAGTGACTTAGGAAACAGTTGTATGAGTATGCAAAGAACGACTAAGGAAGAAGGTAGATCCTTTGTCTGCTCTTATATATCCACCCGCAATGACTTCAGTACATCCGTGATCATGGCGCATGGATTGCCGCATGCATGTATGTTCTTCTGCACAGCTAACAAACATCCTGAAGGGGTGTGGTAAGCAAAATATTTTAACTCTTTCAGCCACTTTCATATAAATTACTTTATAACCGAAATTAGTTCATTTTTATAATATAATAATAAATCTTTATTTGCATAGAACATGGTATTAATATTATAATAGTTATGCCTCAAATAAAAAGTAAATGAGGAAAAAAATTATCTTGTACATAAGGCTTTCGAGGAATGAGGTGGTTAGTTTGCTAACCACCGTGGCGGTTGGCGAAAGAGAAATAAAAAATATTGGACATTTCTTTTATTATTAAAATTTACAAAATTGTTATTCTTACAGTCTAAACTACTTTTTATGGTAATCCTGAAAGCATGTTTTTCCTTTGCGGATGCAAAGAGGTACTTTGCAAATATTGCACTGTCATACAGTACGTGCTGGATTTCTTTTAGTGTAGCAATTTGCGCATCTTCTGGATGTCTTTTGACATCCAGGACAGATGGTTTGTGACGTTTTATTACGACAGGGGCTGGTGAAGATGCTGAAGATTGCTGCATATTGAGTCAAGTCTACCGGGTTTACGCTTGTTCACGAAAGATGGCGCGAGAAGTCCTTGGTAAACAAAAGACATCTTCGAAAGTCTTTCACAGTCAAGATATCCATTTCTGGGTGGTAATCTTTCTGAAGCTCTTGGTATATCAAGAAGGAGTTGATTACTGAACAGTCCAGAAAGTGGAAGGAGATTCTGTGCCACCACTTATGGGGTATTCTGTCAACTGCGTAACTTCCCTTCATTTGGTCGAAATTATCGACAAAATTCATGTTTGCATTATATTCCTTTACAGCATTTAGACAAGCAACCTCCTCCTCCTCTACTTTCGCCATTACGTTCTCTGCGAATAGCACGTCCAGTATTATTAGGATCTAGATAGTTCCACAACATAAAAACTGAACGCTTATCCTTCCATTTCAAAATGCTTACATTGGTGTCACTTACTCTGTAGCCATGATCTTCCCTTCTCAGATCTGCAAATCAAAAATCTGCAAAGGCATTATATTCTCAAGCTCAATAATGTGGTAAGGTATACCACCACATCCTAGGAACTCACCAGGTAACTCCATTCTGATGTTTTCCTTCCACTTTGGTGTAATGACTGTGTAAGCAATTGATGCTGATGAAGAGCTTTCGTCACGCGCATTTCCAAGTAGATTGGAGTTGCTTGAAAAATTGGACAACGGCATGTCATCTTCGGTACCAAATTTTTACCATTACCGGTACCATTTACTTGTCGAGGTCCTGGTAATATGTCACCTAGTACCATGGAAATTTGCTGGTCAACTTGCTCGAGTTCATCAGATTCTGCACTACAGATGCTCTCATTATCTGAAGGGATATCCTCCACCAACAAGTTTTCGACGTCTCCATCAGTTAGAAATCGTGACATTCTGCAAATATAATACGTTATCTTTATCTATCTATATAAAACAAATTTGAAAGTATTATTTATTTTATTTATTTATTTTATTTTATTATCTTAGGAAAACCAAGGTTTACAAAATTAAAACAGGGTTACAAAATATAACACATAAAAACCACCACTATGTCAAAATGAAAACCCATTATAGTTACGGTGGTTAGAAAACAAACCACCTTTTTTGTTTCGTAATATTTCGCAAACTATTATAAATTACACGCATTACCTAGTAATCATTTATCAAGAACATCCTTATTGACAAATAAACACATCCATAATAACAAAATACGCATTCTTACCTTTTTTTACAAATTTTCAATGTGCAATCTTCGGAAACACAGCACAACCACTTTTTCGATTCAAATACTTCATTTGAAAAAGTAACGTCATCCGTCCAATTATTACAGTAAAATGCTATTAGGCTTTCCTCTTTTGATGTAGTTCGAAGGCATAAACACAAATGGTGCGGAAATACACAAAAAAAATCATGAAATAGTGGTTAGAAATCTAACCACCAAACCGGAAAGAGACGATTCAAAAGTGCTTATCCACTATAATGATTGCGAATCTTTAAACGGTAGCCCCATTTGTTTTGACATTTCCTGGCTTCGACCGCAAAATCGCATGATTTAATTTAAAAATTTGTCATTTTTTTTCTACTAGTGCTATTGTATTTATTTTTAATGTTCTTTAAAGATAAAGAAATGAAGAATTAATTTGCGATTCTTTAACTGTGAGTTATCATAGTAGAAAAAATAATTAAAAATTCACAAAATTCACGTAACTAATAAAATTAAAAAATTTCAGTAGATAATTATTTTTAATTAAAAATCTAAATCGATAACATATTGTTTATTGTTATTCAATTTAAAGTAAACGAAATAAGCTTTAAATTGATACAAAAAACTTATTAGTTTTTAATTTAAATGCAGCGTAAAAAAATATTTTAATTTCGGTATAAATCTCGTTATATACTTATCTTGCCGCAAATTAATGAGTCAGGTTTATGATTTATTTAAGAATAATTTACGCAATGAAGTACCAAAATATAGTCATAAAAAAGACGAGACACTAATAATCTTTAAATAGAATGCATATTTGTTGGAATTTAATAATATTTTAATAATATATAATATAATAATAATATATTCGTAAAATAGCGAACTCGTGAAAAAACGAATGATCTTTGGATTCAAAGTGGGATTTGTTGTTCATTAATATTAAATAGGACTTAAATATAGTTTCAATCTGATAGATTAACAAACACTGAGTATTTTGAGGTATATTACTAGTAGAAATACATCAATTTGAATACTTACGGCATTTTAAAAACACTTAGCGGAATTTCGCGCACTAACTTTTGAAACACTTCGCAATAAATGCAGAAAAAAAATATTTCTGTTGTGTCTAGACTGCTGAAACTTTTTTTAGATGTTGTCAGGTTGGTATTCTGTATTTTGCACATAGATTATATTGGATCTATGCAACCATCTACAGATTAAAAATCAAAACTTACATACACTCATTTTGGTAGCCACAGTTACCACAAGCAGTTTAGAGGTGCGCAAAGTTGGTAGGTCTAGTTACCAAAGTCATTTTAGTTTAAGTAAGTTTACTTGTTTCATTTAATTTTATTTGTGCCAAAATATTTAGTAGGTAGTTAATAGTTTTTTGAACTCACATAATATTTTGTAACTACATATTCTGTTGCGGTAATACCACTTCGTTAATAGTTTGAGCGAGATTAACCCTTAATTACTCGCGTGATTAAAGTTACATTTAGACTCGCGTGATATAACCCCAATATCAATGGTAAAATAAAAACACTTTTAACCACTTTTCATAAAATTTATGATAACAATCATACAGAAGCTACTTTAAACTAAATGAAAACAGTATTCATTAAACATTTATGTTAAACTAGTAAAATTATAAATTCATACGTCTAGGCTCTTTTTAATCAGTACATTAATCACATGTCATGATGAAGTGGCCATGACAGACCTGCTGGGGGTATTTAGCACACAGAAACGTTATATTTTTATAATTCGATATTAGACATATATGGCATCATTTATAAATTGAAGATGGGCTGCCTCTGGACGTGAAGCCAGCATCTTGAACTTCACCCTTGAACTTGACGTTTTTTTATAACTCGTGGCAGTTACTGTATTGGTAATCGAGTTTGTTGGTGAGTATTTGTTAAATCAACTACAAGAGAATCTCCCTACTCCATATTTCGTAGTCGAATTTGTTTTTATAAATAACCTATGCATTGATACCAGCAACGTTGAGAATGCAGTAAAATATTTTTTTATGGCGTCTTCCGACGTTGTAATTAGCACTTACATATGGTCGTTAGTCGAGTTGGCATTTTGAGAGTTTTGACTAAAAATATAATAAACTTAATTTTCGATTATGTGTTGTATTTTTTTTACATTTACGCAACATAATTTGCGTAAAATTTAATGTACTCACAAATTTAATTGGTGATAACTGTAAAACTCAACATTTTTAACCTAATTACACATTCAAAAAATTAAAAATAACTTAACTAACTTGTCAAAAAAAGTAACACTAACACTCGCTTGGGGCAATATATACCCCAAATGTGACCTCTTGACATAACAAGAGGGTACAGAGTGGAGTTTGCTACTGAATCGGGATGGTAGGAGATATTCAGGCAGCTACTGAAAACGCTGTGACGGTTGTCTTAAAAATGGCGGAGCTACAACACTTTAAAATCTCTGGGGGGTAATATATACCCCACGCGAGCAATTAAGGGTTAATAATGCGTTGCTTAGTGCTTCTAGTTTTAATTAATATGTAACTTCTATCGGTGAGAATTTATAAGTGGTTTTTATGTGTAATATTTGTAACCCTATTAAAATTTTCTAAGATAATAAAATAAAAAATAAAAAAATATCGGATTTTTATATTTGGATAAGTACAAAAAAACATGGTAATAATTCCGTTGATAAATAATTGTTACTATAATGTAAGTAATCATTAGTTAAAAAAAATATCATATGTTTTACCTATTTGATGCTTTTATTTGTGTTTGACTTGATGGTTGGCCTATAAACTAAAATAAAATAAATAAAATAATAAGGAGTAGATCTTTTAAGTTCAGTTAACGACAATAATAGCCCATTAATTTAACACTTTTTCTCTATTAAAGCGATCAAAGGAGCTTTATTGTGGACTTTATTTCTAATGTGCATTCTATTCTATAGCAGGCACATTTTATGAGGACGTAAACCGCCACATTATGTTAAACTAGCGACCGTTTATGACTTTCCCCATTTGGTCACACTTATCCTGTGATAAGGGCGTTTTTAAACATTATAGATAGACTGACTAGTGTTCGCCTGCGTATCCATCCCCGAAACAATCCATTTTAATGAATTCGAAAAAAGACAAAGTGTTGAAAAAATTCCACGATCGGGATTCGAACCCGCACCCCATGACATGCCGGGTCAGGTGTACTACCAACTATGCTATCGTGGCTCAATCCAACTAGCCGAAATTAATTAACACTATCCACTCTTACTCTGTAAACCCAAGGAGCCCTATTCAGTGTCGACAACTACGTCGAATCTAATAAGTTGAAATCACGCAGAAAAATATCAGAATCTGAAAAATAACCCGTAAAATATAAAAAAAACAGTTAAGATCTTTATTCCAACATAGGATATTATGTTTCAATTAAGATTAATAAAGTAACATAATATCAAGGAGACAATATGACATTAATTTGATAGGTTCAAAGATTTATTAAATACCTAATTCAATTATAAACAATGCTAACTTCTACTTGTTTCTGTTGTAATTTCTTGTGTTAGGAATAAATAATAGCAAGGATTCTAGTACACACAAACAACAATATGAATACCTAGCGAAGCGAAAATTTTCTTAGTAATTATAATTTGATAATGCTGGCTACAAGATTGACATTATGAATTGGCAGAAAACATACTTGTACCTATAGTCGACAATGAAAT
The DNA here is from genome assembly GCA_947562085.1 of Eudonia lacustrata. Lineage (NCBI taxonomy): Eukaryota > Metazoa > Arthropoda > Insecta > Lepidoptera > Crambidae > Eudonia > Eudonia lacustrata. The sequence continues at coordinate 8,854,444 of OX387329.1, read as the reverse complement.
TGCTTTACTACCTTAGAAGTGAATTTTGTTTGCTTATTAAAAAAACCAAGTTCTATTTTTGTTTAAAAGACCAAGTGGACTTCTTGGCGGGAAAGTGAAGCGTCATGTCTGCGGTTTTGCCTTATTTTCCAAAATTTGTGTTATGTCGAAAATTAATGTGAAATAATGGTGGATTATTAACCGTTAAGTGTTCGTGAGTGTGCATAAGTGTTGGCAAATGAAACAAAACAGTGCAACGTCACTTTTCAAATTCTCTCAAGAAGCTCGCGTGAGGACATAGTAAAGCCCCACATCTTTACTGAGATACTCGAGGGGTTGGGGGGTACATCATTTCTCACTTCCCATTTTCAAAATCATTCATCATCATCTAAGGAAATATTGTTTATTTATGTATTACTTGTACGAAAAATTACTTTGACACTGGCTAAATGTGCTAATCGCAAGAAGCAATCAACAAAAAGAAAAAAAAAAAAAACAAAGTGACGTTGTCATTATTAACAATGAGCCTTAGTGAAATTTTATTGTAATGGAAGTTTTTGTCAAAAGTAGTAAGGCAATTTCATGGTCTACTATACATAGAATCAAAGTAGTTACTCGTTTCTTCTTTCGTTTGGGGAACCCAACGGTTACGTGGGACTCACACTTCCCATGATGGCACAGGGGGGATCACTTACTAAAACCTCGGGGGGTGTCTTGCTGGTCCCCGGGTACATTATTGCGCTACCGCAGCTTACTCTCCACGACTGTCTTTTTAGCCCCGACCCGCCTTAAGGGTGCGCCGACAAAAAAATGCCAAAAATGCAGTTACGGTTAAGTAGATATAATTGAAAATACTATCGTATTAAATGAACAAAATATATTTAGTATCATAGGGAACGTGTTTACAATTTGTCAGAACCATAAATTCATAACACGCTATAGTTTTTTCTACAATATTATTTAAAGTTGGGCAAAGATCATGAAAACGAGTGGCGGCGTTTAGTAGATTTCTTATAGTTTATCTAAATTATTGTACCTCTGATTTTGTCTAAACAATCATCAATGGATAAACTACAAATTGCTAGACTACATTTTCGATTGATCAAGTGGTTATTTAAATAATTATTTTTTATTAAGCACCTTAAATTACCCATACAAAATTAGTATGGCCGCGCGGCATCAAATAAATATGGACGACGACATTTCAAATAAAACATATGACACTTGTCACTTATGGACGGCGCACCCTTAAAGAATTTGCTTAAATTTTTGCTCTAAATTGTTTAATGAAATAGTTCGTAGGCTTGTAATTTATCAGGTAGTATGGCATAAATGACTGCCACCACATTTACCTAATCGCTGGTACTATGCAAACCAACATGCATAGATACAATTTGGCAAAATGGTTTCGGCGTTCGTGTAAAAATAGGTCCTGATGCGTTAAGAACGTCTTGCTTTCATGACATTTTAATTAATGACGATTTGATTTAAGGGCTTTTTTGTTTGCGGACAACTTGTTGCTTGGCCTTTCTTCCCTGTGGTCAAACGGACGGTGTGGTTAAACGGACATTATGGTTAAGAGGACTAAATGCCTGTAAGGACTTTTGCTCTGAGGACCATCTCCTCTGAATTCATTTTAATACTCTAGGTCAGTTCAAACAATATTAATAACTAAAATTCAGGTTTGTAGGTTTCCTGGTTCTAAAATTTCGTTTATAAGCTGCTAGTTGGGAAGTGGTATTTTGTTTTGTATATTTATATACCTATATAGATTCATACGTCCGCAATATCATTGAGCTTTATAGCTTTCAGTGGTCGTTTTGATCTCATAAACTGATGTTTGTCGAAATAATGGGCAATAGTGAATGTGAGGACAGTGACATTCGTTTACTACCATGCTATCTATGTTTGACGCCATAACAATAATGTTAGTAGCATTTTGAGTTCTGACAGTTTAAAAATACGACAGCCAATTAGTTCCTAAGTACTTAATTGAAAATTGCGAGTGAAGTGCGCTTCCAACTTCGGACTAATCGCCACTACCATCATCTGAGATGGAAAATGAGTGGAATTAATAAATAAATGTCTTCTGTAAAAAAAACAAAATATTTTAACACAGTTTCTGAATTAAAAATGTTTTTGTTGTAAAAAGAAAATCAGGTTGTTTTTTATTAAAATATTTAAAAAAATTATACGTTCTACACTAATGCCTGTATGACAAATAATATATAGACCAAATTCATCTTTTCAATCATTCAACAATTTTTGGCTAATGTTAACCAGTCGCTCAGTAGCACAATATCGCTTAAACTCAGCACTCAGCGTGTGTTACTGCTTTTACCACGGCGAGTGCCCTGAAGAGCTCTTTGACCTCGTCCCACCTTCTCTCTTTCTCTATAAAAGTACACGGACTGCACTAATATTCCATGGCGCACAAAGAAATTTAATGACTCGTTTCTTTGTCGACTACCAGCACACTGTTTTCCCCCCTTCCTATGATATGGGGTCCTTCAATCAAACGAGGCGTGAAGAGGCACCTTGTGGGCCGGCAGGGTGAGGGTGACGCTGCGTTGTTTTCACGCTGCACCAGTTATCTTCGCGTCTGGACTCCATTTTCACTTAACATCAGGTGAAATGGAGTCATTTGCCGTGCTAATTATAAAAAAACTTATTGTAGGAATCACATATCAAAGAGCTCTATGGATAGAAAGGGTTAGCTTTCTGTGATTGTGTCCACTGTGGCACCATCCAGTTTCCTTGGTACACGTTAAAGTCCGATTTATACGAAAACTTCTCGAACAAAGGCCATTTGATTTTCATTATTTCCCAGTTTCGGTGTCTGACCGGCCCCCGACTCCGGTTTTGTTTATAGTCTGTACAGAATTGACTTTAGCGCTATTATAATTGGACGGAATTTAGTTTGAATTTGCGCTATGCCGGCCGTTTTGGATCATTTCCCGTTATTTATGCGAAGATCGAATTACTTGTTGTCAGGTTACACTTTGTCTGGGGCTTGTTGGGCGCAGTGTTTTGTTTGTTTGTCGAATTTTAATGGTGTTTTTGTTCTAAATTGGATTTGGCTTTTGTTTTGTGGAAACAAGCTACCAGCAATCTTGGCAATACGAAAAAGGGGCAACTGGACAATTGCGATGAAAAATTTTTTTCACTATCGATTTTAGTTAAAGGTTACTAAAATGTTTTTGTTTTGTTTATACAATTTTTAACGCAAATTTTGTTGCAAACAAATTACAAAAACACAAATGTTGGAAAAAATTCCACGAGCAGGATTTGAACCTCTACCCTTCTGGTGCTCTCCCAATTGATCTAGAGATAAATTAAAATAAATGTTTACCCTACAAATAGTTTGAGTCAGTTACGAATTGATTATAACTAGACATATTGTTATTTGCACTATTTACACTTACAGTAATTTAATTTAAAACAGTCCTTCTAGGACCTTACCTTAGGTACCTTAGGACCTCTGTGTCTGAGACTGTTGCTCTAACTACTAGAACATAATGTATTTTGCAGTTGATAAAGAAACAATTTTATTAATACTAGTAGTCGCTCAGTGGTCGAAATTCGACCATTATTTTATTATGGTTGCACGGATTGTATCCAACGCAATGAAAAATTAAAAAAGATAGAATGTGAGTCTGAGTTTGGATTGGCATTGACAAATTTCGACCGCTCCTCTTGCATTTTTGAAATATGCGTGTGTGTCAAATACATGGTAGTGTGTGTAATGTTTGTTTTATTGATTTAATGTATTTTTATGCATAATTATAAAAAAATATTAACATTCAGATAACTTTCTCTATATAAACTATAAGTGTGCGAAATTTCATACTCCTCCGTCCGCGCAATTTTCGTAAAAAAGGGGTACAAAATTTTTGCTTCACTTATTAATATATAGATATTGGAAACATTCAAGAAAAACATAGCTAATATCGGATTTTCTAGTTTCTAATATAGCACTTTTACCATGGATGAAATAGTGGTTACAGGAAAATATAAACCAAACAGTGATTTACAAATGGTAGAGGAAATCTTGCTTCAATATAATAAATAGCTAACGAGCAGCTTTTATTAAAACGGTCTAATAACGCTAAACTATAAATGGTCAGTACCTCACTTTCGCTTATCTAAATCAAATCAAATCAATTCGAATATATAATCAAATCAAAATGAATATTTAACTAATCATTGTATTTCGTAAATGCCTACATCCTACATCGTAAGCCTTTTTCCGGCTTTTACTGTTTTTAACGCCTTTTAACCACTTCTTTTTTTTTTTTTTTTTTTTTATATACTTAGCACGGCAAATGACTCCATACCACCTGATGTTAAGTGGAAATGGAGTCCAGACGCGAAGACAACTGGTGCAGCGTGAAAACAACGCAGCATCAGTCAACCTCACTCTGCCGGCCCACAAGGTGCTTCTTCACGCCTCGTTTGAAGGACCCAATATCATAGGAAGGAGGGAAAACATGTGCTGGTAGACTATTCCATCTTTTGGAGGTGCGACAAAGTAACGAGTCACCAAATTTCGACCAGATGTGCGAGCAATACTCCACGCAAGACCGTACCTGAGTCTTGTACAAAAGACCCAACTGGTCAGGCGTAAAGAATCGCCGCACTCTGTTCAGGACACCGAGTTTTCGTGAGGCAGTTTTGATCACGGCTTCGATGTAGTCCTTTTGATTCAGATCACAGCGAATCGTCATACCGAGCATGTTGATATTGCTCTGCAGGCTTAGAGATGTGCCCTGAAGAGTTGGAAGGTTTGGTTTGGTTAATGGTTAAGACAACATTTCTAAGACCCAGAGGTCCAGGGTTTAATTCCCAGCGGTGGTACATGTCGGTGCTCGGCTGGTACTAAGCCCGCCTGGCTAGAGTTACCACCATCTTAACTAAATATGTCGCCATAACATCAATGCTAAGTAGTAGCATTTTTGTGTTCCGACAGATACCCCTGTATTAATAAACAAAGTGTAAGCTTGGAGTAGTTACTCCGTGTTTTGTTCCCGTCATGCGTAAACTTCATTTTATATTAGAATAAAAGAGACAAAACACGGAGTAACTACTCCAAGATTACACTTTGTTTATTAATAAGCCCCTTAGAGATTAGATAGCCAGCCCATTTGAGTCCTCCTCCAGGGATTTGGTTGGTCTTAGTGAAGAGATTGAGTATATATATACCTCACTATGATGGGTACATGTGGGTTGGTGGGTTTTATCCAGTGCCATCTTAAGACATCAACCGAGACCAGAGCGGCTTAACGTTCTTTCCAGATAATTAAGCAACATGACAAGTTTTGATTTGGTCACCCATTCGCTGACACGTTATTGCAAAAGTTGTTTAACTTGCAAGATCGTCCGAACCCACAAACCACTGCGCCATCGAGCTCCTCTTTTTTCATATATACTATCACAAGCTAATTTTATCTCCCTATTAATGGGACACGAGCCTTCCCTATGGATGGAAGCACTACAGGGAGAACGGGCTACAAACCACTTTTTTATATCCCAGACGCAAAAAGAGGGCTATTTAAAGTTTCAAACCTGTCTGTATATCTGCTAGTCTGTGGCACCGTAGTTTTCAAACGTTTAAGCCGGTTTCAATGAGTTTATTTGAGCTTTAAACGCTTTCCTATTCGGTGCCAATCTATTAAATAGATTTTATTTCACCTATTCTTAGTCATTCGGCCACCGATAGATGATCAAACTTAAATAATATCATGACATCGCTACATCCTCAGATCATAAATACATTATAGGTATTGTTAGTTTTTTTTATTTTTATTTTGCTCTACACAAAAGGATATATTATAAAACTCGATAGTAATATATCTAACGATAGTAATGTGTCTGACGACCTCCGTAGCCGAGTGGCTTGCACGCCGGACTTTGGGCGGCGCTAACTCTAAGGTCCCGGGTTCGATTCCCGGTCGGGTCAATGTCTTTTCTATATTGTGTCGGGTCTGGGTGGTTGTGGTACCGTTGTCATTTCTGATTTCCATAAAACGAGTGCTTTAACTACTTACCTTGGGATCAGAACAATGTATGTGATGTTGTATAATATTTAATATTTGATTTATTTAATATTGTGTTCTAATAATAACGTGAATGTTTTAAGCATACATACTAATAACTAAGTAAGTAATAATTATGCCAATAATAAAATAAATTATAAAGTTACATACTGCGTATCCAATATTTATCATGTCTCATTGAAATTGATGAAGCTATTAGTTTCCTGCAAGGATTCATTGTAAATGACCCGATTCAATTTAATAGATATTATAAAGGAATAGTTTATAAATCACCTCAACCTCATTCCACCTTCTCCCTTCCTCCATAGGAGTACACGTGCTGCTCTCCGGAGTTACCGCTTCACACTGTCTCAAATATTCCATCGCGCACTAAGAAATTTGGTGACTCGTTCCTTTGTCGCACCTGCAAAACATGGAATAGTCTACCAGCACACGTTTTTCCTCCTTCCTATGATATGGGGTCCTTCAAACGAGGCGTGAAGAGGCACCTTTGGGCCGGCAGAGTGAGGGTAACTGATGCTGCGTTGTTTTCACGCTGCACCAGTTGTCGTCGCATCTGGATTCCATATTCACTTAACATCAGGTGGAATGGAGTCATTTGAAGTGCTACGTATAAAAAAAATAAAATAGAAAACGTGAATATTCTTTAGTAAATATGTTTTGTATATGTGTCAGTAGCTCTATCGAAAGAGCAGTTGCTCATGGTTGGTCATGGGTTCGTTTCCCACCTGAGGTAGTCGCATTTTTCATGTTCTCGTTGTAAATCTTTTATTGAAATTCGGTATCACTTGCGTTTTAGTATTTGAGTATCTTAGATGATTTCACATGTATGACAAAAACAATGTTAATCGCTGTCCAAAACGAGATTCGAATAAGCGAATATCATCATCATCATCTCAGCCAAAGACGTCCACTGCTGGACAAAGGCCTCCCCCAAGGATATGAGGGGTATTTGCCGTAATCGCCACGCTTGGCAGGCGGGTTGGCGATCGCAGTAGGTTGAGGGTAACCTCAGAGAGATGCTGCTGCCCATCCTCTGGAATGGTCCCTTAGTCGGCTTTTACGACACCCACAGGAAGAGATGGGGTGGTGCAATTCTTCATCCCCGGCACCACACAGGGAATATCATCAATATTTCATAAATCATAAATAATTTTTGTATTCTCATGTAGCATTTCCAAGATGTTATGTTAAGATGTTAAAAGTGCCATACATATTGTATGCCTCATATATCCTTAACGCCTCTGTGGCCGAGTGGCAAAAGGCTCAGACCGATACCAAAAGGTCCCGGGTTCAATCCCCTGTGGCGGTAGCCAAAGTAACATTAAGAAAACGATAGCGAAGTTCGAAAAGAATAAAATGTATGGGATTGACATAAGATTGACCACGTGATTTAGCGCGGCTTATGTCAATCCCATGTTACCATTAATGTTACTTTGGCTAAGCCTACAGGCCGGGCAAAGAGTGTTTCGGATTTCTCGATGCATAGCCTGGGTATGGTGATCACCAACCCGCAATTGGCAAAACGTGGCAATTAAGCCATTACCCATCAATTTCAGTGATGACTTGATTTCAGTCAGCAGTCAGCAGTGGGTCAGTCAAAGACTATTTACTAACATACCTTTTTTAATTGTACTCGTTTTATTTCTACCCATCTATTTATTGAACGAGGTGACCTATTACTACTACTCCTCCTAGCCGATTTCGGCTACGGCGACTGTCTTACATTCCGCTGTTGTTGGCGTTCGTGCGCCCTTAGATGGCTTATATAGCCTACTTTCTTTAAGAAGGTGCGCGCGCATAGAGAGCAGGTTAAGACACCATTCTCAAAGTTATAACTGACGTCCGCCGATGGACCTTCAGTTCATCGCGCTTGACATCTAACTCAGAGCGCCGCAGTGACTCAAAATCAAAAATCTTGTCTCTGACTAGCATTGCCATTGCCTCATATGGCGTTTAAGCACATATACTATACTACACTATACTAATGACCTATATACACTAACTTAGTCAGTCTTGTGCGAGCCAAGTTCACCTCGACTTCTCTCTTATTCTCTCTCTTCCCTCTCTGGATCACCACTCCGATTAATCAATTTAATAAAAACTGACACCATACAACAACAATCAGCAAAAATATCACGGTTTCCTTAAATTAATCTTCTGAAGAGGTTTATTGATATTGAGAGAGATAGATACCACTTTTATACGGTTCATGTTTAATGTATAAGCCTCATTTTTGCCAGAAACTTGGTTTCCCCGTTTCAAGTAGAGACCCCCATAATTTTCAATCGACACCCTAAATATGTTATATATCCAATACCGCTCTTCATGAATAAAAATAAGGTTTTATACGCATAGAGTTTTCTCTCCCTGAAAAAAGGTTTCGTTTTATGATTTTTAATAGAAAACCGAGAAGGCTCATTTCGACTCTGTTAACGTTCGCGTTCAACTATAAGAGTGATTATTAAGGATGATTCTGGCTATTACGAACTTGAGCCGAGGTAAGTCGAGTTCGTAGGATTGATTAAGCCGTAAGTAAAAAAGGTTTACAATTTGAAGGACTGGTAATATTTTACTAGGGTTAAGTAGGTACCTAAGCAAACTTAAACCAGATATCAACTTTAATAATATTTACAATGAAACATTAAAACATTATTGTTTTTGCATTTAATACAATCAATAACATGAAAAAAATTTAAATTATTTTTTTGGGTCAGTCTTGTTACTTACCACGAATTGGATAGCAAAATATTAAATGACGCTTAGATAAATAATTTATTTACTAACAGCACTAAAGTTTACGAGATAATCTATAGTTTATTCTACAATGACAGATTATTCTGAGCAATTCAAACAAGCATCAAGCGCTAATCGAGTAAGACCTCAGTTCGATCGTTGCTATAAGCACGTTAAGTTTTTTTTAATTCTTCATAGGCGAGATCGCGGTCAAATACTTGCCGTATTTGACCGCGATCTCGCCTGATGGTAAGCGATGACGCGGCCTAGGGTGTAGTAACAAGTAGTAAGTAAGTGTGAATGGCGTTTGGCGGCTCGGTGTGGCATGCTATAGCCTGAATCAACCTATAATATGAGGGTAGAATTTATCGTCCCTCGTTGTCAATTTTCTTCGGGACAATGGGGCAACGAGCCCGGGGTAGATTTCATGTGTCTCAATTATTTTTTCGTGGCTGGCTACACAAGAAGATTGCGTTACGTTTTGTTTGAGATGTTTCGTTACTGTTTCTCAATGGTGATTGATTGGCAATTAAATAGCGATTTTTTTTAAAGACAAAGTGTTAAAAAGATTCAACGGGCGGAAATTGGTAAAGGTTTAGATATATGTTTGTATTTAACGTTATTACACGAACTGTCGACTTCATGACCATGTACCAAATACATTTGCATGGAACTTCCTTTGAATTAAATATCGCTTAGAATTAACTTTTAATAGTTATCTTATCTTATCTTAGTGGGGCCTGCCGAGGTTTCCACCTCCCAGTAACACTTCGACCCATTGGGATCTTTTGTGCAACCCCGTCCTTTCACTCTTCCTCCTCTGTAAAGATAGATGCCATAAGTCTGGCAACGTCCTTAAGAGCGAAGAGCCTGAAGTCCTCCGGTTTCGGATAGGCCGACCCCAGGAGTCCCATTCTTTTCCTAGCCAGAGAGTCGCAGTCGCACAGTAGGTGCTGCATTGACTCGGTTTGCTCTCCACATGCCCTACACAAACTATTTGTTGAAAGGTGCATTCTGTGGAGCATTTGTTTTGTGGCATAATGCCCTGTCAAGGCACCGATGGTTAATCGGGCCTGCCTTCTGCTGCCTCCGCATATGAACTTACTCCGTCCTAAGGCGTTTTCGCCTAGGAAGGATTTGGAGTGTTTCATACCCGGCTGCTCTTTCCATTCGATGCCGTGCCTATTTTTGATGTCATCTTTTAAGGCCTTGTTGATGGTACTTTGTGCAAGTGCCACGAACGGCTCAGGACCAATAAGCTGGGTCTCTGAGCCCTCCCTGGCAAGTGCATCCGCCATCTCGTTGCCGTGGATTCCCATATGGCCTGGGACCCAGATCAATCGCACCTTGTTATGCCCACCTAGCTTGTTTAGAGCTTTTGTGGTTTCCAGAACAAGGCCCGAGTCGATTCGGGGCGATATGAGTGACTTGAGCGCGGCTTGGCTGTCACTCAGGATGAATATATTGCGCTTTTTAATAGCTAACTCTATATTCTGCTTTGCGCATAGGAGAATTGCGAAAGTTTCCGCTTGGTAAACAGTAGCAAATTTTCCCATGCTTTGACTATGCTTGAAGTCGTTATTATAGACGCCTGCCCCTGTGCCCGACTTCATTTTTGATCCGTCGGTGTACCAGATTAGGCTGTCTTTTTCCGGAGACGGTGGCCCTCGTTTCCATTCGTCCCTGGTTGGAACATAAACTTTAAATTTCTTTTCGAACACGAATATGGGGGATATTTTATCGCACCCCATTTCCATGATCCTATCAGGAATGTCACTTGGTTCCCATTTTGTGTGTCTGGTCAGAGGTTTAGATGCGTCCCATAATCCGGCCACCTTTAGTCTATGCAACGCTTTCTTTGCCTCTGTTTCTATTACAATGTGCAGGGGTGGAAGGTCTGTGAGGACCTCCAGCGCTGCCGTTGGAGTGGTTCTAAAGGCACCAGTGATTGCTAGACAAGCTGTTCTCTGAAGTTTGCTAAGAGCATTCTTACAGATCTTCAGCCTGGTTCTGGGCCACCAGACGATGCTGCCATATGTGAGGATCGGTCTCACCATCGTCATGTAGATCCACCTAATGATTTTGGGGTTGAGTCCCCAAGTCTTGCCATATGTAGACCGACACATGCCAAAGACTCTGTAAGCCTTGGCTACGGTTGTGTCCACATGCTGTTTCCAAGTAAGTTGCCTATCCAGCGTTAAGCCTAGATATTTCACTTCTTTGGACCAAGAGATCCGGCTGCCATATAGTGTTAGGTTACCCAGTCCCGTAGTGTTTCTCATTCTTGTAAAGGGGATGGCTGTTGTTTTCCCCGGGTTTACAGAGAGGTGATGGGCATTGCACCATTCCTCCAGCAGACCTAGGGCACGTTGCATTAACCCCGATACCGTCGAGGGAAATTTCCCACTGACTGAGATGACCAAATCATCCGCATAACCCACCGTATGGAATGGTCCTTTATTCAGCCTTACTACAATTGAATCAACCACAAGGCTCCACAGAAGAGGCGAGAGAACCCCTCCTTGTGGGCATCCTCTAGTTGTTCGCGCAATTAGACTGTCACCTAGCAGTTCAGAGTTAATAATTCTACCCTTTAACATGCATTCAATCCAATTACAGATCGGTTGTGGCACACCATGGTTCTTGGCTGCAACCTTGATGGATTCAAAGGTAGTGCGATCAAATGCACCTTCGATATCTACGAAGGTGCAGACGCAAATCTCCTTGTTTTCCAGCGCAGATTCCGCTCGACTCACCACATGATGAAGAGCAGTTTCGGTTGACTTCCCCGCCTGATATGCACACTGAAGTCCATGGAGTGGGAATCTTTTCAGAGGTCCCGCTCTGATATATTTGTCTACCATCTTCTCCAGGGTCTTCAGGAGAAAGGATTGTAGACTTATAGGCCTAAAGGCTTTGGGTTCTTCGTAATCTGGTTTTCCCGTTTTGGGTATGAAGATTACCTTAACACGTCTCCATGTTCTGGGAATATGTCCGAAAGCTATGCATGCTTTATACAGCCTGCAGAGATGGGGTCCCAGGATGGAGGCGCCCTGTTGTAGTAGAATGGGATAAATGTTGTCAGGTCCTGGCGCCTTAAACGGTTGAAAGCTCCCAAGAGCCCATCTAACCTTACATTCATCCACTACCCTTTTCGCTGTTATCCAGTCATATTTGGAAGTTCTCCTCTGCTGTTCCTTCCAGCTGATTGGATCATGATCGTCCTGGATGACTTCTGATCCAGGGAAATGAGTGTCAAACATGGCCTTCAATGTCTCACTCCCTGTCTCTGTACGTACTCCATCTTCCTTCCTTAACGTGGTTAATGGAATCGCCTTTGTTGTAGAGATAGCCTTGGATAATCTCATTGCTTCCGGAACAGATTGTATCTGGTCACAATGTTTCCTCCAGGCAGATCTCTTTGCCTTACGTACCGCACTACTGTACCGTGTTAAGGCCTCCTTGTAGTCGCTGAAGTCGTTCCTCGCTTTCGCTTCGTTGAACGCCTGTCGTGTAGCTCTTCTAATGCGAGCCAGTTCCGGGTTCCACCATGGTACCCTTCTTGACACTGATTTCGTCTCTGGACAGTTATTTTGCCATGCCGTCATCAGTGCTTCTGTAATTCTGTCAGCTTCAAACTCTATGTCCAAAGCTGAGTTTAATTTACAGCTGGGACCATCCAGCTCCATTCTGAGGTCCTTTTTGAAGCCCTCCCAGTTAGTGTTCCTGGGGTTCTTCCTACGCACAGTTTCTATGGTTTCACCTAGTCTGTACCTAAAGCATATGTAGTTATGATCGGAAAGGGAGACCTCCTCCGACACATGCCAGTTTGTGATGTTCCTTACCGCTCTATTGTTAGCAATGGTTACGTCAATCACCTGTGCCCTGCGGGCGTTGAAAAAAGTAGGCTTGCTACCTTTGTTAAGTAATTGCATGGGTGAACTTACCAGATATTCCAGAAGCTTCTCCCCCCTTTCATTGGTGTCTGAGCTGCCCCAGACGACATGATGCGCGTTCGCGTCGCAGCCGATGACGACATCTAAGTTTTCTCGGTTGCCGTAGGTTACCAGTTCCCGTATCTGTGGTGATACTGGGTCTGCCTTCTCGTAAGGGAGATAAGCTGACGATAAGATTACCGTTCGCTTTGTCCCCCCCTCCCCTGTGTGGATCCTGACAACTGTCAGGTCCCTGCAACAGAACTTGATTAAAGGCATTGCATGTATGTCATTTCTGACATAAATGCAAGTCCTCATGTTATTAGTGGAACAGTTATGAAAAAGAGTACCAGGAGCTCCACCTAAGTCCTTTATCATTCCCCCATATAGGTAGGGTTCCTGAATTAGGGCAATATCAAACTTGTTCATTTTAAGCTCGCGTGCCAGAAGGGCAGTCGCGGCCTTACAGTGGTGCAAATTAATCTGTACACACCTTAGTCCCGCCATTTCCTCGTCTATTGGCCGTCTTCCGAGCTAGGTTCCCCATCCGTTGTCGCCTGCGCGCCCAACGGGGAGGACCCCCCCAGAAGCAGCTCGTCTATGGCGAGCTCTCCCACAATGTCTTCAGATCTTGGGGAGGAGATCCCACCACATTCCATTGGTGTCATCTCCTCTCCAACATCCCCTACCGCAGCAACTGGAACACCGGGTCCTGGCTGCACCTTTGCTACTAGTGCGCTTTGAGAGCACTCACCCTCAGTCGCTCCCGCCACGCTCACTCCTTCACTATTGCCTTGGGCCTCGACAGGCTCGCCCGTAAGCTTCTCCTCTAGAAGCTTAAAGACGCTCCTGTCGATGCCCGTGTAAAGGCAATAGCCCTCCGCTTTGATGAATGCTGCAGAGGCACCATCCATCAGTATGACCCTCCGTACTGTCAGACCCTCGACCTTAGTGTCGACGATCTTCCAGCCCGAGGTCTTCAAACCGGGATGACACCTCTGCAGCATTCTCAAAACCCTGCCCGTGTCAAGGCGGCTGACGTTTCGGGACTTCCATGCCATCTTTACAGGCTTTGGAAGGTCCTTGGCATCAACCACCCTGAGCAATACGCCTTCGACAGTTAGGCCGTCCTGTGCTCGAAGCCATTCCGCCGACCCACTCCCTTCACAAGTGAAGAGGATGGCTCCCGCCGAAATGCCTCCCATACTAACTACCGGGATGGGGTCAGGTGTGGCCTCCAACAGGTCCCAAATGGTTCCTTGGATGGCCACATAGTGACTCTCCCCCAGCATGGTTGCCGGGTAGTCATCAGCAACGATGGCCATCTTAAAGGCACTTACTGCTCCCGCGTTAGACCCGTGAGTCTTAACGCGTTTAGCATCAAGCGCCGCCTGGCTCTCGTTGCTGACCTCCCTCTGCCGCTTAGAGCGTTCCACCGCAGCCTGCTCACCTTCGGCTTGCTGCCTAACCAGCTTCGCCTTACGCCTGCGGTGGCCCGACCTATGACCTGACGCCCTGCCCTCGCTCACCTTCTCTACATCAGGCCGAGGACCAACAGGCAGGATCCCATCAGGACCCAGTACCTGCAGCCCCGATGGTCCGGCGGTGACGACGGGATGGATCCCATCAGGACCCCGTTCCCGTAGCCCCACCATTCCACGGCCCTCCATAGGGGATTGCTGGGCGGGTGCTGTAGCCCCCCCACCATGCAACGAGCTACCACCTGCTTGGTCCCCTCGCACAAAGGTCGACGGGTTCGGCCCCCTAAGGTACCCAAACCCACCTGACCCTGGCATGGAGCCCGACTGCAGTGGATGCCGTGCCGGAGCACCGGACGCCACGCCCTTCCCTCTACGGTTTCTGCCTCGTCCGCTAGGCAGATTCGGTCCCCGAAGGTGTCCGTCTCCACTTTGCTTCGGAGTAGTCCCGTCCTTTAACGCGCCTGCCCCCGTAGGGGCGCGGTGCGCTTTCGTCCCTTGCGGGACCTTAGTTTCGCCGCGCATAGCGGCACTAAATTTTGGCAAATCTTTTGCCCCCCCCAGATACAAGGGGCAGCCTGAGCCCGAAGGCCCAGGGAGGGGTTCTCCGGCTTCGCCGGTACCCTCCTGGGGTAACTTTGTATTTAAAAATGTGCCATATTTAATTTGTTTAACAATTTTGAAGTCGAAGTTGTCATCCCTCCGGGACAAGGGTAGGAAATAAGGAATGCGGTAAGGAGTGAAGTTATGTGGATAGGATCATGGGAAAAAGGGTAGGGTATTGGCCCGCCGTGCAGGATATCACTGGCGGGTTAGCCCTCCACTCTTCGCTACTGAGGTCGCAAGGTAGATTAGTGAGTGTGCGATGCTTGCTTGGTGACCACAGCATTGCCCGGGGCGGACGACCCACCGCAGGGTGGGTTCGCCGCCTGCCTGTACAGGTGGTCGACAGGACAAGCGGCGACGAGGACGTGCGTGATAGGACTTGACGGCAGACGCATATAGCTCAACATCGCACACTTGAGCATACATCAAACCGCCCAACCTCCCCGAACTTTTAATAGTTAATCATCATCATCATCATCATCAGCCTACACACGTCCACTGCTGGACATAGGCCTCTCCAAGTGCACGCCACTGAGCACGATCCGCGTCTACTGTCATCCAGCTCTTGCCAGCCACCTTGCGAAGATCGTCGTTCCACTTAGTCTGAGGGCGTCCTACACTAAGTTTGCCGAAACGCGGCCTCCACTTAAGAACTCGTTAAGAAATAGTTAATAATTCTAAGCAATTATAGACCTTACCTTACCAACGTTTAGGCAAACTATATTTTTAGTCACCCTCTCAAAACATTATCAAAAAAATTGTTTTATTTCATCTCTAATATGGACTAAAAGTAAAGTAGTAGTAAAATAGGCCTAATACTGTCCCACTACTGGACAAAGGCCTCCATCATTGAAATGATGTCATCGCTATAGTTGATAGGTATTAGCTTAATCACCACGCTTAATGCGGATCGGTGATCACAAACTCGTGTAATACCTACATCGAAATCACACTAATATTATAAATGCGAAAGTTTGTGTGTACGTATGTGTGTATATTTGTTGCTTGTTCACGCTGCAACGGATGGATGGATTTGGATGAAGTTTTTAACCTGGATTAAAACATAGGATACTTTTTAACCCGATGTTCTCACGGGAACGGCAACCACGCGGCTGAAACTGCGAGCGGCCGCTAGTGGACTTATAAATCGCTCTAATAACCTATCGTAGTTGAAACTGCAATACAGCGTAACCAACAGTTGCTATTAACGCGGAACTACAAAAAAAAATTGAGATTTCGCGCGTATAGGTTCTAAATAGCCATTGGCGTCGTCCCGTGAGTAAAGTACGTAGCGCTTACAAAATATTAAATCCCAGCCCCGACACTATACTGCCAGACCAAAAGATACTGTAAGCTCTTTTTGCGTAAAACGGAACGCACCTGATTAAATTTAAATGAGGTTATACAAGCTACCAACTAATTATGAGACGACCAACACCTCAGTCTCTCTGTGACCACGGACCCTGCAAAGGGTTCGAAATGTCAGGATAAACATTAAATAAGTAATGTGTAAAATAAACGCGAGTAGATCCGTAAAAGTTGTTTCATTCCAATGTGTAGGTAGTGTTCGCGTAAACTTTAGAAAACAATACTTACACTGTCATCGTCACAAACGTCATTGTGACTCCGTGGCCCCAAAGTCGCCTACCGTTTTTCAAGCGCTCATCGGGAATGTAGTACATAATTGATCGAAGGATGTGGCGCGTAAACAAAAAAATATGAAGAAATGTAAATAACTATAAATTTAACAACGCCAAACATAACAATGTAAGTAATTATAAAATTGACCAAGAGTAACCTTTAAAAAAATAATTACAAAAACACAAATGTTGCAAAAATTCCCACGAGCAGGATTTGAACCTGCACCCTTCTGACTAGTTGTTAACGTTAAATGGGCGCCTTTGGCTTTTAAATTAAAAGTAAATAGTGTTTAATAGTTTCGGTGGGTTGGTTAGAACCAGCCCACCATTATTACCAGCTCATTTTAAGTGCCCACTACTGGGCACTAGCCTTCCCTATTGATGGACAGGGAGAACTGGCCATAAACCACCACGCGCGCCCAGTGCGAATTGGTGGTTGTTAACGACTGCTGATGCAGCCGTAACTTATGGCGTTACGTGCTTTCCGAAGCACGGAGAAGCTCGGGATGAAACATTTTTGGTCACCCATCCAATGGTGCGACCGTTGCGAAAGTTGCTTAACATTAGCAATCGCAAACTGGACGCGTCAACCACTGCGCCATCGAGCTTATTACGTTACATGTTGTGTATTATAAAAAAGCTTATTTTACTTAATAAAGATTTTTTTATTTCTATTTCTATTAAAGTCAGTTACAAAATTATTCACTTGCAGGTACTAAATATCTCAAACGCAAAACGGTCTATTGCCGCCTACATTCCACAATAAAGTTATATGTAAAATTCATACGGATTTGGGAGGCGGCAAGCGACCGAATAAATATGCACAATGCCACCGACAGTCCGGTGACATAGTAAGTAGGTACAGTCTGTAGCTACCATCGGTTTTCGTTTCCACGTTAATATGTCGCATAGCAAAAATGCCACATTTATAATCATCATAATCAACATCAGCCTCATCAAATGCATGCCCTCAATTCAGCAGTGGGACGTGGACAAGCGTAAAGACTGCAATTACTTTAACATTAATTATATTCTATATTGTTTTCTAAAGTTTACGAGAACACTACACATTGAAATGAAACAACTTTTACGGATCTAATATTAAATCCCAGCCCCAACGCCATACTGCCAGACCAAAAAATACTGTAAGTTCTTTCTGCGTAAAACGGAACGCACCTAATTAAATATAAATTAAGGTATAAAAGCTACTTACTAATTATGAGACGACCAACACGTCAGTCTCCCTGTGACCACAGACCCTGCAAAGGGTTCGAAATGTCAGGATAAATATTAATTAAAAGTAATGTGTAAAATAAACGCGAGTAGATCCGTAAAAGTTGTTTCATTTCAACTATATTCTAGCTTCATGTGCGGACGCATATTTATTATGGTAGGTTTTGGTAGTTTTTAGTAGTAGCTTTATCATAGTAGTTTTAAGTTTCTAACGCTATTATTATTAGCTGATAATTGCCTAACCAACTAATTAAATTGACTCTTTAGCGCGATATCGTCAATATTTTTTTAAATAAAACGAATCTTACACTCGAGGCTAGGGCTTATTAATGTTTATGATCATATTGGCGTTTATTTAGCGTGAATTATAACATTTAACAGAATATACATCATATCTTTAACGTAAACTCGTAGTAGAGAACGTAACAGTTGTAAGCGCTTCGACAGGTTGTGTCGTGCGACTATTCTAGTACGACATTTACCTATTTTTTGCAAAATAATTCAAGTTTGTTCAATTTTAAAATACTTACTGTTGTAAGAAACAAAATTAATAAAAAATTTGTTTATTATTTCAAAAATACATTAAAAGACAAGCTCGATGGCGCAGTGGTTAATGCGCCCGGTTTGTGATTGCTGAGGTTATGCAACTTTCGCAAAGGCCGGTCATCGGATGGGTAACAAAATATTTATCATCTCGAGCTCCTCCGTGCTTCGGAAGGTACACATGCCTGCACATCAACCTATCCAAAACTGTCAAATTTCTCTAATCGATTTTGATCTTTATAACCAAACGCTAAGGTTCAAAATTTATTGAAGAAATTTGACATTTTGTGGTAGGTTGATCTGCTGCCGTCTGTACGTAGAGCCGTTGGTCCCGGCGGAATTAGCAGTCGTTAACAACCACCAATCCACACTGGGCCCGCGTGGTGGTTTATGCCCCAGTTTCCCTATCCATCCCTATGGAAGGCTCGTGCCCCAGCAGTGGGGACATAAAAAAATGAGTTGATGATGATGATGATGATGATGATACAATAAAAACCGTATTTTAAATGCGTCACTTAAAATACGGTTTTTGTTGACTAACATAACTTGAAGATAAGACGAAAAGGTCTATTTCTCAGTAGCTGCATAGCTTTTGGTATTCTGCTATACCTAACCAATAATAATTGTATCAATGAGTCTAATTAGCACTTTTGTAAGTTACGCCAACAGCATCCAAAATTGCTCAAGAAATATACATAGACTTACATGATATAACTGTTAGGTACTAGTAATTTGTAACATGTATACCGTCAAATATTTTCTTCAGACGCGTTGAGTTTTACGCAAGCCGTGACTTTGGTAAACCCAAGTATATTCGTAAAAAGAGTTTTTATATCGAAGCTGCCTGTTGTTATTGTTTTTTTTTTTCAAATATAATATTATGCGGTATACAGATATATCCGCCCGGACCGAATTATTGTGGTACGCAATATTACTCCTGATTACCCGACAATAAAGCCTCCAACGGTCTCATTTAGAACAGCTGAGTCAAATATAGCATTTCGTATAAATCCTTTTGTGTTGTCCCAATAATTTGTTATCGCCGGCATGGTATTATGAATGTAATAATATTTGAGATATTGTTGATTATGCAAAAGTGATAACAAGCATGACTCGATTCGGAATAAGTATACAAAAATGTAACAATGGTTAAACGAATTGTTATGTGCTGTGTCTGGTCCACAGGACAAAAATATTAAACATTTCTAAAATAAAAAATTAAGTGACTATTTGAATCATATAAACAAGTCTAATGCAAGCAGCAAGTGTAATATTATAGTTCGTATTAGAGGTATGTATTTTTTTTTATTAATGGCAATAAATAATAGTATTTTAATATTAATGCTGTGTAGAATAAATATAATAAATAAATATTAGCCAAAAACATACATTGTTCTGATCCCAAGGTAAGTAGCTAAAGCACTCGTTTTATGGAGATCAGAAACGACAACGGTACCACAGACCCGACACAATATCGCAAAGTTTGATTTCGAACCCGGGACCTCAGAGTTAACGCCACCCAAAATCCGGCATGCAAGCCACTCGGCTACGGAGGTCGTCAAAACAAATGTATTTCCAAAAAAAAACTCAGATTCGAGTGATTTGGAATTGTGCAGTGACGGTCCTGTTTTGTTTTGTATCGGTATATATTTATTTACGGAATAGATAAATTTTACGAGTGTGTATTTATCAATAGATAAATAACCATACAGATAATCAAGTTCTCAGTGATAGAGTAGTTATTCCAGTTGAAGTCCGCTTCCATTTTTAAATACAATTGTAAAGTATGGCAAAATTATATAATATTCTTGGCACAAATGCTTTAAAGTCAAAGTCAAATATTTTTATTTAAATAAACTTTAGAAAAGTGCTTTTGAATCGTCCAAACATGTTTTTACCTACTACCCATTCAGGACGTCTATTTTTTAGCTGTGGAGAAGAATGAGCGCAAGAAACTCCACAGCTCTAATATAAGTAACGACATTTACAAAATTTTATGCCGTTACCAAGATTATACAAGTTTAAAAAACCTTAACAATATTTTAAATTAGAAATACCTGTTGGAGTGATTGGGGCATTTTAAACCCATGCTTGTCTTCAATGTAATCAGACACTTTATAATAAGCTTTTTTATAAATCTTTGCTTACCACATACTTCCTTACTTCTTGCCTTTGGCGATTTTAAATTTATTAATATCAAGTTTTTGGATATTACTCGGAACTTTATTGTAAAAACGTACACACAGGCCTAGGTTTAGGACTTAGGTTTCTGTTACCTAGATTTATTAGTTCCTAGAATTGCTCTTTGGCTCAGCGACATGCGCGTTTCGGGCCAATTACAATACCTCGAGCTCCTCGGTGCTTCGGGAGTGTCTTTGTTCCAGATCGTTATTATTACTAAGATAGTAGTCTAACGACTGCTGTAACTACTTAACCAACCTACCAACCCACATAGGAGCAAAGGGCCTTTTTTGACCCTGTAAATCCTTCTTACTGGGATACAAGAGCCCAAGTTATGTGGCGGTTCTTCCGTCCTCTTTATACTGTCTGAAGCATAAGAAAATAGCATCCAGGGATCAAAAGAGAGGGACATACCCACTTAGCAAAGGGGCGAGCAAAATCAACTACGTAACCGCGAGTGGCCGTAGGAAATCCGATGACTGTAGGAAATCGACTAGCAAGTCTACCACAGCCCCCCTAGACAAGTGGCATAACGCTAATATAATAGAAATGAAATAGAATCATTAGGTATTGTACGGGATTGACAAGTCAACGATACGTATAAATGGCGATAAGTCAATCCCATGCAATAATCATCATATTTAATTTATATTCTATTAGCTTGTCTGTGTTGTTGTTAGGACCAAACGGCCTAGACAAGTGTGAAACGCAGGGGTGTTAAGCACCACCAGTTTCTAGAAAAAGAAAAGAAAATTAAAAAATGAATCTGGTTAAACCAAATTTATTCGCTCAAGGTGGGTGTTCGTCGGTCGCTGTAGTGCTCAGTGATGTCGCGCGATTTTAAGGGAAGACTAAGCTCCAAGCGGGGGCTGGAACGCGCGTGCAGTTCGGCGTATAGCTAGTCACGTGCCGTCGACTGCGCCGGTGAGATCTTGATCCGGGTGAAGGTGGATCCGCCGCTGGTAACTGCCTCCGGAATGCCGACAGGTAGGGTGCGTGCAGGTAGACGTCGCTGCCCGGTAGGACCCAATGTTTGGGGTTATATGAGTAGTATAGCAGATAATAATATAAGTTAAGCAATCTCTTCAGAGGAGACTGACTGACTGGTTACTGGAGCGGTGATGAATCAAAGAGAACGCGTGCACCACGCCGCTAACCTTATATTATGCGGTCATATCGTTCTCGAACAAACTTAGGTCTTCAGCCTAAACAGTTAAACACTAACCATTGATCGAATGAGTGTTGTGACCTATGAATTTACGATATCAATTGGTAAAAGAATGAACAAAATAGTCTATGACTTCATTCAAACCATAACATCCATTTACATTATCTAATGTAGAAAAAAACAGTGATAATTACTATGTTACTTCTTTTATAAAAAGATTATTTATAAGTTTAATATTCGCGAATCCATAGATTCAGAAAATAATTCCAGTAACCTCCTAAGAAATATAAATTAACAAAATCGTTGAGGGTACATAATTGTTTAGTTAGCTGTCAGTGCAATTATCACCCTAGTTTTGCCTTGTTTTTAATTGTTTATATATATTTATTTTGTCCAGTCATTTAACAAAAACTATGATAAAAGTGTATGACAATAGTAAGTACTAAGGATTTTACAAAATTTCCGCCGTTCATATATATATTATATATTAATAGCGTTAATTTTTGTCCCAGTGATTATGGGACAATAGTTGCACATAAAAAATCGATAATGGTCTCATTTTGAAGAGCTCCAGCCGTAGATGTGCAGAAAAATAAAGAAACCTGTCATAGGTTTCGAAATTCCTAAAAAGTCTGTTGAATAAACGTGAAGTTTTGCGGGTGACCCACTGGTTTAGATTGAATCGGTGAAAGTGGTACAAGTAGCTTATCGCTAATAGAATAGAAAAGGAAAAGAAGAGATTGACATAAAGTCAACGACACGGTATTAGTGACGGTTACGACGACCTTTCTTTTTTCATTCTTATTCTATTAGCGTTGTGCCACTTGTCTAGGCCTGCAGGTCATTATATCCCAATTCTCCAATAGGTATCATCATCACCAGCTCATATACGTCCTCACTGCTGGGGCACGAGCCTTCCCTATGGATGGATTTAAGGAGAACGAACCACCAATTACCACGCGGGCCCAGTGCCCTATAGATATACTATTGGTCAATTAGGCCCAGCTGTGTGACGTTTGTAGGATGATAAACGATCATAGCTTACTACAAAACCATTTATCGCAAAGTTAATTTGGCAAAAGGTTAATAAGGTTTCCCTCCTTTAATAATATTACTGCGACATAAGTATAGAGTGAAACGCCTCTCGGAAAAATCCTTCAACGACACTTATCAACGTGGGACGACTTAATGCAATAAGGCATAATCTCCATCCACATAAGCATTGCCTTGATTAAATTACATCTGAGGGCTCTCCCAACCTTCGTAGTATCTCGTGGGAAATTACATTGGGGACACGGATTCTAAATGTTTTGGAATTTGTGACATGCCGGATTGTAGACAGTTATGAGGCTTTAGGTATTAGGAGATCGTTGGTGCCTGTAAAATCAATCACAGCAAAGGCTTAGGCTGACATAATTGTTTTGCGGCTGCAAGTTTTATCCACGATCAACCAACAATACATTGGTAGTTTAAATAATTCTGATATGGTTGAAAATGTTGTAATGATCTTCGGTGTCATCGAAGATCACCTTGGATAACAACAAGAAGTTCAACTTCGTCGCGGAATGAAAATTTTGTAACTTATTTATTTATTTATTTATTTATTTATTTGGGAAAACATACAATACAATGAAGCATAAAGATATTACATAAAAACAGTGCATAGATCAGTAAAGTTTCCACTAATTACTAAATCGTTTAAGTTAGATAAAACAGAATTTATATAATTATAACACTAAATTTAACCTCTAACAAATTTTAACCTTTAACAAAGACAAAAAAAGAAGAAATCCGTTAACAATTTTACTATTCTCTGCAACAACGTTTAAAAGTACCAATCGTGTAATTATATCAAGTTTGTTGCACCATAAAAATAGACCAAACCAAAAAATTGATAAAAAAATGTATTTGCCTTTCTTAAAAGGCAAATAAATAACATTTCTACATTCCCTCCAGAAACCATTACCTAATAAAATTGAAATAACTCACATTGAACGTTGTAAAAAGCATTGTAAATAATGTATCACTAAATAAAATTTATTTGCTTCCCTTAGCCAAGTTGTTACCTAGCGATATATTCCTCGAAATATTAATATTCCAGCCTCACTTTTCTACTTAGATGATTTTGGCCACTATCCGTGCTCTCCCATATTTGCCACTATTTGCCCAAAAGACGTATGAGTGAATCGGTAGAAAATATTATTACTAATATTGAAAAAGTGAATCGGTAGAAAAAAATATTTCTTATATTGAAGTACCTAACCAGATCTTTGTAGTCAAACAGATGTTTATTCTCTTGATATTTTTCATACACTGGCAGAGACTTAAGATATGTTCTAAAAAGATCTCTATATGTGAGTTCAGAGGTGCGAATTTGGTTGTGTCAAAGTAACTGTCCATTTTTTACCATAAAGATTTTCTCTTAATTAAATAACATAGCTGCAACCCCTGTTATACTAAAAAAGATGATTGACAACTATTTATTTTACAAGATCGAACTATCTATTTGATTTCGTGAACATAGTTCACTAAAAAAATACTCTTCTACTTTAAATGTAAATGTTGTTGAGCCCGTATTTTGCAGTATATTTCTTTATATCTCTTCTTTTCATAACATTTCGAAGGTAAGACATAATCGTTTTTTTTTTTTAATTTCTACCTTAACATTCGAGCGTTTTCATTTTAAGAACTCTACAAAGGCGTCAGTAGAGTGGAAAAAATATATCTAACACGAAATGGACCGAGGCCCTACTATCAGCTCGGATTATCATTTTCCCTAGAAAAAGCGTAGAGGCGAAATATAAAGTGCTACTTATAGTACAATTCTGTGAATTAATTTATGGATAAAGGCGTAATCGAAGGTTTCAGTGTAAGATGGTGTTTTATTTATTTATTTTCTTAAAATAGATAAAATATAATTTGAACATGAATACGCTCTAGGACCCGAATTATCTTAACACATTTTTTTTTAATTATATGCTTGCTTGCGTGTAAGCTCAGTGCCTTTATCTCACCTCATGTTACGTACTTCACCCGGGATCCTCAACTACTGAAGCACTAGCTATGTTATCTCTGGCTGCCAGAACACAATAATGCTACAAACATTGATGTAATGGCGACATATAGAAAATATGGTGGTAGCTAGACAGTTACTGACAATCGCTTTTTGGAAATTATGCTTAATTGCACCAAAATCCTTCTTGGTGTCTGTTTTTGTCCGTCCTCACGCGTTAAATTCTTTCTATTTTTTTGAGACCTTGCTTGAAAAGTTAACTTCTTCTTACAGTCATACTATTATTATGGGTGACTTAAACACCTGTCTTCTAAAAAGTGACTACCAGCGGTAGTCAAAGTCAAAGGAGCGCCTTTGCATTACTTTCTGTTTTACACTCCTGTAACCTTAATGTTCCGTCATTAAATGCCACTCACTATTTTCCTAATTGCCCCCCCATCTCTTTTAGACTTAATGTTTGTATCTTCTACTGATCATGTTGCTAAGTATGGACAATGTTCAGCTGACGCTTTTTTCTACCATGAACTAATCTTCCTTTCCTATGAAGATCGTTCGTCCTCCCAAAAATAGTCCCAAAATTCTTTAGCAACGAAATTTTAGTGGTATAAATGCTGACAGACTGCGTAACGATGCCATCAACATTGACTGGGCACTATTTCTTGAGGAGGACTATTTCTCCAGTTCGCACTGTTAAATTGAAATATCCCCCATCACCATGGCTCACTGATGAAATCAAAGCGCTTAGTCACAAAAAATGGATAGCCAAGAGTATAAGCCAAAACCAACTCCATACAACCGGGAGAAATATGTAGCCGCTCGTAATTATTGCAGTAAGGTTAGGTAAGGTGTAGGAATGCTCAACGCCACTTTATCCATAACTCTGTAGAAAACGAAGAACCAGCCAAGGTCTGGAAATTTCTGAATACTTTGGGCATCAGAAAATCACGTCAAACAACTATCCCATCAGATTTAGATGTTAACTCTCTAAACAATCATTTCTGCTCTTCTATCAATTTTGATACGGTTACTACACGGTTTGATAAGACAAAATTATCTTTCAAGTAATACCAGCCATAATTATCCACCATTCGTCTTTTGTCCTTTCACTGATTGTGATGTTAAGAAGAGTATTTTGTCAAAAACATTCTACTTCTAGTTAATCCTTCCAAAACGCAGGTAATATGTATTGGCAGTCCTAAACTGACACCCAGAATGGACTGGTCACTGTTACCTAAAATACATTTTGATGGTTCTGAGCGGTATTTGTGTGACTTGGGTGTTATAAATTGATAAAAATTTTACTTGGAGCTCTCAAACACAGGAACTCAGTAGAAAAATGTTTGCCTCTGCGGGGTATTTGAAAAGACTGCGCAATTACCTTCCGACCACCACTAAAATTGCACTTGCACAATCTCTTCTTCTTCCCATATTAGATTATGCCGATGTCAGATATATCGATGTTACGGAAGAGCAACTCAATAAGCTTGAGCGACCTCAGAACTTTAGTATATGATTCATATTATTTTGGACTTCACACATATAATCATGTCTCCGAATTCCGTACTAAACTCAAATGGTTGCCAATTCGCCTTCGCCGGAATTCTCAATTGTGCTCTCCCTGCTTTACAGTATTGTTTTGTAATCCGACCACTCCCTCCTATTTTAAGAATCGATTCCATTCCTGTGCGATTCACACTCACGATCTTTAAGATCCCAATCCATTCCACAAAATTCTACGATAAATCTTTTACTGTACTAGCTGCTCGATTGTGGAATGCATTGCCTATAACAATCAGAAATGCTAAAACGTTAGCAACTTTTAAGAGGCTACTGAAGGATCATTACTTGTCCCAAAAACCTTCAAATATTTTATTTTTGGTGAACAATAAAGTTTATTTATCTTTATCTTATGCATCACCAATGGTAACGATATAAAATTAATATTGCTGCTTTCCACCCCTGTGCAGGTAAAAACTTTTTTCGTTAAGCTGGCAAACGAGTTCAGTGGGCCATGCTGCCTTTTAGTGCTTTTAACACTAAGGTTTTGTTTTTAACTGTTGAAAATGTGATAATTACTAGAAAAAATATTCTAAAACATGTGTGAGGGTGCGTGTGCGAGTGTGAGGCTGTGTGTGTGTGTGTGTGTGTGTGAGTGTGTGTTTGTGTTTGTGTGTGTGTGTGTGTGTGTGTGTGTGTGTGTGCGTGTGCGCGTGCGTGCGTGCGTGCGTGCGTGCGTGCGTGCGTGCGTGCGTGCGTGCGTGCGTGCGTGCGTGCGTGCGTGCGTGCGTGCGTCATGCCGTCATACGTATTAAAATTTTACACATACATTTTTCACACGAGGTGTGAAGGCACCTTGTAAGCCGCGCGCTTTTAATTCTGCGCTTTTTTTACTCTGATCCAATTGCTTCACGTCTTGACTTCATTCCCACTTAACATCAGGTAGAGGTAAGCACTTGCAGCGCTTTAAACAAAAATTTGGACGGTCAGTATCACACATGTGATATTTTGTTTTCGAAAGCGTCAGTAGGTTACGCTGACTACTCATCAGTCAACCCGTATGCTCGTTTGCCGAATCAGGATCATTTAAAAAAACTTTTGTGTAAAGTTCAATGAACTCTTGTCACGTTAAAAATGGCGGGTACACGCTGTCGCAGCAGCAATTTGTATCCAGCGTGACGCAGCATTAAGCAGACGTCCGTTGTTAATAATATTCAACTGTTTGATTCATTGTCGCGTCCTACGGCATAACGAAATAACTTGCCATGTGCTTTTTATGAATATTGTGAGATAAAATTTCTATGTCATATAATTAACCGCAAATTTTGTTGTTGAAAAACAAGTGTTGTACAACGATATTACTACGATAGCATAGTTGACAGTGTACTAGACGCGGCATGTCAAGGGGTGCGGGTTTTTTCAACACTTGTTTTTCAAATAAAATTTCTACCTAAAAATATTGATTATATTTTCGAACAATAAATATATATTCATATTTAATAATTACAATAAAGAACACAATAAAATATAATGTATTCATTTATGAAATGTAGGTTAGTTTTATAAAGACAGATGTCTAAATCATTTTGGTATCGTTTCCACATTTCCACCTTCGTCGAGGTGTACAGAATTGTTATAACAATTCACATAATATCAGGTTAAATTTAAATCATAAAGTTAATAAAATAATGTCAACATACATGTCTTACAGAATAAAATTATTTTACAATATCATCAATAACAACATAATAATTTATAATGAATAAGATAAAGTAGACGGAGTAACTACGTAACCTTTTAAATGGAAACTGTGGCTTATATGTGTATATTTGTTACAAAAAAAGCTTTTCTGTTTAGAGTCTATCACTGCAGTTTTGTAAAGATTTGCTTCTTGAACGCCTCGGTGGCATAGTTGCAAAGGCCCGATATCCCATGGTGCCAGGTTCATTTCCCAGGTCGGGTACAGTGTGTTTCGGATTTCTTGGATGCTTAGCCCGGGTTTGTGATCACCAACTCGCATTTGGCAAGCGTGGTGATTAAGCCATTACCCATCAAATGTAGTGATGACTTGATTTTAATGATAGTGGCCTTTGCCCAGCAGTGGGACTGTCAATGGCTATTTACTACTTTGCTTCTTTATCGGCCCAAGGTAAGTGCTGACTATCTCTATTATTCGAGTTTGTTTTTCAGTATTGCACGAAACATCAACGCATTGAACCTACGACTCAGCTTATTCGAAATCGGATGTTTTTATGGCACAAATTTGTGTGAGCTTATTGGGGTTCTCTCTGTTTATTTGTTATTGTAGCGATTCAGTGTCAGCAAGCAAAATGGCGTTGATGATATTGTTTTTTGCAAACCCTTACGTGTGTTGGGTGTTGAAAAACAGTTGCGACGAAAATATTCGCATGTACCTATCGGACTACTGGCACAAAGTTCTTTTTGCTAAAAATAAATAGGGATTTTCAATATGTAGTTACAACTATGTAATATTCGCCCAAAACTTAATTTAAGTAATATATATCAGCGGCAGCGTAGTATAGGTACCTATATGCCAGAATGTTCTTTGGTACCATCTTTTTCCAAACCACTTAAACGAGCATATACGTATATTCTATTAAAAAAAATAACAATAGCTCAGAACACAATTATATATTTTTAAAATGAAACAACTTTTAACAACATTACCTTTAATGTTTATCCTGACGTTTCGAACCCTATGCAGGGTCCGTGGTCACAGGGAGACTGAGGTGTTGGTCGTCTCATAATTAGTTAGTAGCTTGTATACCTTCATTTAAATTTAATCAGGTGAGTTCCGTTTTACGCAGAAAGCGCTTACAGTATCTTTTGGTCTGAAAGTATGGTGTTGGGGTTAATTTCAATAGCCTCGCGTATCATCCTAGGGATGAATCGTTGTTCTCTAGCGAATATTTGTGGTTTATCAAATCTGATGTAATGGTTGGGCCCCTCTAGGGAATGTTCGCATACTGCGGACTTATTTTCGCGCCTATGCTTGACGTCGGCTATATGTTCTTTACCGCGGGTTCCTACACTTCTCTTTGTTTGCCCGATGTATGAGAGCCCACAGTCGAAGTCCAGTTTGTACACGTCTGCATCTTGAAGGGGTATATGTAAGTGACAGGTCGTAAAAATTGGTTGATCTTCTTCGGCGGCTTGAAGTAAGTGTTAATTGAAGCTCGATTTAAGATATGTCCAATATTGTCAGTGACACCTTTCATATATAGAAGTACAGCAGGTTGGCGCTCGACTGTGGTTGGTTTATTGCGTTTTCTGTGAAGAAAGCCGTGGTACATTCAGTTTATTAACCTGTAGCACGTGCTTGACATGCTGAAGCTCAGCATCCAGGTGTTGGGTGTCACAGACGCGTGCTCTCTGAAACAAAGATTTCCCTACAGTAGCCAACTGTCTAGGATAGTGGTGAGATCCGTAAAAGTTGTTTAATTTTAATTTGCAGTGTTCGCGTACGCTTTAGACAACAATATATATTTTTAGTATACAGGGTATCCCAAAAATGGCACGCCAGGCTGACACTGGAGATAGCTTAGCTATAAACCTATCAGATAAAAAAATAAACAAAAAAAAATATAAATAATTTTTTTTAAAAACAATCTAAAAGTGGAGTTTTTAGAAAATATAAAAGTGGCATTTTCTCCAAAACTGTGAGATTTTTACTAGACTTATGTTATTTTTACCTGATAGGTTTAAAACGAACTAAAAGTGGAGTTTTTAGAACATAAAAAAGTGTCATTTTCTCCAAAACTATGAGACTTTTACTAGAGTTATGTTATTTTTATCTGATAGGTTTATAGCTAAGCTATCTCCAGTGTCAGCCTGGTGTGCCACTTTTGGGACACCCTGTATATATTTTATACAAGTGTATCATGAATCAGAATTGATTTATATCCCCTCAGACGTCGAGCCTCAAAAAAAACAAAGTTCCCGATGTGTCATGGGGGTGTAGGTATTTTAATATTTTTAGCCACTTTTTTTGATATTTATTAAATAGCTTATTTTTGGTAAAGTTAAAAAATCCAAAAAAAAATCACACAGAGAGGATAATAATTTCTAAAATTTAAAAATTTAAATTTGTTAATTCTATTTACTTACCTGTCTGGATAATTTGTTGACTTTTTCATTTTCTTTTTCTTTTTTTCCTTTTTTAGAAAAAAAACCAAAAAACTTTTTTGGTGATATATTATCACATTCTCTTTACACTTCACTAAAGATTACACAAAACACACGAGTAGATTTTACAAAAAAGTTTATTCGAAACTAAACAAAACACTTCACAAATAATAATTATTTACGCGGAAGTGCAGCGGTGCACTTGTAATGGCCGTCACAGTTCCGTACCGGAACCGTAAGTTTTAGTAAAAAACCGTGCAATACACTGACACTTGATGCAAAAAAACAAGATTTCTCAAAATGTAAGTAACTTTGGACGAACTTAATGGTACCATTAGATTCCTGAATACATTTCCAACAAACCTATCACTAGTTCACAACATTTAGAACAAAACATCTATTAGCATTTTGGACATAAACCAGGTCGTACTGTGCGATTATGACGCCAAAACAAAGTTCGATGCTTTTTTCACCAAAGTATTTCGTAAAACGGGTGAAACAAACACTAAAAACACATTCTACACTATTTTCCCAGTAATTTGATATATAATACATATAGTAATCACTCAAAGTTTAAATGCTAGAGAAATTTTTCCAAAACACAACAACAAGCACAAGTGACTACGTATTGAAAAAAATGGCAGACTGACATTCTTATAAGACAAAATATTTTCTTACATTCGGTTTACTTCGTTTTCATTGGTCAAACTTTAAATTTGTAATGAGCCCCGAAAGCCAACATAAAAATATAAACCCAGCCAATCAGAGAACAAAAATACAGATATTTTGCCAAAGACAACAAAATTTCCTACGGAACAACGTTGTTCCGCAGGAAACGTCGTGTACTTTTTTTCTGCGGAACAACGTTGTTCCGTAGGACGCGCAAGGGGATATTTAGGTACACTTCGAATACAACAGAAACAAATATATTTTGAGAGTGATAATACAAAATATATTTATATATATATGTATCAACTATATTTCCCACATTACAGACATTCGATATTTTTTATAAGCAATAAACATTTACTTAAACGTAAACAAATATTTTATAATATTTTGTGTTTTTATTACAAAACAACGTTCTACTTTTACCTCACAAAACAATTGTTAGTGATGTCAACGGCCGCCTTGTTCAAACCAAGACAAATATGATGAAGCACTTTAAATGTTGCAATGAGATAGCAAATCTTCGTCCATTATAAGCAGAACTCCTACGGTATACGTTGCCACACCAAAAATTATAAGTTCCAACCTACTGTAACTAGTGATGCAAGAGATTCAGCCTTTAAGGCCTTTAAAAAAGTCTACCTTTCAAACAACTCAAGTCTCAAAAGAAGCCACCAGAGATCAACACCTTAAGCCTTAATAATTGTGGGAGTGATTTCGTAGAAATGTGATCGTAACAGTGTAACAAGATAACAGTGTGACATATCTTCTAATGAGTATTTACTGCATTCTCTTTATGATTTGTAAATCTATATTCTATTTTCTATTTTAATATTGATTTCAACCTTTTCACGTGTAATAGACTTTTAAACAACATAAAAAAGGGGGAAAAAAAGAAAAAAAAAAAGAAAAAAATATACGTCATTGTTAATTCTATCTTCTATTTTCAAATTGTAATATTGATTTCAAAAGGTGAGATGTCAAATGTTTCATATCATATGCGACTACTGTAAGGCTCGTTTGTTTTTTTTAACTAGCGCCTGGTATGTGTTCGATATTCAAATACAGCTCAAGCTAAGAGCTTGGTGTAGTTTGTATCTCATAAATCCTTAATCTGTAAATTAAAACAAAAAAATACATAATCGGTCTTGAATCACGATAATAAATGCTTTAATAAAATTACCTGTATAATAAAAATGCTATAACGCACACGCCTTAGGCGACTCGA
Organism: Eudonia lacustrata; assembly: GCA_947562085.1. NCBI lineage: Eukaryota > Metazoa > Arthropoda > Insecta > Lepidoptera > Crambidae > Eudonia > Eudonia lacustrata. The sequence goes on along the minus strand of OX387329.1, from coordinate 8,822,336 downwards.
CTCCCGAGGCTTTAAGAGGCGAGTCCTTTTAGCTTTCTAAGCCCAAGGTTAACGACTTAGCTTAAAACTAAGTTGTTAACCTTGGGCTTAGAAAGCCTGCGGTTAAAATACTTCGACTCGAATAGTCTTTTGACAAGACTTGAGGGTTAAAAAACAAGTCTAGTCGTCCAAATTATGTGTGATACAGCCGGGCTTGGGAGTACTTAGAACTGACGGCTGCCCTTTGCTGGTTCTGGGTGCCTAGTGTGAGTTTTGTTTACTATCCGTATTCATTGGATTACGTTTACGAAAATGAAAATTAGTATGACATTTTTGCAGCGCCTCCTGGCGGCAAACGAGATGAGTTAACATTGCCATACAAATTCTCCTTTTTGTTAATGATCGAATAGCGTACGAAACTCGGACTTGGCACCCTGAACGGTTCTATGTTATTTGGTAAAGTAAATATTATGATATTTACACTAAACACGATGTTATCACATCGTTTGTGTCATCATTAGACACAAACGCGGTTGACAGCGTACGATGAATTGAACACATCGTACGTTGTCAACCGCGGAGGCCTGAACAGGCAGAAAATTTTAAGGTTATAAGATTAGTGGCTTTTAACTGAGAAAATAAACTGGACTATATTTAACTTTAACAGTTATTACTATTTTACGTGAGGCTTCATTGTTGAGTCTAGTCCTTTTATAAGCCTTAAAAGGCTGAGTTTCTTGCATCACTAACAGTGACGTGTAACAGAGGTCAAAGTTTGCTGGTTGGTCGCGACACTTCAGCATCGTCGCCTCTACCGCAAACTCTTGGTGCATATAACGAGATAAGTTCGTCAGCTCGTAAGGTGAAGGCAAAAAGTTGACACTCAGTATTATACGCAAACTGTCTACAATTTCGGCGGTACAGGCGCCTGCAACGCAACCTACACAAAACTGCCAAATTTCTTCAATAAATTTTCAACTGTATGCCAAATACATAAAGTTCAAAGCTTGTTGAGGAAATTGGACAGTTTGTATGTAGTCTGATGTGCGAACATGTGTACAGTGTAACGTATAGTTTTTGTATGGTCTAAGTTAGTACAGGGTGGTTTAAGCACAAAAAGGGTAGTGTGCTGACGGCTTTATAGCAAAGGGTCAACTGAAGTGGCCTTGAGTCGAGTTTTGTATAGAAACAATTTCAAGGTTGTTCGTGGCTACAGCTTTACAGAATGGCCTTGAGATACTTCAGAAAGTACCTAAGTATCCGCTATACAATAGCCAGAGTTAAATACAGGCCAATGTTGAGAAATATCTAGATTGACAATTTGAGAAATCGTAGTTACTTTGGATAATTAGGGAATGAAAGCGTTTGAAATAAACTAATAATTATATTGGTGTAAATTAATACAAATTGTGTATATATTATAGATAATATAACTATATGTATATATATTATAGATATAGTTGACCACGAAATTGCTTTACCATTTTTGACAAAAAAAACCTTTTTAATGTTTTAAGCAAAAATATACCTTGTGGTGTTATGATATACAAACAACTTATAGGGTGATAAAGGAATTTCATTGTATACTGTGTACAGTACAGTGTGACTGTAGTCACGATCAAAAATGTGTAGACAATAATAACTCTTAAGACAATGTATAAGAGTCAAAGTGTATACTACGATGCTCGTGAATGTACATAATTATTATTTATATACAATATTATTTACAAAATAATAATTGCTACAGACATAGCTTCCTAACCATGAATGAGGAAGAGGACTACTACATATGTCTTTCTTAGTCAAAGTCTATAAAGACAGACGAGCATGATAGCCTTGCACGTTCTGTAAACGATATAACTAGTTAAGCAACTCCCGAAATTATGCGACCCTTGATGGCTGACCAAAAAAAATTTACGTACAAGTTACGTTTAAGGCCCGACCTCCCTATGTGTTCATGTCCTGCTCTAGCCCAGCAGTGGGAAATTCATAGGCTGATGATGATGATGATGATGATGATGATGATGATGATGATGATGATGATGATGATGATGATGATGATGACGATAACAAAAAAATCATTTTTTTAAAATCTTTATTTTTAAGGGGCTTTTGCCTCTTGGCATGTCAATCCCATTATAGCTAAACTATAACTCTATTAATATTAGAAGGAAAAATGAATCATTGACTGCAAAACTTTATTAAACTACACAAAAATAGTGGCTTTGAATAATGCCAACATCTAGACGGATAATGTTAATTTGTCTATGACTGATTCCCTCTCCCTTCGATTCCTGTCACATTCCATCAATAGATGTTGTACGTCTTCAATTTTCCCCACACGTATTACAATTGGGCGAGGTTTCCTTCTTTATTCAAAAACACCTTTTCCAAGTGTAGCTTAGTGCGTTGGATAGATACGCGAACTTCTTCGATGGATAGTGACCGGATCTGATTCTAAATAGAAACTTAATGTTAAAAAAATTAATTGAAGCATCCAACAATTTTATAATAATTTTATTGTATTTTATGTCGCGACAGTACACCACTGTGCTCATTTTCACCTTGAAGATGTCACATGTCGTTAAAAAGATATCTCTACAATAAAAAAGAAGCGTTGAGCATTTCCACGGTGCTAACAGTTTCCGACGGAGTGGGTCTGCGCTCGTCTCGCTGTAAGCGCTTTAAATGATTTCGTTATACCACACTGGTGCTTTTCATTGACGGTAGATGTTCTTTTCAAGCCATAATGTCTTTCTTACCTCACCTCGTTAGCTCATTTTTAATGTCCTCATTGCTGGATCACAAGCCTTCCCTATGATGGGAGAACGAGTCATAAACCATTATGCCTCATTGTATTTATACTGTTTTGTTTATCTACAAGCTCTTCGGAACTTTATAATAGGAATATCTATGCTAACAATTTTGATTGCTTCTAGATCTTTCCAAACCTTCTCAAAATTTCTTTTCCTTTCCATCATCACCATCATCAGCTAGCTCATTTTTGAATCCCGCTTGGGGCAAGAGCCATGAACCAACACCTGGGCCCAGTTCGGATTTGTAGTTGTTAACGACTGCTAATGTAGCCGGGGCCTATGACTTTACGTGCTAGTGGAATCACGACGAACCTCGAGTTGATAAATTTTAGTCACTCCTGCTTGGTACTGTAGTGATCGAGACTTCTTGGTTGGGCGAGCCTACTGGCAGCCGTCGCGTTCTGGGCACGAACGTAGTATACGATCAAAAAGAGACGGAGAGAAGGAAACAAGCGAGGTGGACTCGCTTGTCATCCGCGGCTACGACGACACCTATTTTATTATACTCGATGTTATCTTGAAATTCCAATATAAATATTAATTGATTGAGTCATTCTCATTTTACGCCCCCGTTAGTTGTACCTACCAGTGGCGAGGGGTCGAAATACGGCGAAGGCAAGCCGGCCAAGAATTTGCAAATCAGACATTAATAAACATAGAAATAAATAATTTTGTTCGCTATGCAACTGCCTGGCACACACGTATATTTAACTAATTGGTGACAATAATTACTGACACAATTATTAAGATCTGCATGGTGGATCCCAGGAGTGGGATTTCTAATAGAGAAGCCAATGGTAATCGGTATGAATGGATCCTTCGCCATTGGTACCTACATTTGTACTTGGTTTGGTGGTAAAACTGTTAAACTGAGTACTGATTGAGAGTTTTTTTTCATAATTTTTTCACATTTACTAAAACAAGCATTTGTATGCTATTGTAGCAGCGCCTCCTATTGACAAACGAAATGAACTATAATTGGACGTGACCATCCAATTTCTGACTTACTTTTTCCAATCCAGTCTGACTTTTTAATTGCTATTATCACTATCAAAATAATAATTTCATTCATCATCATCATCCATTGAGAATGTCAATAAACATTTGTGTGTCGGACTGGTGATCGATGACTGGCTGATCTGAAGGAGAAAAAAAACATCACCTCTGGCCAAAGACGTCCACTGCTGGCCAAAAGCCTCCCAAGAATCTCCGCCGCGACCGGTTTTGAGCTGCGCATCTAGCGGCTACCAGCGGCCTTTACTAGACTTGTCGGCTTGTCGTCCAGTGCGCGGTTGCCACTCGAGAACTTTTCCTCCCCAGCGTCTATCAGTCCTGTGTGCGATGTGACTTACCCACTGCCAATTGAGCATATCAAATCTTTGGGCTATGTCGGTTGGCGAAATATTTAAGTCAGTTTAATGATCTAGTACAACATTTGCTAGCAAAAGACAAAAAACTCCAGTACAAAATAAATACGTCTTATCTCCACAGCGTTCCAGTAGAATGAGCATAGCTTAGTTAACTCTAAATGCGTTATAATTGCCCGTTACAACGACTCTTAGCAACTGTTAATGGTCTGTGTTTTCTTGTGGTAATGTGTTGTGCACTTTGAAACATTTTTTATATTATAAAAGTAGTGTTGTACCAAGGAATACAGTGATAAAGTGATATCTGTGTGTTGTACCTATTCTCCTTAGCGTAGCCATAGTAGGTAGCTTGAAATGTATGTACTATTTTTCTTTTGCATTTTGAACAGATTCGTTTGCTCCTTGGACGTGTAACTAGAACGGGCTTCTTTCAGAGGTGTTTTCCGTGCGTTAGAACATGAGGCTGTTCAAGAAACGTGTAGATATATAGGCCACTCAAAATGAGTAACGCTTAGATAGCTCCCCGGATGTTGCAGATGTACACGGGTGTCGATGACCACTTTCCATCAGGTGGCTCGAACGCAATACCGTCATTTGACAAAAAAAAAATGGCATACATTTTTGACGATAACATTAGTTCACATCGAACCAAAAACGATTAAATAACAGCCCTATCGAATAAACATCGTGTACTGGTCCTTCGAAGCAAACGTAATTTATTGTTAGCTTAATAAAAATAGTCATTCTCCATTTTATTTCATCATCAGCCTATAAAGGTTCCACTGCTGGGCGGACTGCTGCCTTCCCTCATATTTAATTTGAATGTACTACCAATCATGTACCCATATTTGTAAATAAAAATATCTTTATCTTTATCTTTATCTTTAATATAGACATTAGCAGCTTTATATCAGACTTTATATTTACATATAGACTACACCATATAGACATTTAAAATATACACTTTACGCCACTGCGCTTAATAAGTAAGAACATAAAAAGGTACCATTCTGATTCAAAAACCAAGGACATGTACATTCGAAATGCCTTGTCCCTGGACGAATGACCAAATTTAATTATTTAGAGCTTCATGCTTCGGAAGGCCCGTTAAACCGTCGGTCCCGTCTATTATCGTAAAAAAGCCGTCGTCAACATACACCAGCCCGCATTGGGCCAACGGGGTGGGTTATGGCCGATTTTTATTAGCTACAGTCTATATTTCTGCTAGGGACACAGAATGACTATACTTACATTTTTTCTCTTCCGTGCTATCACACCACCATCATCATCATCTCAGCCAAAAGACGTCCACTGCTGGACAAAGGCCTCCCCTAAGGGTATGAGGGGTATTTGCCGTAATTGCCACGCTTGGCAGGCGGGTTGGCGATCGCTGTAGGTTGAGGGTAACCTCAGAGAGATGCTGCTGCCCATCCTCTGGAATGGTCCCTTAGTCGGCTTTTACGACACCCACGGGAAGAGAAGGAGTGGTGCAATTCTTTGTCCCCGGCACCACACAGGGAACACACCACCTTAACAACTAAAATATTTTTTTAAATTAATGATTACCTAAATTTTTTGCATGAACAAACTCAGATTTTACAAGAATTTCAAAAATAGATCTCTTTGATCTAGTACTAACTTAGTAAGTAGGTAGTAGTAACATCAATAAATTGTCTCTGACCCAAAGGTTTGAAGAGAGACATTCTGGGTTCAAAACAACTGAGGTTCCTCGAAGATATGGGTAATTGCGGGGTCTTTGGGGGGTTATCGCGAGAACGGAGCGAAAACTTACACTTTTGGGGCATCAACGATAGATGATGGTAACTTTTCCACCACCACATCCACCCTTTACCAACTAAGCATTTAGGATGTCTTTGAGTTGTCGAGAAGAAGGGGTGCAAAAAACTGAACTTCTTTATATAAAAGTAATGGCATTTCCAAAATCATATATCGCTACCAAATTATACAATTTCTAATATACAATTATACAAAAATGTTTTAAATTTAAATTATGAAATGAAGTGGTTGGACCTACGTACATTCAGCATAAAGGCGTTTTTTTTTATATTGGCACGTCATTGGCGTTCATCTCCTTTGATCACACAGCTCTAATGCAAGTTATTGTTAACTAGCTCCATGGCGGACAAGTCGATATTGTGCTTATAAAGTTACTTTTAAATACGTTAACAAAATTATATAAAATTATTTTAAAATAGCAATAGGTACAGTCGGCGGCAGATCAACCTACCCAAATCTGTCAAATTTCTCCAATGAATATTGATCCTTATAACCAAACAATAAAGTTTAAAATTGATTGTAGAAATTTGACAGTTTTGGGTAGGTTGATCTGCCGCCGTGTGTACCTGTTGGATTGGTTTGACAAAGATATACACTCTAACATCCTTCTCTCATAAAGAGGTAGACAGAGCATCAAACTTACCAACTGTGAGTAAACTCGCCATTAGTTAATACACAAAAGATCCCATTAGGTCAAAGTCATCCCAAGATATCAAAAGGGACTGGACTGAGCAATACACATTTGACTATTCCTTAGAAAGAGATCAAGCGACTGTGCGACTAATACCTGTCTCCATGTACACACGAGTGCAGAACTCATCGACGACACATTTAGAATAATCAGTGTAAGGTTTCTAGATGGAGTAGATACCATCAGTGACAGGTCACCTGATGTGCGAGTATCTTGAAACTCTTGTCCCTTAGTCAGCTCTTACGACATGCACTGAAAGTTAGACAGTAGATACAATCTTATCACGTCTCAGACCAGCATGGGAGAGGTTTGAACTTTGATTATATCAGTTCTGCAGCAAGTTTTCAGCAGTATCATGTTGGAGTGATTTTGTCGAAACCATGTTTTGAGGAAGCCAACTACTGAAACTTCAAGGGTTTATATAAGTAATCAAAGGGTTTGAATATTTCAAACGCAAGCTGTTTCTTCATTTGTGTTATTACCACTTTATAATAAACTTTTTATACAGATTTTCTTAAAATTAGTCCATCTATCTATCCAAGGTAAGTCACTAATATTCCAGAATATACACGAACGCTGAACTGTCCTATCAAAATATATGTTCCACTCTAGCCTCATGCATACACCCACTATCATAAACACCTATGCACTTTCAGCATAAAGGCGTTCACCTCCTTTGATCACACGGCTCTAATGCAAGTTATTGTTAACTAGCTCGACGGCGGACAAGTCGATATTGTGCTGACAAAGTTACTCTTAAGTTTCGAGTCTTATATTAATTTCACACTTGGTAACTTGCTTGTCGTGCAGTAGCGTGGAAATTAAACGTAGTCGCTGCATAGAATGGGGAAGTTGTGATTCTGTTTTTGACGTTTAAGTTTTGGGGTTGTCGTCGGTTTTGTGGGTTTAGAAGTGGAGTAATTAAAAATACAGTTGAATAGATAGATAGATGTATTATACATACTTAATTAAAAGTTTTTGTTAATATAGGAATCTCAATTACAGTATAAGAATCCATCTTTGGGTGATAAATGCATGGCTATGACTCTCTCTGATTTAAGATAACTTAGGCCATAGTATAGAAACTTCTGTAACTTAAGTGTAATTGATATCTGAAACTTGTTTTCTATAAAACAAGATGTATCTACGTTGACTACAGAACCAGAATATTGTGGAAAACATTCATTGATACAATACAAATTGTTGTTTGTAAATTTTTCGTAAGAAAGTCGATGAAGAAGAAAGAGAAAATGATTTCGTAAGAAAGAACGCAAAACTTGGTTCAGCCTAACATTATCTTATTATTTATATTAGCAATTTCTTATTTTCTTTTTTTTTTTTTGGTTATAAAACAAGATGAAGATTCTATGTGTAATAAATTATTTTTTAGCATTCTAAATTAGTTTTCAAAATTACATAAATCAGCCAGTGTAGTCTTTAGGAAAGTTAAAGGCGAAATAGCGTTCTAACGAAAGATTTTTGAAAAATCATTAAAAGGATTGTGAGTGCCCAAAATGTGTAAACACAATAATATCCAATTAACTCTTATCTTAACTAAACTGCGTTGACCCAAAGATCACGATTCTTGCATATTTTTGAGCCTCAGCGAAGCACCTTGTAATTAATGCTGATGTTTATTAGGAAATATAATTTCTTACTGTCTACTCCCGCATTCTAGACACGTAATACAATTATACGACAATAGACTCTAAATTACTTTGAGTCTCGCACGAGGCAAGATGTCTCTCCCAGTATGAATATTAAAAATTTTGGATGCCGCTCTTGGAATTTAAAACGTAAGTTTATTCGCGTAAGGTTGAAGTATAAGGTTGCAAGTGGGCGATATTAAGGAGCCTTTATAAACTGGAACGCATGAGCTTTCAAGAATGTGGGTTATATAAACTCGGATTTTCGAGTGTTTAAAATGATAGTGACGTGACAAAAGCCTTTGAACTCTTTGAAGGCAGGTAACCTCTTGGCTACTTTTATCAAAACTTGTCATGTTTTTTTCAAGATACAACACTCTTGATATTTACTAGAGGTTGCAGTTTTAGAAAATGTGACTCTAAGGAGGCTTGCCACACAAAAATGCTATAAAAATAATAACCACCGCCACCATGTCCTGTCATGTTATATTCTCATGTCCCCGTTGCGGCACGAGCTTTCCACCAGCACCCGGGTTTTGTGCAAGTTGGTGGTTGTAAACGAGTGCTAATGGAGCCAAAACCAACGGCTTTACGTACCTTCCAAAGCATTGAAGAGTTCGAGATGATATTGATCTTTTGGATCGCAGATAGTAGCAAACCGAGGGCGTTTTACTACAGCGTCTTCGACCTCTTGCAATTCCTGAATGACTAAAATGGTCTAAGGAGATTCCTCATCCCAATTTAATAAGAATAAAATTAACTCCCGTCTCATATAAGACCCTATCTACTGACCCTGATAGTCCCTATTTACTGACCCTGATAGGTAGGGTATGGCAGTTGGAACTACGGGTCCGGCTGTCTTTTCAAGGGTACCACGGGAGTTCCGGATCCTAGGCACCCGCGGTTATGCCTTCGCGGGCGTCTCTGGCAGGCCCCGGACATGGGTTGGACTCGTGGTGGCATGTGGTTAGCTGTAGAAGTGGGAATGTTCGTCAGCCTGGTTGAAGTCTGGCCAGGTTTCCATTTCGTAAACAGCGAGCGGGTCTTAGTAGCGGTCCGAAGGGGGCCTGAAGCGAAAAAACCTGCGGGGCACGTGAGTTGCCCTTAGTTGGTTGTTCTGCTCGGTGGTTTTCATTGAGCAGTTCTCCAACATCTCCGGCACTAGTCTGGAGAACTAGTAGAGGCGCCCGCTAGATGCAAAAGCCTCCGGTTGAATCAGCCGCGTAGTACTTAGGAATTGATCAGGTGCCTGGATGGGTACCGAGAAGTGAGTGTGCTTACAACTCCGCCACCAAAGAGAACATTTGGTAGTCGACTTTAGATTTTAGGGTTGACGGCCCGAGCAGTGGTACACTGCGAGTTGTGCTCTTAGTGCAACGAGAAGTGAGCGAGCTTACAGCTTCGGTAACCTATCTGGATATTAGGTAGTGGACTATACGTGTCGACGGGGCAACTAGCTCGAGACATTAGTCTTAAAAGTACCGGACGAAGGTTGCGTAACCGGCGTGTTCTGATCTGGCGTTATGACCTGACGTAGATGGTCCCTTGTGCTTGCGTAAGGATGTCTGACACCTAACTTTATAACCGTGAGGTTGGTGGGGGATGTCAGTATAAACTTTAAAGTAGTGTGCAGCAGGGGTGTTTCATATAAGTCATTATCTTAGCTAAACAATTGTTTGTCGTTGTTGACTTCGAGATTTTTATGTAAGTTAACTCCAACCCTTCTTGCTGTGCTGATTACTTTTTCTTTTGTGTTCTTGGAATAACTCGAAGAGCTTGAAAGCGCAGTGGCTAAACCCGGTCCGCGATTGCGTAGGTTAAGCAACTTTCGCAAAGGTCAGTCATCTTATGGGTGACCAAAAACTTATCATCGCAAGCTCTTCCGTGCTTCGTAAGGCACGCAAAGCCGTTGGTCCCAGCTGCATTAGCAGTCGTTGACAACCACCAACCCACACTAGAACCGTATGGTAATTTATAGCCCGTTCTCTCTATCCATCCATAGAGAAAGCTCGTGCCTCCAGCAGTGGGGACATGAAATAAGCTGGTGATGGTGGAGGTGAATATTATTATTATTATAAGTAAACGTAAATACAAAGTGAAAAATGTAAACTTCAAAAGCATTGAAACGCAAATATACACGGCATACATCTGAAAATATTTACCACGTCCTGATTAATTTACAACCCAAAGGGCTTAACTCGCTACAAAATAATTAAAAGCTGGGGCTTGGTACCTTTTAGGAAGAAAAAGAGATAAGCAAATATAACTTTTTTCTACCGGTACACCATTTAACACGGAGTTGGACGATAAATTAACTTTTTATCCCTTCATAACGTTTGGTGTACAACAATTAGCATAAAAACCTTCGACCTTTATTAAGGGACGGCTCTGATGCCTGCGTATTATTTTTTTCAGGCCAACTAGGGAATGACTTTGTTAGGCTGCCAGTGATTTAGCAAAATTTCTGAGTAAGAGATCTGCTTGTACTAATTTACATTGAGGCGCTGACCACTTTGAAGTGCGCTTCTTTATGCAATTATGCATGTTTCTGTAAATAGTATACAACATACAACGCTAAGAAAAATATATGTTATAATACTTAAGTATAATAGACTAGCAACAATGTTATTGTTTCCAAAATGTACAATTATGAAATTTCGTCGATAAAAAATAAATTGTGTGAATTTGTTGTCGTCGTATAGAATTTCAGTGTTTGTTTTAGAACGAGTAATCATTATAAGCCTTCCTCTTGAATCACTCTATCTATATAAAAAACGGCATCAAAATATGTTGCGCAGTTTTAAAGATCTAAGCATACATATGGACAGACAGACAACAAGAAGCGACTTTGTTTTATACTATACGTAGTGATGTTGTGTACATTGGTCTAAAAATAATAATTAGATTCAAACATATGCCATAAACAGGAATACATTCAATTTCAATTTGCGAAACATTTGAGTAAATTAAAGAAGAAAATAAATAACGACTGATTTATGAACAGGTATAAAAATTAATCAATTTAAATTAAAACATTAACATACACATAATTAATTAAAACATTGCCTAACACTTAATGATCACTAATTTTGTGTTAAGGCACATTTCAAACTAAACCTGATAAAATAAAGGACTGCAGTGTGGCCTTTGAAAAAAAGGGTAGCACCTTTATTCTCTTTACTTTTTACAACGACAAAAATCCTATTATTAGTATTGTTTATCAACTTCTAGGGTAGTATCATAAAATTTCATATTCGCCTTTTTGGAGGATCAAAGTTTTAGTTACCTATCCAACTACACACCACACCGTAGCTAGTTTTAACTTTTTTTTTATCGTTTAAAGGATGTAATGAACTTTAGCTTTACCGACTGAAAACATTTAATTGTTATAATAGCATCAACCTTAACGCCGTAACAGCTTTTTTCTTGGAATTATTATACGGTTTATAGTACCTAAGAATCATAACATTTCATATTAGGCTTTTTGGAGGATCAAAGTTTTGGTTACCCATCCAACTACACACCACACCGTAGCTAGCTTAACTTTTTTTATCGTAGTAAAGAATGTAATGAACTTTAGCTTTACCGACTGAAAACATTTAATTGTTATAATAGCATCAACCTTAACGCCGTAACAGCTTTTTTCTTCAGGAATTATTATACGGTTTATAGTACCTAATAAAGCTAAAGGGTTGGGGTGTTAATTTTTATTACGGCAATATTTTTGAACGGCGAAAGACTTTGAATTTAATACTCGTATTAAGTGCTTGTTTAATAAAGCCTTTGCATTGGAATATGTTAATTATTTTTTGAAGAAACTTCACACTGTAAATTTTTGTTTTGAAGGGGTTTCTACTGTTGTGTTAAGATTAATATTAATCGTACCTATTTTTTTAGTCACTGCATAAAAACTTCGGAGAGCCCATAAGCTTAAACAGTCTTATAAAAGAACTATATTAAACCTTAAAAGAATAGGTAACTATTTTTATTAAAATAAGATATCAGGGTTTATAACCTTCGTGTCTATTCATAGGGAAGATTTAGGCCCCATTAGAAAAAATGAGCTGATGATGATGTGATGATGAAGACACTAATAACATTTGAAGGGTACAGGGAAAAGGGGTACAATGCCAACTATTGAAAAAATAAAAAAGATTCTTGGCTCTATTAATGAAAAATGCTAAAAAAAGATCATAGCGCACAAGGGACTAAAAAAACTGTATGGTTGCATCAAGAAAGATCAATGTCACCCTTCATAGAAGGTCAACATGTTAAAAGGATCAAAGTCATTGACTATGGTAATTTTTTTCCTTGTTTATTTATTAAACCAATTTCAGTATTATCATTAAAATGGTAGGTTATTATAATATTATCTGGAATATTTTAATTAAATTGAGTTAGAATGGAAAATACATAAATACTAAAATTGTAAAAAAGAATGTGAAAGAAACCTATGGTAGAAATAATGTTGTGATTACATTATTTATTCTTAATAGTAATTTTACCTAAAGAAATAATGAAGAATACAAACCCCAATTATAATATAAGCTACAAAACATAGTTTAGAGTTTTGAATTTTTTTATTTATAGTTAATAGTAGATATAGTTTATAGTTTTTTGTAAGTTTAATTTTAAGTAGTTTTATTATTATCTTGTTTTTGTCTTTGTTTGTAAATAAATATTTTATTTGTTTAAAGTGCGACTGTATGAAAGTGTTAAATGAATAAGGTTACAAAGTAATTAAAGGTTTTTCTTTATTCTTACAATGAGTCACATTTGACAATGACCCATTTTCCCCTGTACCCTTCATGTACATAAGAACTTAAAAAGTTACTTATTACTAACATCGCATTGGTGTATACTGTAATGGTTTTATAATCCCTATCGCTCTTTAAGACTACTAACACATGCCTAAAACAAGCATATTAGATTTATATGTGGGCTAACAGGACTGTTATTAAAGTGTTACAAGTGCAATAATAATGATTCTTTAAAAAAAATAAAAAACACTAATGTTGAAAATTATAAATAGCTTGCCGACTTCTTAACTGACCTTTAGTATTTGTAAAAATATTATGATCGGGTGTTAATGACGGTAGTTGTTGACATTGAATGGGCGCCTTTGGCTTTCAAAGTAAAAAAGTAAATAGTGTTGAATAATTTCGGCGGGCTGGTTAGAACAACGATAGCTCAATTAGGAGAGCACCTGACCCGGTATGTCAGAAGGGTGCAGGTTCAAATCCTGCTCGTGGAAATTTTTTCAACATTTGTGTTTTTGTAATTTGTTCGCAACAAAATTTGCGTTAAAAATTATATAAACAAAACAAAAACATTTTACATATTATTATATTTTACAAACTTTTTAATGTCTAACATTTTCAGAACTGCTGTTATACCACCACACTTTTTCTCGAAGCAAGCCTTCACTCCGCTTTAATGAGACTTAGAGCACACATGCTGCCTTACCATTAATCACTCGCTGTAGCATCTCAAACTGTTGCCAACTTTGTAACATCAAACTTGGAGGATCCAGTTTTCTAGTTTCGATATTGTAGTAGGATTCAGTTTTATAATTGGACGCCCTTGCTACAGACTCAGCTCATTTAATGTCCATATCTATGTACAAGCCTTCTCTACGGATGGAAACCTAACGGGCCTTAAACCACCACGCGGGTCCAGTGCGGATTGGTGGTTGTTAACGACTTCCAATACAGCTGGGGCCAACAGCTTTACGTGTCTTCTACAGCATAGAAGCTTCCGAAGCACAAATGCCCAAAAATATAATAAATTATTTAAAAAATTGTGTAAAGTCGATTGGTCTACATAGTAATACGATCTGTTGATAAGTTTTAGTTGGAATCTTTGTTGCAGAAGAATCACACTTCAACCTGCTGAATCCTCAGCTACTAAGTAACTGACTGAATATCTTATTTATAATAAGAGGTAGAATGTTCTAAAAATAAAAATAAATAAGTATTTTTGTTTTTACCGAAGTTCTTTTTGCAGGTCGGGCTAAAATTATCCTTTAGGTAATAAATACAAACAAATAAACAAACAATTTTTGTTTTTACCAAATACGTTGCACCTACTCTACTCTGACGACCTCCTTGGTCGAGTGGTTTGTACACCGGTTTTCATGGTGTCGCCATCTCTGAGGTCCCGGGTTCGATCCTCGGTCGGGTCAATTTAGAAATTATTGTTTTTCTAAAATTGTTCCGTGTCTGGGTGTTTTCTATGTATAATAAGTATGTATTTAAGTAATTTAAGTATGTTTATCCGTTGTCTAGTAACCATTTAACGAGTTTCATAACGAAGCTTCTCTTGAGCTAGATAATTGGTGTGAGTGTAGGAAAGTTTATTATTTATTATTTATTTGTTTCAGCTTCAAAGTTTTGGAACTGTTTAATAATTAATAAAATTATGCTTTAATAATTAATAAAGTCGCCGCGAACACTACACATTAAATTAAGAAAAAAACAAAAGTCCGAAACTCTTTGTCCGACCGGGAAATGAACCCTGGACCTCCGGTTATCGTGCTAAGCGTTAGCCACCCGACCAGCAAGGCTATAATAATAATAAAAACAAAACGGTCAGCTTTATAGGAGTCATTGTCATTGAAGATAACGCCAAATTTCTCAGGCGCAACAATAATAACGAAATATACAAATTTCTAACCCTTTTTATTCCAGAAGAAATGTTTCAGTTGGAATCTTTGTTTCGAAACATTATCTTAATTAGTAAAGAGGTGTAAATTTCAAATAAGGTGCTTTGAACAATGAACTCGGGTGAAACATAAAATCTCGGAAATGAATGCAAAAAGGTAGGTGGCCAAGCGAAATAAGTAGCGTTTACGTTAGCAAGTTTCTTTCTAAGTTGTTGGCGATTAGAAACAAGAGGAAATTTATTTAACTCGTGAAATCAAACGAAATAATGTAGGGAAAGAAAAATTTAAATATTAAAAAATTTCGTTCGGATATAAAGAAAAATATTATTTAAAAAAATAATATAATATTAATTAACTACCTAAAGTAGTCATAAAGTATCTAAAATGGGTCGCCTGGTTTACGATTTTTCGTTTTTATTTAATTTCTCATGAACTTCGCTTTTTCGGAAAGAGATATTTGTTTTTTTTTTAATATATCGTACCTCAAATAGTGAGGCACTGGCTATCTTATCTTTAGCTGATACTTTATAACTACTTTTAGGGACCTAGTTAATTATTAAGTTTTTTTTAAAGAATATTTTTCTTTTTATCCAAACAATTTATTTTAATAATTCATTTTTTTTGGCGACCAGAGCAACGTGCATTTTTGACTTCAAAATTTCCGGATTGAAAACGCTTAAACAAAATTTGTGCTACTCTCACAGACACTGCATTATGTCCATAAACATCGCAAATTTTTTTCGCGGCTTGCGTTCGATTTTTACTTTTTTTGTAGTAAAATTTTAAAACGTATCGAATTTCTTCATTTGATTTACTCATCTTGACAGTAAGAAAAACAAATGAAAATCACACATTTTCCTAATTTGAATTTGGAATTATCTTCTTTAAAATTTAAACTTTTAATGATACCAAAACCAGACCGATACAAATAGTATAGCCAAAGAGATTTTATTACAATTTCATACATACTATATGCAAAAAGACTTTTTCCCCAACCTAATTATGCAAACTGGTACCGGCTACTACTACAATAAAATAAAAATTATAAACGTATTGCAACATGGTCACTCCACTAGAGCGCTGACTAAAAGATAGATTAACGGTGAACTGCGAAAACGCACTCCTTACTCCGCGGTGGGCAAATAGCAATGTGCTTGGCCCGATACCCAAAGGTCCCTGGTTCAATTCCCAGGTCGGGCAAAGTGCGTTTCGGATATTTCGATGCATAGCCCGGGTTTGTGATCACCAACCAGCATTTGGCAAGCGTGGGCAAGCGTGGTTATTAAGCCATTACCCATCAATTGTACTGATGACTTGATTTCGATGGCCTTTTCCCAGCAGTGGGTCAGTTAAAGGCTACTTTACTTACTTACTTATTTAATACTCTACCTGCTAATAAAAATAATAAAATGGTAGGTATAACAGTACAATGTGTGACACTTTTAAGCAGACGTGTAATACAACTTTTTAGAATAAGTATTTATTATCAAAAAATGAATTAAATATTAATATATGACAAGTGACGAAAAAACTTCACTATTCTGCAGCGAGATCCACATTTATTTAAGACTGGTGTAATTGTGAACTCTTCATGGAATTCTGTTTTACGTGTTTGACATGTACTAGAAAATTATTGTACAAATGTTTAGCCAAACATCACCGTCGAGATCTCGGACATAGAGTAAACAAGACGGTACGCATGCAGAAGCGACAAGTCTTTGATACGTGATCTCGTTTTCTTTTTGCGAGCAAACGGTAAACATTACTGCAATGAATACCTGAAAAGGTTTTAAGTGTTGCAGTGGCAACGATGTTAACGTTACCACCGCTGTTTTACCTTGAAAGCCTTTCAGTAGTGACTCTCAGGATCACAAAATGAAAAGTTTATTGGAAAAAAAAAATTAAAAAAACTTTAGTATCATTGTAAATTTTTCGCTTTTCTGTATAATTTTTAGATAGATTTGATAAGAATTAGATTCAGAAGTTTTTTATTGTTTTTTATACAAATATTGTAAATAGCTTATTATTATTACATAAACTTTTGGCTTAATTTTTGCGATCCTTGCATGTATAACGGCGGTTTAAAATAACCTTCTGACGTAATATCACTACTTCAACCATAGGCCATTAGTATAATAGTATAGATTTATTTTGACCATCTACTCGTCATATTCTAATCTTTGCCAATTGCCATGGCAAGTCACGTTGATCCTTGACGTTGGCCGTCTGTTACAATATTATATCAACAATCATTGGTGTGGACTGTGTTGTGCTTAACGTGTCGACCGTTACTTAAAACCGGTGAGTAACGTGTTCTTTTTTTCAAATTAAAAAAATAAACCTTGTGTTCTGTTCAAATTTCAAATTTTAGGCTAATTAAATGAGGTTGCACCATGGTTGCACTTAAATTAAAAATAATTGCAAACATTGACAGCGAAAAGCTTTTGATGACACAAAAAGACCATGACCACACACATGTGATTCTTAGCATTATTTAAAATTTGATTATTAAGATAATTTCGAGAATTTTTTGTCAATAATTAGCTAGGTACCATTGAATTTCAATAAGAGTGAGAAGGAGCAATCAATATATCATAGTTTGAAAATTTATCACCGGTTAAAAAACACTATTGCAACCTTTTAAAGGTTGATGATAATTATTTTTTTAATTTATAAATATTTATGTAATATTTCTTTACGTTTTTTTTATTATTCATTTACTTTTAAATATTCATATTTGAAAAAAGACAAAGCGTTGAAAAAGTTCCATGACAGCTTCCTTTGGCTTACAGAGTAAAAGTAAATAGTGTTGATTAATTTCGGCGAGTTGGGTTGAGCCACGATAGCATAGTTGGTAGTGCACCTGACCCGGCATGTCATGGGGTGCGAGTTCGAACCCCACTCGTGAAATTTTTCAACACTTTCTCATTTTTCAAATTGTAATTTGTTCGCAAAAAAAATAAAGTGAAAAAATTAAATGCCTACCCGACCCAGCCAGGAATTGAACCTGAGTCTTCCGCAATCCGGGGGGCTGCACTGACCATTATGCTACCGGGAAGGCTGACATATGCACTAAATTTGTTCACTGCTTTTTGATTTTTTTGACTGTGCCCGTCAGTGCAGCCGCCCGGATTGCGGAAGACCCAGGATCGATTCCTGGCTGGGTCGGGTAGGCATTTAATTTTTTCACTGTATTTTACAAACATTTAATTCAGTTTCATTGCAGCAATTTAAAAAAAAAGGAAAAAATTCTTAGCGTTTCTTAGCATAGGTAAGAAAGAATAGCTGATTTCAAAATAATAAACTTACGTCAATTGTACTTTTGAAAAGATAATAAACTTAATAAACTTTCCTACACTCACACCAATTATCTAGCCCAAGGGAAGCCTCGTTATGAAACTCCAAATAAATAAATAGAAAGTTTTTATTAACGGTATTATTACCATGTCATTTGTTTTGTGCAAGTATCCAATATTTTGTTTCAAAGTTATAAGTCACTAAAGTCAAACAGCCTTCTTTTCAGAACGTTAATATAAATTCTTCCTCAAAATATGAAAGTTTGTTTTATTGAAGACCACAATCGCCTCTTTTAGTAGTACTAGCGACCCGCCCCGGCTTCGCACGGGTGCAATGCTGATACAGGCAATCGCTATGTCCCTGCATTTTAAATCTGTAATATCTTCGAAAATATTCATTTAAATTACATGCTGTAAAAGGGCCATATTGATCTATATTAAATGCACAATGTGTTTAAGGTACTTAATTGGATAAGGATTAATGCTGTATTGCTTATAATCGCTTCGTAAATAAGCCATTATTTCTCGTAAAAAGTAAAGCCATTATTTCTAATAAAAAAATATTATTGTGGGTTATCCCTAAGAGATAGACATTTACCATTGGAGGCTTTTTTGTAGACCTTTTAAGTTGTATAATACTGTAGTACATTATTTTGATCTATCTCGTAGGGTTCAGCCAGTGTTTGCAATGTAAGCGCAAAAAAATGTAAAACCTCTAAAATTATCAGTGTTTCTCTACTATATTATACATGTATTTATACATGTAAACCTTCCTATTGAATCACTCTATCGTAGTTATAAAGATCTAAGCATACATACATACATAGGGACAGCGGGAAGCGACTTCGTTTTATACTATGTAGTGAATATCATTTTATTAGCTTTATGTAATACTTATACTTATTATTATTATTATTATTTTGCTTCTTTTATAAAATACAGATTATTCTAGTACCTATGTTTTAATAGTTTCACCTCTGATCTTACAGTTTATTAGCTCTCTCCATCCGACTGGTTGTCTGGAAAAAATCGCTTGAAAGCGATAAGACCTCCAAATTATAACTATGTAAATTATTTATTTTTTGTATTTGTTTATGTTTTATAGTGTTGCAATAAAAGTATTATCTATGGATTTATCTATCTATACGGCTAACAGTCCAACCTTCAAACAAACCTGTTTCTGTATTTCTCCAATGGAACGAAACAAATGCAACATATTATTATCGTCAAGCTAATACTGTTAGTTGACCTACTTAAATAAAAAATATATTATCCTGCCCACATCTTAGGGTAGTGGTAGTGTTTGACAGAAACCAGTGATCAACACATATTTCCTTTAATCTATATCTTTACTAATATTATATAGAGGAAAGCCTTGTATTTTTGTATTTTGTTATACCACAATCTAATATTAGGAAAATAACTAATCAAGATACTGCTAGGCTGGTTTATTTTGCATACTTCCATAGTATTATGTCATACGGATTATTGTTAGGGGGATCAGCAGCAGACATAGGTTGAATTTTCATTCTCCAGAAAAGGGCAGTCCGGTTAATATACCAGTTGAAGCCACGTGATTCCTTAAAGGGTATATTTAAAGATATAGATATTTTAACTTTACCGTCATTATATATATTTGTAAATATTATATATGCGCGTAAAAACCTCTACACCTTTACACCAAAAAAAACTAGGTTCACGGTTTTAATACAAGGAATCACAATAAATTATGTGCACCGAAGATTAGACTCAGCAAGAGTAGTAAAATTTGATTTTATAATAAAATACCTGATGATATAACTTCGTTGACAGAATATTAAATTCAAAACGCACGTTAAACATGTTTTGATTAAGAAAGCTTATTATAAGGTTATTTACTAGGTATATTGCAGACAAATGCGTGTGGAAATAAGTCGCCTGCACTGGCTTGAATATTATTATTAATGTGTACAAAATTGTACAAAATTTGTATATTTTATTACATGATTGTAAGTTGGTTGAAAAGACGGAGAAAAAGAAATAAGCCTCCTGAGTTTCTTGCCAGTTCTTCTCGGCCGAAGGCTCTCCCAAAATCCGAACAGGGGCCCGACCGCCTAACCGATCGCTTTGACTTCGTGTGTGGCTTATGACGTCATCTTGTCGTTTCGTGGCGCCTATGAAAGCAATATCGAAAGCTATAGCCTTTAGCTTTTGATATTGCTTTCATAGGCGGTGCGAGGTGGCAAGATGACGTCATAAACTATACGCGTAGTCAAAGCGATCCGTTAGGCGGTCGAGGGGCAGGTGGTAGATTCAGTAGTGTAGTCTAAACAATAAGTGCTTGTAAAGGCTTATGTTGAATAAAATGGTTTGACGTTGACTTTGACTTTAAAGCCACGGGCGACAACTAGTTATGAATAAAATTAATAGTACTTGTTATTATTAAAGCTCTATATTGGAGTAAAACCTGTCGATTTCGAACTATGGCTAGTAAGTATTCAGATTGCAAGTTTTTCACAATAGGGAAATATAATAATAATAATATATATTTTGTATTGGTATATATTATGTTGCCATCCTCAAATAAATAAATTAATTAATAAATAATAAATACTGATATAAAATAATTTTGCGCAAAATACAAGTTGTCCTTAAGAGGCCTATATATTTTGACAATGATTCTTGCATAAAATGCCCAAGTTCGGCGTTCTTGTTCAGAGAAACTGAAACCCTTAGACAATTTTGACTAATTGTATGGTGGAGAATAGTTATTAGTATAATTCGTAGCGGCCTCGCTTTCTGTAATTTTCTCTTATCTATTTATATAAAACCAAAATTCCGAAGCTAGTTTTCAATTAAATACGCTGACGGCAATTTTCAAGCTCGATTGAACTAGTAAAGTTACTAAGAAAACGAAATGAAAAATATATAATAATATCTCTTAAAAAGTGGTTAAGTTCGTAGCGGGCTCGGAATATCTACAAAAAAATCCCATTCAAAGCCATAAAACGTTCAGAATTAGCTGTAAATATCTCCTTACTCAATTAATATTATTAAGTAAAATGTAGGTACACCAGAATTAACGTTAGTTTATAGGATTTCAAATTATATACTTGTAAAAATGTCAAATTATATAATTATATAAATGTACAACTGCACAAAATTGTACTTTTGCGATGCGTCGGACGCTCGTAGTACTGAGAAAGCGCGAACGCGCGCATTTTGTGATAGGCCTCTTAATCTTAGCCGTGACATGAATCGTTTGATTTCGTAATTTGACCACCAACTTCTATTACGTATGTCACTAACACGTGATATTGAATTCGCATATAGTTTTATTCATACCAGTTTTTGATTGCCAATAAACCTTCGTTGAAAAGCCTTCGTCATAAGTATCATAAAAGATGTCGCCTAATTTCTTTTATCCTATATGAGTAGTATAATGGTTAGAACTGTTTAGCCTCAGACATGGAGATCGCGGCTTCGATTCCTACTAGGCGTACAGTCACAAGCATAACATGTATACACTTTTGACTAGTTTTCAGTCTTAATCCATTGTTTTCAAATTCTAAATTCAAAATCATTTATTCAGTTTAGGCTACAAAGAGCTCTAATGAACTGGTCTACTCTGGGCGGGCGACCTTGTACTGACTTGAGAAGAACCGGCAAGAAATTCAGGAAGGGCATTTCTTTTCTCCCTTACAGCGTCAACATATTGGAAAATGCCCTATCATAAAAGGACACTTTCCATCACAAATAGAAATTAATTAAATAATAAATTAATAAAATTAATATTACTAATAAAATAAATAAAATATTGGCTACACCGTCACTTTTTGAACGTTTTAATTCTGCAGGTAGGTTGATCAGACCATGAAACTGAACAACTTTTCCCAAGAAACATAAGTCAAAATATTAGATTTTTTTTTTACTTTCCCATACAAACTATGCTCGGTCAATAGAGGCTTTATGGCCTATAGCCTTCCTCAATAAATGGACTATTCAACACAAAAATATTTTTTCAATTCGAACCAGTAGTTCCTGAGATTAGCGCGTTCAACCAAACAAACAAACTCTTCGGACCTTATTCTTTGTTTATTTGTAAGGCACTTCAGCTTTAATCATTTAATCATTTAATCATTTATTTGCTCAAAAACATGGTAATATAGCTGGTCACGACAATAGTACGAACATACATGTTTTACCAAATTGGCATGCAAATATTAATAATAATTCTAATAAGTTACTAATTAATAATAAGTTAATAAGTTACATGAAATCAATTCATTTTATACAATATTTAAATATTCTGAAACACCATAATAACAATGTTCGATAAATAGTTTCTCTAATTTCGATTTAAATATGGGAATAGATAATGATTGTCTTACATCATTTGGTAATTTGTTATACAGCTTGATTGACATTACGAGACAGCTTTTGTTGTACATTGTTGTTTTCGGTATATAAGACATTACCAATCTATTTATATTTCTGCTCGAACGTGGATATATGTCCTTTGCAGAATTAAAAAGACTCATGTGCTGTCTAACAAAAACACATGATTCGAAAATGTACAAACTGGGAAGTGTTTATTTTAAGATCCTTGAAGTACGGTTTACATGAATCTAAAGGACTTAGTCCCACTATGGCACGAATATATCTCTTTTGAGCAATGAATGCTCTTATAGTATCAGTAGAGTTACCCCACAGAAACAACCCATATCTTAGCACTGCCGCCACATAGGCATGGTATGCTGTGAGAGCAGTTTTTTCTGATACAGTTTGGCGCAAACGTCTAAGAACAAACACAAAACTGTTTATCTTACTAATTACATTCTTTACTTGAGCCTTCCAGTTCAAGTGTTCGTCGATGGTTATACCAAGAAAAGATGCCTAATCCGCTTTTTGTATCAATTCGTTTTGATATTGTATTTTTAACTTTCGTTCATCTTTGTTATAATTATTCCGAAACAATAAATAGTTCGTCTTAAGTGCATTGGTTAAGCCAATTAGCAACTCGTGATATTGTAAAATTAATTTCCATTTCTAAGTCAGTATTTTGTTTCTTATTTGACGTTACAATTATGAAAATATCATCAGCAAACAGTACAGTCTTTTGAGATGTTACAGCTGGTATATCATTAATGTAAAATAAGAAAAGAAGAGGTCCTAACACACTTCCTTGTGGAACACCTTAATGGTTGACTTAATAGCTAGATTCATAGGTAGATAGAGTTGTATTTTCATCTAAATTACTTATTTGTATACACTGCGATCTATTAGGTACTGAGATATGCTTTAATCCAGTCTAAAGGTTTTCCTCTGATTCCATTTTGTTCAAGCTTACTTAGTAAAATAGGATGAGACACAAAATCAAACGCTTTTGTCATGTCAAAGAGCAGAACGCTTGTGTCATGTCCTTTGTCCAAATTTGTTATGACACTATTAATAAGATTAAACATAGCTAAAGTAGTAGACTTATGTTTTTGGAATCCGTTTTGTTCTTCTTTTATATTTTAAATTTATATTCTGATATTCTTATATTCATACATTTTTCATAAATTTTTGAAAATATTGGAATTAATGTCACTGGTCTATAATTTTCAATTACTTTTCTATCACCTTTCTTATATAACGGATTTACAATAGATCGCTTCAAAACTTCTGGATTATACCCCCTTTTCCATGGACTGGTCAATCAAATATTACAGAACAGGTGAAATCTCAAGTGCGCAAGCTTTAAGTACTCTTGTTGATACCTCGTCATAACCTTCAGAGTTGGTATCTTTAAGAGATTTTATTATTTTGATAATTTCATCAGTTGATGTAGGTTTTAAAAATAATGAATGGCCATAATTATTGCAATTTAAATTATAATTCGAAATCGAGTCATACTTAATAATAGATTTATTAGTGATTTCAATAAAATAATCATTAAACTTCGAAGCTATCTCTGCAAAATTTGTGATAATTTTGTTCCCATGATATATTTCATCTATATATTTTTTACCTTGGTCATCACCACTGGTTTCCTTAAGGGTGGGCCGACCAAAAAATGCCAAAAATGCAGTTACGGTTAAGTTAATATAATTGAAAATACTATCGTATTAAATGAACAAAATATATATTTAGTATCATATGGAACGTGTTTACAATTTGTCAGAACCATAAATTCATAACACGCTATAGTTTTTTCTACAATATCATTTAAAGTTGGGCAAAGATCATGAAAACGAGTGGCGGCGTTTAGTAGATTTCTTATAGTTTATCTAAATTATTGTACCTATGATTTTGTCTAAACAATCATCAATGGATAAACTACAAATTGCTAGACTACATTTTTGATTCATCAAGTGGTTATTTAAATATTATTTTTTTATTAAGCACCTTAAATTCCCCATACAAAATTAGTATGGCCGCGCGGCATCAAATAAATATGGACGACGACATTTCAAATAAAACATATGACACTTGTCACTTACGGACGGCGCACCCTTAATAACTTGCCATGAGGCTTTGCAAATGTTTTTACTATTTCTAATAAACTTAAAGTAAGACAATGTTTGTGCTTTCCGAATACATTGTTTTAGTGTCCTAGAATAAGTCAGATATTTATTTTTACTTATCGAAGTTTTTTGCTTGTAATAACTAAAGCGAAATTTTTTTTTCTTGTTGCAAATTACTTTTATTCCTTTGGAGATCCACCTCGGCGTTTTTTGATCGTTATGAATTTTTATTTTCATCTGTGGAAAGCTCATTTTATAAAGTGTGATAAATAACTCATGAAACATTGAAAATGATTTATTAGGGTCATTTTCGTTACGTATTTCATTATATGACAATTGTTTAAGTAGGTTAACTTAACTGTAATTTCTTTTGAGACAGGTTATTGACCGAGTACTTGTTACTAACTACTGGAATGCTTAGCATTTGTGCCGTTTCATGATCTGACAAACCTTATGGAAGTACCTCACCAATTCCCGAATGAATATTACTAACAATAAGATCAATACATTTTGTTTGTCTTGTTGGTTCATTTATATGAAACATTAAATTGTAACTTTTTATTAAATCATGTAAATCGTCCGTAGTTTTGCTAGGTTGCAAAATATTAACGTTAAAGTCACCTGTAACAATGACTTTATATTTTGATTTTTTACTTAGCTCATGCAGCACTAGGTCTAATTTCTTTAAAAAAATACTAACATCAGAATTAGGTGTTCTGTATACACATACTATTGACAAGCATTGACTTGGTATAGCCACGCCGCAGCATTCAAACGACTTTGGTACAGCATATTGATTTAACCATTTTAATTCATGGCACATTATATTTTTCTTTAGCAAAATACCAACGCCGCCTCTTTGTTGATTTCTAGAAAAATATGACACTAATTCATAACCATTAATTTTGATATTTCTTTCATTTCCAGTTTTTACAAAAGTTTCAGTAAGGCATATAACATT
The DNA here is from genome assembly GCA_947562085.1 of Eudonia lacustrata. NCBI lineage: Eukaryota > Metazoa > Arthropoda > Insecta > Lepidoptera > Crambidae > Eudonia > Eudonia lacustrata. The sequence goes on along the minus strand of OX387329.1, from coordinate 8,796,631 downwards.
TGGTTCTTTTTTACTCATTATAAGTTCTATTAATGCTATTTATAGTAACTCTTTTTTAGCTAACACGCTTGCAATGTTTTGATGAAGTACTCTGAAGTGGTGACATTCTTTCTTATGACTAATTACGAAAGGAATGTTGATAAGCTTGACTACTTTTATTGACTGCCGTTGTATGTTTTTTTATTTTATTGAAGTAAAATGGTATTGTACCCTTTCTTGCTGATTGATTTTTGGATGATTTATTTAATTTGATATTATTAAAATAATAAGGAAATGTACCTTTTTTGTAGCTATTCTTTACTTGCTTGGTTACTAACGCTTTGTCGACACACTTGACTGATTTGTTACGTTTCTTATTAAAATTTATAATACTAGTTTTGTGTTTGTTCCCAAACTTATGGAGTACATTATTAAGAAAGTTTTTACTCTCTATAAAGTGACACATTTCAAAATTTTGGCTTATTAGTTTAAATTGATAATTTAATACGTTGCTATTATAGAAACGGTTATTAGAGACTTTTAAGATAAAAATATGGTTTTTGTGAAACTTTTTCATCAGACTATGTAATTCCAATATGACTTTGTACGGGTTTGTATCATTATCCCCAATGCTAATTATAGGTTTATCATTGCTACCAATGCACAAGCCATTACATTCCCTTAATATTTCCTTCGATGTTGCATTTGGTTTAGTGCTTGCCTTGACCTTAAATGGGATTGGGTTTCATCCTTGAATCAAGCTTGAATAATATTAGTATAGATTCTGTACCTCTATACCTCTATACCTCTTCTCTTCATGTGCTATTGTTAATGTGGGAAGACCTGAAGTCAGCAGTAAAACTGTGATGATAATAATTGATTGAAATGAACATTTCATCGTCATCATCTACATCATCAGCTAATTGTATGTCCCCACTATTAGGGCACAAGCTTTCCCTATTTATGGAAATATCAAAGGAAGAACGGACCAGACATGCGGGCCCAGTGCGGTGCGGCGCCGGCGGTTGTTAACGACTGCTAATACAGCCTGGAACAACGGCGTTACGTGCCTTTCGAAGCAAGGATAAATATAAAATAAACATTATATCGTATGGAAGTAGAACTTATTTAAAATTTTAACAAACGCAGGAAATGAAGGAAGTAGGAAGACGCAAAAGCTATGTCGATTATTTAGAATCAACTACCTACATGATTTGCAACTTCAAAGTCATAATTATGTGAGCTGCATTCATAATTAAAAGACTTGTTTTCCTGACTTTTAATATAGAGCGATAACAATCTTGCAATTACTGTAACCTCAATATATATAATTGAACGTAATTAGGTCTAGTATTTGCACTTGAATTGTATTATGTTAAATATGAGAGGACTAGATGCTTCATCATCATCATCATCAGCTCATTTTTTTCCCCCACTGCTGGGGCACGAGCCTTCCCTGTGGATGGATAGGGAGAAGGGCCGTAATCCACCACGCGGGCCCAGTGCGTATTGGTGGGTGTTAACGACTGCTAATGCAGCCGGAACTAACGGCTTTACGTGGCTTCTGAAGCACGGAGGAGTTCAAGATGATACATTTTAGGTCACCCATCCTATGACCGGCCTTTGCGAAAGTTGCCTAACCTTAACTAACTAACTAACCTAACTTAACCTAGCATTCGCAGATCCACTGCGTGCACTTGGGTAGGCCTATGTCCAGCAGTGAACTATCATAAGCTGATGATGACGATGATAAAATAATGGCTTATACATCGTGCATGAGATAGGTGTGGTCATAAAAGACCCAAAGTGTATCCGATCTAAATCTTTGAAGTAGAGTTACTTCTTTGACTATATACATTATATAATCAAAGAGTTACTTATACACTTTTAAACTTTCGCGTTGCAAATTTAAACGGGGATTAACGCAAACTAATTAGTAAAAAGGTATCATACCTAAAAACTATGTAACCTTTTAGAGTTAAAAGTTAGGAAAGTTAGAGTTACTTAGACATAATTAATCTATATATTAATACGTAAAGCAAAGACTTTGTACCCCTTTGCACGAAAATTACGCCGACGGAGGAGTATGAAATTTCGCACATTTATAGTTTATATAGAGAAGGAGTACAGAATGTTAATATATTTTTTAAATTATGCATAAAATACATTAAATCAATAAAACAAACATTACACACACTACCATGTATTTCACACACACGTATAATAATATACTCTTTTCAAAAAATTCAAAAATGGAAGAGGAGCGGCCGATATCGGTCAATGCCGATCCAAACTCCATGTCCAAACTCACATTCTATTTTTTAAAATTTTTCATTGCTTCTGATAGGTACAATCCGTGCAGCCTTAAAAAATAGCGGTCGAATTTCGACCACTGGGCGACCACTAGTAACTTTCATTTGTCATGCAATTCAAGTTAATGTTACAATTGATGGATATTGACTTAATAACCAAGCTTGCCAAATGCAGATTGGTGATTACAAACCTATCGAGCGCTGGATTGCTGCTGAGCCTTCGCCTTGATTTCATCTCATGTAAAGTGATAATAAGGTGAAAGTAGACTTCATTAGGGATCCTCAAGTACTGAGGATTTTTATCTTATCACTAACATTCGAATACAACAATGCTAATAATTATATTGATAAGGCGACATACTAATATCACAGTCTATATAACCTCTTTCTTTTACGCTGTGCTAACATAGTAAAGTAAAGCAAATAGCCGATAACTGTCCCACCGCTGGGCAAAAGCTTTTATCATTGAAATCAAGTCATCATTACAATTGATGGGTAAAAGCTTAATCACCACGCTAGCCAAATGCGGGTTGGGCATCACAAACCCTGGCTAAAAACCTAAAATTCCGGAATACACTTTGCCCGACCTGGGAATCGAACCCGGGACCTTTGGGTATCTTGCCAAGCGCTTTGCCACACGGCCACCGAGGCGTTTGTGCTAATATAATATATAAAAATAATGGCAGCTGGCTAGGTAGACTTAAAACAAACCCTACCATCAACTAAACCGTGTATAAACAGAGAATAGACGGCTGAGAATGAAACCCGGAACCTCTGAGACCGTCGAATCGAAACGTTCGAAGTCACAGAATAGAGATGACTGTCAACGGACATTTTATTCTTAAATTATTCGATTTTTATCGATTTGTCCGCAGACGAGAGATGTATAACCTGTTTGACTGTGTTATTAAGTCATAATTATCAAAACAGGATTGGATTGTTGAATTGAACCCAAATCGGGTTCTTTACTAACTCGACACAAGAGACCGGACACACGTGTGTCTAGTTGGTGAAACTCAAAACTAGTATCACTTATTATTTCGTCATCTGGACGCGCCAAGATTTTTACGCGTGTCCACATAGTGAAACTAAATTAAATCACTTTTATGTTTTCGTCAACTGGAGATACACTTAATTTTTTTACAATAAAGGGTACAGTCATGTTAATAATCGATGGCGATTTCATGAAAAAGCTGCCTCACTCTTTTGCTTGAAAAACCTTATTAGCTTCTGACATTTTTTGAAATAAAACAAATATATAACGATCAAAATTAATATGATGATTTATTAATTTGAAGGCAAGTAAATATAATGTTACTTACAAGCTAATGTTACTTTTGTTTGATTCCTACCTATACGTACTTTTTTTACAATAGCGTGAAGATAAAATCATCACTTTGAGTATCACAAAAAAAACAAGTATACATAATTTAATCCAGCAAAATATATTTTTGTATTTTTCAAGGTGTTTTTAAATTTGAAAAATCCACTCCACTCCTATTTAAACTTTCAATGTTCGTTTGGTTACTAAATGTAGTTGCAGTAACATTTGTATGAGAGCGGAGTCTCAATGTTCAACCTTAAGTAACCTTAAGTAGTAGGTGGTATCATCTCAGCCAAAAGACGTCCACTGATGGACAAAGGCCTCCCCCAAATAATCATAATAGAAGGTGGTATAAAATAATAAAATTAAATATCCAAATAATCATCAATAGAATATACTCATGATGTTAATAAAACAATACTAAAATGGGTAGTTTTACAAACAAATTCCATTTAACTCTATAACAACAATATTTGACACTTTGGAAATAGAGTATTTCAAAATAGATTATAATACAATATAAATAAACAATGACATACAAAATTACCCGTTCCCAGCTGTGGGACGTTTAGGGGCCGATGATGATTGTAACACAAAACATTAATTTGCCTGACTGTACTTTGTCATGGATTCTGGTAAATTGCGAACGTGTGTGTAGTTGGCGAAAACATAAAAGTGATTTAATTTAAGTTTAACTGTGTGGACACGCGTAAAAATATTGGCGTGTCCAGATGACGAAATAAGTGATACTAATTTTGAGTTTCACTTACTGGACACACGTGTGTCCAATCTCTTGTGTCGAGTTAGTGAAGAACCCGGAAAATCAATGTCAAATAATAGGTAAAAAAATTTATAATAAGATTGTTGGTAAATTTGTCTCTGTGCTTATTTATACGAAAGAAACAGCTACGTTTCTTTAAATGCAATGGCACAAGAAAAAAATATTTAAATAAATTAAAAGCCCTCCAAGATAACATATTAGAAAAGCAAAAGACATATTATTTACCAAATCTTTTAACTGTATGAAAAAATATTTTGAATGAAAATAATAATAATATATTAGTCGTTTTAGTTAATACTAAACAAAGACAATCAAATCTAAACTTTTTTATTATTCATTTTTATTTCGTAACTACTTAGAATAAGATATCTGCAATGTCCTTTCAGGGCTCATCTTTGGACCTTTATTTATTTAAGACCTTTATAATGTACAACATAAAAGCAATAAACATTATGAATTGTTTATTTATTTATCGTCCAACAATAGCTGTATTGTTACAGGAAATTTCTTAATACGAGTACAATAGTGTACACAATAGTGTGCACAATAGTGTAGTTAACGTGAATCATTTGTCACATTATTTGATATATTATATTATAAATTATATTATTATTTATTTATTTATTATTAAGAATAACCATCAGTGACACATTACATGGTAGTATGACTTATCATTGTTTTTGTATAAATGTATAACCAACTACGTTATTTGCGGATTATAATATTATAAACATATATAATATGAGCTGGATGCGTATGGCTTGGGACAGAGATAAGTGGTAGATACGAAAAGCCTGTACTCAGCAGTGGGTATCTCCGACCTGAAAAAAATATGATGATGATGATTTTATGAGCTGAAGTAGCTGAGTTTTACTAATAAATCGATTTTAATGAAATTGTCTTTGCTAAAGTTTAGCATTGAAAGTTTAATTATAATCGGCTTATTGGTTTGAAGTTTGTTTTGGATACCGAAATTTAAAAAGATTATTAAAGCCAGTTTAGTATATTTAAATATAATGATAAGAGAGAGAGAGAGATAATAGATTAGATTATACAGGAAGTTACATGTTTTGACTTTACTTTCCACAACATCAGGTGACAAACAATCTAAAGTCCAATCTTGGTTATCGACTTACCTTTAACCTATTCATAATATTGACAGAAATATAAATCATTTATATATTTTTTTTAAACTGGTTAGGACAACGGGGCAAAATGAATAAATGAATAATTTTTTTTATTGTTAACGCGATGTGATGTAATTTTTATTATATAATACGTAATAAATCAAGTCATAAGTTTTGAAGGAAACAGGTTTTTTAACACATTAACATTTGTTATTGATAATTTATTATAGTTTCGGTTTAAACCTATGACCTCTGTCTCATACTGGCTTTGCCTTTGGGGGGTGGGGGGGGTAACTATTTTTTTTATTTTTTATTGTTGTTTCTTGTCTTGTTGTTCCTTTTGGTTTTAAAATAATAGTTCCTTTGATTTGTGATTTTCTCTCAAAAATTTAATAAAAATTATAAAGCAAAATATTGCTAAAACAATTAAACGAATGTGCAGTGTCGTTTAACTCAACTGGTGTTCGTATTTAAAGGTCATTATAATACAAGTGGGTCCGGTTTGAACCAGATTTTTTAATTCTTTACATTTCCATTTTAATGTCGAGTCTCAGAAAAAATCCTTAAAAAACGTGTTTATATTCATGCAGGAAATTAGGGCTTATTTGCATCAAATGTTAATTAATGATTTAAAATCATTAATTTTATGTTGAGGCACAAAAAAGTCTAACGTTATTTTATAATCACGTATGCTTTTTTAAGATAATATAACAAATAGAAATAGTACGTGTGTCAGTAGCGAATTCTTTATTTTGAATGTTTTGGTTCTTTTAGTAAAATTACCCATGAGATTGATTTTATTTTCATAAAATATATATAGAGTCTCTTTATAATCAAAACTTAAGTAATGCTACAAACATAACTTTTTTTTTAAATATAGGCGAAATGTTTTTTATTATAATAATTCTACGCAAATTGGAGAATTAGCCCAATACGTAAGACGGTGGTTTTGGTCTTCGGATAGGTGACCAAAAGTGTATTACCTCGAGCTCCTCCGTATTTCAGAAGGCACGTAAAGCCGTTGATCCCGGTTGCATAAGCAGTCAATAACAACCACCAATCTACACTGGCCCCGCGTGGTGGTGTACGGCCCGTTTTCCATATCCATCCATCGTGCTTGAAGGTGCGTGAAGGCTCGTGCCCCAGCAGTGGGGACATGAAAATGAGCTGGTGAATGAAAAAAATGTAAGAGGAGAGAGTTCAAACAACCCTCGTAGTTTCACGTAGTTTTTCAAAAGTTTTAAAGTACCTAAAAACTGATACACAGGCTCACAAAACCTTACGTCATCAGCTAAAAACGATTGATTAGATACAATTATACAATTCTGTCGTCACAACAGTAACTGCCAGGCACTTGAGTCCTTTCAAGGATACAAGTAAGTTTATTTAGTTATTTAGCGTTGTTTAAACATTACTTCACAGTGTACTACGATGTTTGAGCGTAAACAATTGTCAGTTAACTTTTATAGGCGTTTATTGCGATTTTATTAAAGTTCAGTTTTGCGTTAAATGTTACGTGCTTGCAACTTGTCAAGAAATAGTAAAGAGCAAATGCAAATATCCGCTTGCACGTTTGATATGTACACTCTTGCTTGTTATTATAATATTATAAAAGGGCAGTGGTACCAGTGTTGGACACAGATATTGTTCATTGAAAAAACTAAAATCAGTCTTTTTAATGATTAAAAGTAAAAATGTCGATCAAAATTCTTTAGCTTCGATATATTTCTAGAGACAAAAAAACACTTTAAAGATAAGTTAAAATTAAGCCTTTTCTCCCCTTAAACTATTTACACACTCTATGTATTTGTTTGTATAATTTTAGTAGCGTATAATTAAAAACAAAGCATTATTATTTAAACTGTTATTTGTTAATATTATCTACTTATACTTATATAGTATCTATTTTTTTATATATATTATAAGTATTAATATCGACTGTTTTGTGGTTCGCAGATTTCATCTTAGTCTTCTCGTTTAATGAATAATGTGATTATTGTTGGTTGTAGTCTTGTACTTTTACATATTTTTGTGTTATCAACTTAGGTTGATAGTTAGTTTGCATAGTTGTGTATATTGGCCTTGACTGTTTATGTACAGATTTTAAAAAATCAACCTCAGAACAATAATTATTTATTATTCTGAGGGTGCCACTACCCTAGTTTGACATTGTTGTGACTTTTATTGCGGATAGAAAGGTTGGCGGGACGTAGGACAGTATGACGTCACTATCAAATATTTAAACAGAAACACGTTTTGTCACCTCAAAATTGTATTACGATAAAAATGAACTTTATGATACAAAGTTATAAGGTTGATTTCAATTTCGATGTAGACATTTCGTGTTAGCATTAATTAGAATGATAACGACCTTCGCTCACAGGTCGCATTCATATTATGGTCATAGTCTTGGCACGTGTTTTAGGATTGTTTCTGATAGATTTAAATTTTGAAATTAAGGTATAATAAGTAAAATAAAAAATAATAGAAAACAAGGACACCAAATTGAATAAAAATAACATGTGCCCAAAATAAGGACACCCGCAGAAGGTAATCTTAACATACAAGCTGAGGCTGGGTCCTAATTGACCTTTTGTTTGTTTTTTATTCTTATTTTTTATGTATATTAGTGTGTGTGGTTAATAAATGTTTCTCTATCTCTCTCTTGAGCAATGCACACGGTAGTCCCTTTCTTCTCCGAATATCGATCGTCCGAAAATCAAAATCCCTAACGCGTTTGCTATATACATCACTATCCATAATGTTCACGTATACGAAATTTTATTTTACCTAATTGTCTTTAATTCTAATACTTTTGTGTCATAATATCGGGTGCTATAATAATTAGATATCCTAATCTTTCTTGCTATAAAGTCACATGTCCTAAGTGTTATATTGTCTAATGTATGTTAGCCCGAATGGTGGTTTATAATGATATTATTTTTATTTATTAAACAACAGAAATACTAGCTGCCCTACTCATGTAGGTCACGTGATTGAATTGTCTTGAATTTCGAGGTTATTTTTTTTTATTAGACAACAGAAATCTAACTTCATAATTTTGATTTTAGGGCACGTTATATTATGAGACATTACGTTAGGGCTTATAACTATTATAGAAAAGCCTTTTATGTCTTTATTTATTTATAGCAAAAAAATTTTGGTCATATTACATTTAGGGATTTTGATTTTAGGGCAAGTGATATTATGAGAGATTAAGTTAGGGCTACTTATCATTCTGACACATGATGATTATGTCACAAAACATTATGACACGTTAGATTATGGATAAAAAATTTATGAGACAAAATAGAGAACCAATGCACACAGACCCTTTCGCGGACACGGAATCTCGGACCATTTCGAGTTGCGAGATTACTCGTGTCCGTGAGAGGTTGTCCAAGTGTGCGTTCCTCGAGCGCGTCTGTATAAAGTTTTCCTTCTGTGAGTCACTTTATTTTGTGACGTTAGTACTAAACGATTAAAAAGATTAAGATGCTTTTTTTACATCTTACGGGTAAGCCCTTGGCCTTCATCTCACCTGTGGCGGTAGCCAAAGTAACATTAAGAAAACGATAGCGAAGTTCGAAAAGAATAAAATTTATGGGATTGACATAAGATTGACCACGTGATTTAGCGCGACTCATGTCAATCCCATACATTTTATACTTTTCGAACTTCGCTATCGTTTTCTTAATGTTACTTTAACTAAGCCTACTGATGATAAGGCCGAAGGTAAAGGCGCATTTCACCCGGAACCCTCATTTACTGAGGCATTGGCTATCTTATCTCTATTAGCTGCAGGAACACAACAATGCCACCAATATTGATGTTATGGCGACATATTTAAATAAGATGGTGGTAGCTAGCTAGGTGGACAAACATGCCCTGCCACTAACCAAACAGAGTACACAAACATGTACCCCCCGCTGGGAATCAAACTCGGGACCTCTGGGTCTCCACAGAGGCGCGAATCAATAGAAGAATAGCGAATTTCCAAAGCTTTAGAACTGAATAATTATTATCAGCCTTTAAACTTCCCATTGCTGGGCTCAAGCCTACCCCCCCAAACAAAATAGCACTTAGCGATCTAGTCTAAACCCGCCACCGGCACCGGTGAACCAATGTCGTTTAGTGGGTTTAACGACTGCTGTCTTATGATCACATCCGGGACCAACGGCTTCACGTATGCATATTTAAGTGGCTGCGTATAGATAAAGTATATTTTTAAAGTATTTAAACTGGGTAAGCATTCGAACACATACCTGCCTCCCCGATCCGATCCGAATCCTTCGGAGAATCTAGTAGGGCACGGGGACACGCACTAGTGCGTGATGCCGTTCCTTTTAGAAAACCTCCGAAGGTGATTCGTTTCACACGGCTTGAGGAACCCTTTAAGTTTCTCGCCGCCCCCAAACAAGCCCGGTGAAGCTGAAAGTGCGGTTTGTGGCAATCAGCAATCTCTCTCCAAAATAAAAAATTGGTTCCATGTCCGTCAGAGGCTTAAGCTTATTTTTTTCAGACTAATTATTTTGTGCTAATAGCACATAGTGAGCAGGATGTGTTGTTAGGTATGTATGTGTGTGTGCAGAAAGTGGCCACACTTACACAGAAAATGCTTAGATATTATTACAACTGTATCATTTTGTTTTTCATATAAAATAATGTTGCTTTATATACCTTTAAATATTATATAACATTTCAGGTACAAAAATGGAGGAGATACCAAAACATCCGTTGATCAAGTTGAACTATGCTGATGTAGTAAACACCAGACAGTTCTTCGGCTTGGGTGACGTGAAGACGATTAATGAAAGTCTCGATGCTATACAAGAATGGGTCAGAAAGCAAGAGCATCTGGCAGAGGCGAGCAAATACATGCGTAAGTATTAGCCGACTGTTACTTACTTACTTCGATGGCTCAGCGACCCAAAGTGAGTCTTGGCCTCCGACACAAGGTGACGCCACTGCTCCTATTATTTTTATTTTTTACTAGCTGACCCGTACTTCGTACTTCGCGGCGGACTTCGAACCGCTTTGACAGTTTCCATGATAACAAAACAAACAAATCATTCTGTATTGGAAAATTAAATTGTTGTTTTTAGTATTTTATGTTACTTATTATTTATGTTTCTCATCGCTTAAACCTTTTCTGAACTTCCACAAATATTTCAAAATCAAAATTAGCCAAATCGGTCCAGCCATTCTCGAGTTTCAGCAAGACAAACGAACAGCAATTATTATAAATATAGATATACGTAGCACGGCAAATGACTCCATTTCACCTGATGTTAAGTGAATATGGGGATCCAGAATATGGTAAATATGGGATGCGACGACAATTAGTGCAGCGTGAAAACAAGTTACCCTCACTCTGCCGGCCCACAAGTGCCTCTTCACGCCTCGTTTGAAGGACCCCATATCATAGGAAGGAGGGAAAATGTGTGCTGGCAAACTATTCCATGTTTTGGAGGTGCGACAAAGAAACGAGTCACCAAATTTCTTAGTGCGCGATGGAATATTTGAGACAGTATAGCGGTGACTCCGGAGAGCAGCACGTGTACTCCTGTGGAGGAAGAGAGAAGGTGGGATGAGGTCAAAGAGCTCTTCAGAGCACTCGCCATGATATAAGCGGTAAAACACGCTGGGTGACGCAATATCTCTACGCAATTGCAGAGATTCAAGAGTATTTGCGACTTCTGCGTTGCCGATAATACGTACAGCGCGACGCTGTAAGCAAGCTGTCCAAGGCATCGAGAAGGTACTTTGTTTTGCACGAACTCTTGCGAGTCGCTGGTTTCTAGGAGCTCATGTAGTTCCTTGTCGACTTTGTCCATCCAGCTGTACTTGGGGCGTCCAACTGGTCGACGCCCCCGTAGAAGCCGACAGTTGGACCACAAAATAACCGCTTGATGGCAGACACTTGAAACCAATATGGCGTCGAGAGGCAAGGGGCCCCTGCAAGTGGTCAGCGTTTTGGGTTTCGGGTTACGCTATGAGTAATAGCAGAAGTTAGGAAGGGAATATGCATTGTATCTTATGTCTACGTGTTCGTAATGAAATAAGCTATACTGAAGTGACTGTAGTAGGCAAGCTTCACGCGCTCGAGCACACATACATAGACGCACACATAGACCACTTCTCACGGACACGGTCGGACTGTTCCTACGAGCTGTTGCGTGATCGAGCGCGGTATGTAGGTATTGGTCGCTCACTATGGGCCTTATCAGAAGTCTCAAGGTCACTCAAAGAGCAATGGAGAGGGCTATGCTCGAGTTTTCTCTGCGTGATCGAATCAGAAATGAGGAGATCCGCAGAAGATCAAAGGTAACCGACATAGCCCGAAGAGTAGCTAAGCTCAAGTGGCAGTGGGCAGGGCACATTGCTCGCAGGACTGATGGCCGCTGGGGCGGAATAGTCCTTGAGTGGCGACCGCGTACCGGAAGGCGCAGGTGGGCAGGCCTCCAATAAGGTGGACCGACGATCTGGTGAAGGTCGCGGGAAGCCGCTGGATGCGAGCAGCACAAAACCGGTCGTTGTGGAGATCCTTGGGGGAGGCCTTTGTCCAGCAGTGGACGTCTTTTGGCTGAGATGATGATGATGATGATGATGATGTAGGTATTAAGCTTGCCTTCTGGGTCTCCTTGTTTTGTGGTTGGACCCAAAAAAATATAATTATTTGACGACCTCCTTGGTCGAGTTGTTTGTACACCGGTTTTCATGGTGTCGCCATCTCTGAGGTCCCGGGTTCAATCCCCGGTCGGGTCAACTTAGAAATTATTGTTTTTCTAAACTGTCTCGGGTCTGGGTGTTTTCTATATATAATAAGTATGTATTTAAGTATGAGTAACCATTTAACGAGTTTCATAACGAAGCTTCAATTGGGCTAGATAATTGGTGTTAGTGTAGAAAAGTTTATTTTATTTAGTTACTAGAGTGGAGGAGAGGTTGAGAAAATATAAAACCTTTTTGTTGTTAACGAAAGGGGTCGTACGCGCAAGCCTGGGAATAGTGCAAGACTTACTGCCGTACTCAAAGGCGTCAATTAAGTTTTAATGACAATTAAATATCTTGCTGTCACTTTCAAGTATAAATAAATAGAAAAGGAAAGACATTTAATTGAATTAAAACTTAATTGACGTCTCTGAGTACGGCAGTTAGAGCATTAAACCAACACTTGCACTATTCTCAGGTTTGCGCGTACGACCTCTTTCGTTAACAACAAAAAGGTTTCATATTTTCTCAACCTCTCCTCCACCCTAGTGCAAGTAGATCGGATTGAGCCACGAAAGCCTAATATAGTGCATCTGACCTGATAATATGACCGTGACAGAATTTTTTTATTACTAATTAAAATGTAACGACAGGTAATGTAGATAATATTAAAAACAATAATAACAGAAAAGAAACATAACTTAATTAAGACCAAAATAAAAGTTATAAATAAAAAATGTCCTATAGCTTACTTATTACTAATTTGTATACAACTTTTGCACGAAATTTATATTTATTAACCATTTTATTTATTTTAAATTATTTTAGCTCGAAATTACTTGGAGAGAGTTCTACTATTAGCAAGGGGTTCAATAGAAAGCACTAAGAAAAAAATTGACAAATTGTGCACGTCCCGTGGATTGATGCCAGAATTATGTCTGAACAAATCGGTTCAGGAGTTCGAGAAAATGTGGAATCACTTGTAAGTATTTTTTTTAAATATTTTCATGGCGGGACCAATACTAATTTCTATACTATCTTTGTCTTACTTTTTCTTCTTTGAAATCACCGCAGTGGCTTAGTGGTACTCGACCTGAAATCCGGTGATTTTGGGTTCACTTCCAGGTCGAGCCAAGTTCGATAATTACGTCAACACCCATGCAAAGTAGTGATAATTTTTTGACCAGTACTAATTTGGGGCTTTTACCCATTTGGACTAATAACACTTTATTTGTATTTTCAAAATAACACTTTGTGGGTCCTTTTACTTTTGATTATTAATTATCAACAGCAATAAATAATAGCAACTGTTGGTTTTAGGAGAATAAACTTGTACCGACTTTAGAATTTAAAAAAATATATATTTCAAAAGTCAACTTTGACCTTTGACTGTTAAGTGGCTGTTAGGTGTTAAATTTTTGCACTGTATTTTAGAATTTTTATAAATATTTAATTTAGCTACAGTGCAGCAATTAGCACTTGAAAATAAAAAGTAAAAATTTGTTAAGTGGCTGTAAAAAAACCACTTAATAGTCAAAAGTCAAAGTAAGAGTTTACTTAATTTTATTTTTCCAAATTTTTGTAATATCCTTACATGGTCATTAAAGGGGACTATATTTTGTAATATTGTAAGAATTTAGTAAAATACCATCAAGATGCAAAAATCTGTAGCTATCTACACTATTAATTAATATAGAAGTTAACTTGTGATTTTGCTTGTTTGTTTGAGGAGGGACTATGGACTCTGGAGCTATTGGTCCAATTCCAAAAAAATATTTGGCGGTAATAATGCTAATTTTATTTCCCTGCCATTATAGCCATTGTTACCCAATGGCTATAATTTATTTTGATAAAAAAGACTCTATTGAATTAAGATCTCAAATCGAATCGACGATGTCGCGGGTTAAATGCTAGTTTAAAAATATGGTCATCATGTTTAATATTGTATTGTTTAAAATTTTAGGGTTTATATTCCAATGCCTAAGTTGTCTCCAGCAGACCGATCCAGGGTGATGTTAACACAGTTCTTGACGGACAAACTTGACGAGTTCTCACTGCTGTCTTACTTCAGATATTCCTTCCTGGTAAGTTTATGAACTACCCTAATAGATAATATAATTATCCAATAAATGTTTATATAACTTTAAAAAAATTTAACGCAAATTTTGTTGCGAACAAATTACAAAAACACAAATGTTGAAAAAATTTCCACGAGCAGGGTTTGAACCTGCACCCTTCTGACATACCGGGTCAGGTGCTCTTCCAGTTGAGCTATCGTGGTTCTAACCAGCCCGCTGAAATTATTCAACACTATTAACTTTTTACTTTACTTTACTTTACTACAAAGTCGCCCATTCAATGTTAACAACTACCGTCATTAACATCCGATCATAATATTTTTACAAATACTAAAGATCAGTTAAGAAGTAGGGTGCAGGTTCAAACCCTGCTCGTGGAAATTTTTTCAACATTTGTGTTTTTGTAATATAATTATCCGTTAAAAAAATTAAACATCTGTAGATTAATGGGTACGATTATTTTTGGTACCTTTGTTTTGTTGTTGTTGTTGTTTTGTTCTATCGCCTCGGTGGCCGGTAGCAAAGTGCTCGGCCCGGTACCTGAAGAACCAGGGTTCAATCAGGTCGGGGAAGTGTATTCTTATTTTCGATGCGTACCCCGGATTTGTGATCACTAACCCGTATTTAGCAATGTGGTGATGAAGCCATTACCCATCAATTGTAATGATGACTGGATTTCAATGATGGAGGCTATTGCCCAGCTGTGGGTCAGTTATAGGCAATTTTACTTACTTACTACTACTTTCATTTTATTGAATCTAATTATCGGTACTCTAACCTATCACAAACAATCAATTTGGTAGTCCACAATCATAGTTTTATTGTGAACAATTTAAAGGTTTATTTTATATGAAATATTAATTTTCATAATTAATTAAATAAACTTCCATTTGATGAAACTTCACTATTTTATGTTAACACCAATAAAATAAATGCATTTGTAAATAAACACTTATTAATAAACTGTTATTATAATTCTTTTATATTATTTTTCAGATTGGTGAATACAGACTGAATTACGATTACAGTATTGCCGAAAGATATGTTATCGATTTGACAAATTTGAACCAACTAACTATTATAACTAAAATCAACCCTATCCTAGTAAAGAAAGCTGAAATTTTATGTTCTGTAAGTATTTTAAACCAACTTATTAATGGATAAAATCAAGCTATCGATCAACCTATAAATCAACATTAGTTAAGGTTATTATAATGTTAGTATTATAATTAAAACGTTCTTTGTTTGGTTCGTGGTAGGGCTTGTAACTTTAAAATTTATTCAATTTTGGGGCTTCGTAATCGCTACTGTAGAGGTTTTTCAACGAGAAGAAGCCGCAAGTTGTTCGAGGACTACTAATTACTCCATTAAAAGTACCGTTCAAAATCGTGTTTCAGGAAGGATACGGCACCAAGATAAAAGGCATCCATCTGCTCAACGCCCCGCCTTTTGTCGACAAACTAATATTTTTACTGAAACAAGCTTTAAAGGAGAAAGTGGCCAGTAGGATCCACGTGCACAGCACATACGAGGATCTGCACAAATATATCCCTAAAGAAATCCTACCGAAAGACTACGGTGGCGATGAGACATCTTGCGAAAAACTATCTGGTCAGTAACTTTTGTTGAGCGATACCCAGTGATATGTATCACATCATCACCAGCTCATATGTCCCCACTAGTGGGAGACGAGCCTTTCCTATGGATGGAAACCCCACGGGAGAACGGGCCGTAAATCACCACGCGGCCGCGGGCCCAGTGCGGAATGGCGGTTGTTAACGTCTGCTAATGCAGCCGGACCAATAGCCATACGTGCCTTCCGAAGCACAGATGAGCTAGAGATGTTGATCAACGTCCTTAATCGTGTATAGGTAGCCTGATTTTAACAGTTTTTCCATGGTCTTATCGCAAAATTAGGCTATCGACACACTATTGAAATGTTATTGAATTAGTACGCTAGATTAGAAAACGTTACTAAACGTTATTATGTACACTGACTGTTCTTCCACATAAAAGATTTTCAAACTGCCATGTACAGTCACGAGCATTAACATGTATACACTATTAATTCGTTTTGACTCTTATTCCATTGTATTAAGAGTTACATACAATGTTTACATGCTAACGCTCGTAACGGTACCGTTATAAAAATAAATGACTTGGTTAAACTGATTGACTTGCTCAGTTATTCAGTCAGTTATCTACGACTGGTGCAACTCAAGACAGCTTCAAACTTTGTTCTCATCAACAAATTAATTTAACGGGGAATAACGCAAAGTAATTAGAATCATATAGGCATACCTATTTTTTTCAACACCTTTTTTTTTCGAAAATAGGCAAACCAGGTACTGAAATGAAACAACTTTTACGGATCTACTCGTGTTTATTTTACACATTACTTATTTAATGTTTATCCTGACGTTTCAAACCCTTTGCAGTTGTGTTCGTGTTTCGGGTTCGTGGTCACAGGGAGACTGAGGTATTGGTCGTCTCATAATTAGTTGGTAGCTTGTATACCCTCATTTAAATTTACTCAGGTGCGTTCCGTTTTACGCAAAAAGAGCTTACAGTATCTTTTAGTCTGGCAGTATGGTGTTGGGGCTGGGATTAATATTTTATATGATGGGATCCCAGGCTGGTGGTAGATTCCAATCATCTTCTCTATTGAAATTAGGATGTTTTTTAATTTCAATAGCCTCGCGTATCATCCTAGGGATGAATCATTGTTTTCTAGCGAGTATTTGTGGTTTATCAAATCTGATGTAATGATTGGGCCCCTCTAGATGTTCGTTTATGCGTAAATGTTGTTTCATTTCAATGTGTAGTGTTCGCGTAAACTTTAGAATTCTCGTTAAATTTATTTGGAACGCTTGTTTATTAGTTTATTTTTTTTCTTCTAATCGTCGCCTACGCTTCGGTGGCCCAGTGGCACAGCACTCAGCCCGATACTGAAAGGTCCCGGGTTCAATTCCCAGGTCGGGCAGAGTGTGTTTCAGATTATTCGATGCATAGCCCGGGTTTGTGATCACCAACCCCCATTTGGCAAGCGTGGTGATTAAGCCATTACATTAGCAAAAGCCTCCAGCATTGAAATCAAATCATCATCACAATTATGTAGTGATGATTTGATTTCAATGGTATTTGCCCAGCAGAGAGAAAGTTATAGGCTATTTACTACTTTTGTAATCATTAGTCATCAGACAAAATAAAGACAAGTGTTAACTTTTAACAATAATTTTCAGCGCAATGGCAAGAAATGTTAAAGACTGAAGAAGCAACAAGACTCATCAAAGAAACAGACAAATTGGTCGCGGACGAATCGAAGCGGCATTCGTCCAACTTCAATGAAGAATACATGGGAATGCCGGGGTCCTTTAGGAAGTTAAATGTAGACTAGAATTCATCTTAATTTATTAAATATTACATACCATATTAAAAATTGCACACTCTTTTACGACGGTGGATTTTTTTTTCTACTTTTTTTTTTTTTTTTTTTTTAAAAAGAGTAATTAAGAGTTATTGGTCAGATGTTTTGGTCAGTGAGCTTAGCACCAGCTTCTATCGAAATCTTAAAGTAAACGTCCAGTCATTAGTACAATTTACGGACGTTGCAGCGCTGTACCAACTTCAACTCGATGAAGACAGCGACTCGAATTCGATAGAAGTTAGCATAGGCCCACTGAGCCACAATCGAGTGTCCACAGTATTACACGCAATAAACTCTGCAATGCAAACTCTTTTCTGTTTCATCTGTTAGAAGAACAGATCGAATATAAAAATATTATTAACACACTAAATACGTACGTACGTTTACGAAAATGAAGTACTTACAACTTTTTTTTTCTAAATTAGTGGTTTTGTGCTGTCAATACATTTAGCCAGTGTCCAAGTACACATGAAGAATCATGTGACATAATATTTTTATAGGAGTTTTGATGTGTGTCTAAAAGTATTTAAAGACAATTTGTCAACACTTTTTTAGTTTTTTAATTTAATTGTAAAAGAAACATCTGTTTTATAAAGTCAGGAGGTGCATGGGATGGCAATTAAATTTTTCTTACGTTTGTAACTAAATTATGAATTTTTGTGTTTTTTTGCAAGTTTGTTTTTTTTATCATTATGTATATTCTTTAATATATATTATATAGATATTTATATTCTTTCACAATGATGTATTGTAAATAAGAATTGTTTTTAAGTGGTGTATGTATTGAATTGTTTTTTTTTTATAATATATGCCAAATTTTACTAATTAATATTACTGTTAATTAGTAAAACTTGGCATACATAAAAAAAAACAAAAAGGTTATACTTTTAACTGCATTAAGGCAAACAATTTTTCCGTTAAGTTTGGCATGTCTCGTTTTTTCTTTCTTGGGTAGTGCACAGACGACAGACTTAAGGTCGCTTGCTTTGTTACTTTAGGTCTCTCGTGTGCGTTAGTCGATGAAGGTTGTAAGCGATCTATTTTGAGGGACAAGAAAATCCGCGTTTAAAAATCCGTCGTTTGCGCAATCCCTTAGATCTTTCTTAAGTTTTTATACATTGAATTGGTTAGGGTAAGACTATGTTTAAAATACAATTATAATTCAAATATTAGGTATTTGTTAATAAAAGTAAAATCAAAGAATGTTTAGATCAGTCGCACAAAACAATATATTTTTGTTCTAGTTTACACATATTGCAAAACAATCAGTTTGGCAAAAATAGATACCTATAGAGGCATACAGCCATCAATGTTTCAAGATCTCGCAAAGCAAGTAAGTATCTCCTGAAAACACATAACGTGACAACACTGGGGGCTTTAGCTTGTTGTATATAGCATCAGTTTTGGTTTACCCGTCCAGTGTTACCTTCTATTATCGTTCTCACATCTCCATTATGGCGTTAAATTCTACAAGGCATTGATTTGAATACTTGCCATATTCTATATGTTATATGGTAACAGACATTTAAATTATTTGTATTTCATATTCACACATATTCAACAAAAGCTGAATAATACACTAGATACTTGCGTAAGGTTGTCAACCTTGCATACGCCCAAATGCCCGCCCGCCTTAATCTATAAATTATTATTAAATTAGTCTATACCAACCTTATTTTCGTCGTTCAAGGGTCTGTTTTGATTTGGACCTAAATCGTTTAATTTAATAATCGGTTTTTCGATTGCACGCTCAATGTTATTTTAATATACAAAAATAATATAAGTACAAAAGTTAAATTGTGATTTAAAATTTGATGTTAAATAGTAAGTTTGACTTAAAAAATTATCCGCCCATGGTATTATCGGCAACCCAATTGTGTTTTAAAGGAAATGCTATTAATTTATTTATAACATTAAAAGAGATTGTATTTTGTATCAAATAGTTTGTTTAATTTTTAACCCGTGCTTGCCAACAAATTTTTCTTTTTATGAAAGACTGCTGTTAGGTGACTTGTTTGGAGGCAGCGAGAAACTAAAAGGATTCCTCTTCAAAACACCGTCAGAGGGTTTATTAAGGCGACGCATTGGAAATTTACAAGACAATTACAAAAAATATGAAAGTGATATTTGATGCAATGATTTTTCATTTAATTTTCTTCATTTTGCTAGTTGCAGAAACACGATTTGTTAACTTTTATAACAGAGAAAAAATATCAAAGTAACCACTTTTAAAACATAGATTTGCATTCTACAGGCAAACCAGACCGATTTAAGCATCTAAATTTTCTAAGTAGATTAGTTTTAGCACACACTTCAATATGCTAGTTCATTTTTTTAAATAATTTTTAGTTTTAATTGGAAGGAAAAAAAACAGTTTTTCTTATGGTAGGGGGCGCAATTGCTCCGTATTAGATTAATTCAATTCCTCAAGGCAATGGCATTACACAGGCGTGTCCTCGTTTTTCACTAGATTCTCCAAGAAGTTCGGAAACAAGAGCGGAACTGAACCGAACCCGAAGGTGTCTCAAACGGCTAGGACCTTAGCTCGGGTTGACCGGGTCGTGGGAGTGGTGGAGTGGAGACCGGGGGGTCATGTCTGAACCTGGTACCTATACAACGTGTAACAAAAAGGTGTGGTCAAAATGAAAAGATCCAGAGTGTATCCAATCTAGATCTTGTATATGTTGTTACTAAGACATAATTATTAACTTTAATTTGTCAGGCAATTGTAAATTAAATATTTATTTAGTGCAGTCATGCAGGTCAGGCGCGCATAAGCAAGCAGCAGTGATCATAAAAGTAAGTACACAGCGGTTACAAAACTACTTAAGGCTGTGACTTGTTTATTTTGATGTGACGTCATAATAGAAACAAGTGGTCGCCCAGTGGTCGAAATTCGACCGTCATTTTATTAAGGCTGCACGGGTTGTATCCTAAGCAATGAAAAATTAAAAAAGAAAAAGATTTCGGCCGCTTCTCTTTAATTTTTGAAATTTTTGAAAAGAGTATATAATATACGTGTGTCAAATACTTAAACGTGTGTGTTAAATACATGGTAAGTAGTGTGTGTAATGTTTGTTTTATTGATTTAATGTATTTTTATGCATAATTTAAAAAAATAATAACGTTCGGATAACCTTCTCTATAATTATAAACTATAAGTGTGCAAAATTTCATGCTCCTTCGTCCGCGCAATTTTCGTAAAAAAGGGTAAGTACAAAGTTTTTGCTTCACGTATTAGTATATACTTATTCTCTTTTTATTATTATTGTTAAATTGAATTATTTTTATTATTATTATTCTTGGACAAAATTATTTTTATTATTAATTTTGTTAATTTTTTTTTTTTATTGAATTATTAAATAATAATTATTATTATCCTAATCTTAGCATAATTTTGTGATTTTTGCTGTAGCACTTTTGTATGCATGTAGTTTAAACCTATAATTGAGGTGACACTTATCAAGCGTTTGATTTATGCAATGTTTTTTTAAATGTAACGGTGTTTACTTTGTACTTGTAACAATAAAAAAAAAATTAAAAAAAAACTCATAATTTTACAAAAAAAATGCCGTCGGTCCCGTTTCTTAATTATCAGTTATAATAACTTAGGTACCTATCAGTTATAATAATTCTAACAAAACATTGAGTAAAACCTACATGAGAAAACAATAATAAACTGATTTTACAAAAAAAAGAACGATAAACATCTTTATGTCACAAATAAATAGCTTAGTAATTGCATTACTATTATCTTCGCTATTCTAAGAAAATAAATAAATGAAGTGATAACGTTTTCCGCAGAAGAGACATTCTTCGTAAATAAATTGTAACACATGAATTTATATCAATCAAGCTACTAGAATTTAAAACATTAAGAAGCGTGGGCATTATAAAATAGAATTAGAAACGGTTTAAATTTAAATATTATGAAACATATTAATTATTTTTATAATATACAATAAATACAATAAGTTATATGATTTGATGAAGTAAACAAAAAATCGCGACCACAATTTTTTTTCCTAATCTGTATCAAATATTTGACAAAATATAATATTGTCGCATCTGTATACTATCCACCTACATAGTCTTTGAATCATTTATTTTATATTGTTCTACAAAGTCCTGGAGCAGAAGCATCATTTGATTTGGAAGCACTGCAGAGAAAACACGGATTTTTGTTACAATAATATAAAAATATTGACTGTAAGTAAGTTTTTCTTAAAAATTTCTTCTTTATTATTTAGATGGCACATTTAGTTGGAAATTAACAGTTACGATTATTTACATACAATTTTACGCAAATATTGTTGCGACCAAATTACAATTTGAAAAAAGACAAATTGTTGAAAAAAATCCACGAGTGGGATTCGAACTCGCACCCCATGACATGCCGGGTCAGGTGCACTGCCAACTATGCTATCGTGGCTCTGTCCAACCCACACTGATACGAACCAATAATTTGGGCACTAGCCGTATAATTAATTTGTTTGCAACAAAGTTGCGTAAAATTATATATTACTAAAGATACTAATAGAATAGAATAGAATAGAAATCATTTAATTCAGGCAACAAATTATGTACAGATGGTAAGTTACATAGAGGCCCATATTATAAATACCTTACAGACTAACATACATACAATTTATATATGAACTAAAACTATGCTACACGTAAGGACGGCGACGTGTGACGCTGCGTGGTGACCGGTAGCCGGTCTCGGAACCACCGGAACATGACACCCTTCGGAAAAAACTCTTCTTTTATGAAAGTCGGCAAGTGTTCGTTCGGTACTCTCACTACAAATGAATTTAAAAAAAAACACTTTTTTCACTAATAATAGTAATAATTATGTAGGTACTAGGCACGTGTAAAATGGATATAATAATACATAGATATAGTTAAAGAGCTGACACTAATTGGAACAAATACTGAAATTCTAAAAAAATATATAAATAACAAACATTAAACTAAAATTATATCACTGATTTTTTTATTAAAAGATTCATAGAATGTAATATTATTAATCATCCGGCTTAGCGAATGCAGTAATATGCTTTAACTATAAAATAATTGGCTAGTTCCTTCTTAAAAACTCCTTAGGGTTCCTTACAATAATAGATATTTTATTAAAATATTTTGTTAAAAAATAGAAATAGACGTCACTGATAACCAAACACGGAAATAACGTAACGACAATAATTATTATATCATTGAAACTTCTTATAAAAACATTTAAGTAACTTTTTTACGAGAAACTCTAATTACTCTCTTTAATTGTTAACAATTAATAATCCAATTAATAATCGTGAAGAAACTAGCCATAACAACAAAGGCGCTTTATAAATAAATACTAACAACTAACGAGGAAAAAACCAACATCAAGGCTGCAATTATCAGTATTATCATTTGATCCAATTAATTGCCGTTATTTAATAAATAAAGTATAATACTATATTTATGAATATGTTTCTAAATAAATTTACGCAAATTTTATTGCAAACAAATTAAAATTTTAAAAAAGACGGAGTGTTGAAAATATCCACGGGTGGGATTCGAACCCGCACCCACATGACATGACGTGTCAGGTGCACCACCAACTATGCTATCGTGGCTCAACCCAAATTTGGAAAATACTTTCTTTTTTTCTTCAAATCCTTTTTTTATACTAGTTAGATTTACTGATTAGATTACTATAATTACTTACTTATACTACTTGATTAGATTTACTTTAATTTCCTGAAAAATAGTTAGCAACCCTAATCACAATAGACAATACAGACATTAATAGGTACACACGTCATCATACATACGCAATATTTTAAATCTTCATGTATTTCTTGCAATTTTAATGGTCAAATGCGTTATTTTAGATGTATCAGATGATTTTTACCCTAGGTTGTGAGTTTCGTTCAAAATAAACTAAGTAAAAGTGCAAAGTCCAGATTTTGCTTTCGCATATTTATTATGTTTCCTTATAAAAATAAACAGGCAAAGATTATTGTATGTAAAATAGTCTTTATAATAAATAAAGTGTGATTTGAAGTAAATTGGGGGAGGCCTATGACCAGCAGTGGACGTCTTTTGGCTGGGATAATGATGATGATAAAGTATTTTTTTATTTAGTGTTACTAAAAGGGTTTGAGTATTTATGAATTTGCAATTATTATCATTTTAAAATAATAATCTTAGATTTTTAACATATTTTTTTTATAGAATAATGGATGTTTTACCTGTAAATCCACTATTATTAATAACATGGGATGACGTCAATTATGTAAAAAAGTTTTTTGAATGTGAAGATGTAAAAGCTATAAATGTAAGCCTGGATACCGTAGAAGATTGGATGAAGAAACAAAACCATCTTGCTGCAGCAAGTAAATATGAGAGTAAGTATTTGTGTACTTTTTTATTTTACATGATATGATACCTGGGACGAACCTGAGATGAACCTGGGACGAACCTGAGATTAACCTGGGACGAACCTGAGATGAACCTGGGATGAACCTGAGATGACCCTTTATATTTTTTTAATAAGATTATCATGAAGTTTGCGCTAAACACAGAGTTATAGTTCTGATAAACTTTTTTTCATTTCTTTTCAACATTGGATAACTCCTCGCCCGAGTACCACCGCGCCCGGTTTGTTCTGTTAACCTAGCCGGGAAAGCTAATACGCTTGTGTTCGGGTATATATATAGGAGTTATTGTGCGTACAATATAATCACTTCAAATAGTTTAGATTAGTGTAAAAAGGGGACAATAGGTAACAAAAAAAACCCTTTTTAAAGTGTGACGAGATTCATCAGAGACAGAGACATCACATGATGGTATAATATCCACATCGATGTCGTAAAATCTCATTATAACATCAATAAAACGCGACCAATCAACCTGGCGAGCCTTATGTCAAAATCCTCATACAAGTTGTATAAAATTTTGATATTAGGCTGGCTTTTGAAAACAGTTGGGTTATACGTGAAAACTTCGTCGAAACTACTAAACTTACATACACAAAACTCTTTGGTAAGATCTTGTGCCAATTAAATAAAAAAAGAACAGCGCGCGCTCGCTCCTGATTGGCCCTGCGCGCGCAGCTGCGCTCTCATTAGTTAGATTTTAATGGCGGCAAGTTCACTGTGACAATACACGTACGCGTGAATTTAATGTTTCGCAATGTGTTTTGTTTTTAAAATACAAATTAAAAGTTAAAAATGGACAGCGACGATGATATTTGTACGCCTCCGGATATTCTAGAATTGGGAACAAAAGTAACTCACAATCTTTTGCCAGAAAAATCTAGAAAATTATATGAAAAAGAATATAATAACTTTTTGGCATGGAAGATCGAAAAGAAAACTACATCATTTTCTGAAAATGTCATTCTTGTGTATCTCAAAGACCTCTCCGACAAATTCAAGCCATCTTCTATGTGGGCTAAATATTCTATGCTCAAGTCCACACTGAGTATCTACAACAATATTGATATCACGAAGTATTCAAAAGTCATAGCGTTCCTGAAACGCAGTTCAGAAGGACACAAGGAAAAAAGTCCTTGACGTTTACATCAGGTCAAATAAAGATGTTCCTGAAAGATTCACCAGATATTTTGTATCTTTTTGAAAAGGTAAGTGTATTTTAGTTCTGTTATTTAATCTACCTAGTACTTACGTACTACACACGCAAGTTATCTAGACACTCCGTTTAAGCGCTTTGTGTATAAATTAGGTAGTAGGTACCTACACTTTACTACTTTATAAATCATAGTTTTTGCCTTGGCTATGTACCTCAAGCTTATTATATCGTTTATTGTTACAGGTTGCACTAATCTTCGGCATAATGGGGGCATGCCGAAGGCAAGAGCTATACAACATCCAGTTCGATGAAGTCTCTAACATAGACGACAGTACAATCATGGTGAAAGTTTCAAAAACAAAAACGAAAATAGATCGTTCTTTCGTTGTGACGGGCAACTGCTATGCCGTATGTAAAAAATACATGGAACTTCGACCCACCCCCTGTCGAAACCCTGCCTTTTTCTTGAGCTATAGATCGGGGAAGTGCGTCGATCAAAGAACTGGTATTAATAAATTTGGTGCTCTGGGAAAAACTATCGCAAGTTTTTTGAATCTGCCTAACCCAGCGTTGTACACGGGGCATTGCTTCCGGCGCACCTCGGCGACCCTTCTCATAGATAGCGGTGGTGATTTGACCGCACTGAAACGACACGGGGGGTGGAAGTCTTCTACTGTGGCTGAAAGCTACATTGATGAGTCTTTAATGAATAAAATTCAAGTCTCAAATACGATCTTGAACAGTATAGAAAACAAGACGAATGAAGTAATTATAAATATTCCAACTCCGTCTACGAGCTCTACTGCTTGCCCCGCGACCGCTACAGCTGCTGGATCAATAATTAACATTAACTTTCAAAATTGTACCATCCAAAATTTGAACAATTATTATAAATAAACTTTTGTCAGCTTTTACTCTTGTTGTTTGACTAATTGCATTAGTAAAGATAAAGTAGTGTATGCAACTGCATATAACACGGGTATTAAAACACTCGTTACTATTATGAAACTCGCTGCGCTCGTTTCATAAACTCACACTCGTGTTTTAATACCCTTCATTATATGACAGTTGCATAAACTACTATAAAACAACTGAAGTGGCAGTGGGCCGTTCATATTAGTAGCAGCACCGACAACCGTTGGGGTAAACGAGTTCTCGAGTGAAGACAGCGTGTCGGCAAACGTAGTGTAGGACGCCCTCAGACTAGGTGGAGCGACGATCTTCGCAAGGTGGCTGGCAAGAGCTGGATGAGAGTAGCCGCGGATCGTGCTTATGACATGCACTTGAGAGGCCTATATCCAGCAGTGGACTAGTATAGGCTGATGATGAATTAAAACTGTTTTTTGCGTAACAACAGGTCGAGAATTTTTGGAAAGAGTGTTCGTACTAGCAAAGTTTTCGGTAAAAGGCGCAAAACAGAAAGTGGACCAAGCTATTCACAATCAAGAACTTAATGCCTGAATTGTGTCTTAATAGAATAGTCACTGAATTCGATCGACTCCTAGACGCCGTGTAAGTACTAAACCAATTTGTAAAATGGTTATAATTAATTCATATTTTTTTTTAACCGGTGTTATCTTATCTACCGCACATTACAATTGCAGATTATAATAGGTCCTTACCTATGAAATTGGAGTTTTGTATAAAGATTTTTTATAAAATTTTATTTTTCATACTAAAGTTTTTTTTTAGTTTTCTTAGCATCTATTTATGTTAACACTATAAAAATTGTAGAGTAGTGTGTTTGTTTCATCATCATCATCACCATCAGCCTACACTTGTCCACTGCTGGACATAGGCCTCTCCAAGTGCACGCCACCGAGCACGATCCGCGGCTACTCTCATCCAGCTCTTGCCAGCCACCTTGCGAAGATCGTCGCTCCACCTAGTCTGAAGGTGTCCTACACTACGTTTGCCGATACGCGGTTTCCACTCGAGAACTCGTTTACCCCAACGGTTGTCGGTTCTGCGGTTAATATGACCGGCCCACTGCCACTTCAGCTTGCTGATCCGATGGGTTAAGAACATAATTTCTTCATTATTCCTGTACTACTTTAAATAAATTTCGTTCTTCTCGTAATTTGTGTACGTTCTAAATAAACAATTGTCATATTATATTCTTTCAATCATTTAGAAATGTCTAAGTTTCTTTATTTTTTTGTGACTTTTTGATATATTATACTTATGTATTTTTCGAATTGAAAACATAATGTTAAGAAAGTTAGGCTTATTAAATATTGTCTGAACTACAGGAACTCAGTGGCGAAACTAAGCTAGGTACTTTCTGCTGTGATTCCGATAATGTCCTGATAAAAGTCCTCAGTGGTAATCAAATGAAGTTTAAGCCCGTCGCTATCATGCGGTACTCATACAATACAGACCTGATTTAATCACTCCGTAATGACTTGTTTTTCCGCCTGGCTAGCTACCACCATCTTATCTAAATATGTCGCCACAACATCAATGTTTTGCAGCATTGTTGTGTTCCGGTAGCTAGAGATAAGATAGACAGTACCTCACTAGTTGAGGATCCCGGCTGAAGTGCGCTACCATCATTGGCCTTATCATCACTTAACATCAGGTGAGATCAAGGCATTACGAAGAGTTTCAGGATTTTTGAAAAACGATCCCTTAAGTAGGGGATGACAATTTGTACAGGAGGTTTCAGAACGGACCAAAATTAGTTATACAGAGTGATCTTTATTACTTATTTATTTATTTAAATAAATAAATAAATATTTATGGAGTTGTAGTATTCACTTTTTATAACATGTAAATAAGATAGAGGATAGAGAAAGGTTTGTGTAAATACGAAAATATTTACGGTTTTTATTGTTGCTAAGCATGTTTTTATAAGAATCTCTTGTAGTCACATTATTTTTAGGTCCAGTTGTTTCGTTCTATCTTTCTAACAAATTATATATGGTTGTCCTTATTTTCTTACAATACTTCTTTAGATATTATAAAATAACTTCCATTCAATGAAAATTTATAAACAAAGCCTTGACAACCATGTCAAATGTTTTGATGGCAAAGACAATATTTTCTTTTAAAAAATGCAATGTAAACTTTTTATGTTATTCTTAATTTGTATAAATTTAAATTAAATCGTGTTCTACGGGAAGGGTATATAAGCGTCCTGTCCTGCGCTCAAAGGCCATTCTAATTACGAGTTCCGAACAAGGAGTATCTAATTACGGAACCTCTGGCTGACTATGGAACCTCTGGCTGACTGCGGAACCTCTGTCTGACTGCGGAACCTCTACCTGGCCTGACCTCTACCGGTCTGACCTCTGCCGGCCTGACCTCTGCCGGCCTGACCTCTGCTGGCCTGACCTCTGCCAGTCTGACCTCTGCCGGTCTGACCTCTGCCGGTTTGACCTCTGCTGGCCTGACCTCTGCCGGCCTGACCTCTAACGGTCTGACCCCAAGATCCTGTGCGGTGCTGCTGAGCCAGTCTGACCCCGAGATCCTGTGCAGTGCTGCTGAGCCAGTCCTTCGCTCGCTACGTATCACTGAGGTAGCGCCATCTGGCGCTGATAGATTATTGTATATATTTTGTTTTGTATAGTTATTTTGTAAATATTTTTTAATTATTAAATATCATTTTCTTCTTTTATTAAAATTGTTGCTTCATAACAGTTTGGCGCCCAACGTATCTATTAGCTCTGCTCTCTAAATTCTAAAAATACACTTGCACGTTCTTTTACTTTTGGCTTAGATTCTCGACACTTTTCATTTTACTACATATTAGTCTGCTCACTTTGAAATCATTTATGATATTTATTTCTAGTAAATAGTTATTTATTTGTCACGATTAGATTATTATCTCTTTATACTCTTTAACTTTTTTTTTAACTTTCTCTCTTTAATCCTAACTCTTTATTTCAGTCTAAGTTTAGGTACTTTACTCTATACAAGTACTCCTATATTATTGAACTCTAATTTAATTAAAATGTCTCGTTCAATTTGTTACAGTCTGCTTAATAAAGCAGAATTAGAATATGAGGTCAAGGTTAGACTGGAGGAACCAGCTGATAAGCTCCCTCAATTAAAGAAGCAGGTTCTTTTACTTACTCAATCCTTATCGAGTGATGAGATTATTGATTCTCCTTTGCCAATTGATGAGGATCTTCATGGAATTGAAACTACATTATCTTATATTGATTTAAGGTTAATGTCACTAGAGTCGGGTAATAATAAAATTTTAACTAAAATAGAGACGTACTTAAATCATCTATACTATCGATTAGAGAGAATCGATTTAGATTTACATCCTGATAAAAAAGAAGTATTTGATATTCTCAAAAATAAATATCTTGATTTAGATAAACGGATTGAGCCATTTTCTTTTCTTAATGCAGAGCAAAATGTTTCCACGCCCACTCCACCCCTGCCTCAAATTTCAACTTTTCCTCAAACCTCAACTTCACCTCTTCCTCAATCTCTCAATCTATAGGTTTCAATCCTGGGATTCTTGAAAATTTAGTACTGCCCACTACCTCTAATGATTTAAAAAAAATTAATTATGATGGTAAATCTTGTCCTAAAGCTTTTTTACAAAAAATAGAAGAATTTCGTATTTCGCGAAATATTTCAAAAGAGAAACTTTTGAATAAAGCTTTCGAAATTTTTACTGATAATGCTTTACATTGGTTTCGGTTTCAAAAAGAATTAAATTGTAATTTAACTTGGGACGAAATTACTAATCTTTTAATTAGAGATTTCGGTGAACATGACTATGACTATAAACTATTAAATGCAATTAGGAATCGAACTCAAGGTGATAATGAATCTATTATAATTTATATCTCAAATATGTTTGGTATGTTCTCGCGTCTAAACAAAAAAACTTCTGAGTCAGAGAAACTCGAAATTTTACTTAGGAACATTAGACCTTGTTATTCAATGTTTGTAGCTTTAAAAGATGTTGATTCTGTTGCTTCTTTAATCGATACCTGTCAAAGTTATGAAAAAATTCTTGATAAAGATAAAAACTTTAAGGAACCTAATAATGAAAATAATTCTTTCAGTTCAGAATTTAATTATAAATCAACTTCCCCTTCCACTTCTACTACAAAAAAATTATTTAATAAAAATAACTTTCAGTCTCAGAAACATTTTAACTTTAATAAAAATAATACTCAGTTTCAATCAAAACAAGCTATAAATACAATTAATAAGTCTGTATCTTCTAATTCTAATACTTATTGTGTACGTTGTCGTACTAATGGTCATTCTCTAAATGAATGCTCTCAACCTAGATTTTTAATATGTTTTAAATGTGGTTTAAAAGATGTTAAATCTCCTGATTGCCCTAACTGCAATGTAGGTAAATCTGTAACTAATTCAAAAAACTAAATTATGACTTGGATAATAAATTTAATCAAAAAGATTGGAATGATTGGTTATTAACTTTTAAAAACTTTTTCCTTTGTTATAGAACTTCTTTTGTTCTCTATGAGAATGAAAAGGATTTTAACCGTCCTTTTATAAATGTATTATTAATAATGTTCCTTTATCATCACTTTTAGATAGTGGCAGTTCTTTAACTATTTTGGGAAAAAATTCACATCTTGAAATTTTGAAATTGGGTTTCTTATTATCCAAGTCTAAGCCGGTTGTTGTATCTACTGCTAATAATCATAAAATTAAATCTTTAGGTTACTTTGATCTTCCTTTTACTTTTAATGGTCAAACTCATTTAATAAGAGCTTTTGTTTTCCCAGAAATAACTCCCTCATTAATTCTTGGGGTAGATTTTTGGAAAAAGTTTAACTTGGTACCTAATTTATTTTCTACAATATTTAATACTAATTGTCTTGTAACTTCAGATGTAAAAAAAATTTTGCCTTATGATAATCTTTCCAAATCTCAGAAGGATATCGCTGATGATATCATTAATCGTTTTAAAAGTATTTCCTTTGAAGAAAAAGGTGAGTTAGGTCGAACTAACCTAATTTGTCATAAAATTGATACCGGTGATAATCTTCCTATTAAACAACGTCCTTATAGACTTTCTCCTATAAAACAACATGCGTTAATTAATGAGGTTGATAAGATGCTTGAATGGAAAGTTATTGAAAAATGTGAGAGTCCTTGGTTATCTCCCGTTTTAATAACCCCTAAAAAAAATGGTGAATGGCGATTCTGCGTTGATAGCAGAAAACTAAACTCAATCACTCGCAAAGATGCTTATAGTCTTCCTTTAATTAATGAAATACTGGACCATTTAAAAAATGCTAAATATCTCTCTAGTATTGATATTGCTAAAGCTTTTTGGGAAATACCTTTAAATCCTGCTGATAGAGACAAAACTTCATTTTACGTACCGGGTAGAGGCATGTATAGATTTGTGGTTATGCCCTTTGGATTAACTAATGCCCCAGCTACTCAGCAACGTCTTATGGATATGTTGTTTACTCCTGAATTTGATAATAAGGTCTTTTGTTATTTGGATGACATCGTGATTATTAGTGAAACATTCGAGGAACATATATCACTTCTAATCAAAGTATTTGATAAACTATCTTTTGCTGGTCTAACTATTAATTTTGAAAAAAGTGTATTCTTTAAAAACGAACTAAAATATTTAGGTTATGTGGTCAATGAAAACGGTCTTTGTGCAGATCCGAAGAAAATTGATGCTATTTTAGATTACCCTATTCCATCTTCTCGTATAGAAGTTCGTAGATTTTTAGGAACATGTAGCTGGTTCCGTCGATTTATTCCTTGTTTTAGCACTATTGCGGAGCTATTTACTATTGCTCCGCTTAATAAACTAACTAGTAATGGTAAAAATGCTGCTAAATTTGTTTGGAATTCGGAAGCTAATCAAGCTTTTGTTAAACTAAAGGAAGCTTTAGTATCTACACCAGTACTTTCTTGTCCCGATTTTAATCTTCCATTTTCAGTACACACTGATGCTTCAAATTTTGGTATAAGAGCTATGCTTACTCAAGTACAGGAAAATAAAGAAGTTGTCATAGCTTATATGAGTAAATCTCTTAATAAAAATGAACAAAATTATTTTACTACAGAAAGAGAAACTCTCGCTGTTATCACTGCTCTTGAACATTGGCGTTGCTACTTAGACAATGGTAGACAATTTATCATTTACACGGATCATGCTGCTTTAAAGTGGTTTCTAAATCTTTCCAATCCTTCTGGCAGACTTGCTCGATGGACGGTACGTCTATTTTCTTTTAACTTCATTCTAAAACATAAAAAAGGTAAAGAAAATGTAGTACCTGATTTGTTATCTCGTTCTAAAAATTTATCGGATAATCTAATTAACTTAAACGTTTCAGTTTTAACGGTGGAAGAACAGTACAATAAAGTTTTACAAGGCTGTCAAAACAATCCTGATAG
This sequence comes from Eudonia lacustrata, assembly GCA_947562085.1. Classification (NCBI taxonomy): domain Eukaryota; kingdom Metazoa; phylum Arthropoda; class Insecta; order Lepidoptera; family Crambidae; genus Eudonia; species Eudonia lacustrata. The sequence goes on along the minus strand of OX387329.1, from coordinate 8,763,940 downwards.
TTTTCCAAACTATACTATTAAAGATAATAAACTTTATCGTCTTACACGTTCCCTTCATACTTTGAATGATGATTTTGTATGGAAAGAAGTTCCTCTACCTGTTGATAGGGAAAATTTGATTAAGAGTAATCATGGTTTACCTGGTGAACCTCACCTTGGAATTTTCAAAACTTATAAAAAACTTTCTCTTTTATATTACTGGTCAGGAATGTTCAAAGACATTGTTCAATTTATTAATAAATGTGAATCTTGTCTTGCTTATAAACATCCTAATCATTCACCTTATGGTCCCATGGGTAAACCTAAAGTTTGCTCAAGACCCTTTCAATGTATTTCTCTTGATTTAATGGGTCCTTTTCCCATGACAAGAAAACGCAATCAACACATCTTAGTTGTGAATTGTTGTTTTTCAAAATATACTTTAATCTTTCCTCTTAAACGTGCTATCGCCCAAGATATTAATGAGTGCTTAGAAAATTTAGTATTTCTCGTACATGGAATACCTCAAACAATTATTATGGACAATGGTCCTCAATTTCAATCCAGAGAATTTAAAAAACTTTTAGATAACTATAAAATACCTTTTTTTTTTTATTCACCTCATTATTGCCCGCAAGTCAATCCCACTGAAAGGTATAACAAAACTATTGTTACAGCTTTAGCGTCTCTTGTAGTTGATGATCATAGATCTTGGGATATTTTTCTTCCAAAAATCCAATATGCCATGAACAGTACCGTTAATGCAGTAACGGGTTATTCCCCAGCATTTCTAGTTTTTGGAAGGGAAACTATCAGCTGTGGTTCTGTTTATACTCCTACGAATAACCTTGACGATTTCACCTTCTTACCTCGTGATATATACGCTAATAATATAGGATTACTTGCAACAATTTTTGACAAAGTACAATTAGCTTTATTTGACTCTCATTCTAAAAATAGTCTTCGATATAATTTACGCCATACTATTAAAGAATTTAATGTTGATGATTATGTTTGGCGTAAGAACTATGTGTTCAGTAATACTGGTTCTTACTTCAGTGCCAAATTAGCTCCTAAATTCATTCGGTGTAAAGTGATACAGAAACTCTCCTCATTAGTTTATATTCTTGAGGATGCGAATGGTACTCGTGCAAAATGGCACATTAAAGATATTAAAACTTAGAATTTATTTTAATTTCTATCTTGATTTTAGGTAATTAATGTATATATATATATATATTTTGCTTTCATCTTCATTCTCTAGTTACTTTTTGGCTTTCTCATTCCTTTTCATTTCATGCTTCCTCAAGCCATTATAGAACTACATTTGTTCTTTTACACAACTTGTGTTGCGTCTCCACTTTGTGCATTTCTTTACGTACTTTGCACCAGGCTCTACCCCTGCGTTGCGTAAATTGAGATGCGCTACTCTCTGTAAGTACTTTGCACCAGGCCCTACCCCTACGTTGCGTACTTACTTGGGATAGCATCTTTTCTTCATTTGAGCGGTTGACAACTCGTAAAAAAAGCCCTTGTCATACATACATTTTAATACTTACATTTTCATTTGTATATATTTTCTTTCTTCATTTGTTACATCATTTTATTTCTAATGAGCGGCTGACTACTCATTAAATAAGCCTACAGTCATATCATTCATCATCACTGGGATTTCAGCGTGAGCGGATAACAACTCCTAAAAAAAGCCAATGTTATGAAGCATAGCTAGGTACTCTCCTTAGAGTAGGAGCCATTGATTGTGAGCCCTACCCTTAAGTTTGATAGATATTTGTATGAAAGGTTTATTGTAATATGTTAGATTTTGTATGGTAGGATTGGTATGATAGAGTTGGAAGTAACCTATTAACCTTCAAAATTTTCACATAGTGTAAAAATTTTCTGGGGTTGTGGGGGAAATGTAGTATTCACTTTTTATAACATGTAAATAAGATAGAGGATAGAGAAAGGTTTGTGTAAATACGAAAATATTTACGGTTTTTATTGTTGCTAAGCATGTTTTTATAAGAATCTCTTGTAGTCACATTATTTTTAGGTCCAGTTGTTTCGTTCTATCTTTCTAACAAATTATATATGGTTGTCCTTATTTTCTTACAATACTTCTTTAGATATTATAAAATAACTTCCATTCAATGAAAATTTATAAACAAAGCCTTGAAAACCATGTCAAATGTTTTGATGGCAAAGACAATATTTTCTTTTAAAAAATGCAATGTAAACTTTTTATGTTATTCTTAATTTGTATAAATTTAAATTAAATCGTGTTCTACGGGAAGGGTATATAAGCGTCCTGTCCTGCGCTCAAAGGCCATTCTAATTACGAGTTCCGAACAAGGAGTATCTAATTACGGAACCTCTGGCTGACTATGGAACCTCTGGCTGACTGCGGAACCTCTGTCTGACTGCGGAACCTCTACCTGGCCTGACCTCTACCGGTCTGACCTCTGCCGGCCTGACCTCTGCCGGCCTGACCTCTGCTGGCCTGACCTCTGCCAGTCTGACCTCTGCCGGTCTGACCTCTGCTGGTTTGACCTCTGCTGGCCTGACCTCTGCCGGCCTGACCTCTAACGGTCTGACCCCAAGATCCTGTGCGGTGCTGCTGAGCCAGTCTGACCCCGAGATCCTGTGCAGTGCTGCTGAGCCAGTCCTTCGCTCGCTACGTATCACTGAGGTAGCGCCATCTGGCGCTGATAGATTATTGTATATATTTTGTTTTGTATAGTTATTTTGTAAATATTTTTTAATTATTAAATATCATTTATTTTTCTTCTTTTATTAAAATTGTTGCTTCATAACAGAGTACAAAACAGATGATAGTCAACATTAAACATAAAATAATTAAATAATAATTAGCATAAAATTTCATTTACAATAGAACAGTGCAAGACCGACATCCAGAAACGTGTACACACAGCTAATCATGCAGATGCGAAAACATTCGAAACAAAACATACAATAAATTTAAAATAAAATAGAAATGTATCACATGTTATGATGATGATTACCTACGCGGTTTTGTGTTACACTTTTTACTAATTCTAGCTCGCATGGATGGGCTTTTTAATGATACAAAGTAAAAAACCTAACGTTGAAATGACGTGACATGTTTAGTTGTCTAACCCTTATTTTATACCCTTATGATATAAAGGTAAACCTTTAATAAGTTTGGCTTTTATTACGAACAAACACAAGTCATGTAGCCCACGTGAGCAAAGCCGCAAACAAAAAGCTAGTTGTAAATAAAACAAAAAGTTTTCAGAGAATTATCTTAATATTTTTTATTATGATGGATCCTTCCATCATGATGGATCTATGCCAATTATGTGTGCTTCAGTGGCATGCCGCTATCCGATGGTCCATATTTTCAATGACTCTGAGACATAATTGAGGTTCAATGTCGCTAATGTGCCGAATTATCTCTTGAATTGTTCTTGGCTTATTGACGTACATTTTTTCTTTTAAATATCCCCAAAGAAAAAAGTCCAACGGTGTCAAATCACATGATCGTGACGGCCAATTAACATCGTCACGATGTGAGATAACACACCCATTGAATTAAATTTCTCGCGCAAAAGGGCCATTGTTTCGTTGGCTGTGTGGCAAGTGGCACCATCCTGTTGGAACCACATATCGTCCAGGTCCATATCCTCAATTTCTGACCACAAGAAGTCCGTTATCAATTATGTCTCAGTGTAATTGAAAATATTTATGGACCATCGGATAGAGGTATGCCACCGAAGCCGTGGCGAGCATTTGGCCGATATTTTGTTTCACACATATTGCCATAGATCCTTCTATCACAATACAAAATATTAAGATAATTCTCTGTAGACTTTTTGTTTTATTTACAATTAACATCGTGCGTTTCGGTTGGACCACCCGATAGTTAAGTACTAAAATTTCGGGTCTTGACTGTTTAGAAACGACTACGAGTATAATTAAGAGCAAAATGTTCTGTTGAGAGATCTAGATCTAGATCTGCGCCTTTCGTCAAAAACTACATCATTAACTACTACACTAATATTTCCGTAATTGTAAATTGCGGGATCCCGCTTTTGAGTTTTTACATTTTCTATGGAACGTTTTAAAAATGGCGTCTGCAGTTTTTCTGTAAGCAATCGAATTTCCTTATGAGCGTTTACGCCGCACACTAGCGCCATGCGCCACTAATAAAAAAAAACATATCTAGTAATTAGAGATACAAAATCAAATGATGCTCAACAAACTATTTGAATGAAGTAATTTAGCATTTTTACGGCACTTAATGAACACCTCACATGTAATGGTTTAGTTAAATAAGACGTTACGGCCACTTTTAACTATAACGCCATATTTAACTAAACCATAACATGTCTGGTGTTCATTAGGTGACGTAAAAATGCTAAATTACTTCATTCAGATAGTTTGTTGAGCATAATTTGATTTTCTATCTCTAATTACTAGATATGTTTTTTTTTTCATTGGCGGCGCTAGTGTGCGGCGTAAACGCTCTTAAATCAGAATTCATAATTGAAGCCTCTCAAATCAAATTAGACCTGACTGACCTTCGAACTTCGACTTTACAATAAGTTGTTGCCTATAAACTGACGCAAACATTTTTCAAGGTTAAAACAATAGTGTGTTAATAGTTTTGTTTCTTATAACAATGTGATTACGTTACCTATGTAGTTTTAGGTAGATACTGTATCAACTCACCTCCATATTTGGCTTAGTAAGTACTTATCTGGTGATTTCACTAAATTATTTTGTCGCAAGTGCTCAATATAAACATAATACCTTTTTCAGTGAAGACTTCATCACCAGCTCATTATTATGTCCGCACTACTTGGGCACGAGCCTTCCATCTTCCATAGCCATCTATGGGTCACTTATTGTCATTCGATGTTCATAAGTCAGGGATGTTTGCGGAGGCACACACTGATGACTTCTACGCCAAAGAAAAAATAAAACAAAAAACCCGACTGCTAAAACAACTATTTCAAAAAAAAAACTGCAAAGAGAAAAAACTGAAATAAAAAAAAAACCAGCTCTAAGATTCAATTTGAGCAATGTTGAATGCAACGTGAAATATTTCCCGCCTTAGAGCATTAAATGGTTTAATGCTCTAAAAACCCCGCCAATGTTTTTAATTTTTTTTTGTTTTTTTTTTTTATAGTCTATGTCACTCCCACACTCAAAACAAATCTAACGACACCTCATATGGCTCCGCTCTAGCACTAGCGGTCTCCTGAGTGTGTTTAAAGACCGGTGGGACAACCCGCTGCTGCGTCACTGGGTCAAGCTTAACACCGGATAGTACCTAGTACTTTTCATCATAATTCTCTATCTCCATACTAAAATTAATTTATAAGTCAGATAAATATTATACTAACACTACGGAACCTGTTTTCTGAAATAAATTATTTTGAATTTTAATTTGAATAAGTGCACTATTGTGCCTAAGCTGAATAAAGATTTGTCTTTTTATTCCCCCTGGCTAGCCGTTACTATGACATAAGTTTTTAGCAAAAACAAGAAAAAAATTAAATATGAAAATGATTAATTTCGGGAAAAACATGTTTAGCAAAACATATTTTCTTGCAAATATTAAATACCCGAAACAGAAAACAAAATTCTTTCGTAACAAAATAAAACGAAACTTTAGAAGTGCGAACAATCCTATGTTCCGACAGCTTAGGGGTAACCTAGGCGACGGAGATGGCTGTTTGGCCAGTTGCACCCATCCTAGCCGACGTGGGGGTGAGGGTCACCGCCTTCCTCACACTTCCCGCGACAGTCTCCAAGTCGTAGAGGCTACCCTTCCACATCTGGAGAGTTCAGCGTTCTGATGAAGAGTGTCATCAATGACCACCGCGGTGGGCCGTGAAAGACTCTTCGAGTGTCAGGGTCTCGTCCAGCGGTTGACGGGTGTCGAGCAGTTTAATGGGTCACATCCCATCCTGTAACTAAGCCCACACACCTCCCAGTTCCTAGCAACCACCCGTTCGGCGTTCGAAACGATTCGGATGCAAATTCTGCTCGTAGAATATAAAGGGTATAAGCTAGTCAATTTCTCAGTAAATGAGAATTCAGGGTGAAGCCTTCATCTTCAACTTTATTGTCATTTTTAATGCCAAGCGCATCCCTAGTGAAATAAGAAACAAGTTAAAATTATGCTAAAATATTAAATGCAGTCAAAACACAACAAGGTCAAACTCTACGACTTTGACCTCATATTCAAAACATTGCACTGCATTCACTCCCAATTTGATATATGAATATTTAAATATACAGTGAACGCACATACGAATGAAATAATAGTAAGTATATGCATTTAATTTAATAACGCTTGTAAATCTTGTGATGTTGTTGTTGTTAAAATAAATAAATAAACAAATTAACATACTTGGCTTATCTCATAATAGTGCTCATTCTTAGACAATTTTTTTTTAAATATCGATTGTAAGTAAAGATCGATCGATCGATTGTAAGATTGTAAGTTTTGATCATTTGATCACGTTAACCGAAACGAGATATTGTATTGCAAAATTTTAGGTTACCTCTTTGTCACCAGTAGGCTTAGCCAAAGTAACATTAAGAAAACGATAGCGAAGTTCGAAAATAATAAAATGTATGGGATTGACATAAGCTGCGCTAAATCACGTGTTCTATCTTATGTCAATCCCATACATTTTACTCTTTTCGAACTTCGCTATCGTTTTCTTAATGTTACTTTGGCTACCGCCACAGGACGCGCTGCTTCAATGCTGTAAAAATATTCCTTTTTTGTAAACTTTGACTGTGGTCTAGTGGTTGGGGCCACCGGTCTCGGGTTCAATTTCCAGCAGTGGTGCATGTTTGTGTACTCAACTTGGTTGGTGGTAGGACTTGTTTGTCCGCCGGGCTAGCTACCACCATCTTATCTATATTTTGTCGCCATAACATCAATGTGTGTAGCATCGTTGTGTTCTAGCAGCTAGAGATAAGGTAACCAGTCCCTCAGTAGTTGAGGATTTCGGGGCAAGTGCGGCTTTACCTCAGCCTTATCACTTATGACTTACCTTCAGGTGAAATGAAAGCCAAGTGTTTAACAGAATTTAAAAAAATACTTTATCGAATGCATTCGAATGGTAATTTTGGCTATATGTGCAAACCGCACGAAGCCATTAATATAAAAAAGGTAATTAACATGAGCCACTTTGTTTCTCCTGGATGACTGAGTGGTCATTGCTCGGCACAATGCCCCGAGGTGCTGGGTTTAATCGCCGAGTCGGGCAAAGTCTTTCGGAGCTCGCTGTTGTTGTGTTTGGTGTGCCCTAACTCGTTCCATTCTAAGCCTATCTACTTTATTATTATTCACTGTGGAACGCAATTCTGCCATACAAACGAATGTTATTTTATTTATTTTCTTTTTTCGGCTGCATTAGTAATTGTTAACAACTACCAATCCGCACTGGGCCCGCGTGGTGGTTTATGGCCCGTTCTCCCTATCCATCCATAGGGAAGGCTCGTGCCCCAGCAGTGGGGAATTTATGATGATGATGATGATGATGATTTTCTTTTTACGACAACCAACTGACACTTTTACACTTTTTTATTTCTGAAACAGAAATGTTTTGTATTCCAGCAAAACAGACCAAAGAGATCGGACCTCATACTACAGCTATGAAACATACACAATACACACCTATAAATATTTTTGACACCCAACCAAGTGACATCAAATGTTTCACAGCTGGGAACATTTTGTTGTACGTACCGCTTTGACAGGTTCCATGACAACTAAATAAACAAATAATTTTGTACTAAAACTTAAATTGTCGTTTTTAGTATTTTCCGTTACTTATTATTTATGTTTCGCGCCGTTTAAACCTTTCCTGAACCTCCACAAATATTTCAAAATCAAAATTTGCCAAATAAATCCAGCCATTCTCGAGTTTTAGCCCGACTAACGGACAGCAATTGATTTCTATATATATAGATAATAGTCGATCGGCCGAAGAATCATTTAAATTATAGGGTGATCGAGTTAAAGCTTTGGACAATTCCTGTGACCATCAGTACGTTAACTCAGTTGAGAACTCTTTAAGGGACATTCCCAAAAAATGCTGGTCGTTTGTCAAGACTAAGTCTAATACCAATGCAATGCCGAGCAGTCTTAATTATGGAGACTCTGTATGTTGCACTGGTTATCGTAACGCTTTTTCAGACTATTTCTGTTCCAACTTCTTGACCAATCCTACTTCCTTATCGAATTCGGTATTTTTCACATCTATTGACCAGGCTGTCTCTGATGTTGCAAACATCAGAATTAGAGTTCATGAAGTAGAGAAGCTGCTTCGTGGTCTGGATCCATCCAAATCCGCTGGCCCTGACTATTTACCGGCTCGTTTCCTTATAAACTGTGCATAGACTATTGCTATTCCGATTTCAATTCTGTTCAGAAGATCTCTAGAGGAAGGAATCGTTCCTATTGTATGGAAGCGTGCCTTCATCACACCAGTTCACAAAAAGGGCTCTAAAACCAATGTCACCAAATATCGGCCAATATCGAAGATTTGTATTGTAACTAAGGTCTTCGAAAAAATTGTTTATGGCCAAGTCTACCCAGCACTACAGCAATCGTTTAGCGCCACTCAACATGGCTTCTTAAGAGGGCGTTCCACTGTTTCAAATCTCGTTTTATTGAATGGTTCCCTTGCTGAAGCCATTGACGACCTCCTTGGTCGAGAGGTTTGTACACCGGTTTTCATAGAGTTGCCATCTCTGAGGTCCCGGGTTCGATCCCCGGTCGGGTCAATTTAGAAATTATTGTTTTTCTAAATTGTCTCGGGTCTGGGTGTTTTCTACGTATAATAAATATGTATTTAAGTATTTTAAGTATGTTAATCTGTTGTCTAAAAACCATTTAATGAGTTTCATAACGAAGCTTCTCTTGGGCTTGATAATTGGTGTGGGTGTAGGAAATTTATTTATTAATTTATTTATGGATAGTGGTTATCAGGTCGATGTCGTCTACACTGACTATAGTAAGGCGTTTGACAGAATCCAGCACAACTTACTCCTACTTAAACTTTGAAAAATTGGTATTAGCGGTGACCCACTTAGATGGTTTTCATCATACATCGATAATCGTTTGCAGGCAGTGGTTGTCAATAACTATATATCTGGATGGGTAATGGTCCCCAGTGGGGTACCTCAAGGGTCTTTGCTTGGGCCCCTCCTTTTTGTAATCTTTGTTAATGACATCGAGCACTGCTTTCATTCATCCCGTTTGCTATGGTTTGCTGACAATATGAAAGTTTTTGCTACCATTTCGTCAGAGACTAATGCTGTTGTATTACAGGAGACTTGAGGTTAAATGGCTACTGTGCCGATAACCATTTAGATCTCAACCCGTCCAAGTGTAGTATTGTCACTTTTAGCCGAAAACGTAATCTGGTGTTATTTGATTAAAAGCTAAAAGGAGTTAATTTGCAACGAGAATTTATTGCTCTCGGATTTGTCATGCGTAACTAAAAAGTTTACTCAGATTAAGACCTTAAAAATGTAATACTGTACGTTTGTTCATAGCAACTTGGAGTGTGCGTCTCAAGTGTGGAACCCAAGATACCAAATGTATATATCCCGAATTGAAAACATTCAAAAATTGCTTTCGTTCCAAAGACCGGTATGATTCAACGCAAAATCTTGGTTTCTGCAAAAAACATCACCTACTTCCTTTAAATTGCCGATTTTTTGTTCCTACTAAAAGCTGCTTCTGGTTCTATTGACTGCCTAGATCTACTGTCTCAAATCAAACCCTGGTCATCTAGCACCAAAGTATTCGTCAAGACGAATCATACGAGCCCAAACTCGATGTGGTTGTATCGTTTAATAAGCGAGTTCCTACGGCCATCTTCCGGTTCTATCATCAGATAAGCTCCATGTCATAATAATTTTGCATTGTCATCCGATTTACACATGCATGCAAAATTTCAGCTCAATCCGTCAACAGGAAGGGGGTCAATTTCAACGACTGCTAATGCAGCCAGGATACGGAACTTTACGTGCCTTTCGAAGTACGTAAGAGCTCGATGTTTTTTTATACATCCTGCATATTCCTTCGAATCCCCAGAAGGAACTCATAAAGGTAATTAATAGGTAATTAATTATAGGTAAATAATTACTATCATTATTAATCCTTAACAGGAATATAGAGCCACGAACAAAGAAAGTCATCAAACGTAAAATGCATGCATAAAGAGAATGCTAATAATACCACGAAATTCTTTGCTATTATTCTAATATAATCTGCTATTAATTAAAGGAACTCCAGAGGTAGCTGATGCCTTCTATGGAGGGAGGTGAGAGGAAAGAGTTTACTTGTTGACTTTAGAGACGATTTAGCTTCACGACACAGATATAATCAACTTCTATTGATAGATTATCAGATTTGTTGCGAGGTGTATGAAGAAATAATATTTATGAAGCAAAATTTTGTTAAACGTCTCGTTACCATTGGAGGAAAATCATTTCAAAATAAAAATGCTACTTTTTCGTTACTCGGTAACTAATTTGAATAGATTTATAAATTACTAGCGACCGCTCGCGGTTTTACCTGCGTGGTTCCCGTTCCCGTGGGAATATCTGGATAAAAAGTATTCTATGTGTTATTCCAGGTTATAAACTATCTGTATGCCAAATTTCATTCAAATCCTTCCATCCGTTGTAGCGTGAAGAAATAACAAATATACGAACATACATATACACAAACTTTCGCATTTATAATATTATTAGGATATCCACTGACATACTGGCTTGTTTCATTATGGCATAAATATTGCTAATTATATTTTTACCTATATCCAAGCTTAGTGAATTAAATTTTAATATTAAATTTTCATTTTAATTGTTAATTTCATTAACATATTTAATTTTAAGTATTATATGTATAATATATTTGTATGTTAAATCACTACATTTTGTGCAGTGATTATTGAGTAGGTATTTATTTTTCTGTTTACATCGTAATTTTCTTTACGTCAGATATATAGGTAGACAGGTACATCTGGCAGCACATCAGATTACCACAAACTGTCAAACTTCCTCAATAGACTTTGAGCTTTATGTATATGGCATATAGTTTAATATTTATTGAAGAAATTCACAGTTTTGGATAGGTTGATGGGCAGGTATAAAATAATATTAAGAAAAACAAAAATTATATGCCTATTTGTTTTGTGGTGCCATGACACTGTTTACATTTAATAATGATGATGCTTATGATTATGCTTTTATGAGTATGTATGTACTGAAGACGTTTAGACGTAATGACTCTCGAAAACTGTTTATCTCTCAAAAACCTGTTACCAAAATTCTAATTAATTAACAATTCTAAAAGTCACCTTGCATTGGTTATCGTTTTTTTTAATCCGCCATGCATAATCCATTGACTATGAACAGTGCTAAGATTTTTTGTCTCTCGGCACACTACGTATTTTGTCTGTCGTCGGATTTCTATCAGTTATAGAATATACAGAGTTGCTACTACCCTTCTTAATAGTTTATTTTAGAAGGGGGCTAAGACTATTGCGTCATACGTAACTTGATTTACGATTTATAGTTTTACAGCTCTTGAAAATACACATGAAAATTAAAACAAAACAACATAGATGCATTGTGCTGAGTTCAAAGTAATGCGACTGATAGATCTAATAATTATTGGACATGGAAATTAATATTCGATTGCATTACCGAGAGACATTAAGAAAATAGAAGCACTGTATATCAAAAAAATTTTTTTTTTTTTTGCTCGGCATTGGGCGGCGACAGGCTGAAGAAGAAGAAAAAGAAATTAAAATGTACATCGCTGAGAATCTGTGGGTCTTGGCAGACCGCCTAACATATACAATATGTAAAAAAAAACCTGTCCGATCCGTAAAGCCACAAAACTTACATGGCAATACTTTTGTCGGCACTTCGGTAGGTAGCACCTTTAGCGCCGCCGCCGCGCCCCCGCCGCCATTGATGGAAGTGTGGTCACATTTATAAAATTAGCATTATTTTGGAGTAATTTGAGCAATTTCGGTACAAAAAACTTGCGTTTTAAATTACGAATCTTAACTCTTTTATTTTCAATAATAACTTTTTTTTTGTTATAGTTATTTGTACGCCTATGTACCTCTTTCCGATCGGATAGGGTTTTTTTTTCAAATTGTAGAACAAAAAAAAAGGAGACTGCAATGTAAACTTCATACAAACGCGTTGGAGCAACGCATACAACCTCTCGCGGGCACGGAATCTCGCAGTAGCTGCGCTTGGACTGTTCGGAGCTGTTCTGAGATTTCGTATCCGTGAAAGGGTCTATGTGTGCATTGTTCGTGCGCGTTTATTACCATATTCTATATGTGAAAACAAATTAATTGTGTATATTTTTATTATGTTAGTTATGCTCATAGTAGTAATACTCATACTATAAGTTTTCCAAATAAAATAAAATAAAATACATATCGCTTACCTTAAACGGAAAATATAGGTTTTCACTAGCAAAGGTATTAAGTTTTAGGTACTTATTTTAAGGCATTTAAGGCCGGCAACTGCGATTCCTTTGGGTTTGCGGGTGGTGTCCATGGGCGGCGGTGATTGCTTCCCATCGGGTGACCCGCCTGCTCGTTTGCCACATATCTGTGTTTACCACCTTCTAATATATATTAAAAAAATATGGACGATTCTTAAGTTTATTTGAATAAAAAAAATTGACTTTACTTTGACTTTGACTTATTAACAGTTTTTTTAAGTATTTTTATAAAATTATTAGAGCGTAGGGACCCGTGTTACCGAACTAAAAATTAATCAATAAAAAAATTAAATACGCAGTTCTTTACCAGTTTTATAAGACGCGTTTTCTGAGCAAAAAATACTTGATTGGCATAATTGTCTTATCTCTTCCGCAATTAAACCACCACCATCTTATCTAAATAAGTCGCCATAACATCAATGTTTGTAGCATTGTTGTGTTCCGGCAGCTAGAGATAAGATAGCCAGTGCCTCCCTAGTTGAGGATCCCGGGTGAAGAGCGCTTCCATCATTGGCCTTATAATCACTTTACATCAGGTGAGATCAAGGAACTGTGCTTACCAGTAAAATATTAAAAAAAAAAAATTTACTTTGTTGCTTCAATATCATTAGTCAAACTAACTATATAAGGTTGCATTTTATCAACTGCAAATGTTTTGAGGATAAATTCAACAACATCTAAGTATAAACAATTTTTATGAGAAAACCTTAAATTTTTATACACTAGTTTTCAAGAAAAACGCCAAAAGACATTTCGATTAAAAAAGTAAAATAAAGCACTTTCGGTAATTTCAAAGGAACTCAAAGGAGTTATTCAAAGGAGCTGAAACAGAGAGGCCGCTCTTAAAAATATTACAATTTTTGTGTCAGGAAAAGTAAAAAAAAACTAGGCTGACTTTTTTTAAATGTTAAATGATATCTCGTTGCGGTCGAGCGCAGTGAGACCAATCCTTCAACTTAAGCTAGGGCCTTATTTCTCTGATATAATTAGATGTCTTGTCAAAATATTTGCAGCTAGTAAAATGTGACCATATATAGTTATGTGGGGCTACGTTGTAAATTTTGTTCTTCTAAAAGTTTAACAAAGATATTTCATGCATTAAAAAAAATACAGCTGTTTTAAAGTTTTATGATATTTTACATTAAACATAAAATATTAGATATTTCGAAATGTTACCTGTCTTGTCTACTGTTATTGGCTGGTCGTCAACGGGTGTGGGTTACCTTTGACCTTTACCTGGTTTACCTTACCTTGACCTTTGAACTTGAACTTTGAGTGTTAATATATTATAATATAATCCAAATCATAACAAAACTAGATGGAGTTCAAGAGCATATAAACTATCCTTACCGTGTGTTATTATTAATATTGAAACATACCTTAGCCAAGAATGCTAATGGCGAGAAAAAACTTCCAATTTGTGCATACTATACTTTTAATAGAGAGGTATCAAATGAACCCGGTCTAATGACGTAATACATCGTCGTATTGGGTGCATTTCGAATGAAATTAAATCCTTTGGCATAATTTGAATTCAGAGATGCTCGATAGAGCAATAAACGCGCTGACACGATTGCTGAAGGTTGGTTGGTTGGTTGTTTTCTTCGGCCCCTGCTTTGGGGCCGGTTCGGGCGTCGAGGTCTGGCCTCTTTACCCGGGTCGTCGTCTCGGTCGACATCGGTCGAACCGGGTCTCCTTGGGGGCACGGCAGGGGTACAGATGCTCTTTTCTGTTTCTTGTTTATTTATTTTTTTTGGCAGTTTGATTGCGGAAGTTAAACAACTTTCACAAAGACCGGTTATTGGATGGGCAACCATGAATTTATCATCTCGAGCTCTACAGCGTTAAGCCGTTGCTCCCGACTGCATTGGCAGAGGTTAACAACCACCAATTGGCACTGGACCCGCGTGGTGGTAATCACTACGTAGTATAAAACAAAGTCGCTTCCCGCTGTCTGACTGTCCCTATTATGCTTAGATCTTTAAAACTACGCAACTGATTTTGATGTGGTTAATAGCTAGAGTGATTCAAGAGGAAGGTTTATATGTATAACTAGCGGCTGCTCGCGGTTTCACCCGCGTGGTTCCCGTTCCCGTGGGAATATCGGGATAAAAAGTATTCTATGTGTTAATCCAGGTTATAAACTATTTGCATGCCGAATTTCATCCAAATCCAATCAGTAGTTTTTACGTGAAACAGTAACAAACATCCAAATACAATATATATATATATGTACAAACTTTCGCGTTTATAATATTAGTAGGATGCATGCATATAATTGGACCCAGTAGGTGGCGCTTCTTTAGGGTTCTATAGGATACGGGTATTCACTCAAGCGTACGAAGTTGCGAGCGGGCCGCTAGTGATGGTATAAAGCCTGTTCTTCTTGTTGTGTATAAAGGCTCGTGCCGCAGCAGTGGGGACATACAATGAGCTGGTGATGATGGTGATGAAATCTTTGACAGATTAAAGGTTCATCAACTTCAGCCTATAATCTTCCAAGTGATATTCTCAAGCTCTCTCACAAACAATAGCATAAGGCGAAACACACACAACACAGCCTATCTTATGTAACAACTAGTGTGTGTTAGAGCTCTATTTAGTTTTAATTTTGTTGTATGTATTATTTCCATTGTTTTCGCATCTGCATGATTAGGTGTGTACACGTTTTCTGAATATCGGTTGCTCTGTTCTATTGTAATTGCTATTTTTTGCTAATGTTGACTATCATCTGTTGTGTACTCCTTAAATAAAAAAACTAGGACCAACGATTAACATGCCTTGAAAAGCACGGAGGAACATCAGATATTTCATTCTAATTTCTTCAAGTATCCGATGGCTTAGCATTGCGAAAAGTGCTTAACTGATAGATTGAAAACCGAACACGCAAGCCGCTGCGCAATCGAACTCTTCAGTCGTTTTATTTGTGTAAAAAAAATCAACGATTACTTTCTCTAAATTGTAGTCACTGAAAGTCAGATTAAGTCACTTCTGAAAAAAGCAGATGACAATTCCAGTATAGTCTAGCGCTTCCAGAGCTCCATTTGAAACAGAAATAAAATATGTCAACATGTTTCTGCGAAATTCACCTACAACACACTTATTTCTATGTTGTTTTGTATCTGAAACACATATCAAAGCAAATTTCAAACCAGTATATTTATTTATTGCTAGTTGCCACGGAAGGCAGTCGCGTCTGTGTCTTAATTATTTATTATTTTAATTCCTTATTTATTACTTTAAAATATATATTTATACATTTATATAGTAGTTAAAAGCAGTTTTAGTACCTATTATCGAAACTTCGACAATGGAGGTCTTAGACACAGATCCGATTTTGTCTTTCCATCCTGACACTATAGAAGCTGTTAGAAAGTCAGTGAATATAGAGAGTCAGAAAACTATGGACCAAGCGATTGATATTCTTGAGTTGTGGATCAAGAAACAGGATCACTTCGTCAAAAAGGATTTCAGTAAGTATAAGTAAATACTATATTTATACTTTACTTTTTTACTTTAAGTTTTAATTGCTGCACTGAAGCTGAATTAAATACTTATAAAATACAGTGGAAAAAACTGCCTTCCTGACCTGGATAGGAATAGAACCTGGGTATTCCGCAATCCGGGCGGCTACACTGACCGCTATGCTACCGGGAAGGCTGAAAAAAGTAGCATAGCTTCAGCCTTCCCCGTACCATAGTGCAGCCGCCCGGTTTGACCCAGGTTCGATTCCTGGCTAAGTCGGGTAGGCGTTTAATTTGTTTCACTGTATTTTGTAAGTATTTATTTATACATGATTATCCAGCCAATAAGTAAGTTTACTTATTATTTTAAGCAAGATCGTAACCAGAGTTAGTAGAGAAGATTAAAATACCTTTTTAACCGATTATGAACTCACAAAAGCAATTTGGGATAGATTTTTCAGTATGTCTAGTTTGATTTTGGTTCTGTTTTTCGTTTTTTTTTTATTTTAACTTGTAAGTAACGTCTTTTCGTCCTAAAACATTCTAAGCAACTTCATGTCTAAGCATTTCGTCCTTACTTAGTTCGGTTACGTAAGTTCAGCTATGCACAATGATTATAAAATACATACTGTTACAAAGTAAAAAAATATCTTTTCATTTATTTTGCATTTAAATTAGTTTAGTCATAAGAAAGTGGTTATGCTTTGCGCTTTGGAGTCTTATTTCCATACATTAGGAGTCTAGGACGCTTCGAACGCTCAGTTTATGACTTACAGTGACTATTAAAATGATTAGTATTAATTTTTTTGAAGTCTATTGCGCATGCGTTGCCTCAGACAAGTTTGTAACTTAAAGGAGGCTTACGTAACGTGTCTGCTTTTTTTTAATAACCGACATAATTTATATTGTGTCTGCTTATAGACTTATATTTATATTGTGTCTGCTTATAGACTTATATTTAAATTATATTAGGTAATACGTTCTGTGAGTAAAACGGAACAGGTTTTAACAGATAAAGGTCCAATGTGTTGTATCTATTTATTTACAAATGAATGATTTCGTTTATGTATATTATGTAATAAATTCAGAAATAATAGACTAGGTAATGACTTTTATTTATTTATTGCTGTTTTTTTTTAAATACTCAGATTAACAAGTTTTTGGCTGTGATCTTTAAATAATGCCAATGGAAACCCCTAAGAAAATTAATAAATTTTAACCACTTTTTTAAAATACTTATTATACTTATATTTTTTAAACCTTCAATCTACATTACTACTACAGACTAGTAGTATTGATAACACGTGACCTATTTTTATTTTATTATTTAGGTTTCTGTCTTTTCTGCTTTCTGGTAACCTTATTTTTGTGTGAAATCCCATGCTGGTGAAATATTGTAACTATCAGCTGTGTGACTTCCCGTGCATGTCGCAAGAGCCGACTAATGGGTCCGGGTGTAGAAAAGGGGGCCCCAAAAATAAGAAATTTTTTTTTCACGAAATGCCAAGGTACATAGCTTACTAAAACATATTAAATTTTTTTCATGTTAAATTTTTTTTATGAAGCTAGATTTATGTTGTACATAATTAAAAAAGACCTCGAAATTCAAGATAATCGCTACGCTGCGCTTTGCGATTATCTTAAGTTTCTAACCTATCACGTGACCTACAGCAAAAAGTGAAAAATTTTAGTCCTAGCCCCATACAAAACATGATTGAAAAATAGGCTATGTCTCGGGCCCCCTTTGCTACACCTTAACCGACTAATGCACAAGGGTTCCAAGATACTCGCACATTAGGCGATCAGCTAACAACAGTGGCGTGCCCAGGGCTTGATATTAAGACAAGCCCCGACCCGAAGCTCCAAATTTTACTAACAATACTAAACGTTGCTAAAGTTAAGTCGTTTGCTATTGTGACGTGATCAAATTTTGCTATATCACATTTATACGCTTTTATTTATTTTAGTTATGTTCAATACACTCACTCACAAACATACTCAACTAATCTACTTATAATTAAACCTGATAACTAAAACAAACGCTCGAACAAAGTGAAATTATATAAATCGTCGTAATCAGAGGATTTTCTATGCATCTTGTTGTTCGAAAAAAGTATGCAACATTAACAACATCTCTTTGAATGGGAACTAATACTTCAACGAGTTTTGAACACAGATCTATTAAAAAGCCTTTAATGACTTTTACTAGTTTGCGAAATATAATACACAAATCTGGAGAAGGTTAATGTGAAAAAAATCAATAATTACCTTTCGCTCGCCGATCTACACTTGTACAAATTAAAGTCCTTCACAAGGAACAATATCAAGCGTAGAATTGCACTTTATAGAATAGAATAGAATAGAATAGAAAACATTTTATTGACCACAAACAGATTGTACATGACATTATAAAATAAAAAGAAATATAATAAAAAAGTTTAAGAAAAGGTAGGTTATTTACATTTAGTGTGGCCAACTAGGCCCCAGCCTCAGCATAGGCTACAACGACAATAGCCGCTGCAGCGCTGGTATTCTGGCGGAACCTAGAGGTCGACGAGACGACACGGAACAAAAGCACAAAACAATAAACATAAATAAAAAACTGTTCAAACACAACATTACAAACATTAAGGTATAAAACTAAACAATAAGAATAAAAAACAAAAACAAAGATCGCACGCTACAAAAAATTTATAAAGCCTAACTCATAGGTCGGCTGAAGGACAAAGATGCCTTTGCCTGACATAAAACACACAAAGAGACAAAAAGATAAAACAATGTCTTATGTCAATTTTGTCATTCATTGCTGCGGCTGTTACCGCCTATCAATACATATATCTTAGAAAATTGTTTATACTAGAAAACTTATATTTTTCTATGTCGCATGCGCAGCAGACAATAAAACTGCCCTGCGCTAAAACTTTTGTTTATCTCATTTTTATCACCACAACTTCACGAATTTTTGAAAAACACGACAGCTAAAACTATCAAACTCAAACGTACCTAAACAAAAGTGAAGTTAACAACATTATAACCAAAATGGCTACGTGAGAGTGATACCAGACAAAAAAATACCTTTCAGAGCGCACATAATAATATGTAAAAAAAACCTGATACACTCTTGATACCGACATAAAGCATTATGTCCCTTTAGAACCCCACTATGTCGTACTTTTTATAATAAGTCGTCTGGTGGTACTAAAGATGGAGACCCCGATCCGATCCGAACCCCTCTGAGCATCTAGTATCTAGGAAACAGGGACAAGCATTACTGCGTGATACCGTTCCCTCGAGAAAACCTCCGAAGGTGATTCGTTTCACACGGCTTGAGGAACCCTTTAAGATTCTCGCGGCCCCCAAAAAATTCCGGTGAAGCTGAAAATGCCGATGGCAATCAACAAACACTCTCTAAAAAAATTAAGATGTAGTTATTATGTATATTATATTATATTATTAGCCCTCCCTGTCCCACTGCTGGTATAGTTAGGTAGTTTATAACGTAACTTTTATTTAGTAAATATAAAAGTAACGTAATACTCGTAGGAAAACCTGCTTTAATATTTTAATTTTAATATATATCTACGTAAAAAAAAACAAAAGTTTGCCAAATGTATTCATGATAGTTGACTTTATGATAACTGACAAGGTTTTATTTTAGTTGATAAGGAATATGTCTACCTCGGGCAGATTTTGCAATTGAGTAGAAACAATTTTGAAAAAGAGGCTAAAAGAAGGATACAGCTAGGCTGGGCAGCATATGGGAAATTACGTCGGGTCCTTACGACGCCTATTCCACAAAGTCTAAAGACGAGTCTTCAACCAGTGCGTCCTGCCGGTCATCATGACATACGGAGCCGAAACGTGGACCCTCATGGTAGGGCTGGTTCACAAATTTAAAGTCGTTCATCGAGCTATGGAAAAGACTATGCTCGGAGTTTCTATGAAGGATCGACTTCGGAATGAGGTGATCCGACAGAGAACGAAATTAATCGACATAGCCCATCGGATCAGCAAGCTGAAGTGGTGAGCCGGTCATATTTGACGCAGAACCGACAACCGTTGGGGTAAACGAGTTCTCGAGTGGAGACCGTGTATCGGCAAACGTAGTGTAGGACGCCCTCAGACTAGGTGGAGCGACGATCTTCGCAAGGTGGCTGGCAAGAGCTGGATGAGCTCTTAGCCGCGGATCGTGCTCGGTGACGTGCAAGGAGTGCGTGGAGAGGCCTATGTCCAGAAGTGGACTAGTATAGGCTGATGATGATGTTTAACTGTCGTAAATAAATAAACATACTTTACATAAACATATTTTACGATGAAGGCTTGTGAAATATAGACAAAGGTTATAGGGTTCAAACTGCCTAGTAGGTGATATCGCAAATATTCAATGAAGCACTTAATAACTTTTCAGCATAAAATTGAGCACTATTGAATAGTAGTAATTATCGTGTCATCAATTTATTATATGAATAGATTTTTCTTTCATGTGACAAAGTAAGGTGGTTAAAAAAGAAACAGTTTTGGAAATTTTGTGAGAGAAATCCAATGACTTCTGTTTTATTTTGTGTGGTGTCATGACTCTTCTATACTAATATTATAATGCTGAAGAGTTTGTTTGTTTGTTTGGTTGAACTGCGCTAATCTCAGGAACTAGTGGTTCGAATTGAAAAAAAATTTTTTTGTTGAATAATCCATTTATTGAGGAAGGCTATATTGCATCACGCTATGACTAATAGAACGCGGGTGAAAACGTGGGGCACAGCTAGTATAATATATTCTCCAATGGCACCTTGTGGACCGGTAGGGTGAGAGTGACTGATGCTGTGTTTTTTTCACGCTGCACCAGTTGTTTTCGCATTTGGACTCGATTACCATTAAACATCAGCTAGAGAGGAGTAATTAACCGAACTCGTTATAAAAAAACTCATATACCAATCTTGCAACACCAACAAGCGCGAGCTTCAGTTCTTAATTAATGTAAAACAATTGTGTTTGGCGGCAAAAAAGA
Source organism: Eudonia lacustrata (assembly GCA_947562085.1). Classification (NCBI taxonomy): domain Eukaryota; kingdom Metazoa; phylum Arthropoda; class Insecta; order Lepidoptera; family Crambidae; genus Eudonia; species Eudonia lacustrata. The sequence goes on along the minus strand of OX387329.1, from coordinate 8,742,936 downwards.
GGATGGTCTCTATCCAGTTGGATTCTAATCATCGCTTTTTTTATTTACATATCTTCTCTCATGTTTCACCATTGTTGCAATGTAAAACAAAGCATTGTTTACCAAAATCTATCTCTGCCGCCAAACTGCTGTTTGGCGGCAGAGATAGATTTTGGGATGATCTTTATCCAGTTGGATTCTAAACAGTATCCTACTATCAGGCAGAAAGCGGAGGACTTAATCATTGCTTTTTTATCATCATTATCATCATTATCAGCTCATTTTTATGTCCCCACTGCTGGGGCACGAGCCTTCCCTATGGATGGATAGGGAGAACGGGCCATAAACCACCACGCGGGCCCAGTACGGATTGGTGGTTGTTAACGACTGCTGATGCAGCCGGGACCAACGGCTTTACGTGCCTTCCGAAGCACGGAGGAACTCGAGATGATACATTTTTGGTCACCCATCCGATGACCGGCCTTTGCGAAAGTTGCTTAACCTCAGCACTCGCAGACCGGGCGCGTTATCCACTGCGCCATCGAGCTCCTCTTCTCGAGATCGAGCTGCTTTTTTATATCTCATATTATTTCTCCGCGTTTCACCATTATTTTGTTGCAATTGCAATGTAAACAATGCTGTTTCGCGGCAGAGATAGGTATTGGGATGGTCTCTATCCAGTTGGATTCTAGACAGTATCCTACCTATATATTCTTCAGTAGTAGTAAAGAAAGATTTCAAGAGCTACGTCTTATCATCGCTTATTTCGTATTTCTCTAATTTTGTCTTCTAATGTTTCAGATCGATCCTATTTGGAAAGAATCATAATAAATGCGAAAGGTTCTGTGGAGCGCAGTAAAGAACGCTTGGACAAAATGTGTAGGGCTAGAACTATCATGCCCGAATTCTTTACCATCTGCAACATTAAGAATTTGAAGCTGGATATGGTGTAAGTTGGTATTATTTCATATATTTTTCCTACTACAATAATTGTTAATTATTATTATTAAATGTTCATTATTGTTTATTATTTATTTATTGTTTATATATTATTATTAATTTATTTATTATATTATTTATATATTATTGTTTATTATTTTTATTCATTATTGTTTATTATTTAATTGTTAATTATTATTATTGTTAAATTATTAAATGTTCTTTACCACGTCTATAGTCTAAATCAAATTAAATTAATTTATTCAATACCAGTTATAAGTTGCTGGTTTTCTAAATTGGAAATTTGTTCGAAACTCAATTTGCATGACATGACACCCATGTTTACGTACAAAGCCTTTTATAATATTGAATAAAAAATAATTCAACAATTTAATACAAAACTTAATTTTCAATTCAAGGGAACTCCCTTAGTTTGAAGTAGCCGTGATTATATTTCAGTATTTAAATTGTTTCTTGTTTTCGTTATTTTCAAAACCGTACACAAAGAAAATCCGATTCCTACCGGCACATGTATGTAATGGAAATACTAAATAAGTAGAGTTTAAATAGAGCACTAATAGTAACTATTGTGCTCGCCTATTGGTCAAAATACGGCTTACGACATCACTAATTATGTTTCAGAATTTTTTTGTTGTTTTTCCCACTTGAAGAATTAAATAATAATAATAATAATAGATAGATAGTCCCGATAGTCGTTTCAGCGAACGGTCTGACAGCGAAGAGCCTCGACCAACACCTTAAGATGCTCTCGCTTGATGGTTGGATCAAGGGTCAGATTCAGAAAGCAGTACTCCTTGACACGGCACGTATTGTCAGGAGATTCCTCACTCTGCAGCCCTGACCACCGGTAGCTTGGGCCCTGCCCCGCTGCTAGCGGTACTCTAGATTAGGTCTGATTAGGTTTTTATAATGTTTTATTGTTTTTATATTAAAATATTGTAAAAATCTAGTTTTAAGAAAGAAAATAAATAAAGAGAATAATAATAATAACAAAAAAAAGTTATTTCACTAAACTTATTCTTATTATCTAGTTTTACAGTTATTTAACTGTAAAGCTTACATATTAGAGTTATGTGGGCCTAGAATTAGGCTTGATATTTTCAGTCACCGGGTCTCACCCCAATCTTACATCACTGCAATTATACGCATATATTTATTATAAAATATTTAATTACATTAATATAAGGCAGCCATTATAGTCTGTGTATAGTTATTTCATTTATATCTGTGAAATAGTTACTTATACACGAAGACTTTTTATCGGTGATCAGGACCTACTGATTCCGACTAAGTAAGTGATGGCCATTGCAATAATAATAAAACTTACATGTCAGCGTTCCATTTTTTAGTTTTTGTCTGGGAAGTAAAGTTAATAACTATGAATATTAAAAGCATGGTCATCCTACTCCTCCTTGTTACAAATAAAACCTCTCCATAAGTACAGGTATACAACGATGATAACAAACCTCATTGAAGATTTAAAGTTTTTCATTTTATTAACTGTCAAATGGCAAACAACGTAAAAAAATTACTTTAATCTTCACTTCATAAAAATGTAGGAAGACCATAGATTCTAATTAATTTTGGTACCTAATTAAAAATACCAAATAAAAGTTAAAAAAAGAAAACATGTAATTACTATTATTATTGCAATGGCCATCATTTACTTGTTCGGAATCAGTAGGTCCTGATCGTGATCACCAATAAAAAGTCTTCGTGTATATTATATTTGTATAATCGTATGTATTATGTGCATATATTGTAGATTACTTCAGAAGTTCTTCAGTTTCGTCGTTGTCCAGGAAGTTTAAGGGTGCGCCGACAAAAAAATGCCAAAAATGCAGTTACGGTTAAGTAGATATAATTGAAAATACTATCGTATTAAATGAACAAAATATATATTTAGTATCATAGGGAACGTGTTTACAATTTGTCAGAACCATAAATTCATAACACGCTATAGTTTTTTCTACAATATCATTTAAAGTTGGGCAAAAATCATGAAAACGAGTGGCGGCGTTTAGTAAATTTCTTATAGTATATCTAAATTTTTGTACCTCTGATTTTGTCTAAACAATCATCAATGGCTAAACTACAAATTGTTAGACTACTTTTTAGATTAATCAAGTGGTTATTTAAATAATTATTTTTTATTAAGCACCTTAAATTCCCCATACAAAATTAGTATGGCCGCGCGGCATCAAATAAATATGGACGACGACATTTCAAATACATAAAACATATGACACTTGTCACTTATGGACGGCGCACCCTTAACCATTTAGTTATACATCTCTTGGAATCGGAACTATTTTTAGAGCTTTTGCTAATTAGGACGAACTAGCTCAGGATAGATATAGAAGGAGGGAGGGGAGGTCTCTGCCCTGCAGTGGGATAGTAATGGCTGATAATAAAAATAATAATAATTAGGTTACAGAAATGCGTGGTTAATTTTCACTGTGTTGGTGAAAGATAAATTTAGGATTCATATTGGGATTTAAATAGTGGTTAATGCTTTGAGTGTTGTTGCGTGATATAATTTTTTCCTTTGATATGGAAAATTGTATACGGATCTCCAAACTCCAATGGCACTAAAAGATGATGATGATATTAAGGAAAATTATTTTCTGAAGACCATTCTAGTAGAGCCACCATTCTGTGATGGTGAAAGCAGCTTACGAAAACTAGTCATCTCAATACAATAATTGTTATTTGTTCCAGAGAGGAATTAGTACTACCAAAAATGACGAAAGATTATTGCCGAGTGTTCCTTCTCCGCAATGTCGGTCAGGAATTCGACGCCCAATTTTACACGGATTTTTATTTACGCATGACATATGTGAGTATCTATTTACACCTAACACCTTCAATTAAAGTTCTCAATGCTGACCAGCACCTTTGATGTCGCTCCACATAATCTTGGCGTAGACCCTGGAGTTTTTATGTCTGTCAACTTTTAAAGGTAAATTATATTTAAATCATTATGTAACGGACAAAGAAACAACTTTAACACATTCACTGCATTAAAACGACAAAAAATTGAATTTCTATTGTGTCTCCCACGGCGCCGTGTATATTGGGCAGTGAATGTTTGACGACCTCCTTGGTCGAGTGGTTTATACACCGGTTTTCATGGAGTCACCATCTCTGAGGTCCCGGATTCGATCCCCGGTCGGGTCAATTTAGAAATTATTGTTTTTCTAAATTTTCTCGGGTCTGCGTGTTTTCTATGAATAATAAGTATGTATTTAAGTATGTTAAGTATGTTTATCCCTTGTCTAGTAACCATTTAACGAGTTTCATAACGAAGCTTCTCTAGGGCTAGATAATTGGTGTAAGTGTAGGAAAGTTTATTATTATTTTCTCTTTATTTATCTTTTTTCTTAGCCTAGGTTTGTTATAATATTAATATAAAAGTAAAATACAAAAGCACATACAAAACATAAAAATATTATAAAAAACCTAGCATAGGGTGCCGCCAGCAACGGGGCAGGGCTCAAGCTGCCATCGGTTAGGGCTGCAGAGACAGGAACCTTCGGACTATCCGCGCCGTGTCCAAGAGTACCGCCTTCTGTATCTGACCCTTGATCCAACCATTGAGCGAGAGTTTCTTAAGGTGTTGGTCGAAACTCTTCGCTACCAGACCGTTTGCAGACACGACTATCGGCACAATGATTGTCAAGTCAATATCCCACACGGCGGTTACCTTGTGAGCCAAGTCAAGGTACTTGCTGGCCTTGTCCTTCTCTGCCTTTAAAAGGTTCTGGTCATGTGGGATGGTGACGTCGACAAGCACTGCCCGGCGTTGCGATCGATCTATCAGCACGATATCAGGCCTATTAGCTAGAATAGTCCTGTCCGTGATAACAGCTCGATCCCAATAGAGCGTGGCACGGCCGTTTTCGAGAACCGGCGCAGGTGTGTACCTGTAGTACGGCACTTCGAAGTCCACAAGACCGTATAGAAGAGCAAGTTGCTGGTGAATAATCCTAGCTACCAGGTTATGTCTGTGCAAATACTCGCCGTTAGCAAGATGAGAACCACCAGAGATAATAAGCCTGAGTGATTCCCATGCACGACAAATGTCGACCGTACCGTCCTTCATGATATATCTCCGGTAGTTATTCATCATGACAACTTCGTCCGCAATTGCACAGACAAAACCTTCGATTTCTCCTAAGAGGTCCCCGAATCGTAGTCAGTTCACCGACGCGAGCAAATCTACATCGGGGCCCGTGAGCACCTTGTAGAACCGCCTTTCTCCTCCATACCGCCTTGCGGTCCTCTGTACGCAGTACCACTGGCCTGCGCCAGTTTCCATTTGCCAAGAAGAGAGCGGGGTTAAGCCCTTGTCTATTGCTACCACATCCCGATGCATCCCATACTCGTTGTTGCGGAAATAGTCCTTAAGATTGCACACCTCGCGGTTGTGGAGGCTTTTAGAATTTAAAAAGCCGCGACCACCACACCTTCGCGGGATGTACAATCTCATAATAGACGAGCATGAGTGCAGCATCCGGTGTGTGGTGAGCAATGCATAGACCTTGCGATCCAGGGCATCCAGCTCAGTCTGGGTCCACCTTAGTATGCCCAAGGAGTATATCAGTAGAGGCATCACCCAGGCGTTGAAAGCACGCACCTTATTACCCCCTGACAAAAGGCTGTTAAGCGCTTTTGTCAAGCGGCAGCAGAAGCGCTCCATTACCGTCTGTTTAATGCGCCCTTCCTCAAAACCCAAAGACTGTGACATACCAAGGTACTTGTAGGTTTCTGCTTCAGAGATCGATTTGAGGAAAATTGTCTCAGAAAGCTGTAAATTTGGTGAATCTACATTTTTCCCCCGCTGCACATGCTGGCATGGCACAACTGGATGTCGTCGGGGCTGATGATGATTGGGTCAATGGATTCACATTCACGTTCGACGGCGCTCATCCAATCGCCCTCTGTATGCTCGACAGGCACCGACCAAATACTACGCCAAAAGTTAATCATTGACGCAGTATCCGGCAGTTGCGCATCGGACACACGAAGATCAGTTCCCTCCCACTTTCGGTATACCTTCTTTTGGTCACTCTGAAAGTTGCAATTCTACTGGTATCGGTCCACACGTTCCCTGTAGCGGCGAATACGGTTTGCCCATGCATTGACTTTCTGTTTCAGAAAGTCGATCCGCTCTTTGACACAAGCCATGTAATCGCATGGTCTAATACCAGTCCCAGCGAAGGCTTGACTCACAAAGCGTATGACTCGGGGCCGATGATTGCCCTCCCTGAAGCAGATCAGCTTTGCAATGAGAGTCCTAAATGAGTTGATACGCCGCTCGATCCGCACTTGTCAGGCGGGGACATCTCCGGCGCCGGCGGTCCTAAGTGCACGGTCAGCGTCCGGAAACTTGACACGAGCAACTCGGCACGCCGTGATGGCCCTGCTATACACGATCGAGTAAGTATCATCTAAACCTACGCTGTCCCGTAAATACGGGGCAAGTAGGTCATTCAGGGCTCCCATGATCGCTAGATTACGTCTATTCATGGGCAAACGTGGTAATCGCGGCCTAGAGTTTTGTGTCGAGCGATACCGCGTAATCGTTATTATTATTATTATATGTGTTAAAAAAATATCTACGGGTAGGCTTCACCAGCTTACCTGATGTTAAGTGATGATGAGGCCGAAGATTGAAGCGATCTATCATATACAGTACAATGCAATTGGTACATATGCATTTATAATTATTAATAATATAATTTGACGCAAGTTTTGTAGCGAACAAATTACATGTTATTTCCAAATTATTTACAAATTATGTCGTTAAGTTGATAAGCTAAGTCAGGACCGTTTCGGGACAAAAAAAAACGACGGGTTGCACTCCGGGAGTAGTGAAAACTTGAATATTAACGTTGTGCATTTTTGATATTTTGGAATGGTTAGGGAATCATTTTGCACGAATTGCTTCAATTATCAGTATAAAGTACTATCATTTATGTGGTAGAATACAATATTTATTTATTGCGCTATCGTACACAAACATGACAATTTATATTATATTAAAAAGCACTCGAACATTCGCGTAAGCGCCCTGCGCCGCCTAAACGAAACAGCAGGCATACATTTTCGCCGCGCCGTAGAAAGAGAGGGGGATACTTCCTCTCCTACGCCGCGCCGGCTGTCATCCGTTTTACGAATTTTCGATCAGGCCACGTGTCCTGACGGTCACGTGTCCAGACGCGAATTTAAAATTTTTTACCCATTACAAAAAAAGTGTACAACGCCGCTAAAGAAGTTTTCACTTCAAAAATGTATTAAACATTTTTGAAGTGAAATTGTGTTCTTTTCAAAGGTGTTGAATTATTTTTCATGAGCGATATTTTCTATACAACAGAATGCATATTTTTATATTAAGTCAATTTGTTTTTTTTTTAGATGATGGAATACATCGCCGCAAATGATTACAACATTGGAATCATTACCATTTTCGACTTCAGAGTTATAAATTTAATGGAGTTGATAAAAAGGATGGATATAACGCAGCTGGCAAACACTGTGAGCCTTATACTGGTAAAGAATTTTTTTATAAATTTGTTTATACACAAATAGTTAAAAAACACACTGGTAAAAATATCAAAACAGTACCTATATACAGGGTATGAAAAGAAGCTTAACGAAAACGAAAAATACAGATTGTTCCCATCATTACTATTACTTTCTTGTATGGAGCCATACCTGGGAACCTGATAGATAAAGAGTTATTAAGGAACAAAGTCAAAAAAATTTTTTATGGTTTTTGCGGAATCTTTTTAAATAGGTTATTAGTTTCTTCTAAAGGAACATTAGTATTTTTTTTTCATTTTCAATTAAAAAGAGATGTTTTAAGTTACAAACCGCAATGAATGTCGAAGGCACACAATGATGCGTTTTTTTTTTTTTTGACCCAGGGAGAAATATGCTCGCATATTCTCGGAGATACTGACCTTGAGATCAGAAGGATTTGAAGATCTGGGTATGGTCCTGGATCTGGGATTTGCCTTTACCTTCTCTAAAGAAGGCTAAGACCGACCTCAGTAAAAAACCCTGGGGTTCGCCTTTTGCCCTAAAAAGGGCTACGAAGGCAACCGGAGCGCAACCCCTCGGAAGGCCGAGAGGCGCGGCTGGCGTTACTCAGATGGAGTCGCCGTGTTTAAAAAGAATACGGTACGGCGCGCCCACTAATGGGGCACGCTTAAAATGCAGTGAAGCTGCCTGTGTCTACTGACTTAACTAGATGCCGGCTCGCGCACATAAATATCTACTCTCTGTGGCTCGCGGCCGGCCGCCTCGTATCGTACGCTACATGCACACTAAGTTGCACGCGTTCCATTGCGTGTCATAAATAACACCTGTTTTTGATACCCAAAAATAAAAGTCGTTTCCCAGCATTTATTTTCACTTAATGTTTCTTAGTTTGATGTACACTATGCGTATAATTACGGCTTCGGTAAGGGTTTTTTCATACCCTGTATAGAACAATACAAATGGAGATATATCTTGATAAGCAACCTATGAAGGGAAGAAATCATTCTTGTATTGAGTATGAGGCTTTTGATGTTGTTTTTTTGAAAGAGTGTTTGGTGATTGCCTAGACGGCGTTTTCAGCTTCACCGGGCTTGTTCGGGGGTGGCGAGAAACTTAAAGGGTTCCTCAAGCCGTGTGAAACGAATCACCTTCGGAGGTTTTCTAGAGGGGGTTCAATTCCCAGGTCGGGCAAAATGTATTTCGGATTTTTCGATGCATAGCCCGGGTTTGTGATCACCAACCCGCATTTGGCAAGCGTGGTGATTAAGCTATTACCCATCAATTGTAGCGATGACTTGATTTCAAGGATAGAGGCCTTTGCCCAGCAGTGGGACAATTATAGGCTGTTTACTAGTAGGTATAGATAGGTGCTCAACTAGGAATCGAACCCGGTTTAATCTCTCGATAATTAGTCGCAAGTTTCATTGCAGTAGTAAATACATATTATAACACCTTTATACTGTTACCTACAATACATTGTGTGTGTAAGCAAAATAACTTTAATATCGACGATGTGGGGCCTAAATACTGATTTTAAATTTCATTACAGAATATTATTTTAATATTATTTATTATTTCAATTAAAAGTTAGGAATGTTAAACTGGTGCAGTTTGAATCAAGTAACATTGTGTTCTTTGATGAAAAAACCTTCCTTTTTACCGATGACCCGTAAATTTTAGGTGACCTCTAATGTCTGATTTCACCATTGACCCCTAAGTTTTAGGTGACCCCTAAGCCATGTTAGGTAACAGTTGTTGGAGCAAAACCGTCACCTAAAATGGCTTAGGGGTCACCTAAAACTTAGGGGTCAATGGTGAAAATGGGCGTAAGCCTATTATTGTTAGGTGACAGTTTCACTCCGGCGGCGCCTGTAATCATTCATCTGTCACCTAATATGGCTTAAGGGTCACCTAAGACTTAGGTGTCGTCTCTGAAAACGGGCAAAAAGATAAAAAAGATAATTTTACTTCATTCTTTTTTAACCATGCACATTAAATTTGTTTTCAGAATAGTTTCGGCCTAAGAATAAAAGGCATACACATTATATCGACTTCCAAACTAGTAGGAACTTTAGTGGCTATTTTCAAACAAGTGCTTACCGAAAAGCTGGCCAAACGTATATACGTGCACAGTGAACTGGAGGCAATTTACAAACATGTAGACAAAGAATTATTGCCTGCTGACTATGGAGGCGCAGAAGAATCAATGACGGAGCTTCATAGTAAGTTTTTATAAAGTATAGTTATAAAGTTATTCATACCTTCTTATGAATCAACTCGCTCTTAATTTATCCTGACTTATTGAACTCATTACAACAGGGTCCTGAGTTTATGGAGATATTCAATGGCATACAAAATTGATGGAGCTCGATGGCGCATTGATCAATGCGCCCGGTCTATGGTTAAGCAACTTTTGCAAAGGCCGGTCATCGGAATCGGTAATCAAAAAATTGTCATCTCGAGCTCCGTCATGCCCCGGAAGGCACGTAAAGCCGTTGGTCCCGCCTGCATTAGCACATATTTGCTATAGTCCTTTTTTTATGCCTTAAGCGTAAACGTTTGGCCTTCATCTCAGATCTTAAGTAATGATAAGGTCGAAGGTGGAAGCGCATCTCATCCGGATTCCTCAAGAACAGACGAAACTGGCTATGGCTGTCTTATCTCTAACTAACGTGACATTCTTACTACCGTTGTAGGTAAAATAAAATTGATTGTCAAATATTGAAACACCAAAACGGAGTGTAGTTATACATAATTTAATGAAATGAAATGTATCTATATACGAGTAGTTCTCTAAATTCAATTTCATTAAATAAAATTTTGTTAAATGGTAATGTTTTTTAATGATTTTTTTTTTATATTTTTACTAGCATATGTATAAGTCTAATTGTTATTAACAAAAAAAGGATCTAATGTTCTAATAATGATCTAATAAATATGTTATTATTATAACAATGCCACCAATATTGATGTTATATGACGTAATAAGTTAAAATCACACTACCTACATGCAATTGAGACGAAAATGTCTGCAGTTGATTAAACTATACCCCGTATTTATAACAGACTGTTAGTACTAATAAAACGTCACTTGATTTTACAGAAAAAACATTGGATGTCATAGGCTCCCAAAAGTTTTTGGAATACATGAAAGCGATGAACGAATATAAAACAAATGAAGCTCTCAGACGCAAGGACAAACTGAACGACCAATACTTGGGCATGCCGGGAACGTTCAGGAGTTTGGCGGTGGACTAAGAGTATATTTATTAATTATAATAATATAACAATTATAATATAATTATAAATTATATACATAGAATAGAAGTGTATTAGATGAATAGTTCACACATCGTTTTGTACAATTATGGAGGAATTTCTATGGAAAATCAATTTGTTTTTATGTTTAAAATAATTAACTTAATTTTAGTACCTTTCTGATTCCTATATTGCAACCTAATTCCTACGAAATATATTGCTGTTCAAATCCAATACCCTTAAATTTGATATCACCACCTGAGCGCTAAGGTATATTACCGCCTCTGCGGTATAGTGTTAAAACCACGGGTTTCAAGAAGTCACTAAGTTCGATTTCCAGCGGGGGTATAGTCGACCATGAAATTGCTTTATCACTTTTGACAGAAAACTTCCATTACAACAAAATTTCACTAAGGCTCATTGTCAATGATGACAACGTATCTGTCACTTGGTCTTGTATACAAAAATAGAACTTGTTGTTTTATTAAATGCAAACAAAATTCCCTTCTAAGGTGGTAAAACAATTTCATTGTCGATTATACATTATACATTTTTAAACTTTCGCGTTCTATTTAAACAAAATATTTAAAAGTAAGTCCTCATTCGTCTTAACTAATATTTTGACTTTGTTTTTTTTTGGTTTTTTTTATGCCATATGACAGCTTTCGACCTCGATCTCGCCTGATGGTGAGCGTAGATGAGGTCTATGGTGAAGCGAGCTGCCCCAGAAGATGCCTATTAACTCTCGTCATGCGTGGCGCTACGGGTTGCCCGTAGTACTATCGCAATGTAGATCTCCAACGTGATCTTGATCTTCCCACTACCAAAGATTTTATAAAGGGCGTTTCCATACGTTACTTTGATAACGCTCCCCACCACCCTAACCCGCTTGTTGTGGCGGCCGCCAAAATAATTATAGAGGCCGTCTACCAGCAAGACGGTACACATCTAGACGACCTAAGCACGTCCTGGACGATCCCGACGATCCCATAACAGTACCCATCCAGGCACCTGATCAATTCCAAATTCCTACGCGGCTGAATAAACCGGAGGCCTTTGCATCTAGCGGGCACCTCTACTAAATCTCCGGACTAGTACCGGAGATGTTGGAATAACTACTCAATGAAAACCACCGAGCAGCACACCAACTAAGGGTAACTCACGTACCCCGCAGATCTTTTCGCTTCAGGCCCCCACCGGACCGCTACTAAGACCCGCTCGCTATGCACGAAATGGAAGCCTAGCCAAAGCAACCAGGCAGACGCAAGAGAGAAGTGAGTGTGCTTACAACTCCGCCACCAAAGAGGAAATTTGGTAGTCAACTTTAGAGTTGACGGGCCGAGCAGTGGTACACTGCGAGTTGTGCTCTTAGTGCAACGAGAAGTGAGCTTACAGTTCCGGTGACCTATCTGAATAATAGGTAGTGGACTATACGTGTCCACGGGGCGACTAGCTTGAGACACTAATCTTAAAAGTACTGGATGAAGGATGACCTGACGTAAATGGTCCCTTGCGCTTGCGTAAGGATGTCTGACACCTACTTTGTAACCGATAGGTTGGTAGGGGGTGTCAGTATAAACTTTAGAGCAGTGTATAGCAGGGTTGTTGATCCCATAACAGTGGCGAACGCCCCCTGCCCGATCCTCTAAATGCCACTACACATTTTACAGAATACACTAAACATGCACACTAGTTTAGGCCCATGACACCGTACTCGTAGAACAAGGGTACGACGAACCGGTTCACACGAGGTGGCTATGCCAGATACATACATGTACCTGGGCGCTTCTCTCCACTACCACGGCCCGGTCAACCCGAACAGGGGTCCGAGCCTTTAGAGACACCCTCGGGTTGTTCCGCTCCCCGATCCGATCCGTACCCCTCGGAGAATCTAGTAGGGCACGGGGAGACACACTAGTGCACAATGCCGTTCCCTCTAGAAATCCTCCGAAGATGACTCGTTTCACACGGCTTGAGGAACCCTTTATGTTTCTCGTTGCCCCCAAAAAAGGCCGGTGAAGCTGAAATTGCCGTTTCAGGCAATCAGCAAACTTTCACAAAAAAAGCGACTTCGTCCGCTTGAAAACACCCGTACTCCATGATGGACCCCTATTGCAGCGCCACCTAGCATATCCAAATGTGTTTTCAAACCATCCACCCAATCACGAACCCATTGAAATATACACACAAAATTTCATCCAAACATCCAATCACGCGTATATATATATATATATATACACGGATACAAATATATATATTTGCCAATTCAGAAACTCCAATATAAATAATATTTATAATATATAAACATAAATAAAAGTGGATCAGTTGTTAACGCCTACCTTGCTATATTAAAAAATGTGACTCATTTTAAGTACCCACTGCTGGGACACGAGCCTTTCCTGTATCTTATTAATACAGGCTTTACAGTAGTAAGCAGGTTTTATATTGTATATTATGATATCAAGATGGCAAACGAGCATAATATGGCCGCCTTTTTGGTCTAGTGGTTTTTTTTTGTTTCAAATGTTCCCCGCTTTTTTGGCAGGACTTTGTTTTCCTTTTTTTTCATATTTTATTTTCTTTAAAAGGGGATTATTAAACTGGAGCTTTTTGAGCTTTAACAGTTTGTCTTTTTTCAAATTACATATTTTATTATCATTTCCAATAGCGATTTGACCACGGCCGCTGCAACACGGCCAAAATATTTTTTTGGTGACACAAATCCAAAATGGATTCCAGTGTCCCACACCTACCGTCAATTTAAATATGAATAAATTAAAAGGTGGCAAGTGCGGTTGGGTTGCCATAATGTGTTCTGGATTCATCGAGCCATTATCAGGGAAAGCTTCGTGGTTAAACTAACATTTTTATTGAATGCCGGTGAACGCGAGTGAATAATTAATAGGGTTTAACCGGGGAGCAGAACCTGTGAGGTTTGCATTGAACTATATTTTATAAAACAACAAGCTTGGTGATGCGTATGGCAAAAAATTTGCATTTTTATTCAAATGAGGCACGAAGGCACCTTGTGTGCCGGCAGGGTGAGGGTGACTGATGCTGCGTTATTTTCACGCTGCACCAGTTGTCCAATTCCGAGGGTTCGAGGGTTTCCAAAAAAACGGTGTTTTAAAATGAGTTTTATTCGAAATGTATAAAGATTTGAAATCCATAAAAAAATTATGTTATTCATTGGCCTTTTAAGTAATTTCGGCTGGTATTTTCACGATATTTTACAATTTCCAGCATCGAATATAATATCAAACATACATCTTATTATTAGACTAAATATCATTTTATTCAGGCTATACACCGTTTCAGACAAAAAAAAATATACAAAACCAATTGTCTTTGAATATGTAATTGTTGTCGGCCATTATAATTTTAATAATATATGTAAACGTTTAATAAAATCCACATTATTGCCTAGTTCGACGCTCGCGCCATCATTCAGTCCCGAGCGGAACGCCTTGGGACAGTCGGAAATGCTCGCCTTAACATCCGGTTGAGTGGAGTAACTTGCCAAGCTAAATATATTAAAAAAAAATATTTTTAAGAGTGAGCTTACAAGGTATCGAATCTAATATTTCAAAACGTCCATAATCGTGTCTCAGTTTCCTGATTTTGAAATTTTTCTTATAGACCAAAAGTCAAAAACAGGCTACTGACAAACGACTGTGGACTGAGTCCCTGGTCTATCTATGCAGTAGCTTTGTTGTTGCTACTGCATAGATAGACTATGTATGTTGTTCCATACTATTCCTTACTAGTAATAAGAAAGGAACGAAGAAATAAGATATAATTCTTCAGATTTGGAGGATTCCGGGTGAAGTGCGCATCGTATGTTTGTCCTTGCGTACGTTTCTATAAGGTATGTTAAGATAAACATACAAAAAGGGCCCCATTGCGATCAAAAAGAAAGGGCCAGCGCTCTGTCATCTAAAATAGTAATTCCTAGGTGTCAAGAATCAACTCCCGAGTCGGCAAGGCAAGGTAAGGACGGCTAGTGAGGGATTATCCTGCTATCTCACTATCTTTCCTCGCATCTGAATTCAGCTTCTGTGTAACATCACCTGATGTTAAACGACGATCTTCGCAAGTGGCTGGCAAGAACTGCATGAGAGTTGCCGCGGATCGTGCTCCGTGGCGTGCACTTGGAGAGGCCTATGTCCAGCAGTGGACTACTATATCTATAGGCTGATGATGGTGATGTTGATGCCCACTCAACGGTATTAAAAAAACAATTTTGCAAGAACTACCTGTAAAAAAAAGGCACACGGAAAATTAATAAAGAGAAAAATAATAAAACATATTTATTGAATGTTTGACAGAACGAAGTCTGTCCGGGCAGCTAGTTAATTATAAAATCAAAGGATCTAATTCAGCGTTGGGCATTTTATTTATAAAAAAAACCGGTTATAACAAGCAACCTGGGATGATTTTGTTTTTACCGGTGACTTATTCTCACGTTATGAATCAATTACGATTCTCCTTCAATGGTTTTACACCCGAAATGTACGAACAGTATAAATCTTAATAATTAAACGGTAAGTTATGTAAAAATCATTATATTTCATATTTTATAAAAATAGGTCTGAACGTAGGCAACATCTTTTTTTCTACCTTCTGCTAAAAATAATGTATCACATCACAGCCCTCTCGCGCGCTTTTGCAGGAAATATAATAAAGTAAGCAAAGAGCTAGATATATTCCACCAGAGCCTCAATATGCTTGTTAAGACAATTAAAAATATCTAGTGAAGAAGACATTCGATAGCTATCTACATATTTTTATAATTAAGTATACGTAATTTTTTAGTATTTTTATTTAGCCGTTTTTATATGTAATATTTTATTTCGATGTTGTGCGCAGTTGTAATAGAGGTACAAATTTATATGTTTATGTAATTGTATTGTTGT
This sequence comes from Eudonia lacustrata, assembly GCA_947562085.1. Taxonomy (NCBI): domain Eukaryota; kingdom Metazoa; phylum Arthropoda; class Insecta; order Lepidoptera; family Crambidae; genus Eudonia; species Eudonia lacustrata. The sequence continues at coordinate 8,727,274 of OX387329.1, read as the reverse complement.
ATTTTTTGTATTGTATGATTTTTATCTTGTAACTGTGCCAAAGATAAATATAAATAAATAAATAAATGTCACTTTTAATTTCAAGACCACTACACTGGCACTGTTGAGAATAAAAAATCGCCCCCTGTAGGTTAACTACTCTTTGTATGCGCGCTTAAGATTCGGTCATTAACCCCACAATTACCAAATTCTCCGTATGTTTCTTTTTTAAACAGGAATTATCGAAAAGTCCGGGATCGAACGCTGGCCACATCGAACCTGTAACGATCTGAAGTACGGTTACTTAATTAGCAATAATGCTTTGTAATTGCACGCAATTAAGATTGATATTTGATTGTACATTATTAAACGATATGGTCTTTTCACGATTTCAACTATAAATTGACAGCCTTCCTTTTATTTTTCATTCGTATGCAGTTTTGTTAAAGCTGTCATAATCGCTTTGAAACATTAATTACGAATGCAGTTACCACCGGCACAGTTTATGGAGTTGTATATGTAACACAACTCCTACACGATGCAAACTGTAAAAGAATCAGACAAGCAAAACAAATGAAACAGCGAAACAATCAATTCGTCAAGATTGGAAGGCCCTAGACCTGGGATGGGCAAACAACGGCCCGCGGGCCATCTCAGGCCCGTGAATGATCGAAGTTCGGCCCGTGACCATCAAACAAAAATTCAAGTGCGTGTGTGTTTCAGAAAATGGTATGCATTTTCTGTATCAATATTTTTATTCACAAAAAAATATTTATTTAATGAAAAAATACAGCAAAAAACTCAATAGCCTGGCCCGCCATATAATTTGTTAGTAAATATTGTCACGAATAAAAAAATGATTGCCCATCCCTGGCTAATACGGAGATGACGGGATGAGTTGGTCTCCCACTTGAAGAATTGGGACGTACTAGCTCAGGATAGAGATATGTGGAAGGGGGGAGGGGACGCCTTTGCCCTGCTGTGGGAAAGTAGTGATTGATTATAATGATAATAAAGAGAGAAGCAGAGTCGTTTCAAAATGAATCTGCTTCTCTTTTATCATATAATTTTACCCAAATATTGTTGCGAACAAGTTACAGGCTAGCATAGTTGTTAGCACCTGACCCGGCATGTCGTGCGGGTTCGAATCCCGCTCGTGTAAAATTTTTTTTAAACGATGTTTACATGGTTACCATCATAATCAAATTGCGCTCATTCTTCTCCACAGCTAAAAAATAGACGTCTCGAATGGGTAGCAAGTAAAAAAATGTTAGGACGATTAAGCTCTTGTTATCCATAAAACCTGACACAATAGAAATTCAATTATTATTGTTCTATGGCTCCATATGGAGTCACTGGGAGATAAAAGATTAAATATCACTTAATCTTAAGTTTATTTGAATAAAAAAAATTACTTCGACTTTGACTTTCATTTTTGATCAAGCAGTAGGTGTGAGCTACCAATGTTTGCTACTGAAAGACTTCATTAATATTTTTAATATGCTTCTATTGTTAAGTTGACGACCTCTTTGGTCGAGTGGTTTGTACACCGGTTTTCATGGTGTCGCCATCTCTGAGATCCCGGGTTCGATCCCCGGTTGGGTCAATTTAGAAATTATTGTTTTTCTAAATTGTCTCGGGCTTGGGTGTTTTCTATGTATAATAAGTATGTATTTAAGTATGTTAAGTATGTTTATCCCTTGTCTAGTTAACCGTTTCTCGAGTTTCTTAAGGAAGCTTTTCTTGGGGTTTTATTGCGGCATTTAGAAAGATAGTAAGCGGCACTAAAACATCCCATCACCAACCAAACCGAGTATAAACCCCCTGTTGCGGACTCATTTTGAGCCGCCCTTTTTATGATATTTTGTATAGCTTTAAATATTATTCTTTTTAATTTGTCACATTTGACTTTGATGTATATATATAAGGTTAATTGTTACTAACATTATATGGACTTTGTCTGAAATAAAAGGATTTTATTTTATTTTATTTTATTTTATTTTATTTTATTTTATTTTATTTTATTTTTTTTTTATTTTTTTTTTTATTTTATATAAATTATTGTTTTGCTTGTCTTTTGAGGTGGTAGAATTTATATTGTAAGTTATGATAATAAACCTACATTCCGTTTTATGAGAACATTTTCATTATTATAGGATTCATCTTTTCCATTGCTATTTTCTCCGTTTCACCCCCATTAGGTATCGAAACAGGGACTGCTAGGTCTAAGACTCGTATTCTAACCACTAGACTACGAGGCGACGTAACTCCAGAATCCAGCTCAAAAACAACGCTAATTATTAACTTACCACTATAGGTACTATATGAGTTAATACATCGTCGGTTGAAAAATTATACATCGATTCTTGGGTAAGCCCCTGGGTCGTTTTTTTACAGAAAACGAAATCAAATCGTGCACACGCGAATGTAACCGGAATTTGGGTAGGACTGGTATTTTGGCATTGCGGATTTACCTGGGAGTTTGGTGAGTTTACGGGCAAGTTTGATTGGAATCGTATGGTATAGTTAATAAGATGTTGACAGGTAATAAAAAACATATTGAAAAAACGTTTGTGTAACTGAATTTATGTCTTAAAATCCACTTTGGAAGGTTTCGAATCGTATAAAAACGTTAATATAAGGTATCCATTTATTAGGATACCATTAGGATAGGAATCGATTTATACGTATTCAAATAATTTGATTTCACGTCTCGGTGGCAGAGTGGCAAAACGCTTGGCCCGATATTCGAAGGTCTTGGGTTCCATTCCCAGGGGCCCGACCGCCTAACCGATCGCTTTGACTTCGTGAGTGGTTTATGACGTCATCTTGTCGTTTCGTACCGCCTATGAAAGCAATATCTAAAGCTATAGCCTTTAGCTTTTGATATTGCTTTCATAGACGGTGCGAAGTGGCAAGATGACGTCTTAAACTATACGCGCAGTCAAAGCGATCGGTTTGGCGGTCGGGGGGCAGGTCGGGATAAGTTGGTTTGATTGCGCATTTGATTTTAATGATCTACACAAATAATATACCTAATTTATAAGGCGAAGCCGTCTTATGACTTAGAAGCTGCAGATTTATTTCCACAGCACCTGCGATTCTGTGTCTCAGCCTTTATGTTTTTAATTTTCGATGCATAGCCCGGATTTTTGATCACCAACCTGCGTGGTGATAAGCTATCAACTGTAGCGACTTGATGTCAAGGATGGTCTTTTTCCAATAAAGTTTGCTTAAAGTAAAGGAAAAATACGAGACCAATAAACATGTTAAAAAAGTTTATACTCTGAAACAAAATTCGAAATTCATAATTCAAAAGCATTTATTCAGTTTAGGCTACAAATTAGCACTATGAATGTCAGTTTTATGTCGACAAGCTTTTATCTTCTAATATATAAAATTCTCGTGTCACAGTTTTCGTTGCCATACTCCTCCGAAACGGCTTGACCGATTTTGATGAAATTTTTTGTGCTTATCCGGTATCTATGAGAATCGGCCAACATCTATTTTTCATCCCCCTAAATGTTAGGGGTAGTCCACCCCTAAATTTTTTTTTTATTTTTTAGACAAAGTTTTTAATTTCTATTTTTTTATGATACAACATACAAAAATACATACAATCCTCAATTTTCACCCTTCTACGATCAACCCTTATTTGTGGTACGAAGTCCGCCGGGTCAGCTAGTATCATATAAATTGTGTAATGACGTTAAATAAGTTGATAGTAAAAGTTTTTAAGTAAAAGTTATTTTTTTTCTTTTTAGCGCATTTAAATAAAAGCTTGTTTTTTAAAAAGGTTTTACACTTTTAATTTATTTTTAATGGGCTGTTAACACATTCAAAATACAACCTGTTAAGCAATGCACACATTGAGATAAATAAAAGTATAACACTTTTAATATACATATTTTAGACCGTAGTAGGTCCGTCACAAAACTTTTACAATAATAATCGAGATTTGAAAGTTGAATCGTTAAATTATAACGATTGACGTAATCCATAGCTGTGCAACGACATTTCAATTGTTTTTGTGTCCTTTTGTTTTGGACAACCAACATACAACATAAAAAAATCTTAATGACGGACCTTGAATACCAATATAATTGTAAACTTTTACATTACAAGTGAACGTCATATCAATAGGAAGCAAAATAAGAGTATTTAAATACTGTATACTACGACACTTATTGTATAATACGGTAATAAATAAAAGAACATTTTAAATTATTTGTGGCGTGAATACAAGGATTATATTAAATGAATTATATTATTATCTGCGTTTGATAATGACATAATCTAAATCAGTTCAATTGTTTCAGAGCGATATACCCCCTTTCGCCTTCCATTACCCATAATAAATATTAATTTTATCAATAGTAAAAGGCAAATGTTTAAAAGTATATAAAACATATTACAATGTGTTGTTAAGGACAAGCGCTAATTTCAATCTGATTTATCAATGAAATTAAAACTTTATTATCGCCCAAAAATTACACATTTACTTAAGGCGCTTACAGCTTTGAAATGTGCTTCACTTGTGCATGGTTTATTTAAAAGTGTACAACGTACAATGTCAATTAAAATATTATGTTATAATAAAAAAAAATGTAACAATGTTATTTTTTCCAAAATACAGAATTAGGGTAAGTCCGGGGGAGATGGCCGTACGGGAGAGATGGCCAGTTCAATTATTTTCGAAACTAATAGCTAGATGGCGCTAGTTTACGCTTAGTTCGCTTCGGTCAGCGGAGGCCATTAGCAGCACATGCAAAGTTATTGTTATGGAATAGTGGACTGTATGAATGAATTGTTGGAAACACGTAGTATCTTGTAAATATTTATTAGCTATATTTTAGTACAAATACATAAGAAATTAACCTGACAACTCAAACGAAAACCAATGACAGTTATAGTGAAATTAAATCAAAAAGTAAGTAAAAAGCAGTTTATTTGTTTTCAAAAGTGAATTTCTTTTTTAATGGGTTTACATCTTACCTCGTGGTGAAAAAATTTCAATGGAAATGCTTATTATGTTTTATCAAGTTTGGTATGATCAATGTACTGTGTTCTAACCTCAAACTTTTTGTCTATGCCTAGTCGTTAATTTTTATATCGATATGGCCATCTCTCCCGGTTAATTAAGGAGAGATGGCCACATTTGTTCCGGTAAAGATGGCCTTATTATTAATTTTGTTTATGATGTTTAATTTAAAGTTTCACTATTTTATTGCAGATGCCGAATCTCTACAAGCGAAAAGCAGTTGCAACGCGCGGTAATTGGACAGAAGAGTCACTTAGGGCGGCTATTAATTCAGTTAAAAATGGAGAAATGACTATCTACTCTGCATCAAAAAACTACGGCATTCCACGAAAAACATTGGAACGAAGGTACAAAACTGATAATGATAAAAAAGGACCTATGGGGCCATCTTCTATGCTTGGAGAAGAAAATGAACAAAAACTTGTTGCTCATATAAAAACCATGCAAAGTAAAGGGTTCCCATTGAATATTGATGATGTCAGAACAATAGCATTTCGTTTTGCAGAGCGACAAAACATATCTCACAGATTTAACAAAACAATCGAAAAAGCTGGTTACGATTGGATGCAAATGTTTTTGAAAAGAAATCCTGAAATTACATTACGGAAATCTGAAGGAGTTTCGTTGGCTAGATCTCAAGCTTTAAACAGAGTAGAAGTCGATGCTTATTTCAAGTTATAGAGCAGGTTTTGACAGATAACGATCTTATAGGCAAACCAAACTGTATTTTCAATATGGATGAGTCTGGTTTGCAACTAAATAATCGTCCAGGACATGTATTAGCCAAAAAAGGATCAAAAGCTGTATCTACGATAACTTCCACTGAGAAAGGAGAAACAATTACTGTGATTGGATGTTGTAATGCCGAAGGAACTTTTTTACCACCTGCTTGCATTTTTAAAGGAAAAAATAAAAAAGCCGAATTCTCAGATGGAATGCCTCCAGGTTCTCAAGTTTTTATGTCACAAAAGTCCGCTTACATTACATCTGCACTGTTTTTAGAATGGCTTAAAACCCATTTCGTGCCAAGGAAACCACCGGGCAAAGTCTTATTGCTATTAGATGGCCATTCTACCGACCGTAATTCAGTAGAAATGTTAGAATATGCAGTCGCTAATGATGTCATATTATTATCTATTCCAAGTCACACCTCACATTATTTGCAACCTTTAGATAGATCCGTGTTAAAATCTTTAAAAAGTCATTTTTATGAGCAATGCAGGCTTTGGATGAAACAAAATCCTAGTCGGCGAATCACAAGACTATCCTTTAGCACATTACTGAATAACGCTTGGGTAAAAGTTGCCTCTGCTGAGAATGCCATAGCAGGCTTTAAGGCAACGGGAGTATTCCTTTTTAACCCAACTGCCATACCAGAGTACGCATATCTTACCAGCTCCGTAGACATAACACCTAATCCAATTGTAGGTCAAATCTCAGTAACAGTATCAAGTTCATCTAAAAAAATGCCTGTGGTTGATCCAATGCCCTCCTGTTCTGGAAAAGAAACCTTTGAACTAATACCGAGCTTGTCTAAAATGCCATCCACTGCACAAACAATAACCTGCACTAATCAATCAATTGAAACTGACGACGACCTAATACTACCTAATTCTTTCAAAGAAAATACTCCAAGCTGTCAAGGATTTACGACACCTCGCAAATCAAAAGAAATAACTTTAGGTGCTTATAACAAGGTTGACGTGGAAAAACCTGATAAAGGATTAACTTTCCTCAATACCACAAAAACTTGTTAAAGTAAGAAAACGGTCAAAGCAAGTAGGTACTCTTTTAACTTCTCAATCTCACATAGAGGTAAGAAAAGCCAAAGATCAACAGAAATATGCCAAAGAAGAGAAGTCAAAAATTAAAAAAGAAAAAATAATAATAAAAAAAGAGAATAAGACTGATAAAACTATGGTAGCTATAAAGCAAAAGGCTGTTCGCATAATCTCAGAAAGTAGTGAGGATGAAGAAGAACCAATATATTGCGACTCAGATGTTGATACTGAAAATGAACAAGACAACTGTGCTGGATGTGGGGAGAATTATTACAATACCCAACTTATTGAGGACTGGTTGCAATGTGTCATTTGTTCATTTTGGGTTCATGAAAACTGTACCGAGTTTGACAATATGTGCTCAAAGTGTGGCCAAATGAAAAAAAAAATAAGAAAAGCAGAAAAATAAAAAAGAGTAATATAAAGTACTGGCCATCATTCCCCTACTACTATGGCTTTCACTCCCGAACATATCGGGAGAGATGGCCAATGGAGACTTATAGTTATGTTTTTTTAATAATTTTATTTGATTAGAATTTGTTGATTATGTTGTGTTTTAGAATGGTTAAATGATCAAAGACTGATTTAAAATAAATATTTGGGAAAAAATACCACTAGTTTAAATTTTATAGCGTCTCATAAAAACTACGGCCATCTCCCCCGGACTTACCCTATAACATTACTTCGACAGAAAAAAAAATCGAAGGCACCTGTTAATTAACAGTATCTATTTACATGATATCTTATTTACTTATTAAAGGAGGTCGATAAAAAAACGCTATTGTTTTTTTTTAACTGCTAGATTTAAAACGAACAACATTTTTGAATTTTCTGAATTGAATCTAGTGGATCACACACTATTTGCATCTCTTTTGCTTGTATGCAGGCCGACGAGAGTAAGCGCTGTTTCAAGGTTGTCAGCGCCTTTAATGTGAAACCATTGTTGAATATTTTCTCTTGGAAAGTAAAATATGTCAAAAAATAAGGACACGGAATCTCGCAACAGATCCTTTTTTTTGTAGAGAGATTGCTGATTGCCTCGAACGACATTTTCAACTTCACCGGGCTTTTTTGGGGGCGGTGAGGTACTTTAAGGGTACCTCAAGCCGTGTTGAAACGAATCACCTTCGGAGGATTTCTAGAGGGAACGGCAAATAAAAGTTCGCGTCCCCGTGCCCTACCAGAGTCTCGGAAGGGTTCGGATCGGATCGGGGAGTGGAACCACCCGAGGGCGCCTCTAAAGGCACAGACCTCGGCTCGGGTAGACCGGGCCGTGGAGGAGGAGAGAAGCGCCCAGGTACGTGTCTATACCTGGTATAGAGCGCGTGTGAACCGGTTCTTCGTACCCTTGTTCTACGAGTACGGTGTCTTGGGCCTAAATTAGTGTGCATGTTTAGTGTATTCTGTAAATGTGTAGTGTCATTTAGAGGATCAGGCGGAGGGGCGTTCGCAACTGTAATGGGATCATCGGGGTCATATAAGACGTGCTCAGGACATCTAGACGTGTACCGTTTTGTTGTGGGAAGGCCTTCAACATTATAGTTGGTGGCCGCCACAACAAGCGGGTTAGGGTGGTGGTGGGCGTTATCAAAGTAACGTCGGGAGACGTCCTTGATGAAGTCTTTGATGGTGGGAAGATCGAGATCACGGTGGATGTCTACATTGCGATAGTAATACGGAAAACCCGTAGCACCACGCATGCAGCTATTTTGGATTTTGGAGATCCGTGTCCATCCATGCACATGCAAGGGGTCTATGTTGCTCGAGCTTTGCCTATGCTTACCTTCTGGGACGTTATTTTATGAATATGATGTGATCTGGTTTTTTATGTTCTGTGGATGTGATGATACCGTGATGAATCAAGACAATTATATGTATAAGCAGTAGGTATGACCAAAATATACATATATCACCAAAACTCCCATAGTCGTTCGTATATTTTCCTGTTCGTTTTTTTTGCGAACATAATTAGATTTGCTGGAGTCGTCATAAACTGTTATGTACAGGTACATTCGGGTGTTTCCTTACCCACTTACTCCTGAATTAACTTTTTTGTAAGATTGGTTTGAAATTTCATATACTTATTAAATTGATGATAAATAATCCATAAAAAATAATTTAAAAAATTTTCCATTTGGAGAAAAGCCGGAAAATGCCGTGTCTTAAACGACACAGTAGGAGAATATGCTACTATGATAGCTTATTGGTCAGATTTATTACGGCTCCATAATAAATTGACAAAAACGACAATAAAATACATGAATCTCAATAAAATGTTTTATTTAGGTATTTTTATACACATTTGGTTATTTTCTGCATTATGATATTCTTCAAAACATGTTTTCGGATGCAATGTTACATTGCATTTCATACAATAAACATTTGCACTATTATGACAGACACCACAACGCATTCGAGCCTCTCTATAGTTTATCAGGTGACCATTATGAGTATACTGCATTGCTGTGGCTCTACTTTGTGATGGCTCTTCATCCCTATGACTGTCAGCTTTCTTGTTTATTTCAAGAACACATAGCGACATTCCTTCAAAATTTCAAAGGATCCTAGAGCCCACCATTATTTTATCTTGTATAACTGCCAGGCATCATAAGTGGCCAAATCAAGGCAATGACTTATTAGTTAGAAGAACCACTTTTTCCAACGTACACTAGTCCTATAAAAACCAATACTTTGACCTTTTAGATAGCTGTCTATACATAAACAGTCATCCTCACTAGCATCAGAAGAATCTTCACGTTGAATTTCAGCAGGCGCTCTGAGATGGGACCCAGGTAGACTTTGGAGCAACACATAGTCTTCATCTGTAACTTCCACGCTATAGTTTTCTGGCGGCATGTCAGTTATAGAATCTGGAACCTCGTTTTTATCATTTTGCTCCAACTCTTCAAAAATTTTATTCAACGACAACGGGATTTTAAAATTCTTGTAAGAAATACATAATATTAAAGAAATATGCAATAAAAATTATTATTATTATTTTTAGTGTTTTTTAAAAAATAAAAAGACGCAGTTGGAAAATATTCTAATATTGAATGGTAGTATAGTAGATAGTAGTACATTCTCCTACCGTGTCTTTTACGGAACACCTAAAGTAAAAGGCAAATACCATATGAAATATTATAAAATAACAATTTGTTTTTTTATTTTCTTACAATATAGGAATAAAATATTGATAATCTGTTCTTACACAAATACAAATCGCGATAAAATATTATCTCAACTCACCTTGATTTACTCATTGCAATAATCACAAAATTAAAACTTATTACAAACAAAATATATTAAATGTAACTCACAGTTATTACTTCACAATAACCATGTATAATATTGACTGTCAGATCCAACACAAAAAAAAAGAACAAAGTACCCACATAAACTTTTATATTTTTTTAAAGTTGGTTGTTGTTGAGACCTATGGCGTCTTCATTTGAGAAGCTTTGCGTTTATAACTTGACTTCGTTTGTTGTGTGTTTAAATTGTTAATATTAACATTATCCTTTACGTCATTCTAGATTAAGGCAATAATATGTTAATAATAAACGTTTTACAAAATGAAAAAACACAACAAACTAAGTGTAGTTACACAACATGGCGTTCTGTTTATCCAAAATTGACGTATTTTATGGATAAATATACCAGTGAATGTAAGTTTTTCCCAATTCACAAAAAAATAAAAATTAAACAAATTTGCGAGTGTAAATTGTTTCCCTTAATGTACTTTATGTATGTAATGTGCTAACCTTCAGCTGCGTATCATCTTCATCACCATCATCACCATCAACATCATCATCATCAACACCACCATCATCATCATAATCATCACCATCAACATCATCATCACTATCATTATTATCATCACCATCAACACCATCATCATCATCATAATCATCGCCATCAACATCATCATCACCATCATAATCATCACCATTAACTACATCATCACCATCATTATTATCATCACCATCAACACCACCATCGTCATCATAATCATCATCATCACCACCATCACCAATACCATCATCATCACCATCAACACCACCATCGTCATCATAATCATCATCATCACCACCATCACCAGTACCATCATCATCACCATCAACACCAACATCATCATCATCATCATCATCAGCCTATACGAGTATAAGTTCCCTGCTGGACATAGGTCTCTCCAACCAAGTGCACGCCACTGAGCATGATCTATGGCTATGCTTATCCAGCTCTTGCCAGCCACGTTGCCATGATCGTTGCTCCCTAGTCTAAGGGCCAACTGCGTATACACTTACGGAATCACCGAACGATATTACGATATTTATATTAATGATCATTTCATGGCACCATTTGATAATAGCTAGGGAATGGAACGCGCTGCCTGCGAATGTGTTCCCTGAAAGGTATAATCTGGACCTCTTCAAGGCTAGAGTGAATAGGCTACTTCTAGGCAGGCATGTTCCATCCTCGACCGCACCGTCACTTAACATCAGGTGAGGTGTAGTCAAATGCCTGCCTATAACCAATAAAAAAAAAAAAAAAAAATAGGTACTTTTTACGTCGTCAACTCGACCGACAGTAAAATTTGAGGTAATTATGTAGAGGTAGGAATGCAGCCGGGACCAACGGCTTTCAGTGCCTTCCGAAGCACGGAGGTGCTTGAGATGATAACTTTTTTGTCGCCCATACGATGACCGGCCAGCGAAACTGCGCCATTATGCTCATCCTCGTCATTAATCATCATGCATCAGCACTAATCATCACCAGGACATACTTGTCCAACAACACAAGCACAATCACAGTCTGGGCTGATGCCCATTTTACCCCACTGCAGGACAAAAGTCTTCCTTCCCTCTTACATCTCAATTCTTGTATAAGATGGTAGTTGAGAAGCGAAATTAGAATAGGCCATACCAATCACCTACCAAACCGAGCATAATTTAAATGGTGCATGAAGCCCCGATGATGATGATGATGATGATGATGAAGCCCCGCTGGAAATCGAATTTGTGGCGTGTGAGTCAAAGACGAAGGGCCACAGAGCCAGTTAAAAGTTACGAAGATAATAAATATGTAGTTGCTACTTATAAAATTTTGCTCATGGGAAATACAGAGCTTCATTTATATGCCCACCATGCAAAAAAAAACATATAGACTCTTGGAAAATACATCAAAACCCCACCCGCAAATGGTCCAGTTATCACGGGCAGTAATTCTATAATCATTGATTTTACTTTGTTCGGAGATGGTTTCGTTTTTTATTTGATATTAGTAGAAAATAATGATAAATTAATGAATCTTAGCCCTTCTTTATGACTATTGGTAAAGATAAGATATAGATAAAACTATCTGATAAAGAGAGGAATTTCAAGAAAACTGTACTCGGAGTTTTAAGCAATACTTAATTAGTAGACTTAGCTAACGGTTGAATGAAATTTTATTATTTTTGTTTTATTTTTATTTTAAGTTCTAAGTTCTTTGCTTTATATTGGTAGGTATATGCTGCGGCTACCTTTATGTAAGATTTGTGTTTATTTATAAGTTTCTGGTTGTATTCAGTGAATTTATAAATACAAATCTTCTTGGTGGTCTTAAATACAATTAACAATCTTTAGATATATAAATCTTCTGTGCTTCTGTATATCACTGAACTCCTTCTAAACGGCTGGACCGATTTGGATGAAATTTTCTGTGTGTGTTCAAGTGGATTTGAGAATAGTTCAGATGTAAATCTATTGGACCCGGTAGGTGGTGCTGCTATAAATGGCGGTCTATCATGGTATACGGTGTTCTTAAGCAGACGAATAATTTGTAAAAGCGGTGCGAAGTCCGCCGGTCAGCTAGTAAATAAATAAATAAATAGAGATAAAGTGGATACAATAAAGTATAGAGAGTTTATTTCCATCACCATCTCAGTTTATTTCCGGAGGAGGACTTAAAAATTAATGAGCTCCTGCTGGAGGACGAGCCTTATCTATGGATGGATAAAGAGAACGGGCCGTTCAGCGCCACGCGGACCCAGTGCGGTCACTCATTGGTACATTGTGAATTACTGCTAATGCAGCCGGGAACAACGGCTTTACGTGCCGTATTCCGAAGCACGGAGGAGACCGCGATGATAAATTCTGATTGTGAAAAAATCTGATGACCGGCCTTTTCCAAAGTTGCTTAACCTTAAAAATCGCAGACCAGGCGCGTTAACCACTGCGCCATCGAGCTCTTTTTAACATTAAATATATTTTATTTAAAATGCAAAACGCTTGATGTTAAGCGACCATGTAAAATATAAAATACTATATAAAATAGTTATAATAATAGTTAACAGAACAGCTTTGAACTGAGATTTTTATCTAAAATCATAGGGATAAAAGTATACTATTGAAAATAGCTACCAAAAACTTTTCCAGAAATTGAGGGAAGGTCAATATCTTTGCCCTTTGTCAATTACTGTCGGTTAAAAGATCCGCCATCTTGGAGTGCGCCACTCATGTCCCACTTGACAAATTGTCACGTCGTCGACAATGGTTTCATGGTTTTTCGGGCGATTTACGTGAAAAAACACGCATTGTATTAAGTACTAATGACGGTAAAGTCCAACTTCTTTCGGCTACTTAACTTTTTAATACAATTTTTGCTTCAGTTCTTTAGCGTCCTATAAAACTTAATTGTGCATTAAAATTAAGTAAAAAATACTTCTTAAGATTTTTTAAATTCCATAACTTGTGAAAAATTATAAAGAATTATAATACAGTTTCGAATTTGTTACGGTTAAGATCATTGATTTAAATTAGAACCAACCACAATAACACAATTTGCCTACCCAGGAGTCTTTCATCTAAGTAAGAGATTTTCCAAAATCGCTCGGGAAGACTCAGTTGAAGTCACGGACGGTCACTAGTAGGTATATTATTATATCCGAAAACGGAATACCGCTCACGTACACACGGCGGCAGATCAACCTACCCAAAACTGTGAAATTTCTACAATCAATTTTGAACTTTATTTTGTGGTTATAAGGATCAATATTCATTGGAGAAATTTGAGAGATTTGGGTAGGTTGATTTGCCGCCGACTGTACACTCGTGGCGTTTCTTAGGCGGTGATCATTTCAGAGTGAATCAAAAGAGGTAGAAACAAAACAAAGTAGTACCTACTCGTAGTAGTAAACAGCCCATGACTGTCCCATTGCTGGGCAAAAGCCTCTATTATTGAAATCTTGTAAAAAATTTAAAGAAATGAAATACACTTTATCGTACACTATACAAAAGACATAAAAGGGACATTACAGGAAGAAGTACAAATGGCGGTCTTATCTCTAAAAAGGACAACCTTCAGTCAACCATGTGTTGAACTGGAAAAAAAAGCTAAGAAATTAGCGGTTAATGGTTTTTTTAGAAATAAAGTTGACGTTATTTACACACAATTTCATATACCTAATTATCATACATATAATTTATATGAAATGAAATAAAAGTACTCTTTATTGTACACCATAAAAAAGACTTAGAGAGGACAATACAAGAAGAAGTACAAATGGCGGCATTATCGCTAAAAAGCAATTTCTTCCAAGCAACCATGTGTTGAACTGGACAAAAAAACTAAGATATGAGCGGTTAATGGTTTTTTCCGAAATATTAATTGACGTGTACTAACACACAATATAAGAAATACAAACTTAATTATCATACATACAATGCATACACCTACATACATCTATATAAATTTAATACATACCTACATATAAACTAAATATTATATTATATAAACATTATAAAGGAATGGATAATAAATAACATTAAAGTGGCAAAGATAGATAGTGCTCCTTAACTTGTTGCTTAAAACTATCCGAGGATTTACATACATACATACATGTGGACTAAATATTATGTCATCATTACAACTGGGTAATGGCTTAACCACAAACCCGGGCTATGCATCGAAAAACACGAAACACACTATGCCCGCCCTGAGAATTAAACATGGGACTTCAAACAGAGTAATGGAATAAAAAATATTATAACACACAGTTAAAAAACTTTGAAACCATTACATAAACTGGCCATAATATTTTTACTGACTACTAAAATGAAAATATTATAAATTGTGCAAATAATGTGTTGGAGCAAATCGTGGAAACATTTAAAGTAAGTATTTAATTTGCTTTTTAATTAGCTTTTATGAAAATTATGTACTTTATTTTCACCTTTCGCAGGCCAGGCGGCAGTTCTTCCAATTTCCGAAACATATTAGTTTTTTTGTAGAATTTTCTGAGTGCCTGATGTAAAACGCTATAGCCCATCGTTTATCCTTAAGATTCGTGATCCAGGGACAAATAGAAGCTATTTTTTAAAGTAACTCTGTGATCACTAATAGGGGGTCACTAACGGCGAATTTACACAAAATTGGTGATTTTGATGATCTGTCTAACCCTATATAAATTTGTATGTATCTGTGACCACGAGCTTACGTTTTCAATTTCAACAAAACAATAATAATAATTTAATAAAGTCGGTGCATAAGCATGCACCTTTATGCGTGGACGAGTTTCGGTGGTACATATTGGTCGCGGCGAAGGATGCCACGGTTAAAACCAAGTGAGTGTCGTTTGGAGTGGACGTGCGCGAGTTTGTTGTGGATTTTTGTTTTTGAAGGTTCGATTTATTGTTTTGTTTTGTATTTATTAAGTTTGGTGAAAAACAAAAGAGGTTTAATAATAAATTTTAGATGCTCAGATTGTGTAGGCGTCTTTCTCGCTCTTGTGATCGTGTAGTACGGATGCAACAAAACATTTGTTGTTGTATGATATTTTACATATAATTTTACTCAAATATTGTTGCGAACAAATTACAATTCGAAAAAAACAAAGGGCTGAAAAAATTCCACGTGCGGGATTCGAATCCGCACCCCATGACATGCCGCGTCAGTTGTACCAACTATGCTATCGTGGCTCAATTCAACTCGCATCCCTCTGGTGGATTTTTTCAACACTTTGAATTTTTTTAAATTATAATTTGTTGTTGTTTTGAAAAATCAAATTAGGCGGTAACAAAACAAGTTTTTTTTATTTTTTTTATTTTTGTATTGAATATAATTTGACAATGTGGAATGCTTACTACGGAGGCAGGCAACTTCTTTAAGTTCCATATATTAAACAGGAGGTACGAGAAATGTTATTATTAATATTAGATAAATATTTGATCGTATATTTTCAAAGAAATAGATAGACCTTTCCAAAATTACAATCTTATTAAATGCAGTTAAAACCATTTATTATATTATATAAATAATTTCTATTATTTACAAACAAAAACATTAAAAAGTAAATTAAATGTATAAAAACTATAAACCATAACCACTACTAACTATAAATAGAAAAATTGTCCCAAATCATCCCCATCAGTTAAAACTCAATCATAAAATATAATTAGGTGCACCTATATTGTTATAATACAACGTAAAAAATCTTGATAGAGTAATTTTAAACTTTCTTTCAAGGAATCTTAGATATTTATTAAGTAATGAATGACATACAATTCATATTAAACTACATAATTCAATGCTTTCATGTAATGCAAAAAGTACAAACACTCAAAAATATTTCGGAAACTTCACTTTTCGTATATTATTGCATTCTAAGGATGGTGTGCCTTATTGAAATGTTCAATCAACGCAAACGCTACTTACGAGTATAACACATAAATACATGCTTACTATTAAAAACTATTGATTCTTATTATTATTTTATCTTCTTAAAATCTAGATAGCCGTAGGCGTTCTACGGATCCGTTTAAAGTGTTCCGTTTCATTAAATTCAAGAGCAATTACTTTTGCCCAAAACGCCTTAATTATAAATTATGTGGAACGAAACGCAACATCGAGCATCACGCTGCTGTGACGTCACGCTGTCATTCAGTGCATGGAGGAAGTTATATCACGCTTTTTTTAAATATTCCATTTCATGCGCAACGACCGATCGACACGGCTGTTAGCAAACGTGTCACGTGACTGTGATTTTTGGCTTACTTTGTGGAGTTTATTGTTAAAACACAAAAGATATCTAAAGTATAGCCTTTAAACTGCTGGGCAAAAGCTTCCAAAATTGAAATTAAGCCATCGTTTTAATTGATGGGTAATGGTTTAATCGTCACGCTTGACAACTGCGGTTTGGTGATCAGATCACAAACCCCCGGCCGATCCTCTAAATGTCACTACACATTTACAGAATACACTAAACATGCACACTAGTTTAGGCCCAAGACACCGTACTCGTAGAACAAGAGTACGACGAATCGGTTCACACGCGCTCTATACTAGGTACAGACATGTACATGACATGTGCCGTTCCCTCTAGAGAACCTCCGAATCAGCCACTGAGCCAAACACACAAATTAAAACTGAAACTTATCTTAGTTCATCATCATCATCAGCTTATTTTATGTCCCCACTGCTGGAGCACGAAACTTCCCTATGTATGGATAAGGAGAACGGCCATTAACCACCACGCGGCGGGCCCAGGGCGGATTGATGGTTGTTAAGACGACCCCTCGATTTGTGAACATTCAAAATGGCTGATCCTTACTGACGCTGGCATAAGGTCGATAATACGTAGCGCCTGCGACAATATAGACCGCAAATGAACAGTTAACCTAAAAAATATTTTAAAAAAATGGTTTTAGTTATCAAAGTATGCAGCTACTAAATTACGAATATTGATATTATCAATATATTTGAGTGGTTTCCAAGCATATAAATTAAGTGATTTTGTTGTAATTTCAACAAAAGTGACTTTTTTAATGGTCTCTTTGAAAATAATTAAGATCGAGTAAAAATTATACAATCGTGTATTTGATCAAGCAACTTCAAGATAAAGACATGAATTTACCTATATCAATATTTCAGATTCGTAAGTCATAATATAGTCTTAAACTATTCGACGAAAGTTGGTGCATTTTTTCAGTGTGTCGCCTTAACGACTGCTAATGCAGCCGAGACCAAGAGTTTTACGTGCCTTCCGAAGCACGGAGAAGCTCGTGTAAAATTTTTGGTCACCCATCCAATGACCGGCTTTTGCGAAAGTTGCTTAACCTCAGCACTCGCAGACCGGGCGCGTTAACCACTGCGCTATAGAACTTCTTAGGTGACTTTTGGTAAAATAAAGCTTTTTGTAACATGAAATCAAAAATAAAACGGTCTGAGTGATTAAATTCGTATTATTGTGTCTGGATTTAAGGCAGCCAAGGTAATAATTATAATTCACTAAAATAAAATAAATTATCAAGTTATTTTTTATAAAGTAAAATGCAGCGTAGGCACAAACCTAGGTAGCCGAACGGGTAGATGTTTAGGTTGAGTGTGGGAAACCGTGGTTCTATCCCAAACCTACGGTTAACTACTGACGTAAACCCATACCTAATACAGGCATATTAGCTTTCAGGATGGATTAACAGAAATGTTAATAGCACAAAGAAAATATTAAGTTAAAAAAATAATTAAGATAAAAAATAGAATAAGAATAATTACTTTCATTACTGCCATGTTTTTAGTTGTGTTGCCGGATATTTCGACACAGTTGTTGTGCCGAAATATCCGGACATATATGTTACATGGACATTTAAGTCCGTTCGGATATGTGTGTTGTTATTGTTTAACCGCCTATGTAGTCTAGTGGCTAAGACCACCAGTTTAGACCCAGAGGTCCCGGGTTTGATTCCCAGCGTACATGTACATGTGTGTGTGGGGGTACAAGTTTGTGTACTCGGTTTGGTTGGTGGTAGGGCTTGTTTGTCCGCCTGGCTAGCTACTAACATCTTATCTAAATATGTCACCACTAGCTGTGCTCGCGACTTCGTCCGCGTGGAATAGTGACTTTCGGCAGCATTTTTAATTTTTTAGGCTCTTTTCCCGTTTTTGCAACATTTTTCACTGATGCTTCGCTCCTATTGGTCGCAGCGTGATGTTATATAGCCTAAAGCCTTCCTCGATAAATGGATTATCCAACACAAAAAGAATTATTCAATTCGAACCAGTAGTTCCTGAGATTAGCGCGTTCAAACAAACAAACAAACAAACAAATAAACAAACAAACTCTTCAGCTTTATAATATTAGTATAGATAACATCAATGTTTGTAGCATTGTTGTGTTCCGGCAGCTAGAGATAAGATAGCCAGTACCTCACTAGTTGAGGATCCCGGGTGAAGTGCGCTTCCATCATTGGCCTTATTATCACTTAACATCAGTTGAGATCAAGGCACTGTGCTTACCCGTTAATATAATAAAAAAAGTTGCATGCGCCATGATCACGGACGTACTGAACGGATCACGGATGCCGTTCAAAATCCGCTTAAACCACAGTTTCCAGGATCGATTCCCTGCATAATTCATTATTAATTATTATTGTGCTCGGTTTTATTGATTTTAGTGCTTTTTATACGTCCGACTGGCTCACTAAAACTTGCCATAATAACAATGTTGGTAGCATTGTATGTCCGGTAGTTTGAGATAAGATACCGACCATATTCTAAAATATTCTTTTCAAAGTCAAAGTCAAATATTCTTTATTCAAATAAACTTTAGAAAAGTGCTTTTGAATCGTCCATAATTTTTTTACCTACTACCCATTCAGGACGTCTATTTTTAGCTGTGGAGAAGAATGGGCGCAAGAAACTCCACAGCTTTAATTCATTATGTAACGACATTTACAAAATTATATGCCGTTACGTTACCAAGTTATACAAGTTTAAAAAACCTTAACAATATATTGGATTAGAAATAGATTGGAGCATTTTAAACCCATGCTGTTTTGTCTTCAATGTAATCAGACACTTTATAATAAGCTTTTTTATAAAGCTTTTCTTTAATAGCGATTTTAAATTTATTAATATCTAGTTTTTGGATATTACTTGGAACTTTATTGTAAAAACGTACACACAGGCCTCTAAATGAATTATTTACTTTGTGGAGCCTAGTATTAGGTACTGCTAGTTTGTTTTTATTTCTAGTGTTTACATTGTGAATATCACTGTTTTTAGAAAAAGTTTCAATATTTTTATATACATACATTAGGTTCTCGTAAATATATTGTGATGCAACTGTCATTATATTAATATCTTTAAATCTCTCCCTAAGAGAATTACCAGCTTTTAGATTATAAATTGCTCGAATAGCCCGCTTCTGCAGCACAAAGATAGTTTGAATATCGGCAGCATTGCCCCATAGTAAAATGCCGTACGACATTACGCTATGGAAATAACTAAAGTAAACAAGTCTAGCTGTTTCAATGTCAGTGATCTGACGAATTTTCATTACTGCATAAGCCGCAGAGCTCAGTCTACTCGACAATTTATCTATATGTGGGCCCCACTGTAGCTTTGCATCCAACGTAATGCCTAGAAACACTGTGGTGTCCACAAGGTCCACATTCTTATCTTTAATTTTTACACTGGTTTTTACCTCCTTAACGTTGGGTAATACAAATCTTATACATTTGGTTTTTTGTTCATTTAATAGCAAATTGTTAACACTAAACCAATGAACTATCTTTGTGACAGCATTGTTCACATCGTCATCAATCGGCTGTCGTCGTTTCACTTTGAATAAAAGTGAGGTATCATCTGCAAACAATACTATCTCATGTTTGTCTTTTACAAAGTAAGGCAAGTCGTTAATATAAATTAAAAATAAGAAAGGACCAAGAATTGAACCCTGTGGAACACCCATTGTAACCACCGATCCCGGAGATCTTTTACCGTTAACATCAACCCTCTGAACCCTATCACTCAAATATGAGATAAGAAGATTCAGTGATGCATCTCTAATTCCATAGTGGTAGAGCTTCCTGACCAGGGTTTCATGTAAAACACAATCAAAGGCCTTGGATAAATCACAAAAAACCCCTACGGCATCGTGAGAATCCTCCCAGGCATTAAATATTTGAAGAATAAGCTCAACACCAGCGTCAGTTGTCGAGCGACCCCTAGTGAAACCATATTGTCTAGAATGTAAAAGTTTATTTCTATAAAAATGAACTTGAATTTGGTCTAGAATTATCTTTTCAAATATTTTACTAAATGTGGGTAACACAGAAATTGGTCTAAAGTTAGAGGGGTCACATGTGCTACCTGATTTGAATAATGGGATTACTTTACTGTACTTCATTAGGTCAGGAAAAATACCACAGTCAATGCATTCATTAAATATGCAAGCTAAAACTGGAGCTATTGTCTCAATAACGGATTTAGTGACGTCGACGGAATTACCCCACAGATCAGCAGTCTTCTTTTTATTAAGAGTATTAAAAGTTTTAATTATATCTCTAAAATCAATTTTTTGAAAACTAAAATAGTTTTTACTAGGTTTGACATTTTCCTTTAGAACCGCTTCAGCTACAGTGGGGGAGGAGTCTAAAGCCTTTGTAGTTGAAACTGGAATATCAGTAAAAAACTTCTCAAATGCCGCAGCAACATCAGCATCGGAAGTTAAGATTTGATTTTCGTAGCTCAATTTGTACTCATTGTTACGACTTTTGACATTTCCAGTTTCACTATTTATAATATTCCATGTCATTTTTATTTTGTTATCACTTAGCTTAATCTTTGAACTCAGGAACTTTGCCTTTGCTAATCGACATACTATTTTAAATAACTTAGAATAATTTTTGACATACAATTTAAAATCTTCACTGGTGTTATAGTTGCGTTCATCATATAGCTCATAAAGTCGCTTTCTACTTTTGTGGATACCAATTGTAGCCCATTCACTAAAAGTAACAGTACCACTAACCGAGATCCTTTTTGGAATAAAAGTTTTATTAAATTCTGTACAATATTTATGAAAGAAATTATTATAAAATTCATTTGGGTTATCATTATACTTTAAAAAACATATATTATCATAAAGATTGTTTTTAAACCGTTCCAGACGGCCTGCAGTTTTTGGTACAACAGTGATATTCTGTTTCTTCACTTGCTTACACTGATGTGGAAGGCTGACCATTTGGCCACAATGATCAGAGTCCAGTTTATTAATAATGAGTTTAGACAGTGGTACTAGATCGGTATATATGTTATCAATACAAGTGGCCGAAGTGGCAGTTATTCTAGTTGGCTCCATAAATAAATTATTTAAATTATACGATTGAAATAAATTTTTAATTTTGATAGAACCTGTAGACTTTTCTAACAAATTAATATTAAAATCACCGCAAATAACTATCTTTTTACCTACATTGCGGATTTTATATAATGCTTCATCCATTACTTTTTCAAAATAATCATACAATGCTGACGGAGGCCTGTATACACTTAATACAACAAGTCGCTCCAGCTCCACACAAGCTATTTCTATTCTAAGATAACAAAATCAAAGTGAAAGTCAATTTTTTTGCTAAACTTTACGCGAACGCGCACTTTTACGGATCTACTCGCGTATATTTTACACATTAATTTAACTTAATGTCTATCCTGACCTTTTGAACCCTTTGCATGGTCCGTGGTCACAGGGACCTTAGAGAGTCCGCAGAATCAAATGGTTTCATTTCAATATTTCTTTCCACCACCATGGATGAAGAGATGAGAGAAGATGAGATGAAGCCCAAGCGCCCAGCGCGTACCTACATCTACGAGCCAAAATAAACTTACCTATTATTTTGTTAGTTTAGATCAGAGTCAAATATTAGCATTGAAATATTTGTACTAACATTTGACACCAACCGGCAAATATTTGTGGTTTACAAATACAGTACAAAACTGTTTAATTAATTGGTAAACAAACAAAAATATACGGATTAACAAAATATTGTGTCACTTGATATTTTTTGTTTTTCTTAATGTTAACGAAATAACAAGACGTATGTTACGTATTTAATTAATTAAAGATGTATAAATACAAAGTTGAAAATATTACTTGAAAATAGACGTCATACTTTCCTTCAAACCAACGGCTCCGCAATCCAGGTCCAAATGCTATTAATTTTGAAATTGAAAAAAAGACAATGGTGTTAAAAAAAGTTCAACTAGTTGGATTGAGTCACGATAGCATAGTTGGCAGTGCACCTGACCCGGCATGTCATGGGGTGCGGGTTCGAATCCCGCTCGTGGAATTTTTTCTACACTTTTTTTCTTTTTTTAAATTGTAATTTGTTCGCAACAGCGTAAAATTATTATGTAAATAATCACTTTAAAATTAATTTATATATTCTCTTTCATTTTCCTCAGATGTCATTCAAGGAGGATCAACATCCTCTATACCCTTACAAGGAGGAAGAGAAACAGGAGATTAGGAAACAACTGGGAATGAAAGAGACAACTATACAGGATGACATCGACGCTATCATGGATTGGTTCAAAAAGCAACCACATTTAGTGGATGGGGGCATATGTAAGTATTTTTTTAATACATAATAAGTCTTGTAAGTTAAACAACTTTTGTCATGACAAAAATCTCGAGTTCCTCCGTGTTTGTTCTAAGATTGAATTGTTGAAACCCACCAACCAGCATTAACATTGACATTGGGTCAAAAGGCATATGAGCGGTTCCACTAAGTACCTACATGAATTAATACCGCCTATGTACGAGTATGCCGCGGATCGTGCTCAGTGGCGTGCACTTGGAGAGGCTTATGTCCAGCAGTGGACGTGTGTAGGCTGATGATGATGATGATGATGATGTACGAGTGCCTTGCCTGACTGCCTCTCATAGAAAATCTATCACAATTTCTAATTTCTGTTTCAACACCACTAGTCCTAAGTATTTTGTCTATGTATTTACATTATTTTAAGTGGTTTTGAATAAAAAATTCTATTCTATTCTATTCTATTCTAATTTCTAATTTCTAACATAGTTTTTAGGGATTATTGTTACTAACAAAAAGGGACCTTGTCTGAATAAATAATTTAATTTTTATTATTATTATTTTTAAATCAGCTTGGTGTCACAACCCAAAAGTGCCTTAGCGTGGCAGTGAAATGTTTTTAGACTAATGAATATTGTCTTTTCCCATGTAGCAAGGTACTTACAACTTTTACAAATGCTTAATTTGGAGAATGATTTTCTATGTTAACTATTCTTAACATTTTAACAACTCTAATGAAAATCCCATTGTTTTAAGTGAGCATTTGCACAAGTCAGTGGCCTTTTTCGTAAAGTACAACGTTATATAATAGAAAAAAGCAAGAAAGAATATGATAATATGCCTTACTTCCACTTCAGGCGATGGTATTGTTACACATTTGTCATTGACCCATTGTCGACAGCCAATATGTCAACGTTAAGAGAACGACCTGAAGATCAATTAGTACAGGCAAGTGCAAAATAAGTATGCACTCTTCAATAGTTGTAGCTTTTATTTCACACTAGATAAGGTTGAAATTTCTTAAAAAATATATAACATTGTGTATACCCAAGTCACGTTCGCGGTAAGCGTGCGCAATGAATTTTTGATCTATTCGCATCAATGGTTGAGTAACGTTACTCAATCGATTAGACAATACGTCGCTTGACGCTTGAGAAATCGCTTTTGCTTTTCACAGCGAATTGTTATTTTAATAAAACCTGAAAATAAACTGATTTGCAGCCGCGTTTAGCATATTGTTATAATGTGTTGTTATAATGTAAACATAAAGTTAAGTGCAACTGTTATTCTTATTTTACATACACCTTACATTACTCATCGTTGAAAAGATTAAGGCTTGCACAGAACTGTGGTGTCCTTTGCGTGACTGAGCCAATTATAACTAGACCCTTGTAAACCCTTGCCAATTATAACTAGAGACTTGTAATGGAAAGTGTCCTGCTATGATAGGGCATTTTCCAATTTTTATTTTTTTTGACGCTGTAAGGGAGAAAAGAGCTGGACACTTGCTGAGTTTCTTGCCGGTTCTTCTCAGTGCAAGATCTCCCGCCCAGAGTAGACTTACGAACCGATGGCATAGCGACATTCATAAGAGCTACTTGTAGCCTAAACTGAATAAATGATTTTTGAATTTGAATTTGAATTGACTTGCTGTGGGTAGACGAGACACTTAGAAGGGTACATGGGTTTTAGGGGTTAAGTTCCCATGGGAGGAACATGAGGGAAGAGAAAAAAGGACCTTAGAGAATTTAGCGAGGAAGAAATACAGCAGTGAGCGATGACGAGATGTGCATGATGATGTGATGTCTCTTTCAGACTATTAAGAAATAACACTTTATACGTCTACTCGCGTTTATTTTTAAAGTCAGTAACATTTTTTGTCTGATCTTGGATGTAAACACAAGACTTCTGGATATCAGCCCAACCGCTTTCGTTGATGTTTCTTTTCGTTGTTGCTTTCGTTGTTCCAACAAGTAGTTGTTGAAGTTAATTTTGACGACCTCTTTGGTCGAGTGGTTTGTACACCGGTTTTCATGGTGTCGCCATCTCTGAGGTCCCGGGTTCGATCCCCGGTCGGGTCAATTTAGAAATAATTGTTTTTCTAAATTGTCTCGGGTCTGGGTGTTTTCTATGTATAATAGGTATGTATTTAACTATTTTAAGTATGTTTATCCGTTGTCTAGTAACCATTTAACGAGTTTCATAACGAAGCTTCTCTTGGGCTAGATAATTGGTGTGGGTGTAGGAAAGTTTATTTATTTATTAACATATTTATTTATTTTAATTAGAGCTGTTGTAAAATGCACCAGCATTTAGCGTTGCCTGTCAAATAACCACTCAACAAAATTGATAGCTGAGCGAGAGGAGCACGCTCTATCAATTTTGAAAAGCCCCGTGCACAAAATAATGAGTCTGCAGAAAGTAAGCTTCAAACAAATGCTGCGCTCGGACTGTTCCAAGATTCCGTGTCCGTGTGCGGTTGTCTATGGTGTGCGTTGCTCGCGCGCATTTGTAGGAAGATTGCCTTCTGCAGTGACCTTTTTTCTTTTTTCTTAGTTGATGGCTTCGTGCGATTAGCACATTTAGCCAGTGTCAAAGTAATTTTTCTTACAAGTAATACATAAATAAACAATATTTTCGTTCCTGTATGATGCTGATGAATGAAAACAGAAATGAGAAGTGAGAAATGATAAACCCCCCAACCCCTCGAGTATCTCAGTAAAGATGTGGGGCTTCACTAAGTCCTCGGGCGTACTTCTTGAGAAAATTTGAAAAGTGACGTTGCACTGTTTTGTTTCATTTGCCAACACTCATGCACACTCACGAACACTTAACGGTTAATAATCCACCATTATTTCACATTAATATTCGACATAACACAAATTTTAGAAAATAAAACAAAGCCGCAGACATGACTCTTCACTTTCCCGCCAAGAAAACCTTCTGCAGTCACCTTATTTTGTGCCCCGCGAATAAACAACTCCAATATGGCAGCCACTTTCTCTAATTATGGTAACGAATTCGTATCCGTCGACCACACTGGGCCGCAGATGAATTGCCTTTGAAATCGATATTAAATACGATTTTAAAATAAATCCGTACTGCGCCTGCATATAGAAGGGATTTTTACAAAAACTACATACACATACAACAATAACACTAGTGCATACTACATTTTATCATTTTTCTCCATAATCGTAGGTATAAATAGTGGAAAATGTTACGTTATCAATCCAATACACTATCATGAATAAATGATCAAAATTTTAAAGTAATGAAACGAAAAACTAGGATTGGAGAAAGTTTTTTTATTTCCTGTAAATATATTGCTAAAAAGTTATGTTGTTTTTGTAAAAACCCCTTATTTAATAGAATGTCCTCTTTTTTTGAAATTTTGACAACAAACTCGTGTTTAGAAATAACGCTGTTACTTAGATATCGATTTTAATACGTTTAATCGATCGAGAATCGATTAAGTGCGAGTCGGACTTGCGCAAAGGTAATGGTAGTTAGTCTAAAAAGCATGGATAAGCTAAAGTAATAACATTTTATTCTAATTTTACTATTCATCTAATACGGTCATCTAAGTACTTTATCATTAAGTAAACCAATATGGGGAGCGAAAAATGTATTGTTGTCTTTATTGTTATACGAATTCGTTTTCGACAACCACACCGCAGATGAATTTATTGCTTTTGCAAATCGATACTTTCTAAAAAGCAATCGACCTACTGCATGATAAGTTCAAGTAGCGACCTTCTTCTTTTCTGAAATTCTGAAAAAAAAAATTGTGTTTGGATACAACACTGAACTTTGGGTATGCCTTATTATCACTTAACATCAGGTGAGCTCAAGGCACTGTGTTTATCTGTAACATAAAAAAATATGAACCAAGCGAGGTGTGAAGAGGTAACTTGAACCGGCTAGGTGAGGATGGCTAGCGTGCACAATCCTGCTTCGCTGTCTACGCATCTGGAATCCGATTCTGAGAGGAGTCATTTACGTACGCATCGTTGAAAAGATTTAGGCTTGCACAGAACTGTGGCGAATCCTTGGCGTGACTGGGCCAATTATAACTAAACCCGCTGTGGGTAGACGAGACACGTAGAAGGGTACATGGGTTTTAGGGGTTAGGTTCACATGAGGGTAACATGAGGGAAGAGGAAAAAGGGCCTTAGAGAATTTAGCGAGGAAGAAATACAGCAGTGAGCGATGACGGGTTGTGTACGATGATGTGATGATCTCTTTCAGACTATTAAGAAATAACTCTTTATACAGAGTGAACGAGAGTGCGACAACTTTATACAAGAGCTCCGAAACGCACGCACACAAGCTCGTAGTTCAATTACATTAGCACACAGAAAAAAGCACGGGAAAGGAGTACGCGATGACGCGGGCTGTCCCCGCAAGCGCTGATCGGGCAGCGTATGTTGCTGTAGTAACGGAGAATAACAAGTAGGATGTCACAGAGCGCTGCCGATCAGTATATAAGATCGTGCACCAGGGCTTTCAATACCGTTAAAAATTGGTACTTATCGATACTTCTGTCAAACGAAGATACCGGTAAAAAAGTAACGGTATGCTTGATATCATTACCTGTGTGACATTTTTACCGGTGAATTAACTAACAATATTTAACGAAAAAAGTAGCGATACTTTTCAAGATAACGTTACCTGCATTACCGCTTCCAAATTACCTTTATAGAAATAACGTTATTTACCGGTACTTATGTGGGAATTTGGTAACGGTATCAAGCCCTGTCGTGCACAGAACCCGCAGCGCTCTGCTTTAGCCGTGTAATACTAATGTCTCCTAACCTTTGAAAATAAGGTAATTCCAATAATTCCCAATTGTTTCAGCACGAGCAATGGTAGAGAGAATTCTGATCACAGCCAAGGGTTCGCTAGAGAAGACAAAACAGAGGATCGATGGTTTATATAAATATCGATCTATGGCACCAGAGTTGATGCAAGATAGAAGTAAGGAGCTGTCGCCGTACCATGGAGACTTGTGGACGTTTTAGTAAGTATTTTTCGGTATATTTTATTAATTGTATAATGTACTTTTATAGCACACAAGAAAAATATGTACAAAGTAATTGATTCAGGGACAGGGTACAAAATAGGGGCCATGTTTTCGACCAGTGATCACTTCGATGCTTTTGCACAACTTGGGGTGATATAAAATTGCGTGCATAAGAAATTATACTATATATTTATATGAAACAAAATTGAAATAAAAGAAAATAAATAAAGTAGATAGTATAATCAACTTAGCATAAAAACTGCAGCTGTATTGTTGTAAAAGCGACAGACGTAGATAGTCTTATCTAGCTTTTCCACTGTCTAAACAGAATTCATTATTCAAATCAAAGCAAACTTTATTTGCATATCTGTTAAGTAGATATACATTGATTATAAATTAAAAAGGTAGATAGGTACGACTTACCGTTTGGGTATTGCTTTATCTGAGGGCAGTTCATTTTACATAGATGTTAAAAACATTTAAAAAAAGTTAATACACTTTTGGCATACATTTTGACGATAACAAAATCATGTTATCAATATTCATAAGTACTGAAACTTTTAAAACTGAGTAAAGATTTATAATATTGTTTTATTTTTAGCATAATCTTTGCTAATAACAATGCTTTAGATATGAAAAAGTGAAGACGAGTAAAGTGTGTTCATTAATTCGTAAATATTGAGTCAGAGGAAGGATGCCTTCCTTTGGCCTCGATCATTAGGTTTTATTCAGACAATCGATTCGTTCATACTTTCCGTTAGAAGTTGAAAGACTTCCTTACCGTAAAAAAAATGTTATAGCGAAGTACAGACTCCTGCGCATTAAACTATCTAAAACTGTAAAATTTCTTCAATAAATGCTCAACCATCTATGTAAATATAATGTCTTGACTGACTGACTCATTATCGCCGAGCCTAAGCCGCTGAAGCTAATTAGATAAAATTTGGACTGTAGGATAATTGAGTGACGTAACCAGCCACTAAGAAAGGGTTTTACGGAAATCACACCCTAAGGGGGTCAAATAGGGGATGAAAGTTTGTATGAAAGTCCGTCAGTTTTAAAGTAAAATACACGAAAATTTAGTATTTAGGTTCTTGAAAAAAATTTAAGAATAACCTGTCTCAGGAATTTTGTTTGAAAAAGTTGTTTTTTGGGAAAAAAGTCATTTTTAAAATAAAAACTATCAAAATGAATATTTTAATCGATCTTTAGATTTTTCAACAATGAAAAAAATTATACGTCATAGACGTGATAGTGACTGGTAACTTATTATTGACACCGAAAATTTTCTAACAGTAAGTGTGTACTTATCGTAGTAACGAAATTTAACTTAATGCAAAAATAATAAATATTTTTTAGAGATAAAAAATCGCTTGGTCTAATTGTTATTGACCTTTCTCCCATAGTCCAAATGTGAATTAGGCCTCTGAGACATAATTGTGGACGTCTTTAAAATAGCTGAATCGAAGCCCAAGGGTGCCCCAAGGGTCTGCTAAGTCTAAGAGCAACACTCACTCCTCCAGTAAGTCCCCAGGGCCAATACCTATCTAACTCATTGTACCAAGTTATTATAGCTGTTGTTAGTTAATTTTTGCTTAAAAATGTTCAACTCCATAGGTAACTACATAATTATTTCAGCAATTTTCTTTTATTGGTCGTTAAATAATAATAGCTGTTTGTGTATGTATGATTTATTTGCATTGTAAATTTAACATGTATTCATCCGTTGGTTGGTAATCCCTGGACCAATAGCAGTCTAAGTTTGGATCAAAATGACAGATCTCCGTAGGCCTCTTGTAAAGATACATATGAAATAAATAATAATAATCTACTTCTATATTTCTTACACCTTTATTGGTAGTTACGGGCCGAATATATCATACTAATATTATAGGAAGGCTTTGTATTTTTGTATGTTTGTAATGAATAAACTCAAAAACTACTGGACTGATTTAAAAAAAACTTTCACCATTAGAATGCTGTATAAGCGCTGAGTAACATAGGCTACATAAAAAAAATGACCACCCGTGCGAAGCCAGGACGGGCCGCTAGTGATTCCTTCTCCCAAAAAGGTGTACACAAAGCATCAAAACCACAAATTTTGAGTAAACTTAGCGTAGATAATGTAGGTAAAAAGGAGCTCGATGGCACAGTGGTTAACGCACCCGGTCTGCGAGTGCTGAGGTTAAGCAACTTTCGCAAAGGCTGGGATGACCATCGATGGGTGACCAAAAATTTATCATCTCTAGCTCCTTTTGCACGTTTCATTTCAAAGGAGTGTCAGCTGTAAATATGATTATCTGTTTTTGTTTATCTATTTTGAATCTAAAAGACATTGTGTGCCTACAAATACAGCGAAAGAAAATGACTTGTCTAACGTTGTGAATGTTTTCATGTTTACTAATTAGCTAGTAGTATTGTGAGGAGCTCGATGGCGCAGTGGTTACCGCGCCCAGTCTGCGAGTGGTGAGGTTAAACAAGTTACGCAAAGGCCGGTCATCGGATGGGTGACCAAAAATTTATCATCTCGAGCTCCTCCGTGCTTCGGAAGGCACATAAAGCCGTTGGTCCCGGCTACATTATCAGTCGTTAACAACTACCTATCCGCACTGGGCAAGCGTGGTGGTTTATGGCCCGTTCTCCCTATCCATCCATAGGGAAGGCTCGTGTCCCAGCAGTGGGGACATAAAATGAGCTGATGATGATGATGATGAAGTAAGGCTCGTTTACTTGCAAACTGTTATATTGATCTGTGTACTGAGTGTGAATGATCTTCACTTTTCAATACAACTTGTACGGGAAAGCAAAGCCATCTATCTAGCGATGCACTGGTGAAACCAACAAGGTAGACCCTAAGTGCTACCACGATTTTTGGCTTAGCAATACGTGACACCACCAGGCTAAACGACAACCATGCCATGACTTTTGACTAAGCGGCGAAGAACAATGCTAAATTGGACGGATTAAGACATGCCTTTATACCCCCCCGCCCCCACGAACCGTTAACAACCACCTACACGCACTGGGCAAGCGTGGTGGTTTATGGCCCGTTCTCGTGAAGGGAAGGCTCGTGTCCTAGCTTGGGGACATAAAAATGAGCTGATGATGATGTAGGGCTCCAAGGTCGAATAGATAACATCAGTGATAAGTTGCTAGCTGATCTCATGATGTACGAGCATCTTGAAACCCTTGTTCTTTTAGTCGGCTCTTACGACATGCTCGAGGAGTTAGGCAGCTCATACATTCTTTTCACGTCCCAGACCAGCATGGGACTGTTGATAAAAATGAAAACAATTTAAAAAATAATCCTGTTTGACCATCCGACGCTTGGCGACCTCCTTGGTCAAATGGTTTGTAACCCACGACGCATTCAGTTAGTTAAGTCAGTAGACACAGTCATAGGCAGCTTCACTGCAGAGGGTCCGGTTAATAGTTCAGTAAGCCGACATAGACAGCTTCACTATAGTCAGTCAGATATCGGCAGGCGCCTCACTTTGAGTAACGCCTTACCGCGCTCCCCGCCCTGCGGGTTGCGTGCGTATTCCGATAGCCTTAGTGGCCCCTTAAAGGCTAAAAGCGATCCTTAGGGGTTTTTTACCGGGTCTGTCATTGCCCTCCTAGTGAGGGCATGCCAATCCCCGGAGTAATCTGTTTGCAGATTTTTCCCCTGAGTTGCAACAAAAAAAAAAAAAAAAACACAGGTTTTCATGGAGTCGCCATCTCTGAGGTCCCGGGTTCGATCCCCAGTCGGGAAAATTTAGAAATATTTTTTTTCTCGTCTCGTCTCGTCTCGTCTTGTCTCGGGTTTGGATGTTTTCAATGCATAATAACTATGTATTTAAGTATTTTAAGTATGTTTATCCGTTGTCTAGTAACCATTTAACGAACTTCATAACGAAGCTTCTCTTGGGCTAGATAATTGGTGTGAGTGTAGGAAAGTTTATTTATTAAGTTTAATTAGTATCCTCAAGAGGTTTTTCTATAGGGAATGGCACACGCACTAGTGTGAATGCCCTCATAATAATAATAGTAATAATACTGTTGACCATTGACTTAAATTTAAACGTCAGTCTAAAAAAATAGATAATAACCGCAAGGGGCTCCTTGTAAAGTATTTCGTTTTAATGTGTAGTTCGTATAAACCTTTTATTACTTTCATACTTTTTTCGTTATTAGCAATGTCTACATAGCACCTTTCAGCAGCTGTAAAAGACAAAACCAATCCTAAATGTTATTTGATATAAGGTGCTATTTCATAAATGCCTGTCTGTATCATTTTGTTCTCTTTTCCAGCCGTCAAGCTGCCATGCCAAAGTTATACAAAGGGCACAGAATATCTATTATTAAAATTGTGGATCCAGACCCTGGCAACTTTTTCGTCGATGTATTATTCAGAAACACGTTTATGGTGAGTTTTCAAGGTTTATTGGTAAAGACGTGAGCGGTTTCAAAACTTACAGTCATTGAAATGAAACAACTTTTACGGATCTACTCGCGTTCATTTTACACATTACTTATTTAATGTTTATCCTGACGTTTCGAACCCTTTACACCTTTTTGTTGTCAGACTTACAGTTATTTACGCGTTCTATGTACATGCAACTTTATGGTGATCAACTTCAAATATCTCGAGCTCCTTCGTACTTCGGTGAGCACGCCGTTGGTCCCGGTTGTTTGTAAGGTGCCTGTCGCTTCCAATCCGAAAGCCTCGAAGAATCTAGTGCCTACGCGAGAACACGCTTGCGTTGTGGCATCCCCTCCAGAAACCCTCGGATGATATTCAATCACCACGGCTTGAGGAACCTTTGGTTTCTGGCCGCGCACAAGGTCCAATTGCCAATGCAATCTCTTCAAAAAAAAGGATGTCAGTCGTTGAAATCCACCAATAATAAAGGCCAGGTCTTCCCGTGCTTATGGAAAGGCCGATGTCCAACAGTATAACGTTTTAAGGCTGATGAAGAAGTTAGAAGAAGTGTTACGAAAGTTGCTTCACAGTAGCGACTAAATTTCCATCATGGGATGGTCTTGATGCCTGTCTGTTCAGTATAAACAAAATGTGGAATGCAGCTACTGAGGCGTAGAGGACAGGGTCGCATAATTTGTGTGCGTTCTTACTTAACCAGGTCTGTCATAGCTCGCTCCATTGACGCTAGGTTAATAAGTCACGTTCAAGTAAGGCTCGATGCTCGGTGGCGCAGTGGTAAACGCGCCTGGTCTGCGAGTGCTGAGGTTGAGCAACTTTCGCAAAAGCCGGTCATCGGATGGGTGACCAAAAATGTATCATCTCGAGCTCCTCCGTGCTTCGGAAGGCACGTAAAGCCGTTGGTCCCGGCTGCATTAGCAGTCGTTAACAACCACCAACCCGCACTGGGCCCGCGTGGTGGTTTATGGCCCGTACTCCCTATCCATCCATAGGGAAGGCTCATGCCCTAGCAGTGGGGACATAAAATGAGCTGATGATGATGATGATGATGAAGTAAGGCTCGTTTACTTGCAAACTGTTATATTGATCTGAATACTGAGTGTGAATTATCTTCACTTTTCGATACAACTTGTATGGGAAAGCAAAGCCATCTATCTAGCGACGCACTGGTGAAACCATCAAGGTAGACCCTAAGTGCTACCACGATTTTTGGCTTAGACACCACCAGGCTAAACGACAACCATGCCATGACTTTTGGCTAAGCGGCGAAGGACAACGCTAAATTGGACGGATTCAGACAATGCCTTACTACTCCCCCACCCCCACGAACCGTTCAAGCTAAGCCGAACCTTGCTTTTAGCGCCCTCTGGTTGTTCCACTTTCCATTCGATTGAAGGATCTTGAAGGGGACGGGAATACGGTTGCATGCTTCCATCCCCTCAGGAACCCTCTGAGGATGTTTCGATCACAAGGCTTGTGGAACTCTTTAAGTTTCTCGCTGCCTTCATAACTTCCGGTGAATTATTCGACGTTCATGCCAATATCGTTTCTTCCTATTCGTAATTACACGTTGTAAAGCTCACAGGCGGCAACAGCAATATCTCTATAAAAACTGGCCAAGTGCTAGTCAGACTCGCGCACAAAGGGTTCCCGTACCATTACCTATAAAAACGGCAAAAAATCACGTTTGCTGTATGGGAGCCTTGTATGGGACCCTTTAAATATTTATTTTAAAATTTCAACTGTCTAAATGTCACGGTTCATGAGATACAACCTAGTGACAGACGGACGGACAGCGGAGTCTTAGTAATAGGTTCCCGTTTTACCCTTTGGGTACGGAACCCTAAAAAGGGCTTTTATACATAATGAGCGTTTTGCCACTCGACCCTCAAAGCGGACCGTAACAGTATTAAAATAATAACAAAAATGTTTTGTTTCAGTTGGGTGACATCAGATTACAACATGACTACATGCTCGGTGAAATATGGGTAATAGATATACACCATGGAGGGCTAGGACATTTACTGAGACTAAACCCAATCATAATGCACAAAGCGGCGCAAATATTTCAGGTAGCCAATCAAATAGTTTATGCACATAGTAATAAAGTAGCAAATTCAACGGCAGCAAATGAGTGAAGACCGTATTACGTCAATAAAAGAAATCTGAACATAAAATTGAAAGCGTCCTTCTAACATTCAACGTCCAACTTCGCGCTTGAAACAAATATCCTCAAGTTTACATTTCAATATGAATAATGTACTACTACTATTAAATACAAAAAAATGCGATTGAATAAATTTATTAAGAATTATGAATCACTATTTCCCGCTTTAACGATAATCCTTAAGGTTTAAGTAACCCGTAAGCCGCGTATGAGGATGTAAACAAAAATGTATCATATTGAGCTAATCCGTGCTGCGTAAGGCACGTAATGCCATTGGAGCATTAGCAGTTGTTTACCAACCAATCAGCCCAGTGCTGATTGGTTCAACCACCAATCAGCACTGGGCCCGCTTGTTGTCTTAGGGCCTCTTAACCCTGTGGTGTCTCTATCCATAGGGAAGGCTCGTGCCCTTGCAGTGGGGGCATAAAATGAGCTAGTAACGATGAAGCCATGTAAAACCGTCATCTAACATAAAAAAACAAGCAAAAGGAGTCAAACCAGGTGCACAATACTGGTCCAACTTATAGGTACTACCACCAACCGTACTACCACTACCATTTTTGAAGCTACTTAGTGGCACCATTGTTTGGCAGAAACCTGTGAACCATATTTTTTCCTATAACATTAAAGGGGTCAAGCTTCGATCAATGGGGTCAGCAACAGATTTTTGACTTTTTTTTTATATCCTGCTACTTAGAAATCTGTTACTTTGAAACAATAATGAAATAAATATATCGTCAGCTGAGTTGTGTAACTTAACTTGAAAAAAAAACAGAAAAATAATTAGAAAATTAAAAACTAAAGACCTACAAATAAAAGATGTCCTCCAACTGTGGGCTCATGGGAACGGACCCAAGAATGCTGGCAACATTGCCCTTTTGGATTGCCACACTAATACGCTGCCAGAGGTAGCTGCCAGCCTTCTTGTCACCGGAAGGCTCGATAAGGCGAGCACTTAACTTTTTAACAAGCTGCTTTGCCTCCGGCCCCCATTGACCCATTGTTTCCACCGCAAACGGAACAAATAAATAATTTCGACCTAGGTTTGCGTATTTATGCCGTTTGCGATTATCAGCGCTTACCGCAGCAGCCCCCACATGAAGTGAAGTGGCGCCAACATGCGAGGGAGCCACGGTGTCAGCACAGGTTGCATCCCAAATTAATTTTCATATTATTAATTAAGATTTATGGTTTACAGTAGGTCCAATGTTTTTTCAGATTTTGTTATTCGAAATTTAAATGTAAAGGTATGACAAACAATGCAAACAAGACCACTTTCAATATGCACTTTTTTTCCAGATCCTTTATCTAGTGCCTACCTACATTATTGATTGAAGGCCACTACGTTACCATCTTTTGTTTTTAAAGCAGGTCAAAAGAGATCTGTTGTCGCACTCGCCCTTTCACTGTCGGTTTCTGCTACTACTCGTACAAAAGACAAATATTATCGCACACATTACGAGCCAAAACAAAAGTGCATCAGTATTCATGTCGGTTTGAGCAATTCGTATGAATTATCACGTACCCCATCGAGTGTGAAGAATGTCACGTTGCGTGTTGTTCGAGCTATTGCTAACCCCACTAATTTGGGACGAACATTGCACAACTACGTACGTCGCCGAGTTAATGTTGTAGATAATGCTACTTACTATAGCAGCGTATCCTTAGATTGCTATCTCCTTGTTCGCGTAACTTATTGTATTTGTTTTTGTACAAGTTTATGTACCCACAAACAAGGCGTGACAAGAAAATTTTATGAAAGACGTTTTTTTGTACAATGACCACCAGCGCACTTATTGCAGTTTGATTTTATTATATCTTTTAGCAGGCCCTCAAAAGGGACATTACAAAGTACGGTAGAAATAATGTGTACCTCCTGCTTGCATTTAAAATACCCACCTCTATAACTATGGCTCTTCCTCATATATAAATTTCTTGGTGAAAGGTTTTTTGCTCTTTGTGATATATTTAAAGATTCATTTTCATTTAAGGCTACATTAAGCTCAAATCAAAGTCTATAACATTGGTTCTGAAGTCTACTAGTCGGAGACTTTGTATTGGGAAGAACTGATAGAGAAACTCACATTTGACATTTCTTTACTCCCATTGCCCATCCCAACATTTCAATACACTTTTCATAACAAAACAACATAGATGCTAAATACCTACCAGTAGATCTGAGAGAAACTTATTTTCAAAGTTTCATCACGTACCTATCGTACTAAAAGCAATGTTATATTGTACTGATGAAAAACTAAAACCGTTTATAGGAAACAAAGCAAAAGACATAATATACGGAAGTAATAATTGTCATGCCTGTAATGGTGTATCATGCTCAATGAGGAAGAAACAGCCCATCAATATACCCACATTACTAAGAGACCTTCGGAATCTGGTAGCATAGCCCTTGGACGTTTATAACACCAAGGATATCAAACGCACGTTGAAGATCTTGAAAATTTTGTTTTTGTGCTTTTACGTCCTGTATTTTCATTGGATCCAGTTCAAACTTGAAGACGGCAATGTAAAACAATACTGCTTATTAGCAGAAAATGTGATTATTACGGCAGCCGCCAATTTGCCACTAATAACTGCCAACTATACTGGCCTGCAAAAATAAGTACTACACTTTTAATATTTATTTATTTTCTAAACTATAGAAGTTAGAGACTTTTAAATAAAAAACGTTTTGCAGCAATTTTTATCAGCTTTCTTTAAAACTAAAGTAAATTATACATTAGTAACATTTTCCTTTTTGTTTCGAAAGTATATCTTGTGTACTTAAAAAGTTATTGCAATTTTAAAAGTGTGATACTTAATTTTGCAGGCCAGTGTAGAATGGTTTTGGTCAATACCACCAGGCAGTCTGCTCACCACTAAAATATATAAATAGTTTATGTTCAAAGACCCATTAAATAATGAAAATTTTAATAACAAGAAAAATACAAAATACCCTAGATGCAGAAGACAGTTTTTTTTTAAATAAATTAATGTGAAGTAGTGAAATAAAACTATAATCTTGATTCCAGGAAGGCCTCGGACTCCGAGTGACAGCGATGCACGTGCTAAACTGCCCAAATTTTGGGCATACGCTGATGTCTGTCATGAAGCAGTTTTTTAAACCAAAGCTCTTGGACAGAACGATCTTCCACAAAAGCCTAGAGGACCTATATGAGTACATACCAAAACAGTATCTATCATCAGATTACGGTGGAAATGAACCTTCTTTGGATGAATTTAAAGGTAATTTTGAATTCAAGAATGCAGTTTTCTGTACCTAAATGTCATAAACCTCATATACGGGTAAAAAGCAATTCAATCATTGAATTAATCTAATGTCCTATGAAAAACTAAATCTTGTCTAAAGTAAACCGATTAGTATGTTCCTATCTTAATATTAGCTTGAACTCTGACTTTATTTTTTTATGTAAGAGTTAGTTATGAGATTTTTTTATGCAACAAGACACAATTATTGCTAAGAATTATTGTAATATTTTATAAAGTTAAACAGTGCGTATCGTAAATGTTTCAATAGAAGTATTAACGGCGTTTTAGTTTACCAACAAGTTTTTGCTTTATTTGTATTTCGTTTTACGGATAAAATCAGGTCTTCGCGTTTTATTAAATACTTATTTGTTTTAGTAATAGTGTATGTGGTTATTTCAAAGAATTCAAACTGTAGTGTGTGTCTGTATGTTTTAATTTTACTACAAATCATAGCAATCAGAGTGGTAATTCTTTTGTAAAGAGCATAGTGAGAAGGATCGGTTTGCTACTTTCTATTCAGAAGAAATATCTTATTTCTTAGGGATTCGACGACAGACTGAATTTCCCGTGAGGGAAGCTGCGGGTAGAAGCTTGTTTATATAAAAGATAAAGATTAATATGCTAAGATAATGAATGAGGCATAACTTGTATTAATTAATTTCTGTCAATTAATGTCTTCGAAGAGTTTTTTAAGTTCCAGCTTGTTTATTGCCATCTTTGTTTCACATGGGTAATATATTATATATTGTTTTCTAAAGTTTACGCGAACACTACACAATGAAATGGAACAACTTTTACGGATATCTTAAAGCGAGCTTCTGTCAACACTTACTTCAAGCCGCCGAAGAAGATCAACCAATTTTTACGACCTGTCAAGTGCAACATTAGGTATCCCTTCAAGATGCAGATGTGTACAAACTGAACTGCGACTGTGGGCTCTCTTATATCGGGCAAACAAAGAGAAGTGTATTAGGAACCCGCGTTAAAGAACATATAGCCGACGTCAAGCATATGCGCCTCGGTGGCATAGTGGCAGAGCGCTCGGTCCGATACCCGAAGGTCCCGGGTTCAATTCCCAGGTCGGGCAAAATGTATTTTCGATTTTTTCTATGCATTGCCCGGGTTTGTGATCACCAACCCGTATTTGGCAATCGTGGTGATTAAGCCATTACCCATCAATTGTAGCGATGCATGACTTGATTTCAATGATGGAGGCCTTTGCCCAGCAGTGGGATAATCATAGGCTGTTTACTAAGCATATGCGCGAAAATAAGTCTGCAGTATGCGAACATTCCCTAGAGGGGCCCAACCATTACATCAGATTTGATAAACCACAAATACTCTCTAGAGAACAACGATTCATCCCTAGGATGATACACGAGGCTATTGAAATTAAGAAACATCCGAATTTCAATAGAGAAGATGGTTGGAATCTACCACCAGCCTGGGATCCCATCATACAAAATATTAAATCCCAGCCCCAACACCATACTGCCAGACCAAAAGATACTGTAAGCTCTTTCTGCGTAAAACGGAATAGGGTATACAAGCTACTAACTAATTATGAGATGACCAACACCTCTAAAAACGCAAAATTATGATTATTATATTCCATACGAATCCTTCCGTGTATTGGCTACCTACGTGACATTGGCGGAATTGTGTTAGACACAAAACATGCCATAAACAAAAGAAGAAGAAGAAAAAGACCAACACCTCAGTCTCCCTGTGACCACGGACCCTGCAAAGGGTTCGAAACGTAACATTAATTATAAGTAACGTGTAAAATAAACGCGAGTAGATCCGTAAAAGTTGTTTCATTTCAATGGGTAATATTTTGTCAAGTTGTACGTATGTTATTTCAAATAATTTATAAATAGCAACGACATTGAAATTACATAAACTTCTTAACCAGTTTTTACATTGTGGAACTAACTGTTTGTTTAAATTAAATAAGGTTTAATTTTTCATCATCATCATCATCATCATCATAATCATCATTATCAGCCTATATTAATCCACTCCAAAAGCACACCACTGAGCACGTCCCCCGGCAAATTCTTGGTATTTCTAAATTAAAAACCATTCATTCAGTTTAGTCTATAAAAAATCGTTTTTATAAATGTCACTATGCCATCAGTTTGTAAATCCACCCACATAAATCAAGAAACACATACTTACGTTTAATACATTTCTTGTTTAAAAAAATGTTTTCCTTTCAGACATCTACGAAAGAGATTTCAAAACGGACAGAACTAAGCGTCTTCTATTGGAAAGTAGTAAATTAATATCAAATGAAAATAAGAGACCAGGACAAATTTACGAAGAACAGATGACTGGGTCATTCAAGAAATTAGACTTAGACTGAAGTAATGAAAACACTGAAACAGATGATATACATTTGGAATAACAATACAGTCAGGCCGCAACAACTCCCCACCAATAACGAAAGTCGTGTAGGAGAACATAACATAGTACGAATGCCTTATAAAAACTTAGACCTTACCTGTAATCTTTTTAAAAACAGAAGAATGATATTGATCACAGCTATTTATAACTGGTCTAAAAAGATAATATTTGTGTGGAGTTGTTTAGTATTATTATTATGGTGCCCTTTGGATTTCTCTTTAACGCTGCAGCTGAATTAGGTTGTGCTTCAATCACCATTCATGAAACAAATCTTAAAGCACCATCTACATCAGGATCTTTTTAATGGAAAAGCGTTTGGTCTTTGTCTCATCTTCATCTCATTGATGTATGCTGTTATGATAAGGACGAAGATGAAAGCGGTCTTCTTCTGGAATCCTTAGCAACTAAGGTGCGATTATACAAAGTACAACTATATAAATCCCGCGATGGTTAACTGCCGGAGCCTGATACCTCTCGATCTGGTCTTCTAAAGCTTCAAAATATTATATTTGTCCGCGACGAAGCACGGCGTGGGTCCTCGCGGCTTCCTGCGGCGCCAGCGCCGGCGGGCGTGCTGTTTTATGTAACCGCATGCGACATGTGAATTTACAGGAACCAGCACGCCACGCCCGCTGTGCGCCCGCATGACGCAGCGGACGGCTTAGATAGATAGATCAGTGGCGGTAGCCAAAGTAACATTAAGAAAACGGTAGCGAAGTTCGAAAAGAATAAAATGTATGGGATTGACTTAAGCCGCGCTAAATCACGTGGTCAATATTATGTCAATCCCATACATTTTATTCTTTTCGAACTTCGCTATCGTTCTCTTAAGGTTACTTTGGCTAAGCCTACAGTGGTCTTGCATGCTACTGATCACAGAAGCGGTTGACAATCAAAAAGTGGCTTACATAGGTACATCGTCGATCGTACATGTATACATATAATTAGCTTTCAAAATCTGTTGCTCAAACTGAATAATTATAGTGATTAATTAATAATAATAAATATAATAATATTTATAATTAATTATTATATTATTATATTTATAGAACAAATCAGTATAATAAAGTTTTGATAACTTTAAGCATATCTATATCAGAAAATATCGAAGATATTTTTGTGTTGGCTGTTATTATCATATAACTTAGGTTAATTTGATGCAATATCTGTATGTAACTTTATACTTAACTTCATAAGGTAACAAAATATTTTTTTGAACTAAAAAATTGTTAAAATTAAAGTACCTACTCTTCTAGAGTTTCTTTTATGCTAAGTTAAAATAGTATAAGTTAGTTGGTTTTAGAAAATATTTAGAGATATAAGTTTGTAATAAAATACCTATTTAAAAGAAAGTACCTTTTTTGTTTTTTGTTTTTTTTTCATTGTTTGGTTATTAAATTTTAGACGCTGTTGAAACATCTGGCTATCTACTACTGACTAAAAACTGGAACTGGCTATATTACTGACTGGTTGGTTCTAATTATATTGTGATGACGGAACACAGAACGCTGTAAGGGCGACATACTTTTTTGTAGCTAAATCAACTTAAGACTATTCTAACCACAAAACAAACCGAACACTCAGAATCTAACTGGGACATCTGGGTCGGCGACTGGTCTTACTACTACCAATTACCTAGTAACCATAAAAACGTATGACAAGTCCTTTCAGCATTGTTCTAAGGACGACATATTTTGCTAAGCATTGTGGCTAAGTGGGGCTTAAAACTAGTTTAAAGTCACAAAACAAACTGAACACAACCTAACACTTGGAATCGAACTGGGACCTCTGGGTCTGTGGCGGTAGTGGACTATACGTGACCACGGAGCAACTCGCTCGAGACACTAGTCTTAAAAGTACCGGATGAAGAATGCGCTTCGGCGCGTCCAGCCCCCCGACCGCCTAACCGATCGCTTTGACTACGCGTATAGTTTATGACGTCATCTTGTCACCTCGCATCGCCTATGAAAGCAATATCAAAAGCTAAAGGCTATAGCTTTCGAGATTGCTTTCATAGGCGGCACGAAACGACAAGATGACGTCATAAACCACACACGAAGTCAACGCGATCGGTTAGGCGGTCGGGCCCCTGATCTGGCGTTATGACCTGACGCAGATGATCCCTTGTGCTTGCGCAACGATGTCTGATACCTTTAACTTTATAACCGTTAGGTTGGTAGGGGGTGTCAGTATAAACTTTAAAGTCGTGTACTAGAGGGGTGATCTTAGTTGTCTTACCACTAGAGTACTAGCTAACCTAGTAATCATG
Organism: Eudonia lacustrata; assembly: GCA_947562085.1. NCBI lineage: Eukaryota > Metazoa > Arthropoda > Insecta > Lepidoptera > Crambidae > Eudonia > Eudonia lacustrata. The sequence continues at coordinate 8,684,554 of OX387329.1, read as the reverse complement.
AAAAAGTATGACAAGTCCTTTTATTTTATCATTGTTGTAAGGGCGGTACTTTGTAAAAAGTGTAGTTAGGCGGACTTAAAATAAGTTAAAAGTAACAAAACAAACCAACCTTAACCTAACACTTGGAATCGAACTGGGGACCTCTGGGTCTGTGCCTGGTGTCGGTGAACTTACCACAATCATCATCCTCTTCATCATCATCAGCTCATTTTTGTCCCACCTGCTGGGGCACGAACCTTCCCTATGGATGGATAGGGAGAACGTGCCATAAACCACCACGCGGGCCCAGTGCGGATTGGTGGTTGTTAACGACTGCTAATGCAGCCTGGACCAACGGTTTTACGTGCCTTCCGAAGCACGGAGGAGCTCGAGATGATAAATTTTTGGTCACCCATCCGATGACCGGCCTTTGCGTAACTTGTTTAACCTCACCACTCGCAGACTGGGCGCGGTAACCACTGCGCCATCGAGCTCCTCACAATACTACTAGCTAATTAGTAAACATGAAAACATTCACAACGTTAGACAAGTCATTTTCTTTCGCTGTATTTGTAGGCACACAATGTCTTTTAGATTCAAAATAGATAAACAAAAACAGATAATCATATTTACAGCTGACACTCCTTTAAAATGAAACGTGCAAACGAAAATAAGCCCTATTTGCGTAGTAAATAAACAAAGCGGCTATTCTCATTGTCGGGTAAGGAATATGTTTATTTTTCCGTTTGACATTGACGGAGAGTATCCCCCCGAGTGACTGAGCGTTGTCGTTCGAGCAAGGCACATTGAAAATGATTCAAACACTTGTATCAAATTGATATTTTGAAACGTTCCTTGTTCTGCCTAAGACTTTTTTTAACAGTGTTTATTTCTTTAAGTATTTATTTTAAAGGGGAGAACGGAATCAGATCTTTACCCGACCCTATTGTCAACCTCATCTGCACGCCGTGGTTCTCCGTGCTAGATAACGAACAAGGCTCCGGCAACCCGAGTAATGGCGGTATAACCATATTCCCTGTCGGACACCCGTGTCCAGCTGGAAGAGGCTTCAGTGAACTTGGGATAGCTAAAGGCTATAGCTTTCGATATTGCTTTCATAGGCGGCACGAAACGACAACATGACGTCATAAACCACACACGAAGTCATAGCGATCGGTTAGGCGGTCGGGCCCCTGGACGCTTGCAACATCATGTTTTTTTTAAATCTTTTTTTATTAAGCACTTGAACTTCATCACACTTGATACAGCAAGTAAAGAGACACGCAAAAGGTTAATACATAATGCACACAACGACCCTCTCACGAATCACGGAACAGCTCGGACGTCCAAACGCAGCTATTACGAGACTCCGTAATAATATAATCACAATAATATTATAAATGCGAAAGTTTGTGTATATGTGTGTGTGTGTATATTTGTTGCTTCTTCACGCTGCAACGGATGTATGGATTTAGATGAAATTCGGCATACATATAGTTTATAATCTGGATTAAAACATAGGATACTTTTATCCCGATATTTTTACGGGAACGGAAACCACGCGAGAGAAACTGCGAGCGGCCGCTAGTAATATTATAAATGCGAAGTGTCTGTGTGTATGTGTGTGTGTGTATTTGTTGCTTCTTCACGCTGCAACGGATGGATGTATTTAGATGAAATTCGGCATACAGATAGTTTATAACCTGGATTAAAAAATAGGATACTTTTTATCCCGATATTCCGACGCGAACGGGAACCACGCGGGTGAAACCGCGAGCGGCCGCTAGTAATTTATATTTAATCTTGTATTGCTTGTAACACTACCGGAGAAATAAATAGCCCTTGTCAAGTTTCTTGCGGCTTCTTCTAGGTTCAAGGTGTTCACTAAAGTCATGGCTTTTTTACACTAAAAAAATGATTGTAAAAGTTTATTTTGAATATTTTTTTTTTTTTTAAAACCTGTCTTTGTTAATCTAACTGGCGACCTTCCACCTTCGATCGACCTATGAGAATTAACATTTTAGGCATAACATCTTTATCTTTATCTTTTAAAACAATGAACCTATAACTAAAAAACCTTAAAAAAATATATCATCATCATCATCATCATCTCAGCCAAAAGACGTCCACTGCTGGACAAAGGCCTCCCCCAAGGATCTCCACAACGACCGGTTTTGTGCTGCTCGCATCCAGCGGCTTCCCGCGACCTTCACCAGATCGTCGGTCCACCTATATATAATATAATAATTAAAAAATATTATTAAAAGGAGTCCCTTTAGGCAAGGTTCCGAAGATACTGGCAGCGTTCCCCCTTTGAATAGCTAGACTAATTCTTTGTCCGAGGTAGCTGCCAGCTCTTCGGTCTCCTGTGATGTCGACTAATCTTTAATTAATAAGAAGAATAATAAGTCTTCCTTTCACCACATACCCTATAGAGGGTTCCAAACTTCAGGACTTTTGTCAGTTGAAATTCGTCATTTCGTGAGTTAAGTGTTCCATTTCAAGGTAAACTTCATTTTATAAAAAAAAATATTTAAATTTCTGTCAAATTTTACAATTTTTTTTTTACAAAATGGCCGCTGTGTATCCATTGCATTAGTTAACATAATCGCATTTATAACGTCGTAGGTATATGTATCAGTGCATACCCGGATGATTAACGGTTCGCGAGTCAAACTGATTGAGTACGCCGCGTGCCGGCTGATCAATCAATGGCCGGCAATTATAGCGCGGAATTACAATATTGGACGTAACATCTTCGTGTAACAACTGAAGCGTAATGTCACCGATCACCGATCGCTGAGCAGATAGACTGATTAAGATGAATGAGGTAAGTTGGTAACTCCAAAGGTGAGCTAATATCTAAAAGAGATCTTCCAGCCGACCCTAGCTGTGGTGTAAAAAGAAAGTCTGCCGGACTAATAAATAATTATCAAAACTAAAATTTCAAAAAACTACTCCTACTCCGACATTTTCCACTCTTCTTCTTCATAACTTTATGATTATTTACATAAATAATTTTACGCAAATATTGTTGCGAACAAATTACAAATTGAAAAAAGGAAATGTGTTGAAAATAAAAATTATGTCATGGCATGTCAGGGGGTACGGGTTCGAATCCTGCTCGTGGAATTTTTTCAAGACTTTGTCTGATTTTCCCATTATTCTATCTATCTGTTGTTTTGCCTACTACAGATACAAATTTGACATAAGCTCCATACAATTTATGTCAAATTTCTAACTCCAGTAAGCAAAACAACAGACAGATCTGATAGAATATAGGGAACGGGCGTTTGACATTGATATCAATTAATCATCAACACTGTTACGATTTGATAGATGTATTTTCGGATATTTTTATTTTCTTGTATAAAAAATTCCGATCGTCTTTTTTCACTGTAGACAAATTTCCGAACGCCTTATTTCCCATAGACATATTTTCCGATATAGTTATTTTCTAGTATAAACATTTCCGAACGCCTTTTGCGGTTTTACAAACCCGGGCTATGCATCGAGAAATCTGAAACACACTTTGTCCGTCCATGGAACGGAATAAAAATTGAACCCATTTTTTTATTCCTTACGAGTAAGTAGAAGAAGAAGGCCCAAAGTAGAAGCGCACTTTGTGCCCCGTGTATATACAACCGGAAGTGCACCCGGAATCCTCAACTACTGAGGCCCTGGCTATCTTATCTTTTATTTATTTATTTATTTATTTATCTATTTATTTATTTATTTCACAACCATAATTCACAATGTATGTACTTATAAATAGATACACAGGATAGTTATGGACCCCGCAGGGGCACGAAAATTAAGTAGAAGAGAGGAAGCGCTTTCAGTTATTAAGATAGAGTATTAAATATTTTTATGTTTGTTGTGTATTGAATACATAATAACCTATCATTAAGATATTTTTCTTTAACATAATAGCTTTTAGAAGTTAATAGTTTCTTTACTTTATTTATAAATATATTGTCGTTTTTTACTTCTATCCATTCCCTTGGAAGTTTATTATATATTTTAATTGAATAAATGCGTGTAATGAGTTTAGTTTAAGCCGGGTAGTTGGCAGTATTAATTTATTTTTATTTCGTAATGAATATTTACTCTGTACTTCTTTACGTTTTGTGTAAAAGTGTTTGTATTTACGGACAAATTTACATATCTCTAAAATATAAAGGCAATGTGAGTATTCTGTATTTTTGGAAATAGGGTCGGCACCTGTCAGTTTGAGTTACATTAGCAATTACTCTTATTAATTTCTTTAGAAGAGTGAATAAAGCAGGAGCATTCGTGCTATTTTCACACAGAATTATGCCGTAGTTGAGCCAAGCATGTGCATATTATTATGTGCATAGTAGGTCGATATTGCTGTTTCTACACTAGTGGTATTTTTAGTCTCTCGTAGTGCATATGCAAAACTATCCAACTTTGATAAAAAAAATTGTGTGTGTGCTTTCCCATTTAATATGGGTGCCTATAACAATACCGAGCAAAGTGAATTCATTGACGCTTTCTAATTTAATATTTTTATACTTACGTATAATTTAAATTAAGGACGGTTTTTCGATATGTATAAAAAGTTATTAATTTAATTTTTTCAAAATTAATTTTAAGGTGATGTTCATTTAACCAGTGTGATGTTTTTGAAAGTAATGAGTCCAGTTTTTGATGGACATTATTATTATTTATTATTTTGACACCCATTATTTTGGTTACATACATACATACACTCGAAAAACATAACCCTCCTTCTGACGCAGTCGGGTAAAAAAGGAGTAAAATTTAGTTTTCACCCGTTCTGCTGACAAACTAGAGGACACCACCAAACAATATACGATTCATGATACCCCCATTTTGATCCCTCATTTGCAGGTGGTCACAGAATCAACCACATAAATTCTGTAGATCACTTAACTATGAACACCTTAAACCACAATACAAGGAGACAGCAGAAGGAAACCTCTCACGCATCGCGCTCAAGCAACGCACACATTAGACCCTCATCGTCATCAGCTCATTTCATGTCCCCCACTGCTGGGGCGTGCTTACCTCGTGAGCTTAAAAAGGCTCAATAAAGGCTCGTGAGACTTCCCTACGGATAGATGGATAGGGAGAACGGGGCATAAACCACCACGCGGGCCCAGTGCGGATTGGTGGTTGTTAACGACTGCTAATGCAGCCGGGACCAACAGCTTTACGTGCCTTCCGAAGCACGAAGGAGCTCGAGATGATACATTTTTGGTCACCCATCAGATGAACTGCCTTTGCGAAAGTTGCTTAACCTCAGAACTCGCAGACCGGGCGTGTTAACCATTGCGCCATCGAGCTGTCTTTCACTTAGACCCTCAACATGGAATCTCGCAACAGTTCGGAACAGTCCGAGCGCAGCGGTTGCGAGATTTCGTGCCCGTAAGAGATTGTCTATGTGCGCGTTGCTCAAGCGCGTCATTGCCCCATCCCCCCCCCCCTCCCCAAATTCTCTAAATGCCACTACACATTTACAGAATACACTTAACATGCACAATAGTTTAGGCCCAAGACACCGTATTCGTAGAACAAGGGTACGAACGAACCGATTCACACGCGCTCTATACCAGGCACAGACATGTACCGGGCGCTTCTCTACTCCACCACGGCCCGATCAACTCAAGCCGAGGTCCGAGCCTTTAGAGGCGCCCTCGGGTTGTTCCGCTCCCCGATCCGATCCGAACCCCTCGGAGAATCTAGTAGGGCACGGGGACACGCACTTTTAAGTGTGTGATGCCGTTCCCTCTAGAAAACTTCCGAAGGTGATTCGTTTCACACGGCTTGAGGAACCCTTTAATTATATAGCTGAAAATGCCGCCTGAGGCAATAAGTAAACTCTCTCCAAGAAAAGAACGTCATTGTTCGAAGCTTACCTTCTGCTCTCTGCTTATTATGTGCCCCAAACGGACTAAAGCGATAAATCGATGATGAATAAATAATGCTTTACCTGAAAATTGTTATTCGGCCTTTGTAGACACGAAGTCTTAGCTTAAATATTTATTAGGCAATAATAAGGAACCCTTTTGGTCTATTCGAAAACTTCTTGTCGGTACAGGAAATCGTTCGACTGGCGAAATGAATGCCTTAAGGGTGCGCCGTCCGTAAGTGACAAGTGTCATATGTTTTATTTGAAATGTCGTCGTCCATATTTATTTGATGCCGCGCGGCCATACTAATTTTGTATGGGGAATTTAAGGTGCTTAATAAAAAATTATTATTTAAGTAACCCCTTGATGAATCAAAAATGTAGTCTAGCAATTTGTAGTTTATCCATTGATGATTGTTTAGACAAAATCAGAGGTACAATAATTTAGATAAACTAAAAGAAATCTACTAAACGCCGCCACTCGTTTTCATGATCTTTGCCCAACTTTAAATGATATTGTAGAAAAAACTATAGCGTGTTATGAATTTATGGTTCTGACAAATTGTAAACACGTTCCCTATGATACTAAATATATATTTTGTTCATTTAATACGATAGTATTTTCAATTACATTTACTTAACCGTAACTGCATTTTTGCCATTTTTTGGTCGGCCCACCCTTAACGATCTGGGAAACTATTGGTCAGTGGTATTTTTTTAAAGTAAGTTCATATGGAGTGCACAAAGATTAAATGAAGATATTAAAACGTTCGAATTCCGACCACTAGGCGACTACTAGTAGTATTTAATAGGAATACTAGTGGTATTTAATTGTTTTGTTATCATAGCCTCGGTGGCCAATTGAAAAAACGCTTGGCTCCATATCCTGAGGTCTTGAGTTCAACTTCCAGGTCGAGCTAGGTGCGTTTCGTATTTTTCGATGCATAGCTTGAGTTTGTGATCCCCACTGATGTGATTATGTCCCCACTGCTGGGGCACCAGCCACCCCTATGGATGGATAATGAGAACGAGCCATAAACCACCACGTGGGTCCAGTGCGGATTGGTGGTTATTAACGACTGCTAATGCAGCCGGGACCAACGGTTTACGTGCCTTCCAAAGCACGGAAGTCTCGAGATGATATATTCTTGGTCACCCATCTGATGACCGGCCTTTGCTAAGTTTACCTTAGTAATCACAGACCAGGCTTAAATTACCACTACGCCATCAAGCTTCGAGGTTTGTGATCGATCACCATCATTCGATCAATAATGTACCTAATAGGAGTTTCTTGCGTCCATTCTTCTCCACAGCTAAAAAATAGACGTCCTGAATGGGTGTAGGTAAAAAATGTATGGACGATTCAAAAGCACTTTCGTTACTTTATTTGAATAAAAAATTTTGACTTTGACTTTTGACTTCGACTAGATGAAGGATCCTGAACAAAAATACATCTCGGAAGTGGTTGTGTTTGCTCACATTTAAATTTTGAATATCAAAATCTGAATTAATATTGGATAGCAGCAACAGCTTCAGCTTACTGTTAACCTTAAATCTTAAACATAAAGATTAATTAAGATTGCTAAATATTTGTACATAATATTTTCTGTCATCGAGAATCTAGTACATTTTTTTATATTTTTTTTTATATTTGCACGTCATAGTGACTACATCCTGCCTGATAGTAAGCAGCCGATGCAGTCCAGAATAATGAGAGCGCTCCCCACCGTGAAACAAGCACGGTAACAAACGCACCTATTCATGACGACCTGCATAAATGCCGTTTCACGCCCCGCTTAAAAGACCTAGGTAGGTACTGGGAAACACATGCGCCGGCAAAGAATTCCAAAGCCGAATAGTCTTACAGAGAGAGAACAACTTGCCAATTTTTTTGGTACGAGTACTGATTGTCTGTACAGTATGATGGTGGTTCCTAAGACAAGCACGTGTAGTCCGGGAGAGGAAAAGAGAGGGCGGGATTAGATCAAAAAGCTCTTCAGAATACTCTCCGTAGTGATTCTGGTAGAAGACACTGAGAGAAGCAATGTCTCTACGCAGCTGGAGGTCCTCAAGAGAGTCTGATAATTGATAAAAGTCACTAACCCATGATTTTTATAATAGAGGTCGTTGCCAGGCAGTGGGAATGTATACAGGCTATTAATTACTTCATCACCAGCTCCTTTTATGACCTTACACTCATGTGGTCCTTACTGCTGGCTACGAGCCTTCCCTATGGATGGAAACACCAGGAAACACCACAGGAGACTACTGATATAAAAATGGCTGTTCGGTTAATCTTAATTTTCGAAAAATGTATGGTGCGAAAAATTTGCTTAAAATGTCCCTCATAAAATTAAAATTTTGTTGCAGGCACCTTTACATCTCTCAATAACACAATCAATGACATATTGTACAAATTGGGAAAGATTTGCCGATTGGACGAATTAGGAATTGTTTTTTTTTATGCTAAAAGGAGGTAAACGAGCAGGCAGGTCACCTGATGGAAAGCAATCACCGCCGCCCATGGACACCCGCAAAACCAAAGTATTCGCGGATGGATGTATAGTACCAACTAGGAACGAAGGGATCGATTCAGAAGAAGAGCAATAGTTTATTCTTATTTTATGCGTCGGCCTTTTTACCTGTGTCGTCCACCTGCACCCTTTGATTATATACCTGCCTGCAACATGTCGTTTTCCTTAATTTTAGACCTTGTGAGCATTTTTTTGTACTTCTGACACCAATGTGAGAAAAAAAACTATTGCTCTTCTTCTTAATTTTTATTGAACTGTCAAATATTCCAATACACTTTTAAAAGTAAAAAATACAAAATAATCAAAAAGGTAAAAAAAGGTCTGTTGGTCGTCAACAGTTGTATTGTATTGTATTTATACTAAACTAGCGGCTCGCTCGCGACTTCGGCTTCGTCCGCTTGAGTGAACACCCGTATCCAATAAAACTCTATAGCAGCGCCACCTACTGCGAATCGAAACCATCAAGATACCCACAAACACATAAAAATCAAGTAATTTAGTGTGGCTATTCATAAAACATATACATTTATTATGTCACGGACTTTTTTGTAGATGATTTTATGCAGTACATTTTCTTTTAAACATCACTACTACGAGTATATAGATATTTTTCTTGAACGGTTGAAGCAGCGGAAGCCGAGAAAGCACTTGAACGGCCAAATTTTAATTGGATTGATTGGCTTGTTATTGTTTTATCGTAAACCACTCTCGAAAGACGCTCTATCTATTATACCGTATCAAAATCCGTGCAGTGGTTCCTGAGATTTGTCCGTCCAAACAGACAATACTCCTTTATATTAGACTTTACTATAATATATATAGATAGATATTATTATTATCACATTATATCCAGATTTGTCTAATAAACGGAAGCGGTCATTACCTCTGACCCTCGTATCGGCAGGCGTGACCCGCTTGTGAATAATGCGCCTCTCTTAGAGATGCGAACTGCAGCCTATTGTCCAGGAAGCAATTTATCGCACGCCATTCGCTTTTTATTGTTTTTCAATAAAAAGGGGGGAAATGTTTCTCTATTTATTGCCGGTGTCAGGCGCAGTACTGGGTAATATGTTTCGTTGGATATTTTTCCCCCTTTTTTAGGGCTAAAGAGGTTTTAAGTGGCGATGTGATTTTGTTTTTGTTGGAATCAGGCTTGTGACTGACCGGGACTAATTCGCTTCATTGTCTTCTAAAGTTTACGCGAACACTACACATTGAAATGAAACAACTTTTACGGATCTACTCGCGTTTATTTTACACATTGTGGTCACAGGGTGTCTTCCTGTAACCATGGACCCTGCAAAGGGTTCGAAACGTCAGGATAAACATTAGAAAAATAAGTAATGTGTAAAATAAACGCGAGTAGGTCAGTAAAAGTTGTTTCATTTTAATTTGCTTTAATTTAAAGTAGGGTAGTGGGCTTTCGGCGTTCGACACTTTAAGCCCAGTGCTGGACAAATTTTGCGTCATCAAAAAATAACATCAGTTTTCATTGAATTTACGGGATAGCTAAGAAGCAGGGGTCTGTATTTAATTGTATGATCCCTTTGATCCCTTTTTGTTTCGATTAAAAGAAAGAATCACCGGTTCCTGTCGAAATTGATGCCACTACCCTAACTTAGAAGTATATTGAACAGCTAGGATGGAGGGGGAGACGGAGCCCAATGAAAAGATGATGGATTGTGTCACCGATGATATGAATGTGAGGGGAGTAACTGCACATGTGACGACTGATAGTGATAGAGGAGAGTAGAAGAAACGGACATTTCGCGCCGACCCCAAGTAACATGTGACCAAGGCAGGAAGAAGAAGAATATTGAAAAGCTCATTTTTTTTTCTAAAAAAAAAACATTTTCTACGAATTTTTTATTAACAATCACACGGCTTAAGGAATCCTTTGAGTTTCTATTCAACTGCAAAACGTCCTGTTACGCTGCAAAGGCAAAAGAAAATCTCTCTCTAAAAAAATGGTTACCAATATGACTTATTCAAATCATGACGAGACAAATTGTATTTCATTGTTTTTAACACTAGAATTGAGACTGGTAGTTTTCACACTCGATACAGAGGGGAACTTACTACACAGGTCTACACAGACCAAATAAATCTGTCTGATAGTTATGGGTACTTATACAGACTGGGTACATAAATGATACATGTACATTAACCGCCTATGTGGTCTAGTGGCTAAGACCACCGGTTTAGACCCAGAGGTCCCAGGTTCGATTCCCAGCGGCAATGTCTGTGTACTCGGTTTGGTTGGTGGTAGGGCTGGTTTGTCCGCCTGGCTATGCTACCACCATTTATCTAAATACGTCGCCATAACATCAATGTCTGTAGCATTGTTGTGTTCCGGCAGCTACAGATAAGATAGCCAGTGCCTCACTAGTTGAGGATCCCGGGTGAAGTGCGCTTCCATTATTGACCTTATCATCACTTAACAGTAGGTGAGATCAAGGCAATGTGCTTACCTACCCGTGAAATATACTTTAAAAATACGTACCTGTAGCCTTGTTAATCATTTTCATCCTCGATTACCGAAACCGGGAACACATATTACTTACAAATGCAATACGGGTTATCCATCCGATTACATACATTACGGACGCTTATTAGCATTGCAATCAATGGATTCAAGCACTCACTAGCCTACTCGCAAGTCGTTGCCGCAATTGTTACGGCACTTAATTAAAATTTCAACAATAAGTGTATATTAAATGAAATTTTGCATGAAAATTGCTTCAGTAATGATGTAAGAAGGAATTTATTTATTTTAATACAGGCTTCCTAAACTAGCAGTAGATACTAAAGCGTAATTTGAGCCAATTAAAATGTCTAAGCAAGACTTTTGTAAAATACTGAAACACATAATAACAAAAGCGTGAAGTTTTGTGAAAAGAGATCAGGTTTAAACGAGTAAATCTTGAGTAATCACGTCGTTAAGGAGCCTGAATAGTGAATAGTGCCGGTTTGAAACTGTGACAACAATTGTCACACTATGATATCGATTACGAGTGTCACCGATCCGATCCGACCCCCTTCGGAGAGTCTAGCAGGGCATGGGGACACGCACTAGTGCGTGATGCCGTTCCCACTAGATAACCTCCGAAGGTGATTCCTTTTACACGGCTTGAGGAACCCTTTAAGTTTCTCGCCGCCCCCAAACAAGCCCGGTGAAGCTGAAAATTCCGTCTGAGGCAATCAGCAATCTCTCTGCAAAAAAAAAATAGATTACGAGTGTTAGTCCACTCCTATTCGTAGTTAACGACTACTATTTAGATTAGGCACTGAAGAATTCAATTCAAATTCCTTTTAAGACTCATTCATAACATGTTAATTTATGTGTCTACATGTATTGCAGTAAAAGTCCTTTTGAAAATTGGCCATTTTAAAACTAGTTCTTTTACGAATTGACCATTTATCGACTAAGGCATTTGTAGAATGCTAGGCTTTTTAGGAATGAGGCATTTATCGACTAAGCCAGCTAGTTACCTCGGGGACCGAGTGGCAAAGCGTACGTCCCGATACCTGAAGGTTCCGGTATCGATTCCCAGGACGGGCAATGTGTGTTTTGGATTTTTGGATACATAGCCTGGGTTTGTGATCACCAACCTGCATTTGGCAATCGTGGTGATGAAGCTTTTACCCATCAATTGTAGTGATGACTTTATTTTCAAGATGGAGGCCTTTGCCCAGCATTCTTATTAACTTTTTACTTTTTTTACCTTTTATTTTAGTCACTATTGTATAGATTTGCCCTGAAAAGTAGTGGTGTGAATCTCAGCCCAACAAAGGTGTTTCTTTTAAATGTCCCTTTCATAAACAGCGTTAGAATATTTGGAAATGTTCTGGCTATCATAGAAGAAGACGTTCTATCACAAAACAGTTAAGAGAGAGATCTCAAAGCAAGAACCTTATTTCAAAAAATTACGAACTACATTAATATTAATTGGCGTTGCAAACTGACAAGGTCACCCTTTCACAATAAAGTGAAATCATTGTATGAATGGAAAGATATCCTTTTGAAATCACCACGGCAAATTTTCCGAATAGCGTCTTTGACCTTTGTATCGTAAAGGCGTGACCGCTTGTGATTTACGTTCCGCCCTCAAAGGTCCCATTGTCTGAATATAATTGTTCGTAGTCCGATGTCTTTATTGTCTTTTGATTATCAACCGGGTATAAAACGTGATAGGGATGCAATTTATTGTGTGCCACTTATCTTATGGGTCGATTTACGATCAAGTTTGTGAAGGAACTCGTGTGTGTTTGATAGATAAGTATATTTAGGTTAGATAGGTTTGATTTTAGTTTAGTTACCAAATAATTAAGAAAAGATTTGTATCAGAAGAAAAACAAGCGAAAGATGAAAATAAAAATACTGACACATCGCCACATTGGTTTGCCTGTCTCGGTATAAATATAGAATTGTAGATGCAAATTATAATTCAAATAAGATAGTGTTGTTAAATACTTATATTCAAAAATCCAATAAAATAAAACCAAAATGATTACCTATTTCTGAGGACTTCTGTAGATATGTAAAGTTTGAATGTTAACTAAAGTTGCGGGAACCGCCTTAAATGATACCTAATTTAAAAGAGTAAGAGAGTAAGAGAGTTTGACCGCATTCAACGCAGAGCTGCTCGAATTGTCGACGACGTGGTAACCTCTGGTCGGCTCGATCCACTGGCCCTTCGGAGAGACGTTGCGTCTCTCTGTATATCTTATCGCCTTTATCACGGGAGTGCTCTGAGGAATTGTTCGGTTTGATCCCTGCCGCTGACTTCCTTCACCGCACTACATGCAATCGACTGTCTTTCCATCCACACCATCTTGATGGATGGCGATCTACTACTGTGCGTTTCTCACGTAATTTTTTACCACGAACTACAGTGCTGTGGAACCAGCTCTCGGCGGCGGAATTTCGGACCAATACGACTTAGGGATCTTCAAGAAACGAGCCTCTTCCTTCCTTAAAGGCCGGCAACGATTCTGTGATTCCTTTGGTTTTGCGGGTGTCCATGGGCGGCGGTGATTGCTTCCCATCAGGTGCCTCCTTCTAATATAAAAAAAAAGTAACATCAAAAAAAATCTTCAAATAATGCAGTGCTGATGTACTCAAACAGTAAAAGTGTCTTTTGTTTTCTGCAGTTTTTTCTAGCACTCTTTGTCCTTCCTAACAATGCCTCAGTAAATGGGATTGAACAATTCAAAATGCAGATGCTTCAAACACTCTTCGCTTCTGTTTGTACCTACATCTTTAGCTATAATGTAAGTATATTGAAAGACAGTACAAGTCTTTATCTTTAGCGCAACCAACATGACGTCCTGGCGGAATAAAACGGGACCAAGCGACTTTATGCTTGAAACGATAGAGATGCTGAAACTTACTAATGAATAAAATGTTAGAGGTAGTTTATCTATAGGTAAAAAGTCATCCCATGCTGGTCTGGGTCGTGAAAAGGGGTTAGGGGTGTTTGGTCATGGTGTCGTTTCGTCATTAAGAAAAAATGGTGGCGTTTCGTCATTGCTATTTAAAATAATTATTTTTAGTGTCGTTTGGTCATTCGCTTAAAGTAAGTACAGTCCGCAATGCAGTTTTATTCTCAAAAAATACTAACGTAACAATGTATGCAATTAACGGTTCTTTAGATAGACATGCCTGTGTTTTATTTACTTTTGTTTGTGTCGCTAAATAAAAGTGACCGGATGGTGTCTCATCGACGCGACGGAACACCGAAGAGCCTGCAGGAGATAATAACGCTTCTGAAAGAGACCGACCCTGACGACGTGCCGACGTTTGTGGCGAGGGACCTAAACAAGCTCCCCCCCGTCACGTTCGACCATGTCGACGTAACCTGCTTGCTGAAGGACATTGTGACCCTGAAGGCGGGCTTGGCGGACGTGATGCTGAAATATGAAGCATCACAGAATACTGTGAGTGAGTTGCGCAAGGACGTAGATAGTTTGCGTGCATCACTCGCAGTAACTAGGTCGGTCGTACTCGTTGATGACTCAAACGTCAACAAGCGGCGCGGTGCATTCGCGCCGCGGTTAAGTTACGAGTCAGCTTTTTCGACACCGACCTCGTCACTGTGCAGCGCTGACGCAGCCGTTGCCCCCCGCGAAAACGCCGACTCAGTGCGCCCCGCAGTCGCCGGCACCGGCCCCCCGCACCTCGCAGCCGCCGGCCCCCCGCACCCTGCAGGCGCCGGCGCTTCGTGCCCCGCAGCGCGCTGCCGTCGTCGCGCTGCCTCCGCCGCCTACCCGTCCCGCGCCTTCGCCCGCGGTGCCGCACGTCACGCACGTTACAGCTGCGCCTGAGCCTGTCACCAAACAAACAAAGCCCAGCCGTCGTGACTACGCTTCTGTTGCTGCATCCAACTTGGATACACACAGAGTGTCAGAGCGTGCCACCATGGATCGAGACGACGACGATGGTTTCGTCAAGGTCCAAAAGAAGAGGGCACGCCGTCACCGGCCGAATCAAAACCGTTGCGGTACCGCACTGGCCGGGCCCCAGTTCCTGCTGCGCGCTGCGACGCCGACTACGCCGATGTACCTGTCACGCCTGCACCACACCATCACAGAGCGGGATGTGATAGAGTACATCAAGACGAAGACTAATTTCCTTGTGAGGGTGGAGTCGCTGGAGTCGCGACACAATGTCAGCTTTAAGGCATTTGTGGCGCGAGTCCCAACAACCAAGCTGCTCGATACCTTTATGAGGGAAGACTTCTGGCCGAAGGGAGTGGTGTACCGACGTTTCCGCGGAAGATTACCCGTCAACACCACCGGAACAGCACAAGCTAGTGCTTAATATACTAACATAGTTATAAGTTATATATCTACTAACAAAAATTGTTTTATATTGTATGTATGTTAGTCTGTAAGGTATTTATTATATGGGCCCCTTTGTGTTGTTACATCTTTGTTTGTGTTGTAATCATTTATTTCAGGCAACATTGTGTGTTGCCTGAAATAAATGATTTATTATTATTATTATTATTATTTATTCCGTGATTTTTAATTGTAATTTTAAAGAGTGTTAAAAATTGTTGTATTTTGAATTTTAGCCCTGTATTAGATAGATATCTGTGATTGATATAGTGATTTTTAATTGTAAATTTTAAGGAGTAGTGCTAAACATTGTTATATTAAAAAACTTGCCTTATTAAAGAATTGTTATAAAAATGATACTTATGATTTTCAGATCTGTTCATATTGGTTTCATTTATTTCGTTTGTTGACTGTACAATATTTTCAGAGCACATGTACAAATGTCGGAACGACCACCAAATATTTCTAAACTAGCGGCCGCTCGCGGTTTCACCCGCGTGGTTCCCGTTCCCGTGGGAATATCTGGATAAAAAGTATTCTATGTGTTATTCCCAGTTATAAACTATTTGTATGCCGAATTTCATCCAAATCCATTCAGTAGTTTTTACGTGAAAGAGTAACAAACATCCATCCATACTTACAAATTTTCGCGTTTATAATATTAGTAGGATTATTTAATTATGAAAGTCAAAAACAATGACGATACGACACTATGACCAAACACCCCTAACCCGTGAAAAGAATTATCAGTTGCTTACCTTCCCGTGCATGCCGTGAGAGCCAACAAAGGGACAAGGGTTCCAAGATACCGATACGTCGGGCGATCGGCCATCACTGATGTTATCTATTCCGCCAAGGAACCCTACTTTGTTTATGCTAAATGTGGCGTCGGGTCACTAATGGCAAGTACACACGACAGCAGATCAACCTACCCAAAGTTGTCAAATTTCTCCAATGAATATTGATCCTTATAACCAAACAACAAAGTTCAAAATTGATTGTAGAAATTTAACAGTTTTGGGTAGGTTGATCTGCCGCCGTGTGTACATTTGAAATCGTCGATGTTGATGCTCTGTCTTCCCCTTTTTGGGAGAAGGACGTGAGAGTATTTATGATGAATGAAATGCCATGCGATAAAGATAGTGCGAGGTCTTTCAGACATAGATTCTCTCTATCCTTCTCTCTCACGGTTACTTAAACAATTATTCTCGGTTATTGTACTAAAGTGTATATCACACTAATATTATAAATGCGAAAGTTTTGTGTATGTATGTTCGTATATTTGTTGCTTCTTCACGCTGCAACGGATGTATTTGGATGAAATTCGGCATACAGATACTTTATAACCTGGATTAACACATAGGATAGTTTATATCCCGATATTCCCACGGGAATCACACTATAAATATACTAAAAACGACAATTTCATTTTCCAATTAAAAAATGATTTGTTTGTTTTGTTGTCATGGAAACCAAAGAGAATTAAATCACTTGATGCAAACTGTCAAAGCGGTACGAAGTCCGCCGGGTCCACTAGTCTATATATACTTGCAAAATCAACTTTTCTTTACAAGGTACTTACGCTTTTGCAGTTAAATAACTTTTTGCGCTGCTTTTTTTGGGTTAGGAGTCCAATGAGTTACATTAACGGTGTACGTAACAAGTGCTAATAGCTTTAAGTAACCACTTCTCCTTCCCAACTTTGGGTTACTGAGACGTCATATATGAATAAACGAACCGCTCGATGGAAATCGGCCATTGCACGCAATTGAGACACTAAAAACATGTTACCGACTCCAAAGCTTTAGTTCTTAAGCCTCTATGTCCTGTAATTGTATCAATACAAACCAAGATGGCAGAAAAGTATACATAACTGTTTTACTAGTAGAACAAGAAAAAATATGGCAAGTAACACAACTAGAGTACAAATATGTTTTTTAATCTGTCATGGAAACTTGAATTAGAGTAATTTTTAACGGAATTCCTACCAAATTTTACATTAATGAGTATTCAATATTTCGGCAAGGACATCCGTGATTATAGTGCCTGCCACTATGCCCAAATAATAAATACACATTGATATAAAAAACATCCCGGCAAGAATCCTGTTATTAGTTTGTAATAGAGATTGGTAACGAGAATAAAAAAATATTTTTAAAATTTCAAATCTCGGCCAGTCTCCGAATAAAACTGTACAGATACAAGACGCTTGCTGTAAGTAATTGGATTTGCTTTTATTTTTCCACTACCCGTATTCTTATTGTGGAAGTATCGCTCCTCTCTGAAACTTATGAAATTTAATAAAAGTTGGTGGTGGGTACTTTCGATAGGGTAGCGTGGAACATCCACTTTCTTTCTTGCCTTACTTAAAATGAAAGGAAAATTAGAACTTTTGAGGTGCTTGTTCCTCAGCTCATATATTTGACATTGTTAAAGGTTATCTATACATTAATGAAGAGGTAAAGTTTGTGACTTTGTCATTTATTTTTTCAGTGTCACCGGGCGGGCGGCGAGCTACGTAAAGGAGATCTACGACACACTCGTCAAAACTGCATATTGGTCAAGCGATGCCAAACTCTTATTTTTACTGTCTACCCGTCAAGTTCTTATTTTTGCGTACTCGTCAAAACTGTATATTGGTCAAGCGTTGCCAGACTCTTTATTTTTACTGTCAACTCGTCAAATTCTTATTATTTTCTGCGTACTCGTCAAAACTGCATAATGGTCTAACTTTTAGAATCATCGATTAAGACATCTTATATGATAATAATAATAAAAGAATAATAAAGTCTTGTTAATACACTCAAGCCGTATTGAAACGAATCACCTTCGGAGGTTTTCTAGATGGAACGGCATCGCACACTTAAAAGTGCGCGTCCCCGTGCCCTACTAGATTCTCCCAAGGGTTCGGATCGGATCGGTATGTTTGTTTGCGAAGGGTAATCTCTGGAACTACTTTCATTTCTAAAAATTCAAATAAAGAACGCTGCATTAACATTAGCTACATTTTATTTTGATACAAAAGAGTTTATTTTTGAAATTTCAAACCACGCAGACCAAGTTCGAGTAAAGTGCTAGTAATTAATATAACGATGACTTCTGTGATCTTTTGAACAGAGTCAGTCACAGTCTCAGATATATCGGGTTCAAATTCCAGTGTTCTGTTTATATAATAGTATTGCCTGTTTGTAAGTCAGCAGTCTGCGTACCAGGTCCCACTGCCCTGGTGGTAAACATTCAACATGCTGGTAGACCGTTATCATGAATAAGCTACTTTTAACCCAGCTGGTTTAACTAGCATATCATCATAAGTTATTTAAGTAAGTGTTTCGCTATAATAACAATATGAAAGCTATGATGTTTTTGTTATTTGAGATAATATTGCCAGTTCGTTATGTGGTTCAGGATTTCGGACGATGTATCTTTCTCGTTGTGGAAAAAAGTAAGATGCAAATAAATCTATTTGTGAAACGCTGAAACATAGAACATCTAACATTTATTTACAATATCGTTGTAAATGTTAGTTAATTCTTACTTGTTGATAACTGGATGATAAAGTTGATTTTATTTTTTTATTTATTTATGGATTTCCAACAAAGCATTCACCAGGACATTCATTACAAATCAAAATAATGAGTAAAAAGTATTTTTAAGTTAAACGATTTTATTGAAAATTGTACTAAAAGCTAAAAAAATATTTGGTAGGTCCTAGGAACAGGTACAGGGGGGTAACCACGAGCTCTTATAGCAATATTATTGCAGTTGTGGAAAAGAGACGCGACTATATTCGCCGCTACACGCGTCTCGTTTTCACAACTGCAATAATACTGCTATAAGAGCTCGTGGTTACCCCCCAGGTAAAAAATAAAATCGTTGGGCGCACGTAACCTGCGTAAATATGTAAATAGCATTTCTTATTATGATATAGCGGTTGACTTGATAAAAATTTCACACGTCCAACGATTTTATTTTTACCTGTACCTGTACCTAGATCCTACCGAATTATTTTTTAGCTTTTAGTACTATTTTTAATAAAACCGTTTAACTTAAAAACAATTTTACTCATTTATTTTATTTTCAAGTTTTTGGTTTTTAATTTTTAATCTTATTTCATAAAGAACTAACTATTCTACTAATCAAGCCCTTTCATTTGATACCCATATTGAGGTAGTAGTGATAAAACATGCTACCCGCCATTATGTAGCGGCAGCCATTTTGGATTTACAATGGTACCGAATGTATTAAAATAAATGTACCTACCAAATTTCAGATCCATCCGTTAACAGGAAGGGGGTCAAATTTCAATCACTAGATTTGACCCGAACAAATAAACAAATTAATAAACAGGGCAAGCTAAATACAACAAGTATACAAAAGTGACTTAAAACTAGAGATAACAGAGCAAAATTATTCCGCTTAGCCTAATGTAAGTGCTATCTATTTTTTTTTAAACTTGATAAAGAAAACTATAAATTAAAATGTAATGACGACTAAACTACAAGAAAATCATTTTTTTACTCCATTATAACTTTGGCTTCCCGCTTATACTATACACTTGCCTATAGGGCAATAAGGACTCGAGAATTTTCTTTTTAATGTTCAACTTACTTTTTGTATGTTCAAAATCCAATCTGTTTAGTGAAGCGGCTTCTTAACAATTTGAATTAACAAATTCTACCAAATTACGACCCAAATACTTTTTATCGATAGGTTCACTGTATTTCTTATTAGCCTCCCTCCTTTTATCACGGAAAGAAAAACCTTCAAAGGAAATATCTTCAATTTATTCCCGCTTAAGTTCCAATGAACTATTCAATTTTGCAAGTTTTCAAATAAGTTTAATACGATTCTCAATTCAATTCCACTATTAATAGCAAATGTTTAAGGATCTGTGAATTTACATTCTGCATTTTCATAGGAGACGGTTTGCTAAGGGAAATGAAAAATAATGTTGAGCTTTTGAGTTAGATAAATATAAAATTTATGTTTTCGATATTTCTACCCTTTATCTAAGTGAATTCGCCAAGTCTCGTCTATCTTCGAATCTTACAGAAGGTCTATTTTCTAATAAATTTGTAGTCCTACAGAAATCTTCGCTTTTAGTAGGAACTGTCGCTCTATATAAATAAAAATGAATCTCTAAATGTGTTGCTAATCGCAAAACTCGAGAACGGCTGAACCGATTTGGCTGATTTTTTTTTGTTGTGTTTGATGAAGTCTGAGGAAGGTTCTTATGGAGATAAAAACGTAAAAAATACGAGGAAAATAGTAAAAACAACAGTTTTCTTTTCCCATACAAACCACTCTCTACTGGACCGATTAAAAAAATGCTTTCACCATTTTAGAATGCTACATTAGCGCTGAGTAACATAGGCTATATAGGCTCTAACAATATCAATAAGCGAACGTTTAAGGGAAGCATCTATACATCACACTGAGCATGCTCACCAAATTTGGTCCAAAACTACATGCTCGTTACCGAGATAATCAACAAAACATTAACATAATTCACCAAAAAATACACCCTTTCCAAACCCGTACACAAAGATGTGTGTATGAATGTCATACAATAGTTTTCAATTGTGTGCGTGTATCTGTAGGTACACTATCTTTTTATTTACGCTTGCGTGCGTGTTAGTAAAGATACAGCATGTTTCATGATGTGTATTATTTTAATTGGTTTAGTTTGTTAGAAAACATAAATTTGAAAAATCACTGTAAAACTGGAGTATATTTTTTGTCGTTATATTCAGAATGATGTATAGATACCGCCCTTAAACGTTCGCTTATTGATTTTGTTAGACCCTGTATACAAAAAAATGTTAACCGTGCGAAGCAGGGACGGGCCGCTATTTTTCTAATAAATTTGTAGTCCTACAGAAATCTTCGCTTTTAGTAGGAACTGCAGTCTTAAGTCGCAGAAGACGGGTAAGCACATGGCCTTCATCTCACTGATGTTAAGTAATGATACAGCCGAAGATGAAACCGCACTTCACCCGGAATCTTTAACTACTGAGGCACTGGAGTCCATCTTTAGCCGGAATAAAACAATGCTACTGACATTGATACTTTGACTATATAAATCAAAGCATTGATGTTATGGCGACATATTTAGATAAGCCATATTTAGTAGTAGCTAGACAGGCGAACCAACAAGCTCTACCACCAACTAAACCAAACCAAAGTACTATTACAACCGACGTGGTTGAACTTACAAATAACGGAGGCGTTTAACAATTAAAACACAAAGCGTTTTATACATATAATAAAATGCTTTTATGAATCTAATACAATCGCCCTATCGCGGCGGCTGGCAGGCGTCTAAGGCAGGCGTAGAAGAACCGCGATCGTCTTCTTTTTGCTTCTTCTTTTTGTTTCTTCTTAAGGGTGCGCCGTCCGTAAGTGACAAGTGTCATATGTTTTATTTGAAATGTCATCGTCCATATTTATTTGATGCCGCGCGGCCATACTAATTTTGTATGGGGAATTTAAGGTGCTTAATAAAAAATAATTATTTAAATAACCACTTGATGAATCGAAAATGTAGTCTAGCAATTTGTAGTTTATCCATTGATGAGATTGCTTAGACAAAATCAGAGGTACAATAATTTAGATAAACTATAAGAAATCTACTAAACGCCGCCACTCGTGTTCATGCCCAACATTTTTGCCCAACTTTAAATGATATTTTAGAAAAAACTATAGCGTGTTATGAATTTATAGTTTTGACAAATTGTAAACACGTTCCCTATGATACTAAATATACATTTTGTTCATTTAATACGAGTATTTTCAATTATATCTACTTAACCGTAACTGCATTTTTGGCATTTTTTGGTCGGCGCACCCATAATGGACAACTACGTTCATACGCAGAACGCGACGGCTGCCAGTAGGCCCGCCCAAGTAGTCTCGATCACTTACACAAACAAGTACATTGTACCCGGGACCTCTGAATGTGAAACCGGTGGTTTTAACCACTAGACCACAGAGGCGATTAAAAATTATTATAAGAAGATCGGGGGTAATTCAATTTGTTCGTATATAACTTAATGCCTCAGGCTAATGCCTTTTGGTAGACTTAATAGTAATGTAATAACTATTTTGTTGCAAAAGTTTAAAATAAATAAACAATTCTAGGTTGTTGAGTTTTTATGCTAACTAACCGGAAGATACGATAAGTTATTTTTATTGCCATAAAATTGCGTAAATATACACATTGAACATCAGCTTAAGGAGCTCAAGACCCGACCAACCTTGCAACAGCTGATTAGCGTGCAGGATTTCCTAATTCATACATTAGGTCCTTCAAATGAGGTCTGAAAAAGCTACTTGCGGGTCAACAAGGCGAGGATGGCTAGTGAAGCACAATCTTGAACCAATATCTGTCTCGCATCTGGACTCTGCTCTTGCATAACATCAGTAGAGCGGATATGCCTACCGATCTATAAAAAAAGAAGAATCGCAACCCAACCCAATCATTTTCATTTTCACTCACACATTTTTCCCTCCTTCCTATGATATGGGGTCCTTCAAACGAGGCGTGAAGAAACACCTTGTGGGCCGGCAGAGTGAGGTTGACTGATGCTGCGTTGTTTTCACGCTGCATTAGTTGTCTTCGCGTCTGGACTCCATTTCCACTTAACATCAGGTGGTATGGAGTCATTTGGCGTGCTAGGTATAAAAAGAAAATCCTTCGAGCACCTCGTATTCAGTACCTATACGTAATCTTATTTAGGTACTCGTTATAAGCCCACTTTACTCTTGTCACTCTATGCAAGGGATCTGTGAAGGGTTTTCTTTTCTTTTTGTCTTTTTCTGTGAAGGGTTCTATCCTTTTTTAAGTAGACCCTGCTGATGTTTGAAATACTCAATTTGGTTGGAGGTATTAGGACTTGTTTGTTCACCTGGCTAGCAAGGAATAAAATAAAAAAACCTTGGAAAGCGAAGCCTCTAAGACCCAAGATTTCTACTAAGTTTTTTAAAACACATTTTGTTGTAGAAATACCTACATGATCTTTGCAGAAACAAGTTAAAATCGGCAGAATCACCACAGAAACAATTGAACATGCTCTCAAAACCAACTTTATTCAAATTGTAAGTGATAGTTCGACTTTGATTTCAGCCATCTGCCACCGTTTGGGCCATTGTCAGATTATTCCACGGTATTAGTGTCTCTATTACAATGTCTATAAAGTTTAAATCTGTTCGGATAGCAGTTGGCAGATCACTGTGACTTTGGTAAACGTTTTGCGATCACTCCACCGAGGTAGCCATAATCAGTGTTGCCAACTTAACGGATTTCCCGTCATATCTAGCGGATTGGGATGAGAGATAAACGGACAAAATTGTTGGTCTAACGGCTAAAGGTAGCGGAATGAAAATGTTATATTAGGTACAATTTTGTAGGTATCTTAGACGATTATGAAATTTGTGCAGCGCCATCATTGTGACTTAATAAGAAAATTGTCACTTAATTTAATTTTGGCCTAAAAGTGAGTAAAGACGACGCTTTTCAAAAAAATATTAGTGCATTCTCGTAATTTCAAGGTTTAAAGGAATTCTGACGGAATATTTTACTGAATTTAGCGAATTTTCAAATTTATTGCTGGCAACACTGACCATAATGGACGGACGAACTGTCACTCTGGGGTTTGGCAGCACTAATCCTGTTCCTCGATGCTCTTGTGTCCAATTTGGAGTGTTTGGTAATGGCTCCGAGTCTGTTGAACAAGAAATGGATATGATGTTATTGTGAGAGAAAAGTATCTATATTTCTTTTGGAATTGAAAATGTATTCGTTTCAAAGTTCCAGCTTGAGGAGTTGTAGATCCAGTATCGTAGTGGCTCCAGTGTTCATCACTCTAGGACCAGTGTCCGACACAGTTTTAGTCTCCAAACAATAACATAGATTTTCATTGAAAAAAGAAGGAATACGCAGTAATCGATGAAGAAATTGGATTATCAATTAATGAGTTGAAGAAAAAATACATAACGGTCGGTCACTGCATTGAAATTATCAGCCCTTGTTGCATTATTCCATTTTTAAGAAAGCAAAGAAAAACACCGGAAACAGAGCAGAGATTTCATTTTAAGTTAGTTACAAATTATTGTTAATTATTATTAGTTAAGAGGTTTTTTAAATTTTGTTTAATTTTTGTGGAATACATACATACAATAAACCAACATTTATATGTGTATGCAAACATATAAACGTTGGTTTATTGTAATAACCCTTCGGGAACAGCAGCATAGTAAAAATAAAAATATCGTCTTTGGCAACGGGCTGTGGCACGCCTTTTTAGTTGTGGACTGCGAATTAAAATTCCTCTAACATAACCATACTTATTAACTAATTCTTAGTAGGCAACTAGTTGCGAGAAAAGAAAAAAATATCGTCTTTGGCCACTGGTTGAGTAGCAAGAATGTTAGTTCTTCTTTGGCAACTGGTTGTGAAACTCAGTTGCCAATGTGGCCGGAGGGGAAATTTTAGATACGGGATGACCGCTAGGTAGCAGGTGGTCTCTATTCAATTGTCGCTAAAGACTAAAATCAGTTGGCAGACAACTATTTTAAATGATTAAGGGTAAAACATGTCGATCGCTGGTTCCTGTGGAACATTGGATTGGCACCCAGTGATACAATATATTTCACAATCTTTAAATTAATACGTGAAACAAAAACTTTTTACCCCTCTTTTACGAAAATTGCGTGGACGGAGGAGTATGAAATTTCGCACACTTATAATTTAAATAGAGAAGGTTATCCGAAGGTTAATATTTTTTTTAAATTATTCATAAAAATACAATAAATCAATAAAACAAACTTTACACACACTACCATGTATTTGACACACACGCAGATGTATTGTATTGTGTATTGTTGATGTATGTATGGGTGCATCATCAGCTAATTTTATGTCCCCACTGCTGGGGCACGAGCATTCCCTACGGATGGATAGGGAAAACAGGAAATAAACCACAACGCGGGCCCAGTGCGGATTGGTAGTTGTTAACGACTGCTAACCGGGACCAACGGTTTTATGTGTCTTCCGAAGCACGGAGGAGCTAGAGATGATAATCTTTTGGTCACCCATCCGATGACCGGCTTTTGCGAAAGTTGCTTAACCTTGGCAATCGCAGATCGGGCGCGTTAACCACTGCGCCATCGAACTCCTCAACTTTCTACCACCCATTGTGATATTAAAATTACATTCAGTCGTTCAAGCGTGAGAATATTACAGGTGAAATTGGAGGGCAAACGCAATTTGCCCGAGACGGTGGGGACGGTTCGTAAACATAAAAATATTATGAGATTTAAAAGTCTGACGAGGGAGTTAACGGTGTTTCATGGATGTTTGCAAATTGGCATAGCTTACACGAAGCGGCAACGGATAAGAAAGTAGTAAATTTCATTAGTCATCACACTATCATGTTATCTTATCTTGTCTTATCTTATCTTAGTGGGGCTTGCTGAGGGACACCTCATGACTCCCGATAGGTCGAAGTGTTACTGCAAGAGGGACACCTCTTGCAGTAACACTTTGACCCATCGGGATCTTTTGTGCAACCCCATCCTTTCACTCTTCTTCCTCTGTAAAGATAGCTGCCATAAGTTTGGCAACGTCCTTAAGAGCAAAGAGCCTAAAGTCCTCCGGTTTCGGATAGGCCGACCCCAGGAGTCCCATTCTTTTCCTAGCGAGTTTTCCTAGAGAGTCACAATCACACAGTAGGTGCTGCATTGACTCCGTTTTCTCTCCACATGCCCTACACAAGCTATTTGGTGATAGATGCATTCTGTGAAGCATTTGTTTTGTGGCATAGTGCCCTGTGAAGGCACCGATGGTTAATCGGGCCTGCCTTCTACTGCCTCCGCATATGAACTTACTCCGTCCTAAGGCGTTTTCGCCTAGGAAGGATTTGGAGTGTTTCATACCCGGCTGCTCTTTTCATTCGATGCCGTGCCTGTTTTTGATGTAAGGCCACTATCATCACTAGCTAATTATATGCCCTCACTGCTGGAGCAAGCCTTCGTTGAGGATTGAAACAACACAGGCAGAACCATTTATTACCTTAGGCACTACTGCTTGGCACTACCAGTAGTGTCATGGAAAATTACACTTTCCCATGACACTACCAGTAGTGCCACGGGTAAAAAAAAATTTCCTGTGACACTACAGTGGCCTTAGTAGTGTCACGGGAAAGTTACGGGCCATACACCTCCGTGCGGGCCCATTGTGGATTATTAACGACTGCTTGTGCAGCCGGGACCATCGGCTTTACGTGCTTTCTGAAGCACGGAGAAGTTCGAGATGATAAATTTTTGGTCACCCATCCGGCGTTTGCGAAAGTTGCCTCAGCACTCGCAAACCACTGCGCCATCGAGCTCTTCAAAGTTTCTGTCCTTCATTGTAAATACACAAAATCTCATATCTACTACTAAATCTCGTAAAAATCTATGGAAGGCAGTAGGTACAGTCAATAGCAAAAGTAGATGATGTTTACTAAATTTCAAAATTAAGTTTCGATAGTGTAAGTCGGTATTTTCTATATAACTACAGTCAAAGTCTGCAGGTATTAGTAGACACTCGAAGGTTTTTCGATGTGCGTTTAAAAAGTTTTGATTTTCATACTGATTTCATATTTTGAAAATTTACCAATCATCAGTTACCTTTGCTGTTGTGTACCAATCCAATAGGTATCAGAGTGCCTAGTGAGGCTTTTTTTACCATCCGTAATCATTCGATTACTTTTACGAAAACGAAAATTAGTATGGTATTGCAGCAGCGCCTCTTGGCAACATACGAGAAGAGCTAAAATTTGCCATAAAAATTTCGAAAAAATTTAAACAGTAATGAAGTCTACATTCGTTTGCAAGTTATGAGCGAGTTCAATGTCGAGGTCGACGCTGTTTTGCTTAGAGAATAGCACTGCTGAACAGAGATGGTATATTACTCACTTCTCTGAGGAAATGCAGAATTTTCGTTGGTATATACATTCAGACTGCTCCTAGAAAGCATAGATACAAAGTACAGGTATCCACGGATGTAATCCAGTGCAACATATCCAAAGCGGATGCCTCTAATGTTGTTCCGTAAATCGTAGAAGCAAGGGCTAGTTCACAGGAATCACCACGTTTATTCAATTAAATAATGAAATTAGATGAATATTTACTCGTACCTCTAGTTCGTGCTTCAGAAGGCAGGTTAAGCGGAATCACTTTATTCAACGAGAATTCGATGATGATGATGATGATGATTGAAGAGCTCGGTGGCGCAGTGGTTTGCGGCTGTTGAGGTTAAGCAACTATCGCAAAGGCCGGTCGTCGGATGGTGACAAAAAATTTATCATCTCGGGCTCCTCCGTGCTTAGGAAGGCACGTACAGCCGTTGATCCCGGCTGCATTAGCTGTCGTTAACAACCACCAACCCGCAGTGGGCCCGCGTGGTGGTTTACGGCCCGTTCTCCCTATCCATCCGTAGGGAAGGCTCGTACCCCAACAGTGGGGACATAAAATGAGCTGATGATCATGATGATTTTCAACGAGAACGTGATGCCCAACCTTGTGAGCCGGCATAATGAGGTCTTAATCACGAGATAACAGAGGCGATTAAATTTGACGATTTAAAAGTATATTAAAAGTAAATTTTACATTTAAAAGTATTTTAAAAGTAAATTTTACATTTAAAAGTATTTAAAAGTATTTTCAAGTAAATTTATTTGAACTAAAATGGCTTTGACTTTGTCAAAAAGAAAATATATTTTATCTTAAATTGCTATGTATCAAACATGCCCTTAGCGTAGGTAGACTAGGTATTCATATATTTGCGAACACCGCCGAATCGCATTATATTTCACGTAGAAACACTCGCAGGATTGCATGACAGGCTTTGTTGGTCGTCTCGACTCTCGAGTCTGCAATGACAAAACAGTTTCAATTTATATAACTTTCACTTTTGAATTTTACACTTTCAATTATAAAAAAACCGGCCAAGTGCGAGTCGGACTCGCTCACGAAGGGTTTCGTACCATTATCTATAAAACGACAAAAAAATCATGTCTGTTGTATAGCCCCCCTAAATATTAATTTTATTATGTTTTTTAGGTGTTGTTAACAGACGGACGGAAGGAAGACAGCGGAGTCTTATTAATAGGGTTCCCGTTTTACCATTTGGGTACGGGACCCTAAAAAACCCACGTAGGGCAGTGGCATCAGTGTTTGAAAGGAATAAAATAAAACAGATACATTTATTTGCAAAGAATGTAGGTACAAATAATACGTTGTTACATTTGTTAGAAACCGGTGATCAACACTGTTTTTCTTTAATTATTAGAAATGGGGGTCAACAAACTAATTTTATATTGAAAACAGACCACCTGCTTCCTAGCTGTGGCAAGGAAAAACAACAGTAAAATTTCATCTTACTTCTATAAGATTTTCTATTTTGGCGAAACACACACACAAAATGTGTCGAACACTGGGCATACCCACTTAGTCCGACCGTACCTGCCGACCGACCGACCTGTCCAAGTATTATATAGATGTACCTGGGTAGGTACATCTATATCTATCTATATTCTATCTATATATATAAAATTCTCGTGTTACATGATAGTTGTCATACTCCTCCGAAACGGCTCGATCGATTTTTATGAAATTTTATATGTATATTCAGTAGGTCTGAGAATCGGTAGTAATCTATTTTTTATACCCCTAAGTGATAAGGGTGGTCCACCCCAAACATTTTTTTTTACAATTTAATTTTTCAATACAAAATGTTCCACGATTTGTTTGTTTTGTCATAGAAACGATTTGATTGTATTGTTGACATAGAAATTATTAAAGCGATACGAAGTCCGCTGGGTCAACTAGTTTATATAAATGACATTATACCAAGAAAAAATATTATAAGAACTTTAACCTGCTGAATTTGTTGCCGGTTCTTCTCAGTACAAGGTCTCCCGCCCAAATCAAGTACACAAACATGTACCCCCAAGAAGAAAGATAGCATGGTTAAACATTTATTGAAGAAGTGACTATGACTTTCAAATACAATAAAAAAGTTTAAAAAAAAATGCCAACAAATATGACAAGTCGCCCACCGCAACTACTTAAGCAACCACACTAAGTAAAATTCAGTTTTAAAGAGCAATAAAGACTGGATGTACATGAAAAGTATTTTATTACAAAGTTAAATTACAAACAATGACCCCTACCATAGTGTTACGACTCGCTCAACTTGCTAGCGACTTTGGAGTGAGTAAGTTTGTTTTAGATGTAAAATAGACTAGTGTCTTTGGGTGAACACTTGATTTATCATAAGAACCGTCTCTGTGGTCTAGTGGTTAAGTTCACCGGTCACTGTCCCAGAGGTCCCGGGTTCGATGTACATATTGTTTGGTGTACTTGGTTTGGTTGGTAGTAGAGCTTGTTTGCCCGCTTGGCTAGCTACCACTATCTTATTTAAATATGTCGCCATAAAATAAATATTTGGAACATTCTTGTGTTCCGGCAGCTAGAGATAAGATAGCTAGTGCCTCACTAGTGGAGATTTCCGGGTGAAGTGCGCCTCCACCATTGTTCTTATTATCACTTAACATCAGGTAAGATGAAAGCACTGTGCTTACCCGAATAATATACAATAATAATTATTATCTCTTTATTTCTTTTTTTTCTTAGTAATAATAATTATTATTACTTACTGTAGGTATAACATACTAGCGGCCTGTCCCGGCTTCGCACGGGTGGACATTTTTTTTTAAATATAGCCTATGTTACTCGGTACTAATATGAATTCCAATGGTGAAAGAATTTTTTAAATCGGTCTAGTAGTTTTTGAGTTTATTCGTTACAAACATACAAAAATACAAAAATACAAAGCTTTCCTCTTTATAATTAGTATGATAAGACATTATGTACTGTATTTAAATGAAAATAATCTTTCAATTCACCGTACGAATAATAGGTAAGAACGATGTTTTGTGTACGTGAAAAATAAAGTGTCCATTCATAGTATCAAACTTGCAAATGGAAAATCGGATTACTAATTTTATTAAAAGACCCTTTGGAAAAATATAATTTCGCAACTTGTTTAACTTTTTATTTCATTTATTTGGTTTTTGCTATCATCATCATCATCATCATCATCGTCTCAGCCAAAAGACGTCCACTGCTGTACAAAGGCCTCCCCCAAGATGGGGGAGTATTTGCCATAATCGCCACGCTTGGCAGGCGGGTTGGCGATCGCAGTAGGTTGAAAGTAACCTCAGAGAGATGCTGCTGCCCATCCTCTGGAATGGGCCCTTAGTCGCCTTTTACGACACCCACGGGTTGAGATGGGGTGGTGCAATTCTTTATCCCCGGCACCACACAGGGAAAGCTATAAGTGTTACGTAATTATAGTTATATTGTGATAACATTTTTCTTCTTTTTTTATTCGAAAAATATATACAGAATAATATAAATATATATATAATTTATTTATTTGCAGTTGAAAAATGCAAAGTTATAAATATACAATCGTTATTTGTTATTTTAACATTGCTGTCAATCTCTATTTGACTTATACATAAAAAAAATATTGTAAACAGATTAATTCATTATGGGATGGCAAAGTTAACATTATGGTAGGGGTACTGAAGTCATTATTACGAGTTTATTACGCCGCACTCTTGTAAGAACGAGCCTTCTATTCCGTAACAGCTTACTTTTGACTTTTCTCATGTTAATTTCTCTTTGGTAAACAAAAATGATGGATAAGTATACAGGATGTTAGGTGTATATTGCCAAAACAGGCATGCAACTAATTATAAAAAACACTGTGACAACATGCAAAATCATATTTACCTACGTAGATTTACTAAAAACTCAAATTTATTTTATTAAGTACAATTTTTTTGTTTATTCTTGCAATGTTTCGACTTCTGTTTATGTTTGACCATATGGTTGACGGCCAAGAACAACGTATCAGCTTGACCTAGGGTTGTCACTTCGCAGTTTTACTTAGTAACAAAGAACCTCAATATTTAGGCTATGTGGTGCTTTTCAGTTATGTTCATAATTTTCTAGGGTTCTATGAACGGTACCCTATCTGCCACATACGGGATTATACATGTATTACTAAACACCCTTGTGAGGAGTTTGAGCGAGTGAAACCACCTATAACTATTAAGGTACATTTATTGTGCTCAACCTTGTTGCAGCCGTGAAAAGAGAACAAGTGGCGGGTGCGCAGGCCCTTATAATATATTGGCAGACTGTCGCTGTTTGCGGGAAATATAGGAACTACTCATAAGTGATACATTGTCTAGATTGATTGCAACATAATTAGTTTCCCTTTGTCGGTGCCAGATGGCGCTAAATATACAACAACCCTGTATATGTCTACAACCAAGACCGAAGTACGACTTTACGGGAGGCTTGCCATACTTTCACAAAGGCGAGTCATCGGATGGGTGACCAAATATTCATCATCTCGAGGTCCTCCGAGTTTCAAAAAGCACGTGAAACTGCTGGTCGCGTATTAGCATTTGCAGTCGTTAATAACCACCAATCCGCACTGGGCCCGCGTGGTGGTCTATGGTCCGTTCTACCTGTGGTTTTTCATTAGCAGTCGTTAACAACCACCAGTCCGCACAGGGCCCGCGTCAGAGTGAACGAGAGTGCGGCAACATCATACAAGCGCTCCGAAACGCACGCACACAAGCTCGTAGTTCACCTACATTAGCACACAGAAAAAAGCACGGGAAAGGAGTACGCGATGACGCGGGCTGTCCCCGCAAACGCGGATCGGGCAGCGTATGTTGCTGTAGTAACGGAAAATAACAAGTATGTCACTGAGCGCTGCCGATCAGTAAACACGTATTTTTCTTGATTTGGGTTTCGCGATTGCGAGTTTTGTTGCATATTGAAATGAAATCTATTGAAAATGTCTGGAAAAAAAATCTGTTGTGTATGAGGATGTCTCAACACACACAACCATTATCCCAGTTTGTCCTTTTTTACTTTGCCGACAGATATAACAAGATAAGTTTACAATATAAAAGACACCCAAATTCACACAATAATAAATTAACATAAACGTTTTATTTACATCAACAATAAAAACAAGATAATCATAAAACTACTTAAAATTAAACTTACAAAAAACTATAAACTATACTCACTATAAATAAAAAATTTGCCCCAAATCATCCCCATCAGGCAGAGTGCCCAGTAAGCTAGCAGCATTGCCACGTTGGATAGCTAAATAATTTAACTATGTGTGACTCAACCCTAGCCGGTAGGTACAGCTCGGTACGTCAATTCAAGATCACGGCACTGTTGCCGCACTCTCGTTTATTCTGACCGCGTGGTGGTTTATAGGCCGTTCTCCCTGTGATGTTTCCATCCATATGCAAGACTCGGGCCCTAGTAGTAGGGCATAAAATGAACTGGTGATGATGAAGGTCTATGTGATGACCAAAAGCTGACCCTGGATTTAACAGTTGCTTAATCACGATCTCAACGTAAAAGCGCTAGTCGTTCTGCCAGCGAGCTCTTCTTTACCCAATAAATCCTAAACCAAGTCTCGCAAGAAATAGAAACACGAGGACTTTCCTCAATATAAACACATTGTATTTATTGTAAATTAACTATGCGAATAAACTCTTCGCTTTCACAATATCGCCAATCAAACTTAATAATGTAAACATACAGTCTCAAATTCTTATTCAAAACGCCAAGAATTTGTTAAACCAGAAATTCTACTAAAAAGAAGAGTTTATTAAACCTGTTGCAGGACATACAGCAACGAAGATATAATATTATTTTTTTATTTGATTTATGACATTGACGAAAAAATTACGAATTTTGTGCTGGACCAAACAGTATTCATCATTACCCCTTTTATCATACAGTGGACTCTAGCACTAGCAAATGGGGAGATTATGATCTAACACCAAGAACATCTTCGACATTTCTATATAAAAACATCTGCAATCGTGTCTTCGTGACCTGATTGTGATGCCACTGAAAATAACCGAATTACTAAATAAACAAACTACTTACTAAGTAAATTAATTACTACCCAACCCTCATAATCACATTACACATACAGATACACGTTTTCACGTGCACTTCAGAATAGGCCCAAGACACCGTCACAGTTTAGCAAGCATACAGTTATGCATTGAAATCGCATCGAAGGTACTTTCGCAGAGCAAGGGAGGGGAACCTGCGGGGAAGCGGGCGCTGCGGCGAGTGTCCCACAAACAAGCGCAGTTTGTGGGAGCTACCGTGAAGGGCAGCCACGTGCGCGTACTGCGTATTTTAAACGTTTTTTGAATTTACGTTCAGTGATTCCTATTGAATATAATGGTGCATACACGTTGTTCTGTATACGGTTGTAAGACTTTTAAGTCGACGTCGAAACACAACAAGAATTTAAAATTTCATAGATTTAGATGACTAAATAGTTTCTTTTTTCTTTTTATTTTATTTATTTTGCCAACTTCTCATTGATTAACAATCAACGTTTTTACAACACATACCTATTAACTAATTCAATTACAAATATCAAATTCTATACTAAACGCAAAGACTCGTGGCAGGCGGAGCAATAAAACGTGCAAAAGAGACAGCGCATGTTCATGTTCTCTCTCGCACTTGCACTGTTTATGGATGACGTCATACAGACACAGAGATGCGCTTTGTTTGTGTACATGCATTTATCGATAAAATATTGGGGATATTTGAAATGCCATAAATAATAAAACTGTTTATTGGTATTATTAATTTATTCTTATAAAATTATTACAGGCTAATCGTCATCATCATCGTCCGTGTCGCTATCATTGACATTTATTATTAGCCGTTCGCATAAAAATGATTTTTTCAAGTCCTGTTCTTGCATAGTTTCAGCGTGACGCACACATTTTTGCCAATTACCTACAGTTACGTTTTCGATAGCTTCATTTGTTAATTTTTCCACATCAGCTATTTTAAACGTTTTGTTTTTTTCTGCCACTTCTCCTTTTACCTGCGCCCAAATTAGCTCGATTGGATTGTATTGGCAATGATATGGTGGTAGCCGAATAACTTCGTGCCCATATTCGTTTGCTAATTGGTCCAAATGGTAAGTCTTTTCGCCTCGATTTGCTTGTATTTTTAGGAGAAGTTCATCTTTAAAAGCAGATTCTGAAAAAGGTATATTATGCTGCCGTAACCATTCTTGAATTTCTGCTTTTGTCGATCTAGTTGTCGGAACTCTATTTATTTGTTTGGAATGGTAACTTGCGTTATCCATGATTAATATTGAAGGCTCTTCGAGGCTTTGAAGTAGTCGAGTAAACCAGTCGGTGAAACCCTCAGCATCCATTTCGGTATGGTAATCTTCATTTTTGCTTTTAACTGCACGAAAAACCCATTTAGCACCTGGCATAAACCCGTACTTTTCACACCCTGCGTGACAAACAATGAGTCTGCTACCTTTTCCTATCGGTTTCTTTAATCCGCCTTCATTATTTTCGTCAACCCATACGCGTTTCCGGGAATGGTTTTGATTCACCCAGGTTTCATCTATATAAATTCTTGGACGTGTATCTCCGCTTTTTTTCAAATCGTCTAGTTTTCGAAGAAACTGCAGTCTGGCGCTGACAATATCTCGTCGTTCCATTAGTTGTTTTCTTCCATCTGGTACAATTTTAAATCTGTACCCAAGGTCATGTAAAATTGTTCTCATAGAAGACAC
Source organism: Eudonia lacustrata (assembly GCA_947562085.1). Lineage (NCBI taxonomy): Eukaryota > Metazoa > Arthropoda > Insecta > Lepidoptera > Crambidae > Eudonia > Eudonia lacustrata. Next base: position 8,649,570 of record OX387329.1, on the reverse strand, counting down.
ACTGCACTTGAAACCGTCAATTGTCTCCATTGCAGCTGTTAAAATCTTTTTTGCTGTCGGAAACTCTCTTTTTGCATAGAAGGAAAATACAATCTGCTTAATTACGCTTTTATCAAAGTCGTCCAAACCTGTCACTGGCCGTGGTTGACACACTTGTTCCCGGGGAGATGTTATTTCATCAGAAGCACTCTCTTTTTTTATTCTATCGACAGTTCTTAGACTAATACCACAAATCATTGCAGTTAGTTCGCGAGGCTTGTCAAAGTTGAGTTCCTTTAACTTGACAGGATCTTCTTTTAGCTCCTTCAAAAAACTTAACACATTGTTTATTACAACACGACTTTGTTGTTGAATATTTCCCTGAACACTTGTAATATTATTTTTAACAAACGACTCCATCTCGAAAGAAATTATCAATTGAAATGATTATGATGTACGAGTAACTTAGTCTTTTATACACAACAATTAGTCAACCCGAGGGTTATCTATTATCAAATTATTTCTAATTACCCTCATTACATGATTGGTAATTAAGTAAATGTAAGTACAGATATTCTCAGTAACGATCAATACTTTAATGAGCTCATATTTTGTGTATCGATTAAGTATATGCATTCCATATTATCGATAATCTATAATTATAGTAATTAGCACGTGCACATCCCTTTAACAAAAGTGATTTATGGCCCCGACTGCCACGAGTCTTTGCGTTTAGTATAATTCATCACAAACACTACAATTTCACTTGTTTTTATTTCGTATATCTACAACAGTCTCCATATATTTTATTAGGCTATTTCTGTTTTTATTCTCAATTATCAATTGAATCGAATTTTTGTTAACGAGACCATCTATCTTTTGCTCTAGTTCTTGTTTCGCCTTGGCCTTATCGTTGGCCGTATCGTTAGCATCTGTATCACAGTTGCACAATGGGCTCTCCTTACTAAATAGTTACTTCGTAACTCTAACTCCAACCTAGCGGGTTTTTCTAGTGTAGGTAGGTATATGTATTCTTTACGGCGCAAGCTCTTGCGCAAAGTATAATCAATTCATTATGTTTACAACTAAATGGAGTAGTTAGGACGTCGGACACAGAAGGAGTAGGTATTTGTCTAATATCCAACTGTTATTATTTATTTAAACCAACAGAAAAAGAGGAGGTTCTATATTCACCTATTTTTTAGGGTTTATATTTAAGATTTCTGGGCTTGTTTCTTTTTATTTTTATTTTTAAGCAATCCGAATGCGAATTCAATATATTATTTTAATAATAGAAAATTGAAATCTAAAAATAAACCTTCACGTTAATTTAGCAGTGCAACATTGTAAATATGTATTTAGTTTATTCTTTATAATAAATGATTATGTTATAAAAATCTTAACGATTATTTGATTTCGAATTTTGTGATAACCCTTGCATTTCGGCGAACGATCGCGTAGATACATACGCGGGCGGCGGCATCGCCCCGCATCAAAGGCGATGCCCTACTGCAGGAACGGCGAACCTTTATGTATCAAAGTGCCATTTTTCTAAAGAAATGTTTATTGGGATCACAGACGTGCCATCAAATAATTTTGACTTTGTGATTATTGGACTTTTTTTCGTAAAGCATAATGAATTTTGTGATCAGTGACGTGCCCAAAATGTTGTGTTGCGTGCCATTAATGGCACGAGTGCTACCGGTTCGCCGTCCCTGCCCTACTGTATGAAATAGTAATACTGTGACACCGTACTCGTAAAATAGGAATATGAATACCCGGTTCACAGTTTCCAGGTACAGAAACGTACCAGGTCGCTTCTCACTACCCCCTACGACCCGATTCACCAGAGCCGAGGTCCTAGTCTATAGAGGCGCCCTCGGTTTGTTCCATTCTCGAGAATATAATAGGGAACGTGGATACACTTGGGTGGTGCCATCCCCTCTAGAAACTGTCTGAGGATGTTTGTTGATGAACAGTTGCGCTCGAACTGTTGCGAACTATAGCGAGATTCCGTGTCCGTTTGACATTATGTGCTTTGCTCGAGTATGGCATACCGGCCTGCCCGTATATGGCCGCCCTAAGAAAGGTATAGAGAAAAGAAAAGCGCTAGGCATGACGTCACGCTTCTATTCAAAAAGCACAATAACATTTTGGCGCATTGAGACTACAAGTTTTATACACCATCATGATACATACTCGTATAGCCTCAGCTTGCCTTAGCTTACCTTCTGGGTCATTCTTATTTTGTTTTAAGACAGTCAACAGCTATTTCTTTAAAAAGAAAGCCTCTTTCAAAACAGCAATGAGCTGCCGTATGCTTCCATTTGCAGAGTAGATAATCCCTCCATATTTCGAGAAGGGTTCGTGCTTTGACCAGAAAGCGGTGGATTAGCGATCTTGTTGGCTTTTAAGTGGTAAATATGAAGGGTGTGCTCCCACTGTGTTCGGTTTATATTCTAAACTTGTTACCGCAACGATATTGTTTACATGTTTCCAATGCTTATGTACTTCGGGCTGGTGATACGATTGGTCGATTTGATAATGCTGCCACCCTCAAAACGTAATGGTATTGGCAACTTAAACCTGGTTTCAATAGCCTCTATGAGCTTTTACAAATGATAATTTAAAAAAATTTAAGCATAGACAAATGACAAACCCGGGTGTACCAACCAGCATTTGGCAAGTATGGTGGTTGATCCAGAACCTGTTTATTGTAGCAATGACTTGATGAAATAAATAAACATGATAAACATGATTGGTTCATAATGATTGAGCCCTTTTCTCAGCGTTGACGACCTCCGTAGCCGTATGGCTTGCACGCCGGACTTTGGGCGGCGCTAACTCTGAGGTCCCGGGTTCGATTCCCGGTCGGTCAATGTCGAAAACGAACTTTTCTATATTGTGTCAAGTAAAAAAAAAAACGGTACCGCAACCACTTTTGGTACCGTTTTTTTTACATTGGAAGGAGGCAAACGAGCAGACGGGTCACCTGATGGAAAGCAATCACCGCCGCCCATGGACACCCGCAAAACCAAAGGAATCACAGATGCGTTGCCGGCCTTTTAACCGTCGTAAAACGAGTGCTTTAGCTACATACCTTGGGATCAGAACAATGTATGTGATATTGTTTTCTAAAGTTTAAGCGAACACTACACATTGAAATGAAACAACAGTAAGCAGTATGCGAACATTCTCTAGAGGGGCCCAACCATTACATCAGATTTGATAAACCACAAATACTCGTTAAAGAACAACGATTCATCCCTAGGATGATACGCGAGGCTATTGAAATTAAAAAACATCCTAATTTTAATAGAGAAGATGGTTGGAATCTACCACCAGCCTGGGATCCCATCATACAAAATATTGAATCCCAGCCCCGACACCATACTGCCAGACCAAAAGATACTGTAAGCTCTTTCTGCGTAAAACGGAACGCACCTGATTAAATTTAAATGAGGGTATACAAGCTACCAACTAATTATGAGATGACCAACACCTCAGTCTTTCTGTGACCACGGACCCTGCAAAGGGTTCGAAACGTCAGGATAAACATTAAATAAGTAATGTGTAAAATAAACGCGAGTAGATCCGTAAAAGTTGTTTCATTTCAATGTATGTGATGTTGTCTAATATTTAAAATATTTAGCAGTGGGACAATATTTAGGCAAATAACTACTAATCAGTGAGTATAAAGTAGGACTAAAACAAATGTTTTTCTACGAGTATTGGTGGAATAAGTAAATAAACCTAAAAATATATTGATTTATAAATATACTCAAAATTTTCTTGATTGAAGGCACAGTCTTTATAGCAACACTTCCATGGTGTAATTTACATTTAAAAATATAAGAAATAACGTACAGTTACCAACGGAAAAATTTGTAGCAAGAAATGTTGAAGGGACAGCCTTGCTGAAAAATGAAAACAATTTGCGAGAAAATACCTGAAGCCTATATTTACTCTGGCCTGCCTAGAAATAGAACTTATAATTTTGTTAGCATCGAGACGCTTTCAAAGTTTACCTTATTTCTCGTTGGTTTTCTGTTTTATTGATATACTCGTAGCTTGTCTATTTTTAACTTATCCCTGATAAAATTTGTGTCACGTTAAGATCAGATCAGGGAGATGGTATCGGTGACGTAGTTGTTGACATAAAATAAGGTTTATTTTAGCTGAAAGTAGGTGAATAGTGGTGACTAATTCTATAAAAAATATCCGATATTGAAAAAAAATTACATATAATTTTTTGTAAAATTATTTAGATTTGTCGTGAGTATTTCCGACATGTTAACATTTGGAAGAAGGAGATAATATTGCCTTCTAATTAAGACTTCAAAGGAGCTAGCTCCCGCCACGCACGGTCTTACTTTGTAGCGACTATCTTAAAAAGAAAAAACATTATTCAATTTTTTCTTTAGATACACATTTTGACACACAAGTGCCAAACATTTTCTTTTCAAAATATTTGCAATTTCATTTCATATAGCAGGAATACCTACAATTTATCACGTACCAGAGCGGAATATATTATACGCGAAGGGTTAGATGTGTAAATATTTTACAAGCCTGGCTTCTCTGTTTGTGCCAACGGTAAATATTCTCTTTGTGAAAAGTTGAAATAACAAGTTACCTATTGTGCTAGCAGTTTTTTCGCCTAATTTCTATTCATAGTTGCATATTGTATGATAAAATGCTTACGTCGAATTTCTGCATATTAATAAAAGTCATTTTTGTTTAATTATTTAAGCGGTTTATAAAATTTAAAGCTTTAAAATATATTTTTTATGCTAGACCTTTAAGATCGTGGCTTAAGTTGAGAGAAAGAAGATGTAATTTTCAAGATATTTTTTTTCCAGATCAAAGCGTCGTCACATATTTTCGTTTCGCACATCTGTTTGACGCTAGAATTGCACTGAAATTATATTAACTAAGGCGAGTAGTCAGAAACATTATCACTGACTTGTCTAAAGTAACATATAATATGCCCGTGTCTGTACAACCCGTATTCCAACATGATTTTTTTTTTAGTTAACACGGCAAATAACTCATACTTATGATGATACCTACGATGTTAAGTGGAAATGGAGTCCAGACACGAAGACAAAATTGAACTCAAGTCTTAAAAAAAGCTTAAGTTTTAAAAAGAGCTAGAGTCTTAAAAGAGCTCGTGTCCTCTTCAAACTGTTCTTCTTCGAAATGCTGTGTATCACACAGTGATTCATTTAGAATACACTTATAAAACCACAATATAACAACAACATTATTTCTTAAGCGTATCTGGGTTAAATAATGTTAAAAAACGTAGGTACAGGGTTTCAATTTCCTAATCTCTCTATTATAAAATTAAGTTTTAAAATTTCAAATAAATATTTAAAGAATAATTTCATAATTTTCAAATATTTAATCGAGTGAATCGTCTTAATCGGTTCAGAATCGGAGGAACTATGCAAACTAACATATATATCTCACAACAAAGTAACCTTTTATTGCCTGCTTTAAAAAGGAAGACTCCAAAATGGAAAAGAACTCGAGCGCGACTCGCCGCGTAAAAACGACTCGAGCGCTAATGAAGACACGAGTCTCATGTTGCGACCAAAAGCTCAATATAGACTTATGTTCTCTAGTCTTGGAGTCTTGTTGTTAGGAGTCGAATCGTTTTTTTTTCGCAATTTGTCAGCAGAGCTCAAAGTTTAGGACTCAAAGACTCGAGTTCTTTACAACTCTAAAGACTAGTGCAGCGTGAAAACAACGCAGCATCAGTCACCCTCACTCTACCGGCCCACAAGGTGCTTCTTCACGCCTCATTTGAAGCACCCCATAATATCATAGGAAGGAGTGAAAACGTGTGACGTATAACGAATGTTGAGGAGCTCGATGGCGTAGTGGATAACGCGCCCGGTCTGCGAATGCTGAGGTTAAGAAACTTTCGCAAAGGCCGGTCATCGGATCGGTGAACAAAAATGTATCATATCAAGTTCCTCTGTGCTTCAGAAGACACGTAAAGCCGTTGGTACTGGCTGCATTAGCAGTCATTAACAACCACCAATCCACAATGGGTCCGCGTGGTGGTTTATGGCCCGAACTCCCTATCGTCTCGGAAGGCTCGTGCCCCAGCAGTGGGGGCATAAAAATGAGCTGATGATGATGATAACAAATGTATATTCACGGGCCTCTATAAAGTTAAAACGTTTTCACGAAGTAAATCATAACCTAATTATTGCTGCGAACGATGTTGAGGTGACACACAATGTCCCCTGTTTGTTGTGTTGGATACTTTAATTAAGACAGGGGGCAGGTTTGCTTAGGACAATGGCCCGACGGGTTCAAGTCTATACTGAAGTATTATAGATAATTTAAGCTTGATGATTAAATTACGAGGGTGCTCGAGGTAATTAGGAAAGTGTATAAACATAATCAAGCGATTGTTTACTTAATTTGTAAGATGTGGAGGGTCGTTTTTGAAGGCGATAGTGACTGGTGTTCTTTGTGGCCGCCTCTGTCAAAAGTAAGGAGACTGCATAAAGTAAGCTTAAGGCGACGCATCGCTAAACAATTAATTTAATACGAAGCGCTTGCGCCCCGTACCATAAGAAAAACTGTTTTTTTTTCTTTCCTATTGAAACTACAAATAAGTTTTAAAAAATTAATTAGCATATTGAAGTGTGTGTTAAGACTAATCTACAAAGAAAATTTAGATGGTTAAATCGGTCTGGTTTGCCTGTAAAATGCAAAATTATGTTTTAAAAGAGGTTACTTTGATATTTTTTTCTCTGTTATAAAAGTTAACAAATCGTGTTTCTGCAACTAGCAAAATGAAGTCAATTAAACGAAAAATCACGTCATCAAATATCACTTTTATATGTTTTGTAATTGTTGGGAAAAATCAAGATCCCCGCCACGTAAATTTCCAATGCGTCGCCTTAATACAGACTCCAGCGCGGATCTAGTACACAAAAACGGCTGTGGGTACGGCGACCCAAAAATCGGCCAAGTGCGAGCCGTAATCTAAATGTTGACTTCTGGATTCTGGTAAGGTTTTAGCTGTGAATGCGTGCGTTTGTTGTATGCTGCTCTACGTTCAGAATCACACGGTTCATTGCTAGTTTTTAGGGATTGAATATAACCGCAGATAAAGGTAATGAAACATTTATTGACCTGCACAAAATATAACAATAAAATATACAAAACGGATACATAATACATAGTCTATATACATATACAACATTCTGATCTTTAGACGATTTACTGCTTTTTTGCAATTTAGGCATTTTGCTTGCTAGACATTTTCATCTTTAGACGAATTACCGCTATGCCACGTAGACTTTCCTTTTAGCCATTTTGCTTCGTAGAAGAATTGAAATTTAGACATTCTGATCATAAAGGATTGAAACCATAGTGTGAGCGTTCGGCATAGCGTGGTAGCGCTGTGATGAACGCTTTCACTTCTTGGGCTTCACTGGCTGCTTTTCATTAGCCAGGGTGAGGCCATTTTGGCGTGCCACAATAGAAAAAAAAACGACGGGTCGCACTCCGGGAGTGCCGGCAGAAGTGAAAACTTGAATATTAACGTTGTGCATTTTTGATATTTTGGAATGGTTAGGGAATAATTTTGCACGAATTGCTTCAATTATCAGTATAAAAGTACTATCATTTATGTGGTAGAATACAATATTTATTTATCGCGCTATCGTAGTACACAAACATGACAATTTATATTACATTAAAAAGCACTCGAACATTCGCGCAAGCGCCCTGCGCCGCCTAAACGAAACAGCAGGCATACATTTTCGCCGCGCCGGCTGTCTACTCTCCATCCGTCTTACGAATTTTCGATCAGGCCACGTGTCCTGACGCTTGACGCGAGTCACGTGTCCTGACGCGAATTTAACATTTTTTACCCATTACAAAATAAGTGTACAACGCCGCTAAAGAAGTTTTCACTTCAAAAAACTCGTCCAGTTTTAAGTACAAATTGCACAAAAATTAATATCTTCGATCTCAGTAAGGCTTTGGGCATGCCCACTGTGCCCACAACGGTGGATCCGCGCTTCTGTACAAGAGCAACGCAGATACATAGACCACACATAGACCCTGACACGGACACGTAATCTAGGAACAGTATAGAACAGTCCGAGCTCAGGTTGTCTATGAGCGCATTTGATATGAAATTTACTTTCTGCAGACTCATAATTTTGTGCCTATGTCTATTGGCTGGTGTAGAGGTCGATGTACAAGGTGTACATAGCTGTGCTCGGGTTGGTTGGTAGTAGGGCCTGTTGTAAGTCTGCCTGGCTACTATAAATTTATCTAGGAAGTCTAATTAAAGCGACGCATTGGAAATTTACGTGGCGGGGATCTTGATTTTTCCCAACAATTACAAAACATACCTATGAAATTGATATTTGATGACATGATTTTTCATTTAATTGACTTCATTTTGCTAGTTGCAGAAACACGATTTGTTAACTTTTATAACAGAGAAAAAAAATATCAAAGTAACCTCTTTTAAAACATAGATTTGCGTTTTACAGGCTAACTAAACCGATTTAAGCATCAAAATGTTCTTAGTAGATTAGTCTTAACACACACTTCAATATTGTAGTTCAATTTTTTTTAATAATTTGTAGTTTTAATTTGAAGGAAAAAAAACAGTTTTTCTTATGGTACGGGGCGCAAACGCTCCGTATGAGATTTATTGTTTAGCGGTGCGTCGCCTTAATATAATGTATAAAAAATATGAAAAAAGACAAAGTGTTAAAAAAAAATTCCACGAGCGGGATTCGAATTGACCCATGACATGCCGGGTCAGGTGCACTGCCAACTATGCTATCGTGGATCAATCCAACTCGCCGATATTAATCAACACTATCTACTTTTACTTTATAAGCCTAAGGAGCCCTATTCAATGTCGACAACTACGTCATCAACATCTAAACATAATATTTTTACAAATATACCGAATGATTAGTTGAGAATTAGGCAACTATATTAATATAATTATTTACAATTATTGAATGTATTTATTTTACACATGATCGATATAATTTATTTTCTTTCTGCTAAATGGGATATATTTACACAACAAAAAGAAACAATACATAACTTAACTTGAAAAAAAAAATGAAACAGAAAAATAATTAGAAAATTAAATACTAAAGACCTATATAGAAGATGTCCTCCAACTGTGGGCTCATGGGAACGGTCCCAAGAATGCTGGCAACATTGCCCCTTTGGATTGCCAAACTAATGCGCTGGCAGAGGTAGCTGCCAGCCTTCTTGTCACCGGAGGCCTCGATAAGGCGAGCACTTAACTCTTTAACTAGATGCTTTGCCTCCGGCCCCCATGCACCCATTGTTTCCACCGCAAACGAAACAAATAAATAATTTGGACCTAGGTTTGCGTATTTGTGCCGTTTGCGATTTTCAGCACTTACCGCAGCAGCCCCCACATGAAGTGAAGTGGCGCGAACATGCGAGGGAGCCACGGTGTCAGCACAGGTTGCATCCCACACCAACGGCCTGCCAAGCTTCCAGGGCCCAATGGTCATTCCGTCAGGTCTCTTGCCATCACTGCGAGAAATACCAGCTGGTTCTAAGACAGCCGGTAAACCAATGGTGGCAAAAGCACTGCGGATGATGCTGTTTAGCGTCGAGTGACGCATCATACGGCCAGCACTACGAGCGCAAGAGAGGCCGTGGTGGCCAAGCTCGTCAACAGCCTCCCCACACACACAGCGGTGAGGGTGGACTATTTTGCCGCCTAAACGGAGGCAGACCGCTAGAGTAAGAGACGGCCCGTCTACATACATACATCGATTACCCTTATGCCGAATTTTCAAGTTTCTTTGAGTTTGGTTCCTTTACGCCTAGTTTTACGAGATGCCGAAACAATAAATATCTTCGGTTTAAAAACCGCAATGCCGACTTTTTGTACAGTCGTGTGCAGTAGTGTCTTGTAAATACTAATAGTTATATTGAAACAAAAAAATGTAAATGTGCTTTTACGTAAAATAACAAAAAATTAGATCTGTTTTTACGAAACAAAAATAAAAATACCATTACATAAAAATAATAAGTTAGAAGCGAACATTTCCGAGTCTTTACAAACATGTATCCATTTGAATTTTGCTGCTCAAATAGTCATTCACTATTTTGTGGTGACGCCTGTGTCTTAATCTGTATTTTTCTATTATAATTTTTAGGGTTCCGTAGCCAAATGGCAAAAAATGGAACCCTTATGATTCGTCATGTCTGTCTGTCTGTCAGCGACTTTTTTCCGAAACTATAAGAACTATACTGTTGAAACTTGGTAAGTAGATATATTCTGTGAACCGCATTAATATTTTCACACAAAAATAAAAAAAAAACAATAAAAACTCAAAAATGTTTTTTCATCAAACCCATACGTGTGGGGGTCTTCAAAAATGATATTGAGGTTTCTAATATCATTTTTTTCTAAACTGAATAGTTTGCGCGAGAGACACTTCCAAAGTGGTAAAATGTGTCCCCCCCCCTGTAACTTCTAAAATAAGAGAATGATAAAACTAAAAAAATATATAGATGTACATTATTACCATGCAAACTTCCACCGAAAATAAGTTTAAACGAGATCTAGTAAGTAGTTTTTTTTAATACGTCATAAATCGTAAACCGCAATTTACCTTCATTCAATCAACTCAAATTGTATAAAAAACCATTTAATTTCATAAACATAAACGAACTACAAGAACTTTTATATTATGTTACTTGCTGCTACGGAACCCTTCATGGGCGAGTCCGACTCGCACTTGGCCGCTTTTTTTTGTATATGTTTGACCTCTATAAGTCGTGGCATTTAATTATAATAATATTATGTTAAGGTACCTATTTCTTTAAAAATTACGTTCGTGACTGTATAAAAGTCGGCAAACTAAAACAATAATACCTAAATTTTTAAAACTTGTCAAAACGGTAAGAATTTTTTGAAATAATTATGAAGTCGGCATAAAGGAAGCAAACTCAAAGAAACTTGAAAATTCGGCATAAGGGTAATTGCTGTATGATATTTCAGTAAAGTCGACAAACAGGGAAAGTCGGCACAAGGGTAAGCACTCTTCCAACATACACATAATTTCTACAAATAAAAAAGGGACTCCAAATCGCTGCCAAACGGGAGAGTGCCCAGGACGCTGGCGGCGTTGCCACTTTGGATGACCAAACTTAAGCGTTGGCCAAAATACGCGCCAGCTCGAGGGTCACCAGGTCTTTTTTTTTTTTTTTCTTTTAATTGATGGCTTCGTGCGATTAGCACATTTAGCCAGTGTCAAAGTAATTTATCTTACAAGTACCTAATACATAAATAAACAATATTTCCATATATGATGATGATGAATGATATTAGAAATGGGAAGTGAGAAATGATATACCCCCCAACCCCCCGAGTATCTCAGTAAAGATGTGGGGCTTTACTAAGTCCCCATGCGAGCTTCTTGAGAGAATTTGAAAAGTGACGTTGCACTGTTTTGTTTCATTTGCCAACACTTATGCACACTCACGAACACTTAACGGTTAATAATCCACCATTATTTCACATTAATATTCGACATAACACAAATTTTGGAAAATAAATCAAAACCGCAGACATGACGCTTCACTTTCCCGCCAAGAACGGTCACCAGGTTATTTACATATAATTTTACGCAAATTATATGTAAATAATCGTATAAAAAATAATTAAGATCGGATGTTGATGACGTAGTTGTTAACATAAGGTAAGATTCCTTCGGCATAAACAAAATAAATTGATAGTACCTACCTTTTGGTTTTTCACGGATCGGATATAACCACGTCAGCTAAATTGTAGTAGTGCAGATTCAAACCCAGCTCGTACAATTTTTTTTTTCTTTCATTTAACTTTTTATCCGAATTATTATTTGTTCTTTTAAAAAAATGCGTAAAAATAAACAGAAGCGAGCGCTTGTGGCTTAGCCCGACTAAACACCTACACCCCTTACGTTAGGAATATTCCGTCTTATCTTGAGAGACGACGGAAGACCTGTAAGCAAAACTTCTAGGTTAGGTTCTAACATGAACTTCTTCTAATAGCTTTATGGTAGGTCTGCTCTAGGTCCAGCGGCTCAACGAGCTAGTGACTCAGTACTTTATTTTAAAATTAAATTAATGACTTTTAATATATATAGGTAACTTGTATTTCGTGTAATCAATAAGTTAGTGTAATTGGTTCATGCCGTTATAAATTAATAAAATAAATAAACAAACTTTAATATAAGTATATTAATTTTAAATAGACTTATTATAGCAAGCAGTGACATTTCTCACACGACAATTTAATTATTCCACCGATACATAATTGGCTATTATTCTTTTTAAAGAAACCGTCTTTGATATTGTACAATACTTTTGCAAAAACTTAGCTTATTAACATAACCGATGGACCGTTACAAATCGGCCATTTGATCTCAGACTCCACCATTCATTTGTTGAATTGTTGCTGCCGCGAATCACAAAGCGGGCAATCCCATTGTGCTGTACAAAGAAAAGGCATTGGCTCAAAAGATAGGCAGCAGCAGCTAAATGCGGTCTAGTTAGCCTTAACAGTAATGGTGTTTAGTATTTCGTTGGGCATACTGTTTTCTTTTTTTGAGAGAGTTTGAGTGAAATTAAATCGACAATTTTTGCATCTAAACTATAGTTTAGTATAGCATAGACTATACTAAACTATAGTTTAGATTAGATATAGAATTTTAAATAAAACGATTGAAATAAAATCAGTACTTATACAGGGTGTTTGGTAATATGTGTATACACAAAATGACTCATCATCTGATCGAGTCAGTATGGAAAGTCGATTTTTTTTACAATTTCCATTTTCTGACGTTTTCATAGTATTTATATAGACATGTTAACATGAGTACGTTTCGGGAATATACACATATTACCAAACATCCTGTATAACACACATATACATACTACAGGGTTAGTATTACCATGGTCTAAGTAATACAAAAACAAAACTACTTTTTAAAGACTTATTATCTATGGTGCGGAAACCCACAACACACACTATGCTACTGTTTAAAATTAGGTTACACCTTAAAATCTACAAAATCCACTCACAGTTCCATGCCGCTCCCACCGTCCAGAACGGGATCCATATGGTCGGATGGGGCCTGAATCCGAGTCCGGGTCTTCTCGGGCTCCCTAATCACACCCAAACTACCCCAAGTGCACTTTTCCCCCGAGGAAATACCTGTTTTATCCAGCAGCAAAGACGCCGACATCCAGGCGAATTGTACTCCCGATGCGATTCGCTTACGACGTACACACACACAAAACACAGGTTGCACAATACACTTAATTAGAGTAATACGGCTCCAAATGCCCTTATTACTACATAAAATCTATTTAATTATCAACACACGATAACCTATCAACCAGCCATATTGCCTTCCCGAGACAAGTGTACCAACAAAAAAAAAACAATTAGTGATGGGGCCATTATGCCACTAAATAAATTGAACATCGATAATCGATTCCCAAATCGATCCGTCCATAATACAAATCAAAGTTTTATTTCCAACAAAATAAATGCCTGTTTATTTGCAACATCCCGCCACCCAAAGCGGACGTACCGCTTTCTAGCCTGAAATCTTAAACTAGTCAACCGGTAATCGAGCTAAGGTCGCGACTGCGCGATTTAGCACCGATCCATCAACCAACACTTGCGCCACACGCGGAGTCCCGTCCGCGCCCCAGATTAACTTTAAAATGCGACCTCGTCTCCAAAATAACGATGGCAAATTAGCCTCTTTTAATAAAACCAGATCCCCCTCCGAAGGGGGCGACGTCCGGTCTGTCCACTTTACACGCTGCTGCAATAAATGCAGATACTCCAGTGACCAACGACGCCACAAGTCCTGACTCATTTGTTGTATCATTTGAAAACGAGACATCCGGTGTCTGCGTTCATCCTTCCAGGGATACTCAGGCAGGGCAGTGAGTGGCTGACCGACCAAAAAATGACCAGGGGTCAGGACTTCCATGTCATTTGCGTCAGAGGAGAGTGGACAAAGCGGACGCGAGTTGAGAACCGCCTCAACCTTACAAAACACAGTTGTAAGTTCCTCATACGTGAGGGTAGTTTCCCCGACTACCCGGCGCAAGTGGGTTTTTGCCGATTTTACCGCGGCTTCAAATATCCCGCCCTAGTGGGGACAGGCTGGCACACTAAATCGCCATGTGATTCCCCGCTGTGCGAGAGCTTGACTTATGCTATTACAATTTTTATCCAGAATATCGTTCACATCTTTTAAGTAGTTGGCAGTGCCTCGGTAGTTGGTACCGTTGTCGGACCGAATGAGAGAAGGTAAACCCCGTCGCGAAACAAAACGATCCAGCGTGGCGACAAAGGCTTCCGTAGACAGAGCCGAAACCACTTCCAGGTGGACGGCCTTAGTGGCCAGGCAGACAAAAACGCACAGGTATGCTTTCGTGACCCTAGTGTTACGATAGGCTGTGGTTTTCACCAGAAACGGTCCAGCAAAATCCGTACCGACCCCGTCGAACGGCCTAGCAGTCTGACAAACCCGGTCAGAAGGGAGATCCCCCATCTGTGGCTGCATAGTGGAGGCCTTCACCCGATAACAAGCCACACACTTAAATAACACGCTGCGAACCACTCTCCGAGAGGACAAAATCCAGAACTCCCTCTGTAATATCGCCAGTAACGCATTACACCCCGCGTGAGCGTTTTTCAGGTGTCTATCCGAGACCACCAGTTCTACCAAAGGTCCTCCTTTGGGGAGTAGCAGAGGATGACGGCTACCGAAGGGCAGGTCGGCATTTTTGAGGCGACCTCCAACGCGTAACAGTCCATCCGCATCCAGAAATGGGTTGAGCCGAGAGATCGCTCCCTTGAGCTTTGCGCGACCGACGCGCAAAATCTTCAGTTCGTCCTCGAACCGGTCAGCTTGAACCAGCCGTATCAGGGCCAACAGTGAACTCCTGCGTTCCTCAGCACCCGCCACGGGTGATAACTGCCTCTTGTCTGGATGGCGGCAGTTATGTAGAAATCTCCGGATCCAGCAAGTTACACCTAGCAATTTGTTCAGTTTGCTGTATCGAGCCGTCAACCAATTCGGATCTGGCCTTGACTCGTTTGTTGTCACCAAAACTTTTATTCCAGGGAGCATCCCTAGAGAGCCATCGATCATGGTGACCGGCCATGATGACTCACCCTCCTTTAACCACTCTGGACCCCACCAGAGGGCATGCTGCACCAATTCCGGCGCGGTGCAGCCCCGAGAGGCACAATCGGCAGGATTCCAGGGGGTGCCGATCCGTCAAAAACAGTCCGTAGTTTTCCAGATGAGGCCTTCAACACCGCGTGGTGAGGCAAGAAAAAATGATCTGTCGTTGTCCAGTCGACAGTCACCCGCGACATATGCCCCATGGCCTCGTATTCTCGCATGAACTCGATATACTTTTCCCGAAGTACCGGATCGCGAGACATACGACGCTCCAGGGACAAGAGTCGTTTCTCTGCCAACGCCCTCGATTTTCCCAAGAGAGGGGGACAGTCGATAAAGGGCAGTCGAGTTTCGATCCTACCCGACGCCATCCGGCGTGTGTGATCCTTATAAAAGGTTTCGCACTCCACATGCTCCGGATCAAGACGGGAGACCATGGGAGGCTCTTCCAGTTCCCAGAATTTTTTCATCGTCCTAGCGATGGAGGTAGTAGCGACGACAGGTGAGACATCCCGCGTCTCCTGGTCAAAAACCGGTCCCATTAAAACGTGTCCAAAGATGGTAGGTATAGCTACCAACGAAGAGCGGCCCAGAATCCGCTGAGGCCCTAGAAGGCCCAGTACATCCGCTCCCAATATGAGGTCCACCGGAGCCGGCTCCTCGAAATGAGGGTCTGCCAGCATGAGACCTGATGTGTCAGGCATTGCGTCCCGCGGAATGTCTGTCGGTGGATGCCAACCCAGCAGATTGTCGAGTACGATCACGACCGCCGCAATCCGTATCGAAGCGGAATGCACAGGAGAGAAGAAAATGTGGGTCTGACCGGACAGACCCCCCACTTCTGTATCTCCGACTCCCCGAATCGGAACTGAGGGAGGCGCGCACTCCAGACGTAGGCGCCTCGCTACCCTCGTAGTAATTAAGCAGCCCTGTGCCCCAGTGTCTAGGAGGGCTCGTATCCGGACGAAGTCCCCCCTAGGTCCCCAAACGCGTACCTGCGCGATGGGCAAAAGAACCGTCCTCGGTTCCGACGTAGCCCGACCACAGGCTAGTCACGCGTCAGATTCAGCAGCCGACCCTGTCGAACCGTGATGACTCGGCCAGTAAGTCGGACGCGTGCAGGCCACCATCCGGGGTGGTGCGTATCCAGCTGCCCTATCATACCGGTGATAGGGTGGGTGGTATTCCAACCTCGGGTACTCGTGCAGTACCGGTGAGAACTGTTGACGGTTCTCATGTCGTCGTTGTTCCGGTAACGGCGGCGGAGGATACGCGTACGAGTATCCGGGTGTTGGGTCCGGAGGTGGGGCTCCCTGTACCCAGTGGCCCTTAAAGGCACCAACTCCTGGTGTTGGTCGCGCCGGGTGCCGGGTTGTAGCCAGAACCTGGCTCCGTTCCGGCGGTCCCCAACTCACCTGAGCCGGGGTGTACGAGGGGTATTAGTGTGGCGGCCGTGGCGGACTCCGTCTTTCCGGAGGCGGAGTTGACCCCGGCCCCAAACCGCCACCCGTGGGAGATTTCCTCTCCCGAACTGGTGCTGAGCCCTCAGCACTACGGGTGCACAGTAAGCGATGGTGCGGTCCGCCGCACACATCGCAAGGCCTCGCCTGGGGACACTCATTATACCTATGTCCTCCCAGGCAGGCATAACACAATCCTCGTGTCCGAACGAGGTTTCGGCGCTCTTTTGTGGGCAGCCCGAGAATTGCTGGACATAGCTGTTCCAAGTGCTGCTGTCCGCAAACCCGGCATCCAGAACCGGGGTTGATGGCGGCCGCAGCCACCAGCCTGCCGCGACCCTTCCCTGGGTTGCGTGGCGGCTGGGCGCCGTAGACTCCGGAAGTGCGGGCCGGCGCACTTGTCGGAGCCTCCTGGGAGGCTAGCTGGTTTTCAGCAGGCCAGCCTCCTCTTCCAGGAACTCCAGAAGTTCCCCTATCGAGGGCAGAACGCTGCCGAGATCCTTGTGGACCAGTCGATTCCGCTCGAACTTGTCCCTCATCTCCTGCGACAACTTGGCCAGAACGATGTGCAGAAGAAGGAAGGACCACTGGTCGACGGGCAGTCCGAGCGTCCTTAACCCGTTTAAGGACACGGTGAGCGGGGTGATCAGCTGCGCCCTCAGTTGAGCCCTATGGTTGACCCTCGGCAATCCCAGCAGATGGGTCACGTGCGCGTCCGCCTGAAGACGCGGCTTCTCGTACCGCTTCTCCAGCAGCTGCATGGTGGTGTCGTAGCTCGCATCCTGCAGCTCCAGATGCTGTACGAGCTGTCTGGGTTCTCCGTCTAGGAAGGAACGGAGATATGCCAGCTTTTCGGCCTTGGTGAAATCCTTCCGAGTATCCACCAAGGCAAAAAACATGTTCCGGAATCCAGCCCAGTCCCGCATACATCCGGTGAAATGCGGGACCTCCAGGGCACCCAATCTTCCCATGGCGCTGGGTCCAGGGGTGTGGAGCGAAGCGGGGCGCGCAACAGGCTTCCCCTCCCGCAGTCGCTCGATGTCCTTCACCCGCTGAAGGACCTCATCGTAGATGTCTTGGATGTGCTCCAGATCCTTGACATATTGGGCGTGGAGGGCCAGCTCCTTCTCCCCGACCGGGTCGGTTGACAATAGAGCGGTTACCGACCGCTCGGCCAACAAGAAACGAGCCTGCATTTCTTTCGAACGCGTCTCCAAGGCATCCTCCCGGTTAGACCGATCTATTAATGCAAGCAGCCCGGTGAACCACCGGAGCTGCTGAGCCAACTCCTGCCGTGACGCTGTCATTATAAATAATTTAAACTAAATAAACCTAAACACAAAATTAAAACGAGTCAACGAAAACACGGAATCGATTATCCCGAATCGACTCGATGCTTTCAATTGAAAGAAATTAAATAACAATTAACGTTCCGAGAAATGTCCCAGCCCAAATACAACGGTACTACCAACCTTACAATTCAACCGCACCTGTCCCGGAAGTGCGATTTTACACGAAATGAGCTTAACCTATTACGAACTAACAAAATACACAAAATTACACCGATTAACCTAGAGGTCCGGTAGTAACCACGCTCTGCTACCAAAATGGTGCGGAAACCCACAACACACACTATGCTACTGTTTAAAATTAGGTTACACCTTAAAATCTACAAAATCCACTCACAGTTCCATGCCGCTCCCGCCGTCCAGAACGGGATCCATATGGTCGGATGGGGCCTGAATCCGAGTCCGGGTCTTCTCGGGCTCCCTAATCACAACACAACGCAAACTACCCCAAGTGCACTTTTCCCCCGAGGTAATACCTGTTTTATCCAGCAGCAAAGACGCCGACATCCAGGCGAATTGTACTCCCGATGCGATTCGCTTACGACGTACACACACACAAAACACAGGTTGCACAATACACTTAATTAGAGTAATACGGCTCCAAATGCCCTTATTACTACATAAAATCTATTTAATTATCAACACACGATAACCTATCAACCAGCCATATTGCCTTCCCGAGACAAGTGTACCAACAAAAAAAAACAATTAGTGATGGGGCCATTATGCCACTAAATAAATTGAACATCGATAATCGATTCCCAAATCAATCCGTCCATAATACAAATCAAAGTTTTATTTCCAACAAAAATAAATTCCTGTTTATTTGCAACAATCTATGTATGTATTATGTATGTATGTATTAAATTGTTTTTAAGAAAAAAACAATGTAATACTAACATAACAATGTAATAAGTTTTAATTGCTACTAACACAATTTATGAGCTACGCCTGAAATAAAAAGTTAAATTAAAAGAGAGAGAAAAATAATTAAGACTTTCTTGATAGATTACGACGTCACATTTTTCTGTACTTTTAAACTATTCAAAAGGTGATTACCAAAAAAAGTTTAATTTAAAAATAAATAATAACTATAGTTTTGATTCAAAGTGTATTTCGCGTGTAACGGAACGCGAAATAAATGGGACTTTCTTTTTTTATATTAGAAGGAGGCAAACGAGCAGGCGGGTCACCTGATGGGAAGCAATCACCGCCGCCCATGGACACCCGCGAAACTAAAGGAATCACAGATTCGTTGCCGTCCTTTTCACTGCACGAATTTGATACCTACTTATAAATTTTTGGACACTTTTTTATTGTTGCTGCCGCGAATCACAAAGCCGGTAATCCCATTGTGCTGTACAAAGAAAAGGCATTGGCTCAAAAGATAGTCAGCAGCAGCTAAATGCTGTCTAGTTAGCCTTAGCAGTAATGGTGTTTAGTATATCGCTGGGCATACTGTTTCTTTTGGAGAGAGTTTGACGGCCTCAGTTTTCTAGAGGGA
Source organism: Eudonia lacustrata (assembly GCA_947562085.1). Classification (NCBI taxonomy): domain Eukaryota; kingdom Metazoa; phylum Arthropoda; class Insecta; order Lepidoptera; family Crambidae; genus Eudonia; species Eudonia lacustrata. Next base: position 8,630,024 of record OX387329.1, on the reverse strand, counting down.
AAGGCATCACGCACCAGTGCGTGTCCCTGTTTCCTACTAGATACGAAGACGATATATCGGAGACGAAGGATTCCGATTGGATTGAGAAGGTCTTGCTAGCCTAAATGCAGGAACACACTATGCCGAAATTACGCGACCGAAGTTCCGCGGCTGATTTTACGTTCCGACGTATTCGGCTGATATGACATACCATAAGTGCCGAACTTACGCCCCGCCCCCGGATCTTCGTAGGCAATCGAAACGGACTTCGGTCGCGTATAATGTGTGCTCTATAGAATAAGTTGCCGCTGAACTTACGCCCGACCGAAGTTTGGCTGTACGCTATAACGCAACGTAATTTCGGTATTATGTGTCGTCAGTAAATCAAATAGCATTGTAGGCGTATTAATGTCGAACTTCGGTCGCGTAATTTCGGCATAGTGTGTTCCTACACTTAGATATAATGGTGTTTAGAATTTAGTCGGCCGGGCCACAGTCTTAGTACTTACAGTCGGCTGACTGATGTACTTGCGTGGGGCAACGATGGGGGGTATGCGGGGAAGCGAGCGGCAGAGTCGGCGCGGGCGCAGGTAATCTCGCTTAGCTTGCTTGCTCTAATCTGAAGGGGTGAACGTGTTAAGTGTAACAAAATTTAATACCTGCCTATACCTATATTGCACGTCCATAATTACAATGGGCTACACGATTTGTTCTGTTTTAAACTGTTAATTTACATCAAGGTTTAATAAAGATTTGAAGTTCCACCGATTTCCACGGGACGACCGGTAGTTATTTCAAATTGAAACTTTTATGTTGAATGTTTAAGTTGTTTTTGTTATGACAACCCTGACCCTTGACTGACCTTCTGTGCGTGGGTATACGCAATGGCGGCATGCATTCAACAACAAAGGAGTCCGACTACTAGTAGGTAAAATATTAATACTGTGGCCGGGCTGTGTGCGCAGTTATTTTTTTTTGAAATGAAAACTTCTTTAGCGGCGTTGTACACTTTTTTTGTAATGGTTAAAAAATGTTAAATTCGCGTCAGGACACGTGACCTGATCGAAAATTCGTAAGACGGATGGAAAGTAGACAGCCGGCGCGGCGTAGGAAAGGAAGTATCCCCCTCTCTTTCTACGGCGCGGCGAAAATGTATGCCTGCTGTTTCGTTTAGGCGGCGCAGGGCGCTTGCGCGAATAAATTGTTATGTTTGTGTACGATAGCGCAATAAATAAATATTGTATTCTACCACATAAATGATAGTACTTTTATACTGATAATTGAAGCAATTCGTGCAAAAGTATTCCCTAACCATTCCAAAATATCAAAAATGCACATCGTTAATATTCAAGTTTTCACTTCTGCCGGCACTCCCGAAGTGCAACCCGTCGTTTTTTTTTTATTACTTCAAGGCTTACAAATCAACATGCTGGTAAGTGCTATGCTTTCGCACTTGATGGTAATAGTGACGATATAGGGCCAAAAGTGGAAACGCTCTTTTCCCGGATTTTTTAACTTCAGGAACAGTCTATTCTGTCTCTTATCTGATGGAAATCAACATAGCTTCTACCGTTACATATCATTGTTATGTTCCGAAAACCTTAAATAAGGTAGTGCTAGCTACCGTGGCTAACTAATCGAACTCAAAACTGACCCTACCACCAACTAATTATAGTACCTGGTACTATAATAACTATTACCCCCTGCTGGGAATCAAAACTTAACGGTACATATATCGAGTATTTTTTTCTCGTAAGTACTTAGTCGAATACAAGGCTTGAACCCGTTACCAAATTCCCACTTTAAGTACCGGTAAGTAACGTTATTCATACAAAGGTAATTTGGTACCGGTAATGCAGGTAACGTATCTAGAAAAGTATCGCTACTTTTCTTTATAAGAATTGTGCTTTAGCCAATCCGCGTAAAGCATTTAGTTAATTTACCGGTAATAATACTACCTAGGTAACGATACCAAGTATACCGCTACTTTTTTTACCGGTATTTTCGTTTGACAGAAGTATCGATACCAATTTATTTTTAACGGTGTTCAAAGCTTTGGTTAAAGGACGCCTAACAAGCGACAACTACTTATTAATTTTCTATGGCCGGCGCCATAACATCAATATTAGTAGCATTATTGTGTTCGCAAAGTTAGTTATTATACCTATAGTCAGTGCGTCAGTAGTTGAGTATTCCGGTTAAAGCTCCAACTTTCGGTCGTATCGTAACTTACCACCAGATGAGATGAAGGCCACACGCTTCCTTATTGTGAAATAAAGAATATAAATATAGTACTGAAAATGCTGAAAGTTACCTTGAAGCCTATGTCATCATTGACTTTGAGAACTCGGAATTAAAAGCGTTCGCAGTTAATCAAAAAAGCAATCTTACTTTCACAATAAATCCGTGAAACAAAACGCGTGTGCGTAATGTTGTGTTAATAGTGATGTGGTTGATGTAACCGAAAATATACGTTCGAAGTACATGCACAAAATGTAAAAATAAGACAAATGACAATTCACTGCGCTCGCATATTACAGGCAATTTTTGAAATTATCGTCATCTCAGCTGTAAAATGTCTACATGCGAATGTAGCCGTTAAAATACTGATAGAAATCGCAAGGGTTCAAAAGTGTATACATTATATTATGCTTGTAGTTGACGCTTGTACCTGTTATAGTGTCGAGTGAGGCCAAACACTAGACGGGTTTCAAAAAATTAAAAGCTTTGGAGTTATTAGGAAGAGGCTTTAACCATATATTTCGGTATCTCATGAAAATACTTCAAAGATCATTCATGTTCTTTCTAAGGGAAAATACAGAGACCTAATAATTTGATAACATTTCAAATAAATATTTTTTTACTTCTTGTGTTGTTTATTCAGTTGTGTATTCGGATCATGTTGGATAAGCGATAAAAGTCTAAAAAAAAGCCTGTTTTACTAACAACCCCTAAGTTTTAAAACCCTTAAGTCATGCTAAGCGATGACTTCACTCCGGCTACTGTGTCACCTAACATGTGTCTTGAGATTGTCCTAACACTTGGTAACAGTTCAACAGAATGAACGAAGAAAGAAGACAGAAGAAACAAAAACCTTCAGCTATTCGGATTTATCTCAGCACTGCACTACTGGGTAATAAAATGTTTTTCAACATTTATTTTTCACAGGCAACGTATTTTCGACTGCCTAATGAATCAGCTTTGTAATTTAACTTTGAAATAAAACGCTTTGCGTGTCACTCCCGAAACTTGGGCAAAAGTTGCGGTGCGACCTGTGAAAAATCGCGGGTCGCTTCGCGTAAAAAGAGGAAATTTTGGTGACCAAAATATAATGAGGCCTTTGGCGCTTCACAGACAAAGCAACTTAGAGCTCCCTATTGCGGCAACCGGCAACTCGCAACATACTGTGTCCATATCACCAGCTCATTTTCCCACTGTTCCCACATGTCCCCGCTGCTGGTACACGAGCCTTCCCTATATATGGATGAAATAGGGAGAACCAGGCGGATTGGCCCAGTGCGGATTGGTCCATAATACACTAAAGAATCTGCAAAAAACTGTGCTCATATACCCTAAAAAAGCGAACTTAGAATGGTATATCGAAAGACTCTTCTTCGAGAGTTAACTTCACCGAAATCACCCTTATTCGACCGTTGGTTTAACGAAAAAAACCTTCATCGATAGATAATTTCACCGAAATCACTCTTAGCCGACCGTTGGTTAACTATTGGAACTATGCAGACAAAGCAACTGTAGTTGCGAGTTTTGATGATCAACAATAGTTTTCAATTGGTGCAATCGATGATTGAATCAGTTTTGCCATAACTAGTTATGACTGTCAAATCTGTACTAGTTGTGGCATGTTGCTAGTTTCCAAAACTGGCACTACAAATAAAACCATTTAGAACCGTAAACTGTTGCTGCAACAGGCATTCGATGATTAACAATAGTTTTCAATTGGTGCAATCGATGATTGAATCAGTTTTGCCTTATCTAGTTATGACTGTCAAATCTGTACTAGTTGTGGCATGTTGCTGGTTTCCCCAACTGGCACTACAAATAAAACCATTTAGAACCGTAAACTGTTGCTGCAACAGGCATTCGATGATCAACAATAGTTTTCAATTGATGCAATCGATGATTGAATCAGTTGTGCCATAACTAGTTATGACTGTCAAATCTGTACTAGTTGTGGCATGTTGCTGGTTTCCCCAACTGGCACTACAAATAAAACCATTTAGAACCGTAAACTGTTGCTGCAACAGGCATTCGATGATCAACAATAGTTTTCAATTGGTGCAATCGATGATTGAATCAGTTTTGCCATAACTAGTTATGACTGTCAAATCTGTACTAGTTGTGGCATGTTGCTAGTTTCCCCAACTGGCACTACAATTATAACTATTTAGAACCGTAAAATGTTGCTGCAACAGGCATTCGATGATCAACAATAGTTTTCAATTGGCGCAATCGATGATTGAATCAGTTTTGACATAACTAGTTATGCCTGTCAAATTTGTACTAGTTGTGGCATGTTGCTGGTTTCCCCAACTGGCACTACAAATAAAACCATTTAAAACCGTAAACTGTTGCTGCAACAGGCATTCGATGATCAACAATAGTTTTCAATTGGTGCAATCGATGATTGAATCAGTTTTGCCATAACTAGTTATGACTGTCAAATCTGCACTAGCTGTGGCATGTTGCTGGTTTCCCCAACTGGCACTACAAATAAAACCATTTAGAACCGTAAACTATTGCTGCAACAGGCAACCTTTACATTTATTTGAACTGATAGTTTTTGCAACTTAAGTTTTTATGCCTGCGGAGCGCTTTGATGTAAAATAAAATTTAATAAAGAAGTATTAGAAAAAAAGAAAATATAACTCGTAGGTAAATTAGAAAGGAGTATTTACTCCGTATCACAGTTGAATACTCGTTAGTAGATGTCGGTAATGTCAATGTTTTAATATGCCATTATACTTTTGGAATATCAGTTTGCATTGGATTCAATGATTATTTATTATGCAAACGTGTTTTAACGTGCCGTTGTCATATTTCGACCACATTGCCGAATTCAGCACTGTTTTGTTAAAAGCGAAATTAATTAATACCTATCTCAATTTGACAGTTGACATATTGTTATGATATGAAGGTTATTTAGGCAATGATATTAATTGGTGTGTTAATATTTTAGTAAGTTAGTTTTGATAACAAAGATAATGATGTCACATAAGGGAATGACTATACCGAATTGTATGAAAATATACTAAAAATCAGTCTGTATCAGTCATATTATTTTGGTATGAAGATTAAGTAAGATGTCGCAGTGGTTAAGGACGACAGACGTTAAGCAATTTTCTTAAAGGCCGATCATCGGATGGGTGACCAAAAAATTATCATTTCGAGCTCCGCCGTGCTTCCGCGTGCTCGATGTCGCAGTGGTTAACGCGCCCGGTCTGCGAGTGCTGAGGTTAAGCAACTTTCGCAAAGGCCGGTCATCGGATGGGTGACCAAAAAATTATCATTTCGAGCTCCGAGGTTGTTTATGACCCGTTCTTCTTGTGGTCTTTACATCCATAGAGAAGGCTCGTGCCCCAGCAGTGGGGACAAAGCAAGAGCTGTTGATGATGGTGATGATAAATAAGTTTAAACACATTGGTAACATTTAAGTCTACATTTAGTTATCCTACTAATATTATAAACGCGAAAGTTTGTGAGTATGGATGTTTGTTACTCTTTCACGTAAAAACTACTGAATGGATTTGGATAAAATTCGGCATACAGATAGTTTATAACCGGGAATAACACATAGGATACTTTTTATCCAGATATTCTCACGGGAACGGGAACCACGCGGGTGAAACCGCGAGCGGCCACTAGTAGAAATATAAATAGGACAAATCTTTATTTGGTACAATACATCACACATATGAATTAAAAACACAGAAACATCACTTGTAGTTCGCTTGGATTAAAAAGATCGACAGTGTTTTAATAAAACACTGATGCTGATTCGTGTAATTCATGGGATTGGGATAAAATCTACATTTAATTTATGATTATTTACATATAATTTTACGCAAATATCTTTGCGAACAAATTACAATTTCAAAAAGGACAAGTGTTTAAAAAAATGACATGCCGGGTCTCTGTTCAAAATTACATTTAATTTAATATTACTTACGTGACTTAATTTCAATGATGGAGACCTTTGCCCAGCAGTGGGACAGTTATTGGCTTTTCCTTTTTTTTACTTAGATTTTGTTGCAAACAAATTGCAATTCTCAAAAGATAGTATTAAACCCCAAGGTTGCCCTAATATCAAAACAGTCATAATTATTTTATTTTATTTACTATCTTAGGAAGACTATCAACTAAGCAATAAATGAATAGCTACAAACTTAAGGGTAAAACAAAAAAGTCATTAAAAAGTCTCCACTGTTAGAAACAACTTAAATAACAAAGGAGCCACAGTTATAAAAAATACTTAACGTTAAAGCTAACTACAATCACTTCAGTAAATTTCGGGCATTTACTCATGTGGTCTATATTTAATTATATTTTTATATTTAATCTTATACAAAATAAATAGCATCGAATTTTTTCTATCCTTATTTACATACTAAATAATTTAATTTATGAAGAAACCTTTACTAAGTTTCAAACAGCCAAGAGCCTCACCTTATAAGTGTGTATTTTATTTTCCACTATCTGCTTCAGCCTCCCTAGGTGAGGTGGATTAAGTGCCTGGATCACTTTAGGGCGTCGCAAAGAAAATGACTCGTTAAAATTCATGAGAGTCAATTGTTGAGTCCCACCCGCGCTGAGTGATATTAGATTTTTCATGGGAGCCTTGGGGTAGCCCCGCTTTGTTTATGTTGACTACCGATGACCTGCTGAAGGAAATGGGATTCGATAAGCCTGCGGTTTATGAGCCATAGAGAATTGCATTTTTTAAGTGTCCCTTTGAAGGTGCTTTGAATGTCTACATAGTATACAAGAAAGTCCCCTGTTTGTTTGTTATGACGGGCTAATCCCAGGAACAACTAAACGGATTTTGATGCGGTTTTTTCTAAAAGATAAAGCGTCTTTCGAGGGTGGTAAACGAACACACAGCAACAAAATATCTCAGAATAGAGCGAAACTGTGACTGTTATAACTAATCAATCCGATTAAAATTTGGCTGTTGAAAATAAAGCTGAAAGCTCAGTGAGTGTAACAAACTTAGAGCATTAAAATGCTCTAAGGTAACAAACGAAGACGATAAAATTACACGTGTTTTTTTAAATATATTTTACTATAAAAGAGAGTTAGGGCCCGATAAGAAGAAAGGAATTAAGCCCAGTTTGCTTAAGGGTGCGCCGACAAAAAAATGCCAAAAATGCAGTTACGGTTAAGTAGATATAATTGAAAATACTATCGTATTAAATGAACAAAATATATATTTAGTATCATAGGGAACGTGTTTACAATTTTTCAGAACCATAAATTCATAACACGCTATAGTTTTTCTACAATATCATTTAAAGTTGGGCAAAAATCATGAAAACGAGTGGCGGCGTTTAGTAGATTTCTTATAGTTTATCTAAATTATTGTACCTCTGATTTTATCTAAACAATCATCAATGGATAAACTACAAATTGCTAGACTACATTTTCGATTCATCAAGTAGTTATTTAAATAATTATTTTTTATTAAGCACCTTAAATTCCCCATACAAAATTAGTATGGCCGCGCGGCATCAAATAAATATGGACGACGACATTTCAAATAAAACATATGACACTTGTCACTTATGGGCGGCGCACCCTTAATAACTAAAGAACTTGTTTTTATTTATTTTTTATATTTTACGTGTAACCAAAGTGCTTTTATCTCACCTGATGTTTAGCGAAGGGTATAGGTATAGGGCCAATGATGGAAGCGCACTTCACCCGGAATACCCAACTACTGAGACACTGGCTATCTTATCTCTAGCTGCCAGAACACAACAATGCTACAAACATTAATGTTATAGCGATATAAGATGGTGGTAGCTAGCCAAGCGGACAAACAAGCCCTACGACCAACCAAGTCGATTACGCCAATATATACCCCCGCTGGGTATCGAACCCGGGATCTCTGGGTCTGATACCGGGCGGCGGTTTTACCACTAGAGACCTAAACATAGAGACGGTTAGATGTCTAGCTTTCGGAACACAACGGTGCTACAAACATTGATTTTATGGCAACAGACTCATATAAAATGATAGTAGCTAGCGAGACGGACGTGTGTCCGTCTCGCTAGCTAAGCCACATACCATACCAACCAACTGGAAGTACAATAATTTATACCAGAACCCATCTAGATGTCAACCCTTATACTTATTTTTGCCACCCAGCAGCGTTAACTCGCATTGTTTTTTTTAATTGAAGGAAAATGCAGAGAAGTTAAAACCTTTAAAGGGGCTCATGTGCTGCGGAGGCTGCTTTAGTGTTTCTTAGTCATCATTCATTTTATCAGCTGTCCTACATGCCTTAAATTAGTCTAGCTGATTCTTCTCTATGCATCGGTCTCCGGATGAACTTGGACAAAACCAAGATTATGTTTAACGAACATGGCATTCCGGGACCGATTGCAGTTCGAGGCAGTACTCTCGAAGTTGTTAAGGAGTATGTCTACCTGGGGCAAACTCTGCAGTTGGGTAGAAACAACTTCGAGAAAGAGGCCAACAGAAGGATACAGCTAGGCTGAGCAGCATATGGGAAATTACGTCGGGTCTTTACGTCACCTATTCCACAGAGTCTAAAGATGAAAGACTTCAATCAGTGCGTCCTACCCGTCATGACATATGGAGCCGAAACGTGGACACTTACGGTAGTAGGCTGATGGTCCACAAATTTAAAGTCGCTCAGCGAGCTATGGAAAGAGCTGTGCTTGGAGTAGTGATGTTACATAGGTATCGATGCATTTAAGCCGTAATAATAATTTTCCTTTTTTAATATATTATCTTTATCACTTATCAATAATATTATGTACCCACTTATCAATAATTTTATTTACTAGGCTGTTAAATGAGTGGTTTTGATGATAATTTTTGAAGATCAATATTTTGTTTGTGTTATTTTTTATTCTCATGTAAGAGGTATTTGTCCTTTATGACAATAAAGGACAAATACCTGGACCTTTACTGGACATAGGCCTCTCCAAGTGGAGAGGCCTATGTCCAGCAGTGGACGTGTGTAGGTTGATGATGATACTACATATAACTTAAATATCCTATAAAAACCATAAAAACAATGTTTATAGCATTGTTGTGTTCTGGCAGCTAGAGATAAGATAGCCAGTGTCTCAGTAGTTGGGTATTCCGGGTGAAGTGCGCTTCCACCATTGACCTTATCATCACTTAACATTAGGTGAGATCAAGGCGCTGTGTTTACCCGTAAAATGTATTTAAAAAAACTAATGTCACAACAAAAGAAACTTATTAATTATCACAACAAAATAATAGTTGCACTTCTTACCGTTTAAAAAAGAAAGCACTTCTTTAACTTGCGCTGACTGCAACTAACTTCCAATTTCGCGACAGATATTTTATACTTTACTTCATTTCTGTCTGTACGTGGATGTTGACATAAATGGAATGACCCAGCGCATTAGCGAAACGGATGCCTCCTCCGTGTCTGTGTGCTAGCACCAGATGAGGCGAGTAGTGATGGGGGCTAGTCGATAAAATGCACGATATTGCATCGATTTTTTTTTTAATGTTAAAAGGAGGCAAACGAGCAGGCGTGTCACCTGATGGAAAGCAATCACCGCCGCCCATGGATACCCGCAAAACCAAAGTAATCGCGGATGCGTTACCGACCTTGAGGAAGGAGTTGGATCTTGAGGAGGGAGTAGGAATTGGGAGGGGGGTGGGGTGAGAGATGGGCCTCCGGTACTTTCACTCACCGGACGAAACACAACAGCAACGAGTGCCGTTGTTTCACGCCGATATTCTGTGAGAGTATTTAGCCGGGCGAGCCGGCCCATTTTGTGCTGCAACGCAGCGTGGCTCTACCACTCAGACAGTGTCACTCATTTAGCACCACCCAGGGGTCACGTGTAGGGTCTCAAGGGTAGACCTACGGACGCGAGTAACTTTAACCCCCATAAAGCTAAGAAAGAGGACAAAATTAATTAAGAGAGCAAATATTTGGTCAACACTTTAAAATAAAAGAACAATACCTGTTTATCTTAATTTTTGTTTAGTAACATGTTTGTAAATGTTTTAGTTATTCTGTAACTGTATCACGTTAATCTTGTTTTATTTGAATTAGTTGTGCTCTGGATGTAGTCTCTCTTTCAATTTATGTTTTGAATATTGTAATTTGTATTACATTCTAAACACATAACTGCTTGTACCAGTTATTACATATTGTGCAATTGGTTAGCCATTTAACATTAAGATAACTCATGGGAACATGTCTTCCGATGTACAGATGAGCTCCAAATAACTAAACTTGATCAGCCATCGCGAAAGTTGTTTAACTTGTAAAATTGCAACCCAAACACACAGGCAGCCAGTCTCAGTAGTAATACACCTTAGATTAGATAGATATTGATATATTCGAGTCAATAATTGTACAATAATGTACAATAATTGTATTTTATTATTAAATTATCATACTTTAATAATAGCTTACAAAAGTTTACGCTAACACTACACATCGCTATACAATTAAGGTTTAAAGACTTTATTGTCATAAAGGACAAATACCTCTTACATGAGAATAAAAAATAACACAAACAAAATATTGATCTTCAAAAATTATCATCAAAACCACTCATTTAACAGCCTAGTAAATAAAATTATTGATAAGTGGGTACATAATATTATTGATAAGTGATAAAGATAATATATTAAAAAAGGAAAATTATTATTACGGTTTAAATGCATCGATACCTATGTAACATCACTACTCAGACTCGTGCCAAGGGATTATTGTACCAGAGATTATCATCCACTACGTCGGCCGGCGCGCCAAAATACTAAAAGAGTATCAAATCTTCTATGCAAAGCCTTGAAGCTATTTTCAACTTTCAAAGATTCAAGAAAATAACTTCTATTTTTAAGGTTCTTAATTTATATTATTAATACTTTTTTCTTTAATTGTCTCCGGCAAGACGCTTGCCTTAAATGCGTGGCACAGAAACGTCCAGGGTGCAAGTGTCAGGTCAGGCAAATTGGCTACGCCATTACGCATTTGACAAGCATTATAAGTGCGAATGTTTATATAATTTTTAACGCAAATTTTGTTGCGACAAATTACAAAAACACAAATGTTGAAAAAATTTCCACGAGCAGGGTTTGAACCTGCACCCTTCTGACATACCGGGTCAGGTGCTCTTCCAATTGAGCTATCGTGGTTCTAACCAGCTCGCCGAAATTATTCAACACTATTTACTTGTTTACTTTGAAAGCCAAAGGCGCCCATTCAATGTTAACAACTACCGTCATTAACATCCGATCATAATATTTTTACAAATACTAAAGATCAGTTAAGAAGTAGGCAAGCTATTTATAAATGTTTATATAATTTTTAACGCAAATTTTGTTGCGAACAAATTACAAAAACACAAATGTTGAAAAAATTTCCACGAGCAGGGTTTGAACCTGCACCCTTCTGACATACCGGGTCAGGTGCTCTTCCAATTGAGCTATCGTGGTTCTAACCAGCTCGCCGAAATTATTCAACACTATTTACTTGTTTACTTTGAAAGCCAAAGGCGCCCATTCAATGTTAACAACTACCGTCATTAACATCCGATCATACATCCGAAATAGTGTTGAATAATTTCGGCGAGCTGGTTAGAACCACGATAGCTCAATTGGAAGAGCACCTGACCCGGTATGTCAGAAGGGTGCAGGTTCAAACCCTGCTCGTGAAAATTTTTTCAACATTTGTGTTTTTTTTTTTTTTATTATAAGTGCGCTTAGAACGCACTTTTAATAATTACATTGCATGGCAAATGACTCTACTCCAACTGATAGTAGTGGAAATGCAGTCCAGACGCAAAGACAACTGGTGCAGCCTGAAAACATCGCAGCATTAGCCATCCTCACCCTGCCGGCCCACAGGGCCTCTTCACGCCTCGTTTGAAGGAAAACGTGTGATAGTAAAATCTTATTCTTCATATTTAAAAAATTAAAAATCTTCGTTCAGTGTAGTTATAATATAGATAGATAGATAGATAATACTTTTATTGCAACACTATGAAACCTAAACATAACAAAAAAAATAACAAAGTTACAGTTTGGCGGTCTTATCGCTTTAATTTCTTCTAGACAACCAATATAAAACCTTCCCTAAACATAAGTGAAATAAATAATTATACTTTCTTACAGTAAAAAAAACGACAGGTAGTGTTGTGCGTAATGGAACAAGCAGTGTCGACTTCCGACTGAGCTGGTACTTGATTTGTTAATAAAATTAAATTAGTGCTTGCCCTGACAAAGGTTCGTACCATGCATTGTTGTCTACTGGAAGTGACCAATTCAATAAGGTTTAAAAAAAGTATAGGATTAAGTAATTATGACTGTCCTTTTCTGTCAGCTAGATGAATATTCTGTTACTTCTCGGTTAACCTCTTTGATTTGTGTCGACTTCAAACAAGCTCGAAACGAAACTTAATTTGATACTTAATCTTAATCTTAAGCGTGTTGGCTGAATTTTATATTGTTTAGTTGTGGCAGAAGTTCATTTTGTATATTTAAATAAATAAAAAGATGTAGGTATACCAAATTAAAGAAACGCGAATAAGTAAAATTATTTTATTTACTACTTTTATTGATACGCTAGACCAGATTGAATATTATTGTAAATTTTGTGACTCTGTTATTATCTTTAAAAGTACCCATATTTTCGATTTACTATTTAAAAGTGCTTATAAAAAATATATATAATTTTAATAAATAATTTTAACTTCGTAGTTGATGTCAAAATCGACAAAGATAAAGAAACAAACAAAACAATTAGACACATCCAGTACCGATCTACATCCGTTACAATGGAATGCAGAATTAATTAATGGTGTCTCAGCCACATCTCACAATGTGACCCTCTTCAGTCTTGGCTGTAAGGCTTCCCACCTTAATTTGAAATGAGAATTTCGCTTAAGTGACTTTTATTACGAGCAACAAAGATTCCGCCGCGATTCACTAGTAAACAAAATGTCACCCAGCGCCATTTTGTTATTTTCGGATTGCAAATGAGCATTAATGTCTATGGTAAAACTTGCAATTTATAAATTGGATTCGCTTAATTGCAAAATGCGGGTTGGTGATCACGAATCCAGCTTACACTTTTCCGGCAGCCCTATCCTCTAAATACCACTACACATTTACAGAATACACTAATCATGCACACTCGCCCAAGACACCGTACTGAGGTCTGTGTAAATAAGACGCCATTCCCTCTGACGGTGTTTCGGTTCACACGCGTTTAAAGAACCCTTAAGCCTCACACCGCCTCCAAAAAGTCTGGTAACGCTGAAAATGCCGCAAGTGGGCGCATCAGTAAACTAACAAAAACAACGGGTCGTAAAAGTCTCGTAGATTCAGTAGCATGACTTTGACATTGAGAGAGTGCTGTGGAGAAAATGTCCGAGAATCTAACCCCTGAAAAGACAAGAACTTCCCGTTGCCGAATAAAAAAATAAAACTGTGTTTTATCATAAAATATGTGAACGAATTTACGTGCTAAAAGTAACAATTGGCAAATGTAAAATAGAGAATACAAATGAATAATAATATTGTTTACAAAGGAGAACATCAGATATCTACTAACAAAGCATCGGCAATTAGAATGATATTGTGTCACCAACAACAAAAAGCGTTGCGGGATAAATAAATTCTTACTACACAAAGTTTCGCGACTTTCGTAGCAATTACAAAACTTTTATGATTCCTCAGAGCGTTATTGTATTGTTTACATTCAAAGGATTTTCTAGAAGTTTATTTCGAGGAAAGGATAAAACCTTTTTGATTAAGCAAATGAAGTCAGCCTCTTTACTATGATCTTCCAAATTCAAATTTAATTTAATTTTAAATCATTGTGTCAGTACCTGTCTTACCACACTATACCATATCTACGAGTACCTTCTATTATTTGGCTGATTTGTTTTTTGTTGTATTCCTAATTGCCAGGACAAGGTTTTTACAAAAAAAAAACCATCATTGGATACGAGTGTTTACTCAAGCGTACGAAATCACATGTTGTTATCGCCATTTCTTTTTAATATATTCGTGCTAGCTTTGTTGAATATGTCAGGTCTCTATAGATCTCAAAGGCGCCGTTCCCCGACCCCGATCCGATCCGAACCCCTCGGAGAATCTAGTATGAGTAGGGCACGGGGACACGCACTAGTGCCCGATGCCGTTCCCTGTAGAAAACCTCTGAGGGAGCTTCGTTTCACACGGCTCGAGGAACCCTTTAAGTTTCTTGCCGCCCCCAAAAAGCCCGGTGAAGCTGAAAATGCCCAGTGGCAATCAGCGAACTCTCAAAAAAGAATCTAAGGGCTAGGACCTCGGCTTAGGTTGACCGGGTCGTGGGGTGGGGATTAGCGCCCAGGCACATCTTAAGCGAGTGTGCATGTTTAGTGTATCATGTGAATGTGTAGTGGCATTTTGAGGATCGGGCTGGGCAATTGGGCTATGGAAAGAATGTAAGTATCAGGCCACATACGTTTAAGAATAGGACAATCGAGGCCCGTTCGTGGCCAAGTGGTAAGGGTTCCTGGCTCACTACGAAACCCTAAAAAGGTAGCCCAAAATGATAACGTAGGCTTCAACATAGCTTTACTCGAAATATAAACAACATTGCTTGTTAATTTTCATTAAAGGCGAAGATAAAAAAAAACTTTTTAACTGTACTTTGTACACTTTCTTTTGTTTTCACATAAAAGTTTAACTGATATTTATAGTGACGTAGACAAAGTTGCTGAGTGTAATGTTATAATGCTGCAATACATTAACACAAGAGTTATTTGTCTTGATACTTTTAACAATGTTTTAGATAAGTCTCATTTTAATATCACCTCGTGAAAAGTGTCAGACGCTAGGCTGTGTTCTTTCAGTTAACATCTTTGACTTTTTGTGCAGTATTTTTTTAGAGTGGTTAATATTAATGCATTATTGACATATTAAATTATTATGCTTGTGCTAGGGATTGAATCATGGTTTCTTTCGTCCAACCTGAGTAGGTATCCGTTTGGCTACGTATAGTAATGCAGGGAATACTTTTTTTACAAATAGGAATTCTTACTGTTTGTACTATTCAATACTATAAGTAAAATATATTATTAAACGAAAAAGATGAACGGTAATCAAAACATGCTGGTCAATATACTTAAGTAATGTAACGAATAAAAATAATGGCGTCTACGACATTTGAATTAAAACACATCCCTAATGTCTGCAGATATATTTCGAGTAAGATGATTTCTGTGGAAAATTTGACAGATTTTCCGCAGTTAATAATAGCCAAAGCTGCAGTTTTATAGAAAAAAATTTAGGATCCAATAATTTCACATTAAGAAAATGTGGAAAGATTTTGTGGTTATTTGTTTGTCATTGTATGTCTGTAGCGCATCTTCTGACAAATTTTAGTTGCAAGTATTGAAAGGTCGCAGGTTCGAGTGCAACCAGAAGCAAGTCTTCTTTTAATTTTTCAAGTATTTCTTGCATATCCTTTCTCACATTCATGAACAGTACCTAAACGATTACCAACCACAAGCAGGCTTAAAAGGCCTTCTAAACCATACTAAAAATCAAAATTCGATCACCCATCGAGACCAACCATTGCGAAGGCAGCTTAACATTCACGATCGCAAACATTAGCTGCTGCATCAGCAATGTCCACCGCTTAATCCCATCGCCAATCATAATTTGGCCACTTGACTGGGAATTCCGTAAAATGCAAACGTATTAGGCACTCCGCTGATTGAACCTGGTCCATACATGCAAGAGGTCTGATTTGTCAAAACAAACAGCAATCAGCGCGCTTGCACTGTTTCCATACGTTGGTGCTGCGCGAATTGACGAATGTTAAAACATACGAGCACAATATGGCCACCGTTGAACCAAAAAGGAATGTGGGTGGAACTAACTTATTGTTACTCTGTGATTGCGTAATATCATTTAAAAAAATCTGTGTATTTATATATTAAGAAAAGTCTTGACTGACTCACTGACTGACTTGTCAAGGTCTAGACTAAACCCTTGGATGTAGAAAGCTGAAAATTTACTTAGAAGTTTCCTATAGGATTAAGATAAGATTCTTTCGGCCGGATCTTTCATGATTCCGACGAAACTTGTCTGAAAAAGTTAAAAGTGAAATAAAATAGAATAAGATATACCAAGTATTTTATTTGCAGGAATCGTGTGACATCTTTGGTGGTGTTCTTAAGCGGACGAATGATTTGTTTGTTTTGTTGTCGTGGAAACTGTCAAAGCGGTACGAAGTCCGCCGGCGCCGGCGCCGGTCAGCTAGTCTACGTAATATATTATTGCCGGCCATATCAGATGCAGAACGATGGGATAAACGAGTTTTTGAGTGGAGACCGCGTATCGGCAAATGTAGTGCGGTAGGACGCCTTCAGATCAGACACACCATAGCTCAGACTAGGTAGAGTGACGATATATGCAAGGTAGCTGGCAAGAGCTGGATGAGAGTAGCCGCGGATCGTGTTTAGTGGCCTGCACTTGGAGAGGCCTATGTCCAGCAGTGGACTAATGTAGGCTGACGATGATGATGTCTATGTATATTAATAGCTTCTGCAATATGGTGATTTTATTGTACCTACGTTTTTATTTTTTTTGGAACGTCTCGGTGGCCGAGTGACAAAAAGCTTGGCCAGATACGCATATGTCCAGCAGTGGACTAATGTAGGCTGGCGATGATGATGTCTATGTATATTAATAGTTTCTGCAATATGGTGATTTTATTGTACCTACGTTTTTATTTTTTTTGGAACGTCTCGGTGGCCGAGTGACAAAAAGCTTGGCCAGATACCCGGTCCGGGGTTCAATTAGTCAGAGAAAATGTGTTTTAGATTTTTCAATGCATAGCCGGGTTTATGACCATCAATTGTATGTTGTTGTTATGATGACTTGATTTCAATGTTGAAGCAGCAGGACTGTTATAGGCTATTTACTTTAAATTTTCGATGTCTTACAACCAAATGACAATCGTTTTCATCACCAACTAACTATCGGTACGAAAGCAGAAAAATAAGAAACGTAAACATCGAAACTGCATTTGATAGTCCAATATGTACGGGGAAACACTCGTCCCGGGTAGTTGACATGGGCCAAATTGAATATTATGCGCAAATTGGATCCGGGGACATACGCCACCTGTCGACAGATTTCATATTTAGCGAGCTGGGCGGTATGCGTGCGCTCAATTATTGGAATATTGGACCGGGATATATATTTTTTTTATATAAGGTACTCTCATAAATATTTCATTTGACGAATGTACGATGACGCAGGTAGGTAGATCTTCGGATATTGAATTGCGAAGGGGTTGGGTACGTGCCGGTCTGCTGTTAATGAACTCACGGGATCTTATTGTTGGTTGGCCTTTTTACTGTTGTGTGTTTGGTACTATAGAAAAAAAGAAAGAAAGAAAAAACATTTATTGACTCTCACATATTAATAAAAATAGAAAAAATATTTAAAAAAAAAAGACATAAAATACAAAAACAAAAAAAAACAAAAAATAAATAACAAAGACAACAGGGTGACGAGCTAATCAGGACCCTACCTCAGCATATGCCTATATATTTATGCTTATACTATATATGTTTTGTGTTATTGTTATAATAGGGATCTTCACAACAACAACAACAACGACAACCCAATTGGGTAATTGACTGGTTAGTCAATAGAGAAATTTTTAGCAACTTACTGTCCAAACGATTTTTTTAAAGAACTTTTACAAGTTTAGCCTTACAGCAATCTATGACACGTCTTTTTTTGAGAGAGATTGCTGATTGTTTCAAACAGCATTTTCAGCGTCACCGGGCTTTTTTGGGGGCGGCGAGGTACGTAAAGGGCACCTCAAGCCGTGTTGAAACGAATCACCTTCGGAGGTTTTCTAGAGGGAACGGCATCGCACACTATCGCTACTAGATTCTCCGAAGGGTTCGGATCGGATCGGGGAGCGGAACCACCCGAGGGCGCCTTTAAAAGCACGGACCTCGGCTCGGGTAGACCGGGCCGTGGAGGAGGAGAGAAGCGCCCAGGTACATGTCTGTACCTGGTATAGAGCGCGTGTGAACCGGTTCTACGTACCCTTGCTCTACGAGTACGGTGTCTTGGGCCTAAGCTAGTGTGCACGTTTAGTGTATTCTGTAAATGTGTAGTGGCATTTAGAGGATCGGGCGGGGTCTGTGACATGTGTGTCAGTGTTTATTAAAAACTTTTTAGGTTACAGAAATCCATGCTTAGGTCTAATATTTTGTTGTTTTTTTTGTGTGTTTATTTGTGATGGAAAGCGTCCTTTTATGGTGGGGCACTTTCGAATATTTTGACGCTGTAAGGGAGAAAAGAGCTGGACACTTGCTGAGTTTTTTGCCGGTTCTTCCAGTACAAGATCTCCCGCCCAGAGTAGACTTACGAACCGATGGCACAATGATGTTCATAAGAGCTATTTGTAGCCTAAACTGAATAAACGATTTTGAATTTTGTTTTTTTTTATTTTAATAAAAAATAGCTTAATGTTTAAAAGAGCTGTTACGTGATGTTATTTATACGTTTAATGTTCTGGAATTAATTATTGTTTTTGTCAACTTCCCTATTCAGGTTAAGCTTGAAGAACGAGTGGGTTTTCCGATCCGATCCGAACCCTTCGGAGAATCTAGTAGGGCACGGGGACACGCACTTTTAGCCCGGTGACGCTGAAAATGCCGTTTGAGGCAATTAGCAATCTCTCTCAAAAAAAAAGGGTGGGGTTTGCATCCGCACCTATCAGAAATAGACAGGGTCAAACAAACTTTTGTGACTATATTCAAGCCCTTTAAGTAGAAATTTTATAAAGAAAAAAACTAACTAGTGGTGGTAGCCAAAGTAACATTAAGAAAACGATAAGTAGCGAAGTTCGAAAAGAATAAAATGTATGGGACTGACATAAGATTGACTACGTGACTTAGCGCGGCTTATGTCACTCCCATACATTTTATTTATTTATTTATTTATTTATTTATTTATTTATTTATTTATTTATTTATTTATTTATTTATTTATTTATTTATTTATTTATTTATTTATTTATTTATTTATTTATTTATTTACTTATTTATTTATTTATTTATTTATTTATTTATTTATTTATTTATTTATTTATTTATTATTTATTTATTTATTTATTTCTTTATTTATGGACCATAAACAGAGTTACATGAAAAAATACAAACTATGAATACATATGTATACATACTATGTTATTTTTTTAGTTATTTTATTCTTTTCGAACTTCGCTATCGTTTTCTAATGTTACTTTGGCTAAGCCTACAGCTGTAAGCTTAGCCAAAGTATCATTAAGAATGTTATGTTATTAATGTTAGTCTGGCTACCGCCACTGATGTCTTTAAAAAGTTTAAACTACACTGGCGATGCGACACTCCAGGATCAGGACTCGGCAAGCAAGTTGACTATTTAAGACTAATCGAGGGTAATAAATAATAAGTATGCCATCAAAACAAAATTGTAAAAAAAAAGTTTTGCAACTCAGTTCTTCTACCGTAAAAAGTTGTGAGATCCATGTAGGTGTATCCAATACCAAGTCGGTTAATTTATTCAGTCCCTACTTATGGGACCTTCTGTCTTAAGTTATTACGTAATTAGCTAACCTAACAACATCCTAAAGTGACCATATCAATATTAAAAATCTTTTATGTTTTAAATAAATAGATTGACTTGGCAATTGCACTAAAAAATCTAATTTAATATAATATATGCATTACTTGTGAGATACATTGTGTTTCCATATCAATATTAAAAATCTTTTATGTTTTATTTAAATAAATAGATTGACTTGGCCATCGCATGAAAACACAATGTATCTCACAAGTAATAATTAATAAAGTAATAATTCTTCATCTTCGATAGCCCATAAACATCCACTTGCTACGCTCATTTGCTTACCTCACCCCATGAACAAACCACGGGTTTATCAATGGCCATCTCACAGCATTAAGGACCGGCGACGACTTGCTGTGCCTTTTGAATTACGAACAGGCAAAATATATTTTTAATTAGGTTAGTTATCCGACAAACAGGCATTGCGAGAGTTGAAAGAGCACCACCCAAATGTGCAATCTTTACTATCAAGCTCCTCGGTAAGAAACAGTCGACCAGTAACGTAAGTTAAACAACATTTAGTCGTGATTTAAAATAGTCTCATTAGCCAGACTTAAATATATTGTTCGTATTCGCAATTATTGTATATTTAAACGATTCGACCAGCAACGCGAAGAATTTTGAACAAAACAGTTGCATCTTTTATATACGCGGCGTCTACTTTGCATCGCAAATTCTGGATTCCAACGGAGGCTAGACGCCAGGCCAGAGCTCTCTTGTTAATCGTTGCACTGTCTGCACTTAAATAATGCAATGTTAATGGCGGTAACGTAATAAGAATGCAAGGCGTTTATGCTGTGTCAGAGGAGCGCACGGTTCAAGAGAATTTCGGTAGCATTCATGTCGTGAAATTCAGAGACAGACGAAGCATGCAGTAGCTTTGTAAAAGAGTCTTTTCATATTTTTTTCTTTTCTGTTTGCCATTTCAAAGATTTTTAAAACAAAACCAGTTCTAGACTTTGTGTGGAGAGCATTTCTTAAATTCCTTTCGCCTACATACAAAGCCTCGCATAATCTCTTACCTGCCAACAAAACTAACTATTTCGTCCTGCTATCTCAATCTTGTCCTCCTGTCTGGTCGTCTCTTACAAAAGATGAGTCTCGCGCACTTTCACTTTAATATTAAAGACTTCTCTAAGGATGTCTCCTTACCTTACTTATATATTGCACTCAACAACCCTTGCCCATGTGTATCTAACACACCTAGATACAGTGCAAATGCATACTAGTACATGTATGAACAATATACTAGCTGTCAAAGAGTATGGAGGTCCACGCGCGCATCTTACCCGTTACTGTGTCTGAGTAGTTTTTCTTGACGATACAGTCAACACAAGCCAAGATTCTAGCTTCCATGTATAAGGTATGGGGACACGCTTACCTGAATACTACCTAGCCCTTAAAAACTCCAGGGATGTTTTGGTGACTAACGGCTTAAGGATCTGGGGGCACGGCAATGCCCCCACCAAGTCGAGCAAAAAAGCGGCACGGCCGTACCATTCTTTAATTTGTTGCCTAATGCTCCTGGACAGTAGTAGATTTCACGCCAAGCTCGCAAGGTCGCAAGTCTTTCGATTTTTTATCGAATTCACTTCGGAGAGTGTGCAATGGAGTTGTTCAATTTGGTTCCTCCATCACCTATCTATCACAGGACAACCAGACAAACTGCGCGACGCCATAGTTACACAGTAGAGATTCCACCCATGCGTACGAAGCGTTAATTGCGTCCACGTTTTTCTTACGTACCGCAAAGCTGTGGAACTCCTTGGCTCAGTCTGTGTTTCCTATCAAATATAATATTGGGGTCTTCAAATCACGAGTAAATCGGTACCTTCTAGGCAAGCATGTTACATCGTAGACTACATCATCACTTACCATCAGGTGAGATAGTAGTCAAATGCAAGCCTATAGATTTATATAAAAATAAAAAAATAGCGAATGTGACAGCATCATATCAGACTAAAAGCGAGAGATCTTTACTGTGGATGGATCTACAGAGTTTTCGAAATTATAAATGGGAAAAACATTAGAAATTTTATAATGAGGTCTGAGAGAAGGCATCAGGAGTGTGTCCATATATTTATGCCAAATGCAAGCAATAATGTTTTATTTATTTTACTAAAGTTTTCTTCAAAAATCATTTAACATATAGCTATCATATAAAACAAAAGCAAGTTCTTGATAGGAAAATGGTAATTTAGCATGACCATAGAGGCATTAGTCACTTGGAGTTAGCCAGGCCATATCTTCTGATTACTTATTCCGCCTAGAACGAGGGTTAGGCTAATACATACATATGCATCTACTGGTATCTAATGAATATTTGTTACGCAGAGCTATGGTTAATCTGTTGGCTTCGAATCGTGCGATCACCGTTAACTGGTACTTTGAATATCTATGAGTAACATATACAATGAAGAGGTGGATTTAACCGCTTTTGTGGCCTAGTGATTAAGACTACCGGTCACAGACACAGGGTCCCGGGTCCGATTCTCAATGGAGGGTACATGTTTGTGTACTCGGTTTGGTTGGTGATCGGGCTTGTTTGTCCGCCTGGCTAGCTACCACAATCTTATCTAAATATTTCGCCATAACATCAGTGTTTGTAGCTTTGTAGTGTTCCGGCAGCTAACAAGATAGCTAGTGCCTTAGTAGAGGATTCCATGTGAAGTGCGCTTCCACCATGGGCCTAATCATCACATAACATCAGGTGAGATTATGGCCAAGTGCTCACCCGGAAGATATTTTAATAAAAGAGCTGGATGGCTCAGCGGCTGTTGAAATTCTACAGAAAACACATTCGATGCGGACAGTGTTACCAGTTTTATTAAATAACCATTTCCATCATAAGTTAATTTTAATAAATGACTGTTTTCTTTTCAACAAGGTTATTTCTATCTCGTATTGTACTTCTCTAAAATAGTTTGCGCTTTAAACTGAATTGTAATTTCTCATCTACTTTGATAAAATCGCCATAATATTTATATAGTAGAATGCTATTATATACTATAGGTACCTACTACAAACATTCCAAAGCGTTGTTGGCATCTCTGACCATTCCTCAAGGGATAACGCGGGAAAAATCTCCAGAATCTCAGATTCAATTTACATATAGCCGGGAACATTTACCGTAAACATCCACGTTTATGGAAAATCGAAATAAGATTCACGATTCCACAGTGGATAGGGCTACCAGACACGCCGAATTCTCTTGATAAAGGGAAGGATACTTCAATCTTCGTTCAAAAAATATTGCGTTTATTAAATATAGTTTTTTGCTCTCTAGCACGTGTTACGAGCATTTTATTCGACTTTATCACTATATACCTACGCTTTAAAAAAAATTAAGGATTTAAATTATCATACCTAATTTGTTAAAAGTGTCATACGGTGCTATGAAAACGACGAGTGTTCTTTCTTTCTTTTTTTTCGTTCTACGAAGGTTGCACCTGACCTGCGCCTGACCTTCTTTTTACCTCATATTTCTTATTTTCTCTATGTAGAGGTTAAGAAATATGAGGTAAAAAGAAGGTCAGGCGCAGGTCAGGTCAGTTAATTAAGTGAACACAACATTAAATCATTGATTCACTCAACACAATCAGAAAATCTTAACTTCAGATATTCAATAATGACAAGACTTTGATCTATGTGATGCTTGAGTCGTGGTGCCAAAGATAGGTTTGAAATACCGCTAAGGTATGCCACCCATGTATTCCCTGAAGAAGGATGCATGTGACTTCTAAAAAGAGGAGTATTTAAAAAACAAAAGAAAGATAAACCACAGACAAGAGCTTATTATGGTGTGTGTAAGAGGGCGTATGTATGTGAGTGTGGTTTATTAATGTGTTAACAAAGATCTGCTAGACATGATGCTAACATTGTTGAAATGGCGACAGACTAAGTTAAAAACTTTTCTTAAACGGGCTATTAAAATTGTACCACACTAAGATCTTGCTATACTTGCAATAGTGGGGAAAGCTCTTTTATTTTGTTCAATTTATGTTTGGTATAGTTATTGATATTTTTATATTTTGAATTAATAATCTTGAACCCAAACTGTTATTTTTTCGAATACTTAGGTAATCATTAATGTTAAAATTAATCACCAGTCAATTAATCAAATTAGAAGACAATGATTTTGTTGCTATAGAATGGTACACATTTAAGTAGTACACTCGAGTAATCGAACACGTTTCAAAATGTTTCAATAAATACTCATTTTATTTTCTTTTTAATGGCAACCCTTGGCCTGCCACTTGACCTCAGCCAACAGGTGCGGTGACGAGGCTAAACTCCTTTTAAAATTCATGAGGCAAAATTGTCAATGGCGCACCCGCGGTGTTATTAACCGAGTTTGGAGTGATACCGTGTTTACATCTGAATATACACTCAACATCGGAAAAGTTAAAACCTATTTTAAATGAAATAATGACGGGAAAAGTAGAGAAAAGGAGGGTTCGCAGCACCGCTTGCTAGATGGACTGATCTCATCACTAAAGCCACAGAATAGCGGCTTGATGTAGAGCGCTTGTCTCCTCTCCACCACCAGACGAGATAGTCACGGTCCTCAGCATTGAGGGAACAACTGATTAGATTGGATTATAAAAAGTGGTTCGCGATGTTACTGAGCCCATGATGAGGTTTCCACATAAAACCTATTTGGACGACTGCCACAGATACATGCCAATTTATACCGCTAAGCAAATAGTATACTGCATAGTTCTAACGGATTCTCTGATTTGAACAGTATGTAATTAGTTATCCACGCGCACGCCACTCAGCACTAACCACGGAAAACTGACCACTGAGCACTATCCGCGGCAATTCTCAATCAGCTCTTGTCAGCCACATTGCAAAGATCGTCGCTCCACCTAGTCTAAGCATCCTACACTGCGTTTGCAAACGCGCGGTCTCCACTCAAAAACTCATTTAAAAAACAACTAAATTAGTTTAGCTTTTAAATTCTCGAATAAAGTTTTAAACGCGTTGTTCGCTTCCCAAACATTGCACTTACCCCAACCAACTAAAATCACACATCTTACATTCCTTTCCTCAAACAAATCAGCTTTATTCTTTAAAAATCACGGCGCAGTCGGGAGATCCACACGAGGAGGGCCGCTTGAGCAAAACGCCTGACACAGAGGGCCCTTGGAGACGTCCTACAGACAGGTTGAAACGGGGCCGGTCTGAGTAGGCCTTGGTAGGGGCTTGGGATCGTATAATGTAAGCTTTTCGTTACCGTTTATTATTAACTACACTATTGTGGTGAGAAATTGTATAGAACTGTGGTGGTACATACAGAACTCGCAATATAAATACATATTTTAGTACTCGTTTCCAATTCGAAATTTGGGTCTGGTCTTGGTAGGCCTTGGTTCCTTACCAAGGTGCGAAACTTCAACGAAAACATACCAAAGGTAGGTATTAACCTTTTAAATAAACAAGGTTCTAATAGTTCTACCGCGTTTTGAATTTTTTACTCTTATTTTTACGCAGATTTCAATCAATTTAAAATATAAATACTCAATTTGACACTACAAGATTTTGAAGAATAAGCACAAAATTAGAAAAGCCAAATTTAAAACTCAAGCCCAACTCGTGTCCTAGCGAGTAAACTTAAGCATTGTTTGAGTAAACCTGACTCGTCCCACATTAAAAAGTACTTTGGAAGACGAGAGTTCAGCGTGTGTTGCAAGGAAGCATGTAAATTATTAAAACATTTCAAAAATTTCCTTAGAAAACTTGAAAGAGAGGGGGCACACAGCGCTTGATGTTTCCATGCAGGTACATTGTTTAGTGAAGATTTATGTAGACGACACGACGATGTAACGAAAGTAACACCCAAGTTTCCGATTCAACAACTCCGGAATTGTTGTTCCCAAAAGTAGGAGGTAAAACAGCAAGTTCTTTTGTAGTTGCAAATCTTTTTTTTATAGATGACTAGCGGCCGCTCGCGGTTTCACCCGCGTGGTTCCCGTTCCCGTGAGAATATCGGGATAAAAAGTATTCTATGTGTTAATCCAGGTTATAAACTACTGTATGCCAAATTTCATCTAAATCCATTCAGTAGTTTTTACGAGAAAGAGTAACAAACATCCATCCATACTTACAAACTTTTGATGATTAGCGTTTATAATATTAGTATGATGATGATGGCAAATGACGCTGTTTTGTCTGATGTTAAGCAAAAGCAGTGCCCAGATGTGAGGACAGCTAGGGAGAGCAGAATTCTATCACGGCTTTGTTGTGACTAACCATTACTTTATTTCTATCTTCTTTGCTTAGCGTGTGTGAACTATGAAAAAGCCTTCGATTCGATTGAAACATGGGCCGTGCTACAGTCTCTCCAGCGGTGCCAAATTGACTACAGGTACATCGAAGTGTTGAAGTGTTTGTATGAAAGCGCCACTATGTCAGTCCGTCTTCAAGACCGGAGCTCGAAACCTATCCAGTTGCAGCGAGGAGTGAGACAGGGAGATGTGATATCTCCGAAACTGTTCACTGCTGCACTGGAAGATGTTTTCAAGCTTCTGGACTGGAAAGGACTCGGCATCAACGTCAACGGCGTATATATCACTCACCTTCGATTTGCTGACGATAAAGTGGTCATGGCTGAGACCCTGGAAGACCTCGGCGCAATGCTCGGTGACCTCAACAGAGTCTCTAAACAAGTGGGTCTTAAAATAAACATGGAGAAGAAGCAAGTTATGTCGAACATACGTGTCGTACCCACTCCTCTGAAGATTGGGGACTCTGCCCTTGAAATTGTGGACGATTATGTTTACCTGGGACAAACGGTCCAGTTAGGTAGGTCCAATTTCAGCAAAGAAGTCAATCGTTGAATTTAATTAGGCTGGGCAGCGTTCGGTAAGCTACGAAATATCTTCTCGTCCGATAGACGTCCTGAATGGGCAGCAGGTAAACATTGTTTTTCGTGTTTCAAAAGTACTTTATTTGTTTATTTTTGATTATTTTGAATTCGAATTATTTTTAAATATTTTAACTTTATTTGTTTATTTATTTTCATGACGCATCAGCTTTCTGGACATCAATAATATTTTTTTTAATTTCCTTTTTTCACGTTTTCGATTTAGTTATTAGGGGTTCTGATAATTAGAGAGTGCCAGTAGTTAAGAATTCCTAGTAAAGTGTACTTTATCATCATCGACCTTATCGTCACTTACCATCAAAGGAGTTACTACTAAATGCTTCTCCGTTTGGAAAAAGAAAAAAGAAATCTAGCAAAATTAAATGGAATTTATTTGAATTGCTTTAAATTACCAACAACTACTGAAGAGCTCGATGGCGCAGTGGGCTCAGTCTGCGATCGCTAAAGTTAAGCAACTTCCGAAAAGGCCGGTCATCGGATGGGTGAACAAAAATGTATTATTTCTACTTCCTCCGTGCTTTGGAAGGCAAAAGCCGTTGGTCCCGGCTGCATTAGCAGTCGTTAACTACCACCAGGCCGCACTGTGCCCGCAGGGTGGTGTGGGTGAAAGCTCGTGACCCAGCAGTGGGGACATAAACTGAGCTGGTGATGAATAACAACTACAACAACTAAAAGTCCATTTAACTATTAGGTTTACTAAATAGCTTCCACTTTAATAATATTCGGAAGTTGAAACGACGAAGTGCCAATGAAGCTTATAGGAAATTAATTTGGTTAAAGCGATCGCGAGTTCATTAAGACCTAAGATGGAATTTTAAACTACTTGGCGATGTAGTTAGAGTTGAATTATGACTTGCCCTTGCTTCAACTTGGGCCCAAGTGTATATACAAAGGGGGATTAAATATTGAATGATATTAAGTAGAGAAACAATTGACATCATATTTTTAATTGAATTGAAAAGACAAATGAGTTTTGTTTCATTTGCATAATGCTTGGTTGTATGATTCAATACAGAGTTCAAATGTATATTGACTAGCCTAATTTTCTTTTTATTTATTTGTGAAAAATAAAAAGTATTCAAACATTTTCTACGTAATTTATTTTAAATTAAGGGTAGGTGTTTTCAATAATAATAATAGGTCCTTGCCTATGAAATTGACGTTTTTTTCTCACTTATTAATGGGTGTATTACTTCTAAAAGTCAATATCGACTGTTCATATTATTATACACCTTTAATTAGGACTATGTTACTTAGGCTTTAGTAATAACAATGATTATTCATTTTGAGTCTTTATCGCCCAATATTTTTTTTAATTGACTTCTTTTTTATTTGCGGAATTTACCTATTGTTTCATTGTAGCTTTGAAGAGTCTTGATTTTTTATTTTTAATGTCTGCTATATTTAGCTAGTGAAACAAACATACTACTCTACAATTTTTATAGTGTTAACAAAGATATATGCTAAGAAAATAAAATAAAACGTTGGTATGAAAAATACAATTTTATTTAAAAAATCTTCATACAAATCGTCAATTTCATAGGTAAGGACCTAATAATATATGTTTAAAGTGGTCATTAAATACGTATATTAGAACTCTTTTCTATTTCGACAATCTATTTTTTTTTTTTTTTTATATTAGAAGGAGGCAAACGAGCAGGCGGGTCACCTGATGGAAAGCAATCTATAAAAATATATATATATATCAAATATTGTTACAGACGCCTTACCTCGGGTGACTCGTTCTTCGCCGCATTTCCAAAAGGTGGAATAGTCTACCAGCACACGTTTTCCCTCCTTCCTATAACATGGGTCCTTCAAACGAGGCGTGAACAGGCACCTCGTGGGCCGGCAGGGTGAGGGTGACTGGTGCTGCGTTGTTTTCGCGCTGCACCAGATGTCTTCGCGTCTGGACTCCATTTTCACTTATCACCAGGTGGAGAGGAATTATTCGCCGTGGAAACTATTAAACAAACGTGCTCGTCATACTTCTTTAATATCTCAATAATCGATTGCAAAATAATTATTTCTCTTTCAGCGAAACTTATTGCATATTCCATCAGCTAATAGCACTGTTATGAACGTTTAAACTTTAAAGTGTCAAGTCTTTTTAGACAGGAGCGAACGATAATTAATACTGATATTGGAGTCTGAGCTGGAGCGGTGAGTTTAAAATATATATTTTTTTAACTTGACAAGAATTGAAACCAAGGAAATGAAACACTTCATACGTTTCGTGCGTATGTGTTGTTTGTGCTTACTCGCTTATATCATATCGGCATTATATTTCTATAAGTCATAATGTGTTTATTAACTTCACTTTGCAATATTAAGTTTAAACATAATATTTATGTCTGTATTCTGACACTAAGTAAATAATATCATAAAAGTAACGCAAAAAAGTGATTCAAATTTTTTTATTTTGTTTCACTTATAATGATGACAATTTGTTATATCCTCTAAAAGCAAAACTCGAACGGGGGTTTTCATCTTCTGTTAATCCTGTGCCAAGTCCAGTTGCCTATCCAAGTTAAATGCCTTCATATAAGCCCGAGTAACCACGAGGTTTTATCCGACAAGTGCAAATTTCATTAACAATATCCAATTTCTTAGTAAGCCAAAGTGAGTCTTAGTAAACAGCCTATACTAGTCCACTGCTGGACATAGGCCTCTCCAAGTGAGTCTTATTCCGTGGCAAATACTACGTCATCAAGACCAGAACATAACATGAGCCTGCTCCAGTTTATATATCACAAATATTAAGGATCAGTTAAAAATAAGCCACCTTAATACATTACTATTATTAAAATATATTAGCAAAAGAACTAAAATTTTAATGTATTAATAATAATATCATATCCGCTTTCTCACAGACCGCAGCCGTAGCCAGCCGTTCGTTAGCAACTGAAAGATGGTAATTCGGATTAAACTTAATTAAAGTTGCTCTATTTTAGTTAATTTGTTTTTCTTATCCAATCCTATTAATTGAATCACAAAGTGAAAATCATTTTAATTAACAGTGAATTTTCAATGGCAACAACATTTTACATTTGATTTTAAGAACGGAACACAATAAATTAAGTTTATATTGTAAATGTGTAATTTTGGGACAAAAATAAAGTTTTTAAACCTGATCTTGATGACAATCATCATCGTCATCATCATCATCATCATCATAATGCCAGTCCACAAAAAAAATATTGTTCGTTGGCAATTATTTGATTTTATCACTTGGGTGGCCGCCGCCGTTATTATTTATTTATTTATTTATTTATATATTTAAAAGAACATACACAATCCTTACAGGCTAAACCTAATGCGATGGTGCAGATATTGATGACATATTTTTGATTTTGGTGGTGATTTGTTATGCTATACCCCAAACACCATCTTATCTAAACATGTCGCCATAACATCAATGTTTCTAGCATTGTTGTGTTCCCGCAGCTAGAGATAAGATAGCCAGTGCCTCAGTAGTGGAGGATCTTGGGTGAAGAGCGCTTGGCATTATCATCACTCAACATCAGGTAAGAAATAAAAAGAAAATAAAGGAAAAGATAAAAGTTGATCAAAGAACGTTTTAAAAAAATATATTCTGCTCTATTGGTCGATAGTGTACAGACGGCAGCAGATCAACCTATCACAAAATGTCAAATTTCTTTAATACATTTTGAACCTTAGCATTTGGGTATAAAGATCAATATCGATTAAAGAAATTTGACAGTTTTGGATAGGTCGATGTGCAGGCGTGTGTACATAAGCTTGTTCCAAATTATTATGTGAAACCAGTTTTGGTTTAATATATAGTCCAATATGTCAAGATAAGGCCAAGGACGTCTCGTATGCTGGTGAAGAGACTTAATTTGAATTCAAATTATTTGCATTAAACAAGATATTGGTCCTGTATCCACTATCTAAAGATTTCTCTTCTAGACTTCATAGCTTGAGCGTTATAATCGTTCGGTAGCTGAACGGCATGCTCGAATCGAATGTTAGAAATGGTGGTTGGTCCCCATGGCTCCGTTACTGCCTGCCTGACTACTAGGGTTGCCAACCATACTTTAAAATAACGTAGGTTATACTTTTTAATAAAAATAAAGTATGGAAAATACTTTATTTTTGACTAATGCGTGCGTTTGAACAGAATATTCCTGTTGACTTAATTTCTGAACTACTGAATGATACTCAGACTCAGGTAAAGTGAAACGAAACGCTACGCTTAAATAAATAAATTTGTAAATACTTTATTTTTTCTTCCAATCCTTTTGTTAAACTAATTAGTGATAGATTTACTTTAATTTCCTAATTAGTTGGCAACCCTACTAACTACTGACGTGAACCCATACCTAAATGAACCTATTAAAATGAAACAATTTTTTTTTGTAATTTGTTCGCACCAAAATTTGCGTTAAAATTATATAAACAAAACAAAAACAATGTTTATCCCATCATACAAAATATTAAATCCCAGCCCCAACACCATACTGCCAGACCTAAAGATACTGTAAGCTCTTTCTGCGTAAAACGGAACGCACGTGATTAAATTTAAATGAGGGTATACAAGCTACTAACTAGTTA
The DNA here is from genome assembly GCA_947562085.1 of Eudonia lacustrata. Lineage (NCBI taxonomy): Eukaryota > Metazoa > Arthropoda > Insecta > Lepidoptera > Crambidae > Eudonia > Eudonia lacustrata. The sequence continues at coordinate 8,598,685 of OX387329.1, read as the reverse complement.
TGAGACGACCAACACCTCAGTCTCCCAGCGACCACGGACCCTGCAAAAGGTTCGAAACGTCAGGATAAATTAAATAAAGTAATGTGTAAAATAAACGCGAGTAGCCCCGTAAAAGTTGTTTCATTTCAATGTGTAGTGTTCGCGTAAACTTTAGAAAACAATTTGAAAAAGACAAAGTGATGAAAAAATTCCACGAGCGGGATTCGAACCCGCACCCCATGACTTGCCGGGTCAGGTGCACTGCCAACTATGCTATCGTGGCTCAAAACAATATGAATGTATTAGCTTTCTGAATGAGTTAGCGGGACTACTATTATTGTAATAAGAAGTAGTATCATTATTTAAACCTAATAGCGCGCTCGCGACTTCGTCCGCTTGAGTGAAAACTCGATCCCCGTGTTGGTTTTACCAGCTTGTAAACCTTTTTTAAAAGTTTTTTGAAGTGAAAACTTCTTTAGCGGCGTTGTACACTTTTTTTGTAATGGGTAAAAAATGTTAAATTCGCGTCAGGACACGTGACCGTCAGGCACGTGGCCTGATCGAAAATTCGTAAGACGGATGACAGCCGGCGCGGCGTAGGAGAGGAAGTATCCCCCTCTCTTTCTACGGCGCGGCGAAAATGTATGCCTGCTGTTTCGTTTAGGCGGCGCAGGGTGCTTGCGCGAATGTTAGAGTGCTTTTTATTGTAATATAAATTGTCATGTTTGTGTACGATAGCGCAATAAATAAATATTGTATTCTACCACATAAATGATAGTACTTTTATACTGATAATAATTGAAGCAATTCGTGTAAAATTATTCCCTAACCATTCCAAAATATCAAAAATGCACAACGTTAATATTCAAGTTTTCACTTCTGCCGGCACTCCCGGAGTAAAACCCGTCGTTTTTTTAATATTTTTTTTTTCAAGCCTTGTCTTGACAAAAATTTACGAACACATGCAACAAAATATAAATCAGCCAAATTGGTCGAGCCGTTCTCAAGTGATGCTCTGACATACATGTGGCAATTGGTTTTATTAATATGTAGAATTATATAGATAAAGCTAAAAGGACTTTTAATTAAAACCTTGTTTTAAGTTTATATAGTGGACTTTATGCGACTATAGGATACACAATGGGGCTTATTAATAAACAAAGTGTAAGCTTGGAGTAGTTACTCCGTGTTTTGTCTCTTTTACTCTAATATGAAATGAAGTTGAAGCACTTGTTGGGTTTTTAGTGTTAATTTATATATTTTTTTGTACTTTTTAAAAATTGCATGCCCCCAATGGTAAAATATGCGGATACTTCCTATGTAACATCTTTTGTACCATATTTTTGCAATGATTAAGATTATGATTATGAAGTGAAAAAAAATACCCACGACACTACCAGTCAGTAGTGCGGCTTGGTAGTGTGGTGGGGAAGGAGGGAAGTTTACAAGACGGTAACAAAACACGGAGTAACTACTCTAAGCTTACACTATGTTTATTAATACGGGGGATTAAGTCTACATAATTTTATTTGACAACAGTGATAGCTATTGACAACCATCAAATACCAAATCGGAGAATCCCTAACGAAGCTCGTTATTGAACCAACATGCCCCAAAGTGGCGGCTCATCGAACGTTTGTTTCGATTCGTCCTTTTATGTACACGCAGCTCTTTTTACTTTCGTTTAATAAAACGCTTCACGGAATTCCCCTTTTGCGCTATGTCATTTGGCAGCCATCTCTTCTAGCCCCAAGGCATCACGTACAGCGTTACCTCCTTTGACAAATCACTCACTTGCCAACGGAAATCCTGGCCCCGAATGTCTGCAAGTCTGCAACACGAATAGCTGTTTGAATTCCACCAAACACTTTTTATTTGAACTGTACGTGACTTGCTGTTTGATTTGCGGCCCGTTTCAGTTCACAGATATCGTCGTCGCGTTCAGAAATTGATTCCGATTTGAGATTTGGTGAGTTCGGAGGTGCAGTATTCATTGGGAATGTAACCTACATACATGTTATGTTCTGGTAACAGATTACTACCTTAATTTTGTTAGTTATATAATAAAATTTTGTTAGTATATGAACCTTAGATGAATGATTGGTCTCGCTGCGTTCGGCGAGACCAATCGTTCATCTAAGATATGAACCAATATAAAAAATAGTACTTGAAAAAAAAATAAGCGAGCCTTACAGTAGTCGCATATGATTGTAACATTTGACATCTCACCTTAGAAATAAGCAATTTTAAAATTATATTCTGAAAATTATCAATAATCTGCACTTTATTGTGACATATAATCAGTAAATATTTATTAATACAGCTCAAAAGTCTATTACACACGAAATGGTTGAAATCTTTAATACAATATAAAATAGAATATAGAATTAAATTTATTTAACAATGACGTATATTTGTTTACAAACCATATAGAGAATGCAATAAATACTTATTAAAAGACATTTGCCATATCAAAATGATGACACAATTATGTCACTTAAAATAATAATATGTCTTGTTCTATCGATTTTAAATTTGCGCGGGCTTCCGACTCCGTTTATTTTTTTACAAATCTTATAGAGAATGAAGTAAATACTTATTAGAAGATATGTCACACTGTTAACCTATCCTGCCGCGCAAGTTTCGAGAAAAGAGATCGTAATGTCAGCGCCTCAAATATCACAATCACAAACACAGTAAGTTGTACTTACTGCGTTCATCAATTGTTTTTTTTTTTTTTTTTTTTTTATTGTGACACGCCATAATGGCTTCACCCTGCCTGATGAAAAGCAGCCAGTGAAGCCCAAGAAGTGAAAGCGTTCATCACAGCGCTACCACGATATGCCGAACGCTCACACTATGGCGGCCTGCATAAATGCTTTTTCACGCCCCGCTTAAATAACCCGGGAGAGAAAGAGGAGGGAAACACGTGTGCGGGAAGCGCATTCCACATACGGGCAGTTCGGCAAAGGAACGATTGTCCAAACTTTTTGGTACGTGTCTTGATGGTCAGCACGGTATGAGGGTGGCTTCTCAGACCTGCACGCGTCGATCTAGAAAGGAATGGAGAGGGAGGAATGAGGTTAAAGAGCTCCTCAGAGCATTCACCGTGGTAAAGGCGGTAGAAAGCACTAAGGGAAGCAATGTCCCTACGTAGCTGTAACGGCTCCAGACTGGTTGTAACGTCATCGTTACTGATAATACGGACAGCACGTCTCTGCAACCTGTCAAGAGCTTCGAGCAAGTACTTGGCGGATCCGTCCCAAAGATGAGAGCAATACTCCACGCAGGAGCGCACTTGAGTCTTATACAAAAGACAACGTTGCTCAGGCGTGAAGAACCGCTTCACTTTGTTCAGGCTTCCGAGTTTACGTGAGGCTGTGGTTATGATGCTCTCAATATAGCTCTTCGGGTTGAGGTCGCTGTGTATGTCCATACCTAAGAGACTGAGACCAGTCTGGATGGGTAATAGGTTGCTCTGGAAGGAGGGCTGGGGGAGAAATGCGGACTTTTTGGCAGTGACAGCGCAGACCTGTGTCTTTTTGGCATTGAACTGGACGAGGTTATCAGAGCCCCATTTATAAATGCGGTCTAATTCCTCGTCCAGCTCAATGACAATTTCCGTCTTGACTCCACTATATCGGCTTGCTTTGCCGCAGGGTGACCCAAATAACGCCGATGAACTGTACTGTCGTCTGCATAGCAATGAATGTTACCCAAGGATAACATGTCATTGATATGCAGAAGGAACAGCGTGGGCGATAATATAGAACCCTGCGGCACTCCGGCGTTCACCTGCAGAAACTGTGAGGCACTGCTTTCGCAGAGTACGCGAATGCTGCGCTCATGCAGGAACCCGGCGACCCAATCGCGTAGGCGAGGTGGCAAGCCGTATGCCGAAAGCTTGCAGAGAAGCGAACGATGCCAAACTCGATCGAAAGCCTTAGAGATGTCCAGGCTAATAGCCAGTGCTTCTCCGTGCTTGTCCATTGCTTCACCCCACAGGTGTGTTATGAACGCTAGGAGATCACCCGTTGATCGTTTCGGTCTGAACCCGTATTGTCGATCATGAATCAGGGAATGATCTTCTAGGTAGCGAATGAGTTGCCTGTTTATGATTCGCTCAAAAACTTTACAAAGGACAGAGGTGACAGCAATAGGTCGATAGTTGGCTGGGTCGGACCTATCCCCTTTTTTGGGGACCGGCTGGATGTTCGCTTTTCTCCAAGCTTCCGGCACAATCCCAGTAGAGTACGAGAGGTGGTATAGGCGTGTCAATACTGGAGACAACTCGGGAGCACATTTTTTTAGAACGACTGCCGGTATACCGTCAGGACCGCTAGCCTTCCGCACATCAAGTGACTGCAGCACAGCACGGACGTCACGTTGCCTGATTTGGACGTCAGGCATTGAGGAGCCACAGTGAGGGATGGCAGGTGGTTCCGCGCCGCAGTCATCGACGCGCGAATTCGCCGCAAAGAGCTTGGCTAAGAGGTTAGCCTTGTCTAGCGGCTGATGGGCCAACGAGCCATCAGGGTACCGCAGTGGGGGCAGAGAAGGCGCGCAAGAGTTGGCTTGCACCACTTTGGCCAGTCGCCAATAACTTCGGCTACCCGTTGGGTGCGACAACAGCTCTTGGCCAACGCGAGCAACGCGCTGGGCATTCGCTCTCGAGAGAGCACTCTTGCAGACTTTGGTGGCCTTGTTGAAGACTACCTTGAGTGAAGGGGTGTTACGATCGTTGAGCGTGCGAGCCTTGGTCCAAGCGCGATACGCCGCCTGTTTCAGTTCAACAGCTTTGGCGCATTCGCGATTGAACCAAGGGCGCGCCTTACTTCCGCTGACGACATCAGTGTAAGGAATGTAATATTCCATCCCCAACATGATCTCGTCAGCAACAGCAGAGGCACTCTCCGACGGGTCCCTTCCCACAAAGCAGCGCTGGCCCCACGGGATGGACGCAAAATAGTCGCGCATACCATCCCAATCTGCCGACGAGTAGTGCCACAAACGCCGTTTAGACTCCGCTGAGGGAGAGCTTTTACGGCGCAGTACGGTGGCACCAACCAGGCAATGGTCAGAAGTGCCCAATGGAGCACTTATCGACACTCTGAATCCGGCTGGTCGACTCGTCAGCAGTAAGTCTAGCAAGGAGGGCGCTTGACCTGATATATCCGGAATCCTGGTGGGCTGGAGAACCAGTTGAATCAGATCATGCGTGAGTGCGAATGCGTGGGCAGTTCGGCCTGCGTGGTCTGTTTTGGAAGAGCCCAACCAGGTCTCATGGTGGGCATTAAAATCTCCCAAAAGCACCACATCGGCAGACGGAAACCGCTCCTGTACGTCGTCAACTGCTTGGCTCAGGTAGTCGAATAGCCGAGTTGTCTCGTGGTCTCCGGAGTGGGAACGGTACAGGCAAGCGTAGACATGGCTCTCGGAACCAAGATCTACGTGTACCCATAGGATAGAAAAGGAGGGGTCTTCCAAGCAGCGCAAACGTCGACAACAAAGAAGAAAAGGCATACTCCGGCTTTCGCGAGGAAGCATTCCTCAAGCACGTAGCCGGGGTAGTGCAGATATGCAATGTCGGCAGGACGGCGGATCTGTGTCTCCGTCAGAAAGAGCAATGCAGGCCGGGCCGTCTCTAGGTGTTGGTGGACGGCGTTGAGGTTTGAATGGAGTCCACGGATGTTAGTGAACTCCACCTCAAAAAGCGACTTGGTGGTAGGGAAGTGGGATGCCGCTGTCTGACCTGCATTGTTATTAGACACTGACATGGTGGTTGGATGGGGGCGTGAGTAAAAGGAGATGCTGTGGCGGCAAGGAGGAAAAGACAAGGTGTGGGAAACTTTCATGAACTAGTGCATGTAGTTGTTCGGTAAGACGTTGATCGACCCCCCGGACGGAAGGGCCCCCGTACCCCCCCGAAAGTAGTCGCCGGGTCCCACCAATCGGCAGTTTCACACTGTTACGATCATATTTCTACGAAATCACTCCCACAAATTCCTTCCGGGCTGTTTGGAACTAATCTCGAAATACTATTGTTAAAAAATAAACGTGCAAATTTTAAAAAGAGACTATTTACCACAAAAGTAGCGAAGCACATTGACTAAATACAACTCCATCAAGCTACTTGAAATTCATGAGCTAATAATTCCCCTCAAAGGAATCCAAAAGGGAATGCTGACCTAACTCAAGAGAGATATTTGTAAGAGACTATCCATGATTCTTGGTGTTTGATTATTATTATGTAGTTCATTGATTTATTTTTATATATTTTAAATAACCTCAGTGATTCAAAACGCATAGTAGACGACCATTTTACAATACCATACACCTCTGGCATAAACAGAAGATATACTTTCAGGTAGGTTTAAAGAACTCAAAAGGGTTCTAAGTAACAGAGGACAAAGCTCACTTGGTGCTACAGCGCTAGAATAGTAAATAGTAGTAAGTAAAAGGTTATAGTATTTTTCGGATTAAATTACTTTGATGCTCGTAAAGAGGGATTTTTCTCTTTACGAGCATGGAGGTTATTTAAAATCAATAAGTTTGTAATATCGTATCATCATCATCATTTCAGCCAAAAGGCGTCCATGGCTGGACCCCCATGGATCTCCACATCGACCGGTTTTGTGCTGCTCGCGTCCAGCGGCTTCCCGCGACCTTCACCAGATCGTCGGTCCACCTTGTTCCACTTTTAATATAGTATGCATATTTTTTAATAAAAAAAAACAAATTTCAATGAACTACATAATAATAACCAAATACCAAAATTCATAAATAAAAAAAAATATACGGTCGAATTGAGAAACCTCCTCCTTTTTTGATGTCGGTTAAAAAGGCAAAGTGTTGAAAAAAACTGCACGAGCAGAATTTGAACCCACACCCCATGACACGCCGGGTCAGGAGCACTACCAACAATGCTATCGTGGCTCTATCTAAATCGCACAAACCCCGCTCGTGGAATTTTTTCAACAATGTCAATTTCAAATGGTAAATTATTATATTCGCAACAAAATTTACGTAAAAATATGTAATCATAATCATCATGGATTAACGTTTCTTACTAAGTACCATCTCTCTTGAGTAAGGTATTCCCTTTACTTAGTAAAAAAAATCAATTTCTAGAGCTGTTAAAATACAGACATTTGGTTCGAAAAGCTCCTTTATAATTTAGAGAACACATCTAAAACCGGCTGATGTTAAGTAGACAAGAAATAATTTATTTACATCACCAAAACAAATGTGAACGATTATTGAGAATATAAATATCTGCTTTTCTACGGCACTTGGCAAATTAATAATTTTACATTTTTCACGACCATTTTACATAATTATCATAACTAGTGGTCGCCCAGTGGTCGACCGTAATCGTAATATCGTATATTTTATAATCGTATATTTTAATTGTATTATTTGAATTATATTATTAGTATTGAATTGCCTCTAATGTAATTTTGAATATTTGCACATCGTATACAATAGAATATGCTGGTTAACATTATTCTAAGAACATTTTTGTACCATATTTAAGCAAATAAATATATGATTGATTGATTGATTAATTGATTGAAATACGACCGTATTTTTATTAAGGCTACAAGAATTGTATCCTAAGCAATGAAAAATTAAAAAAGATAGAATGTGAGTTTGGATTGGCATTGATAGATTTCGGCCACTCCTCTTCCATTTTTGAATTTTTTGAAAAGAGTATAATATACGTGTGTGTCAAATACATGGTAGTGTGTGTAATGTTTGTTTTATTGATTTAATGTATTTTTATACATAATTTAAAAAATATATTAACATTCGGATAACTTTCTCTATATAAACTATAGTTAAACAAGATAAAAGATTACTACTTTACATTTACCGTCAGTAATAAAGGTAAAATATTCAAGCACAAATAAAGCTAGAATTGCTAATTTATGTACAAAGAATTAGGTTCCGTTTGAAACCCAGTTAGGGCTAATGAAAATAGTTTTAAAAGTGGATTCATTCCGGCCAGCCCACGTCAAAATGAGATTCAAACTCCAATATCTGGTCCCGTGAGATATTTGGTAAGTATTAAGCTGAACTCGTAAACTTGCCTCCGCATGCACGTTCCAGACTTACCTATCTGACTTCTAGGGATTTACTAGGGATTTATAACTCAATTGGTTTATTTTATATTTCCATGAAGTATTCTTGATGAGATTCAGAAACTCACCTGGCGTGGAATACGATATTTTTCTGAAGGTTACGCGTACGCTCACACGCGTATTGAAATGAAGCACTTACCGAATAAAAATCTCGAATAGATTTACGGGTTTTTTCATATACTCATCTATATTTTCATTTACATAATGGAAATACCACACATTTATAGACTGTATATAAGCTTTTAATCTCATAAAAAAACTGAACAATTTCGCTGAAAAAGGGCTTCGCTCTTTTTAAGAAATAAATACATGGGATATCACAACAAAGTGTTTATGCGGATAAGGTGACGGGTAAGTTTTCAAATCAAATCATTTATTGCATTCATGTAGTATAAAGGTGGTTCAGATAACATTTTGAAGCTTAAACATGAACCCTGTTAGGGTATTGCAATTTTCCTATTTACAATAGGTAGGTATTTTTAACAAATAATTTTAAAGAATATTAATAAAACATCTAATAGTTAGTGGTTACTTAATAATTAATATTAGACAATAAAAGAAACAGAAAAGCCATAGTAATAGTAGCTAGTTTACATGTTGTGTTAAGACATAATACTACGACCGCACCAATTAACTATTCCAAATAAATTTAAATCAGAACATGTTCCTTCTAAAGCAACTAAGTACGAAACTAAAAAACATTTAAAGAATATTTACAATACAAACAAAATATTCTGGCAGAATTTGGAACACTTATCTGTAGGATTCACTTTACGATCACTACCGCTAAATTAACACGACCATCCAATAAAATTAGGATAACATTTTCAACATGAAAAATTAAATCCCCAGCGAAGAATTAAGAATTTACATAACATTTTCTTATCCGAAAAGTTTCAACGTTTGCCCTTGTTAAACCATCTCTATCAATCTAAAATATCAGGTGTAAGTTTTCCTTAATACGTCCCTTGGGTGTAGGTCAGTATTCCTGCCGGGAACCTTAGGGAGCAACCATTCCAGCCCATGAATTTCAATGAGCTCGGAGTTCCCATGTCACACTAAATGCCCCGCAAAATTGTTGAAATTTTGCGTAGCCAGCTTTCTTTGTATTTTCTTCTTACATTTTGTGTGGACTTAAATTGTTACTGTAAATAATACCGGCTACGGCTGTGTTTGCTCAACATGAAACAGTAAGATTGGGTTCCATATTATAATTGTCATTACTAATTTAGTATCTATTTATCGTATACTTCTAAATATAAAGCTGTATGTTTTATTAATAAAAAATTTTTTTAAGAGATCTTTATTGCAGAATACTGAAGGTATTTATAATAAAAATATCATTTTATTGTTATAGTATGTTTGAAGGTACACTCTATAGTAGATTTGAAGCTTATTTCGTCTGTTATATTTTCTGAAATATTGAAAACTGGTAAGTTCCTAAGCAAATGATGCAAGTCTCAGCCCAATTGTATAAGAAATTCTCTAATAATATCACATCTCATTTATTCCTATCCTATAACACAAAATGTCTGTTAATAATATACAAAGTTTCTTTGAAGTGCTCACATAAATCTAATGATTAATCTGTTCCCATGTTTGCTTTGCCACAAACCGGAGAATTCTGTCTGTGCGGAGTTGAAACTATGCTAAGTTTCCGCGCGACGCCCGCCGCGCGAGTGCCTATTACAGTTAGTCAGGCATACCTACTTGCGTAACAAACAGATTCATACAGTAGTTCTTACAGTAATGTATGCTAAGTTACATTGGATTTTGAATTCAGACCAACCAACTTTTAATCCTATTCCTTCCTAGCTGTTGTCACTATCGTGGTCAACGACAAGACAAGACATCAACAAGGATTTTAGGATTGTAGGCATGTTTCACAATCTGCCGCCATTGTTTTCTCTGCTGCTTGTCCAGTAACACTGCGTACAGCGTAATGAAGATCTGATTTCAGTTCTATACGGGATTGATTTTTTTAAAGGCTGAGTTGTCCTCGTTGGTATATTGGTCGTCCTAGGTACCGCTGGAGGAATGATTTCAGGAAGGACTTGTGCGAACTCCACGCGGATGACTGATAGGCCATGTGGAGCACAATGGCGAAGACCCAGATAGATGGAGGCTCTTATTTTCGAAGGCCTAGGCTACCCTTGTCACTGTTGTTGCGTCAATTTATAGAACTGGTTGCTCTTATCTGATCGCTTTTACAGCAGAATCGGATTTTCAGGCAGTGGGAATCGTGGAAACATATTAATAGGGATCTCAAGAGGTCTTCAAGGCGATGGCATCTGTCTATAATTCTGGGAGTCCTTATACGTTACTAAATTATACAGGGCGTATGACGAAAACCTGACAGTGCGTTTAAAAGCTGCATAAAACGTCGACTTGGATTGGTTAAGTGGCAGAGTATTAAACTTTGCTAAAAAAACTTTAGGTCGGGTTGCACCACATACGATTTATATTTTCATACGGAGTTCAGCGGTAGCTATATTGTGTTCAATATTCGATCGTGAAGCTTCTTTTATGCATATTGGAATGCATGAAATACACTGAACACATACAATATTTTTTGCATTATTTACAATTTAATTATTGAGATACCTTCATGAGATAGCATCTAAGAATTTTCGATGTAAAAAAATTGTTACCACTGACTTTAATTATGGGTGAGAAGCAGCAATCGTAATCGATACCATATAGTGTAAGAAGTAATCACCAATCAAAAATCACCCGACAGACAGGGGTCTGTGTACAACCGGGTATATCGGAGGGACAACAATGTTTTCGTCGCCAAAAAAAACATAGATTTTCATTGAAGTTTTCGGAATGACAGCTTCGAAGCAGGTGGTCTGTATTTAGATTAGAATTAGTGGCTGGCCCTTAGAATAATCACGGTATAGAAAATAAGTCCCCGCGCCCATTTTGAAGCACCTTTTTTGGAGCCAGCTATATGGCTCCAAACGCCGAGTTTTCAATGTACACTACCTACGGAGTTACAAGTGAACACGTGCGTGTCGCCGAGCGCAAGCAAGTAATCGTCATGAAAGCACATAAGTAGATATACGAGTATGTATTCACAAATACATATACATATCTACTCGTGTGACGAAAGTGTGAATCGGTTTAGTGCTTCACTTTTGACAGAGCGCTTGTATGACTATCTTTCTATACCGTAATTATTCTAAGGACTGATGATTAAAGGAAAAACATGTCGATCACAGGCTCCTGCCGAGCACTTTTAAATTAAACAAACAAAGTAAGCCTGAGCCTGCCAATTAGAAGCTGACGAATATAATTTTTCGAAAATTCACATAAAAGTTAACGCGTGCGGCACTCGTTTGATAGGTATATATTTAATTTAATTTAATTTCTGCCTTCCCCTGTTTCTTTGTTATCTCAGAATACAGTTGCAAAGTTCGGTTTGCGGTTTTTCTTAGTAGCTCCTCCTATTAATCGCCGTCAGTTACAAACACTGGCGTCGGCGTTGTATTTTAGAAGTTATATGAGACGTGGTTATGTTACAAATGGCTGTTTTTAATTTAATAACGGTGGCAATAAGGTAAAGTTTCATCATCATCATCTCAGCCAAAAGACGTCCACTGCTGGACAAAGGCCTCCCCCAAGGGTATGAGGGGTATTTGCCGTAATCGCCACGCTTGGCAGGCGGGTTGGCGATCGCAGTAGGTTGAGGGTAACCTCAGAGAGATGCTGCTGCCCATCCTCTGGAAAGGTCCCTTAGTCGGCTTTTACGACACCCACGGGAAGAGATGGGGTGGTGCAATTCTTTATCCCCGGCACCACACAGGGGATAAATAAGGTAAAGTTTAAATTAATGTATCTATAACAAACCCTCTACTTCCGAGGAAAAAACTTCTTTTTTTTTCTTTTTTTTTTAACAAACAAAACACAGCAACTGTAGCTATTAATCTGATAGCTTCCAATACCCCAAACATGAGTTAGCCATTTCATATAGCAAAACCTAACGCACCATTCTTCTTACATTAATACCGTGATAGTTTTAGATGGTAAGTACATTGTTATATTGTTCTTAGCGTCGCGACGCTTGAAACAACGACGACGCGTCGTCGTGTTTTTTTCAGTCCGTATTCGCGGGCAGTTACCTCGTATGATGTTTTATGTATGAATGAATGTTACCTACCTTAGGTAACCTTAAGATCGTAAATGAAAACGGTAATCAGTCTCCTCGTAAAACAAGGACCTTGGTAAGGGTTTGAAAAGTCAGTTTAAAAAGTATGTAAAAATAAAGTGCTAAAGTATAAGATGTATAATAAAGATTACATTGGGCGTTTCATAAGTTCATGATAGTCGTAAAAAAAAGATTGATGATACAAACTAAGAGCTGTAATAACCGCTATCGAGGGAAGTTTCTTCGGTGATTGAGCTGACTCTAATTAGTTTCCGAATGTCCAACAACGATTTCTATAACGATTGTTGAAAAGTTTACTAATTATTTGTACAATGGCTGTATAACTACTTACAATTAACGCCGTAATGATAGGGATTATCGTATTGTCAGTTTTGGGGTAGATTAAAACTTCATAGTAAAAGATATAATCCCCTCTATGGTCCAGTGGTTAAGACCACCGGTTTAGACCCAGAGCTCCCGGGTTCGATTCCCAGCGAGGGGTACATGTTTGTGTACTCGGTTTGGTTGGTGGTAGGGCTTGTTTGCCCGCCTGGCTAGCTACCACCATCATCAAAATATGTCGCCATAACATCAATGTTTGTAGCATTATTGTGTTTCGGCAGCTAGAGATAAGATAGATAGTGCCTCAGTAGTTGAGGAATCCGGTTGAAAGGTGCTTCTATCTTCGGCCGTATCTTCACTTAAACCATGTGAGATGAAGGCAAAGTGCTTATCCGAAAGACATTAAAAAAGTATAATCCGAAATGCGACAGGTCCTGGCTTCCGGTCCCAACTATGGCTAATCATTTTTCTGCTAATGCAATTTTTCAGTGTTGCGGTAGAAATTATATCAATAAGCAAGCAAATAAAAAAAAACTATTAAAGATAACAAACATTGATGAAGGGTTTTATTTAAGTAAATTAATTGTTTAGTGTAAATATTTTAATTTAAGTACTTGTCGTATTTGTTTGCTGTACTTACTACTTCTCTTCTTCTATTACTTACTTTCTACTCTTGCCAAAATAGTCTGTGTAACTTTTTATTTAAATTTACTTACACAATAAACTTAACAGAATGAGTTCTTGGAAGGACTCCATGTGAGTGTCAATCAAAATGCCATATCTTAACTGATACCCAAGGGGCTTGGAGGAAATATTGTCGTTTCAATCATACACAAAGAAAATACAAATAATACAATACAATATCTCGCATTGGCGGTCGTTAACAACCACCACTAGGCCCACGTGGTGATTTAAGGCCCTAAGGCCGATCCATCTTACTATCCATCCATAGGGAAGGCTCGTGTCCCAGCAGTGGGGACATAAAATGAGCTGGTGTTGCTGATGATCTTCTATTACTTTGACACCGGCTCAATAAGCAAACCGCCGTTAAATAAGAATAAAAAATTGACAGAACTACAGTCGTCATAAATTAAGATTTCATCACAAATGTTACATTCGCGTCCTTAGAACCGATATTCAGTGCTGAGTTCGCGTTCAAAGATCAAAATTGAATTGACGCAGGTACCTATTTTCATTTATACCTTTTTAGCTAACACTTCAACTAGGTACTTGACATTATGATCTGAGAAGATTTACATTATTTTAACATCATGGTAAAGTTAGTTTAAACTAAAAACAAAGTAGTACTTTGGAAAAGTGTTGTACAAATTCCACATTTACATTTCCTGGTTATGTGGGACGTTTGTTACACTCTTGTTGTTTGGTGTGAAAACTTTATGTAATTTTTTTAAGATATGGTAATTAACTTTAGTCAGACTATGATTTAATAGTATCATCATCAGCCTTCAAAGATCCCACTGCTGGGCTTAGGCCTTCCCAAATACAATTGTACGTGTGGAGATCGGACCATAGCAAATCACGCTTGCCATCTTACAACTATAAAAATATATAATACGTCTACTATATTTTTAAAGATTTCATTACCAGACAAAATTTTACTAGAAAAAATCACGCACGACCTCTGGAAAACCGGTCCAATGCTCTGACCGCTAAAGATACCCCGACTACCGACAGCTGGCTGGTTGATTGGTTGATGAGTCTGGTTGATTTTTTCTAGTAAAATTAGTAAATTATGTAAAATAGCATTGTGCATGCAATATTCAAAATATTAAAGTTTTATACAACGCGACTTCAAATATTTAAAGTGATAATGAAGTAATTTAATAAAGTTTTGATTACTTACGTAACTAATTTACCTGTCTAAAATAATTTGATTGAATACGAGATGTTACGAGGGGAGAGTATTAGTGGATTATTTTGGTTTTAAAGGTAAATTTTTTTTGAAAAATTCAACAAAACAGTGCAACAAAACATGACTTTTTAAATTCTCTAAAGAATTCCTCGTGAGGTTTCAATAAAGCAGGTATTATACTTTTACACCTAAACTCATTTGTATTATATGGGGGAAATATCAATAAAGGTCATTGGGAAATATCCTTGATTATTCAACATCCATCATTATCGGTCATTATCACAGACCAAATAGACTTATTCGTCAACTGGCATGTGTGAAAGTGGCGAGTACGAGCGAGTTGGCACCTCCCGATATGGTCTGTGGTCATTATCATTAATTATTATGAATAATCTACACAGCCTTATTTTTGTTTAAAACAAAGAAAGTTTTATTCCTTAGAAGGTAGGTACTGTCCCTTTCTTTGACATTGGCAAAGAGCAATCCTCACCAATGAATAAAAAAAAAAAAATGACGTAAAAGTTTTGAAGATTGTTGTGTATTTCATTTCCAGGTTTATTGTGTGCCTTGACCTTATCAAGACTCCTTTCACATTCTTTTTATGCATCTTGATCTTGACGGAACTTCTTTAAGTTAACTTTTTAATTCGCTTGTTAATCTGAAAATGAGTTTTTATTATATTTGTAGTTTCCTCATTCTATAATGATATTTACCTACTTAGTAATTTTTATTTTAAACTTTTTCTTTAATTAATTGCTTGGTTAGGAATGCACTTTTAGCAATGTTAAGGTTAAGCTAGGGTATAACATAATAATAATTGCGAACAAATTAGGGTAGTGGCTAGGGTAGTGACCGACATTTTTTCCTTTAAATATTAAAAAAATCTCGAGGAGGAGCTCGATGGCGCAGTGGTTAACGCGCACGGTCTGCGAGTGCTGAGGTTAAGCAACTTTCGCGAACGCCGGTCATCGGATGGGTGACCAAAAATTTATCATTTCGAGCTCCTCCGTGCTTTGGAAGGCACGTAAAGCCGTTGGTCCGGGCTGCACTAGCAGTCGTTAACAAGCACCAATCCGCACTGGGCCCGCGTGGTGGTTTATGGCCCGTTCTCCCTATCCATCCATAGGGAAGGCTCGTATCTATCTCAGCAGTCAGTGGGGGCATAAAATGAGCTGATTATGATGATGATGATGATATTAAAAATAGGGGTCAGGAACTTATTTTAGTCATAAGCAACAATTAAATCCAGAGGGCTACTGGTGTTGAATATTTTTTCAGCGGGGTTTGAACTAGCCATCTCTGACATAACAAAGTTTCATACTAATCTTTTTTTTTATTACTTGTTTTGTTTTTTTTATCTTCTCTTTTTCTGCATATCAGCGAGGCAGCGTTCGGTAGACCACGCGAGCGGTGATGGCGGGACAAGCTGGATGCCTTTAAAAAGACTGGCTAAAACGGTGGCGATAAATCGTAAGGAGTTTGCCCAACAATGCGATAATACAGGCTAACTGTAACTGCATCTGTGTGTGTTTTTGTAAATAAATGTTTTTTCTTTATAGCGCCTCGGTGGTCGAGTGGTAAAGCGCTCGGCACGATACCCGGAGGTCCCGGGTTCAATTCCCAGGTCGGGCAAAGTGTGTTTCAAATTTTTCGATGCATAGACCGGGTTTGTGATCACTGATCACCAACCCGCATTTGGCAAGCGTTTACCCATTAAGCCATAACCCATCAATTTTAGTGATGAATTGACTTCAATAATGCAAGCCTTTGCCTAGCAGTGGGACAGTTAAAGGCCTTTTACTTTTACCGGGACACGTCAAGTGTCATCGTGGCTCAACCCGTGCTTGATGACGTAGTTGTTAGCATTGAATAAGGCTCCTTTCTTTTGGCTTAGCAAAGCAAGACTAGATTCTGATAGTGTTGATAAATTTGAGTAGAGCCACTAAACCATAATTGGAAGTGTACTTGAGCCGGTAGGTATGTCAGAGGGTGCGGGTTAAAGGTCCGCTCGGGGAAATTTTATTCAATGCTTTTACGAATAAGGGAGACATTATTAGGTACTTATTGTAAAACAAATATTTTATTTATCTGTTTACATACTTATTAGATGAGAAAAAATTAACTTACAAGTGGATTTCTATTCAACGACCACAACTCTACTACAAATGCCGGGATCACTAGGATAATGCTTAAATAAAAGAAATAAAAAATATAACAATAAAATTGCAATCTGAACTCGCTAGCTATTGCGCTATCGCGCTTTACATAAAAAATTGATAACAGCGATAAAAAATATATGTTGTATTTTGTTAAAAAAAATAGTTCCAGTATAATACAAACCAAACTAGCCTCTTATCAACGACGAGCAGCAACTAGCGATGTCTCACTCTGACACATGCATGACTGGAGTTCAATCAACGTCATTCAATAATATAGTACCGCTCCCTCACTCGTTCCGTGTTACGATCGTTAGCTCACAGCGCATGCGTACTTTCTTCCGTCCGCAGTGCGCGCGCGGTAACTGTGTCAATCGGTGAATGGTGCTCTCTCCGGAGATAACCTCAAAGTTTATAACAACACTTTCTTTATAGTAAAAATGACAACGTTTACGCCTCTAGAAAAGGTTTCTTTATTCCTTATAGCGTTCGCGCTGTTCTTTATATTGAAGAGTGTGTTTAGTGCAGTTTATGTTTTTGCAATTGGACCTATTTTGAACAAAGTGAACTTCAAGTCGAAAGGGAAATGGGCATGTGAGTACCGCTTTCACTCATAATATTACTTACAGTTTTTACTTGCAGAATTTATATTCGGTACGGTATAATAAAATACCTCAGCGCGCTTTCTTTTTAATATTACTTATTATTTTCATTAGCAGTACGATAATGACCATCGCTGACTGTCTTGGTTTGTTTTGCTTATATTATGCGCTCGATATTCGTTTACTAGATGTTAGATTAGAGTTTACCTACTTCATACATACATACACCCACGTTATAACCAAATGAAGTACAAATTATTTTTCTATTAGTGAGTTTTACGTAAGGAAGCAAGAGAGAAAGTAAGAAAGTTAAGAGAAAAAAGAATACCTGCTTAATTACAATACATTTTCAAATTAGAGTATACATAAGTTAAGTAATTCTTCTTTTTAAAAGTTGTCTTTTAAAAATTTAATTTAGGTACCTAGGTAGGTAGGTAGGTATGATGATTTAGAATCTTCCGAAAATTCGTAACCTATTTTAATACCTAGTGCTAAATAATGCCTGTTTAAACATTTTAGGGACCTACGTATAAATATTTTAAAGTTTATACCTAAGCCAGATAAATGCAAACAATTCAATAAGCCAATACCTACCTACTAGCGCAAAAGCAGTACAAAGTTCAGTGACCTTTGGATGCAATTTCGATTCATTTTCATAATTCAATTTGAACTCATTGGAATGTATCTTACGGTAAGTAGTAAGGTATTCCAATGAGTATTGTGTAAGTACATATATTTGTAAATATACTTTTATAAATTTTGCTTACGTAATTCATTCATGATTCAGTAAACTATAAACCCACATAGGTAGGTACCTACAAACCAGAAGTGCTTACAGTGATAGCCATGCGAACTGTATCTAGGGTTGCCAACCATACTTTAAAATAACGTATCTTACGTTATTTTCCATCCCCATACTTTATTCTTTTTAATAAAAATAAAGTATGGAAAACTCTTAATTTCCGACTAATGCGTGCGTTAGAACGGAATATTCCTGTTGACTTAATTTCTGAACTACTGAATGACAGACTCAGACTCAGGTGAAGTGAAACGAAATGCAACGCTTAAATAAATAAATTTGGAAAATACTTTATTTTTTCTTCCAATCCTTTTTTTTATACTATAGTTAGTAATAGATTTACTTTAAATTCCTGAAAAATAGTTGGCAACCTTAACTGTATCTCAAAATGTATATTAAGCTTAATCCCTAATAAGTATAACTCATATCGTCGACTAATGCCACCTTGAAGAGAACTAGGTAAGTACCTACTACCTATGTCCCGTTTTGCTCTTTGGGTACGGAACCCTAAAAAAATCATCATCATGAGCTCATTTTATGTCCCCACTGCTGGGGCACGAGCCTTCCCTAAGGATGGATAGGGAGAACGGGCCATAAATCACCACGCGGCCGCGGGCCCTGTGCGGATTGGTGGTTGTTAACGACTGCTAATGCAGCCGGGACCAACGGCTTAACGTGCCTTCCGAAGGAGGAGCTCGAGATGATAAATTTTTGGTCACCCATCCGATGACCGGCCTTTGTGAAATTTCCTTAACTTCAGCAATCGCAGACCGAGCGCGTTAACCACTGCGCCATCGAGCTCTTAACCTTAATAACCACTAACGCAGAAAATATTACGAAAAATACTAACTAGGTAGGTAGCAACCTACCTTACTACTGCGCTGTTGCACATAATAATATATGATAATATAGGTATACCAGCGAAATGTTCCACAATATAAGTTCCTATACCTGCATAGCAG
This sequence comes from Eudonia lacustrata, assembly GCA_947562085.1. Classification (NCBI taxonomy): domain Eukaryota; kingdom Metazoa; phylum Arthropoda; class Insecta; order Lepidoptera; family Crambidae; genus Eudonia; species Eudonia lacustrata. The sequence continues at coordinate 8,579,678 of OX387329.1, read as the reverse complement.
GTAATTAATGTTATGTGGACAACTAATTAAAAATTAAAAAGCGGAAGCTCCAAACAGCCTATCGGATTACTCATCAATCTGTCTCTATGGTATAGTGGTTAGACCACCGGTCTGAGACTTAATGGTGCCGGTTCGATACCCAGCGGGCGGTATCTTTAGCTACCACCATCTCATCTGAGTCCATCGCCATAAAAAAATTTTTTTTTTATATCTTACGGATAAGAGCTTGACCCTCATCTCATCTGATGTTAAGTGATGATAAGGTTGAAGGTGTGGAAGCGCACTTCACCCGGAATCTTCAACTACTGAGACACTGCATTGATATCCCATCTCTAGTTGGCGGAACACAACAATGCTAAAAAACATTGATGTTTTGGCGACATAATTTAGATAAGATGGTGGTAAGGTAGCAACCCAAGCGGAGAAACAGCCCTACCAACAACCAAACCGAGTACACAAACATGCACACCCCGCTGGGAATCCAACCCAAGACTTCTGGGTCTAAACCGGTGGTCTTAACCACTAGACCATAGAGGCGGACAATTTTAGAAGCATTTGTTGTGTTCTGGTCAAGGCTACGCTCATGGGCACTTTACTGATAATCGTTACGGGCACCGTCCTTGTGGTCACTTTTGGTTGTTGCTGAAAATCAGCGATTCACTAGCTATGCGAGTGAATACCACGCTGAGCAACGACCCTTTTGAGATGCTGCGGCACACACACATTTTTGTATTTTTAATACTTGTGTTATGAAATTATGTTTAGTGTAATTGTTGTTTTTTTATTTACGATTGTATATTGTGTGTGTCTATAGTGTCCAAATAAAGACGTTATCTATCTATCTATCTATCTTCTGACTGATCGAGATCGACGATCTTCGCAAGATCTTAGCAAGGCAGGCAATAGCTGGATGAGAATAGCCGTGGATCGTGCGCAGTGGCGTGAAATTAGGAGAGGCCGGTCCAGCAGTAGACTAATAGGCTGATGATAATGATTATGCTGACTGATCGAGGTTTGAAAGCCAGTGCCTCAGTATTCTGAGTAATGTGGGTTTACATCTTCAGCCTTATTTATACTTACCTAGTCACTTACCTCTAGGTGGGAATAACGCCAAACGCCTCTCCGTGGTGGAATGAAATAGAAAAAAAAACAATGTCAATAGTGTGCTAGGTACAGACGCGGACTTCTTGGCAAGAAAGTGAAAAGACATGTCTGCGGTTTTGTTTTATTTTTTAAAATTTGTGCTAAGTCGAATATTAATGTGAAATAATGGTGGATTATTAACCGTTAAGTTTTCGTGAGTGTGCATGAGTGTTGGCAAATGAAACAAAACAGTGCAACTTCACTTTTCAAATTCTTTCAAGAAGTCCGCCCTAGGACTTAGTAAAGCCTTTCTTTATCTTTACTGAGATACTCGAGGGGTTGGGGGGTCTATCATTTCTCACTTCTCATTCATCATCATCATCATACATGAAGGGAAGAATACTTATGAAATTAAGAAACTAGACAGACAAGAAGTGTCTAGAACGAACGAATGGGCTTGATTGATTTAATCCGGAGCCGTAAAACAATACTTACACAAAAAAAAGTACAGACAAAATCCAAAAAAACTTATCCAAATAAAGCAATAAATAATATAATAATAATCGTTCGTTTATTATTCTCCCGTGTCTCCGATCACACGCCAAGACAATTAGTATTTAATTTGAATTCTATTATGCTTATCCACTGACTGTTAGCTCCCATTGAATTCATTAAAGGTTTATAAACAGTACCTATCATACTGTCTCTCTAATACTGAAACGTATATTACTATATTCACAATCACATAGAAAAGTGTGCGATTTAGTTAACATGTTAAATCAAATCAAATTGTCGATAATAACTTTAATTACTAAGCTCAAATCTCGAATTTAGTTTTATTCTTATTTTTTTTCGAGTTACTTTAACTGTTATCGTCCTTAAGTAAATGTGTACTTAGTAATTAGCCTATAAACTTACTGTTCCATTCCAAGGCAAAAGTAAATCCCCATCAAATCAAATCATGATGAAGGCATCATTGAAATCAAGTCACCGCTACGATTTGATGGGTATTAGCTTAATCGTCAAAATTCAAAAAATTCAAAATTCAAAATCATTTATTCAGTTTAGGCTACAAATAGCTCTTATGAACGTCATTATGCCATCGGTTCGTAAGTCTACTCTGGGCGGGAGATCTTGTACTGAGAAGAACCGGCAAGAAACTCAGCAAGTGTCCAGCTCTTTTATCCCTTACAGCGTCAAAAATATTGGAAAATGCCCTATCATAAAAGGACACTTTCCATCACAAATAAAAACACAAAATATAAAAGACAATCACACATATAAAAAAAAAACAAAAGAGAAGATATAATAATATCTACATTTGCAAAACATCAGTTAGCAGTTAAAATTTTCACAATGTCATACAGCACTAATAAAGGTCAAAAGTTGTCTAAGAAAAAAAAAAAGAAAACAAAATTAAACTATAGTTAATAATAATAAAAATAATAGTATGCAAGAGCAGACCAGCCTCCACAGGCGGCACCCGTTCACGAGTATGACATATGAATCAGCCATCGCTTCACTCAACCATGTCTTAGGGAATGTAACGACCCGACGCACACGCCACCACCGCAGAGACACTAAAGAGAGCATGACACACTCAAGATACTCTAAATAAAAACCTAATGAAAAGTTTAACGTAACATAAATATTATTTGTAAACTGTAGGACATTGCTGATGAAGGCTATCATATCAGCGCTAAGATATTTTTAAAGTAATTATTGATCCCAATAAAATAAAATAAAGAGTAGTTTTATTTTTTATTATAACCAAGCTGTTTTGTCATCTAAATATTCATTGACTGTATAATAACCTTTCTTAAGTAAAGAAGATTTTACATGTTTTTTAAACTTATCTAAAGGTAAATCTTGTACAGAACTAGGTATTTTATTATAGTAGTGTATACCTTGCCCCAAGAAAGAGCCAAGAACCTTTTGCTACCTGAACAGTGGCATTACAAGTTTTTTCTTATTTCTAGTATTGAAATTGTGTACATCACCGTGTTTAGTAAAAGAGTTGATGTTGCAACGCACAAAAACTATGCAATTATAAATAAACTGAGATGCAACTGTAAGAACACCAATTTCTTTAAAAATATTTCTTAAATTAGTTCGGGAACCTAGTCTATAAATGGTTCTTATTGCTCGTTTCTGCAAAATAAATATAGATTCAATATTAGCTGCTGTAGCCCACAGTAAGACACCATACGACATGACACTATGAAAATAGTTAAAGTAAACTGTTCTAGCAGTTTCAACGTCTGTTAATTGTCTAATTTTTCTGATAGCATAAGCAGCAGAACTGAGTTTACCGGACAATTTCGATATATGAGGATTCCATTGAAGTTTTGAGTCAAGTGTTATATTTAAGAAGACTGTTGAGTCTACCAAATCTAATTTATCACCGTTTATTCTAATATCAGTTGGTTCAGTTTTAACATTAGGTAGTGTAAATTTAATACATTTTGTTTTTTTTGCATTAAGCTGTAGATTATTAACAGAGTACTTTTGCTAGAGCATTATTTACATCATCATAATTATTCTTACACCTATTAACATTAAAAATGAGTGAAGTATCATCTGCAAATAAAACAATTTCACAGAAGTTCTCCACAAAGAATGGCAAGTCGTTAATATAAATTAAAAACAGGAAGGGCCCGAGGATTGACCCTTGCGGAACTCCCATTTTTACAAGAGATCCAGATGATTTAGTTCCATTGATATCGACAGTTTGTGTCCTAGAACTGAGATACGACTCTATCAATTTAAGTGCAAAATCATTAAGACCATAGTAGTGCAACTTCATCACCAGAGTCCTGTGCTCAACGCAATCGAAAGCCTTGGATAAGTCGCAAAAAACTCCAAGAGCGTTCTGAGACTTCTCCCAGGCATCGAATATATGTTTTATTAAAGCAACACCTGCGTCAGTAGTGGAACGACCCTTTGTAAAACCATATTGTTTCTTATGTAGAAGCTTGTTTGAGTTAAAGTATGCCATTAATTGTTCGAGTATAAGTTTTTCATAAATTTTACTTAGTACTGGTAATATTGAAATTGGCCAATAGTTACTAGGGTCTTCTTTGTTTCCTGATTTAAATAAAGGTATAACCTTACTGAATTTCATAAGTTCTGGAAAGATACCCTTATTGATACAGTAATTAAAAATGTCTGCAAGATAGGGCGCAATAGAAAATATAATATTCTTAATTACCTTAATACTTATGCCCCACAAATCACTAGTGTTTTTCATTTTGAGTGATTTGAATGTTTTTATAATATTCATAGAATCAATGTATTCAAATTGAAAAGACAGATTAGATTTTGGTACATGTTTTTTGAGTAAAGATTGTGCAGCTTCTGGTGATGAATCTAAATTTGAAGTTGTTACCACTAGTATATTTACAAAATAGTCATCAAAAATATTAGCAATATTTAAATCCGAATTGACAAGGGTGTTAATAACTTTCAGAGTGAAAGTATTGTCCCGTGGTTTAAATTTACCTGTTTCACGGTTTATTATGTCCTAAGTGGCTTTAATTTTATTGTTAGAGTTTTTAATTTTGTCTTTAATGAAATTAGATTTTGCTAATATGCACACTTTCTTAAACATTTTAGAATAATTTTTTACATATTCTGTAAAACTAAGGCTATGGTTACATTGCCTCAAATTATATAACTCATACAGTCTATTTCTACTGATATAAATACCTGCTGTAGCCCAATCACAGAACTTAAGTTTTTGGGAATTTTTAATTGTTCTAGTAGTAAAAACTTGGTTGTATTCTGTTTTTATAAAATCAAAAAGATTATTATATAGTACATCTGGGTCATCATGTACAAAGGGTAACGCATCAATTTTACAAACTACATTATTTTTGAAACACTCCATTCGTTTCTTTGTTACTGGTTTACATTTTACTATTTTTGGCTCATCCTTAATATCAAAATCATAGGTCACTTTTAAACCACAATGGTCAGACGTAAGATTATCAAATACTGACTTAGAAACAGGGTCATAGTCTGAAAAAACATTATCAAGACAAGTGGCAGAATGTGAAGTTATTCTAGTAGGTTCGATAAATAGATTCATAAGATTAAAGCATTTAAATAACGCAACAAGACGAACACTCATTGAGGTAATTTCTAGAATATTTATATTAAAATCTCCACACACTAAAACAAATTTCTTTTTTAATTTTAATTTTCTAAGTACATCCTCCATTACTGATTCGAAAATACTGAAGTTGCTCGATGGGGGTCGGTATACACACACTATTACGAAACTATTGAACTCCACACACGATAGTTCAGTGTTACGCTCCACTGAAAGGTTTACAATATCGTTGCGATTTTTGTATTTAATATTACTTCTTACTAGTATTAGGGAACCACCGTGTATGGCTGTGCTTCGCACGTACGCGCTTGCTCTTTGAAAATTGTTAACATGGAATGACGAGTCATGACTTCTTAGCCAATGCTCAGTTATACAATATATATGAATAGTCTGACTTTTTGCAAACAGTTCTAATTCTAAGTCCTTGCCAGCCAAGCCCTGGATGTTCTGATGGACAATATTAATGAATGTGGACTTGGCTTTTGTCTTAGACCTTAGTTTAAACCAGAGGTTGTTACCTTACTACTAGTTTTAAAAGTTTCATTAGTAGAACTACTAATGGTTATGTTATTATGTATAGACTTAGTTATAGCCGCTATAACTGTATCCTGTAAATTATAAGCTAACTGTTGGAGTTGATTCATAGGATGTATGGTTTTATTCTTTTGCCTTACATTAGTGGAAGGAAACTATATGTCATCAGTAAAACTGGCGCCTTTTTGATGTGTCTATTGGTCGTCGGTCAGAATTGTAGTGCAGAAGTTATGAAAATAAATTAACTCATTGTTTTAAGAAGATTTCTTATTTAGTAGTAAAAATACGTAGTATGCTTAAACAGAACTCTTGACCAGGTTATACATAGTGGTCCGTACGAGCACGGATGGAATAGGCGCGTGGTTTGATCGTCACTTGTTAGAGATAAAAGTGGAAAGTGTTTGAGTGTTTGAGCGAAAACGGTGAAGTGTTGTGTGTTCACTTATTGGATTGCATTGTATGGATTACACATACTGATTGGACTGGAGTAAGATTAAATAATAAGACTTTCTAGTGAAATGGACATAATTTAACAATTAATTTACATTAACTGTTCATAGCTGCTCTTTGGACTTTTAAAATTTTAACTACCTTCAACTTATTTATCAAAAGTGAACAATTATAAAAATAAAAGACTTTGTTGAACAATATCAGTGTTGGACTAATAATAAATAGTATTCTATTGAGTTCAATGAACTTTTAAGTGTTTGTACTTTGTTTTTAGTAAACATTTTGAACATTTTTGAACTTTAACTGTGTGTGTTACATTAGAATTTTAAAATGGATCATTTTATGATATTGCAAGATAACAACCTGTCTACTTTACGTAAAAGCATATCCAATTTCAAGAAAACTCCGAAAACAAGATTAATTAAAAGCTACATTAAAGTGAGATTAGAAAATTTAGATAAACATTGGGAGATTTTTAACGAGACTCATAGGGAAATTGTGAAGGCATCCACAGCTGAACAGATAAAGACACATGAGTATTTTAAACAGGATACATTTTCGACGTGTGAAGAAGAATATCTTTTTTGTAAGGCAGATATGACAGAGATGTTAGATTGTTTAAAAGTTGAAAATGTGAGCTCCGAGCCACAAGTCAAAATCAATAGCAATACTCAGGAAGTAAAGTTGCCAAAAATAAATATTCCAATATTTAAGGGAGACTATAATGAATGGGTGACCTTCAAGGATTTATATGTGTCATTGATCCATAATAATAAAACAATAAGCGATGTACAAAAATTGCACTATTTGAAGAGCAGCGTTAGTGGTGAACCTGAACAGTTACTGAAACATATTCAAATAACAGAGAAGAATTATAATATGGCTTGGACTACACTTCACCAAAGATTTAATAATAGAAGAATAATAGTAAATTCGATTCTAAATAGATTAATTGGACAAAGAAAGTTGCATTCTGAAACAGCGAAAGGAATCAAAGACCTTTTAGATACCACCAACGAGTGTTTGAATAATTTGAAGAATAATGATGTTGACGTTAAGAACTGGGATCCATTAATAATCTACATCATTGTTAATAAGCTAGATCAAGATTCACATAAGTTGTTGGAGGAAGAATTACAGAACTTACCTGTTGAAGAGTTGCCTAAGCTTGAACAATTTACTAAGTTTCTAGAGGGAAGATTTAGAGTGACAGAGATGTTGCAGACGTCACATGTGAAAGAGAGAGTCCCTATCAAACCAAAATCATTTGCTACAACTTCAAATAATCATAGAAATGATAACACTGAGCAAACAAAACAAATTATTGAGTGTAGATATTGTAAAGGAAATCATTATCTTTCTAATTGTAATGAATATGCAAATCTAGATCCATTAAAAAAAACCGAGTATGTTCAGAGAGAAAAACTATGTTTTAATTGTTTACGACCTGGTCACAGTGTAAAATTTTGCAAGCTTAGATTGAGATGTAATATTTGTAAAAGGAAACATAGCACGCTACTACATTCAGACAAACCAAACCAAGATAATAACACTATGAGAGAAGTGAGAAATACCGAAGAACCAATGAACCAAAATGTACTGTCACATGCATCTAGGTCTACCCGAGGAAGAGTGTCATTGTTAGCTACTGCTTTAATAAACATTGAGACAAGCAGAGGTTCACAAATTGTACGAGCTCTAATAGATCCCTGCTCTGAAGAGTCATTTATAAGTGAGGCAGTAGTGAAGAGGTTACAGTTAAGACGCATTGAGAAAAAGGGACAAGTATCAGCAGTGGGACAAATGTCAACCCCGTTCAATTATGCGGCGGAGATTATGTTGACATCGAGAATTAATAAAGCGTTTAAAATAAAATGCACTGCTTATGTTGTAAAAAATGTGACAGACATAATACCAGCAACAAAAATAGATCATGAGCGCTGGACTCAGTTCCAAAATATCGAACTCGCAGATCCAACATTCCATACCCCTGGTGAGATAGACCTTTTACTTGGTGTACATGTTTATGCAGAGATATTAATGGATGGTGTTTTGAAGAGAAATCCTGGTGAACCCATTGCCCAACAGACTAGCTTTGGCTGGATAATATCTGGTGGTGATTCAGTGGAGAGAATGCCAAGTAATGGTAAAATAATTAGCATGCATTTGAGTGTTTCATTAGACAACATGCTACAAAAGTTTTGGGAATGTGAATCTTTGGGAAATGAGAATAAGAATACATTTACCTTAGCAGAAACTAGAGCTGAAGAGATTTATGAGAAAACGGTGACTAGAAATATAGAAGGGAGATACACCGTCAGCCTACCTTTTGCAAGAGGTGATCCAGTGTTACCTGAGAACTCTAAAGCTATAGCACTGAAAAGATTAAAATGTTTAGAAAAGAGACTATGTGGCAATGAGAGTTTAAAGAGCGAATATGATAATGTATTAAGAGAATATCTTACTTTAAACCATATGAAGTTGGTCACATGTGATGATACTGATAAAGATACAGTCTACTTACCTCATCACGCTGTCGTGAGAGAAGATAAACAAACTACAAAAGTACGTGTAGTGTTTGACGCTTCCTGTCAAGGTAATAATGGAGTGTCGCTTAATGATGAACTACTGATAGGTCCTAGTTTACAAGAAGAACTGAGAGATATTATACTGAGATGGAGAACCAACAAAATATGTTTTGTTGGAGATCTTATTAAAATGTATCGTCAAGTATTAATAAATGAAAAGCACACAGATTATCAAAGAATATTATATAGATTTGCACTTGATGAAGAAATTAAAACATACAAATTACTTACTGTCACGTTTGGTACTGCCTCAGCACCATATTTAGCTATAAAAACATTAAGACAACTAGCCAAAGATGAAGGTGCGCAGTATCCTGTAGCCTCAAAAATCGTGTGTCAACAGTTTTATATGGATGATGTTCTTAGCGGATTTGATGACGTCAGCTCAGCAATAGATGCACTAAAACAGTTATCTCAAATGCTATCAAGTGGAGGATTTAAACTTCAAAAGATATCTTCCAATAGTCAAGAATTTATGATGTCCGTAGAACCTGAAAAGAGAGCTAAACATATTGAGTTAGATATAAACCGAAAAGAGACGATAAAAACATTAGGCATTCTATGGGATACAAGTAAAGATACATTAAAGGTAGCACAGAAACGTTTAGATAAAAATAATATTAATGATGATAAGTTACTTACCAAAAGAAATGTTCTTCGTCAAATAGCCTGATTATTTGATCCCTTAGGTTGGATCTCACCGGCAATAATAATAGCTAAAATATTTATGCAAAAGTTGTGGTCGAGACAAATAGAGTGGGACGAAAGGATTCCCGATGATCTGAAAGAAGAATGGTACAAATTTAAAAAGGATTTACCCTTACTGGAAGATATTGAAATACAGAGATGGATTGGAAGCACTACAGATGTTGAAGTAGAGCTACATGGCTTCGCAGACGCATCGCAAGTAGGATACGCAGCTGTAATCTATACTAGAGTATGGTGTGAAGAAAATAATACATTTAAAATAACTTTGATTATGTCGAAAACTAAGGTAGCACCAATAAAACAGATATCTTTACCACGATTAGAATTGTGTGCTGCAACACTGTTGAGCAAATTACTAAAACATGTCCGCGAAGTGCTTTCCATAAATCCTAGTAAAATGTTTGCATGGAGTGATGCCAAAGTAGTTCTTGCATGGATAAAAGGAGATACCAATAAATGGACACCGTTTGTGAAAAATAGAGTTATTGAAATAAGAAACAATTTAGAGTCACAATGGTTTTATGTTAAAAGTAAAGAGAATCCTGCAGATCTAGCATCCAGAGGAGTCTTGCCAAGTAAGCTTAAAGAAAGTAATTTATGGTGGCAAGGTCCAGAATTTCTACATAAGCAAGAATTCACTGTAAGCAAAGAATCTATTCCAGATACAGAGTTAGAAAGCAGAGCAAATGTCAAATGTAAATTAACTAACATTACAATAAATGAAGAAAACGATAAACTTACCTTATTGAAGAAATATTCTTCATTGAAGAAATTGTTGACTGTCGTAGCTATATGTTGCCGATGGTTGAAGAAACTGAAAAAGGAAAATACCACACCTAAAGTTAATCATAATGATAGAGAAAAGGCACTTACCGTTTGTATTAAAATGTCCCAAATTGTAGATTTTCCTGAAGAAATAGATTGCCTGAAAAAGAAAAGAAATATAAAAAGAAGCAGTCGACTATTACCTTTATGTCCTTACCTTGATGAAAATGAAGTGTTGAGAGTGGGTGGTAGGTTGAAGCATGCAAACCTAGAAAATGATAGAAAGTATCCAACTATACTTACCAAAGAAAGTCCACTTATCCCGCTTTTGTTACATGATGCACATAGAGCTACACTGCACGGTGGTCCTAGATTGATGACTGCTTACCTGCAAAACAGATATTGGATAATTAATGGAGGTCAAACTATAAAGAGATTTTATCGTCAATGTGAGAAATGTATGAGACATAATGCTACCTCGAGCCACCAATTGATGGGAAACTTACCTGAAGTTCGTGTAAAACCGTCACGTCCATTTTCCATAAGTGGCGTAGATTTTGCTGGTCCCATCTTATGCAGAATGAGTAAAGGACGAGGTGCCAAGGCGTACAAGTCGTACATATGTTTGTTCATTTGCATGGCCACCAAAGCCATACATATAGAGTTGGTTAGCGACATGACTACCGAAGCTTTTATTGCTTGTTTCAAACGCTTTGTTGCACGGAGAGGACGATGTTTTGAATTATGGAGCGATCATGGCACAACATTTATATCAGCGGAGAAAACATTGGTCGAGATGTGGAAACAGGGTAAAAATGAATTGCCAGAAGAGTTAAGAGATATGTTGGATGATAGAGGCACAACTTGGAAATACATACCACCTGGAGCTCCCAACTTTGGAGGACTATGGGAGGCTGGCGTGAAGTCAGTAAAATACCATTTGAAGCGTATAGTTGGTAATGCAACACTGACCTTTGAAGAGTTATACACGGTTCTGACGCAAGTAGAGGCTTGCCTCAATTCACGCCCTTTAACGCCTTTAGATGACAATTACGAGTACCTTACACCTGCACATTTTTTGGTCGGCGAGCCTACAATAACAGTACCAGAGAGAGATTACAGGGAAGTAAATATATCTAGTTTAACAAGATGGCAATTAACCCAAAGAATGGTTCGGGATTTTTGGACCAAGTGGCAGTCTGAATACTTGTCGAGATTACAACAACGCCCAAAATGGATGCGACCCCAAAAAGACTTTGAGACGGATGAATTGGTTTTGATTAAAGATCCAAGGCTTTCTCCAGCTTGTTGGAAACTCGGACGTATACAAAAGAAATTCACCGGTCCTGATGGCCTTACCAGAATGTATGAAGTTCGTACTGCTACCGGAGTTATTCAGAGAGCCGTTTCCAAACTATGTAGACTGCCTAACTAGATAAAGTTAGAGATGCACAAGGATAAAAATTATCCTTGGCGGCGGAGGATGTTGGAGTTGATTCATAGGATGTATGGTTTTATTCTTTTGCCTTACATTAGTGGAAGGAAACTATATGTCATCAGTAAAACTGGCGCCTTTTTGATGTGTCTATTGGTCGTCGGTCAGAATTGTAGTGCAGAAGTTATGAAAATAAATTAACTCATTGTTTTAAAAAGATTTCTTATTTAGTAGTAAAAATACGTAGTATGCTTAAACAGAACTCTTGACCAGGTTATACACTAACAAATTAGCTATTTGAGTCCTAGACTTCTTAGAAAGATACATAGTATCTGAAGTCAAACTAAAATTATTAATAAATTTATTAATATCAAAAAATAAAATAGTGTCACTATGACGACAAATCAAATTATATAATAATAAATTTAAGTCAAAAATACGTTTATTTTGTTCCCAGGTTAAATTTGTACAATAGGGAAAAGCGCTAATTATTAGCCTGCAATTTGTTTCAGATTGCAGGTTTAACAAAATATTAATATTATTTATTTTACGCTATCACGCTTACGCTATCACGCTTTCCATGCGGGTTGGTAACTACAAACCCGGGCTATGCATAATCGGATAATCCGAAACACGCTTCGCTTTAGCTATAGAACTGTACCCAAGACTTCTGGATATCACGCTGAGCGCTTAGAATCTCAACCATGGGGGCGTTAGGTATTGTCATTGCCTATTTTTTTTGCGACAGTGACTCGGCTTTGCAAGCGTCGCACTAAAATAATAATAACAAAATTGTTTATTGCATCGAGGAAAACAAAACCAATCAAATGTTTAAAAAAATCTTGCTTTTTTTTAACAGGCAAAAACATACCTTGCGCTAAAAACTTTAGGACAAAGACTTTGTTCAATTAATTGATCGAAGGACAAAGAGCATAAGTGTTAGGTACACACGCCTGCACGTCAACCTACCACAAACTGTCAAATTTCCTCAATAGACTTTGAACTTTATGTCTCAGGAATATGGTTGAAATTGTATTGAATAAATTTGACAGTTTTGGATAGGTTGATGTGCTGGCGTCTGTACCTTTTGGAATCGGGAGGTTAAAGACATAAAAGTCAAAAGTACTCAAACAATTATATAAATCTGTAGGCTCTGTCAAAACATGCAACTTTTCTGACAAATTTTGGGATAAATATTAGTTTTATGACTCACCAATTCTACGATTTTTGAAAATTTTGTCTGTCTGTCTGTCTGTCTGGTTTGACCGATCTTGATGAAAATTTGTATGTAGTAAAAACATGTGATTGTGCAAATGACGATGTTGGTAAATCTAATAATTATTTTGATTAGCATTCATTGATCCATTATTTTAGCACAGCGAAGCGGGCGGGTGACGTCTAGTTAGGTATAATTATTGACATAAAAAGCTTCTTAAGGATAAAACTTAATATGGATCTAGGTTCTTGAGTTCATTGTACTTGCACAAATTGCCATCAGTGCTGCTTTGATCCTATTCGAACGCCTCAGAGAAGTGATGCCATCCCGTGATGCCATCCTCTCTAAAAACCCTCTGAGAATGTTTCGTTGAAACGGCTTGAGGAACCCTTTAAGTTTCCCGCTGCCCATATAACGTCCGGTCTCTGTGGCCCGGTTCCGCTGTAAAGACCCACAGCACTCTCTCTACACAAAAAAGGCAGTGCTGCCACTGCCAGTTATGTGCTCAAAGAACTTCAGTATTCTTAATATATACCACATCAATTGTGGTCTCGTGTAGTGGCTAGAAACACTGGTCGCAAATCAGTCAAACTAGTTTTGAGTCTCAGCGGAGGCTTGTTTATCCGCCTGGCTGGTTTCCACTAAATATATCGCCATATCATCAATGTTTGCATTGTTGTGTTCCGGCAGCTAGAGATGAGGTGGGCTACCTTATCTCTAGTGTCTCAGTAGTTGAGGATTCTGGTGAAGCGTGCATGGTGCGTGCGTGGTGACCTTCGGCATTATCATCATTTAACATCAAGTGAGATGAAAGTCAAGTCCTACCCATAAGAAAAAAACATTTAAAGTTATAAAATAATTTAATGTTTTAAATATTTTCTTTGTTAGCATTACGTAAAGGCATATGTTCTGTCTGTTGTATATCTACAAGTAAACACTTTGTGGCAAAGGTTAAAGTATTGAACTCCTCAAGATTTTCGACATCTAATTATAATACGAGAACAATGGAACGTCGCGTCAATGCCGCTACCGAAGTGCCAAAATCTAATAATTCCTACAAGGTGTAGGAATTAGTAGTAGGTAGTCTTTCTTTTTAGTGCTATTTCCAGTGTTGATTTTAATTCTGAATGAAGCGTCGATAGCCGAACGGATAGGATGCACGGTTTGATGCAAGAAATTGTCTTTCAATCCCCATAAGTCTGTTATACTACTGTAGTGAACACATATATCTTACTCACGCAAGCTTTCTAGGTAGGTTAATTAATAGGCCTGCCCTACTATGTCTTTTCCACAAGAGATGAGAATCATTCTATTATTTTTCTATTTTATTAGCGTTATGCTACTTGTTTAGGTAGCTGTTATTAATGTATCAATAACACGTTAATAATAATAGGTACTTTAAAAATATATAGAATATTAAATGCATACAAGCTAAAAGAAATTGGTATGTCCTGCCAAGTGGTCAAGCCATAGTTTTTATTGTTTGCATAACACTTCTTCTGTTTTAACTCAAGAACCACGTTCTTGTTAGTGTAGCAATACACACTTAGACTAAGCTAATATCTAAGTAAATATTACAGTTTGTTTTGTATGACTGACTTCGATTATATTGTAGTTTTTATCTGCGACGCACAATTATCTTATCGTCATTATCTAACTAAAATAAAGAGCGTGTAGTTTTGAATAGAGTTTTCTTCTTCTTAGGGCGCCTCTCCAACTAATGAAGGTTGGCAGTCAGCTCTGCATATTTGGTCCCGTCCTTGGCAAGGCGAAAAAATCAGTGGCACTCGCCATTCCCGTCCACTCCCGAATGTTCTGCAACCAGGACTTCCTACTGCGACCAAGTCTCCTTTTTCTAGCTACTTTTCCCATCATGATAAGTTGCAAGAGTTTATTTATTTATTTATTTATTTATACATAGGCACAATAAAGGACATCAGACAGAAAACTTACAATAATACAATACAATAAAAGTACATGCCTGTACCCAAGTTCGTAGCTGTCGTGTCTAAGCACATGGCCCAGATATTCAACTTTTATCAGTTTGACAGTTTGTAAAAGCTTACGTGTCTGGCTGATTCGTCAAAGAACCTCCTAATTTGGGACTTTCTTTAGTCCAGGATATAGACATCATGCGATCATCATCATAGAATAGAGTGTATTTCTTCAAATCCATTACCTTCATTAATTTTTAATAAAAGATTCCATGCAATAACAGGTCATCACCATAAGCCTATAAACCTGTTAACTAGGTTCAGGGTTCTAGATGCCCTAATAACAAATTCAAGAGGCCATTCCGATTACCTACCCTGTAAAACATAGTTAAAAAAATAAGAAATTGGGCCATAATGCCGGCTCTACACTCTCGCAATTGTGCATACGAGCAGAGGCCTTCGTACGAGCGATGGCAAGCGGAGCCTGCAAGAGCCGTAGCCATCCATCCATCCACACTCTCTACTTATTTAGTTCTCCGCAACGACTGGGACCCTCGCGTCCTCTGACTCGTGCCCAAAAATCGACATCACAAAACCAAGACCCCAGAAGGTAGGAAGCTATATATGTATAGCTACTGTTGCAAATAAACAGGCATTTATTTTTGTTAGAAATAAAACTTTGATTTATTATGGACGAATCGATTATCGAGATTCAATTTTGTTTGGTGGCATAATGGCCCCATCACTAGTTGTTCTTTTTTTATACTCTTGTCTCTGGAAAGCAAATATGGCTGGATCATAGGTTATCGTGTGTTGATAATTAAATAGTTTTGTGTAGTAATAAGGGCATTTGGAGCCGTATTATTCTACTTAAGTGGATTGTGCAAATTGTGTGTGCGTCGTAACTAATTGTTTCGGGAAAACAATTAGCCGGGATGTCGGCCACACCGCTACGGGAATAAAAGGTATTTTTCAGGGGGAAGTGCACTTTGGGGTAGTTTGGGTGTGTTTAGGGGACCCTAGAAGACCCGGAGCCGGATTCGGGCCCCGTCGGATCATATGGATCCCGTTCAGGACGGCGGGAGCGGCATGGAACTGTGAGTGGACTTTGTTAATTTTAATGTGTAGTTTTAAGTGTGTGTTGCGGGTTTCCGCAACAGCTACCTTCTGGGGTCTTGGTTTTGTGATGTCGATTTTTGGGCACGAGTCAGAGGACGGACTCGAGTCACTCACACCCTCGACCCAATGCAAGAGGTTGTGTATGTGTGCCTTGCGCGTTTGTATAAAGCTTATCTTCTGTAGGTCACCTTATTTTGTGTCTACATTTTCGCACTCGCGTCGCACTCGCGTCGCACTCGCGTCGCACTCGCGTCGCACTCGCGTCGCACTCGCATCGCACTCGCTCATAGAGAGCGTAAAGCCAGCATAACATACGCTGGCAGGTGTTGCCACCTCACAGTAGCAAACGAGCTCAAAGCATCTTTGCATTAGAGACAGCCAGAGATTTTTTAAAATGACCACCATCCTCTGACTTGCCATTGTGAAACTTGCTACGCTTGCATGATTGCAGCACGAGCGCGCAAGCCACTGCGCCACCGAAAAGTATTCACAGTGACGGCAAAGTGTGAATTCCTCATATCTTTTTTATTTATTCAACATATTTTATATCTTTGAATACAAAGTTAAATTTTGCATGTTTTAGTAGAACCTCCGAACAGTTTGTTTAACAGTAACCGCAAAAAACCGCACCTAAGAATTCATCCTAATTTGTAGACAAATGTATTTATTCTATTCATTCGCGCTCAAAGACATAGTTTTATTTTATATAACGTACCTATTTAGCACTTAGATGTCAATTGTGGAAATTAATGGCAGGAATTTGTATTTATATCTACATCATATTGAAACTTTCGCGTTCCAGTATTATACGAGTATGTAGGCATTACTAGGCAATCGATGCTTGCCGTTTATGGTCCTAAACCATCTCCGAGGCAGAAATAGGATGGTAGTAGATTGGTGTCCCCGAAAAATCTTTTCCTGCTAGACAAGGAGAGTCCCACATAACCAAGGGTCGCCCCTGGCATGCCGCTAGTCCCAATTTTGAGCTCATCTTCTCAACTGCTGCCAGCCACACTGGAGGGCGAATTATTGATGAAAGCACTCCACACTCTGGCCGGTGCAGGCCGACGGGCGCCTCTACACATTGAAGAGTTATTCTTGGAGAGTGTAAGTAGGATGGTGTTCTCCGCTAGGCAAGGACGGGTAGAGATGCCCGTGGAGCCCTCCGAAGTGCAAACTTAAAGAGGCATGCATATAACGTCTATACCAAGAACAGGGATGGGCAAACTTTTTCATTCGCGTGACAATATTTACTGACAAAATCTATGGCAGGTCAGGCTATTGAATTTTTTGCTGTATTTTTCAATAAATAAATATTGTTTTTGTAAAATTAAAAAAATTGATACAGAAAATGCATACCATTTTCTGAAACACACACGCACACTTGAATTTTTGTTTGATGGTCGCGGGCCGGACTTCGATCATTCACGGGCCGGAGATGGCCCGCGGGCCGTAGTTTGCCCATCCCTGTATAGAATAAGTTAAACATTACCGTTAAACATTTAATCTGTAAGGAGGTTACTCAATCCCTGCTCCTCTTCCACCAACTTCTAGCTATACTAGCTGTTCTCGCATCTGGATTCTGCTTCTGCTTTACGTAGGCAGAGTAGATTAATTTGCCTAACTATCTATATATATATATAAAAAAAAATATCTAACAGGTCAACAACCTACTTGTCAACGTCTAGTAAGGCTATTAGGACATTGTACTAAAGCGTTAAGCGACTACCGATGCTAAGTTATCGTATCCACACAAGTTCACGTCAGCAATACAGTTGGAAACGAAGAAATACCGGCGCGTCTCCTTTACGAACTTTCTCCTGTTGTCCTCGCCTTAACTTCAGTTTATTTGCAGTGGGGATATTTAAAGTTTCCAGACCCCTCTGGAGAGGGCTTTGCTCCTTACAAAACTATTCGCGAAGGTACTTTCCAGCATAATGCATGCCATGAGACTAATGCCTAATAAGAACTTTAGATGAGTGAGGCAAGCGCTCCACAGGTGTCGTTTCGGCGCATTTAGAGGGGCGTTTTAAAGTATGAGTTTATGACACTGTATATTAAATTTAAAAAAACTTAGAAGTGGCAGTAGCCGAACGGGATTAGTTGAAATCAAAAATATGTATCTGACTGTGCTGCTGCTGTGTTTGAAATTCGAAAGAAAAGTTTCAGAATGACATAAAACGTGACGTAAACAGTAATTAACTACCTACAATGTAATAACCTACAGAGTTGCTTTATTCCTCATTCGATCACGTTAACGAAGTAGAGAATTGGAATGGCATTGAAGCAGCGCTTCCTGAATACATAGTGCTAGTTTCAGCTCTAGTCGAATATTAAGGTATTTCTTTTTTTTTTTTGAGAGAGATAATAATAATAATAATAATAATAATAATAATAATACTTTATTGACTTAAGAAAATACATATAAGACATAAAACAATGTTAACATTTTTTATAGGACTAAATACAAGATCACTAGCATCAAAACTAGGCCGAGCCTGTGTCGTAGATGCTAGTCCCTTCCTATGACATTTTTCTTATAATGTAGGTAACACACGCATTACTCAATTAAATAAAGAAGCAGTCACGTCAACACTAATGGAAAAATATTAATACATTACTTACAACATAAATTCAATTAACGAATAAATTATGGGTAGGTAGATTTATATTTTACGTTACAATTAGTGCACTATACAAATCATACGCATCGGTCATTAAGCGGTTCCAAACATCGGACTGAGGACAGAGTGAATAGTGACGTGGGAACGAGCTGTGCGATAGGTGAGACTACAAAAACTGGAAACTAAAGAAATTAAAAGTTAATTAGACATTTTTGATTTTTTAAACTAGTATTATAAATACAAGTAAGGAAAGAGAGAGATGGCTGATTGCTTCAATCAAACGGCATTTTCAGCGTCACCTGGCTTTTTTGGGGACGGCGAGGTACGTAAAGGGTGTCTCAAGCCGTGTTGAAACGAATCACCTTCGGAGGTTTTCTAGAGGGAACGGCATCGTACACTTAAAAGTGCGCGTCCCCGTGCCCGACTAGATTCTCCGAAGGGTTCGGATCGGATCGGATTAAGGTATTGAATTTTGAGTTTTATGTTGGATACCGCTTTGTATTACCGATCCGATCCGAACATCTCGGAGAATTTAGTAAGGAAAGAGGACGCGATTGCATGATGCCATTCCCTTTAGAAAACCCTCTGACGGTTTTTCGCAAGGCTCGAGGAACCCTTCAAATTCCGGTAACGCTGATAAGGCTGTTTGAGACCATCAGCAAATTGTCTAAAAAAAAAGAAGTTGATTAATGACTAACAACTAATATTAATTTATTGGATTAACAATTTGAAAAAATACAAAGTGTTGAAAAAATTCCACGAGCGGGACTCGAACCCGCACCTCATGACATGACGCACTCAAGCCAGGTGCACTACCAACTATGCTATCGAGACTTTGTCTTTTTTCAAATTGTAATTGCAACAAAATTTGCTTAAATTTTTTATGTACCAACCATAATTATTGAATTTATTTATTTTCATATTTTGGGTTTTAGCATAGGTAGTTAAAGTTCATATTTTATGGAAAATTAGTGCAGAAAGATAGAATTTCAGGAAATATGAAGTATGTTTGTTTCATTACATTGTAAGTATATTTTCAGAATCACAGTCTCATTTCAACCACTAGACGACCACCAGTTTGTTATTCATTAATCACAATTGCTATTGTTCCGTTTCATTCATTATTCTTAGGAAAAGTTATCTCCTGAATTCCGAATGGCAATATGATACTGTTGCGTAGAAAGTAGAACAAACAAACGTAGAACATTTTCTTCCGCTTTATTAGTTATTGCGTTGTAAAACGGTTGCGTGATTACGGTAACACTGTTGTAAGCCAATTCTCCATTACCATTAGTGGGTGATAGATAAGTCATGACGTCAAATGTATGCGGTTTTAGTTAACACTACACGGAGCTAGATTAACTAATGGTTACCGGGAGTTTTACCACAATTTTTGAGTACTTATAGTATTTATTATAAGCGTCATAATCACAGATGTAGGTACTGAAGCACAAATTATGGTGACTGCAGAAAGTAAGTTTCGAACAAACGCTGTTTGTGACTGAAGTTACTGCAGGTGGATTTTTTAAGCGGACAAGTAATCTATTCTTTTTTTATCGATTTTTTAAAATAATATACATAACATACTACATATTTTTTTAAATAATAATATATATACAGTGGCCCAAGAAAGTGGTGTACCAGTTTTGATTTAGTTTTCTAGTCATCGAAAATTACAACAACGTTCATACTATATCACTGAAAGAGATGCATAATAATGACGTAAACCTAATTGATAAGTATTCATACGTAGTAGGTCACTTAAAAGTGCATGACATTTTAAACTTTATTACAAATGTATAAGACATTAATTACTGTAAAGAAAATATCAATTTTCTAAACAAAAGTAATAAAAACTATTTAAATTAGACAACCAATTCTATTTGATAAAAAGAAAAAAAGAAACTGACAATTGACATTTTGTCAAAACAAACAGTAATCTAAACAAATAAAGATGGAAATAGAAGTTGTCAGATCGATCTGCAAGCGAAACTAATCTTTATCGCCTATGAATCTGCCAAGCGACATTCAACCTTAGGGTGGTAAACCAATTTTTTGGGCGACCGTACCTATATACCTATATCTACCTATTTCTCACCGATTGTTAACCGACTTCAAAAAAGGAGGTTTCTCAATTCAAATCGTATATGTTTTTTATCTTAATTTTTTTTAATAGTTAGATTGGCTTGCATTTTGCTATTATCTTACCTGATGGTAAGTGATGATGTAGCCTACTATGTTACATGCTTGCCTAGAAGGTACCTTTTCATTCGTGATTTGAAGACCCTAATATTATATTTGATGGGAAATACAGACTGAGCTATTACTTATTCTGTGACTGAGGCAAGGAGTTCCACAGCTTTGCGTTACCTACGTAAGAAAAACGTGGACGCAAAACGCTTCGTACGCATGGGTGGAATCTCTACGTATAACTACTTTTGGCGTCGGGCAGTTTGTCTGGTTGTTTCCAATGCACACTCTCCGAAGTGCAGCTTGGCGTCAAACAAGTTATCATCGTTAATGAACTCGGCAAGGGCAATTGTTTTACATTTCTTTGTCGTTGTTTCTGCGTTTCAATTATAAGATAGCTAAATATAAGTTTATATATTTTATATTTTTACACCACACCCTAGTTTGGTTGGTTGGTTGGCTGGAATAAATCTCTTAGAGATTATGTCTAATATCTCTAGAGATAACATCACTTTGGTATAAACCTATGTCTGTTTATTAAAATGTGTGTTAGTGTAAGTTTTATATGAAAAAGATGATTTAATAATCCTAGGTTCTAGAGATCTCTAGAGATAAACTCACCTTTGTATGTCTAGTCTCATGTGTGTGTTAATGTAAATTTTATATGTTTCATCATCATCAGCTCATTTCATGTCCCCACTGCTGGGGCACGAGCCGATGGATAGGGAGATCATGCCATATACCACCACGCGGGCCCAGTGCGGCTTGGTGGTTGTAAACGACTGTTAATGCAGCCGGGGCCAACGGCTTTGCGTGCCTTCCGAAGCTCGGAGGAGCTCGAGGTGATAGATTTTTGGTCACCCATCCAATGACCGGCCTTTGCGAAATTTGCCTAACCTTAGCACTCGCAATTAATATATTATATGTTCAATAAAGTTCCCTAAGTTCCCTGTGTGGTGCCGGGGATAAAGAATTGCACCACCCCAATTCTTCCCGTGGGTGTCGTAAAAGCCGACTAAGGGACCATTCCAGAGGATGGGCAGCAGCATCTCTCTGAGGTTAACTCTCAACTACTGCGATCGCCAACCCGCCTGCCAAGCGTGGCGATTATGGCAAATCCCCTCATGATGCACACCACGAAACACTGGCCCCTAGTCCCCGGCGGCCCCGCTCGCCCTAGCTACGGTAGCGGCCAAGGAAGCGACGGGGCAGGGGGCCGGCAGAGATCTGGCTACCGCCAACGACGAACTCTGGCCCTGGCAACATATAACACGCGCACATTGCGGACTGACGAAAAGATTTTGGAACTAGAGGAAGAATTGAGCAAGATACGGTGGGACATAATTGGATTATCTGAAGTCCGAAGAGAGGGGGAGGACTCGATAATCCTCAAGTCTGGTAATTTGCTCTATTTCCGGGAGGGCGAACAACTGTCCCAAGGAGGTGTCGGGTTCATCGTCCACATGTCCCTCGTGAACAACGTTGTCGAGACCGGGAGTGTGTCGCCTAGGGTAGCGTACCTTATACTCAGAATAACCAAACGGTATTCGTTGAAGGTCATACAGGTTTATGCTCCTACTACGACACACCCTGACGATGAGGTGGAGGCTACGTATGAGGACATCTCTAGAGCCATACAAGCCTCCAAAACTCATTACACCGTTGTCATGGGAGATTTTAACGCAAAACTGGGCAAACGAAGCGGCGATGAGATGAGAGTGGGACGATTTGGGGTTGGTAATCGGAACTCACGGGGCCAACTGCTGACGGACTTTCTGGAAAGGGAGGGACTCTTTATGATGAATTCCTTTTTCAGGAAGGCTGAACACCGCAAGTGGACCTGGATGAGTCCCGATGGTGCAACAAAAAACGAGATTGACTTTATTATGTCGACGAGGAAGCAAATATTCAATGATGTCACTGTGATCAATGCGTTTAAAACTGGCAGCGATCACCGGTTGGTAAGAGGCACGTTGAATATCAACGTTAAGCTGGAAAGACGTCGATTGATAAGGTCTACGCTCCGTCCTGCACGCATCCAAATCCAAAACCCCGAAAGCTTTCAGCTCGAATTGCAGAATCGCTTCGAGTGCCTAAATGATTGCGAAAATGTGGACGAATACAGCAACAGGTTTGTGGAAGCTGTCCAAACGGTTGGGTCCAAGTTCTTTAAAACCCACCGTGCAAAAGGAACCAAAAAGTTCTCAGACCATACCCTAAAACTGATGGAAGAGCGGCGCGCAATAGTTCTGCTTTCCTCAGGTGATGCGTCTCAGTTTCGGCGGCTAAATAGGCAGATCTCAAAGTCTATGACTCGCGACACGCGCCGATTTAATACTAACCGTATTAAAGAGGCCATTGAGCGGAACAAAGGCTCAAAAGTGTTCGCAAGAGATCTGGGTATTAGGCAGTGCCAACTGACGACGCTGAAAACCGATGACGGCAGAACTGTCACGACCAGGTCCGATGTTATGGGAGAGGTCGAGAAGTTCTATGGACAGCTTTACACATCCACACGGTCACCTGTACAAAGCTTAGCTAAAGACCCTAGAGCTAAGTTAACCCGGCACTATACTGAAGACATCCCGGACATCAGCTTGTACGAGATTAGTATGGCTCTCAAACAGCTCAAAAACGGCAGGGCACCAGGTGCTGACAGAATTACGGCCGAGCTTCTGAAAGCAGGCGGAAGACCGGTACTCGTAGCTCTTCAGAAGCTATTTAATTCCGTCGTACTAGAGGGCAGAACGCCAGAGACGTGACACGAAGGTATGGTGGTACTGTTCTTCAAAAAGGGCGACAAAACCCTGCTGAAGAACTACAGGCCCATCTCACTTCTAAGCCACGTCTACAAGCTGTTTTCGAGAGTTATAACGAATCGTCTCGCACGCAGGTTTGATGACTTCCAGCCTATCGAACAAGCCGGTTTCCGAAAAGGCTTCAGCACCATAGACCACATACATACGCTGCGGCAGGTTATACAGAAGACCGAGGAGTATAACCAGCCTCTATGCTTAGCGTTTGTGGACTATGAAAAAGCCTTCGATTCGATTGAGACATGGGCCGTGCTACAGTCTCTCCAGCGGTGCCAATTTGACTACCGGTACATCGAAGTGTTGAAGTGTTTGTATGAAAGCGCCACTATGTCAGTCCGTCTTCAGGACCAGAATTCGAAACCTATCCAGTTGCAGCGAGGAGTGAGACAGGGAGATGTGATATCTCCGAAACTGTTCACTGCTGCACTGGAAGATGTTTTCAAGCTTCTGGACTGGAAAGGACTCGGCATCAACGTTAACGGCGTTTACATCACCCACCTTCGATTTGCTGACGATATAGTGGTCATGGCTGAGACCCTGGAAGACCTCGACACAATGCTCGGTGACCTCAACAGAGTCTCTCAACAAGTGGGTCTTAAAATGAACATGGAGAAGACGAAAGTTATGTCGAACTCACGTGTCGTACCCACTCCTCTGAAGGTTTGGGACTCTGCCCTTGAAGTTGTGGACGATTATATTTACCTGGGACAAACGGTCCAGCTAGGTAGGTAGGTCCAACTTCAGCAAAGAGGTCAATCGTCGAATCCAATTAGGCTGGGCAGCGTTCGGTAAGCTACGAAATATCTTCTCGTCCGATATACCGCAGTGTCTCAAGACAAAAGTCTTTGACCAGTGTGTGTTGCCAGTGATGACATACGGGACTGAAACGTGGTCGCTCACTATGGGCCTCATAAAAAGGCTCAAGGTCACTCAAAGAGCAATGGAGAGGGCTATGCTCGGGGTTTCTCTGCGTGATCGAATCAGAAATGAGGAGATCCGCAGAAGAACAAAGGTAACCGACATCGCCCGAAAAGTTGCTAAGCTCAAGTGGCAGTGGACATTGCTCGCAGGACTGATGGCCGCTGGGGCGGGATAGTCCTGGAGTGGCGACCGCGTACCGGAAAGCGCAGTGTGGGCAGGCCTCCAACAAGGTGGACCGACGATCTGGTGAAGGTCGCGGGAAGCCGCTGGATGCGAGCAGCACAAAACCGGTCGTTGTGGAGATCCTTGGGGGAGGCTTGTCCAGCAGTGGACGTCTTTTAGCTGAGATGATGATGTTCAATAAAGAGTCCATTAGGTCGTATTTAAAATTCATTCATCCTATATTTTTTACTACTTGCGTCATAGACTGTTAAAAATTTGTTACTTTGAAAATGTTTTATCATCTAAGCAAACGGCATGTAAAATATGACATTTTGATATGTATACGCACGCACTAACTGTATTCCATTGAAATAAGTGTAATTTTCGTATAGCTTATTTTTTCGAATATTTTTCATTTATTATCTATTACACGTGTGTTATGGTAATAAGTTTATGTTAATTTGTAAGTAATAATATATTTAGTAGAATCTACAAGTTTTGACGCACCAACCTACCTAACCAAGTAACTACCTACCTACATCTAACTTCAAAAGTGTCTGTACTTCAAAGCCCTTGCCAAATTACTATCAGCTATAAAATGCTCAGATATTTTTGATGTTGACTGTATTATCAGCATTGTTAATTATTATAGTATACGTAGAGAGAAACTGGTTAAACGACACTTATTACCAAATTATCAAGTTATACTTAAGAATGTTAAAAAATATGACTTAATTCATTATTTAATATAGGTTAAACGGAGAAAATAGCAATGGAAAAGATGAATCCTATAATAATGAAAATGCTCTCATAAAACGGAATGTGGGTTTATTATCATAACTTACAATATAAATTCTACCACCTCAAAAGACAAGCAAAACATTAATTCATATAAAACATCAAAGTCAAATGTGACAAATTAAAAAGAATAATATTTAAAGCTATACAAAATATCATAAAAAGGGCGGCTCAAAATGAGTCCGCAATAATAGGTACGTATAATCTTGTCCTCAAATTAGTCTTATTGCTGTTTAATGTTATATTTTAGTCACTCCAAACCAATTCAAACATAATACTAGTATTGATACCTTATAAACCAACATTGACAAAATTAACCAACCAACATACAGACTAGACCAATATTGTCTCAAATCACATTTTTTTAATTAGGTATAATAAAATTTGTGTGTTGTTTTGTACTGGAAAATTACTTTTTAGGACAGGGAGGGCATTTTTCAATATGTGACCATATGTATGTAAACGAAAGAAAAAAAATGCATTTGCTGAGTTTCTTGCAGGTTGTTCTCAGGTGAAGATCTCCTGCCTGTAGACTTATGAAGCGATGGCATAGTGACATTCATAAAGGCTAATTTATTTAGCTTAAATTGAATAAAACATTATTGAGTTTTGAATAAAAAAGAATCAACAAATATCTAAGTAGTGCCCGTCATCGCGCAAGTTCCACAAGTGCCGCTGCTGAGGTTTAATATTGTATGTATTTTGTTAGCGATATTGATACTAAACAACATAGTGAGATCTCACTTTCTAGTAGTCCACAATAGAAATAGCTGTGACATTCAGACGGAAATATTTTTTTACTAGAAACGTATTTTTCCAAATAGATAGTGGAAATTACAATTATTGTTATTATTATAATCAGTCACTACTTTAACACTGCAGGGCAAAGACCTCCCCTCCCTCCTTCCACCTATCTCTATCCTGAGCTAGTCAAGTGGGAGTCCAACTCATCCCGCCATTTCCGTCTAGGCTTTCCGGATATTTGGTACAATAGATAATAAAAACATATTTTTTAGAAATGTATTGAAAAAGTGTTTCACGAGAGGGATTCGGATCTGCACCCTCTGACAATCCGGGTCAAGTGCGCTTTCAATTACTCTATCGTGGCTCAGTTTAACCCGTGAAAATTCATCATCACTAAGTATCTACGCTTACTTTGTAAGCCAAATGAGCCTTGTTTAGGTATTCAAAATAATATTTCATAAATATTTATAAAATTTACAAAATACAGTGAAAAAATTAAACGCCTACCCCACCCAGCCAGGAATCGAACCTGGGTCTTCCGCAATCCGGGCGGCTGCACTGACCGCTATGCTACCGGGAAGGCTGACGTAGACGCTGAATCTTGTCACTGCTTTTGTAATTTTAGAGTGCTAATAGCGGCACAGCGCGCCATCTATCCAACGGTCATTGCAACCGTTGGCTATGCAGATTCATCTTTGCAGATGAAATACCACAAATTTGATAACACAACGCTATAGTAAATTTTTACTTTTTATTTTCAAGTGCTAATTGCTATTTTATAAATATTTAATTTAGCTTAAATATTTTATAAATATTATGATAAATTTTAGATTATTTATTATTATAAATTTTTTCACTGTATTTTGTAAATTTTATAAATATTTAATTTAGCTTCAGTGCAGCAATTAGCACTTGAAAATAAAAAGTAAAAATTTATAATATTTCATCCTAAAACAGAAAGACCACAATTTATTTATTTATTTATTTTTATTTATTTATTTATTAAACATAATTAAACGGGTAAAAACCCAATTACATAATTATCTTAAACCTAGGCACATAAATTGCACTTATAAAAACTAAAAACAAAAAAATGAGATACAATTTGGTAGCTAAATTCGACTAGTTATCCTTTTTGGATTATCAAAAAATATATCTATTTCTGGAAAAGTTACCAGGAGCGCGTTTAGTGCTTCATGCATACGACACAATGGAGACTGCGCGCGCGCCACCGTACGTACGACACGGCGGAGGCGCGAACAGCCGATGTCTACGACCCGAGCGTATACGCAAATAGTTTTCAGGAACATAAAGGCGACACAACTGTTTAACACATTCTGGCGAATCCATAACTCCCCGCAAGATCGCCATAGCCGTTGCGATGTCCACACGAGCTCTCCTGCATTCTAAAGAGTCCATCCCCAACATACCTAGTAAAAACTTAGTAGGATACATAAAGGGATAGTATCCATACATCCGCTTATAGTAATAGCGAAGAAAAGCCTTCTGAACCTTTTTCAGCATTAAGACATATTTAGCTTCGTGTGGGTTCCAAATGCATGAGCTAGACTCCAATGAGCTCCTCACAAGACCAATGAACAAAAGCTTTATCACCTCGAGATTCCGAAAATCGCGTAAGTTGCGTAAAATAAAGCCTAGACGACTGAAGCAGCTACGAGTGAGCATGGAAATGTGCTTATTGAACGTCAGGGAAGGGTCAAAGGTAACGCCTAGGTCTTTCACTGAGTCAGTGCGACGTATAAAGTCACTGCCCAGCTTATAATTGTACTGGGTGGGACTATGCTGGCGACTAAAAGACATAACAGAACACTTACCATTATTGAACTCCAAGCCATTTTCGTTACTCCACTTAAGTAAGGCATTAATATCCCTTTGAATGAGTTCACAGTCCGCCTCATCACTTATCTGTATATATAATTTTAAATCATCAGCATAAAGTAGGCAGTTTGTAAATTTAAGAACTCCTACCACGTCATTTATCATCAATAGGAAAAGCAAAGGGCCAAGTATAGATCCCTGCGTCACGCCAGATGGAGTTGAATAAGGTTGCGACACATAACAACCGTGGCGTATATACTGCTGCCGGCCCTCAAAGTAATCAGAAAGCAAGGTGATGAGCTTAGACGAAAAACCAAGGGCATCGAGCTTAGACAAAAGGATTCGACAATTAACCCGATCAAATGCCTTATGATAATCGAAATACAGCACGTCCACTTGCTTGCCTTTATCCATGGTTTTAGATATGTACTCGACCAATGTTAACAAATTTGAATTAACCGATCTTCGCGGCCTGAACCCATGTTGCTCATTACAGATATAAGGATGAACTTGTTTAAGAAGAACCTTATTTAATAAAATCTCAAAGATTTTAGCTGGCGCGCAAAGGATGGCAATTGGCCTATGCTCCTCTACAATTGACTTTTTAGTGCTTTTGGGGATCGGAGTTACACGAGACACCTTCCATGCTGATGGATAAATACCATGATTTAAAATGAGGCGAAACAAATGGCAAAGAGGAACAGCAATGGTCTCTCTACACATTTTCAAGAGATCTGCCGGCACTCCGTTAGGTCCCGGAGACCAACTCGATTTTAAAGTGTTGATGGCACTTTCAACATCGGAGACAGAAAAATCGCCGGCATCAATGTGAGCATTCGTTGAAACCGAGACAGGTCTTGATTCTGGTGTTTGCCGGTCTCGAGTGTAGGTACTAGCAAAATAAGATGCAAATGCGTTTGCCGCATCTACGCCAGAGCACTGGAGCCCTTGGTAATAAACACTAGGTTCAAAACCGCCAGCAGATCTTAAACTATTTATGTGACCCCAAAAACTACGAGGATTGCAATGAAGATTACATTCTAAGTCTCTGAGATATGCTTCGTATGCTAATGATATTTTTATCTTAAGACAGGCTCGAAGATTGGAAAAACGAACGTAAATCGCTTGGCATTTAGATTTCTTCCATTTTCGATGGAGGCTAGTTTTAGTTGGAATACCCTTGATGATTTCAGCTGTAAACCAAACTGGATGTCGTCTTGCAGAAGACTTAGGCCTACGCTTTTTTGGGACAAGCTGTTCGAAGACGCCATAAAGAGCCTTATAAAACAGTTCCAAAACGCAAGGCAAATCTTGAGATTGGAGTACAGAGTTCCAGTCTAAATCATCTATATACCATTGCAGAACAGCTGGATCGACCTTATTAAAGTTCCAGTCCTTGCTATTGTCTATGTTACTGGATTGCATGGACCCACGCTGAATTGTTGTCTCTAACGTAATGGCAACGTCAAGTGGAGGGTGATATTTGTCTGCACGAGCTACGAGACCTCCAATCTCGGAATCCACCACATTCACTGCACAAACGCACTCCTGTGTTAACACAACATCAAGTCTACGACCATAAGAATTAACAACTTGATTTCTGTCTACCAAATTACAAAAAGATAAAAAATAACAATAATTATTATTTACATTCAATGAAGCACTATTCATATTAAGATCACCTAGAATAATAACAGGTCTCTTTAAAGTATTAATAAAACTTTCGATTTTAGTAAACCAGTCCAAATAGATAGTATCGGTTGAAGATGGGGATATATATACGACACAAAAGTACATAGCTTGTGATTGCACAGTAACAGATGCCCAGAGATCTTCTCCGGTTGAGGTTTCAAGGTCCTTAAGATGACACATCGTAACACCAGGCCGCGCAGCCAACATCACACCTCCGCCCCAGGAGCCACGATCGCGACGAAGAATTGTCCAGTCATTGCTTACCACTTCAGCATCGCCAACAGAGTGGTCTAAAAAAGACTCAGTGACAGCAACGACATCATGATCAAGTAGCATCAAGCTTGTATTGAAGTTACGGAGTTTAGTCTTTAATCCTCTCACGTTTTGATATATTATGTTAACGGTAGACGAAGATCTGGTGACACATCGTGGAATTGGTAAGTTAGCATTAGGTACTCTATCGCTTGCATCAGGTAAAGCTCCCGTGTCGCTCCAACTCACCATCGCCCCGCTGACTCTGACGAAAGGGATGTCTCCACGGCTTAACACATGTATTCTCAGGCCAATTATCGGCGGCTAACATTCGCACAGAGGAAGCTGAAGGAATGCATATTTTGAAAGATGCATAAGGACCACGAGCCCTGAGACTATCAACTTTGCAATCAGCGCATCCAGTGATGTTCAAAATGTGCGCCTTTACTTGGTCTTCGGTTGTACCCAGTTTGAGGTAGTAAAGATGGAAATTACGCTGTCTTTCAGAGGCTTGAAGCTCAATACTACCTGGTAAAGCGGTGCCTCGCAACAGCCCAGCGGGAACCCGAGCGCGGCGTTGTCCATCTTTAGCATCGCTTGGTGGTTTATTAGTTACAGATGCATTACCTTTTACCGCTGAAGCACCTGGCGCCGGTGTGCTCTTATTGCTCGTCTCTCTCCTATTGCGAGGTCCTTTCACTGCTTCACTCCAACCTTCCTTACACTTTGCTTCCGCGCTATCGGAAGCCACAACTTGCGACCGCATAGAATTCCCTTGGTCATAAACATTGGTATTTGACATACTCAAAGATAGAGCAGGAGGCGCTGTAGTTGTTTGTGTAGAAGAGCAGCCAGTTCCAGCAGAGGCAATCCGAGGCTTCACCTCACTTAAACGCTCCAAACATCTTCCCATCGCTGTGACCTTTTCAGCCAAGTGAGAAATTGATTCTGAGAATACTGTCGCTGCTGTCTCAGTGATAGACAATATAAAAAGTAGTCCGAATGGCGGCCTTATATTAGGTAGGTAGGTATTTAAATTTATTGTCATGTGATGTAAAAGGGATAGCGTAATTGAAGCAATAAGAACTTATAAACCCGACAGCGGGTTCTTCACTAACTCGACACAAGAGACCGGACGCACGTGTATCCAGTTAGTGAAACTAAAATTTAGTATTACTTATTATTTCGTCATCTGGACACGCCAACATTTTTACGCGTGTCCACATAGTGAAACTTAAATTAAATCACTTTTATGATTTCGCCAACTGGACACACGTTCGCATTTTACCCGAATCCATGATGACAAAGTACAGTCAGGCAGACATTTAGTAACCAAGCGATCTTTGCAAGTTTATAAATGAGTGGAGTGTATTTTTCAAGGTTAAAATAAAAACACCTTGAAAAATACTAAAATATATTTTGCTGAGTTAAATTATGTACTTACCTATGTCCTTATTTGATTTTTCTGTGATAAACAAGTGATGATTTTAAAATAATAGGTATATTTAGATTATATTGATTATCTTCACACTATTGAAATAAAAGTACCTAGAGGTAATAAAAAAGTAACATTAGCTAGTTAAATTATGTATGTCCCCTCATTTGATTTTTCTGTGATACTCGAAGTCGTGGTGATTTTAAATTATTAGGTATATATTAAGATTATATTGATTATTCTAGCGCTATTGTAAAAAAAGTACCTACATAATAGGTAATCAAACAAATGTAACATTAGCTTGTAGTAACATTATACTTGTCTTCAAATTAATGAATCATCATATTATTTGATTGTTACATAGGTATTTGTCTTAAATAGAAGCTCTATTCTTTTTCAAGCTAACTCTTAATTTCTTTTCAAAAAGCCAATTTTTAACTTTAAAACTGACGGACTTGCATACAAATTTTCACCTCCTATTTGACCCCCTTAGGGAATGATTTCCGTAAAATCCTTTCTTAGTGGCTGGTTACGTCACTCAATTAACCTATAGAGCAAATTTAATCTTATTTGCTTTTATCTTATTTCAGCGGCTTCGGCTCGGCGATGATAAATCAGTCAGTCAGGACAAATCATTATTATGTATATAGATAGATAAATCATTGCGGAGCACTAGGAAATTACTGCATTGCCCTACCTATATATTGCACCTACCTACAAACGTACAACAACAACACAATATATTATTGTGTCACAACACGTTTCATGAGAAATTTACTCACTTCATTAAGTAGAAGCTAATATATGCTGATGCCCCATTAAAATTCCGCAAGCTTGGATATTTAATACTTAGAGCTCTAAGGAATTTCATTACAGACCCACCCTTAAATTTTGTTCAGTGTCTATGTAGATACTACTGTAATTATATTTCTTCAATTATTTTGGAGTATATTTATATAAAGCTACCGAAACGTAGACAGGTAAATATCCGCTTTGTAACTTTCTGCCGGATAGTAGCAGTAGTACTTATAGTCCTAACAGAAGAGTCCTAAATGGCCGCCTAAAATGATCCAGTAAAATTAGTTCGCATAGAGCTTCGATCAATAAACGTACTAGATTAAGTATCAAAAATGCTTTACGAAAATGGCCGAGTTTGCTCATTCAAATACCTATATCTTTTTAAATAATGTAAAAAATTACTGAAACGCTAACCTTACATGATGTAAAAATTGAATGAAGTTATTTATTTTACTGAAATTTTACATTATTAGGCTGCGGTGAACGCTAACCTTTCTGTGCCTTTAGGCAGACCGTACACGGCATAGTAGGTATGCTTGTTAGCAAACTCTTCACCAGTTCATTTTATGTCCCCACTGCTGGGGCACGAGCCTTCCCTAGTGATGGATAGAATAGACCTTAAACCATCACGCGGGCCCAGTGCGGATTGGTGGTTGTTAACGACTGCTAATGCAGCCGGGGCCAACGGTTTTACAGCCTTCCGAAGCACGGAGGACCTCGGAAAAAAAAATGATACTTACATTTTTGGTCACCAATCCGATGACTGGCTTTAACGAAAGTTGCCTAACTACAGCAATCGTAGACCGGGCGTGATCGAGTCGAGTTTACAGTCGCATTATTATTAAAAAGAAAAACTGCTAATTGTTACTTATTAACAGCAAAAACTCGTAAAACTCAAAAAAATTTCAACTATTTATTTTTATTATAAACCAGTAATTTGACTTTATATTAAAATTAATAAACGTTAAAGTAATAAAATCTACAGTACCGAATTTCAGTCTTATTTGTTTGACACTAAAGTTGTTGATCGAACGTCTCTGTAGCACGTGCAGTGTTGATAGACTGATTCATACTGCTTTCACTAACCTCACCAGCCGCGGCCAAGTTCATGGAAAACCGCTTTTGCCCTTATACGCACAAGGTCGAGTTTACGGTAATCGACACTGTTAATATATTCATAGCAGGTTTTGTCGCTTAGGAAAGTCGCTTTGGGTTAAACAACGGATACATCTAATTCTACTTCATCTGTTAATGTGATGTGACCTATATTTCTTAATAAGATTTCTTCTTAATTAGTTTGTAGGTTTTTTATTTTACTTAAGTACTTATAGGTATTATCACTGATCGGCACTTTCTCAAATCTTTTCATACGTTTTCCTCTTTGGCGGTCTATACCACCAATGTGCCTATGGTATTTTACAAAAATAATATTTTCTACTTTAAAATCTTATACTGAATGATACTTTAGTTACTAACTAATATTGTCGTCAGGCGTCAATGTCAGAGACAATTAAGTTAAAACTATGAATATCATAATGTGCTTAGCAATTATCAATGTTTAAAGACTTATTTCAAGTGCGGCAGTTAAAGATAAAGGTTTGCCGCTAGCCGTATTATTTGTTGATCTAAAATCCCCGAATTAATATTCATCCTGCTTTGCTGCATTCAGATGTGGCAACTCGTGCTGATATCAATTGCATATTATGCAAATTCCACGTAGCTCCCGGCACAAATTGTTGATTCAGCCTTATCTTCGGCTATATACGATTACGTTGCCGGAATTGTGGCTGATGTATTAGAAACGGTAATGGGTGGGTATAGTTATGTTATGTCATAGTAACAGTTTTTCTTATCTTTTTTTTTTCTTCTTATGGTGTCAGCGACATCAACATCATCATTGTTATCTCAGCCAAAAGACGTCCACTGCTGATCAAAGGACTTCTGGGAAAACTATTTTTTTAATATAATTTTTATGGGAATGGACACTAAGACGTAAAAATTCAAGCTTAGGTCAAATAATTAGATTATTGTTTTAATTGTCTCAATAAAGTGCAGATCATTGATAATTTTCAGAATATAATCTTACAATTGCTTATTACTAAGGTGAGATGTCAAATGTTACTCATCATATGCGACTACTGTAAGGCTCGTTCATTTTTTTTATTATATTTGGACTTTTATATATTTCGACGTCAGTAAGTCTTCAATAAGTGGCTGTGAAGGCTTATATTTAATAAATTATTTGACTTTGAAATAACCAAGGTCACGACGAACACCAGCCTTCAATATTATGTTAACATTTTTTTTATGATTTCCTCTTAAATAAACCATGCATGTTGAATAGGTGGAAACTTTTTTTTAAATTCTCATTACCTTTTCTCATTATAAGTATTATAAGTAGGTTGACGATTGGTATAAAAAACATTCAAGCCCATCACTAAATTAACTTGTGATGTCATGATTTGTTACATCACTAAACTTTGAAACTACTAGAGTTATAAAAATCAAGAGTACCATTCTTGGCTGGTAGCAGTATAACAGTTTAAATAATAGAATAGAATAGAAAAAAGTACTTTATTGTACACATAAAAAACACATACATGTTAACTAACCCCCTTATTCATAAAAACTATTTAAGCATTATTTAGCTAATCATTGTTTTGTCCTTTTTTCTCAAATTCAAAATGACGCTTGTGTGACGTTGACAAAACAATATTTAACTAAATAATGCTTAAAAAGTTTTTATGAATAAGGAGGAAAAAATTTAAAAGTGTAGAATTTCACGAAAATCTAATTTTTAGAAAGACACCTTATCGATTTATTTTATTTTATTTTATTTTTATTTTAGTTTATTTGGGAAACAAACGATATAAAATACATGTAGGTTTTACAAAGGACATAACACAGTTATCAGTAAAGTCTCCACAATTAATTAAAACACATAAATTGTTTCAGGACAAAGGACAAAATAAATGAACAGAGCTATGTTAA
The DNA here is from genome assembly GCA_947562085.1 of Eudonia lacustrata. Classification (NCBI taxonomy): domain Eukaryota; kingdom Metazoa; phylum Arthropoda; class Insecta; order Lepidoptera; family Crambidae; genus Eudonia; species Eudonia lacustrata. Next base: position 8,544,470 of record OX387329.1, on the reverse strand, counting down.
TTATTATAAAACTATTTAAAAACTAAAGTGATAGCAAAAGTTACAATATAACATTAATTCATTAATTCATTAATTTGCCTTAATCATTTTGTCTCCTTTTATAAGGTTCATAGAAATTTGGGTTACGACAGCAAAGTCTGAATTATACAAAAAGATATTCACATTTTCTAGTTTAACATTATCAGCACATACTGGGTCTTGATATATTTTTCTGCTTATTCATGCTAAACATGGTGTAGGTTAGTGTGTGTATTTATAAGAGCCATTATAATAGATAATAGTTTATTAATTATATTTTTTGTTACAGTGGTCACCGGTTCCACAGATGGCATCGGCAAGGAGTACGCCAGACAGGTAAGCTGTAACATATACAAAAAAAAACGACGGGTTGCACTCCGGAAGTGCCGGCAGAAGTGAAAACTTGAATATTAACGTTGTGCATTTTTGATATTTTGGAATGGTTAGGGAATAATTTTGCACGAATTGCTTCAATTATCAGTATAAAAGTACTCTCATTTATGTGGTAGAATACAATATTTATTTATTGCGCTATCGTACACAAACATGACAATTTATATTACATTAAAAAGCACTCGAACATTCGCGCAAGCGCCCTGCGCCGCCTAAACGAAACAGCAGGCATACATTTTCGCCGCGCCGTAGAAAGAGAGGGGGATACTTCCTCTCCTACGCCGCGCCGGCTGTCATCCGTTTTACGAATTTTCGATCAGGCCACGTGTCCTGACGGTCACGTGTCCTGACGCGAATTTAACATTTTTTACCCATTACAAAAAAAAGTGTACAACGCCGCTAAAGAAGTTTTCACTTAAAAAACTACGGAGTTTTGTAAAGAATACGTTGTAGCAACATCACAAGGCATAGTAGCTGTGCGGGCTGAAGCAGGGCTGGACGAATGAGAAACCACCTGTGAACTTACAACCTTTATTTGTGTTTAGAGTATATTTGCGTAGGTAGCCGAAAAGAGAGTGATTGCGGGCGCGCAGGGCGGTAAAAGATAGACCGTACAAAGCGACTTCTACTGCTAACATAAGGAACTTATTGCTATGTATAGTATGCGATTATTTAATTACCTATATGTTTTTACTGCTTACCTTTTTACTACTGTTAAGTTACATTATAATTTGATAGATGGCGCTCTCTATTAAGTATAACAGTAGTATTAGGCATTATACTGTCCCGCTACTTGGCAAAGGCTTTCATCATAGAGATCAAGTCATCATCGCTACAATTGATGGGTCTTAACTTAATCACTACTCTTGCCAAACGGTTTGCTGATCACAATAAAAAAAATAAAAAATAAAACTTTCCTACACTCACACCAATTATCTAGCCCAAGAGAAGCTTCGTTATGAAACTCGTTAAATGGTTACTAGACAACGGATAAACATACTTAAAATACTTAAATAAGTACCTACATACTTATTATACATAGAAAACACCCAGACCGAAGACATTTCAGAAAAACAATAATTTCTAAATTGACCCGACCGGGGATCGAACCCGGGACCTCAGAGATGGCGACACCATGAAAACCGGTGTACAAACTACTCGACCAAGGAGGTCGTCTATGTCGTCTATGTACGTCTGCAATCCCGAGCTATGCGTTAAAAATGCAAAACACACTTTACTCGACCCGGTAAATGAACCCAGGACCTCCGTTATTGGGCTGAGTGAGCTACCACTCTGCCTCCAAGGCGTTACTACGGGCACAAAGCGTAGGTAACTCGCAATCCCACTGCGTCGCCTAGATGACACTTAGCCCGGAGCGATACAATAAATAACGTCTCCCAGCTTAATCCATTTCTCTGCGGCTTCTAATGCCAAAATGAAGTTATGCCTGTCTGCAGCCTCCGACTAGGGGGGACATGATTCTGAAATATGATTACTTACTGTCTGGTAGTAGACGCTTATATTCTATCGATGCGGCAAAACACTCAGGAATCAGGATTCAGGAGTGTTTACTGAAATCCTACTAGTTTACCAATTTATTTATTTATTGTGATGAAAACGACATACATCAATAACATATATCACACGAATACAAGTCTAAATTAGATTACTTATTATACAGTGATATTATTATTCCCAGAACATGGAGGCGTGTTAAGGTAATCTTCATATCCAAAACGGGAAAACCAGATTACGAAGAAACCAAAGCCTTTAGGCCTATAAGTCTACAATACTTTCTCTTGAAGACCCTGGAGAAGATGGTAGACAAATATATCAGACAGTGACCACTGAAAAAATTCCCACTTCATGGACTTCAGTGCGCATATCAGGCAGGGAAGTCAACAGAAACTGCTCTTCATCATGTAGTGAGTCGAGCGGAATTTGCGCTGGAAAACAAAGAGATTTGCGTCTGCACATTCGTAGATATCGAAGGTGCATTTGATCGCACTACCTTTGAATCCATCAAGGTTGCAGCCAAGAACCATGGTGTGCCACAAGGCCACAACCGATCTGTAATTGGTTTGAATGCATGTTAAAGGGTAGAATTATCAACTCTGAACTGCTAGGTGACAGTCTAAATGCACGAACAACCAGAGGATGTCCGCAAGGAGGGGTTCTCTCGCCTCTTCTGTGGAGCCTTGTGGTTGATTCAATTGTAGTAAGGCTAAATAAAGGACCATTATATACGGTTGGTTATGCGGATGATCTGGTCATCTCAGTCAGTGGGAAGTTTCCCTCAACGGTATCGGGCTTAATGCAACGTGCCCTGGGTCTGCTGGAGGAATGGTGCAATGCCCATCACCTCTCTGTAAACCCGGGGAAAACAACAGCAAGAATAGAATAGAATAGAAAACACTTTATTTGTAACTAATACATCACACACATAAAAAATAAAATAAAAATAAAAATCTATTAAAAATAACAATACAATAGAACATTTTACAAATGTGTGCTGCAGAAGCACAATAGGGCGATAGCTCAGTGGCTGATCTTGCTTATACACAAAAATACAAAAGTGCCCTCCATCCCTCCCCCTTACAAGAATGAGAAACACTACGAGACTGGGTAACCTAACACTCTATTGTACCTAGCTTTCCTAGTCCAAAGAAGTGAAATATCTAGGCTTATCGCTGGATAGGGAACTTACTTGGAAACGGCATGTGGACACAACTCTAGCCAAGGCTTACATAGTCTTTGGCATGTGTCGGTCTACTTATGGTAAGATGTGGGGACTCAACCCCAAAATCATTAGGTGGATAGATCGGTCTCACCATCATCATGTAGACATGATGATGGTGAGACCGATCCTCACATATGGTAGCATCGTCTGGTGGCCCAGAACCAGGCTGAAGATCTGTAAGAATGCTCTTAGCAAACTTCAGAGAACAGTCTATCTGGCGATCACTGGTGCCTTTAGAACCACTCCAACGGCAGTGCTGGAGGTCCTCACAGATATTTCACCCCTGCACATAATAGAAACGGAGGCAAAGAAAGCGTTACATAGACTAAAGATGGCCGGACTGTAGGACGCATCTAAACCTCTGACTAGACACACAAAATAGGAAACAAATGACATTTCTGATAGGATCATGGAAATGGGGTGCGATAAAATATCCCCCATATTCATGTTCTAAAAGAAATTTAAAGTTTATGTTCCAACCAGGGACGAATGGAAACGAGGGCCACCATCTCCGGAAAAAGACAGCCTAAACTGGTATACCGACGGATCAGGGGCAGGCGTCTATAACAACGACTTCAAGCATAGTCAAAGCATGGAAAAATTTGCCACTGTTTACCAAGCAGAAACTTTCGCAATTCTCCTATGCGCAAAGCAGAATAAAGAGTTAACTATGAAAAAGCGCAATATATTTATCCTGAGTGTCGCCAAGCAGCGCTCAAGTCACTCATGTCGCCCCGAATCGACTCTGGCCTTGTTCTAGAAACCACCAAAGTTCTAAACAAGCTAGGTGGACTTAACAAGGTGCGATTGATCTGGGTCCCAGGCCATATGGGAATCCACGGCAACGAGATGGCGGATGCACTTGCCAGGGAAGGCTCAGAGACTCAGCTTATTGGTTCTGAGCCGTTCGTGGTACTTGCACTAAATACCATTAAAAAGGCCTAAAAAGATTAAATCAAAAACAGGCATGGCATCGAATGGAAAGAGCAGACGGGTATGAAACACTCCAAATCCTTCCTAGGCGAAAACGCCTTAGGACGGAGTAAGTTCATATGCGGAGGCAGTAGAAGGCAGGCCCGATTAACCATCGGTGCCTTGACAGGGCACTATGCCACAAAACAAATGCTTCACAGAATGCATCTATCAACAAATAGCTTGTGTAGGGCATGTGCAGAGGAAACTAAGTCAATGCAGCACCTACTGTGTGACTGCCACTCTCTGTCTAGGAAAAGAATGGGACTCCTGGGGTCTCCTATCCGAAACCGGAGGACTTCAGGCTCTTCGCTCTTAAGGACGTTGCCAAACTTATGGCATCTATCTTTACAGAGGAAGAAGAGTGAAAGGACGGGGTTGCACAAAAGATCCCGATGGGTCGAAGTGTGTTACTGCAAGAGGGAAACCTCAGCAGGCCCCACTAAGATAAGATACAATAATATTAAATTAATAAAATATATAATTGAACATTACAATACATACGTCATTCACTATCTTCATCGTCAGAGTTATATACATTACTCCATTGGTCCCACAAACTTTCACAATAAGTAAGTAATAATAATGCCTGTTTATTAGCTGACCAATTGTCAAATAAGTCTTGTCTGCAATATCAATCTTTGTAGCATGGTTGTGTTCCGATATTTAGGAATAAGATATAGGTTTCGTCCTCGGCTTTATTGTCATTTACCATCAGAGGAAATGATAGCTAAAAACTACTCCATTGTGTAATAAAACACTTATGAAGTAAACTTTATTTTCGAAGACTAAGTAACCGAAACCAAACTTTTCAATTGTTGATTTCTTTAAAGTAAACTGCCTTGTTAATTTTATAACTTATCTGGTATAAGAGAATATCTTTTTAGTTCCTAATCAGTTTTCAGCTCCACGCTAGTCTAGTCAAATACTAAATCACCACCCACCAACCACCCTCCAACACTTATCTGATAAACAATGGGGCCAATCCACAAAATATGATCATCAAGATATATCCCTGAACGTGTTCTGCTTACAACGCATTATTAGCATTTTATGCAAAACCAGCGCAGTAAAACTACCTTCTGACACCACATAGCAGGTCGGAGTTATGCAATATGCAATTTTCCAGGACCTGGCTTTAGGCTTGATAAAAGACCTGTGGAAATATAGGAGTCTTATTTACTGGGTGGTAACGCTTTACATTTTGTAAAGTGCTGCTAGAAATTCTTGGACAGTGTTCGCTTTATTGAATTAGTCAAGTGTCCGTTATAATGGTTTTGGATAAAGTAAGCGTACATTCTTACTTCTCGCTCACTCTCTTTCTAGTTTTCGAGTACAAGATAAATTCCGTACCATTATACGAGGCTTTAATTTGAAGCAATGTAGGTATGGTCTATGAGCGGTTGCCAACAAGCGCGTTTCGCCTACAGGCGCGTTTCGCCCACTTGAGCTATTCACCAATGGCGCGATTCGTACTGTCACAAATTCACGATGTACACCCAAAGTCATAAAGTAATATTAAATCTTTTTACGTGGTAAAGGAAAATAAACTGCATACCTATAAGAGTTTTTGTCTTTTCACATCGTGTTTTGACACTTATGTCATGGACTTTGTTTATTGCAAAATATTGTAGTATTGTATTTAATCTTTCATGTTCCGGCAGTTTAACTTTGGGGATTGATAAAAAACAAATCCACCGAGACATAAATCGCACTTGCATCCCGGACTTCATTAAAAATGATGTGGAGAAAGAAAACCATGGACGAACTCACTGTTTGTCCATGGTCTTCTTGCTTTGCTTGTTGTACTATGTTATGTATGTACAGCCACGTGCAATAATATTGTCACATAACATTGTCACATTTTCTATAACATCTTAACTTCAACCATTCAAAAAATATGTGAACGACAATTTCTTCTAAATTACCTAACCATCATATTGTGTCAAAACTAGATATTGGTTTCACAATAACATAATCGAAACAAAATCATTTATAATAACTTAAACTTCCAATGTACAATTTACTTATTTAATTTACACATTACAAATAATATTTTTATGTAGGAGGTAGGTATATAATATGTTTACAAATTGTACAAGTAAAAGAAATTGTCATTGGACAATAGAAGTGTACTACTTTTTTATGATTTGCAATGTTTCCGTAGGAATCTAATAGCACAATTAAATAGTTTTGGACCGGTAGGTATAAGGAAATAAAAACAGTCGACGGGAGAGCCGTTGCCGCTCGCTGATAGCTACTTACCTTCCTCGCTTTAATTATTAATCTTATTTTTTTGTAACAAATGTAATTAATAATAACGCAATGTAATACATACTTATATTTTTTTTTGTAAATAAGTACCTACATACATTATTATTTAATTTTATAGAAAATACCAAGACAAAACAAAATGGCGTAGTTATAGGTACCATACCTAATCTTAATGCGCACAACTTCCTTCCGAGCTTAAGCTGTTTAAAACTGCTGCATTGTAATTGTCTACATAAATTTGCGAAACTGTACTACCTAGGTATGTGTTGTAGAAATTTACTTAGTGGGTACATAATTATGTAACTAAAAGCTAATATTATTTTTTGGTAATCTATTGTTAAAAATAATTTGATAATAATGTTCTTAAAGTTAATTTTGACACAAATTAACGTTTACATAATTATTGGTTAGTGTATATACATATAGTGGAATTCGAATTTGGAGGATGTTTCCATGTTATTGTTCGAGGTACGTGAACTTATTAACCAATATAAAAAGTTAAAAAAAAATATATGTTAACAATAAAGTTTTATTTAAAGGAGGAGCTCGATGTCGCAGTGGTTAACGCGCCCGGTCTGCGAGTGCTGAGGTTAAGCAAATTTCGCAATAGCCGGTCTATCTATCTATCTATCTATCTAAAGCCGTTGGTCCCGGATGCATGAGCAGTCGTTAACAACCACCAATCTGCACTGGGCCCGCGTGGTGGTTTATGACCCGTTCTCCCTAACCATCCATAGAGAAGGCTCGTGCCCTAGCAGTGGGGTCATAAAATGAACTGTTGATGATGATGATGAATAAAGTTGGTCATTAGAGTTGTTCCCGGTGATTTAGAAATATAAAACTTTATTGACACTTATGATTCTCGCACAAGTAGGTAGGTAGGTACTTAAATAAACAAATATTATTTTGTAACATTAAAATCACCAGCGATATTCAAAAACCGTAGCTAGCCCAATCCTTCAAATTCTTATTTCTTGCCACAAATTTTTCGCGATCAAAAATTCAGGACATAGTCAATTTTTACGAATGAAAATATGATGATGGAGATATATCCGTATGGAAATCACGAACGCGATGGGGTGGTGAAGTGGCGTGATTTTCCAAGTTTGTACACACCGCCGTATTTGCATTCGATATTTTACAAGCGTATGCTGTATCGGGACTCGTTTCACAAAACAAACATTAATATTTACTCTTGAGCTAACGTGGCGCTGCTTTGATGTGGTTGTTGCCATAAGCGATAAAAAAATTGAGATGATAAAACATTATCTTAAATTCTACAATGCAAACTTAGCCCATATTGGTAAGTGACTTAAAATGGGTAATGGAAGTGCACTTAATTATGAGTTTTAACCACCGAAAAACTATCTATTTTCACAGTTAATGATAAGAGCACAATTAATTCTAGGAAGTTTTTTTTATGGCTTTCAAAGTAAAAAGTAAATAGTGTTGAATAATTTCGGCGGGCTGGTTAGAACCACGATAGCTCAATTGGAAGAGCACCTGACCCGGTATGTCAGAAGGGTGCAGGTTTAAACCCTGCTCGTGGAAATTTTTTCAACATTTGTGTTTTTGTAATTTGTTCGCAACAAAATTTGCGTTAAAAATTATATAAACATTTATGTGATTGACTTAGCTAAGATGTTGGTAGCTAACCAGGTATAACAAGACTCACTACTACATATAATTTAACATGTAGATATCCAGTTTTTTCAAGTACCGTCGAACAGGATTACTTAAGAATCGAGTGTTACGTTTATCAGAGCTCCTATACTGTGAAGAAAGGAGGTAGTCATACTAGAGAATATCTGGAACGCTAGAGACACCCATTTCAGCTGGTACATAGAGATCTGTAACTGTGGTCAATGTTAACTTGATTTGTAAGAAACCTTCCATGCTAGCTATAGAAAAGGTTTTTTTTTATTGTTCAAATCATTTTACAAAAAACAACATTCAATACAATAATCCTAACACGGAAACCTTAAAAGGTTTATCTGTGTAGGAGAGCCACTCTTTAAACTTAAAAAAATTATGTTAGATGCAAACAAGATTAGGTATGTTTTTTTTTTTACAAAAAACTAGTATCCTGTGATAGATTAAGAAGATGATTATTTTGTAAGAAATATTTTTTAAATTTTGATTTGTACTTAGCAATGACCGTGTCCGAGTACAATTTTTGAAGGTATTATTGCCCAATCGTTTTTGTCAGTGTAAAGGTAAAAGAGTAAGCATCGCTGTTTCATTTTAGGTCAAATCACGTTTAACCCCTCTATAACATCCACACCATCAAAAATCGGGAGCAGTAGTAGGTTATACAGACTTGCACAGAGTTTTGTCTTCATCGACTTTGGAACGCTTAAAGTCGTCTATTTGAAGCCTTAATTGAAATTCTAGTTTAGTTTCCAAGGATTAATTACACTTTGTTTCGATCACAAGGAAAATTTCCAACAAGATACGTCAGTTGTCAGTTTCATTACCAAATTGACGGCAACACAGAGCGGCAGTTATGTTTTGATAATAGTATTATAGTGAAATCGACCTTATTATCGGGTTGAGAGGAGTGATTTCTTTATTGATGACATCGTTTTTTTGTTGCAGCTGGCAGCTAAGGGCTGTGATATCGTTCTAGTCAGCCGTTCAATGGATAAGCTTAATGCGGTCGCAACGGAAATACGTAAGTTGTGACATTTGTAATTTTTTAAACTACTTTTGTCATGTTAATAGTTTTTTTTGAAGGCGCTGAATTTTCACAAACGTTCTTGTTACGACCGACGTTATCAAAAGTTGTCAAAGCTTAGAACATATCAGTTTAGAATTGATATTAATATATCAAAGAGAACATTTATAAGTATAGTTAATAATTATACTATCATTTTATATGTTCTTTTGAGTATCTGATATTTCGACACTGTTGAAGAAAGCGACTTAGCAGATCCTCATGCATAAACTAAAAACATGGTAATAATCCCGTTTATAATTGTTGTAATCTTACTGACCATGAAAGAAGTAGTAGTAATAAATAAATAGTAGTAAGTAGCAAAGTAAATAGTCTAAAACAGTCAAGCGGGGATCCACCGTTGTGGGCACAGTGGGCATGCCCACAACCTTAATTGAGATCTTTCGATCTCAATTAAGGTTGTCTCAATATTTTTTTTGTGCTATTTGTATTTTTAAAACTGAAGAGTTAATGTGAATGTATGTATTATGTATCCGTTTTGTATGTTTTATTGTTAAGTATGTGTTGTGAAAGTCAATTAATGTTTCTTTATCTTTATCTGCGGTTATATTCAATCCCTAAAAAACTAGCAATGGACCGTGTGCGTGTGATTCTGAACGTAGCAACCCACAACACACGCACACATTCACAGCTAAAACCTAACCAAATATAAGTCCTAATAGAAGTCAACATTTTGATTACGACTCGCACTTGGCCGATTTTTGGGTGGCCGCACTTACAGCCGTTTTTGAGTGCTGGATCTGCGCTAAAAAACTTGAAAACAGTCCCACTAGGCAAAGACCTCCATCATTGAAATCAAATCATCACTACAATGGGTAATAGCTTAATCACCACGCTTCCCTAATGCGGGCTAGTGATCACAAACCCGGGCTATGCATTGAAAAATCCGAAACACACTTTGCCCGTCATATAAATAAATAAAGAGTTAGAAACCAATATATATTTTAATAAATGCTGTTATAACTTTAATACTTCCAATTCCAATATCTTCGCAGAGAACGAGTTCAAAGTTCAGACGAAGGTCGTTCAAGCCGACTTCAGTCGAGAGGACATCTACGAAGGCATAGCTAGCGCCATCTCTGGACTAGAGGTCGGCACTCTTGTCAACAACGTTGGAGTTTCCTACGACTATCCCGAGTATTTTTTGGATATACCTGATTGGTAAGTATTAGAAACTTAATAGAAAGTAGCATTTTAGGGAAAGGGTATTATTTAAAGGGTTTAATGCACTAATGATTGAATATCCATCGTTATTTAAATTCTAAGTGCGTCATTCGGACATTAAGAGGATATTAGAGCCCTTGAAATTTTGACAGGTACTACGCGATACGTTGTAGAATCTCAACGTTGGGAAACTGGGTCTTTTGTGGTGCGACGATAATTTCCATTTTCCTAATGTACAAATGACGCACTGACTTAAATAATAGTTTTGGATATTTGTCATTATTACAGTGGACCCTTCTTGTTAATATAAATTGTAAATTGAGCGCAAATGTTATAAAAGATAAAAACAATTTATCAAGAAGTCGCGTCGTTTCTGTTCTATGTGTTTGTTTTCTGTATCACATAAATTAAGCAAGTGCCAAAAAACTCGTCTTTTATTATAAGCAAGTACCTCTTTCTTGAGCATTATTCTGCCTACAACATATATTGTCACCTCTCTGTTACACTCTTTAAATAATAAACCAGTATTTATAAAAACGAGATGAAAAAATATATTTATTGACTTCTTTAACATTATTCACCAGCAAACTTCATTACAAACATTAGGTACCTAATAAGTACTAATACTTTTTTGGTCCATTGCAGACCAATTTTAATGCTCTAATTCCCGTTTTTTTCCGACAACCTCTAAGTTCTATGTAACCCCTAAGCATTGTTAGTTGACAGTTGCCAGAGTCAAACAGTCACCTAACTAGCTTAGGGCTCACCTAAAACTTAAGGTTGAAAATGGGCATAACTCTTAACAAACTCTGAATTATATATACTTTAAAGCTCATAATACCTTGCAATGCCCATCACCTCACTAAGATAAGAATCTTAGTGAGGTGATGGGCATTGCACCATTCCTCCAGCAGACCCAGGGCACGTTGCATTAACCCCGATACCGTAGAGGGAAATTTCCCACTGACTGAGATGACCAGATCATCCGCATAACCAACCGTATAGAATGGTCCTTTGTTCAGCCTTACTACAATTGCATCAACCACAAGGCTCCACAGAAGAGGCGAGAGAACCCCTCCTTGCGGACATCCTCCGGTTCTTTGTGCAATTAGACTGTCACCTAGCAGTTCTGAGTTTATAATTCTACCCTTTAACATGCATTCAATCCAATTACAGATCGGTTGTGGCACACCATGGTTCTTGGCTGCAACCTTGAAAGATTCAAAGGTAGTGCGATCAAATGCACCTTCGATATCTACGAATGTACAGACGCAAATCTCTTTGTTTTCCAGCGCAGATTCCGTTCGACTCACCAAATGATGAAGAGCAGTTTCTGTTGACTTCCCCGCCTGATATGCACATTGAAGTCTATGGAGTGGGAATCTCTTCAGTGGTCCTTTTCTGATATATTTGTCTACCACCATCTCCAGGGTCTTCAGAAGAAAGGATTATAGACTTATAGCCCTAAAGGCTTTGGGTTCTTTGTAATCTGGTTTTCCCGTTTTGGGTATGAAGATTACCTTAACACGCCTCCATGTTCTGGGAATATGTCCGAAAGCTATGCATGCTTTATACAGCCTGCAGATATGAAGTCCCAGGATGGAGGCGCCCTGTTGTAGTAGAATGGGATAAATGTTGTCAGGCGCCTTAACGGTTGAAAACTCCCCAGAGCCCATTTAACTTTACATTCATCCACTACCCTTTTAGCTGTTATCCAGTCATATTTGGAACTTCTTCTCTGCTGTCCTTCCAGCTAATTGGATCATGATCGTCCTGGATGACTTCTGATCCAGGGAAATGAGTGTCAAACATGGCCTTCAATGTCTCACTCCCTGTCAAGTGTCAAGGTGGCTGATGATGTTTCGGGATTTCCATGCCATCTTTACTGGCTTTGGAAGGTCCTTGACATCGACCACTCTAAGTAGCACGCCTTCAACGGTTAGGCCATCCTGTGCTCGAAGCCATTTCGCCGAGCCATCACATGTGAAAAGGATGGCTCCCGACGAAATGCCTCCCATATTAACTATTGGGAGAGGGTCAGGTGTGGCCTCCAGCAGGTCCCAAATGGTTCCTTGGATGGCCACATAGTGACTCTCCCCTAGCTTGGTTGCCGGGTAGTCATCAGCAATGATGGCCATCTTAAAGGCACTCACTGCTCCCGCGTAAGACCCGTGAGTCTTAACGCGTTTAGCATCAAGCGCCGCCTGGCTCTCATTGCTGACCTCCCTCTGCCGCTTAGAGCGTTCCACCGCAGCCTGCTCAACTTCGGCTTGCTGCCAGCTTCGCCCTACGCTTGCGGTGGCCCGACCTGTGACCTGACGCCCTGCCGATATAATAAATTCGAATGTTCGTTTTCACGTGAACGCAAAATTCATAATTTAAACTAATAGAACTAAATCTGTATTCTAAATGTAAGTTCTATCTACCCAAATGTTTTTTTTAAATTATCATTTGACGAACTGAAAGCTTTAATTCGGTAATGATTTTCATTCCCAAATATCTTCTCTTTTAGCCGTTTTATATTGACGTCATTAGGCAACATAAATATAAAAGAAATTGGGTGGCAATCTCGAAAGATTTCGAATTCATTAAGCTGAATATTGATGAACTTGGAACTGCATTAGGTACCTATAAACGAAGCAGGAAATTTATTATCCACATAAACTCAGTACCCGGGCTTTCATAGTCCTATGAAGTTTACGAGTTACTCTAAATTGCTGGAGCTGAGTGTACCCACTGTTCAATAGATGGGAAACGAACGTGGTATACATATTTTATTTTAGAATTATTCAGTATCATCTACGTCGAATTGGAAAAATGAAATGGTGCAGTTAGTTTATTCGGCTACATGTTTTATTTGATTGTGGATTTTTGTTTGAATCTATTCTAATCTAGAGTTGATGTTGTTTGTTATCTATAATGGGTAAAAAACTTCCGAAAAATTACAGTTCTAAAACTATGCCTATATAAAAATGACAATGTATTGTTTATGTCATCATTCATTATTGGCCTATATTAGTCCACTCGTGAGAAAAGCTTATAGACATAGCTCAGGAGCGAGATGGGTCTGTAATTTTTAAGTAGAGTTTTATCTCCCTTCTTAAGAAAAGACCACCACCAAGCTCCCGCTCCACGCCTTTGGAGTTCTCCCACTGTGAAGGACGGCGTTGAAGAGCTTCTGCAATTCCTGTATAACAGGGGCTCCTCCAGCTATCAGAAGCTCTGATGTAATTCCGTCCTCACCGGGGGCTTTTCCATTTTTAAGCTGTCTCAGAGCTAACACGATCTCGTCTTGACTGATGTCTGGCAGTTCGTCGGTGTAGTGGCGTGTCAGGGTTCGTGCACGTTGATATCCCACATATAGGATTTGATATAATATTGCTTAAAGAGACCAGAGACCAGACAGTAACTCTTAAATAGTGTTCCCAAATGGGTTAATAACTATGACGGTTGTGACTTTTATTAAAAACATACACAAGACAATAACAAAATACAAACAGTTGAAACGATTGAAAATGCCTCACGGCTGCGTCAAATTGGGTAATCTTATATATTAATAGCGTAAGCCAATTTTTGTCCCAGTGATTATAGGATGATAGCTGCACATAAAAAAATCAGTTATGGTCTCATTTTGAAAAGCTCCAGCCGTAGATGTGCAGAAAAATAAGGAGGACAAAATGTTGTGAACAAAAAAAAAATATAAGGCAAAATATAGGTTTAGAAATTAAACGCAGCGTTCAAATGCAATGTCAGAAGAAGAAGAATTTAATAAAATAAAGGCAAATGTCAAAAGGAAAAAGTCTGTCAAAATTACAATTAAAAAGTAGGTATAAAAACTACCAAATAGGTTCTATTGCAAATATAAGACAGATTTAATTTTAGAGAGCAGAAAAGTTACTGGCCGGTTAGAGAGCGGCGCTAAGGCTGTATAAAAATAACAAATAAAAAACGGGCGAACCTACTACGACATACGTTGTTCTTTGTTTGTGATAAAAAATATTTAATAACCTTAACAGCATTCCTATCCCATGAGTCACATGTGATACATAACAATTGATTATCTATTGTTTTAATTTTTGGACAGCGTAACTGTTAAATAATGTGTAATCAGTGGTGAAAATGTTTTAACACCACGAGAGTTTATGAACACGTTTATCTCAAAACAAGAAAGTATATTATTTTTTCGCTGTTGAGAAGCAGTCAAACAGCCGCCCCAGCGCATATTTCACCGACGGTCCCGGAGGTGCTGGAAAAACCTTTGTGTACCTCCTTAACCTTCTTACAGGATTAGGTGATACGTGTGCGGCTGTTGCATGGACTGGCAACGCTGCAATGCTTCTTCCTGGTGGCCGCACGTTTACAATCGATTCCGTTTTCCATTGAACTTGACTGATGAGACATCGTCTGGCATCACATACACCAGTGCCGATGGTAACATGTTCAGGGCCTGTAAGCTGATCATATATGACGAAGCGCCAATGGCATCAGGAGCCTCTCTAAAGGCAGTTGATCGATTTCTCCGTTTTATCACCGGCAATGATCATGATCCGTTTCATCTCCAAGTATGACGGCAAAGTCGTCATACTTGGAGGTGATTTTCGTCAGGTTCTGCCCGTGGTGGCTCGCTGCGGCCAAGCTGAGATGGTACCGAATTTGATCAAAATGTGCTTGCTTTGGTCTCTGATTCAAGTCCGCAGCCTAGCAGTCAACATGCGAGCAAACACTGGAAAATCTGACGTTGCTGCGTATCTTCTACGAATTGGTGATGGTCGAGAAGAAACACTTGCCGAATTTTAAACTTATTCGTGTCCCTAAGCAGTTTATTGTTCAAGACGTAATTGAAGCCACATTTGGTACTGACTTCTCAGCGGGCGCAATAAAAAAGTCAGTAGCTGTGCCATTCTTGCACCTAAGAATGATCACTGTGACCAACTTAATCAACAGGTCCAAGACAAACTACCAGGTACCAGTCGCAGCTACAAAAGCATCGACTCTATTGTCACGGACGATTTTGTATTGAATTTTGAACAGCCTCAACGTGTCAGGACTTCCGCCTCACAACTTGCAATTGAAAATTGGTTCAATTGTCATCCTGCTTCGTAACTTGAACGTGATGCTAGGCCTGATGAACGGAACCCGATTGCAAGTTGTCTGGATGAGAAATAACTGTCTTGATCTTGAAGTTCTCTCTGGCTCAGCTAGAGGCGAACGAGTGGTTTTGCCACGCATTGATCTCATACCTTCAAACACAACGTTCCCTTTCCTTCTGAAGCGTCGCCAATTCCCAGTCAAGTTGGCATTTGCCATATCGAATAACAAGAGCCAAAGACAAACTTTGGACAAAGTCGTACTTTATTTGCCGTGCCCCGTCTTCAAAAACACACATGACATGGTCAACTATACGTTGCAATGTCTCGAGTCTGTTCTGGAAACTCACTCAAGATACAAATTGACAACAACTGGCAGCATGGTGTTATTGATGGAGAAAGACCCACAAAAACGTTGTTGCACGTGAGATGTTACAATAAAAACAATGCTCACAGTTCATTGCATTGACCATTTATTAAACAAATTATTATTTTTCAATTAACAATGTTATAGTTTTAAACTGTGAAAGTTTGTTCTAAACAAAATTAAAGTAAATTGTTATCGACAAATTCCAATTCTAACTGAACTCATGTATACTATTTGACATAAAAATTTCATTTAAAAAAGGTTTCATCATTTTGGCGCCAAATGTAGATGAGTGACTTGTAGTTTACAATGAAATCAAATCAAAACAAAACCTGTCATAGGTTTCGAAATTTCTAAAAAATCTGTTAAATAAACGCGAAGCTTCGCGGGTGACCCACTAGTATTTATGTAATATCGAAGCTACACAAATTAGAAACGTATATAGCTTTAAAGACATTAAACGCTACGAATATAACAATAGTATCGCATCCAACTCCCAGCTAAAGTGTCGATGGCCCGAATAATATCTCAATTCCGCGTTGCAACGCCGCAGCCGATGGCGTCAGATGGCTCCTAACGAGGCGTATGCTGCCTTCAATTTCTCTTAACACGACCATTCTCTGGTTATTATCTATCTGCTCTATATTTGTAGCTGCCAACTCATATCAAAAACGTTACCAGTTTTTATTACTGTATGTGTGTCTGAAATGTAATAGATTTATACATATTATTTGTGATTGAATTCAGTAGCGACATGATCACAGATACATGTTTTTAGCGTTGGTAGTTTCGCCTAATCAGCTATTGTGAATAGAATAGAATAGAGTAGGAGTATTTAATTTACTAAGATGGTTGGTATTACAATAAGTTCATCATATATTAATCACTTTAATTTTATTTTGCACATTAGATATGCAAAATTCACAATACAGTTCAATTCATTAATTTAAAGGTTCAAATGTGTGCTTATAATAGGTATCAATATTGCTATTGTTATAAAAATCATTATTATTGTGGTTACAGTAATACGTTTAGGCGCGATTGGTCCAATTCGCGATTGGTCCAATCGTCAAAAAATTACAAATTCGCGATTAGTCCAATTCGCGATTGGTCCAATTCGCGATTGGTCCAATTCGCGATTGGTCCAATTCGCGATTGGTCCAATTCGCTATTGGTCCAATTCGCGATTGGTCCAATTCGCAATTGGTCCAACAAAATAAAACAAAGGAGATCATTTATTTGTATGGTTTTTAATTATTGTACATTAATAACAAATGTTTGAATGTTTTTTATATTTTAAAACTGAAAAATATGACTTTGTTATTTTCTACAGTAGTAAAAGTTGATTTTTTTTTATATAGTTACTTAGTTGATTTTGTTGTATGAATGTTTATTAATGTACAATGTATGTAATGTGATTATTATTGAAATAAGTAAAACTGAAAATATGACTTTGTTATTTTCTACAGTAGTAAAAGTTGATTTTTTTTTATATAGTTACTTAGTTGATTTTGTTGTATGAATGTTTATTAATGTACAATGTATGTAATGTATGTAATGTGATTATTATTGAAATAAGTAAAACTGAAAATATGACTTTGTTATTTTCTACAGTAGTAAAAGTTGATTTTTTTTTATATAGTTACTTAGTTGATTTTGTTGTATGAATGTTTATTAATGTACAATGTATGTAATGTATGTAATGTGATTATTATTGAAATAAGTAAAACTGAAAATATGACTTTGTTATTTTCTACAGTAGTAAAAGTTGATTTTTTTTTATATAGTTACTTAGTTGATTTTGTTGTATGAATGTTTATTAATGTACAATGTATGTAATGTATGTAATGTGATTATTATTGAAATAAGTAAAACTGAAAATATGACTTTGTTATTTTCTACAGTAGTAAAAGTTGATTTTTTTTTATATAGTTACTTAGTTGATTTTGTTGTATGAATGTTTATTAATGTACAATAATTAAAAACCATACAAATAAATGATCTCCTTTGTTTTATTTTGTTGGACCAATTGCGAATTGGACCAATCGCGAATTGGACCAATAGCGAATTGGACCAATCGCGAATTGGACCAATCGCGAATTGGACCAATCGCGAATTGGACCAATCGCGAATTGGACTAATCGCGAATTTGTAATTTTTTGACGATTGGACCAATCGCGAATTGGACCAATCGCGCCTAAACGACCATTTTAATGGCTTAGTCATATATAAGAAACGTTTCGTTTGGATTAAAACATGGACTAATAATATGTACTTGTGGTCGCCCAGTGGTCAAAATTCGACCGTAATTTTATTAAGGCTGCACGAATTGTATCCTAAGCAATGAAAAATTAAAAAGATAGAATGTGAGTTTGGATTGGCATTGACAGATTTCGGCCGTTCCTATTCCATTTTTGAAATTTTTGAAAAGAGTATAATATGCGTGTGTGTCAAATTCATGGTTGAGTGTGTAATGTTTGTTTTATTGATTTAGGCCCGATTTTTCAATCCTCAGATAAATCTTATCCAAAGAATAAGATTGTCATTGTGACATATTTTCTAAAAAGAAACTGTCAATAGGTCAAATTATTCATTGAATAAACTTTAACTGACGATTGAAAAATCAGCCCTTAATTTATTTTTTATGCATAATTTTTTTTAAATATTAACATTTTTCATTCCTTATCTATATAAACTATAAGTGTGTGAAAGAACAATGCCCATTAGCCATACAGCGTCCGGCCCAGACGTGAACATTTAAATATTGTACATTTAAGTATTGATTGTTTTAGCTAGATACATGCTGAAATAGAAAAACCAAACGAGAAGTCCGCACGTTATTACTATTACCAAAAATATCAAAATCGGGTACCCTCTTACAATTACCAATAATAATTATTAACCTTTAACCTACATATGCAAACTGTTATATTTTTATATATTCAATAGTGTATTATGAAAATAATGGAATAGAATAAAAACATTATGTTGATTTGAAATGAATAAATGCATGATTTGTAGTTATCAGGTGTAAATAAAAATCGTTATAATTATTCATCTCGTATTTCATTACAATGACATAAAATATAGTCAAGAAACTGTACAGGTGGTGTAATATTTTGTTTAAACCTAGCCCAACTGATGACAGTCATTATTTGGGCACAACAACCTACCGAACGCTTGGAACCCCACAATGCAAATACAATAGTACTGTTGGATTGCATCTCTACCTACTCGCATTCTCTATCTGTGTTGTTATTATTAATCACTATATACACATAATACATTTTACGCCCTATATGTCTGCTTTGGATTTATGCCCTCAAAAGCCAAAGTCGTTGAAAATCAAAAACAGAAAGCATTCACAGTGTACCTACCTACACAAGCTACAACGCGAAGCGAATGACTTATTTTTTTTTTTTTTTTTAGTGTAGTTTGTTCCTTGAGGAACCGGCTAAGGTCATAGACCATGCTGCCATGTCATTAGTTTAAGTAATACATAAATAAACAATATTTTCATATATGATGATGATGATGAATGATATTAGAATTGGGAAGTGAGAAATGATATACCCCCCAACCCCTCGAGTATCTCAGTAAAGATGTGGGGCTTTACTAAGTCCTCACGCGAGCTTCTTGAGAGAATTTGAAAAGTGACGTTGCACTGTTTTGTTTCATTTGCCAACGCTTATGCACACTCACGAACACTTAACGGTTAATAATCCACCATTATTTCACATTAATATTCGACATAACACAAATTTTGGAAAATAAAGCAAAACCGCAAACATGACGCTTCACTTTCCCGCCAAAAAGTCCGCGAATGACTTATCTTTTTCGACAATGTCAAATTGGCATAAAGATAGTGTTGCCATTCCAGTAATTTTTAATAAAAATAAAATCGATTATCGATTTAGATTGTAGTTAAAATAGTAACTATTGTTTAAACTACTGAATAAAGAACTATTGTTGTTACTCATTAATAATTATTTATGCAGTAGATACATTATTACTTTGGTACATATTAATAAGAACATGAAATATAAGAATAAGAACAACTGTGAAATCGATAAAAAATATTGTTTCGATTATGGAATCTGTAATAAAATAATATTGGCAACTTTTTATTACAGATATCTTTTAATAGTAGTTTATGCAACTGTCATATAATGAAGGGTATTAAAACACGAGTGTGAGTTTATGAAACGAGCGCAGCGAGTTTCATAATAGTAACGAGTGTTTTAATACCCGTGTTATATGCAGTTGCATACACTACTTTATCTTCACTAATGTAATTAGTCAAACAACAAGAGTAAAAGCTGACAATAGTTTATTTATAATAATTGTTCAAATTTTGGATGGTACAATTTTGAAAGTTAATGTTAATTATTGATCCAGCAGCTGTAGCGGTCGCGGGGCAAGCAGTAGAGCTCGTAGACGGAGTTGGAATATTTATAATTACTTCATTCGTCTTGTTTTCTATACTGTTCAAGATCGTATTTGAGACTTGAATTTTATTCATTAAAGACTCATCAATGTAGCTTTCAGCCACAGTAGAAGACTTCCACCCCCCGTGTCGTTTCAGTGCGGTCAAATCACCACCGCTATCTATGAGAAGGGTCGCCGAGGTGCGCCGGAAGCAATGCCCCGTGTACAACGCTGGGTTAGGCAGATTCAAAAAACTTGCGATAGTTTTTCCCAGAGCACCAAATTTATTAATACCAGTTCTTTGATCGACGCACTTCCCCGATCTATAGCTCAAGAAAAAGGCAGGGTTTCGACAGGGGGTGGGTCGAAGTTCCATGTATTTTTTACATACGGCATAGCAGTTGCCCGTCACAACGAAAGAACGATCTATTTTCGTTTTTGTTTTCGAAACTTTCACCATGATTGTACTGTCGTCTATGTTAGAGATTTCATCGAACTGGATGTTGTATAGCTCTTGCCTTCGGCATGCCTCCATTATGCCGAATATTAGTGCAACCTGTAACAATAAACGATATAATAAGCTTGAGGTACATAGCCAAGGCAAAAACTATGATTTATGAAGTAGTAAAGTGTAGGTACCTACTACCTAATTTATACACAAAGCGCTTAAACGGAGTGTCTAGATAACTTGCGTGTGTAGTACGTAAGTACTAGGTAGATTAAATAACAGAACTAAAATACACTTACCTTTTCAAAAAGATACAAAATATCTGGTGAATCTTTCAGGAACATCTTTATTTGACCTGATGTAATCGTCAAGGACTTTTTTTCCTTGTGTCCTTCTGAACTGTGTTTCAGGAACGCTATGACTTTTGAATACTTCGTGATATCAATATTGTTGTAGATACTCAGTGTCGACTTGAGCATAGAATATTTAGCCCACATAGAAGATGGCTTGAATTTGTCGGAGAGGTCTTTGAGATACACAAGAATGACATTTTCAGAAAATGATGTAGTTTTCTTTTCGATCTTCTATGCCAAAAAGTTATTATATTCTTTTTCATATAGTTTTATAGATTTTTCTGGCAAAAGATTGTGAGTTACTTTTGTTGCCAATTCTAGAATATCCAAAGTACAAATATCATCGTCGCTGTCCATTTTTAACTTCTAATTTGTATTTTAAAAACAAAACACATTGCGAAACATTAAATTCACGCGTACGTGTATTGTCACAGTGAACTTGCCGCCATTAAAATCTAACCAATGAGAGCGCAGCTGCGCGCGCAGGGCCAATCAGGAGCGAGCGCGCGCTGTTCTTTTTTTATTTAATTGGCACAAGATCTTACCAAAGAGTTTTGTGTATGTAAGTTTAGTAGTTTCGACGAAGTTTTCACGTATAACCCAACTGTTTTCAAAAGCCAGCCTAATATCAAAATTTTATACAACTTGTATGAGGATTTTGACATAAGGCTCGCCAGGTTAATTGGTCGCATTTTATTGATGTTATAATGAGATTTTACGATATCGATGTGGATATTATACCATCATGTGAAATTGCTTAAATTGAGTGTTTTGTTGTCTGCGCTATAACAGTAGTAATTATAAGTCAAGTATTGGAAACAGAAGAAGATTATAAGTAGAATGTTACAACATTAGTGTAGATAAAATCTTTAAAGATACTTATAAATCTTAATAAATGATTTTGATTGCTGGCATACTTTTAAGAATTGCTAAAAATTATATCGTATTTAAAGTAATTTAATGTATGGCTTACTTTAATTTTGTTGTGCTGTTAAAGGGTGGGCCGAAAATGGGCATTGTTCTTTCATACTCCTCCGTCCGCGCAATTTTCGTAAAAATGGGTACAAAGTTTTTGCTTCACGTATTAGTTTAATATACAATAGATACTCGTACTCGTACTCGTACTCGTACTCGTAATATACAAAAGCATATAAATTTTATTTTACTATTGACGTCTACTTTTTATGAGGCTTATTATGTTTTATGACACATTGTACAGACGCCTGCACATCAACCTATAAGTACAAAACTGTAAAATTTCTTCAATAAATATTCAACAATATGCCATATAGGTACCTACATAAAGTTCAAAATCCATTGAGAAGAAGAAATCCAAAATTTGACAGTTTGTAGTAGTCTGATGTGCAGGCGTGTGTACCATCCATGAATGATCTCATTCAATAAGACAATTTAATTACCGCAATCCATTCATCATCGGGAGGAGCTCGATGGCGCAATGGTTAACGCACCCGGTCTGCGAGTGCTGAGGTTAAGCAACTTTCGCAAAGGTCATCGGATGGGTGACCAAAAATGTATCATCTCGAGCTCCTCCGTGTTTCGGAAGGCATGAAAGCCGTTGGCAGTCGTTAACTGCATTAGCAGTCGTTAACTACCACCAATCCGCACTGGCCCGCGTGGTGGTTTATGGCCCGCTCTCCCTATCCATCCATAGGGAAGGCTCGTGCCCCAGCAGTGGGGACATAAAAATGAGCCGATGATGAATCCATTCATAATAAAAGTTTCGTTCCATTTGAAAGACATAAATTCCTTGAGATGTGTCTTCTTTCAAAGCAAATCTCATTCAGACCTTTGACAATGTTCAAATAGACCCCAAAAATTCTACTGATAAGTAGCTTTGCCCTGTTCAAGCCTCGCAATAAAAAAATGGATAATAAAATTGATTTTAATAGACTGAGCCGCAACACAGAACCATCGTAGTCAATAAAATGTCGATAGTTGGAATATTTAAATCCGCATCTATTTCATACCGCACCGCACCTGCCGCCAGATAGATTTATAAAGTATTTTCCTACGCTTTATATTGGAATCGAAAGGATTCGGTTCTATTCGATAGTTATGAGTGCGACCAACTTTTGCATAGCCGGGTCTCTGTACTTACCGAGTGATCAAATTGAAATGTGCTTAGAAAGGTAATTTATTTAAGAAGCCGCAAGAAACACAGCAAAGATTTTCTTTCGGTTTGTTCCACATGGTCATATATGGTGTTCGGCGACCTCCTTGGTCGAGTGGCTTGCACACCGGTTTTCATGGTGTCGCCATCTCTGAGGTCCCGGGTTCGATCCCCGGTCGGATCAATTTAGAAATACTTGTTTTTCTAAATTGTTTCGGGTCTGTGTGTTTCCTATGTATAAGTATATTTAGTATATTAAGTATGTTTATACGGATAAAACTCGAGAAATGGTTAACTAGACACCGTTGTCTAGTTAATCATTTCTCGAGTTTTTTAAGAAAGGTTTTCTTGGGGCTAGATAATTGGTGTGAGTGTGGGAAACATTTATTATTATTATTATTTATAGTAGAATCTGGTCACATGTAAGAATGCGTATCCGTTCGTAACACCTTCGGTTCTTTCTTACAATGCAAATTGCAACTTCATGCTGAATAAAGTTTAGTAAAATTCATCACTTTCTCAACTATAAATTTTATCGTGCACTAATATATATGTAAAGCTTTATGCCATAGCCATGTTATATTGTTGGTATTAACATAATCTTCCGCTTGATAGTAGATAGTATAGTGATACTAGCTGAAGCTCATGAGAGTTTTTTTAACCCGCAAAGTACGTACGTATGTAAAATTGAATACTTGAACCTGAAGCGTCTACTAAGTCTCCATTCAATGAAAATATACCTTATGTGCTTTTACGTAGATCCTACTAAAGTTTCATAGCAGCATATCGGGCCGATATGGCTCGCTCGATGGAACTTCGATGGGCGCCGCAATAAATCAGTTCCGGTTATAGTTTTCGTACCACTCTGCCAACGGGAATTTTCCAATTGGTTGTTGTATTTCGTTACAGGTATTAGTGTTATTTGCTTATTCAATTAGATGTACCTTACATATCTACTCTGCTATTTTACCAACGATCATATTAAGACAATACTTACCTTTTTTTAAATCAACCTCTTTTCTTATACATACTGCTGAACTGCATAGTGATCCAAAAAATGGCTTTATTAATAAAATAAAAAACAATTACCCTTGGTGTTGCAAGCGTCCATAGGCGTGGCCGTTGTCCATCTGGCGAATCGTATCCTCTTTTGACAGCCCAATAACATTTAAAAAAGTACTGTAAAAAAAGTATTCATATCTATATCGCCAGTGCTCGATAAAGCTCCACAGAACGCCGCCATATTTCAATTCCGCACTTATTTCATACGGATGCACCTGCCGACGCCGCGCCGCCCCGTCTAAACATTTTCAATGCGGCTAGTAGGTTGCTGCGTTCAATTCCATGCGGTACGGAGGCTTCCGATATATTAAGTGCTGACGCGTTCTGAAATGCGAACCGTTAGGAGTGGATGGTTAGAAAACTGTACCCGATATGCCTCGAGATTTGGTAGTAGTTTATTCGTTTAACTATAGATTTAACTTCTTTAATCGTAGGTACTTGAAGAATTCGATCATATGAAAAGCATATGAGATTTGTTCAGCTAGGAAGCTTACTAGACTCTGCTAAAAACGATGAAGGGGTCAAATTACAATTATTTAAGTTCTGTTGGTTATTTTTCATATATTTTCAAAGTCGAAAACTTTAAAATTCGGCATAGAAGATCTCTTAAGTTCTTCCTTCTCAAATATTTATAAAATTTACAAAATACAGTGAAAAAATTAAACGCCTACCCGACCCAGCCAGGAATCGAACCTGGGTCTTCCGCAATCCGGGCGGCTGCACTGACCGCTATGCTACCGGGAAGGCTGACGTAGACGCTGAATTTTGTCACTGCTTTTGTAATTTTTAGAGTGCTAATAGCGGCACAGCGCGCCATCTATCCAACGACCATTGCAACCGTTGGCTATGCAGATTCATCTTTGCAGATGAAATACTACAAATTTGATAACACAACGCTATAGTAAATTTTTACTTTTTATTTTCAAGTGCTAATTGCTGCACTGAAGCTAAATTAAATATTTATAAAATTTACAAAATACAGTGAAAAAATTAAAACGCCTACCCGACCCAGCCAGGAATCGAACCTGGGTCTTCCGCAATCCGGGCGGCTGCACTGACCGCTATGCTACCGGGAAGGCCGACGTAGACGCTGAATTTTGTCACTGCTTTTGTAATTTTTAGAGTGCTAATAGCGGCACAGCGCGCCATCTATCCAACGACCATTGCAACCGTTGGCTATGCAGATTCATCTTTGCAGATGAAATACTACAAATTTGATAACACAACGCTAAAGTAAATTTTTACTTTTATTTTCAAGTGCTAATTGCTGCACTGAAGCTAAATTAAATATTTATAAAATTTACAAAATACAGTGAAAAAATTAAACGCCTACCCGACCCAGCCAGAAATCGAACCTGGGTCTTCCGCAATCCGGGCGGCTGTAGTGACCGCTATGCTACCGGGAAGGCTGACGTAGACGCTGAATTTTGTCACTGCTTTTGTAATTTTTAGAATGCTAATAGCGGCACAGCGCGCCATCTATCCAACGACCATTGCAACCGTTGGCTATGCAATTCCTCTTTGCAGATGAAATACTACAAATTTGATAACACAACGCTATAGTAAATTTTTACTTTTTATTTTCAAGTGCTAATTGCTGCACTGAAGCTAAATTAAATATTTATAAAATTTACAAAATACAGTGAAAAAATTAAACGCCTACCCGACCCAGCCAGGAATCGAACCTGGGTCTTCCGCAATCCGGGCGGCTGCACTGACCGCTATGCTACCGGGAAGGCTGACGTAGACGCTGAATTTTGTCACTGCTTTTGTAATTTTTAGAGTGCTAAT
Source organism: Eudonia lacustrata (assembly GCA_947562085.1). NCBI lineage: Eukaryota > Metazoa > Arthropoda > Insecta > Lepidoptera > Crambidae > Eudonia > Eudonia lacustrata. The sequence goes on along the minus strand of OX387329.1, from coordinate 8,518,505 downwards.
AGCGGCACAGCGCGCCATCTATCCAACGACCATTGCAACCGTTGGCTATGCAGATTCATCTTTGCAGATGAAATACTACAAATTTGATAACACAACGCTATAGTAAATTTTTACTTTTTATTTTCAAGTGCTAATTGCTGCACTGAAGCTAAATTAAATATTTATAAAATTTACAAAATACAGTGAAAAAATTAAACGCCTACCCGACCCAGCCAGGAATCGAACCTGGGTCTTCCGCAATCCGGGCGGCTGCACTGACCGCTATGCTACCGGGAAGGCTGACGTAGACGCTGAATTTTGTCACTGCTTTTGTAATTTTTAGAGTGTTAATAGCGGCACAGTTTTTCACACTTTTTTTTTTTTTTTTAAATAAAAAAAAAAAAAAAAAAGTAAAAATTTACTATAGCGTTGTGTTATCAAATTTGTAGTATTTCATCTGCAAAGATGAATCTGCATAGCCAACGGTTGCAATGGTCGTTGGATAGATGGCGCGCTGTGCCGCTATTAGCACTCTAAAAATTACAAAAGCAGTGACCAAAATTCAGCGTCTACGTCAGCCTTCCCGGTAGCATAGCGGTCAGTGCAAGCCGCCCGGATTGCGGAAGACCCAGGTTCGATTCCTGGCTGGGTCGGGGTAGGCGTTTAATTTTTTCACTGTATTTTGTAAATTTTATAAATATTTAATTTAGCTTCAGTGCAGCAATTAGCACTTGAAAATAAAAAGTAAAAATTCTTCCTTCTCTTAAATTGTTTCATATTCCTGAATTTGCTTGCAATAAAATTAACATAAAACTCAAATTACCACAACCTAGAAACATTTATGCCATAAGTTAAAAAAAAAACCCGACCTTTAAAAAACAGGAAACTTAAAAAAGTAAAAACAGCTCTAAAAAGCAAGAAATAATATTGAAATCATAATATTAATTACCTAGTAGATACACATGTCAGTTTAAAAAAAATTCTATTGAAGTCGGGTTGTTGGGTCGGCTGGGAGATAATTTTGTTTCATTTAAACTTTTATATTGTTCCAATAACCAAATTTTTTTTTGTAAAAGCCCTACCCGACTTCAGTAGACATTTTTTAAAACTGACATGCGTATCTAGTTAATTTATAATATGATTTCAATATTATTTCTTGCTTTTTAGAGCTGTTTTAACTTTTTTAATTTTTTTGTTTTTTGAAGTCGGTTTTTTTTTTGTTAAAAATTATTTTATTTTACGATTTTTAGTGATAAGTAGACGTAAACCTAACAAGGATGCTTCTCGGATGAGGAAACGACGGCCTTATAGGTAGGCAGTGGTATTCCTATGTAAACTTTAATCATAATTAGGTATTATTTTTATGCGAACTAAACATTTTGGCATATTGAACCGTATGAAGTAAGCCCAACAAAAGGTAACTGCTGTAAATCGTTGAGGAATTCCCTCGACTGTCCTTCGTCTTCATCATCAGGCCTCTAATCACAGTCACAACCCATTTAGGTGTAAAGTTCTCATCAATACAAATTAATCAAGGCCAAACACCATGTAATTGCTGTAAATCGTTGAGGAGTTCCCTTGACTGTCTTTCAGCTCCATCATCAGATCGACTCTAGACCTTCATTAAATAGTAGTGCTTTAAAATACTTAATGAAAACATTAACAAACGCACTAGTCGCCACTGCGATTTTCAAAGTTTCCCCCTTGATTTATCTGGGATGCCATCATCAGATCTTGGTTTCCTTATCATGGTAACTCCCTTGGGATATCTCCTCTCCAACAAAAAAAGAATAATCGAAATCGGTTCATAAACGACGAAGTCGAATTGAGTAACCTCCTCCTTTTTTGAAGTCGGGTTAAAAATGGAAGCAGAGTTCAAACAATCTTCATCATCAGCCTATATTAGTCCACAGCTGGAGAAAGGCATTTCTAAAAACACGCCACTCAGTAAGATCAGCGGCTACTTTCATCTAGCTCTTACTAACCACTTTGCGAAGATCGTCGCTCCACTAAAGGAGCGTCCTCACTGAGAGCATTCTTACCTGAGCATTTGTAAACGAGTAATCGCCAGCGAGCAACGAATTCTGCCCAGCGAACTAAACATTCACTTTCGTGCAAAACTATGAGCGTTCGAGTCGAACATCCGAGCTTGGAGTATTTGAATACTAAATGTCATTAATATATATTTTTTGTTATAAAAATTGACAGTGACAAAAACACGATAGACCAAGAAGTTCACGATCAAGGAAGTGTTCCTTGCTTACAAGTGGCCAGTAATATTCCATTCATTTCTTCCATTGTTTGCGTGAACATTCGAATTCACACCGGCCGAAGTACGTGCTCGCACGTAAACTTTGTAACGCTCGGCTCAACGTCCACACCACTCGAACATTCGACGTCGGATGCTTATTACACGCGAATGCTCTCAGTGAGGACGCGTCTTTAGTCGATCCGGTTCGAAACGCTCAAAGAATCTAGTAGGAAACAGGAATACGCACTAGTACGTGATACCATTCCCTCTTGAAAACTTATGACAGTGTTCCGTTTTTCACGGCTTGAGGAACCCTTTAAGTTTCTCGCCGCCCCAAAAAGTCCGGTGACTGAAAATGCCGGTTGAGACAATCAGCAATAACTCTTTCCAAAAAACCTAGTCTTAGAACTGCACAAGCCTGAATAAAATTCAATATCTAACATATTATATGCTTTTACAGGGATACTAAGTTCAGAATGCTGGTGCAAGCCAACATGGTCTCGATGACGCGAATGACTGCCATCGTGATGCCGGAAATGGAGAAACGCGGGAAAGGTGTCGTCATCAATATTGCTTCTGGAACAGCCATCATTCCTAGCCCGCTGCTGGCTATATATGGAGCTTCGAAGGTATTTATGAATTTACATAAATTTTTACTAAATTACTAGAAGTCTTCTAAAGTTTACGCGAACACTACTCATTGAAATGAAACTACTTTTACGGATCTACTCGCGTTTGTTTTATACATTAGTTTTAAATTAATGTTTATCCTGACATTTTGAAGTCACAGGGAGACTGTCTCCCTTAATTAAAACTAATGTATAAAATAAACGCGAGTAGATCCGTAAAAGTAGTTTCATTTCAATTACTAGAAGTCGTATCCAAGGATCCCAATGTTAAAATTCAATTTTTTTTTAAATGTATGAATCTGAATTTAAGAGATGCTTTTTGAGAATTGCGAGGCTCAAGATTCGCTCACTTCTTTTGACGTGGACCTATAAACTTACGGAGACTTTCATGGAGGTACTAAAGTAGATATATGCGAATGTGATGCACCTTTTACAACAATTTATAATTCTATTTTCATTTTTTATTTTATTAATTATTGCTGGCACCCGTTTAACTTTTGAAAACGTCTTACTTGACCGCCACAGGTCAGGTAGTGCCTAGTGTGAGGTCATAGAAAATCTCAGCCTCCTTGAAAATTATGCTTATATTTAGGGAACACTATTTTCCACTGTATTTTTAAGTATGTAAGTAAGCATTTATCAAATAAATTTATTTGTATTTGTATTTTTTGAATTTGTTCAGCATCTTTTTTGAGTAGGTTTACGTAATTGTATTTAAAAAAAAAAATTAGTATTGTAATTTAGTTTAATTTAATGTATTACGTGAAATCATTTTTTTATGTCAGCGAGTTCATCATAACTTTGTGAATTTATAAAATAAATAATGCAATTGAAATATTTCTGATACAATAAATCCAAAACCCATAAAATACCGTAAATCTCTGTGACACTCACTTGTTTTACGACCTGTTCAAAGTTTCAGTGTTTCAATACTATATGTGCCCTAAACTAAATCAAATATTATGCTAGATTTATCAATAAACGCTTCTCTTACAGGCATACGTTCAAAAACTATCCGACAGCCTTCGCATGGAATACGCCCAAAAGGGGATTATAGTGCAATGCGTTAACCCTGGTTACGTTATATCCAACATGTCAGGACTAAAGAGAGATACGTTGATGACCCCCACCGCCAAAAAATTCGTCAGATCAGCGTTGAGTTTGGTCGGGACCACCAGCGATACTGCTGGCTACTTCCCCCACTTCTTCCTCTTCAGTACTCTCTGCTTCTTGTGGGATAACTTTGGCAGCTTCGCCGAGTGGCTAACCATGAGGTCAATGCTCAACGTCCGCCGAAGATACCTCAAAAAGTACAAAAAACAATAATTATTTTATACCACCCTTTGATTGGCTGTTAAATTATCAACTTGGTGACTGAGCGTGTTGTGTATGCACCGTATTTTCTCCTTCTTTCCACAAAGGTTTGATGGTGTGATTTACAAGTTTATAATTCATTACCGCCGGTTTGGTAATTTAACTTCTTTCTAACACTCTGCATCCCTTCTACGCATGCCGTTTCTTTCAACAGTAACACTAAAGATGTTGATTGACGTTAATTTAATATTTTCTTCACTGTTAAATCTGTTTGCTTCTAAATAGATATGCGGCAGTATTTTAAATTTACCAGATTCAACTTTTTTATTATATTGTAATTCAATGTAACACATTTCTAGTCATTGTATTTTATTGTTTCTAAACAGTATCTGCAAAGCGTTTGATGCATAATGTACTAATTAATTAATTTATACTGCCGCTGCTGATTCTTTCTTACTTTCTATGTTATTAAATTGGTGTCTTACTTACAAACCATGTATATATTGATACTATAAATTAATGTGTATATTGATTTAAGAAATAGTGAAATTGCCTCCAATTGTGTGTGCATTTGGCTGTGTATTAGCATTTAGTGTGATTTTCTAGAAGCAATGCCCGGGGTTTGTTTTAGTCTTTATTTAGTTCCTTAATAAAACTTTGCTTCGATAACATTGGTTTGATTTTGGTGAAGGGACAACATTCAACTCTGACCTGCTATATTATCCTATAATTAGTTTATGTACAGACACATGCACATCGACCTATGCAATACTGTCAAATTTCTTCAGTAAACGTTCAACCATATGCCATATACATAAAGTTGAAAGTCTATTGAAGAAATCTGACAGTTTGTGGTAGTTTTACGTAACGTCGTTGTACGTAAATGAAGATTTCATAAGGGACAAAAAGTTGGTCTCGCAGTCAAATTTGCTCTCCTCCATAGACTATTCGGTTGAGATCAAGTTTTCATTAAGTTACCAGGTGACTATTTTATGAGTTTTGAATAAGTGAGATAAGTTACAAATATAGAAACGCAGCTTTGATAAACTGACCCGTAATGTTAGTGGATTCAGGTTCATCACCAGCTCATTTTATGTCCCCACTGCTGGGGCACGAACTTTCCCTATGGATAGATAGGGAGAACGGGCCATAAACCACCACGCGGGCCCAGTGCGGATTGGTGGTTGTTAAAGACTGCTAATACAGCCGGGACCAACGGCTTTATGTGCCTTCCGTAGCACGGAGGAGCTCGAGATAATAAATTTTTGGCCATCCATCCGATGACCAGTCTTTGCGAAAGTTGCTTTACGTCAACAATCGCAGAACGGGCGCGTTAACCACTGTACCGTCGAGCTCCTGAAATTATACATAATGCAAATGTTCAGATAGCCACTAGGATATAAATATGGACGTTTTAAAAGAGAAGAAGCGAAGCGCAGGTGTCGTATTAGAAAACATTTCTTAACCAACCTCCTTTCTTTCTTCTTCATTTTATTATGCAAGCAATGTAGTCGCCTCAATAACTGTTAACCGTTATCTAAGGATTGTATATAAATCGCTATGAGTTTACGTTGTAAAAACTTTAAAATAGTTTGCCAATTGTATAACAATACTGGGCTTGGTGGTGGAAACATCATTTTATTTCACTAATTTTATCAATCGTCATTCTCATTTATTTGCAGGAAAGAAAAAGTGGAAGCTTAAGTTGGTGTGTGATGGACTTTAATTATATAGAGTAGTATGTTTTGTTATTATTTGAATCACTGCCTATAAAGATATGAATTTTATTGTATTTGACATCCATGAATGAATATGTGCCTACATCTTATTACCCAATATTCAAACATTGTTAGTGTGTAGGTATGATGGCCGTTTTTTGTGTATCATTGTATGGTTTCGATAAAAAAAGGGTCATAACATAATGTAGTAATCACTTTTTACTTGAGGTAAGTATGCTACCCATACTGTTGGTACTATAAGAATTTATTAATTGGATGATAATGGTAGCATCCTATGCACGTAGAAGCATAAGAACGCTTTCACACTAGCGTTTTTCTACCAATGGTGTTTAATAAACGTATGCTCAGCACAGACGCGCCCGCCGTCCGCCGCGCCAACGCAACAGGCATACGTCACTTAAATGCTAATCGAGCAGTAGCAGACTGAACGAAACTGGCTAGGATCTAGACTCAATAAAACTCGCACTAAATATAGGAATTTTCATTTTCGATAACGTGATCGAATGGCGAATGAAACTTTCACCAGGCAACCCTGATGCGCCGATGCGGTCATGATTGTCCCTACCTGCGCTGCGAAGGCATAACGTGAGTGTCACTGTGTCGTAGCGTCTGCGCTGCGTAAGTAGGTATACGTTTATCGAACGCCTACGCTGGAAAACCGCTAGTGTGAAGGGGCTTTTAGTCATTAATCTTTCGATGACGCGCTAACGTTTGCTAAAATTGCGCTTTCGAAGTTTCTGCAAACCCTATGTATCGGTGACATTCGCTGTTGACGTAACGTAAGTTAAAGCATTATTTTTTCTCGGATTTTTTAATTATTTGATATTATAATATTTGTCGCTTTAAAAGATAGAGAGCCTAGCTGACTAGTTTTATTTATATATTTTTTATTACTACTATAAAATTTATTGAATAGATAGTCTGGCGTAAGGTATGGATCATTGTAGGTAACATTTTTTTTTATATCTTGTATTTAAGATGCCGTTGTTACAAATGTCTGAGTGTGACGCAGCTTCTTTAATAACTTGTTTATCAACTTATGTACGGTTTATCTATTATATATTGTGGCCCGTTCTCCCTATCTATCATAGGGAAGGCTCGTGCCCCTTGCAGTGACGACATAAAATGAGCTGATGATATACGGTTCATCGGCACTTGCTTTCTACGTTTCTTATTGGAACCTAAGTGTAACACTGATCTTGATTGCTAAAATCGTAATCGTAAAAAGATTAGGAATAGGTATGAAGTAAATCACTTCACCTGCTTTCTAGGTCCAAACTCAAAGCAATTTTAGGTGCGAAAAGGTAATATCATTTTAGTATGAGTGTTAGTTCAAAAGCATTATGTTGTTGTTAATTATACTAATGAACTGTACGCTAAGTCAGCCTTAATAGATTTTAATGTGTTAAAGTTATTTGTTATGGCTTTAAGATGATCACTATAAACGTAAAACTTGTTAAACATTTTTTTGTAATTTATAATATGAATCGTTATTTATTATTTCATTGTTAAATTTTGTTCAAATAAATCATTTCTATTGTCTGTTAGGACCTAATCAACTTTTGTTGATAATTTTGAAGATTGAACTAGTTGTTTGTTCATCTTTGGTTTTTGCTCTTCGGTTATTATCATCATCATCATCATCATCATCTCAGCCAAAAGACGTCCACTGCTGGACAAAGGCCTCCCCCAAGGATCTCCACAACGACCGGTTTTGTGCTGCTCGGTTATTATATTGAACAATATTTATTATTGTTTCGAGTTGCATATAAAAATGGTAGGGCATATAAACGCGTTAAAAAGTTTTTATTATAAAAACCTCGCTGAGTAATAACACCCATAGATACACATTGAACCAAAGAGCAAGAGGAGACAAAATGTCAAACGTTTTTCCTCGTAACTGTTATGTCAAAATCAAGTGTCATAAAAAAACTGAATAAAAATAGAAAAGCCCAACACAAAACAACCCCTTTACAAGAAATGTAACATTTTGAAGATGTAATAGCAGGTACTTGGGCACAATGTCATAAATATTCCGCTGATCAAACTATGGGTAGAAAGAACGTTTTAAGCAGTAACTGCGGCCTAAGTTTCAATTTGAACCAGCTGCTTTCGATAATTGGATCAATAGTCATATTGGTGCTGCTGTTTCTGGTCGTATGCCACATCACCAGCGGTCGATAGATAATGGCAAGGAAGTCTACGTGTTACAACGTTGACGTTGTTCAAGTACTTCTGATAGCTTTTGCATTCGTCACCTTACTCATTGTGCTCAGCTGGATGTGCAAGTATTTCCAGGGATGCTAGATAGTGCTGTGATCATTCACCATGAATTGCGGGCTCAGTATTGACTTTACCCAGCTGCTGACAGTTGTTGGTTGCTTGGTGGTTTTGTTTATACTCTTCGCGTTTGTGTGCAGCCTTATTAAGAAACCTACATATGCCTAAAAAAAAAATTAAGGTAACAGATCCCTGTCGTCCAATCTTCCATGTACCAGACTTTGACATCGCACAGGTCATACTTGTTACTTTCGCGTTCGTATTATGGGTTATAGTCATGCAGTGGATCGGGAAATATCTGCAAACTCTCCCCCCGTAGTTGGATTGCGAGCTAACGGAACGACTAACGCAGAATTTGGATAAGCCAAGGCCAAATAAGAATTTGTAATTGTACTTCACCAGTAAATGTTCAGTGTAACTAATTATCAATATCAGTTTATAGAAATATTTCTTATCAGATACCCTTTTATCAGTTTTTTGTAATAAAACTTTTTACATATTTGCTTGTTTTTGTTTATTTTTTTACCATTTACATTAGCCTGTTTTAGGTGCTTTTGCAGACAGTAAAAACCTAACCTATTAGATAACTTAAAAATATTTATTTTATTTATTTATTTTAAACTTTTGCAACAAAATATTACATGGCGGACTTAATGCCTAAGGCATACTCTACCAGTCAACCATAGGGTGGTGCAGAAGTGACATGGGAGATGCAAATTTTGAGAGACAACAAAAGTAGAAAATAGTGTAACAAAAAGATTTAAACTAAGTACATAAATAAATAGGTATTCTATAAATTACAATTACATAAAATACTTAAATAAAAAATACATAAATAAATATACCTACATAAACACATAATTTATAAATAATTTAAAAATCGGTCGTTACTGAGATGATTCTGCCAAGGTTTCATTAAGAAAAAGCATGCGGACTTTCTTTTTAAAGACATCGCGACTTGTAGCCGATTTCGAGAGGCAGCGCGTTCCATATGAGAATGGACTGGATATAAAAGGAAGAATGTACAAATCCGGAAGTATGGGAAGGACAGAGAAGAAGAAGATTATTAGAAGATCGGAGATACATTGAAAATGGGGGGCAAGATAGGAAGGAGAATTTAGAGAATTAAGAATCGAAAACAGTGTACTTAGGGCTCGTGACCTTCTTCGCTGACGAATGGAATGAAAATACTTATAAATCACTAAACTATTTTGTAGGTTCTTTCCTGACAATGTTATTTTATGAGTTCACTGTGCTGTGTAAATATTCCCATGTCTTTAATAAAATGTGTAAGTATTTTATTTTATAATTGTGGATGTTGCAATTTATTATTTCACAAAATAATTTTATTGTTAGCAATTAGGTGGGTATATTATATTGGCATAATGCAAGCTGATAATGAATGAAATAAATAAATATAATGGTAACGCTACATTGCACAGGTACACAAATAGATAAAAATAAAATAAATAAACTTTCCTACACTCACACCAATTATCTAGCCCAAGAGAAGCTTCGTTATGAAACTCGTTTAATGGTTGGGGGGAATGCGAGTCAGTGGGTAATGCGGGTCAGTTTAAAATAAACAAAACAGAACGCGGCACAGCCGCACAGAGTATGGCCAGGCATCTTGCACTCCGTCATACCTACCGCGATAAGCACCTACAGCACAAAGTAGAGAAACGGAACAGAGACAAAGCTTCATACAACCGCGCCGTCGTCGTAGGTAAACTACTACAAGCATACGGCGCATGTGTGTGTGCGTGTCAACTAGCCGCTGCGTCGCGTACGCGCCGCCACTGGATAAAACCGGTTACGCTCGCTCGGCCAGTGGACAAACGGAAGGGCCTGCAGCACGTCTTATTTGTTTTGTGCTCCTGTATATTATTATTTGTTACGAATTGTTTTAAGTGGAATAAACTGTAAACAGTTATAAAGTGTAAGTCTAAATAATTAGTTCTGGACTTATAAAATGGTCGTTTACTGTACCGTTTGTATGAATAATACTAGAAAAAAAAAGATATTTCATATTTCAATTATCCCAAGGAGTCTACTAAGGTAAGTTAATTAAAACCAGATTATACCTATTTAAAATTTTAGATATGTTTAAGAAGGTCGCACAAACCTTTATGTTATGTAGGTATGTAGGTATGTTACGTAGTTAATTGTTATTTTTACAACTTTACTTTTATTTAGTTTCACCTGTCCCGATGTTTGCTTGTGATCAAATCTTGCAAGTTAAATTTATTCCACTTCCCGGTTACCGATTGATCTCGACATAAATATTTTAAATATTGGTAATGGTATTCTGAAACGAGTACAAGATTGTACATTTAATATGCCATGTGAAACTTCCCAATTGATTACTTGAAAAGACTTTTTATCAGATTCAGAATTTACCATTCTATCAAAAGGCATAACAAATTATTAAAAACCAAAAACTATTAAAAAAATATATTTAGAGTAAGCAATTTGTAAATATACTAAATACCTTATCTTGTCCACATACCTAATAAGAAGCTCGTAAAAGTTTGTTTATTTTATTTTATTGTCTTTTGCCAACCCTACTAAAATAGGTAAGAATTTCGTATGCTCCTTAGAAGCTTTGTCTCTGTTCCGTTTCTCTACTTTGTGCTTACAGCGCGCGAGCAACTTGAAGTTGTAAATCAGTCAGGGCCCTAGCGCGCTTTGGAGCACACACGCACAGGCATAGTTTGAAGTGGATTGCAATTTTGATTTGTTTAAAAATAACTACCTCTTTGATATCAGTAAATCTACAAGCTCCGCAATAATGGTGAAACGCAACAGTAATAATTGTTGTGTGGAAGGCTGTCGAAATAAATAGAAAGATTCGAAGTTATTTATTCTGTGCTTATAGTTAGGTAAGTATTTAGTGGTCCGTTTATTCTTAGGTACTTGTCTTATTTGCTAAACAATCTTCACCCAACTATTTACTTATTGAAATAATAATTTGGTAGGTACCTACTTACTAACATACTTACGAAACTGTTTACTAAATTACTGAATAGGACAAGTAGGTACCTAAGGATAAACAACTAAGTAGGTGCCTACCTATCTAGTATTATACTTTAGGATAGGTAAGGTACCTATCCTTGTTCCTACGTAACTACCAAAACCAAAAGTTGACTTTTATTATCTTTATGCCTCCCGCATATTTACGTACCTAGTACGTACCCTGGATTATGGCTGAACCTGTCTGATAAACGTTGTATATGTTGACCTTGACAACAACAGTTGAACTACCTACGAAAATATCTTTTTTAAAAGCAACGCAACGGTACGGCGCGGCGGCGGCATAAAGACAGCCTCAAAATCAACATATAGGTAGTCTGATGTGGCATTGATTGTACTTACATAGGTACCTAGCCTAGGTTTATTTGAAACGTAATTTGTTCACATTTAAGTACAGTACACATTATAAACACAATAACTTGTAATAAATTAAGTATTCAGATTAATTATTAACTATTTAAAAGAAGACAACCCTGAAGTCGTTAGAAAAGATAAGAGCTACGCGATAGAATGAGAGGCAACTTCTAGGTGAATATAACTGTAGGTAAGGGAGCAGTGTGCGACCTGAATTGCACTTTATTGTGTCTTAGCAAGAGTCGCTATTTATTTAAATGACTTTGCGGAGTGCACCTTCTGGTACTATTATTTATTCTGTGGTATGGCTATGTCGCACGGGAGCCCCCTCCGCCCCTCCACCGCGCAGGCGAACACGGCGGGCGGACCGCTAGTTGCGTTAATTGTTGCGTTGCGTAATTTGAAGTAATATTTTCGAAACCTTAATCGAAAAAGTGAGTATTTACTACTGTATTTTTTAAGGTTAAAGGTATTCTAAGTTGTATCATGGTTGAAATTAGAGATAGTGGTTCGTATGATTTGAATTTGTAATGTTTATTGAGTTGAATTTTGAATCATAATCGAAAACCGTCATTGGGGTAATCAGGGTCAGGTGACTCCTATTACCCGCACTGTCTTGTAGTATAGACCAAATTTGTAAAATGTTTTCTTTTTACTCAGATGCCAACTGGAAGAGAAAGACGTCTATAGCAAGTTGGAGTAGTAGACCTGCAGGCGGCTGCAGCACGTATTGATGAAGGCGTGTCAATCCGCAAAGTTGCCAAGGAAACTGGTATTCCTTTCAGTACTCTGCAAAGAAAGGTAAAGAAAAAAGATTTTAATACTCCAAAATTAGGAAGGCATGCAGTTTTCACAGAAGAGCAAGAAAATATGCTGAAACATATTTTGCGCTTAAGTAATATGTTTCATGGACTGACGATAACTCAACTAAGAAAGTTAGCATATGAATGTGCTGAATCTCTGAAACTCGTACATAATTTTAACATAGAGGCTAAAATGGTAGGCAGAGATTGGATCCAAGGATTTCTGAAAAGAAATTCAACCATTAGCGTTAGTAAACCGGAAGCATACAGAGAATTACTGGTTTCAATAAAGTTGAAGTAACTAAGTTTTCTAATAACTTGGAAGAAGTTATTACAAGGACTGCTTTTCCGCCTGAAGATATTTATAACATCGATGAGACGGGTATTACCACCGTCCAGGAAATAGACAAAGTTCTGGCTACAAAAGGCCAAAAAAGGGTTGGTTCGTTGACTTCTTGGAAAAGAGGGAAAACAACTACCGTTATTTGTTGCATGAATGCCATGGGAACGTTTGTTTCTCCCATGTTTATCTACCCTCGCAAAAGACACTCACCACTGCTAGAAAAAGGTGGACCACCAGGTGCTGTATACGACGATTCAAATAACGGTTGGACTAATGAAGAACTATTCATTAAGTGGTTACAGCATTTTGTAAAAACAGCTAAACCTACAAAAGATAAACCAATTTTATTAATATTAGACAACCATTATAGTCATTTCACACTTGAATCTTATAATTTTTGCAGGGGAAATTTCATCACAGTTGTGTCCATTCCACCCCACACATCACACATGCTGCAACCTCTCGATGTGGTTTTCTATGGTCCTCTAAAGAAAGCATATAACAGAGAATGTGATTTATACATTAAACCACATAATTTACAAAAAATCACACCTTATGATGTCGCTGGCCTTTTTAACTCTTTCAGGGTCAGAGGGATGTATATTCCCAACACATTTTGAACTTTATGTGATTGAGATAAGATTAATAACCAAATGAAATATGTGGTCAAAAAATCGACCACCATGCCACAAAGAGTTAATAAAGCTTACATGAGAGTTGCCTCAGTAGAGAAGGGGGTCAGTGGTTTTGCAGCTACAGAAATATTCCCAATGGATCCTCATAAGTTTAAAGATGAAGACTTTATTGACCCTGGTACCAGCTCTTGTGTTGAAGATGATACTGCCATAATTACAGACTTGGGACGAAATGAAGACTTAAACCGCCATAACATAAGAAGCAGTATTCTAGAACCCATAGCATCTATTAGCGGTCTTAACACTTTAGCACAGCAACTGTCAACGAATGGTAACGATATAAATTTTGAAATAAACAGACAAAGTAATATATCTGATGGTCAGCCTTTAAGCAATATACTCACCGAACTGAGTCCTCTGCCTACTATTGGTAAAGGTAAAGGAAAAAGGACTCAACAATCAGAAATACTTACTGCTACACCTTTGAAAAATGTTTTAGAAGAAAAGGCTAAGAATCGAAAGAAAAAAGAAAAACTAACAAAAGTGAAGAAGGAAACGAGAAACATAAAAAAAGCTAAAAAGTACTTATTTAAGTCAAGTTCGTCTGAAGTATCAGTTGATGAAGAAATTCCTTACAATGAAAGTGGTGACAGCGATTTAGAAAATATTGAAATGCTGCCAACCAGCACCATGAACGCACGTGGAGATCAGTCACTGTGTATGATATGCCTTGAAGAAGGAAAGTCGAGAGAGGTTTGGTACCGTTGCCGTCTCTGTGGCGGATGGGCCCATGAAGCATGCTCCGGATGTGATGATGCAAGTCGGTATTACTGTGATTATTGCCAAAACTAAGCTATTATATTATTATAAACCTTATTGATTGTTAGAAGTCATTTAAAAATTTATAATTTGTTGATTTTTTGTTTAGACGTTTTGATTCTGATTACCCCAAGGATCGACTTCCATTACCCGCATATGTGGGTAATAGGAGTCAACATTTGTTTCTTGTTTTTTTAATTTTTATAGTGTGTCTGGTGACGATATCCAAAAATTACCTAAGTTACTCGATACCTCATTAATTTAAGATTTATAAAATAAATAAGTAATATATGAGACTGATTATTTGTGACTTTATACAATGAGTTTTTTTAAGTGACTCCCATTTCCCCCAATTCCCTAGACAACGGATATTAATCACATGATCTAGTTTTCATAGTTTTTGTCACACATAATATTCTTCTTATTAATTACAACTTAGGTACTTCTAAAGATATTTAGGTACTTACTTACCTAAAACAAACGGAGCTTTAATTGTTCAGAGTTTCATTAGGTGGTAGCTACTGATGATTTTCACTTTAGGGGAGAGGTGGAGTTCCTGGCAGGAGCTGCAGAAGCTTTAAGATTTTTAAAATAAGAAAAGATAAATTTGATTGCCATAAAATTGAGTAAATACATAGCAGATGTTATGCTTATAAGAGAACAAACAATAAGAAGACAATTTATTGATATTAATTCACAGTTATTTAAAGCAAGTTCAATAAATTGCCGAATGATGTTAAAAACTATTATATTATAAAAGTATTCAAAAACAAGCTACGCAAATACCTATATAGCTTTATTGGAGCAACAACGGATAATTTAATTCAATTTAATGTAACACGTTGCGCTTTGTTATGTTTTTTCTTTTTTTCTCTTTTTTCAATAATTTAAATGTAAGTAAGTACTTTTTTTATAAATATAAATATTGTTTTATATAACCACCGTAGATAGTAGTAGCTTAAATATTTTTTAAGTTTGTATCTCATTTAAGTTTTTATGAGAAATAAATTTCTTTAAACCGAAGTTAGTAAGTAGGTAGGCAAGCTGGTAGGTATATGTATTTGCTAATCACCACACTTGTTAAATGCAGGTTGGATTGATCACAAACCCGGGTTGGCTTCGAAAATGGTGGTATAAAACATTAATACTTATTATAAAAAACATTGAACACTCGCTACAAAATATTAAAACATCACAAAAACAACAGATACCCACATTGACAAGGGAAATGTACCCAGGACTTTCAATTATCGAGCCGAGCTCATACTTACTCGGTAACCGAGTAGTTAACCTTTTTACAGCCAACAACTTCTAAAGAAGTTCGAGATTTTCGTGCCGTCCACGCCAGCACTTCTATAGAAGTTCTTCTTTGTACCTACTTTATTAAAATACATATATACGTTGTTGGCGTACATCGGGACATCGCGTGCAGGATAGTTGGGCGGTGAAAAGGTTAAAATAAAGAGCCAAAGCCCCTGGACTCAATTCCCATGTCGGGCAAAATAATTTTTTCGACGCCTAACCCGAAATTTTGACCATCAACCACATTTAGCAAGCGTGGCGCCTAGTTTTTAATTATGGAGGCTTTTGGCCAGCAGTGTGTTGTATGTAGGTATAGGCTATTTACTAGGAAACACCAGTGTTTGAGCCAGCCCAGCCAGGGCCAGCCCTGTAGATACTCAGTTTGTGGTGTGTAAAGTAGAAAAAACCGGCCCAGTGCGAGTCGCACTCGCGCACGAAGGTTTCCATTATACCATTATCTATAAAAGCGGGTAAAAAATCATTTCTGTTGTATGGGAGCCCCACTTAAATATATATATTTTTTTTTAATAATTTATTTTTAAAGTGAATAATATATTTAACTGTGAATATCTGTGAATATTTCAAGCGCCTACCTGTTACCTGTTGCCGTTATCAATATCGAGCAAAAACGAGTAAAAAAAAATCACGTTTGCTGTATGGGAGCCCCCCATAAATATTTGTTTTATTTTAATTTAATTATTTATTTTTAACTAGCGGCCCGCTCGCGACTTGGTCCGCTTGAGTGAACACCCGTATTCTATAGAACCCTATGGCAGTGCAGCGCCACCTACCGGGTCCAATTGTATGCATGTTTTATACTATAAATCTTCCTCTTGAATCTATCTAAACCGCATCAAAATCCGTTGCTTAGTTTAAAAGATCTAAGCATACATACATAGGGACAGACAGATAGCGGGAATAAGCGACTTTGTTTTTACTATGTAGTGAAGTGAATATAAAAGTAACTAAATATTCTGCGGATATTTCAAGCGTCTACGTATTGCCTTTATTAATAACGAGCAAAAAAAATCAAAAAAAGTGTACAACGCCGCTAAAGAAGTTTTCACTTCAAAAATATAAATCTGCTTCAGAAAGCGCTCTCTGTTTATTAAACGCTAGGCAACCTAACTCCGTGTCACTGTACTAGATAAAACTTTTTATTGTCGGCCGCGGGACGCGACAGAATTGCAATTTAATATTAATTAGAAATCTCACTAACCATCCGGATTTTTATAAGCTTTATAAAGTCGGCACTTCACTGATGATGACGTAAAATATTTGAGTGCGGTCGGTGCGGTGACGTTTTAAGCCGAGTGTTGACCGCAGGATTTTAATAAAACCGGGTATTGTGATTAACAACCGCAATTATGACAATAGGTAAGAGCCAGAGATTGTGACCGCCTCTGTAGTCTAGCGTTAAACCACCGGATCAGACCAAGAGGTCGCGGGTACGATTACCAGCGGTGTGTACCTATAGACCAGGGTTGATAATTTTTGAAACCAAACAAAATCATAGTACGATGAAACCCATTGGAAATGGAAGAGAATATAACAAAAAAGAAAGGAAAAATAATTTACGGGCGATCTGAGGTCGGAAAGTGGAAGGGAAGGGTAAAAAACGGTTTATCTCGATTTTCGGCAAAACTACAAGCCTTGGAGAAAAGTTATATGGCAAAATTGTAGGTAATAAACAGATCTACAACTTTTGGATGAACACTTTTTTACATAACCTCAAAATGTATGTGAAAAATTCAAATAACTAAGTTTTTGGTTTTTTATTTTATCGTTTAAAATTTTTTTTCACGAAATTTGGTTTAAACTTACTTTTTTATGTACCTACCAAACACACTGTATTTTTTTTTATTATTTTTTTATCTTATTTTGACTTAATATCGAAAAAGCACCCTAATTTTCAATAGAAAATTCTCACGCCAAAATATCTGCTTTTTTAAAAAAGTCGGTGGGCTTTTTGTTCGTTGAAAGCTCTACTTTTTGATGGTGTAAAAAATATATACTTACATTACTATGGTAAATATTCTCAGAAAATGCAAAGAAACGAAAGTTAATATTTATTTATTTTATTTTATTTTAAATTTATTTGGAAAACTTACAGCTAATACATAAAATAAAAGTGTTTATAATTTAAATACGGCCAATTACAAGTTTCCGCTTATAAAATAAGATAATAAGACATCTACAATATTTTGAGAAAGTTGTAAAATCTTCCTTATATTATATGCGTAGATGCCTATTTATTGCTATTTTAAGATAACTTATATACTTACCTGAGTGACCTACGGAAAATTTTAGCCCATCAAAAGGTATTTCATAGAGTGGGGAATGGGCTAGAAGGGTCTGGGCCTTACTACCTGTTATTTCGTAGCAGCTGTAAAAACCGTTAGCTAGTATTCGAGATACAGAGCAGTGAACAACATCGTTCATAAAAATACACATGCAGGCTGAGTTACTCTAACAGAATTGTGACAAATTTACTTTAAAATAAACTTTGGGAATCTACATAGCGAGGTAAATACTACCTGTATTTTAATCTGTATCAATCAGCTCTAAAATAAAAATAGTAATATTTTCACGATAGCATAGTTGGCCTGGCATATCATGGGGTGCGGGTTCGAATCCCGCTCGTGGATTTGTTTTCAACACTTTGTCTTTTTTCAAATAGTAATATTTTCTTTCATTAATAGTATGTTTAACGTAAATTAAGCTAAAAAATTATAATCGAATGATATTTTAATACAAGATTAAAAAATAATAATTATAAAGTTATCTTAAAATAGCAATAAATAGGCTCTCAAAATATTGTAGATGTGTTATTAATATTAACTTTCGTTTCTTTGCATTTTTGAGAACTTTTACCATAGTAATATATATATATATTTTTTACACCATCAAAAAGTAGAGGTTTCAACGAACAAAAAGCCCACCGACTTTTTAAAAAAGCAGATATTTTGATGCGAGAAATTTCAATTAAAAAATTAGGGTGCTTTTTCGATATTAAATCAAAATAAGGTGAAAAAAATAAATACTTAAAATATAAAAAGTACAGTGTTTGGGACATAAAAAAAAGTTAACACCAAATTTCGTGGAAAAAATATTTGTAAAAGATAAAAATAAAAAACAAAAAACTTGGTTATTTGAATTTTTCACTATACATACAAAAGTTGTAGATATTTTTATTACCTACAACTTTGCCATTTATTTTTTCTCCATAGGACTTGTAGTTTTGCCGGAAATCGAGATAAACCGTTTTTTACCTTGTCATAGACATACCTTTATACCCGACGTTTCGACAGAATTGCACCCTCAGAATAATAACTAAAACTATAGAAACCGGACTAAAATAGCAACACTCATTCATCAGTTCGTACTATTTTAACTAATGAACCTAAGTGATGTATTGAAAAGAGATCGATTGTCCCTTTTCTTTCGTTATTTCGAAGGTGTCACCAGATTTGTGACGTCATATTTGAGGTAATGTAGTGAGTGACTTTATAAAGGACTCAAAGAATTTTTTTGATCACCGATTATCTGATGACCATTTGACATAACAATACAAAAAATAAAAACTAAGTGTCAACCATTTGTCGCACTCCAACCTAGCCATAATATAGCCTTTTCTAGCCATTAGATAGAACGGAACTAAACATAGTTGCACGATTTTTATTTTAGCCATCCTTCTATAGCTTTAGTTATTGTTCTGAGATTGCACCGGTCGTGGTTTGTGGTAGTGGTTTTTAGGGTTCCGTACCCAAAGGGTATAACGGGACCCTATTACTAAGACTCCGCCGTCCGTCCGTCTGTCTGTCTGTCTGTCTGTCCATCTGTCACCAGGCTGTATCTCATGAACCTTGATAGTTAGACAGTTGAAATTTTCACAGATGATGTATTTCTGTTGCCGCTATAACAACAAATACTAAAAAAACAGAATAAAATAATTATTTAAGGGGGCTCCCCATACAACAAACGTGATTTTTTTGCTCGTTTTTGCTCGATATTGATAACGGCAACAGGTAGACGCTTGAAATATTCACAGAATATTGAGTTATAATATTCACTTTAAAAATAAATAATTAAATTAAAATAAAATTAATATTTAAAAGGGGTTCCCATACAACAAACGTGATTTTTTTCCAATTTTTTTCTTGGTCTTAATAACGTCATCCGGTAGAAACTTGAAATATTTTTATAGATTATGTACGGAGCCCTTCGTGCGCGAAAACGACTAGCACTTAGCCGGTTTTAATAGTTGGCGTTACCTAATCCCCTTTTATAAACCTTTACGTTACATTCCTATGTTTTTAAGTACGCAATCGTACAATTCATAGCTGATGAGGGTATATTGAGGTTGAGATGAAGCAACTTTAGCAAAGGCCGGTCATCGGATGGGTGACCAAAAATTTATCATCTCGACCTCCTCCTTGCTTCAGAAGGCACGTAAAGCCATTGGTCCCGGCTGCATTAGCAGTCGTTGACTGCCACTTGAGCTTAGCAACTCTTCGGGCGATGTCGGTTACCTTTGTTCTTCTGCGGATCTCCTCATTTCTGATTCGATCACGCAGAGAAACCCCGAGCATAGCCCTCTCCATTGCTCTTTGAGTGATCTTGAGCCTTTTTACGAGGCCCATAGTGAGCGACCACGTCTCAGTCCCGTATGTCATCACTGGCAACACACACTGGTCAAAGACTTTCGTCTTGAGACACTGCGGTATATCGGACGAGAAGATATTTCGAAGCTTACCGAACGCTGCCCAGCCTAATTGGATTCGACGATTGACCTCTTTGCTGAAGTTGGACCTACCTAGCTGGGCCGTTTGTCCCAGGTAAACATAATTGTCCACAACTTCAAGGGCAGAGTCCCCAACCTTCAGAGGAGTGGGTACGACACGTGAGTTCGACATAACTTTCGTCTTCTCCATGTTCATTTTAAGGCCCACTTGTTGAGAGACTCTGTTGAGGTCACCGAGCATTGCGCCGAGGTCTTCCAGGGTCTCAGCCATGACCACTATATCGTCAGCAAACCGAAGGTGAGTGATGTATACGCCGTTGACGTTGATTCCGAGTCCTTTCCAGTCCAGAAGCTTGAAAACATCTTCCAGTGCAGCAGTGAACAGTTTCGGAGAAATCACATCTCCCTGTCTCACTCCTCGCTGCAACTGGATAGGTTTCGAGCTCTGGTCCTGAAGACGGACTGACATAGTGGCGCTTTCATACAAACACCTCAACACTTCGATGTACCGATAGTCAATTTGGCACCGCTGGAGAGACTGTAGCACGGCCCATGTCTCAATCGAATCGAAGGCTTTTTCATAGTCCACAAACGCTAAGCAAAGAGGCTGGTTATACTCTTCGGTCTTCTGTATAACCTGCCGCAGCGTATGTATGTGGTCTATGGTGCTGAAGCCTTTTCGGAAACCGGTTTGTTCGATAGGCTGGAAGTCATCAAACCTGCGTGCGAGACGATTCGTTATGACTCTCGAAAACAGCTTGTAGACGTGGCTTAGAAGTGAGATGGGCCTGTAGTTCTTCAGCAGGGTTTTGTCGCCCTTTTTGAAGAACAGTACCACCATACCTTCGTGTCACGTCTCTGGCGTTCTGCCCCCCAGTACCACGGAATTAAATAGCTTCTGAAGAGCTACGAGTACCGGTCTTCCGCAGAAACTGACTATTTTTGTTCTATTCGAAGAATACTCCTATACGAAATAAAGCTCAGTGACGTCTTGAAAACGATACTTACCACAAACAAAACTTTGCTCAAAGTCAAAGTCAAATATTCTTTATTCAAATAAACTTTAGAAAAGTGCTATTGAATCGTCCATAATTTTTTTACCTACTACCCATTCAGGACGTCTATATTTTAGCTGTGGAGAAGAATGGGCGCAAGAAACTCCAAACGTTCATACGGCTCCCTCGCCTGACGGTCACTACAGCTAATGGACGCTTGCAATACCAGGGTCTTATTCTTCACGCACTATAGGGACCAAGAAGCTTTAGTTCTTATGCTTCTAGATAAAGTAAATAGCCTCTAACCATCCCACTGATGGGCAAAGGCCTCCATCTTGCCAAATGGGGGTTGGTGATCACCAACCCGGGCTATGGATCTAGGTCTAGGTACGACTAGTTTTTTTATGGATTAAAAACCCTTCAAATCGTAAACTGGAATGCCAAAACTATACTAGGTAATTGACAGCAGAAAGTGTACCTATCGATTCTGGGTAGGTATACTTCTACCGTCAGACATTTTCAACTTACCCTTCCTAACACTGAACGAATCTACACGATATTATTCTACATTTTCCCATATTTAGAGTTTCAGGACAATAGGACGCTGATTCTAATTGAAACGTATTGTCGGGATACGCGTCGCGCCTTCCAATACTACACATGGCGATTGGTTCCTCAATTTATTTACATATATTACTATGCAAAACGCTACTTCGGCTGGGTCAACGGTCAATATTGTGTACGTGTCGCTGAATCAAGAATGTCTAATGCGGTCACAGTCAGCGGTTTTTGTGTATCGTTAACTTTACAAAAATCGTTTAAAGCCATTTGGATTGGTGAACCACCATTTTATCTAAATGACAGCGGAAAAGTGCAGGACGCAGAACGGTCAAGCAGACTTGAATTCGCCGATGTCAGTGTCCATCTTATCCAAAATAAAAGCGCGGTCATATTTCACAAAGTTACTTTAATGATACGAGTATTTTGTAATCACAATAACTACTTTACAAACAGTGGCTTGATGCAAATGGATTTTTTACAAACGCTGTGAGTTCTGTGCGTGTATACTCTCAAACCGCTCCCGTTCAAACTCAGAGCAATAACTTATTGTTATAGGCGTTCAAACGAGCGAGTGAAATTGACGTTTTACGTAACCATAAAGCATACCCACAGATCACACTAAGTAGGTTCCTATGGAAAACCCGTTTTTAAGCGACACAAGCACCACCACTCCGACATAAATGTCGCCATCATTTTAAACTCGATGGCGCAGCAGTAGTTAAAACGCGGTCGGTTTATAAAACTTTCGCAAAGATCTCACGGATGGAAAACCAGAAGACTTTCGCTCTGAAAGATGTCGCCAAACTTATTATTATTACGGGGTTGCACAAAAGATCCCGATGGGTTTAAGAGAGGTCTAGTGATAGAGGGAAACCTTAGCAGGCTCCACTGGGATAAGATAACAACCTTAAAATAATCATAAAAGTAACAATAAGATGTTTTTACATTCACTAAATTAAAGCAGTCCAATTTTAATTTAGCAAAAGGGCATAGGTAGGTACCTCCCACGAAAATCCTCTCACATACAAACATCATCTCAACAAACGTACCTATCATATAAGAAACACCGCACATCAATTACACGCGAGCAGCTCATGTTAATTAATATCAGAATATATACAGTAATTTGACTAATGAGGGCGAGCGTAACGAACATTTTGTTAGATGCGAAATACTACTAACTTATCAAGAGATACAATTTGTTAAAGGTCTTTAAATTTTAATTAAGGGTGTAGCAGGGTAGAGCAGCTGACTTTAGTCTTCAGCAACAATTAATAAGGACCACCAGCTTCTTAGCTTTTTTTTTATGTGTAATTAACATCTTCCGCTCGCCTTCTATATATACAATTTGTGGGAGTGATTTCGGTTTCGACGGAAGTAGGGTCGTAACAGTGTGATACTGCCACACAATCTATGAACGCAGTAAGTACAACTTACTGTGTTTGTGATTACGATCTATTTTCTCGAAACTTGCGCGGCAGGACAGGATAGGATGATTTGTTAGATTCATTCTCCGATATTTTTGTTTTCTTGTATAAAAATTTCCGATCGTAATTTTTTACTGTAGACAATTTTCCGAACGCCTTATTTTCCATAGACATATTTTCCGATATGTTTATTTTCTTGTATTATTATTTCCGAACGCCTTCTTTCCCTGTATTTTTTTTTACATACGCAAAATTTCGTAGTCATTAATTTTACTAGGGGCAAAACTTCTTATTCGCTTGTGACCCTGTTTGCAATTTTGTATGGATTTTTTATGGTTATTTTTCTCGATAGGAAATGATTAAGGCTATAATACGAAATTTTACCAATCAGTGACCAATGATCATACGAATGAATAGCCACTTGACAGTAGTAAACAGTGTGACATGTCTTCTGAGTATTTACGGCATTCTCTTTATGATTTGTAAAAAAATATACGGAAACGGGAGCGCGCGCAAATTTAAAATCGATAATAAGAACAAGACATTATTATTATTTTAAGTGACATATTGTGTCATCATTTTGATATGGTAAATGTCTTCTAATGAGTATTTACTGCATTCTCTTTAAGATTTGTAAAAAAAATATACGCCATTGTTAATTCTATACTTATTCTATTTCCTTACTATTTTCTATTTTAATAGGTATTGATTTCAAAAAGTGAGATATTATATGTTTTTTTTTATTGTGAGATGGGCTTGCTCTTGGCCTCATTCTAATCCCTAGGGCTAAGAAGAGGCCGACAATGGAACAAGCATGCCCAGAAATAGCCTATTCACTCGGGCTTTAAAAACTTTAGGGTTATATGCACTCGGGAACACAGACGCCGGTAGGGAATTCCACTCTTTGGCTGTACGCATTATAAATGTAGAAGCAAAACGCTTAGTGCGCAGAAGTGGAATATCAACCAGGTAAGGGTGGTAGCCAGCCGTACGTCTGGATTCTCGATGGTAAAATGGGGAAGGTGGAATGAGCTCATGCAGCTCAATAGCACACTCTCCGAAGTATAGCCTGTAAAAGACCTGTAAAGAGATGTTACACATCATAATGCGACTACTGTAAGGCTCGTACGTTTAGCAACCCGGAGGTGGGAGGAGGTGAATACTACATGTATGGCCACTCAAGCGGTTGAGATAGACTATGTCAGACTCCTACTGACTAAACACTCCCTGGTGTTGCCTACAGCCTTGGAAGGGCTAATAGGCTGAAGGAACGGTCGCCTCCCGTGGATGGGAGGCGACGTTGGCGTTACTCAGTCAGAGTGCACAGGGGGCGCGCTCAATCTGCACTGCAGTGATGCTGCCTATGTCGGCTGACTTAACTAAGCGACGGTGTATCCTGTGCGAGTAGGCAATCCAGGTCACGTGATAGTTGGTTTGGGGGGATCCGATAAAGCACGCCCCCTGTGTGATGCCGGGGATAAAGAATTGCACCACCCCCTCTCTTCCCGTGGGTGTCGTAAAAGCCGACTAAGGGACTATTCCAGAGGATGGGCAGCAGCATCTCTCTGAGGTTACCCTCAACCTACTGCGATCGCCAACCCGCCTGCCAAGCGTGGCGATTACGGCAAATACCCCTCATATCTTTGGGGGAGGCCTTTGTCCAGCAGTGGACGTTTTTGGCTGAGATGATGATGATGATAAAGCATGTTTGGGCCTACGGAAATGAGGGAGGGATGGAAGCTCGAGACTAATAGTCCACTGCCTTTTAATTAGAGAGTTGCTTCTTAGTTGTCATCCTGTAATATTTCAATGAAAATCTATGTTATGTTTTGCGATGAAAACTGTTGAACGCTGGTGCCTTCAAGAGTTGTCACTAGATGGCACTGCTGGATCACATAAAAATAGCAGTTTACTTTTACTTAAAACTTAATGTATTAAATTTATAACACAGTTTAGGCAAGCAGAGATTTAATCACTTTGCTATTCAGACATTTTGCGTTTTAGATGATTTAAAGGTAAAATACATTTTGCTTATATTAGGCATTAATCGTCTAAGACATTTGTTTTAGGCATTTTGCTACTAGGGGTTTTGCTTTTCAGAAGACCTGCTCATGAGGGATTTATAAAATACAGTGAAAAAATTAAACGCCTACCCGACCCAGCCAGGAAACGAACCTGGGTCTTCCGTAATCCGGGCGGCTGCACTGACCGCTATGCTAACGGGAAGGCTGATGAAAGCGCTGAATTTTGTCACTGCTTTTTTTAAATTTTGAGTGCGAATAGCGGCACACTGCGCCATCTATCCAACGGTAAGTAATTGCAACCGATGGCTATGCAGATTAATTTTTGCAGATGAAATACCACAAATTTGATAACACAACGCTATAGTAAATTTTACTTTTTTATTTTCAAGTGCTAATTGCTGCACTAAAGTCCTCTTATTTCCTTTTTTTTCTTACGGGTCACTCCAATGACTTGGAATCCTCAACTACTGAGACACTGGCTATCTTATCTCTTCCAAAGCATTGATGTTATGGCAACATATTTAGAAAACATGTTGGTAGCTATAGCCAGGTGGACAAACAAGCCCAACCACCAACTCAGGGCACAAATGTAGGTAAGTTATTCTCGCTGGATATCGGAAACAGGACCTCTGGCTCTGAGAACAATGGTATTATTCACTAGACCACAGAGACGGTTACACAACGTAACAAAACGATAATTTCATACACCACCCTCTCACAGAATATCGGCGTGCAACAATGGCACTCGGTGCTGTTGTGTTTCGTCCGGTGAATGAAAGTACCGGAGGCCCATCTATCACCCCTCCCCCCTCCCAATTCCTACACCTTCCTCAAGATCCAACTAATTCCTCAAGGCCGGCAACGCATCTGCGATTACTTTGGTTTTGCGTGTGTCCATGGGCGGCGGTGATTACTTTCCATCAGGTGACCCGCTTGCTCGTTTGCCTCCTTTTAACAATTTAAAAAAAAAATAGGGGGGACACTACGGTGGCTTTCCCAAAGAACTGTGCGAGAGCCGAGCGACTAAGACAAATCCATCAATAGCATTACTTCATTGTCCTTGCAGTGTAATGGAGCTTTTAATTGGTCGACACAGCTCGTTACCTCGCACAGCTCTGATGAAAATGCAGCCTTGTTCATCAAGCTGTATTGATCTAATCAAAGGATTTCTTTTCAGATCTTTCCATAAATCGTTGTCGTATTGTAGTGATGATTCTATTTCTCTAGGGCATGGATGGGCAAACTACGGGCCGCGGGCCATCTCCGGCCCGTGAATGACCGAAGTCCGGCCCGCGACCATCAAACAAAAATTCAAGTGCGTGTGTGTTTCAGAAAATGCATACCTATCAATATTTTTATTTCATAAAAAAATATTTATTTATTGAAAAAATACAGCAAAAAATGCAATAGTCTGGCCCGCCATAGATTTTGTTAGTAAATATTGTCACGCGAATGAAAAAGTTTGCCCATCCCTGCTCTAGGGTTATTTAAGCGGGGCGTGAAAAAGCATTTATGCAGGCCGCCCTAATATGAGCTTTCGGCATAGCGTGGTAGCGCTGTGATGAACGCTTTCACTTCTTGGGCTTCACTGGCTGCTTTTCATCAGGCAGGGTGAGGCCATTTTGGCGTGCCACAATATAAAAAAAAATTCAAATCCAATAATGGAGAACTTTGACCGGCAATGAGACAATAATTTAGAGGAAGCAACTAAATTTTAAAAACTACATAGAATTTAAAAAACTACATAGAATTTTAAAAACTACATAGAATTGCGGCACCAGTTCCCGACATGAGCCAGTGATCGACACTTTATTCCTTTATGGCGACGCATTGGTAACTTACGTGGCGGGGATCTTAATTTTTCCCAACAATTACAAAACATATGAAAGTGATATTTGATGACATGATTTTTCATTTAATTGACTTCATTTTGTTAGTTGCAGAAACACGATTTTTCAACTTTTATAACAGAGAAAAAATATCATAGTAACCTCTTTTAAAACATAGATTCACATTTTACAGGCTAACCAGACCGATTTAAGCATCTAAATTTTCTTAGTAGATTAGTCTTAACACACACTTCAAAATTGTAGTTAGTTCACTTTTTTTAAATAATTTTTAAACCAGTTTTTCTTATGGTACGGGGCGCAAACGCTCGTATCCAAACGTATGAGATTTATTGTTTAGCGGTGCGTCGCCTTATTGCGTTGCGGTAAATAGATCATTAAGTTTTTATTTAGAGTATCTTGAGTGTCTCATACTCTCTTTATTGTCTCTGCGGTGGGCGTGTGCGTCGGGTCGTTACGTTCCCTAAAATATGGTTGAGCGAAGCGATAGCTGATTCATATGTCATACTCGTGAACGGGTGCCGCCTGTGGAGGCTGGTCTGCTCTTGCATACTTATCTTATTTTTAGTATTATTCACTATAGTTTGACTTTGCTTTTCCTAAACAATTTTTGACTTTTACTAGAGTACCTACTGTAGTGGTACTGTATGACATTGTGGAAATTGAAACTTTTACCTGATGTAAATTTCATAACTTAGATTTTTTTATTTTGTTTTTTTTTACATGTTGTGGTTGTCTTCTATATTTTTGTGTTTATTTGTAATGGAAAATGTCCTGCTATGATAGGGCATTTCCCAATATTTTTGACACTGTAAGAGCTAGACACTTGCTGAGTTTCTTGCCGGTTCTTCTCAGTACAAGATCTCCCCGCCCAGAGTAGACTTACGAACCGAATGGCATAGTGACATTCACAAGAGCTACTTGTAGCCTAAACTGAATAAATGATTTTGAATTTAGATTTTTTGAGTTTTCAACATGAGCCTGTGATCGATACTTTAAATACAGTCAATCTTTATATACTGTATACAGAATACAGTGTCATGTATGAAGTCGCTCATACAACTTCATACGCCATCAATGAAAAGAAACGTATCCGATAAAACGGACCAGTAAAACGGAGACCATGTGTGAACGGGCTGTTACTGGTGCCACAACGATACCTAAATATTAAAATGATCAAACTATACGCAGACGTTTCGCAAATTCATGCGGAACGTTAGCACAGAATATAGGGAGACGTCGCCGTGAGAACTGTGGAGAATATTTTTATTTACTTACTACTATAGTACTGGTGAATGCAAATATTGATCTTGCCGGCTGCCCAGGTTTAAGAGATGGCTAGGATTCTGTAAATAAAATGTGTGTTGTATCGTGAGTCAGTCAACATTGGTCGCCTAGTGGTTCACTCGAGACTTCATCCGCTTCACTAAACACCCATATCCCGACTAAAAATTGTTTTTTTTGTGATACAAATATTTTCCTGACAATTTATGGACATAAAAAAAACAGTAAACAGTCAAATCGGTCAAGCCGTTCTCAAGTGATGTTATAGCAAATGGTATACATGTGGCAATTGATTTCTAAAAAGAAAGAGTTTTCATATGTACCTTCTCTTGCTTCGCTCCATTCCGAACGCCTCGGAGAATCTAGTAGAAGACGCTTGCGTGATGCCATGCTCTAGAGACCCTCTGAGGATGTTTTGACCACAAGGCTTGAGGAACCCTTTAAGTTTCTCACCGCCCAGACAACGTCCGGTTACGCTGTAATAAATATTGTTGTAAACAGATTTTGCACACGTCCTCAACCATCGTCCTACGCCTGAACCCTATGTAACAAATTACAGCTGCCTGCGACGACGCCTAGCACAAAAATAAGGAAACCTAGACGTTAAAAAAAAATCGTTTTTTTTTAACGTTCGTTTTTATCTAAGTTTTATTCGGAAGTTTCAACAAAATTAAGAAACATTTCATGTTTTTTATTAATAAAACGGAAAAAAACGGGAAAATTTTAAAGAAACGGAAAAGTATTGATGTTTTTAGTAGAACATTTTTATTGTGTTTTGGAGGGTAGAATAATTTGTTTTGGTTGTCATGCGCTCATTCCGGCCCACAGAAAGTTCATATCCAAAAAAATGTAATATAAATAAAATGCACGTGTCGGGTTATCGGTGTTGGGTGCATTATCGTTTGCACCC
Organism: Eudonia lacustrata; assembly: GCA_947562085.1. NCBI lineage: Eukaryota > Metazoa > Arthropoda > Insecta > Lepidoptera > Crambidae > Eudonia > Eudonia lacustrata. The sequence continues at coordinate 8,489,232 of OX387329.1, read as the reverse complement.
ATTGCTTCTCCTACATGTGCAAACTTTGTGCGGGCGGGACGGCGGTGCGTGCGTACTGCATCCAGGCTGTATAAACGAGTGAGTTAGCGGAATTAACACTACATTTTATTTAATAGGTATTAACTTTTTTGTACCATGGATTTCCGCAAAGTAACGCCTGATTCCATTAAATTATTAGTTCATATCACGCATCGCACTACTGTTGTCACTACAAGCACTTTTAGTAGTTATAAGTAGTTGTTGGATTTAAGGCAAATTTTTTAATCGTCAATCAAAACTTATTCATTGAATAATTTTGACATAGTTAATGACAGATTTTCCTTAGAAAATATGAACTTGTTTTTTTTTCAATAGTTTTTTTTAACAAACGACGAAAATTTCAATAAAACCCGCTTTTTTCCTCAAGTGTTTTTCTGATTTACATTCAGTTAAGAAAGTATTGGGAATGGATGATTTGTTTATGGTTCCAAATTCAAATTTTTGTTTTTTTTGTTGTTGGCACAACTGTTTTCCATTTTGGCGCGGAGTTTGAGTTGCATCTGTTATTTATATTAAATACAGTGCTGTTTTTATATAAATCATATCTAGTGTGTATTGCGAATTTCATAATGGACAAAAACATCGAACAAAGAACTGAACTCAATTCCGGAAGCAGCGTTTAAAAAATGTTTTGATGATTGGATTATTCGTTGGCGTAAGTCTATCGTTTCTAAAGGAGCATACTTTGAAGGTGATAAAATAAATTTGGATGATTATCAAACATTTTGTGTATTATTGATCTTTTCCCGGTACTTTCTTGACAGAGTAGTATTTCAATATAACAAACAAATGAAACAGTAAAAAAATCGGACGAACGTATATTTCGCCGAAAAAATCAACAAACAAACAAGCAACCAACTGGTGCCACACCGTTACTCTGTTTATAAGTAGTAGTCTATACTTCTAGTTTCAGAAGGCACGATAATCTTTTGAACCCGGCGGTTGTCGTAAGATTGCAATCGTTAAAAACCGCATAGGGCCTCGAACTCTTCAGTCATCATCACCAACTAATTTTTATGTCCCCACTGCTGGGGCACGAGCCTTCCCTATGGATGGATATGGAGAAATGGCCATAAACTACCACGCGACCCGGCGCGTATTGGTGGTTGTTAACGACTGCTAATGCAACGGCTGGGATCAACAGCTTTACGTGGCATGGAGGAGTTCAATATAATAAATTTTTGGTCACCCATCTGTTGACCGGCCTTTGCTTAAAATTGCTTAACCTTATCAATCGCAGACCGGGCGTGTTAACCACTGTACCGTCGAGCTCCTAAGCACCTGATTTGGTACCTACTCTTTTGTACCCGCACCTTTTGGCATTCCAGATTAGGCCTAAATAATAGCTTAAAACCCAATTAATTACAGCAACATATAACAATTTGTATTGTAAAGTAGTATTTGCTGTATTTGCAGAAATATCGATGAAATGTGTACATACGTATGTTTTCATCAATGTTGAAGTATGTATATACCTTGACCTCCGAAAGAAACATTTACACAAATACTTAACCCTTTCCCTGTCTCATATATAAATGATATGTAATAATCCGATCCGATATGAACCCCTAAGAGAATCTAGTAGGGTAGGTACGTGGACACGAATTAGTTCGTGACGCTGGTTCCCTCTAGACAACCTCTGACGTTTCACGCGACTTGAGGAACCCTTTAAGTTTCTCGCTTCCCCCAAAAATCCCCGGGGAAGCTGAAAACGACCAGTGGCAATCGTCAACTCATCTAAAAAATTATCAATTGATTTTCATTTGTTTTAATTTAAAATCGCATTTATTTATAACCGTGTTATGTTAAGACAAGGTGTGAAGGGGCACATTATTTCTAAGTAGTTACATCTCCAGACACTGGTTACGTATTTTAAATCTATACAATATTCTCGTGTCAGAATAATTTAATGTCGTAATAATTAATTACAACCCGTCTTAGAGTAAAGAGATTACAACTTCTCTTATACGATTAAAGAATGTCTCTTGCGAATATATTTTCTAGAAGAGACTAGGTATTTTGAATATAAGTATTTTGATTTATTGTAATACTTGAAACAGCATGAGGAGCTTGATGGCGCAGCAACTTGTAACTTGCCGATTGCGGTTGTGATATAGCAAACACAAAAGCCGATTCAAGTATGAGTCACTAATTTAAAAAAAAAATCTTGAGCTGTTCCGTACTTCAAAAAGCATGTAGATAGAGCCGTAGCTGCCAGTAGTTGTCGTAAGATCCCCTTAGTAGTAACAAAAGAGACGGGAACTTAAATAATTTAAAAAGTTAGATTTTGTTATTTTAACTATAACTAAGCAACGTCTACCAATAAAATTGTTTTCACGTATGTTTAACGCTTTACTAGAATAAACAAATACATACAACCCAAAGAGTATATTCTTATTTCTCACACTTCGATTTATCATAGTCATTACAAGACAATGCTCTTTCTATTCCACTTTTATCTTTGCGAAAGGTAACTGAGTCGGTGGCAAATTTAATTAAAGCCCCTTTGTAGAAGATTGATGGCATAAGAAGATGCGAAGGAAACACATCCACGTCTACACGATAAATCTAATTTTTGCCCTAGTCATGTTGGGGCGAGACGTAAAAATTGTTTTATTCAATTTACGACCGATATGAAACGCCTGACTGATTACAGTTAGCAAAGTTGTAAATTAGGTGATTTGATATTTTCAAGCTACAGGTTGTATCATTAGTCGGTTATAAAAAATTAGTAATACCTACACATAAACATAAATCCAAATTTAAAACCCAAAATCATTTATTCAATTTAATTTTAAATAGATAGTGTATAATTAAAAGTAAAAACCTTTTTTTATTTAAATGCGCTATGAAGAAAAAAATAATCTTTTACTTTAAAACTTTTACTAGGTATCAACTTATATAATAACGTCATTAAACAATTTATATGATATAGAAGGTTGTCACGATATTTATGTAGGTACTCGTGTTTACTAAGATGAAAAATTTTAATAGGTCAAATCAGTCACATCAAGTTATTTAATTTACTTGTTTATCTACACAAGTAAATCTCGCGACAAGCTTTTATTAATTGAAAATTATAAATTGTGTAATGACGTTATAAGTTTATAGTAAAATAAATATTATTAACGGGATTATTACCATTTTTTTTGTTGTATTTGAGTATTTGATATTTCGGCACAGTATGCGCCATAATCACAGGTGATTATGAGCAGACAAAACGATCTACCCTCTTCCTTAGTCATTTTTTGCGCTCGATACTCGTACCACTGTCTCCTAAGTCACTATTCACTCGAACTTGTTCTCGACACACTACACTGACCGTATCAGATCGCGAAACGGCACTTTTGTTCTTTTTGCGGTCTTTACTTATGCTAATTACTGGATTCCAGATACGCAACAGTTTAACCCTATCTTCGCGATCGAAATTTTTGTATTTTGTAATTTAATCTGGGGGTTATAAAATTCAATGCAGTGATTAGGACCCGATTGGATCAAATGTTCAGCAATGGCCGATTTTGCGTATCGTATTCTTTACAGCTTTGATATGGCAATATCCTTATTCGACAGGCTACTGTACGTTTTGTTTGGCCAATGTAGGAGCTACCGCAGCTGCAATCGATCTTATACACACCGGGCTTTTCTAGGGGAAAGCTGTCTTTTGGTGACCGTACACATTGAACTACTTTTCTAAAAGGAGTGAAGATGGTGTTATCTGAGTACTTATTGAATATAGTATGAGACCTTGTCTGTCACTCCTTTCATATACGGCATAAAAAGCGACTGACTTCTATCCTGAACCTATCGTGTTTGGTTTCGTGTCTGGATGTTAACACCTTCCCCTTGTATCCGTTCTTCTGCAGAACATGCCGGACATGGGATAACTCCTCGTGCAATGTTTCATCATCGCGCAAGTCGTAAGCCCCGGTTGATCAGCGATGACACTACAGAGTTCAGATGTTTTGGGTGGTGATGAGAGGTTGCGCTGAGATAGCGATCTGTGTGTGTAGCTTTCTTATATACAGAGTGGCCAAGTGAACCATAATCTCGTACTCGCATCTCGATGTCAAGGAAATCCTATCTTCTTCCATTTCGTAGGTAAATTTTATTTTAGGATGGATATACCATTGAGAGTCGCCATCGCCATCGCCATATAAACCTCAACATCATGCCTACCACCTTCTATAATCTAATGTGACCATGATAATTTTAAAAGTTTTATTGATAGTAAAAGTTTTAAAGTGAAAGTTTATTTTTTCTTTTTAGCGCATTTAAAAAAATCTTGTTTTTTTAAAAAAGTTTTTTTTTTTTTAATTTATTTTTTACTTTTTAGATATCGCTGGACTAGCAAAAACTTAGTCCGCCATATTGAATTTAGTGTGACGTCACTTTATTTTTCGAGTTATTCTCAGCAAGCCCTTTCATTTGATACCCATATTGTAAGAATGCATTAAAATAATTAGTCCGCCATCTTGGGTGTGCCACCATATTGGATTGAGAATGACGTCACACAGTTAACCATGCATTGCCATCCAAACTGAACGTGTACTTATACAAAATTTTAACTTAATCGGTGAAGATATCTGCTTCAAAACTGAGTTTCAAGCTTTAGAAGTCCGCCATATTGGATTTAGAGTGACGTCACTTTATTTTTCGAGTTATTCTCAGCAAGCCCTTTCATTTGATACCCCTATTGTAGGAATGCATTAAAAATAATTAGTCCGCCATTTGGGTGTGCCGCCATCTTGGATTTAGAATGACATCACACAATCCACTAAGTATGCATTGTCATCCGAACTGAACATGTATACAAAATTTCAGCTCAATTGGTTGAAGATATTTGCTTCAAAATTGACATTTACAGAACGTAAAGGAATGACGGAATGAGTGAAGGTGAAATTATAAGACACCATAATTTATTATGTTAAATAGTTCTGGTTTTCGTAAAGTGTTCACCATTGAATAACACCTTTATCAGTCCCAATTAAGTTGCAAACTAACTACCAACAAACTATCGCTTAAACTTTGAATGGCTAATTTTTACGCAATTATCAAGGATTACAGCACGGGTCCCTCGTAAAAAGGGATGAGCAGCCCAAGTATTATAAACCAACTAGTTGTAATTAATTTCTAGTTTCAATTGTTAATTCACTGTGGGATAACAAGTGGCGGGGAAAGTACGAGGGTTACACGTACAGTTGGATTGGAAAACAGATGTCTAACCCTGTATTATTACCAGCTTAAATATTAATACATGCAGCAAAAACTTTGTTCCCCTTTTTTACGAAAATTGCGCGGACGGAGGAGTACCTATGAGTTTCGCACACTAACCCCCGTATTAATAAACAAAGTGTAAACTTGGAGTAGTTACTCCGTGTTTTGTTCCCGTCATGTAAACTTCTTTTCATATTAGAGTAAAAGAGACAAAACACGGAGTAACTACTCCAAGCTTACACTTTGTTTATTATAATACGGGGGTTATAGTATATAGAGAAGATTATCCTAATGTTATTATTATTTTTTTAATTATGCATAAAAATACATTAAATCAATAAAACATTACACACACTACCATGTATTTGACACACACATCATCATCATCATCATCATCTCAGCCAAAAGACGTCCACTGCTGGACAAAGGCCTCCCCCAAGGACTTCCACAACGACCGGTTTTGTGCTGCTCGCATCCAGCGGCTTCCCGCGACCTTCACCAGATCGTCGGTCCACCTTGTTGGAGGCCTGCCCACACTGCGCTTTCCGGTACGCGGTCGCCACTTCAGAACTATCCCGCCCCAGCGGCCATCAGTCCTGCGAGCAATGTGACCTGCCCACTGCCACTTGAGCTTAGCAACTCTTCGGGCGACGTCGGTTACCTTTGTTCTTCTGCGGATCTCCTCATTTCTGATTCGATCACGCAGAGAAACCCCGAGCATAGCCCTCTCCATTGCTCTTTGAGTGACCTTGAGCCTTTTTATGAAGCCCATAGTGAGCGACCACGTCTCAGTCCCGTATGTCATCACTGGCAACACACACTGGCAACACACACACGTATTATACTATTTTCAAAAATTTCGAAAAGAGAAGAGGAGCGGCCGAAATCTGTCAATGCCAATTCAAACTCAAATTCTATCTTTTTTGTTTTTTCATTGCTTAGGATACAATCCTTCCAATTCCAATCCAATTAGGAGCAACCTTAATAAAATTACGGTCGAATTTCGACCAATGGGTGACATGACAACTACTACTACGAGTAAATATGCCACTGTTGGGCTCAGACCTTTGATTTGAGTAGGTATGTCTTTCTCCCTCCTTGAGGAGTCCGGTGGGAGAGTCCAATATCTTACATAGCCATATCAACCAACGGGCGCAGTGGTATTCCTGATGCTTTATCTTATGTAATCAATTAGTGAACTTATATTGACTACTTATAATAATGACGATGATAATGAAGAAAATATGAGGCTTTCCCAAATAATCAATAGCACATGAAGAGATAGAAGTTTATTATTGCGGTACCTAGTTATTAGTGTGAGTTTCAAGGAATCAAATCTCATTTTATTTTAGTAGCGCGGCGCCGGCAGAGGTTTCCCTCCTATCCCAAGAGTCCCATTAATTTCCTAGGCAGAAAGCCACAGTCGCACAGTAAGTGCTGCATTGCCTCCGTTTTTTTGTCTTTTGTTTTTAATTTCCTACCTTCCGTTTGCAGTGTTTACAAATGTAAATTGTTCACTGATCTGATGTTAAGTGATGATAAAGCCAAAGGTAAAGGCGCTCCTTACCCGGAATCCTCAACTACTCAGGAGTTGGCTATCTTACCTCTAACTGTAGGACGGAACACAACCATTTTTTTTGGAGATATTGCTGATTGCCTCAAACGGCATTTTCAGCGTCACCAGGCTTTTGGGGGCGGCGTGGTACGTAAAGGGTACCTCAAGCCGTGTTGAAACGAATTACCTTCGGAGTATTTCTAGAGGGACGGCATCGCACACTTAAAAGTGCGCGTCCCCGTGCCCTACTAGATTCTCCGAAGGGTTCGGATCGGATCGGGGAGCAGAACCATCCGAAGGCGCCTCTAAAGGCACGTACCTCGGCTCGGGAAGAAGCGCCCAGGTACATGTCTATACCTGGTATAGAGCGCGTGTACGGTCTCACCACCGTACATATTAGCTGACATAGCGACCTACTTTGGGTCGCGCCTAATTGTTGTTTACTTTGTTATTAAATATTATTTCATGTAGTTAACAGCATCCTCAAGTGTACGTAGTCAAACTGGCTCGTACAGCGCGTGTGAACCGGTTCTACGTACCCTTGTTCTACGAGTACGGTGTCTTAGGCCTAAACTAGTGTGCATGTTTAGTGTATTATGTAAATGTGTAGTGGTATTTAGGGGATCGGGCGCGGAAGGAACACAACCATGCCACTAACATTGAGGTTTTGTCGATATTTAGATAAGATGGTGGTAGCTAGCCAGGTGGAATGTAAAACAAGTCCTACCACCAACCAATTCGAGTACAAACAGTGCTGGGAAATGAACCCGGGACCTCTAGATCTAAGAACAAATACTTACCACTAGACCACAGATTCGTTTTGTCAGCCGTAAAGCCAGCTAACAGTGACGGTATCCCCGGATAGTAACGACTTAGAGGTCTTCAAGAAACGAGCTGACTTTTCCTCAAAGGCTGGACCCTTCTGCGATTTTTCTGGTGTTGCTGGTGTCCTTGAGCGGCAATGATTACTTTTCATCATGACATACTGGCTCATTTACCACCTTCTTCAACTTCTATTCTTCTTCATTCTTAATTTAACCATTGTTGGGTATGCTTTTCCTTAAGATTCTCACTCTTCAATTATCCCGATTTTTTGCCACTCGCATCCACTTTCGTCCAGCCGCCGCCATCAAATGTTTGTAGCATTGTTGTGTTCCGGCAGCTGGAGATGAGATAGCTAGTGCCTCAGTAGATGAGGATCCTGGGTGATTGCGATTCCGCCATAGACCTTATCATCACTTAACATCAACCACCTATCCGCACAGGGTCCGCGTGGCCCACATCGTCACTTATGGCCCTTTCTCCCTATCCATCCATAGGGAAGGCTCGTGCCCCAGCAGTTGGGACATAAAATGAGCTGATGATGATGATCAGTTAACATCGGGTGAGATGAAGGCAATGCGCTTACCCATAAGATATATTTTTAAAATCTGAATTTAACGTCTGTCGCTCTTATTTTCCAGTCTTGGCTTCCATTCCAGTAGCCATCCATTCCATCCAGTCCATTTCAGCATTTGCAGCTCTCTGTTTGCGATGTCCCTGTGTCACAAACAAATGAGGGTCAAGTTATACGAGTCTCATTTTGTCGTGTGTCCAACTCTAGTGGCTATCCCTTTCATTCTGTCGGTTCACACTTAAATTTGTTGATTAGGTTAAAACGTAGTTTTGAAATAAACATGGTATTGCTGATAAAGGTGAATGCCCAATGAACAAACACACACAAAGCGCCATTTTACATTATTTTTGCGCAATGATAAAAAAGAAATCTATTGTCATATGAATCGATTTTAATATTGAATTAAGTATGTAATACTTGCCCTGCGTTTATTACTTCCATTACTTCCAACTCATCTCTTTTCTTGGGTGTCATAATAGGCGACTAGCGGACTAAAGACTCATACATTCAAAAGCATAAAGCGGCGATGGGCTTACCCTTTTTTTACCACCAACCTACCACGCTGAGCAAATGTGCAGTTGTTATTTGGGTTAACGTAGGCTGTGGTAGTGCACTGCTTTTGCGATCGTCATTGACTAGTCTCTGACTATCCCTTTGGGGATAATAGTCGTAGTAATACTTGCCCACTAATTTTGTAAATACACTTAAAATAATTCTAAATTTACTTTAACATTTATTTCCCTGCTCCACCTCTGAGGAACGGACTGTCGTACTTCCACTCGTGTTAATTTTTGTTACGGCAACAGGCTTTGACTAATAGCTCTTTTCAAATTCGGCGTTTCATGTCGGACCACAGCCGTGCGTTTTCATACTAAACGCCAGCCGCACGACAGCCGCACGACTGTTATAATAAGGAACGCAGTGCAAACGTGCGACAACAAACGTCTAAATTGAAAGAGCCCTAAAGGGGGGTAGACACTAGACAGCCAAGCGAACTTCGATCAAACCGGTTCTATTTTTCATTTGGCGAGAAATCGCGCGAAATCGAATTTTTGGGGGCGGCGAGAACCTTAAAGGGTTCCGCAAGCCGTATGATCGAAACACCGTCCATCAGAGAGTTTCTAGAAGGAATGGCATCAGTCAAGCATGTCCCCTTTCCCTCCTACATTATCCGGGTGGTTTGGATCTGATAGGGAGGGGACCAACCCGAGGGCGCTTCTAAATGCTAGGACATCGGCTCGGGTCGACCGGGTCGTGGGACTGGGAAGTAGCACTCTCGTACATGTCTGTATCTGATATCGCATGTGAACCGTAGAACTAACCCAATCGAGCATGATAATTATGTACCTAGACAATATGGGAATCGAATCCGCTACCTCTGAGTTAGAGCGTGGTGCTCATACTACTAAACGAAAGAGGTTGTTAAAACTAGTTGATGTAAGCCATGCATTTTAAGCACCATTTTAAGCATTTTAAGCAAAAATGCATAAGCATTTTGTAAACATTTTTGTTATTTACAATTTTATTTTTATTTATATTTTTATTTTATATTTTTTATAAAAATAAACCTCAAGCAATAAAAATCAGGGCTTGATATCGTTTCCAAATTCCCACTATATAAGTACCGGTTAGTAGCATTAATCATAATCATAATCATAATATAATCATAATATATTTATTTGCATAAAACATAGTATACAAAGTTGTTGAAATTGTAAAGAACAGTTCTCATGTTTTGCACATTTGCATGCAAATTGTTACAATTAAATCTAATTTTTATTGTTTAGAAATTGCTTAATGTTCAAATTGCTTAAAGTTCAAATAAAAACGGTAAAGCTCCTAACGTTATCTAGAAAAGTATAGTTACATATTTCGTTACTTAGCTTTAACCAATCTGCTTAGAGCGGTTAGTTAATATACCGGTAAATTTCACCCAAGTAACGAAACCAAGCATAACGTAACCTTTTTTTAACGGTGTTTTCGTATGACAGAATTATTATCCTTACCAAATTTTAAACAGTATTCAAAACGCTGGCAAAATATCACAACAAAAACCCAGCGACGCTTACTTCGGTAATTGTTATTTCCCAAAAGATAAAGGTTAAATTGAATAGGAAATTGAAGCATCGAACCCTCATGATTATTCAGAGGGGATGCGTTAATGGCAGCGATTACAATGTTTCCTTAAACGGTGGTGTCTTGATTTTGTTACATTAATTATATTAAGCATAAAATATACAATCAGTAATTATTAATGTTATCTTGTACGGTTTTAGTTTTAGAGGAGCTCTATGGCGCAGTGGTTAACGCACCCGCAGGCTTATTACCGAAAAATGCAACAGGTTGTTATTTTGTATAATAGTAACGCGACTGCTCTACTGACCCTGATAGGTAGGGTATGGCAGTTGGAACTACGGGTCCGGCTGGTTTTTCAAGGGTACCACGGGAGTTCCGGATTCTAGGCCCCCTGCCGGTTAGCCTTCGCGGGCGTCTCCGGCAGGCCCCGGGCATGGGTTGCACTCGTGGTGGCATGTGGTTAGCTGTAGAAGTGGGAATGTTCGTCTGCCTGGTTGAGGTCTGGCCAGTTTCCGTTTCGTGCACAGCGAGCGGGTCTTAGTAGCGGTCCGGTGGGGGCCTGAAGCGAAAAGTCCTGCGGGGCACGTGAGTTGCCCTTAGTTGGTTGTGCTGCTCGGTGGCTTTCATTGAGCAGTTAATCCAACATCTCCAGCACTAGTCTGGAGAATTAGTAGAGGCGCCCGCTAGATGCAAAAGCCTCCGGTTTAATCAGCCGCGTAGGACTTTGGAATTGATCAGGTGCCTGGATGGGTACAGAGAAGTGAGTGTGCTTACAACTCCGCCATCAAAGAGGACATTTGGTAGTCGACTTTTGAGTTGACGACCCAAGCAGTGGTACACTGCGAGTTGTGCTCTTAGTGCAACGAGAAGTGAGCGAGCTTACAGCTCCAGTAACCTGTCTGGATATTAGGTAGTGGAATATTACGTGTCCATGGGGCAACTAGCTCGAGACACTAGTCTTAAAAGTACCGAATGAAGGTTGCGTACCGGCGTGTTCTGATCTAGCGTTATGGCCTGATGTAGATAGTCCCTTGTGCTTCGTTAGGATGTCTGACACCTAACTTTATAACCGTGAGGTTGGTGGGAGGTGTCAGTATAAACTTTAAAGTAGTATGTAGCAGGGTGCTCCAGTTGCGGTTGTTCTAGTATTGCTCGCTCAGTGCATTTGCGATTAAAATGTACGTAACAGTTTACATACATTGAACGATTTGTGTCCGTAATACCAATTTATTAACCGCAACTAAAGCAGTTGCGTTGCAATTGTACAATTAACTACTGGTTGGTTTTTTCGGCAATAAGCCCGCAGGGCTGCGATTGCTAAGGTTAAGAAGCTGTCGCAAAGGCCGGTCATCGGATCTGTGCTTCAGAAGGCACGTAAAGCCGTTGGTCCCGGCTGCATTAGCAGTCGTTAACAACTACCAATCCACACTGTTCTCTGTTCTCGAGCTTACAGCTCCGGTAACCTCTGGATATTAGGTAGTGGACTATACGTGTCCACGGGGCACCTCGCTTGAGACACTAGTCTTAAGAGTTCCGAATGAAGAATGCGCTGCGGCGCGTCCTGATCTGGCGTTATGACCTGAGGTAGATAACCCCTTGTACGAGGAAGTTTGCATGCGCAAGGTTATCTGACACCTACTTTATCTAAATATGATAGGATATATAGGATAATGGGGGGGTGTCAGTATAAATTTTAATGTCGTGTATAGCACGGGTTATTACGGCTGGTGATGACGATGTGTAAAGATGTGTAATCCGAAAAGGCCCCGCAGTAGGACAGTATGTACTAAGTTTGTAAGCTAATTGCTTAACTTCTTTTCCCTAAGGTATCTGGGGTGGAATTGGACAAAACATGTCTGCAGTCGTGACAATGGGCAATGGTCATACAGAGGACTTACATGCCAACTAAGAACTGAGCGTAGCAGCGTAGGAAGATAACCGCCTCTGGGACACTGTCCACATCAATGTCATACATGCTCCGAGGAACTCGATGGCGCAGTGGTTAACGCGTCTGCGATTGTTAAGGTTCTCGCAAAGGCTGGTGGCCAAAAATGTATTATCTCGAGCTCCTCCATGCTCCGTAAGTCATGTAAAGCCGTTGGTCCCGGCTGCATTAACAATCGTTAACAACCACCAACCCGCACTGGGCCCGCATGGTGGTTTTAGGCCCGTTCTCCCTATGCCATCCATAGGGAAGGCTCGTGCCCAAGCAGTGGGGACGTATATGAGCTGGTGAAGATGAAATGTAAATATAGATTTTTATTTTTTTTAATTTATTTATGGAACCACAAACAAGTTTACAATGTAGCTTATGGTAAACTTAAATATTAGTACAGTTTATTACTTATCGTAAACTCAACGGCGATGGTTACATCTAATATATAAAATTCTCGTGTCACAGTTTTCGTTGCCATACTCCTCCGAAACGGCTTGACCGATTTTGATGAAATTTTTTGTGCTTATCCGGTATCTATGAGAATCGGCCAACATCTATTTTTCATCCCCCTAAATGTTAGGGGTAGTCCACCCCTAAATTTTTTTAATTATTTATATGGCAAAACAACGTTTGCCGGGTCAGCTAGTTTTATATATAAAACTAAAATGAATGGGGACTCAAATTAAACATACGAAATATGGTTTCTTTGAAGCACAAATGAAATATAAATATATGAACTATGTGTTCGCACATACATACATACACCTAAATACATAATATACATGTACCCACACACAATCACATCCATGGTACATAATTTCAATATAATATGTGTATAATGTATATTAAAAAAAAATATATTAGGGATTTAACAATAACTCAATTATCTGTCTATTATATGAACTAGTACTACAAGAAAATATGTCTACTGTACTGAATGTTTTATTATATGTGTCGACAATTAGATGATAATTTAAAAAAAAAACTAACTGTAATACTAACATAGAACAAGTTTTATTATTACTAACACAATTTAAGAGCGTTTACGCCTCACACTAGCGCCGCCAATGAAAAAAAAACATATCTAGTAATTAGATGGTTTAGTTAAATATGGCGTTATAGTTAAAAGTGGCCGTAACGTCTTATTTAACTAAACCATAACATGTGAGGTGTTCATTAGGTGACGTAAAAATGCTAAATTACTTCATTCAAATAGTTTGTTGAGCATAATTTGATTTTCTATCTCTAATTACTAGATATGTTTTTTTTTCATTAGTGGCGTTAGTGTGCGGCGTAAACGCTCTTATGGGCTAAATCCGAAATAAAAGTTAATTATTCTTATTCCTCTTTCTATAAGTGCAACCTATGGGCTTGATGCATACAAAAATCTTACAGTTCCCTCCGTGTTCAATATAACAATGCGTTTAGGGTGCTTTTGGGGCTGCCTCGCTTTTGTAGCGCGTCAGGAATGTTCGCTGAAATATGAGTTAACTGCTTCTACAAAACGATGCGAAAGCGATGCGCGTCTCTGGTGCGCAGGGTGCGGGCGTGCGGGGCAGCACCAACAGCATCCTAAGCATGGCCACCAGCTGTCTTGACTGCCGATACGTAAATCATTGCTGCGTCATATCGTCTGGTACGCGTATGGCGCAGTAATACAGTGAGTTTAGCAGATAAATTCATATTAAAAAAAACAAAAAAATATCATGTAACTAAGAATAACTTTAATACTAATGAGTTTTGGTCACTTTAATAAATCAATATCCTATTCTATTATATTCTATTCTATTATCAAGAAACTAGTTAAGGAGTCTCAGCGTCTCCGGAATTTTCTATTCGTAACGTAACATCCAAAAGCATTCTCCGTAATGTAGGTACCTAGGGATTGTGTTGAATTCTTTTCGCTTCGATGTCGCCGCAGTGTGAGGCATTATTAAATTTTCACTGTAGTGCAATCTGATTTCCGCTAGCCACTGACTTTATACAGTACACCTCACACGCTTGGACGACATTTAGATGAAGTCGTGGTATGATAAAATATACATGAGGGACTTTAGTTGGTAGATAGTTCACGATACGATGAAAAGTAGTTTTTGCGTCTTGATGTATGAAAAGTTAATTTTATTACTTCAACAAGTTAACGCTTATAAGTACTGTATGCGCTTTACATTCACCGATTATGTACGTCCCAATTTTTTATTTCTTTTTTCTTTTTTTTTTACTTATATAGATTTATTTACTTATTTATTATTTATTTTGAGGTACACTGACCGATTATAGTCAATACATGTTGTTATTGTTATTGCTTATAATCTTAATCTAGACAGTAATCCCTGAATAGTGTACACAGCATGATCAAATTTTAAACTTAATCTATAAAAAAAATATTAAAAAAAAAAACATTAAGCGTGAAATGATCCAATAGTGTAAATAATAAAGTCAGTTACAAAAAAAACGTGCCACATTCAATGCATATTTACTAATGCACACTCACTAAAACTCGGTGAAGACAAATACCGCCCGTACGCACGTGTACAGAAAAACTTCAAACAAAGCAAGAAATGTTTAAAATTAAAAACAAATAAGAATGTAGGTCATTGCCTCCCATAGAGCAACACGGGCCTCCGGCGGACCGGAGGGGAGTAGCCATAGCGTTTATTCCCGATACAGATTTGTCTGTCATTTTTTGCGGGGGGTGAGGCAGCTACATTGACAAGTTGCGACTGCCGTGGCTGCGACATTGTCGATATGCATGTATCGATAAGTTCGAGAACTCGGTTAGGATAATGGTTTAAAAGTGGGACACAGGTGAGATGTTATAAAAAGGATTTATTTATTACGATATCATTCAGAATCTGTTCAAAAAGTCAGTTTACATGGGTAAGTTACAAAAGTTATTAAATAAAGAAATATGAAAGGATTATCGAATGTTGATGTTTTACCTAGAATCCGTTTTTAATAAAACAAAACTATGCACAAATTAATTGATTTTCATTTCTGCTGAATTTCTCATGTAAACTGACTTTTTATAATATAATGAAATAATGATATAATGTATTAAAACAATAATAACATAAACTACTTATATAATAAAATCTTTACACACTACATTCAGCGTCATCTAGTTCCAAACTAAGCAAAGCTTGTGCTATGGATACTAGACGACGGATATTAAATACATATACTTATACTTTTTTTGTAAACAAACTTATAATACATACAAACAAACACACTTAGACCGAAGGCAAACAATATTTATGTGATGAACTTAGGTAAGTTCATCAAATAAATTTTTGTCTTCTGTGGGAATTGAACCCACAACCCCGAGGTCAGTAGTCCACTATGTACACCACTGGGCCACGGAGGTTGTCATTTAGTAATATATTTAATTAGGAACAACTTTTACGGATCTACTCGCGTTTATTTTACACATTACTTATTTAATGTTTATCCTGACGTTTCGGACCCTTTGCAGGGACCCGTGGTCACAGGGAGACTGAGGTGTTGGTCATCTCATAATTAGTTGATAGCTTGTATACCCTCATTTAAATTTCATCAGGTGCGTTGCGTTTTACGCAGAAAGAGCTTACAGTATCTTTTGGTCTGGCAGTATGGTGTTGGGGCTTGAATTTAATATTTTGTATGTTGGGATCCCAGGCTGGTGGCAGATTCCAACCATCTTCTCTATTAAAATTAGGATGTTTTTTAATTTCAATAGCCTTGCGCATCATCCTAGGGATGAATCGTTGTTCTCTAACGAGTATTTGTAGTTTATCAAATCTGATGTAATGGTTGGGCCCCTCTAGGAAGTGTTCGCATACGTCAGACTTATTTTCGCGCCTATGCTTGACGTCGGCTATATGTTCTTTAACGCGGGTTCCTACACTTCTCTTTGTTTGCCCGATATAAGAAAGCCCACAGTCGCAGTCCAGTTTGTACACGCCTGCATCTTGAAGGGGTATGTTGTACTTGACAGGTCGTAAAAAATGGTTGATCTTCTTCGGCGGCTTGAAGTAAGTGTTGATTGAAGCTCGCTTTAAGATATGTCCAATCTTGTCAGTGACACCTTTCATATATAGAAGTACAGCATGTTGGCGCTCGACTGTGGTTGGTTTATTGCGTTTTCTGTGACAAAGCCGTGGTACTTTTAGTTGTCACAGATGCCGCGTGCTCTCTCAAACAAAGATTTCCCTACAGTAGCCAACTGTCTAGGATGGTGGTGAGAATCACCATTGAGGTACCTATCTGTATGGGTTACTTTACAGTGCACAGTGTTACTCAAACTATGGTCCGGATTCCTGATGATTAAAATATCCATGAAAGCTAACTTACTATCTGCCTCTAACTCCATTGTGAATTATATTTTTGGATGTATAGAGTTAAGATGATCTAGAAAAGCAGATACTTTATCAGTTGGTAGAATAGTGAAAGTGTCATCTACGTACCGCTTGTAGAACCTAGGGGTTACCGGTGCTGTGCTCAGGGCACTCTCCTGGAAGTCTTCCATAAAGATATCCGCGACGACGGGTGAAACAGGGGAACCCATGGCAACACCCTCTACTTGCAGGTAGTAAATGTCATTCCACAAAACAAAAAAACGCGAAAAAAAAAACGCGTAAAATAAACGCGAGTAAATCCGTAAAAGTTGTTTTATTTCAACGTGTAGTGTTCGCAAAAACTTTAGAAAAAAATATTTAATTAGTTTTATATTTAACTTGAATCAATTTTAACAGATACGTATCATTATTATACTATATTAAAATACATTTCACTATATTAGAAAACATTATCTAATCTAAAAATGATTAAATGCACGAGAGACGTGGCTGTCTAGACTTTACCTTTGTCATTTTTATCGATGAAAATGATAACAACACTATCGCTCAGTGACAGCGTAAACTTGGATACAGACTCGGATCAGTCGTTTGACCGATCCACATATTGTACGAGGGCAAGCGGCCTCAGTTGGTAAACAAATCCAAAACAACACGGCCGCTTATTTTTGTATTTTTTTGAATAAAGAGAAATACATAGTAATAATGTGATCTAAATTAATTACATATGAAAGGTAACGCCATCTTTTTGTAAATTTGACGTGGCAGATCTCTTTTTGCAGCAAAAAACTAAACAATTCGGCATTTTTCTAGGACGTCGTTTTACCCGCGCAACTAGATTCAGTCTAGTGAGCAGTGCGGGCTGCAACTAGTTTTATTGTACGCATAGGTCCGCGTGGACTTGTACTTTGACAGAGGGGAACGCCTGCGTATGGCTACTCCCCTCCGGTCCGCCGGAGGCTCGTGTTGCTCTATGTTGCCTCCTTACATGACATTTTGATAATTTAAATCTTTAAATTGTAAAACAAAAAATAATGTAGCTACTAGCTACAATGCAACCTCCTTGCAAAACAAAATGAACGTACATAAAACCTCCTTACTCTTCATTTTACCCCGCAACTTAACCCCTCATGGCAATACCAGTGTCATGTTTAATTTTTCCTGCTCTACTATGCTGTCTTTGGTTAGCTCTAAGCTCTCAAAATAATAACTAAATTATTGTTCTGAATCTAAGCTTTAAATAATAAACAAGAAATCTTTACATTTATAATAAAAAGAACACACAACAAAACCTCCTTACTACAACGTAATCTCCTTTTACAATTCATTTTACCCCGCAACCTAGCCCTCATGGTCATGGTAATACCAGTTTTGTGTTGAATTTTCTCCGCTCCACTGTGCTCTGTCTGTGGCCTTATTAAATTTTCACGCCAAATGCAACCTGACATTGGGGTTTCCCGCTGATTTTACTCCTTACGTTGGGTTAGACGGAAATGTTCCGGACCGCTTCGGCGAGGAAAAGAAAAGCTTGCTGTAAAAAAACACTGCTTTTTGCTGTTTCTTGTCCAGTAAGCATATAGTTTTTGCTTAGTAAGACGTTATACTTATTATAGAAATCATGCAAGTACAGAATAAAAAATTAATGGTAATTAAAAAACATTTGACCAACTGCTTTTATTTAATTTAAAATATCTCATAAATATATTATTTGCATAATGCATAAGTTGATGAAAATTTACAGCTTCCTTTAAAGCGTCACCGGACTTTTTTGGGGGAAACTTAAAGGGTTCCTCAAGCCGTGTGATCGAAACACCGTCAGAAGGTTTCAGAGGAAATCCTAGGGAAAACTAGATTCTCCGAGGGGTTCGGATAAGATCGGGAGCGGAACACCTCGACGGCGCCTCTAAGGGCCAAAACGTCGACTCGGGTTGACCGGATTGTGAAGGTGGAGAGAAGCGCCCAAGTACCTACATTTATTTATTTATAGCTGTTGCCCGCGACTTCGTCCGCGTGAGCTAAAGGCTGTAGTCTGTACAGTTTAATTTTTATGTAGGTATCTATTTAAGCTTATTAGGGTATAATAAAATTATATGCATCGGAAATTTAGAAAATTGACATTGTATTTACCAACATACGTATATCTACTCACTCTTAATATCCTTTCAGCTGGGAATGCTGAGATAGACAAAGACTGATTGATCTCCATTTAGTGTGGTTCTGGCATACTTCCTGTGCCTCTTTTACGTTCATCATTATTTTCATACATTATCTCTTATTCTTTCGACTATCATCTCTGCCATGTACATACATATATTCAGTTTGAAGCACAGAATCGTCCCGTTCATACAGATTCTCACTCAGTTTCCCGTTTCAATTATCCCTCCACATACATTCAGTATACAACACCGTTTCTCGGTGGGTTGCGCGTATTTGCTACGTCATACAAACCTGAAAAGGGTTTACTGACGCTTAATTCCTTCTGACACCGATGCCGATGCTCTCTCGCTGGATGTAAAGCTGCGGTCTATTTTTCACAGAAAATCCAATTTCCTTAACCTGGTGCATATCAACGCTCAGAGTGTCCCTGCGCACATCTCCGATCTTAATGTGTCTTTTAACAACGGGCTTGTCGATGGAATATTAATTTCCGAATCCTGGCTTAAACCGTCCCTTCTGTCCCCTCTTTTTACTCTTAATGGATATAAACTTTATCGCAACGACAGGGTTGGGATTGGTGGTGGTGGTGTTTGTATATACATCAAAGATCACATCTCGTGCTCTGTTGTCAGCCAGTCACCTAGTGTCTATACTGGATCGTTAGAATACTTGTTCCTGGAGCTTAATTTACACCACTCCAAAATCATAGTGGGGGCAGTTTATAGTCCTAATAATCACGTAAATTATTTTGAAACCTTTGAGACTACACTTGAATCCCTGAGTTCTACTTACAACCATGTTATATTGATGGGTGATCTTAATACTTGCTTACTAAAAAATAACGTTCGGTCTTCCCGCCTAAATTCAATTGTAACTTCTGTCAACTTTGTTTTGCTCCCTCTCACTGCCACCCATCACTCTCCTAATTGTCAGCCATCTCTCTTAGACGTACAGATAGTTTCTAGACCAGATTCAGTCCTTGTACATGGGCAAACTACTGCTCCATTCTCATATCATGACCTCATATATTTGTCCTATCGTGTACGCAAACCCAAATCAAAAACTAAAGTCATTCTTCGGCGTAGTTTTGGTAGCATTTGTATGGATCGCTTGAGGGAAGATTTTGCTGCGATTGACTGGTCTTCCTTGTTTGCAGCTTGCGCTGTAAATGAGAAGGTCAGAGTTTTTAACAAACAAATAATACAGCTGTTTAATTATCATGCTCCTCTCAGAGCAGTGCGAGTAAAACACCTTCCTGCGCCTTGGCTTACGCCAATGATTAAGAAGGTTATGCGACGTAGGGATAAAGCCAAATCCGTGCTTAAGAGATGTCCTAGTGACGACAGTCTGCACTCCTACAAGAAGCTGCGGAATCTTTGTAACAGACTCTGTCGGGACGCTAAGAGACGATACATTCATTCCTCGATTCACGACTTACCTTCAGGTCAGGTCTGGAAGTTTCTTAGAACTATTGGTGTGGGTGGAGACCTCAACGTTACTTGTGACTTACCTGATCTTCAGCTGCTTAACGAGCATTTTGCAAACTCACCAGTCTCTGTTGCTGATTCTACCAAGGCATCCACGCTTGCCTTTCTATGCACTGTTACCCGCCCTGACTGTGAGCCTTTTTCATTTCGCGAGGTCACTGAAGAGGAGGTTAAGAAGGGTATTCTCTCCATAACATCCAAGGCGGTGGGCAATGATGGCATTTGCCGTGACATGCTTGTACCTATTCTTGATGACGTTGTGCCTATCATTACTCACATTTTTAACTCCTCGCTGGCAACCAACGTCTTCCCTAATGAGTGGAAATTGGCTGACGTAATTCCCATTCCAAAGACCACTTCTCCTACCAATTTGTCCCAGTATCGTCCCATCTCAATCCTTCCATTCCTCTCCAAGGTCCTTGAAGGCGCTGTTCAAAAACAATTGTCCGCATACGTTTCTCATAATAATCTTATCAGTCAGTTTCAATCTGGTTTTCGTCCTGGCCATAGCACGGTAACCGCCTTGCTAAAAGTCACAGACGATATTCGACATGCTATGGATAATCGCTTGCTTACAATTGTAATTCTACTTGACTTTAGCAGCGCCTTCAACTCTGTTGACCATGACATCCTCCTTGCCACTCTCCGCTCTCTTAACATTACCCCTTCTGTGATCGCTTGGTTTGCAGACTACCTTTGCAAACGCTGCCAGAGAATTAAGAGTGATGACTGCTTTTCTGATTGGGCTTTTCTAACTGCGGGTGTGCCACAGGGGGGGGTACTCTCACCTCTCCTTTTTTCATTGTTTATAAATGAACTTACTAAAGTAATACCTTCCCCGTACCACCTATATGCAGACGATATGCAACTTTATCGACATTTTGATGCAGCCAACACACACGCGGTTATTGAAGACATCAATAAGGATCTCCTCTTGGTGAAGTCTTGGGCTGAGGCATTCGGTTTACTTGTGAACCCAACTAAGTCGCAAGCAATAATCATTGGTAGCAGCAGACTGTACAGCAGACTGGATGTTAGCGGTCTCCCCTGTATTTCATATGACGGAGTAAATATTGAATATACTGAAAAAACTAAAAATCTTGGCCTCGTTTTTGACCGTTCACTGTCCTGGAAGGCGCAGGTAAATGAAGTTAGTCGGCGCATGCACTACTCCTACCATTCCCTCAAGCGACTCCAGTTTTTCTTACCGTACAATACCAAAATTATGCTCGCTCAGTCGCTTCTACTTCCCCTTCTCGACTATGCTGACGTTTGTTATCTGGACGCTACTGAAGAGCTGCTTAACAAACTGGAACGACTGCAAAATCTGGCAATCCGGTTTATATTCGGTTTGCGTAAATTTGACCACGTTTCTGAATTTCGGTCGAAGTTAAAGTGGCTCCCAGTTCGACTGCGTCGAGATATGCACATTCTTTCCCTCCTTTTCAAAATACTTAACTACCCCCAGCTCCCTCATTATCTGCGTTCCCGTTTTACGCTCATACCCGTCTCTTCCCGTCCCAAACGATCCTGCGACACACGAACCCTTCTATGTCCCCAATGTAATTCCAATTTTTACCATAAATCATTCACAGTATATGCCGCTCGAATGTGGAATAGACTGCCTGCCAGCATTCGTGAGAGTTCATCGGTAGAATCTTTCAAACACAAGCTCAAAGAGCATTATCTGTCTAACGGCTAATCGGTTACATACCGTTGTAGTAACATAATTAGTTTTTTTTTTTTTTTTTTTTTAATATGTATGTATGTTTATATTTATAGTATAATATTTTATTTTCAATTATATAAATCCTTGGTAATTAGTGTATATATGTTTGTTAGTATAGTATTATTTATAATTTATTAGTCCAGCATACTTGTTTATTGCACCACAGCTAGGGTTGGCTGGAAGAGATCTCTTCTAGAGATAAGCTCACCCTTGTATATGTCCTGTGTAACGTGTGTTTAAATGTAATTTATTTGTACAATAAAGGATTAATTAATTAATTATATGTAATAAAATTGGTATTTTACAGCTCAGATACTCGTCCGGAGTCGTCCTAGGCACTGGTGTATCTTAGCTAAGATGTGTCTACTGTTATACTGTCCAACCACGGACTTCAAAATATTTCTTACCTTGTCCACCGAAGCTGGATATCGAGTAGCAGGTAGCGGTCCAGGATTATTGGTTGTCGGCCAGAAGGCACAAAAAACTATTTACCAACTATGTTCTTATTCGTAGATACAAAATATCAATAAATTGAGAACTGTAATAAATTATATTATTGTCTATTAGGTAATACAGTATAGTATTTTATGTTGGCATCTTGTTAGGTAGGTAGCTTTTTAGAGGTAGATCACAGGACACAGAAAGAAGTTACCTCTAATAAAAAAAAAATCTGAAGTCCGTGCCTCTAATACAGTACCCTGCAAACTTAAACATTTTTGCAACTCTGATACCAGAGGTAGCCATCGTCTTATGCGATAGAAGAATGGAAAAACCATTTTTCTGTAATCTAGAAGTGTACAAAATTCATTCTTTATAGGTTTTATGATATTAAAATTGTTATGATACTTACTTACTTATATTGTATCATTGAACACAGATTTATCCTATAAACATGTTAAGAAACCAAAGTAAGAAACCGCTTACATGTAAAATAAGTACTGAAATAAGTGTTTAACTTACCTGCATCAAATGTTTCATAAAACTTTTACACATTGAATAAATCATATTTGAAAATTAATAAGAACTGAATAAGTACTTACTGAAATATTTAACGTACCTGCATAAAATGTTTTAAAAAACTTTTACACAATGAATAATTAATATAATTTGAAAATTATTATAAAAAATAAAAATAGGTACTTAATGCATTGCAAAACATCAAAATTTCCTTCTGTTCGTTTCAAAATTTGAGCGCCAATTTTTTTTATATATTTTCCTGTTCTCGCGTTTTTTTTACCAAATAGATTTAAAAAAATAACATTAAGTATTTTGGGCAATGACCCAAAGGTTTATACAGCCAAGCTATGTAATTCAAGATTCTATGTGCAATATTGAAAAAAATAGAGAGATGATTTTGGGCAATGATACAAAGTTTTATACAGCCAAATTTAATGAGTAGGTAACATTTCTATGCATAACTAAAAAAAGATACATTATTTTGGGCAACGACACAGAGGTTTATACCGCCAAATATAGGTAATGTTTTAACTTTTAACATTTCTGTGTATTAAAAAAGTGCAATAAGCGCCGTGCGCAGGCGCGACTAAAAAGCCATATTATTATTGGTTATTTTGGAAAATGAAACAAAAGGTGTACCTATAGCCAAGTTTAATGATGTGCGTGATTTCGAGCTTGTTTTTATTTTCCGTCGCTTTACTACTGCAGTGCTAATGTTCGCTTAGGTGCCTCACAGATTTATAAAAGGTAGGTTTTACCTTAGAAAGTAACAAAACTTTTCTAAAATAATAATTTAACGAACGTATCTAACAGTTGGTCGCGTAAATACGTATATCAAAATTTGTTTAACATTTTTCGATTTGTATGTTATTCTCCGAAATTTTCTAAGCATTTTGGTGATAACCGCATCAAAATCGGTATTCTCATGTCAACAACTATCAATGACAGGCTCAAAAGGGCAAAGAACCCAGAGCCGTAAAACACGATAGCAATAGAGAGCCAGAGCCTCAAATGCCAGAGCCGTAAAACTCATTAAAAAAAATTCCCCTATGTTACATAATAAACAACAGTTGCCAAGCAGCCAAGGATTAAATCCCGGTTTAGACCAAATCAAAATTTAACATATTTCGAGTATTTATGTAGCCTATGTTATTCTCCGGAATTTTCTTAGCATTTCGGTAAAACCGGATCAAAATCCGTTCAGTAGTTCTCGAGTTTATCGTGTCAAACAAACAAACAAACAAACAATTTCTTTTTAAACTATTATATCGTGTTCCGTAAGTGATTTTAAAGTATTTTTTTTTATATCTTGCAATTACAGATTTTTTATCCTTACGTTCTTATTATACAGGTTGTCTCATTTAAATCGGTCAGTATGGGAAAGTCTGAAACTATAAGACATACGAAGATCTGTTCTTAGGAACCATGTCATCGATTTTAATAAGAAGAAAAACTGCATTCATACATTTAAAAAAAAACTAAACTCAGCTCGGGAATCGAACCCGGTTGTTTTGAAAAAATAAACTTACACTATTTTTTATTTAGATATCGATTGTGTAGGTCTTAAGCAGTAAATTGCTCTTTGAAACATGATGTCTAAAATGAATAAAATGCATTGTTTTCACATACTTTTATTTATTTTAGAAGGTGTTCGAAGTGACCACCGTTTTTTTCAATACATTATTCAACACGTTTAGGTAACGATCCAGCAAAGAGGTACAAACAACCATAGAGACAATTTTACATGCCTGAACTTGTTGAATGTAACGGTGGTCACTTCGAACACCTACTAAAATAAATTAAAGTACGTGAAAACAATGCATTTTATTCATTTTAGACATCATGTTTCAAAGAGCCATTTACTGCTTAAGACCTACACAATCGATATCTAAATAGAAATAGTGTAAGTTTATTTTTTTCAAAACAACCTTGTTCGATTTCCGAGCTGAGTACAGGTTTTTTTTAAATATATGAATGCAGTTTTTCTTCTTATTAAAATCGATGACATGGTTCCTAAGGACAGATCTTCGTATGTCTTATAGTTTCAGACTTTCCCATACTGACAGATTTAAATGAGACACCCTGTATTTTTGAGTATTTATGTAGCCTATATTATTCTCCGGATTTTTCTTAGCATTTTGGTAAAAACCGGATCAAAATCCGTTCAGTAGTTCTCGAGTTTATCGACTTCAAACAAACAAACAAACAAACAAACAAACAAACAATTTTTTTTAAACTATTCTATCGTGTTCCGTAAGTCATTTTAAGGCACCCTGTGTAATTTTTTTTTTTATATCCTGCAATTACAGATTTTTTTATCCCTACGTTCTTATTATATGTATAGATTCATGTTTTCTTATAAGCTAACAGATATTTATATCCAAAACGCTTACAAGAATAATTAGATTATGGGAAATATTACATGCATGTCAATTTTTACAATAAACATTATAATAATAAATTCTGATTAATAATTACAATAGAGAAATAAAGAAAAAATTGGAATAATAATAATGTCCAATTGCTATTTATGTCATTTAAGATTACACTGAATTGATTAAACAAATGCCCTAATCCATCGGCAAATAGATCCAGTTCAAAGTGCTGAGCAAGTATGTCCCCAATAACGTGTAGTGCGCGGTTGGTGGGCGCCTGCCGGCCTCGCTCGGTGCGCGCGACAGGCCGCTCCAGCAAACGCGGGCGGCGACGCGGCGCCACCTGCCCTCCCGAGTCCGCCGATATATTCCCGGGAACCAACATGCGGACACGCTGTAATATTTGGGGACTGTCGATTTGATTACGAATTATTGACAGATAATGCGCGATTTGAGACATAGCTCGTCTAAATTTAAGCGTGTCCATGTCCACCATACCCGTAACGAATAAGGACGGATATAGGTACGGATAGTATCCGTATTGTTTTTTGTATATCCATCGAGCAAATTTTCTTTGAATTTTTTCAATAATGAGAGTATATTTCTCCTCATAAGGATTCCAAATAACCGCGCCATACTCTAGTTTGCTGCGTACGTATGCATTGTATAATACTTTTGGAACCCCTATGTTCCCAAACTGTGATGCTGTTCTCATAACAAACCCTAACATTTTATGCGCTGACTTACACATTTTAATAATATGCGTGTGAAAGTCTAACTTACTATCTAATACTAAACCTAAATCTCGAATGTCAAAAACTATATCCAAAGGAGCGTCCAATAAATTATACCTACTCAACAAGGGCTGTGATTTGCGCGAGAATGTGATCGTTTTACATTTGAGATTATTGAATGGGAGGTGGTTGTCTTGACTCCATATGGATACCGCATCAATATCTCTCTGCAATGCCGCCACGTCAGCCTCAGTTTGAACACCTAAACTTAGTTTTAAATCATCCGCAAAAAGGAGACACTCAGAAGTCAGGACGACTTCCGGTATATCGTTAATGAATATAACGAACAGTAATGGTCCCAAAGTACTACCCTGGCTTACTCCTGACCTCGTAAAGTAGTCTCTGGAATCATATCCATTTAACCTTACGAATTGCCGACGATTGTTAAGGTAGCAAGAGAAAAATTTTAGGAGCTGCGGGGTGAATCCAGTAATCGCCAGTTTTTTCATAAGGATATCGTTGTCCACCAAGTCGAACGCTTTTTTGAAGTCAAAATAGGCTGCGTCGACCTGCTTCCGACTATCCATTTGAGAGCATACATAGTCAACATGCGCCACCAAATTGGTGGTAGTGGAACGAGCTCTGCGAAACCCATGCTGACTGTTATGTAGTCGGTCACCAATTTGGCTATTTATATGACTACTTAGCATTGCCTCAAAGATCTTAGCGAATATGGACAGGACTGCAATCGGTCTGTAAGAAGTAACATTAGAGCCTCGATCACCTTTAGGAACAGGAGTGACCCTCGATAACTTCCAGACTTCGGGATATGTAGACTGAGCAAGAGATAGATTGTACAGGTAAAGTAGTGGCCTACCAAGAACCGATATACAATCCTTGGCCAAAAAAACAGGAACGCCGTCAGGTCCACCGGATGATCGGGCCTTGAGGCGTCTAACAGCCTTTTTCAGATCGGTCTCGTCAACTGCCACTATAGAAACAGAGGTTGCATCCTATCGACTATGTGCAGCTCTAGCAGCTTTATCAGGATCTAATACCGGTTTCTCTGCTTGAAATACCGAGGCAAAGTATTTAGCAAAAGCGTCGGCTGCAGCTTGTTCTCTCACCTCAGTACATTCATATTTATATGTATCTGTGTTTCTTCTATCTTTTTTCTTATCTTTAACATAGTTCCAGAATTGAACCGGATCGTCAAAAATATTTTTTTGCAGTAAGTCCATATATCGCCGATATTCGTAATCAATCATCTTTTTAACTCTCTCTCTATAATATTTAAACATGGCTCTGTTGAATTCACTACCCTCTTTCTTAAACCTCTTATGATGTAAATGTTTATATTTTATATTTATTATTATTTCTGTATTGTACCATTTAGGATAGATGTATCGCTTCCAACAATGTCGTATACAGACCCTCAAAGTCCGCCTTGCGCCAGTTCCAATCTGGACTGGTTTCCGAGCGAGCTTTTACGGGTTGTAAAGGTGATGGCATCAACGATACTCCAACGCATGGAAGCCTTATCATTATATCGAGCATAGGGTGGTACTGGTCAATCTTAACCAGAGGATCTTCACTACAAGATACCGTTATCTGATCGGGCACAAAATTGCCCAGCACGAGATCTAGTATACCGCCATGATCATTTAAAACTTTGTTATATTGTTTTAGCGAACAAAAGTCACAGAAAAATTCAAAATTAAGTTTTACATTAGCACTGCAAGAGTTTAAATTAAAGTCCCCTAGGATACATTCATGTCAGGATAAGTACAAATTGCATTTTTTATACATGTCAAGACTTTCAAATATTGCTCATCCCTATAGTTAGGTGGCAAATATACGACACAACATAACATTTTCACTTTTTTATATATTACAATAGCGAATAATAATTCTTTATCATCAGTCATACTAATAATATCCGTAACTACTAACTACATCACAACAATCACGAAAAGCGAACAGAACTCCTCCCCATCCACAGTACCACACAACCTACCCTGTCTTTGCGTACCACATGGTAGCCCGGAGGGAAAAGTTCACTGTCTGTCACTGAGCTCGTGAGAAATGTCTCTGTTACAGCTATAATATCGTAATCACTTTGCGTAACACTACTAAGGAATGTGGTAGTCTTCGTCCTTAGGCCACGAACATTTTGGTAACATAAGTTGATCTCATGGAATCGCGGTCGACACTTGGTTGACCTTGTCTTTGGCGCGAAAGTTCTGCCGCCATGGCTTAACACATATGTCAGTCGCCCAGTTATCAGACGACATCACATTTTCGGCATGCTTCAATGCAACTCCAAGTTTAAACGACGCATAGCGTCCCCGAGAATTCAGCTTTTCAACCGTGCACTCGTCACTGCCACATATTGAGTTCAGGTGTTCACGAACTTGCTCAACTGTGGTACCCTCCCGCACATAGTATAGGTGTAGGTACCTTCGCCTCTCAGCTGCATGCAACATCGTAGAGCCAGGCGCCGCTGTACCCCTGAGTACCCCGGAAATCGAAGCTCGGGACCGTTTACGCCTTACAACTTCCCAGTCCCTTTTATCAGTGCCTTCACAGCCTTGGTTGTTCGTGTCGGTTAGCGGAACGGAAGATTTTACCTTTTGGGTACGGTCCTCAGGTACAGGAGCCCCAGACGCTTTAGTTATGCAGGGGATAGAAGTCGCAGATGAGTCTATATCAACATTGGGCGACACAGTATTTGGTTGAGGTTTCCTTTGAAACTGCTTATTTTTGTGTTTTGCATATTTTCAAAAGTTGTTTTTTTTCCAGGAGTTGGATGTGCTAGAGTACTACTCGACGTCGAGATTTTGGATATCGGCGTCACTTCAGAAGACTTATTGATATTTGACTTGCATAATTCTTCTAATTGGAAAACCTTATTTGTAATCAAATTGATTTTATCCATAAATTCAGATTTAAATGCCAAAAATTGCTCAATGAGTAATTTATTAATATTGCTGATCAGCTGCGCATCAAAATCAACTTGTAGGTTTTTTATTTCCTGGACAACAGAATCCTTCAAGTAATTAACAGACATATTTCCTCCTGTGTTTTCATTAGTAGTTTGTGCGTATCGCGGCCTACGGACAGTCACATTATCAGGAGTCTGCATTGAGATGTCGAGGCAGTGGCTAGTCGTACTTAGATCTTGCGTAAAGTGTTGTCGCACGGGGGTGTGGGAATTATCTCCTTTTGGTTGTCTACTGCGACATTCTACACAGATCCATGACTTCTTAAATTCCGCCGACAACGTATTAAACATATCGGTAGCAAAATTTGCACAAATAATATCAAAGATTTGCTTACATTTAGCGCATTTCATATACGGGCCGTCTTCGCTTATTTCGCCGCGGCAGCCAGCGCATGTACATGTCACATGTCTGTACCTGGTGTTAAGCGCTTGTGAACCGGAACTTTGTGCTTATGTTCTACGAGTACGGTGTCTTGGGCCTATATAAGGGTACATGTGTAGAGCACGGGGCCGCCACCGGACCACGCATCCGGTAAATCACAAAGCAAGAGTGCAAGAGCAAGCAAAAGGTAACATTAATAATAAGGTAACATCAACAAAAATAATAATAATAATAAATTAATATATAAAAAAATTACTATAGCATTGTGTTATCTGTGGTATTTCATCTGCAAAGGTGAATCTGCATGGCCATCCGTTGCAATGACCGTTGGATAGATGGCGCACTGTGCCGCTATTAGCACTCAAAAATTTAAAAGCAGTGACAAAACTTCCCGGTAGCATAGCGGTCAGTGCAGCCGCCCGGATTGCGGAAGACCTAGGTTCGATTCCTGGCTGGGTCGGGTGGGTGTTTAATGTTTTCACTGTATTTTATAATTTCATTAAATATTTAAATAAATAAAAAATTATTAAGTATTATTAATATTTTTCTGGTATCCACGAAAGATCAGCGTCGGGGTCCAACCAGGTATCTCGACAGTATGCTGAGTCTTTTGTCCAAGTTGTTAATAATAGCTAGATTAAGTGGTTATGAACAAATATTTTCTATTTCTATTTCTAATCGCAGCCCTAATTCGCCGCTGCGCATTCGAGCACCTCTAAGGAACAGCAGTCAATCAATTTTAGAAAATATCACTGAGCGTTCGGCAAAAGTTTGCACTCAGTAACAGGTAGCCCAATTCGTGTACTTAGCCGCCATTTTGTGGACCCTTCCATTTAGAGCAGAATGGGCGAAATGAAATTTTAAAGAGGCCAAGCCCTTTGAAGTCAGAGCGAGCCTGGAAGCCAGAGTTCACAAGTAAATTGGATAGAAACTTTTCAGTAAATTTCCGCCAGTGTAATTGCCCTTTTATTTTGTATTAACTTTTTATTAGGTACCTTTTGATTTGCTCTACTCGAATTATGGGAGCGTTTGATTCGGGTGACCTTATCGGACTTGATTTAATACTGCTCTTAACACCCTTCAGTTCTTTCTCGATACTTATTTAAAGTATAAGAGCAGTGGTCTGTTGTGCTCAACGTAAAAGGTTTCAATAACCAATAATAATTTGACGACCTCCTTGGTCGAGTGGTTTGTACACCGGTTTTCATGGTGTCGCCATCTCTGAGGTCCCGGGTTCCATCCCCGGTCGGGTCAATTTAGAAATTATTGTTTTTCTGAATTGTCTCGGGTCTGGGTGTTTTCTATTTATAATAAGTATGTATTTAAGTATTTTAAGTATGTTTATCCGTTGTCTAGTAACCATTTAGCGAGTTTCATAACGGAGCTCCTCTTGGGCTAGATAATTGGTGTGAGTGGAAGAAAGTTTTTTGTTGTTTGGTTGTTTAATAACCAGACATGACGAACTTTAATATCAAATGGTGTACGAATCTACCAGACATTTTTGTTATGCCGTCTTGGCAGCTTTTTGAAATTATAACAATATAATTTCTTTAAGAAAATTCATAAAAATATACTTACGCAAAATAAGGAATACACACTCACAAAAATTTGATACACAATACGCTGGGACTCACCGATGCTGAAACATTGGGTGCGACTACACACCGTCCTCTAACGGTGGGTGGTCGTATCCAGTGCGCCAAGCTCATTTCTATGTGCATTTTTTTTTTTTTTTTTTCATGTAACTAACATTAGTGTATAAGGTCTATTGTAATTACTAACAATCTATGGAATTATTCTGAAATAAATACTTATTATTATTATTAATACAAATTCATATCATATTAATTTAATTACACTAATATTATAAATGCGAAAGTTTGTGTGTATGTATGTGTGTATATTTGTAGCTTCTTCACGCTGCAACGGATGGATGGATTTGTATGAAATTCGGCATACAGATAGTTTATAACCTGGATTAAGACATAGGATACTTTTTATCCCGATATTCTTACGGGAACGGGAACCACGCGGGTGAAACCGCGAGCATCATCTCAGCCAAAAGACGTCCACTGCTGGACAAAGGCCTCCCCCAAGGATATGAGGGGTATTTGCCGTAATCGCCACGCTTGGCAGGCGGGTTGGCGATCGCAGTAGCTTGAGGGTAACCTCAGAGAGATGCTGCTGCCCATCCACTGGAATAGTCCCTTAGTCGGCTTTTACGACACCCACGGGACGAGAGGGGGTGGTGCAATTCTTTATCCCCGGCACCACACAGGGGAAACCGCGAGCGGCCGCAAGTTATTATATAAAATAATTTATTTATTTATTTTGAAAAGGACAGCTAACAAAACATACACTTCATGAGTAAAATTAATCATACAATAACCTCTAAAGCTGAGTGCTGTCTCAATTATAAGCTGCCACGGCATGCAATTTTTGACAACAGCGTGAATATAAAAGAAAAAAAAGGAATCTTAACTTAGAGTTACTACTTAATTAATTATTATTATACAAATGACAAAAGATAGCGTTAAAGACTGCTTATATAAATCAAATCATTATTTATTATTATTATTTTTTTTTTCATTATTTTTTTTTATAATTATGTTGTATTGCAGTTAGAGATGAAATAGCCTGTTCCTCAGTAGTTGAGGGTTCCGGGTGAAGTGCGCTTCCACCTTCGGCTTTATCATCACTCATCAGGTGTCATGAGGGTCAATTGTGTACCCGTAAAGAATATAAAAAGTATGTTTAGGAATGTAAGGATTTATTCTTACGTTTTAACCTTTTTACCGCCAACAACTTCTATAGAAGTTCGAGATTTTCGTGCCGTCCACGCCAGCACTTCTATATAAGTTCTTCTTTGTACCTACTTTATTAAAATACATTTATACGTTGGCGTACAGCGGGACATCGCGTGCAGGATAATTGGGCGGTGAAACGAGGTTGTATGTGTACTGCCTTTAGTGAAGTATGTACTCAAACGTATGTGCTTATACAAGTGGAAGCTTTCATCATCATCATATCAGCCAAAAGACGTCCACTGCTGGACAAAGGCCTCCCCCAAGGATCTACAACGACCGGTTTTGTGCTGCTCGCATACAGCGGCTTCCCGCGACCTTCACCAGATCGTCGGCCCCCTTGTTGGAGGCCTGCCCACACTGCGCCTTCCGATACGCAGTTGAAGCTTTACTGTTAATAAAATGTTTTATCTTAACTTATCTTATCTACCTGTCTATTAAATTATGAATTTATCGAACTCTCTTAAAAGTATACAAACACTCAAGAGCTTTTGCTAATGAGATATTGCCATGGAATATATTGTATAAATGTACTTAAACAATATTTATAAACAACTACCGGCGGGTCCACACCCGGCGGACTTCGTACCGCTTTGACAGTTTCCATCAAGTGATTAAATTCTCTTTGGTTTCCATGACAACAAAACAAACAAATAATTTGTATTGGAAAATTAAATTGTCATTTTTAGTATATTTATAGTAAAATAGATTCCCTTGGGAATATCGGGATAAAAACTATCCTATGTGTTATTCCAGGTTATAAACTATCTGTATGCCGAATTTCATCCAAATCCATCCATCCGTTGCAGCGTGAAGAAGTAACAAATATACGAATATAAATACAAACATACACAAACTTTTGCATTTATAATATTAGTAGGATATTGTTTCCCTAATAAAGTAAAATAAAATGGGAATAATAAGGGGATTACGTTTAAATAAAGTGTTTACAGGAAATCGTGTCTCATAGCACGTTCTCAATACTGAAGAGAACGAAGAAGGATTAATTATTGTGCTATTAACAAAGAAAAGCCCTTCAGAAAACAATAATAATTGAAAATTCCAAAAGTTGTAGTTTCTAGTGTTTTCGATAAAAATTTATTTCTACTTATATTTGCTTTGGTATAGATTTATAGGTAGTATAGTAGTAAAGCGCTCGTCCCGATATCCAGAGGTCTTGGGTTCAATTACAATGTGTTGGTTACAAAAGTGCGCGGACTTTCAAATTTTAAAATAGTTGGTTTTAAATTTTGAATGCTTCTACCTACATAACTTTACGTATTTTTTTTTGCGTACAAATTACAATTTGAAAAAGTTTTGTTTGTACAATTTGAAAAAAATCCACGTGCTGGATTCAAAATGAATTTTACTTCAACACTTTTCCAAATTTATTCATCCGTATAGTATTTAATACTAGCGGCCCGTCCCGGCTTCGCACGGGTGGTCTTTTTTATATAGCCTATGGTTACTCAGCGCTAATGTAGCATTCTAATGGTGAAAGAATTTTTCAAATCGGTCCAGTAGAGAGTGGTTTGTATGGGAAAAGAAAATTGTACTTTTTACTATTTTCCTCGTATTTTTTTAATTTTTTTCTCTCCATAAGAACCTTCCTCAGACTTCATCAAACACAACAAAAAGAAATCAGCCAAATCGGTTCAGCCGTTCGCGAGTTTTGCGATTAGCAACACATTTAGAGATTCATTTTTATTTATATAGATGCGCGTACTTAGTTCTTGTTGGCATCTTTTTATATTTTAAAACTATTTTCTACCCAAGATATAAAAATAAATTATTGAGTACCTATTGAAATTTGAAAATATGGTTCTAGGGAAAAGCTCGCGGTCTTTCCTTTTAAGACCCGAATTCAGTCTATACTGACACTGCTTATTACGCTTGGATGAACAAACCATTGTCCAAGTTAAGTACTACGTTTCCAAGGAAACCATTCCATTAGGCTTATTTCGATATATTTTTTTGAGTATATAATCTCTTATCGCACGGTTAAGGCCTCGGTCACGAGAACGAGCGTCTTGCGACGCGGCAAGCGAATTTATTGTTCATTGCGCGTTATACATTGGAAATCTTAATCAAAGGAAAACAGAAAAAACGCAATGGACAGAGAAACTGCTCGCCAGTTTTTGTGGCCGAGTAGTTTTGGCACTATTTTAGAAATGCGATTTTCAGGGGAGTCATAAACAAACTACTACGCTATATAATTACGTTGACCGCCTCCCAAAGAACAACGACAACTACACTTTTGGCGAAATTAACTACTTTGTATATTGATGTGGCTAAGTTAGATGATATTATTATTGTAGGTTCTGCTTCTGTAATAACTATGTTGTGTACTATATTCCATAGTCCAGAACGCTATTGTAACCGCAATTTATAATTTTAAAAATGACTGTGTTCTGTTTGGAGTATCATTACACAAATAAATAAATTCACCCAAGGAGACCTTGTCCTCTTTTAGCATTATTTTTCACGGGAACCATTATTTTGTATGCATATTTTTACGCGTATTTAAAACAATACCTACATCCAATTCTGTATAGTACTTATAGAACGAAGTTCTTACAGATAATTACAGAGTCGTCAGTGTACGTACATACATATACGAACCGTTTAAGCAAAGTTGTCAGTTACGAATCCGCTTCGACGCCTCGTCACTTCGTCTCTTTGATCTATATTTACCTAAATTGGACTAAGCTATTTGTTTAGGTAACTTTATTAATTCTTCAATTATTATTTTAAAAACCGCAAAATTAATTCTAAGTTTTTAACTATTTTTTAAACTTGTTTTTATATCTATTTTTTAAACCGCCAAATCAATTCTCCTGTAAAATTGTGTTTTAGTAGATAACCGTTTCTTCTTTGCAGCCGTAGTCGATGTGTAGTTTGTATAACTACATCACAGCGTATCAATAATCATGGGCCGCGGTAAATCATTAAAGCGGCCTCATTAGGGAAATATTCATTAAGCTTTCATGTAATCTCAACCTTAATGGACGTAGCATGTTGTAATATATACATTACATTGTACAGCCGCTTTCGCGTCCATCGAGCGTGCGTACCCACCATCCGTCTTCACTACTGAAGGAGCCAGCAATGGACCGTGACTGAAAGCAATGTGTCACTTCACTATACGTTTAATGGATAGTTCTAGATGAACAGGCGGAGGAGTCACGCTTCGATGGGCTCGAAGGATTTCCTCGGCACTAAGGATTGGAAGTGATACTGTTCAGGGGCCGTAGCCTTATACTGTACGAAACAATTATGTTGATCCGTTATGGTATAGTGAAATGAGGCTTGCCAATCCATTTTGTTGCCGCCCAGCGATTAGCAATACAAGTGGGTATGGTGAGATAAGGCTACGACTTTGACAATGCAGTTTTGTTACTTTGTTTTACTCGCTCAACATTAAAAAAATGTTTAGTGTATGTCAGCCTATCCAAAACTGTCAAATTTCTTCAATAAATGATAATAATAATCAACCTTATGCCATGAAAGTATGGGCGGGGGCGTTCCAATCTACGGGAATTGTACCTAAAATTGAATTACCCCTATTCTCAGCATCTGTCCAGTGCTGAGTCTGGCGGATGGTCATGGGGGAGAGCGCAAGTCGTGTGGATCCCCATGGCAGGACTAGAGAGTTATCCTTCACGTGGTTGCTGCCTGTTATTGGTCTGATTCCATAAGAAGCAGACGTAACTAAAACCTCTAGTCGAAAACTCTATCCCCCGCCCAAACCCTTCCCCTCCCTATCCAACGCACCCTCCCTTCCAATCCCAAATGTTTTTCCATCTCTCCCCCTCCCCATCCAATCCACCATACCACCATCCTTACCCAGCAACCCGGCAGCCCCGGAAATCATCATCATAATGGAAAGCGCGGATAAAACAGAATTACCCCAGGAGGGTACCGGCAATGCCGGAGAATCCCTCCCTGGGCCATCTAGTGGCCCAGGCTGCCCCTCGTATTCTGGGGGGGGCGAATCAGCGCCGATTTTTAAAAAAAGTAGCAAAAAGAACCCATGCGGACAGGTGCGTCTCGGAAGGTCTCTCTCGGAGACACTCGGGGAAGGCCTGACACAAATGAGCATTGGGGAAAGAGACAACAAGGACTGCGATGGCGAGTGGATCCCTCGATCTAGATGGAGGAGGATCCAAGCTCGAAGGCGCAGAGAGTTAGAGCAAGCCACGAACCAAACCGTTCCCGTAAGCGCCTCAACCAGTGTGGCGACGAAACCAGTGGGGAAGGCAGGTCCGAGGGCTGAGAAATTAAAAAGACAGGGCACTGATCCGGAGGAGCGGACGCAGCAGCGTCCACCGAAGCGACATCGTCAGAGCCCGGGCACCCGCAACAAGCCGGGAGGCTGGAGTCTGGCAACTGCCCAGAATCCGGACTTCGCTGTGGTAATCGAGCGGGTGGACGGGGCGGCGGTGGACGAAGCTACGGCTGCCGTGATTAGGAGCAAGCTCACGAAGAAGATAGGGGCTGCCATCAAGAGCGGCGTACGAGGCCGCAACCTGGCATTTGACGCCTCGGGCCTAGTCGCTGAGGGGTACTTCCTCGTGACAGCGGCCACCGAGGAGTCAATGACATGGTTGCTGAACTGTGGCCTCGGCGACCGGGAGGGCATTCCCCTAAAAGTCAAGAGGCTCGAGAGACACCGGATGTCAGTCTGGCTCCCGGGCAGCACGGAGGACCTACTGGTGGACCCATTGGAGTTCATCAAGGTCCA
The DNA here is from genome assembly GCA_947562085.1 of Eudonia lacustrata. NCBI lineage: Eukaryota > Metazoa > Arthropoda > Insecta > Lepidoptera > Crambidae > Eudonia > Eudonia lacustrata. Next base: position 8,452,309 of record OX387329.1, on the reverse strand, counting down.
AAATGAGTATAGGGAAGAGCTACGGATGCCAGAGTGGACACTCGTCCGCAGGGAGGTGTTACCCCTAGGGGTAAGACTGGTAGTGGGTGTCCCCCAGGAGGTGGCCGCAATAGGCGGAGTAGCTCTTCACTACCAGGCCACAAGAGTGCACGCCCGCACTATCGGGAAGAGCCCAGCACAGACAGAGAGGAAGTGCACCTGCAAAGGATGCCCAGTACACGACTCAAAGACGCGGGGTGGGGAGCCTGCCGTGAACCGGTCGACCAACCAGCCTGGAGCCACTATGGGAAGCCAGGCGGAAGGGAGCAAGACGGTGCAGGGAGGCTCACACCTGAACAGCACACAACAGGCGCACTACACAAAGAAGGAGCGGCCCATAGGCGGGGGGGGGAGTCAATCAGTCAGGCACCCCGAAGGAGGGCACCACTGAGACTCGGAGGCCCTGCCTTTTGGGCCCGCCCCCACAGCATCACACGACACACCCTCCCCCTGTAACGACGAAGCCGAAGGACCGGACACCCCCACCGAGCGTTGCACAGTTGCAGCCGCACTGGTGCGGGGGGTCGATACCGGAGGCGGAGCCCAAATAGGGAGGGGACAGGTACACTAACACACAAACAAACACACACTCATACACTTACATATGAACACAAACAGTAACACACCACAAATAAACACACAAAAAATAAAGATAGTTCAAGTGAATCTTCACCACTGTGTCGAAGCCATGACGGAGCTTCGTAGATACGTGGTGGAAGAGACAATAGACATAGCCCTGCTGCAAGAGCCATACGTCTTAAACGGACGTGTGGCAGGGCTCGGCTCTATGGGGAAGGACATCATATACCATGAGGATGGTGAGTTAACCCCAAGAGCATGTATATATGCCAGCAGCAGAGCAAGAACACTAGGACTAATAAAAGCAGATTGTTACAGCGACCTCGCAAGTGTTGTAGTAACAATACAGACAGGTGCAGGGAAAGAAGAAAGGGTGCTCCTAGTCTCCGCATACCTGCCCAGCGAGGGGGACTTTGAGCCGCCATCCCGAGAAATGGAAGAAACTGTAAGGAAATACCAAGGTAAGAATATTCCTATTATTTTAGGGTGCGATGCCAACGCACATCATGTGGTGTGGGGTAGCACTAACTGTAATAAAAAGGGTGATTTACTTTTAGAATTCATAAGCGAAACAGGCCTGCAGATATTGAACGTGGGTAACACGCCCACATTCGTCACCAGGTCAAGACGAGAAGTGCTGGACATCACGATCGCTACAGATAAGATAAGCCGACATATTAGAGACTGGAAAACGGACGAAAGTGACTCTATGTCAGACCATAGACGTATCACCTTCAGTCTGGAGGCCAAGACTGAAAAGATTCTAATAAGAAATGCGAGGAAAACAAACTGGGACACGTACCAGCACCATCTGGAGAAGTGGGTCCCAGGAGGAGACACTCCACTAGTAGACGCTTTGGAAATAGAAAAGGAAGCCAACAGACTGGACGAAGCTCTAAGGGATGCCTATCACAAGGCATGTCCCCTAAGAAAGATAAGACCAGATAGAGGACAACCCTGGTGGACAAAAGCACTGGGGAAACAGAGGAAAAAGACAAGGCGGGCTCTCAACAAGGCCTTAAAGAAGGACGACGATGGGAGCTGGCAAATATACAGAGAAGAAAGAAACCTATATAAGAAAGAATGTAGAAGGGAGAACAAGAATAACTGGAAGGCGTTCTGCGCAGGAGTTGAAAGATACCCTGAAGCGGCGCGACTGGTAAAAACGTTCTCCAAGGCCAACACGCGTAGGCTAGAAAGTATTAAGAACGGAGAAGAACTAATAACGGATCCGGAAAAGATATTGGAAGTTATGACGAAGACGCACTTCCCAGATAGTGAAGAATACACAGATGATGATATACTAATCCCCCCCGGTCCCAAAGTGGACCGGGAACCAAAGATAATCATCACTGAGGAGCTTTTACTGTGGAGCATTCGATCCTTTCAGCCATACAAGGCAGGGGGTCCGGATGAAATCTTCCCGAAAATGCTACAAACAGCTATTAAGTATATAAGTAAGGACCTGCTGGCCTTATACAACGGCAGCATCAGTACTAAGCATATACCGAGCAAATGGAGGGAGGTGAAGGCAGTATTCATTCCAAAACCTGGCAGGGCATCCTATCAGGAAGCTAAAGCCTTCCGATGCATCAGCCTCTCCTCATTCCTACTAAAGACACTGGAGAAAATTTTAGACAGAATAATCAGAGAACAAATTGAGAAAAGCGGATCTTCACTACACCAGAATCAACATGCATACATGGAGGGCAAATCCACCGAAACGGCCCTCCACAACCTGGTGATAAGAGTACAAAGATCAGTTAGTAACGCAGAATACGCAATGGGCTGCTTCTTTGACGTGGAGGGTGCATTTGACAGAGCGACCCCGGACTCAATAGAGGCTACCCTCAGCCGCGAAGGAATAGACAGTGACATATCAGAATGGGTAAAAAACATGCTGAGACACCGACTGATACGCACAGAGATAGCAGGAACAACACGCACGGTGGTGGCGAAAAGAGGATTCCCCCAGGGGGGGTGCCTGTCGCCATTGTTGTGGTGCCTGCTTATAGACGAACTAGTTAACAAGATAAACAGGATGCACATATACACACAGGTGTACTCTGATGATGGCGTGCTCCTGGTTTCAGGCAAAGTCCTCAGCGTCATGAGTCAAATCATGAACAGGGGCCTAAAGGAAGCCCTAGGGTGGTGTAGGAGCAAAGGTCTGAACCTTAACCCTGAAAAGACAGAAGAAAAGAAAGATAGGGCGCGCTGCAGCAGTGACACTGGACGACCAAGCGCTGGAAACAGTTAAGGAAGTCAAATATCTAGGAGTGACACTGGATAGCAAGCTTAACTTTGGAACCCATATTAGTAACATCTGCTCAAAGGCAAAGATGGCAATGATGCAGTGTAAAAGTGTAATCGGCAGAACCTGGGGCATGAAACCAGCGATGGCACTATGGATATATAGGGCAATAATCGTGCCAAGAATCCTACATGGGGCCATCGTATGGTGGCACAGAGCCGCAGTAGGGAAAAACAAAGCAGAGCTAGACAAGGTCCAAAGGCTAGCAGCCCTAGTGACTACGGGCGCGATGAGGACAACACCTACAGCCGCGCTTGAGATCCTGCTGGGGCTGAATCCTCTGGACCTAGAAATTAAGAAAAGAGCCATGGAACAATGGTTCAAGCTAAGAAGTACTGGCTCTTGGACTGGGAATTTCACAGACAAGGGGCACGCCAGTGTAGGCGAACAATACGAAGATAGGCTGTCAATGATCCTCTCCAACAACGACTTAATACGGAAGGAAAGGATTTTTGACAAGAAATATAGAATACACATAGGTTCAAGAGAAAATTGGAGAATGGAAATTGGTAACACCACCTGCTATACGGACGGCTCCAGAAAAGAGTCGACAAAGCTCTCCGGGGCCGGCGTGCACATCAAATGTGCAGACGGGACGGAGATAAACAAGTCGATACCGTTAGGTAGATTCGCCAGTGTCTTCCAGGCGGAAATATACGCAATAATGGCATGCGCTGAGATGGCCGAAAACCTTAATATTACAGGAAAGATGGCCATCTATAGTGACAGCCAGGCGGCGCTGAAGGCACTAGGAAGGGAAGAAACAGCATCAGCAATTGTCAAAGAATGCAAGGTATCATTAAAAAGACTAGCTGAGAGGACGGACCTGACGATAGCGTGGGTTCCCGGTCACGAGGGAGGAGAGGAAAACCTGGTGGGACCGGAACCCCGGCTGCCAATAGCGCACAATATCACCAAGGGGGTAATCGGCCACAGAATAACATCAGAAACCAACCAAAGATGGAGGTCCTCGAAAGGCATGAGACAGTCGAAGATCTTCATCAAAGGAATGGATAAGAAAAAGACTAGCAAGCTAATGGGACTCTCCAGAGAGAACACGAGGCTAGTCATAGAAATCATAACAGGACACTGTCGGCTGAATAGACATCTGACAGTGATAGGAGTGAAAACCGACCCCTTATGCCCGGAGTGCTTGGAAAGCGAGGAGACCAGCCTCCACCTACTAGCTGAATGCCCCATGTACTCACAGATTAGATGGGAGCTCTGGGGGTCGGACACAATGCACATAGAGGACCTAAAGGATCTGAAGGTGGAGCAGATAGCAAGATTTGCCAGAGAGACTAAAAGATTTAACGGGGCGCCGTGAAAGCTGGATGAACCTTAACTCCCTGAACTCCCTCATACAGGGAAAACGGGGAAAAGGATGAAGTGGCCTGCAACAATGCGGGCGGATCGTCCGTCCGGCTGGCGACGTCCCCATGAGAAATAATAATAAATAATAATGCCATGAAAGTAGAGTTCAAAGTCTATCGAGGAATTATGACAGTAGGACATTTAGACAAGCTTGGAGTAGTCTGATGTATAGTCGACAATGAAATTGCTTTACCACCTTAGATGTGAATTTTGTTTGTTTTTGAAACAACAAGTTTCTATTTCTGTTTAAAAGACAAAGTAACAACACGTTGTCATTATTGACAATGAGCCTTAGCGAAATTTTATTGTAATGGAAGTTTTTGTCAAAAGTGATAAAGCAATTTCATGGTCGACTATACAGGCGAGTGTACATTAAGAGCGTTTACGGCGCACACTAGCGCCACTAATGAAAAAAAAACAACATATCTAGTAATTAGAGATAGAAAATCAAATTATGCTTAACAAACTATTTGAATGAAGTAATTTAGCATTTTTACGTCACCTAATGAACACCTCACATGTTATGGTTTAGTTAAATAAGACGTTACGGCCACTTTTAACTTTATCGCCATAACATGTCAGGTGTTCATTAGGTGACGTAAAAATGCTATATTACTTCATTCAGATAGTTTGTTGAGCATAATTGGATTTTCTATCTCTAATTACTAGATATGTTTTTTTTTTCATTGGCGGCGCTAGTGTGCGGCGTAAACGCTCTTAAAGGCAAGTGTATTTATCTTTTCTTAAATTATATTTAAAACATTATTAATAATAATGCTACTACCATACGGCTAAAAGGTTCAGAAGCATTCTTTGGAGATTCTTCAACAACTTTTGTCTAAGAAAGATGGGAAAGTCAAGTTTCAATAAAAGTATTATAAACCCCCGATAATGACGTAATTGATGTTATCCTTATTATGTATTGTATTGTGTAACGATTATTTAGTGGTTAATTTTATCTTTTGAATATATTATGAGACCATTTTTCTTTTGTGTTAATTATAACGGTACAGAGGATTATAATTGAGAAGTTAAAAAAAACGTTAAATCATATACTTGATAATATTCATGTTGACTATAAGTTAAATAAGTTTCAAGATTTTTTATTATTAACTTATTTGCATCTGCTCACATTCTAATTTCTTTTTGAAGTTCGTACAAGTAGCTTTGCCATTGAAACCGAATAATATACAATTAAAATGCAACTGCCTGCCATGGAAAAGATTTGATCACATAGGCACCTTTAATTTATCTGCTATTGGCGATAGTTACTATTATCATTGATGTTATGGCGACATATTGAGATAAGATAGTGGTAAAAAGAAAAAAAAGAAAATCAGTTATTCATTTTAGGCTACAAGTAACTCTTATAAATTTATGTCACTTTAGCCATCGGTTTGTAAGTCTACACAGGGCGTGAGACCTTTTACTTTGAAGAACCGGCAAGAAACTCAGTAATGGCTTTTCCTTTCTCCCATAAAGCGTTACAATATTGGAAAATACCCTATTATAGGAGGTCACTTTCCATATGGTAGCTAGCCAGGCGGACCGTGTACATACATGTACCCCCGCTGGGAATAGAACCCGGTACCTCTGGGTCTGAGTCCGGTGGTGTTACCACTAGACCACAGAGGCGGTGAAGTGTGTTTCTGATAATTTTAAAGTTAGTATGCATGAGTTATTGACGTCTTAGTTATCGCAATGATTTTGTTTATTTTTCATGTTTCGATAAGGATATACTATTCCATAATAAAAGCAAATCAAGCAGCCATAATGTAGCTTAACTCAGATTAGTCCTAAGAGAGAGAGAAATGCTTCACAACAGGCACGTAATAAACCATTATTAACATTATCTATGAACTTATATTCACCCATTTTTTGTTTTAGGATAGCTAAAAGCTTCATCATCATCTCAGCCAAAAGACGTCCACTGCTGAATAAAGGCCTCCCCGAAGGATCTCCACCACGACCGGTTTTGTGCTGCTCGCATCCAGCGGCTTCCTGCGGCCTTCACCAGGTCGTCGGTCCACCTTATTGGAGGTCTGCCCATACTGCGCTTTCCGGTACGCGGTCGCCACTCCAGGACTATCCCGCCCCAGCAGCCATCAGTCCTGCGAGCAATGTGCCCCGCCCACTGTCACTTGAGCTTAGCAACTCTTTGGGCTATGTCTGTTACCTTTGTTCTTCTGCGGATATCCTCATTTCTGATTCGATCACGCAAAGAAACCCCAAGCATAGCCCTCTCCATTGCTCTTTGAGTGACCTAAAATCTAAAAACTTAGAAATATAAAAAATAACAACAAATATAAAAACTACAAGCTAACATTAAAAATAATAAAAAGGTAGATAACTAAATGACTCCGAGGTCTAGTGATTAAATTACTGACCCATGAGTCCCGGGTTCGATTCCCAGAGGTGTACATATACTTAAGTAAGTATAGGGCTTGTTGTTAGTCCACCTGTCTAGCTTCCACTATCTGATCGAAAGCTGTCACACTAACAACAATTAGATAGCTAATTAGCGACTCTGTTGCTAAGTATTAAGGGTAAGATGCGCTTTCACCTATTTCGCCCTTATAGCCGCTCACCATCAGAGGAAATGAAAGCCAATCGTTTCCATGTAGTTGTCTAAAAGAATAAAAAAACAAATGCCGTAACTCAAAATGTCTACTGAAACAGAATACTTTTTAGGGTTCCAAAGGAAAACAGTTGATCGTTAAAGTTAAGCAATTCATAATTATAGTTTTTTTATTATTACCCGTAAGGAATAACACTCAATATTCCTTCATCGGCCTTCGTCTCACCTGACATTAAGTGCTGATAAGGTCGAATGTGGTAGAGCACACCAAGAAATGTATTTTATGAGATGACCAAATACATCAGTCTTCCTGTAGCCGAACTTGTTATACCTTTGACAGCAGGACAAAATAATAATACGTAAAGTTAAACGCAATTTCATAATAAATATTTTTTATTTTTATTTTTTACGTTTTATTATGTACAAGAGTTGTAATCCTGCTCTCAAAGTAAGTTATGTACTATACTGTAAATATTTCTAAAATTTATAAAATACAGTGAAAGTTTTCTTACTGTATTTTATAAATTTTATAAATATTTAATTTAGCTTCAGTGCAGCAATTAGCACTTGACAATAAAAAGTAAATATTTACTATACTGTACTATACGGAACTCAAATGTGAAGTCCTGACTCACACTAAGCCAGTTTTTCCTTTATTACTGCAAACATTCGGCTATTCTGGAGTAAACTACTGCAATACGTATGAGTTATTTGTGTGAATGGAAACTCATTTTGAATGTTACAGTAGTGTTGTGGGCAACTTTCGTTTAGTGCTGCTTAGTAGTCGATAGAGTCAAAACAAAATATTTTAAACTTCGTTCGTTATAAATGCAACAACTGAACAAAATATCTTACTGTAGTTATAAAGTTACAGGGGCTAAAAAAAAATATTTACATAAAGTACACAATCTCTTTGATAAAAAGATTCATAATAATTTTGAATTGTTTTGCATACATAATACCTTATTAAAATCACCTTATTAAAATAATGTGAAACAAAAAATTAATTGCCCCAGGTGGCTCTACCAAATGAAAAAAAAAAATGAAAAATGTTTATTGTGTCTAAAGGGTATATTAAGTTTTAACAATATCTGGAGCACCCGTTTAAGCAAAGATGTGCTTGTTTTGGGATACTCCGCTCTTCCATAACAATAGCAAATAGTACCTTGTTAAGTTTTAATTTTTTCCTTTTACTTATAAAATATTTTACATTAATTTTTTACAAAAATAATTATAATTATAATATTTTAAGCCAAGACAAATATATGCCCATGTTAAATACGTATATAAATATGTGTTAGTGTGTGTTTGTGTACCATAATACAATAATATTATAATATATACCTATATTTTATGCTTACATTTTGTGCTAATTAATATCTAAATTAATAACTAGTATATGACAGACTTGTCATAATTATGATTTGTGTAATCTTATTTAGTCATGAACCAAGCACTCAATTTCATTATAACTTTTGGTCTTAAGCCAGTCGGTGAGAACCTTCTTGCATTCATGGTATGTGAGCGGATAGATATTTAGGTGTTTGTTAACCAGATTGTATAATTGTGCTGATTGTCTAGGGTACTGCCTCTTAGCAAATGATGTATGTACTTTAATAGCCTTAGCAACACTGTGAGTCCTTCTTTTATTGCAGAGACTAGGGTCGTAAGGCAGGGACTTGTGCTTATTAAGTACGATGCTTAATATATAAAGTTTTCTTACAGTTAAAAGGTCAGTACTTATATAAAGACACTCAGTCGGGAATCTGTAGGGTTTAAAGTCCATAACCTTTAATAGGGATCTTTGAGCTCTTTCCAAATTAATAAATTTAGTTTTTGTGGCGCCACCCCATACTGGTAGGCAGTAGGCAACCACCGATTGGGCCAGTGATACGTAAATTTGCCGCAAGAGATTTTTATTAGCTATATGTCTTAGGGTCTTAATGGTCTATATTAGTTTGCGGATTCTATTCATAATGAGCTCAGAATGTGCATACCAAGAGAGTCGTTGGTCCAACATTATGCCGAGGTATTTTGTGGATTCAACTTTGCTTATGGGAGTGCAAGAGCAGTCTGACAAAGATGGGTTTGCACATTTGTGGATTTTTATACGAAAAGCCTCCGAAGGTTGAGTGCGTTTGTACATCGAAAAGCACATAAAGTTAGTCTTTTGAGTGTTCAGAGTTAGCAAATTCGAGTCAAGCCAGGCAGCTGTTTGAGCCAATCCCTTTTCGGCGAATACACGAACACTGTCCCAGGTTTTGCCAGCAAATACAGTAAAATGCAGTATCGTCTGCGTAAGAAAACATATGTCCTTCGTCAATCGGTATTCGTAAGAGGCTGTTAATGTAATCGAGGAACAGTGTTGGACCCAGGACACTCCCTTGCGGGACTCCAAATGACACGTTTGCGTCAGAGCTAACAATTTCGCCAATTTTTACTCTTTGTTTCCGGTCACGAAGATAGTCGCTAAATATATCAAGGGCTTGACCTCTTAAGCCTATGTTCTCTAGCCTGTGTATAAGAATGGAGACTGGTACTGTATCAAACGCCTTTTTCAAATCAAGGAAAACCGCCAAACATTTTTCTCTTTTGTCTACTTTATCGATGATAATAGATGTGAAAGCCTGTATGGCATCTTCAGTTGACATTCCTTTGCGAAAGCCGAATTGTGAAGGTGACAGAATTTTGAATTTAGTTAAATGATTAACAAGTCGAATATTCATAAGCTTTTCTAGTATTTTCGATATAGCGGTTAGAACAGAAATTGGTCTGTAATTTGAAGGGTCGGATCTGTCTCCACTCTTATACACAGGGGTAATTATGGCTTGTTTTAAAGCTACGGGGAAAACTCCCTGTTGAAAACATAGGTTAAAAAAGTGAGTAAGTATAGGAATAGTAAACTCATGTGCAGTCTTTAGAAAACTAGTAGGGATATTATCGTATCCAGGAGCACTATCTGATTTTAAGCTCATCAAAAAATCACGAACCTCACACAGATCCGTATCCAAAAGTACAAATGAACTTAGTTGTCATTCAGGATTAGAAGCCTCGATAAAAACTCGTGTAGAGGACGTTGCAGTTATTTCATTAGCCAAAAGCTTTCCCACGTTTGCAAAGTAATTATTTACCCTATCAGTCGATTCTTAGGGGTGTGATGCCGCAGTCAGTAGTTCAGTGTTTGGTGATCTTGGTGGTTTACGGTTAGTAACATTATTTATAGCCTTCCATAAAAGTTTTGGGTTTTTTGTAGCTTCAGCTAATTGATCTCGATCATATTTACGTTTCAGTTTTTTAATAAGGCAATTACAGTAGTTTCGATATCTTTTAAAGGTAATCTTAAGTATATCATTGTTTAGATCAAGCTTTAGCGTATACTGCATCTTGTTGCGAGTCCTTATGCATCGTAACAATCCTAACGTCATCCATGGTTTAAGCATTTGGTTTTTTTGGGGTATCAGTGTCCTTATAGTGTTTATTTTTAGACATTGCTGAAGATTAGTGATTAAATAATCTATTACAGTATTTGGGTTGTTATTGGTAAGGATGTTTCCTAGCTCAATGTTTTTTAGGTATTTCATTGCTTTTTCTAAATCGATTGTTATTTTAGTTTTCCTTATCTTTATTTTGGCTTGAATATTAGTTATTTTTATTACTGTCATGAGGTGATCTGTAATTGTAGTGTTAGCTATGGCTATAGAAGCAGACTTGTGACTGTGTTGTAGTCTTAGTATGGTATTATCAAGGCAGTTTGGGCCTCGCGTAGGCAAACAGTGACCTGGAAGAAGGCCATGCATCGCCAACATATTGAGATAATTTAACCTATTCGAGCACTCGTGTGCCTTCGCATCAGGTTTGTATATTAGGTTAATGTTAATATCACCAGTTATTATAATGTTGGGTTCCGATCTGATAGTGTCTAAATGATCACTTAAGGAGCTTATAAAGTCTTCGGCATTTAGGTTCGAGGGTGATCGATAGATTCCAATTATTGTCAGTAGTGATGTACGGATTTGTAAACAAGACGCGTGCTGCAATTTAATTTCTGAAAATTTCGCTTCATGTGTATCTTTAAGGTAGGAAACAACACCGTCCGCTTGATTTAAATGATAATTTGATTGAAATGAATTATAGTTTGCTATGATGGGAATAGGTTTGCTTGAATTAATTCTGCATTCACTAAGTATGATTAAATCAATATCAGTATGTAAAAATGATAGATTAAGCTGTAGATCGTACAAATTTGAATAAACGCTTCGAATGTTTTGAGACGCTATTGTAAAGTCAGTCTTTTTAAAATTCATTAAATTAGATATGTCTCCAATCTCTCCAGTATGAACATTGCATTTGCAACTTTAACATTGTCTATGTCTTGAAAAATGTTTAGCCGGCTATCCATTGATAAGCTTTATTGGATTGAAAGTTGTTTCTAGACATTGTTTTTTAAGTAAATTAATAGATAGTAATCTATCCATGGTTTTGAGATAAATACAATAGTTTTGGTGTAAGTATAATTAAAGTGTGTACGAGCATATAATAGTGTAAGAGTATAATGCGTGTGAGTATAATTTATAAATTGTTGTGTAAATGTATGTTGTATTATATGGGTTTTGTAGTGAGTATAATTAAAGTGTGTACAAGTATAAAATAGTGTAAGGATATAATGCGTGTGAGTATAATTTATAAATTTGCGTGTAATTGTATAAAGTATAATATGAGCAGACGATTGTAGGTGGGCTTTCATTATGAGCTTACAGAAAGAATAAAATAAAAAAAGTTTAAAATTATACAAAGCAAGCACAAGCGTAAAGCTTGTAAAGTACAAAATTATAATAGAAGAACATGCAAAATTACGCTGAGAAAAGTACAAAACTATATTTGAGAAGCATGCATTACTGTGACCTAGTCACGAAGTTTCCAGAAGTCGGGTTGTTTGTGCTTCATTTCTAATTATAATAATGGGAGAGTTCTCATCTTTTCTTATATAGACGCGTCCATAAGCAGTCCAGCAGAACTTGTATCCTTTGCTTTTGACAAGATCGCGTGCAAGAAAGTGCAAACGGGCAGCCTTTGCTGTCAGCTGTTCAGAAGTATAGATCGGTACATATTCGTTGACAGTATGGCCAAGGTGCTTAGCGCATAGTTTTTCTTTGTGTCGTATGTTGTAGGATTTAGCCATTTTCAAGAACTCCGTTTTTTGTATTGTAGAAGACAGTTCCACTATTATTGGTGGGTTTGTAATAGATTTATCTTTCTTAGTCTTTGTTTGGACGCGATAGATATCTTTGATGTCATTTACTGCAATCGGACAACCTATAGTTTCGGACAGCTTAACCACCATTTTAACCAGATCATGTTTGTCTTCTAGTAGGTTTTTAGGCACGTTTTTAAGTTCAATGTTTGATTTCCGACTTCCACGCTGTAGGTCTTCAATCTTGTCCTCCAATAGAGTAATATAATCTTTGTCCCGTTTTATTTGGACTTCCAGCCGTTCTATTTTATTTTTTAGTTCGTTATTCTGTTCTGTTAGAAAATTTATCGAAATATATTACTGTTCGTTGTCTTAATTTCAGTTATAACAGGAAATATCTTTTTTAAGTCATTAGGTTTTCAGCCATCAGGGATGCTATCATGCTTTTAATATCTTCCCTAAAGGCATTGAAATCAGCCTCGTAATCAGACTCCCTTCTCCTTTTTTGGCGTTGAGGGTTATTGTATCTATTAGGTGGGGTTTCATCTTAAGGTCAAAAAGGTTTGATTCCGATGATGACTTGTTCATAGTGCTTTCCATTTCAAGTACCAGGATATAATAAATCAGAAAAGTGTGTTTTCACGAGGTAAGTGGATTCTTCCGATATATTGATTTGTTTTTTACTCGCCGTGTATCGGTTCAAAGTACCAGGGTAGAAGACACACAGTGGAGTTATGAAACAAGTGTAGCTTGATAGGTCGTGATCGGTAAGATGACAGTCGGCCGTGGAAATAAGTCGTATTCTCGGTATGTAGTACCAGGATAGCATAAGTTACGGCAATAATTTTAGTTGATAAACCAAATAATTAATAATTTTTCTTTCTTTCGCTATCGTTTGATTTATTGCAATTAATATCGGTTCGTCAATATATCGGTTTAAAGTACCAGGGTAGAAAAAACTCAGTGGAGTTATTTATGAAACAAATGTAGCTTGCTAGGTCATTGGCGGTGGTAATAAGTAGTATTCTCGGTATCTAGTACCAGGTGAGCATAAGTTGCAGCAAATATTTTAGTCGAGAAACCTTTTTTCTTTCGTGGTCTGATTTTCCACAATATGTAGTACCAGGATCACATAAGTGTCGGTAACAATTTTAGTACATAAAACAGAAGATACTTGCAATTTCCTTCGTTGTCTGATTTATTCAAATTACTAAATCAGCAGAAGTCTCGTGGAGCGGTGGGCGGAAAGTCGCAGGGCGGTGTTCAGTACTAGGATCGCATAAGACGCGGGAGCGTCGATTGTAGCTTGGTGTTACCGCTGGCGCGTATAAGGTGCGCAAGTGTGAGCGAGCGCACGCGGCACACAGCGACAGAATGAGCAGGAACAAAGATGCACTATACACGCACTACAACTTACGCAGTTCGTTAGATGTGTTCTATAATCCGCACACACACTTAGCTTTCCGATAGATGCACCAAATGAGCTTGAAAATTCTTGGCTGACCGAATTAAATTACCTTAACAGGTAAGTGTAAACATGAGAATAAAACAACTATATAAAAACAATTATATACTCGTAAAAACCGGACTAACATAAAAAATAACTGCAAAGAGAAAAAACTGAAAAGAAAAAAAACAAGCTCTACGATCCCAGAATTTTATTTGAGCAATGTTTAACGTGTACGTGTTAAGTATATTCCGGATTTTTTATAGCCTATATAGTTATATAGGCTGTGGGTGTAGCCTATATAACTATATAGGCTATAAAAAAATCAGTCAAAACAAATCTAACGACACCTCATTGTTAAAATCCACGCCAAAGAAAAAGACATACATACATACATACATACATGCACTCGAAAATATAACTCTTCTTCTGACGCAGTTGGGTAAATATAATTATACTCAAAAAAAAAAAATTAATGGGATACAAATATAAAAAATACACTTTATGTTTCTAAACAACACAGCTGTGATACTTACTGTGGCATATTATAAGTAGAGCTTATTTTTTAGAAATATATTTATACTGGTAAAATTGTTTCATAATTTTTGTTAACTTGAAAAACCGCTATGAACCCTCAATTTATGTAGTCTCTCCAAAATTCCATGGCGTATATACTGAAGTTTCATTTTGTGTCAAAGATTAAGTGTTAATAATTCTTTTATTTTTAAGAAAAAAATCTGAATTGCATTTTAAGTTTTTCCTTACAAACCCTCTTAAACGGAAATTTCGATTACACTAGAACAACAATTTACTCTGACGGGTTTACTGCCACTGTTTTTTTATCTTCTACTCGGCACATTTGCATACATCGTAATTATAATACTGACGTTATTTCAGCAGGCTCCTATGTAACTGTATCGTTTTGGAATATTCATACAAATAAATATGCCCCCCTCCCCCTTAAGCTCGTTCCACTAATGATGTTACACATCGATAATAATCTATCGACTGTCGTACAACACTAGTTCCGCTGAGTTCTGGATATTGTTTGATATATTGGGATATCGCGTCTCGCATTTTGTACGTGTTAGCTTTCGAGACCGCTATTAGTTGTATCGTTAGTATGATTAATAATAGTTTTAGCTTGTTTTGAATATTGATTCTATTAATGGTGGAATTTTCATTAATTATTTCATTATCATCGGCCTGTAGGGTTCAGCCTTACATGAACAAAAGCAATATCAAATACACAATAGCTTACTAAAATTTCATCGCAATTGGAGCAATAGTATTAGGTTCTTACCTATGAAATTGGAGTTTTGTATGAAGATTTTTTATAAAATTTTATTTTTCATACTAACGTTTTTTTAATTTTCTTAGCATCTATTTATTTTAACACTATAAAAATTGTAGAGTAGTGTTTGTTTCACTAGCTAAATATAGCAGACATTTTAAAAAAAATTAAGTCCTTTCAAAGCAACAATGAAACAAAAGGACAATTCCGCGAACAAAAAATTAAGTATTTAAAAAAAAAATTGGGCGGTAAAGACACAAAATTAGTAATCATTGTTATTACTGAAGCCTAAGTAACATAGTCCTAATTAAAGGTGTATAATAATATTAACAACCGGTATTGACTTTTAGAAGTAATAAACCTATTAATAAGTGAGAAAAAAAAACTCCAATTTCATGTAAGGATCTATTATTTCATTATCATCGGCCTCACATGAACAAAAGCAATATCAAATACACAATAGCTTACTAAAATTTCATCGCAATTGGAGTAATAGTAATAGTACCTCAAACGGCGAAAGTATGAGAATCTGACTGGGGATCTCATATTTGAGCCGTTTGGGGTCTTTAGGTCCTTGGGGCCCGGGTCCACTCGACCAAGGAGGTCGTCAAATCCTAAATCCTAATCCTAAATCCTAAATCCTAAATCGTATTATTCTATTCTAAAGGGGCCTTACAAGTAAACAAAGAATAAACTTCCAATAACTATTTCTTGTTTTGTTTCCGTCATGTAAACTTCATTTCAAATTAGAGAAAATAGCCAAAACACGGAATAACTAGGTATTCGAAGCTTATTCTCTGTTCATTTGATTCCTATCAAACCTGGTCAAGCAAAAAAGCTGGACTTCTTGGCGGAAAAGTGAAGGTCATGTCCGCGGTTTTGTCAAAAAATTGTGTTAAGTCGAATATTAATGTGAAATAATGGCTCCGCACACTGGACGACTTGTCGCTGCGTCTAGTCGCCGAGTCTATAGTCGCGTTGTGCACGCGACGACGACGACAGTCGTGCGACACCGACAGTTGTGAGCGTCAGTTTCACGACTCCCCTAGCTTGTCGTCGCGACTCTGCGACTGACGCCAAGTGTGCGGCGGAGCTTTGAACAAAATATATGAAAATTGTCGGCCGCAGCGCAGCGTGTCTGTCTAGTCGCCGAGTTGTCGCAGTCGCGTGTCGCCTTAGTGTGCGGAGCCATTTAAGTGTTCATCAGCGTGCATGACATTTGGCAAATGAAACAAAACAGTGCAACGTCACTTTTCAAATTCTCTCAAGAAGTCCGCCTGAGGTATTAGTGTAGAGCCCCACATCTTTACTGAAGTGGTTGGGGGTATATCATTTCTCACTTTTATTTTCTATTATAATTCATCATCATCATACAGAAAGGAAATATTGTTTATTTCTTTACTTATTACTTTTTTTTAAATTACCTGACACTGGCTAAATATGCTAATCGCACAAGGCCATTAGCTAAAAGAAAAAGAAAAACATATTTTTTACAGATACACAAAGATAATAATAACAATAACAAACTAGCCGCTTCACCCACCGGCTAGTTGTAACAGTTCAATTATAAGAATTTACCGCACCCGGGGGTGTCTGACAGCGGTGGTCGGGGTTACCTCGTAAATTATGCATTTCCCCTCTATTTCGCTGGCGGCGAGAAATATGAGCTTAGGTAACCGGAACGAGTATCACAGTGCTAATCACGGGATCTTTGTAACACGTTTGCCGGGTACTTGTTAAGTAAAAAGTGATGTAAGCTCCTGTTTTGCTACTAATATGGAGCTCGATGTGGAACTCGATGGCGCAGTATTTAACGCGCCCGGTCTGCGATTGCTAAGGTTAAGCAACTTTCGCAAAGGTCGGTCATCGGATGGGTGACCAAATATTTATCATCTCGAGCTCCTCCGTGCTTCGGGAGGCACGGAAAGCCGTTGTTCCCGGCTGCAGTAGCAGTCGTAAACAACTACTGATCTGCACTGGGCCCGCGTGGTCTCCGTATCCGTCTAATAGTAAATTCTCGTGTCTCAGTAGTGGAGTCATAAAAATGAGCTAGTGATGGTGGTGATACTTATAGAAGGTAACCTTCAATTAATATTAATATATTTAAAATAAATAAAAATTGAAAATCATTTAATGAAGTGCGGTTTAATAAAGTGTCATATTAAAAATTAAATCATGTAACTATTATAAACTAACACATTAGGAGTCTTGATCACTTTATTAAATAAATATTCTATTCTATTCTATTCTAATTATTCAGTTTCGGCTACAAATAGCTTTTATGAATGTCACTATGCCATCGGTTCGTAAGTCTTCACGGGTCAGAATTGTCACAAAAGGCATTGTTTAAAGAAAATAGGTACATTATACAACTCTGGGGGGAGTCGGAGCTGGCCGTTTGCGGTCCCGACCCATCTCTGTGGCAGAGAATGGTAGTTTTTTTAGTGGGTAGGCCTCCCTCCTCTCATCAAGTTTTTTGGGGCTGGGCGGGAATGGTCAGCACATAATCTGGGGTCACCATAGGGCACCGCTAAAAGCGTAAGACAGCGTTTTTATTAGTTAGAAAAAAGGGTAAATGAATTTTCGAAAGAAATATTTTTAAAGAAATATTACGCAATTGGCTAAGGCTTGGCTTATTTGCGCACTAAGTAAGTAAGTGAGCAAGTAAGCAAATGACTACGATTATTTTAAATTTTTAAGGGTTACCATGATTTGTAACGGTGATTGTGCATCTGTCGATTCACGTCAGCAAAATAACAAAATTGCTCATTTTATAATGATCGCGATGTTGAGATTAAACCCTAGCGATTCGATTTTGCTTGCTGAAACAAATCGCAGGAGAATTATATAAAATAACAACAATAAACATGAGCACAATATGAAGGAGTTAAACTGCGATACTTTTTCCTGGATATCTACTCGACAATAAGTTACTAAGGATGCTATCAAAAAAAATTTAAACAGTAAATTGAATCGGTAGTCTTAGAATCAGAATCAGAATAGGTAATAAAATTTCTTGAGAAAGGCGCGTTAAATCATTGGTCCCCCACAAACTGTCAAATTTCTTCAATAGACTTTTAACGTTATGCCTTGAAGATAATGGTTAAAAATGTATTGAAGAAATTTGTCAGTTTTGGATAGGTTGATGTGCAGGCGTCTGTACTTTAAAGAAAAATGTGAAATGAGAAAAAATACGTAATATATTTTTTTTATCTCTGTATTGTTTTTCATATAATTCTTAAATGTTGCGTCTTTAATTTCTATTATCATTCATGTGGCAAGGCCTAAGCCCAGCAGTGTGACGCTTGTAGCCCAACAAAGCTGTTAACACCATTGCACCGTAGCCTGAGAAGTCACATGCTCATCTACCGTCCCAAATTTTTTTTATTTTTATTTATAAACTCCCCATTATACGTGCGGCACTATCTTGAATCGACAACGTTCACCCGGTGCGTAATACAATTAACTGCAATATCAGTAGCCCCAAACGTATAGAACAAACAGCAATCGGTGGGGTAACAACGCGGAAGGCAATTGGGCTCCATAAAACATGAAGTTGGCTGCGGCACGATAAGCTCCCGCCAACGCCCTGCGTGTTGCGAGCGACGGGTCTCTATATAGGGTTGCCGCACTGATAATAATGCCGCACTGTTGATGCCGGCCGGCGCCTTTGTAGAAACAATCACCACGGCCGGTATGAGCATTGATGAGCTCGATGGCGCAGAGGAGCTCGATGGCGCAGTGGTTAACACGCCCTGTCTGCGATTGCAAAGGTTAACCAACTTTCGCAAAGGCCGGTCATCGGATGGGTGACCAAAAATTTATCATCTCGAGCTCTTCCGTGCTTCGGAAGGCACGTAAAGCCGTTGGTCCCGGCTGTATTAGCAGTCGTTAACAACCACCGCCCCGCACTGGGCCCGCGTGGTGGTTTATGGCCTGTTCTCCCTTTCCATCCGTAGGGAAGGCTCGTGCCCCAGCAGTGGGGACTTTATGAGCTGATGATGGTACAAGCATTCCTTATGGATGGAAAAATCACAGGAAGAACGGACCATAAACTACCACGCGGGTCCAATGCAGATTAGTGGTTGTTAACAAACGCTTAAGCAGCTGGGACCAACGGCTTTACGTGCCATCCAAAGCACTGGTGAGCTCGAGTTTATTCTAGTGGTCAAGGCCACGGTCTCAAAATTCAAAATTCAAAATCATTTATTTAGTTTAGGCTACAAGTAGCTCTTGTAAATGTCACTATGCCATCGGTTCGTAAGTCTACTCTGATCATACTGTCAAGACAGTGCATCTAGTTATCATCATCATAAGGTCACATTGTGACCCCACTGCTGGGGCACGAGCCCTTTTCTATGGATGGATAGGGAGTACGGGCCTTAAACCACCACGCGGGCTCAGTACGGATTGGTGGATCTCAGATCCAGAGATCCCGGGTTTGATTACTGGCGGTACATGATTGTACTCTGTTCGGTTGGTGACAGAGCTTGTTTTAAGTTCGCCCAGCTAGAAACCACCTTCTTATATAAATGCCACCGCATTAAAGCAATGTAAATAGCATTGCTATGAAACTTCTTTTACGGATCTATCTCGCGATTATTTTACACATTAATTTGATTTAATTTAATGTTTATCTTGACTTTGCGAACTCTTAAATAGCACTGTTATATACCGACAGTTAAATGGAAAATTAGCCAGTCCCTTAAGTGGTTGGGGACTCCGGGTGAAAACATCTTCGAAAATTATCTTATAACATGCTGAGATGAGCCAAGTGCTTACCGATAACAGCATGATAAAGAATAAAAATAACCTTGCCGTTTATAAGCAACCAGAGACACCCCTAGCTCGACCAAAGGGCATTTGTCGATACACCGACGGATCTGTTTTAGTGGATAGCAGGGCCCTCGGTGGCTTGTCAGGTATAAATCAGGCTGCCTGGACAAGGCGTCGACCTTCGTAATCGAAACGGCCAGTTATTCGGCTCGTGGAGTATTAATGAATTTCTATATGGTTACTTCTATGTGGGGTTGTTGAAGTTATATTCATGTGTTTTTTTTTAACTGAGTATGATATTTACAGCAAGTATTCCCTGTCAAGGCCTACGCATCCCAATAAAATATTTGAGACAAAGATTTGGAGCTTCATATCTACTAGGTACTTAATTTAAACAATACATTAAAATATTAATGCATTGTTTTATCTTCTTCTTCCTGCCCTAGTCCCATGTTATTGGGGTCGGCGCTCATGATTCGTTTCTTCCACTCTCGTCTATCAGCCGTCACCTGTAAGTCACTCCCTTGTGAGTAAGTCACTTCATCTTTTGATATCATTTGTCACACAACCCACTCATCTTTTCTTTGGTCTCCCTCTCCTCCTCCACTAATCAACACTAATATTCATCACTCTTCACTTACATGCGTTTCATCCCTTCTCATCACATGCCTACGCCAAGATAAACAATTTCCTCTTAACTCTTCACTGGCGGCACTTCAAACTTACTCCCATATAAAGTAAATATTCATACTGGAGCTTGATGGCGCAGTTAACGCGCCTGGTCTGCGATTGCAAAAGCTAAGCAACTATCGCAAAAGCCGGTCATCGGATGGGTAACCAAAAATGTGTCATCTTGAGCTCCTCCGAAGGCTCGTAGTGCTTGGTCCCGGCAGCATTAGCGGTCGTTAGCAACCACCAACCCTCACTGTCCGCGTGGTGGTTTATGGCCCTTTCTTCCTTTCCATTTAGGGGTAGCGTAGAGACGCTAGCATGGCTACGGTAGCCGAATTTACCGGGAACAACTCGAGGTTTCGTCCGTCGGACATCAACATCTTGGCCAACCCCACATACCCATCAGCGTCGCTCTAGTTTCGCGACGATTTGGTTTACAAATTTCTTCGGCTAAAAAAAGTGTATGAACTTATTAATTGTCCACAATTCACTACAAATTATGTAAATTCACTTCCCATCCTACTTCACCGGCAAATGGTTTCACCGCTATATGTTAACAAAGCGTTACTATATTTCAGAATGGTCATTGATAGAAATATATAGGGGTTCGGCATCAACGCTGGGTAGACAGTTTACGTAAATTTGATTTATTAGCCGCAATCGCCAATGAACTGTGGCCTGTCAAAGATGGTTATACGCGACAGAGCGGTGATTAGAAAATAACGTATACAAACTAACGAAATATAGTGTAAGATACAACCTTTTTAAAACTAAAATCAACTTGTGTTTTGTAAACTTTATTTAAAGTGTTAAACATATACCTACGTAAATAATATATATTTCATCTCGATAGCTTTTTAAAGTTAAGAGGCATTTCACGTTTTGGTTCACCACTTTAAAGTTTGACTACCTCCTTGCTCGAGTGGTTTGTACACCGGTTTTCATGGTGTCACCGTCTCTGAGGTCCCGGGTTCGATCCCCAGTCGGGTCAATTTAGAAATTATTGTTTTTCTAAATTATCCCGGGTCTGGGTGTTTTCTATTTATAATAAGAATGTATTTAAGTATTTTAAGTATGTTTATCCGTTGTCTAGTAACCATTTAACGAGTTTCATAACGAAGCTTCTCTTGGGTTAGATAATTGGTGTGAGTGTAGGAAAGTTTATTACTAAAGTTATTCTTTAAAACCAATAAGCCAACTTTAATTAAACGTTTTAAGAGAATATAAAGAGATATTGAAGGCACATTTATGTTTAACATTAATGAAATCATAAAAACAATAAATAAATTGCAACTGATGAAATAAATGAAATATTATAAGAATAAATGAAAACATTAATAACATTAAATGTTCGTTCAACTAATTTTATGATTAAAAGTCCTCTATGAAAAGTTTCGAATCGCAAAAAGTCAAACAAAAAGTCTGCCAAAGAGTTTTCGATAATTTGTCCAGTCTGTGGACACATTATGTAAGGTACTCTTTGCTCCCGTCATAAATCAGATGTATGCCGAACTTTGTCCTTCGCTGTTGTGCAAATCGTTCACAATGCTGATGATGTTTGTTCACAATACAACCTTAATTCAGCTATTAGATTCATAATAGCTGCCGTTTTCAGCACCGTTTGCTAGTCAAAACCTAACAAGAGAACTTTTTTGATGCTGAAATAATACCGATTAAAGTTTTATTTTTCATTAAGGCGACGCATCGCTAAACAATTAATCTAATATGGAGCGTTTGCGCCCCGTACCATAAGAAAAACTGTTTTATGTCTTTCCAATAAAAATTACAAATAAGTTTTAAAAATGAAATAGCATATTGAAGTGTGTGTTAAGACTAACCTATTAAGACAATTTAGATGGTTACATCGGTCTGGTTTGCATGTAAAATGCAAATCTATGTTTTAAAAGAGGTTACTTTGATATTTTTTTCTCTGTTATAAAAGTTAACAAATCGAGTTTCTGCAACTAGCAAAATGAAGTCAATTAAATGAAAAATCATGTCATCAAATATCACTTTTATAATATGTTTTGTAATTGTTGGGAAAAATCAAGATCCCGCCACGTAAATTTCCAATGCGTCGCCTTAAATTGGGTAGTGGACTGGTTCGTCAGAAGAGCAACATTTTAGCAATTATGGATTTTTTAATAGAAATTGTGTGGGAATTAATGAATTTGAGAAGCTTGATGGCGATGGCGCAGTAGTTAACGCACCTGGTCGGTGACCAAAAATGTATAATTTCGAGCGCTTCCGTGCTTCGGAAGGCACGTAAAGCCGTTGGTCCCGGCTGCATTAGCAGTCGTCTATGACCACCAATCCGCACTGAGCCCGCGTGGTGGTTTATGGCCCGTTCTCCCTATCCATCTATAGGGAAGGCTCGTTCCCCAGCAGTGGGGACATAAAATGAGCTAATGATGATGTATGGGAATGGTGAACTATGACGTCACTATTTTGTTCCAACAGTTCAGTGTTTATTAATAACTTTTTAGGTTACAGATTAGGTCAAATATAAAATAGGTACCTATGTAAGTCTTAAAGAACTGTTACGTATTTGCATCATCATCATCATCATCATAATGTTATTGAATTATTTGTTGTCAACATCAACAAATAATTGCACAAAATAAGCAGTCTGCAGACACTGACGACCTACTTGGTCGAGTGGTTTGTACACCGGTTTTCATGGTGTCGCCATCTCTGAGGTCCCGGGTTCGGTCCCTGGTCGAACAATAACTTCGTTATTATTCTGAGGTATTTTACATTTTCGCATATTGAACCATTTAAAGTAAGCCCAACAAAAGGTAAGTGCTTGTAAATCGTTGAGGAATTCCCTCGACTGTCTATGGTCTCCATCATCAGATCTGTAATGACACTTATAACCCATATGGGTGCAAAGTTCTCATCAATAGAAATGAATTAAGTCCAAACACAAGGTAGCTACTGTAAAACGTTGTGGAGATCCATTGACTGTCCTTCGTCTTCATCATCAGACCCCTAATGACAATCACAACCTATATAGGTGTAAAATTCTCATCAATACAAATTAATCAAGCCCAAACACCACAGCTGGATGAGAGTAGCCGCGGATCGTGTTCAGTGGCGTGCACTTGGAAAGGCCTATGTCCAGCAGTGGACGTGTGTAGGCTGATGATGATGATGATGAAACACCCTGTAATTGCTGTAAATCATTAAGGAGTTCCCTCGACTGTCTTTCGGCTCCATCATCAGATCAACTCCAGACTTTCATTAAATAGTTGTGCTTTAAAATACTTAATGAAAACATTAACAAACGCACTAGTCGCCACTACAAACTTCGAAGGTTCCCCTCGATTTCTCTGAGATGCCATCATCCTGGTTTCCTTATCATGGTACCACCCTTGGGATAACTCTTTTCCAACAAAAAAAGAGTCATCAAAATCGGTTCATAAACGACGAAGTTATCCGCGAACAACATAAAAAAATATATGAGTCGAATTGAGTAACCTTCTCCTTTTATGAAATCAGTTAAAAAAATATGTAAGCTCACTTTTAGAAAATAAATATTTACTTATTATGTCACAAAAATTGCCAAGCTAGCCAACGAAAGAAACAAAAATGTATAGTGTAAGTTATTTAATTAAGGTAGGTTAAGTTGTAGGTGGGACAAATGCAAAAAAATTGTACTTTTCTGAATGCGTGAACGTCCTATTAGAATAAACGTTCAATACATAACTTCTTTTCATATATTTTTTTAAATACATTTACAAAATTACATTATAACAAAAACTAAAAGAAATAAATAATATTTTTCCGATAAATCAATTAAATAAAAATCAAATCATCAGGATACGTTTAGTTTTCTTCATACAAGTACGCGTGTCCTTCTCGTCCGTGTTCAGCTTTGTGTATGGGGAAAAAAATACAGTTGAGTGATTTTATACTGTTAAATATTTTTAGTTATTTACAGAATACTACATACATTTTAATACTTTAAACAATAAATCAGGCCTCTCTATTAAAAACTGTTTTGAATATCATTTTTAAAGTCGTCCGTAACTTCTTTCATATTTGTTATTCAGCTTTGTTTATTGTTATTTAGTAGAAAAATAAGTTTTTACCTGGCAAAACTAAAATCATAAATAACGTCTGTAGGTGGCGCTAGTTCTGCACGACGGCCATTTTGCTGGAGTTCTGGTTAGACGGTCTACAAAAATTTTACTAAATTGTGCGGGAAAAATACACAAATTAGTTTCATCTTGATAACCATTCCATTAAACTAATTGGTTAGTATATAAAAAAAAAAACACAAATGTTGAAAAAATTTCCACGAGCAGGGTTTGAAGGGTTTGATATAAACATTTATGGTTAGTATATGTTTAGCTTTCTATATAGTTTATTTCGAGGATACTTCATGATATATTTTGAAACATATAAACAGTTTGATTCAAAGACATCTCTTAGTATTTTTTACACAATTTAGGTTGTACACACGAGTGTTTTGTTCCTTTTTGTTACGAATTTGTTACATTTCTTTGTGATGTAACAAATATGAAGTAAAGTCGCACTCATATTGTAATAGTTGACTTGGATTACTAAAGTTAAAATATTATGATCACAGTTAATTTTAAAGTTGATTTGCAAAAAAAATGTTAAGTAAGTCGAAAGTAATACAAACTAGACTTGCTGCCATTCTTTATTAAAATAATCAATCAAGATACTGCTTTTTACTCATTAACAAATTTACCTTTCAAATAGAATGCACAACATGAACTAGTCCTTATAGTTCATCTTTGTTATTTTTTTGTAACATCAAGTTATTTTCATCTTTGTTTCCTATTTGTTATATGTACAATTTTTTTGCATTTGTCCCAGGTACTATTGCATTTTATCGTGTTATAGCATTAAAAAGACCCTTTAAAATAATAAAGGGGGAAAGGAGTGAAACAAATAAATTATAAAAGTACCTATTTACCTATTTATTCTCGACATTCTGATCTAGTTGCACCGGCCATGGTTACGGGCTGACCGTAAGTAGTAAGAGTAAGTAAATAGTTTACGTTAATTTTAATTAAAACATTAAAAAAACATAACTTATCTTACTACTAGATGATTTTATAGTGTTCAGTGTCAGTTACTCACTCTTACGTCATGCAAGGGTTGAGTGCAGAGTCTGCAACTGCAGATCCTGTTTGTCGACACTGTGCATGCAGCAACGTATGCATAACTCGAAAATGTACTGTTTTATATTGATTTTTTAAACATTTTATATTATTTTCGTTAAGGGTGCGCCGTCCATAAGTGACAAGTGTCATATGTTTTATTTGAAATGTCGTCGTCCATATTTATTTGATGCCGCGCGGCCATACTAATTTTGTATGGGGAATAAAAAGGTGCTTAATAAAAAATAATTATTTAAATAACCACTTGATGAATCGAAAATGTAGTCTAGCAATTTGTAGTTTATCCATTGATGATTGTTTAGACAAAATCAGAGGTACAATAATTTAGATAAACTATAAGAAATCTACTAAACGCCGCCACTCGTTTTCATGATTTTTGCCCAACTTTAAATGATAATGTAGAAAAAACTATAGCGTGTTATAAATTTATGGTTCTGACAAATTGTAAACACGTTCC
This sequence comes from Eudonia lacustrata, assembly GCA_947562085.1. Classification (NCBI taxonomy): domain Eukaryota; kingdom Metazoa; phylum Arthropoda; class Insecta; order Lepidoptera; family Crambidae; genus Eudonia; species Eudonia lacustrata. Next base: position 8,426,432 of record OX387329.1, on the reverse strand, counting down.
TTATGATACTAAATATATATTTTGTTCATTTAATACGATAGTATTTTCAATTATATCTACTTAACCGTAACTGCATTTTTGGCATTTTTTTGTCGGCGCACCCTTAATAATATTATAATTTTTTTTACCAACTTTTCCTTTTGTTTATAAATGTCGAATGTACAGTGTTAGTCAAAAAAGTATATAGCTATTCTATTCTATTCTACGTTTGAACCCCAATCAGATCTTTGTTTAAAAAGGAACGTGATAGTTCAAAAATGTACATGTAAAAATAGTACGTCCAACTCTAATAGGAGAGATGCTCCAGTCTGCGGCAGTGTCTTAAATTCGGAGTAACATACTGAAAATCCATTTTAATGTAATTGAAATAATGTTCCATCCGAGCTTTCAAAAGAACGGATATGCAGCCATATTTACCGCACTCTTCTAGTAATATTATCATACCTCGAGCTAGGACTGAAAAGCAAACAATATACCTGAAACTTTAAGTTAGGGTTTGCAAAAGTACGTTAGATAGTGTATTTTAATAAATATTTTTGGATTTTGTCCCTCTATTAAAGTTTAAAAAACAAAAATTTCACTGTGTACAAAAATAAAAAAGGAGAATATTCTTTTGTTATTTTGTTTTTTAAAGTAGGTACTAGAAAAACCAAAAAAATAGGTAAAATCGGGAGGTGCCAACTCGCTCGTACTCGCCACTTTTACACATGCCAGTTAAGGAATAAGTCGTTATTTGACTAGAATAGGTACTGTTACTTATAATGTAAATTGTGATATTCATTGATTGGTTCACGACATAGTAGATAGTTAGTCCAGTAAGCTTAGTCAAAGTAACATTAAGGGTGCGCCGTCCGTAAGTGACAAGTGTCATATGTTTTATTTGAAATGCGGTCCACATTTATTTGATGCCGCGCGGCCATATTAATTATGTATGGGGAATTTAAGGTGCTTAATAAAAAATTATTAATTAATGGAATCAGGCGTTATTTTGCGGAAATCCATAGTACAAAAAAATGTAATTTAAATAATATGTAGTGTTAATTCCGCTAACTCACTCGTTTATACAGCTTGGATGCAGTACGCATGCACCGCCCTCCCGCTCGCAAAAAGTATGCACATGCAGGAGAAACAATGCGTGCAAGCGAAAATGCACACCAACACCGATACCCGACACGTGTTTCGCCTCTCCACGGGGCATCCTCAGGAGCTGTTGACTGGTCAAGAGCTGCGCACCGACTGTTACGGCTACGCAGCTCCCGGCCCCTTTTATAAAGCGCCATCGTTTGACATTTGTGACATACTACCCGCGACAATACGTAATAATGGGGATGGAACTAAATTTGTTTGGTCATTCAACAGCGCATGACTGTCATTATTATGTTTCATTATTTCTAATTGCTCCAACACACACAACCGAAAACTTTTATTAAAAACATGCAAAATATTATAGCTGTTATTGTCGCACAAAGAATGGCCGGTATCAATTAGATGTTTTGCGAAATGTGATTTATCTGGATGGCCATTCCTATACGCGGCAATATGTTCCTTATATCTAATGTCAAAATTTCGGCCTGTCTGACCTACATAGACCCCATCACAGTCGTTACAAATTAATTTATAAACACCGGATTTTTTTGAGTTTTCTAAACGATCTTTACCGTTACAAAGGTGACGTACATTTTGGTCTGTTCTAAAAGTAACGTAGATCTTGTTTTTCCTAAGGATATTAGCGATTTTATCTGAAATAGGGCCTACATAAGTCAGACTACCTACATATTTGTGGATGTGTTCTGGGGGACATGCATAAAGTAGTGAACGAACCCTTTTATTCTGCTTATTTTTAATTAAACTGTCAATAATTTGTTTTGAATAACCGTTAGAAATCGCGTTTTGATAGATAATATTAAGTTCTTTGACGTAATTATCTGCGGACAGAGGTACCGACATTAATCTATGGACATAGCTGCGGAAGGCAGCTAGTTTCTGTTGTAATGGGTGACAAGAAGTAACGGGGATAGTTGTATCGGTATGTGTGGGTTTGCGATAGATTTGGAAATCTAGTTTATTATTAACTCTGGTAATGGTTAAATCTAAAAAGTTAAGTGATTTGTTGGACTCTAGTTCTAATTTAAATTTAATTTTTGGGTGGATCGTATTAACTTTTTTGACAAAGGTATCAATTTGACGTCTAGTACCGGTCCAGCAAATAATTACGTCATCGACATAACGATAATAGAACTGAATATTGGGTTCGTTCACTATATGTTTACGTTCAAAATAATCCATAAAAATATCCGCCATTAGTGGACTTAAAGGTGAACCCATTGCCAGACCTTCCTTTTGAAAAAGAATTTATTTATTACCTCTTTATTAATTTAATAAGAAGAAGTTAAGATTAAGATAATTTGATAAACAATACATCATTAAAGCGATTCTACCGCTGGTTCGGAAGGCTGATTCTGCCAAGAAGACTATGAGGAACCTCTATGTTCTACTCGCTCATAAATTATTAGTTTGTGACTTTGTTTGTTTGTTTGTGGAGGGTAATCTCTGGAATTAATGATCGGATTCCAAAGTTCTTCTGCGTATAAAATGTTACGTTTCTAGCGGGTATCATTGGATACATTTTATTTTAAAAGTTGGAGTTTTCTTTGTAAAATCTCAAGTTCACGCGGACGAAGTCGCGAGTTAAATGCTAGTATATTATAAGTAGGATTATGTGTAAATACTCATATTACTTATTTTGCATAATTATATTTTTGTTTTTAATGTTACTGCTTGATGTTTGTAAGTGCAATTTATATGCCTAAATTGAATGAAGAATTTTAATTTTCAATCCTTGTAGCCTTATTATGCCATATAAATAAAACATACAACATTTTCTAAACAATTTCAAATAAACCTCTCGAATAATAAAACAAATCTAAATTAAAAACATTGCTACGATGACACACCCGTTCTCAATTCAGTGAACACAAATGAATGCTCATATCTATTAATTTTACTATGAATAATTTTTCAGTCTACTAGACCATGAAAAATATTGAGTGAACCGCATCTATATACCTACATGTAATGACTTGTCCTGACAGACTGATTCATCATCGCCGAGCTGAAACCGTTGAAGCTAATTAGATGAAATTTGGAATGTAGGGTAATTGAGTGACGTAACCAGGCACTAAGAAACGATTTTACGGAAATCATACCCTAAGGGGGTCAAAAAGGAGGTGAAAGGTTGTATGAAAGTATGTCATCAATCATTATTTATTTTTTGAAAAGAAATAAATAATGATATGTCTTAGGAATGTTTATTATTTAACGCCGAAATTATTCAACACTATTTACTTTTTACTTTGAAAGCCAAAGGCGCCCATTCAATGTTAACAACTACCGTCATTAACATCCGATCATAATATTTTTACAAATACTAAAGATCAGTTAAGAAGTAGGCAAGCTATTTATAAATGTTTATATAATTTTTAACGCAAATTTTGTTGCGAACAAATTACAAAAACACAAATAATGAAAAAATTTCCACGAGCAGGGTTTGAACCTGCACCCTTCTGAGATACCGGGTCAGGTGCTCTTCCAATTGAGCTATCGTGGTTCTAACCAGCCCGCCGAAATTATTTAACACTATTTACTTTTTTCCTTTGAAAGCCAAAGGCGCCCATTCAATGTTAACAACTACCGTCATTAACATCCGATCATAATATTTTTACAAATACTAAAGATCAGTTAAGAAGTAGGCAAGCTATTTATAAATGTTTATATAATTTTTAACGCAAATTTTGTTGCGAACAAATTACAAAAACACAAATAATAAAAAAAAAATTCCACGAGCAGGGTTTGAACCTGCACCCTTCTGAGATACCGGGTCAGGTGCTCTTCCAATTGAGCTATCGTGGTTCTAACCAGCCCGCCGAAATTATTTAACACTATTTACTTTTTTCCTTTGAAAGCCAAAGGCGCCCATTCAATGTTAACAACTACCGTCATTAACATCCGATCATAATATTTTTACAAATACTAAAGATCAGTTAAGAAGTAGGCAAGCTATTTATAAATGTTTATATAATTTTTAACGCTAATTTTGTTGCGAACAAATTACAAAAACACAAATGTTGAAAAAATTTCCACCAGCAGGGTTTGAACCTTCACCCTTCTGACATACCGGGTCAGGTGCTCTTCCAATTGAGCTATCGTGGTTCTAACCAGCCCGCCAAAATTATTCAACACTATTTACTTTTTACTTTGAAAGCCAAAGGCGCCCATTCAATGTTAACAACTACCGTCATTAACATCCGATCATAATATTTTTACAAATACTAAAGATCAGTTAAGAAGTAGGCAAGCTATTTATAAATGTTTATATAATTTTTAACGCAAATTTTGTTGCGAACAAATTACAAAAACACAAATAATGAAAAAATTTCCACGAGCAGGGTTTGAACCTGCACCCTTCTGAGATACCGGGTCAGGTGCTCTTCCAATTGAGCTATCGTGGTTCTAACCAGCCCGCCGAAATTATTTAACACTATTTACTTTTTTCCTTTGAAAGCCAAAGGCGCCCATTCAATGTTAACAACTACCGTCATTAACATCCGATCATAATATTTTTACAAATACTAAAGATCAGTTAAGAAGTAGGCAAGCTATTTATAAATGTTTATATAATTTTTAACGCTAATTTTGTTGCGAACAAATTACAAAAACACAAATGTTGAAAAAATTTCCACCAGCAGGGTTTGAACCTGCACCCTTCTGACACACCGGGTCAGGTGCTCTTCCAATTGAGCTATCGTGGTTCTAACCAGCCCGCCGAAATTATTTAACACTATTTACTTTTTTCCTTTGAAAGCCAAAAGCGCCCATTCAATGTTAACAACTACCGTCATTAACATCCGATCATAATATTTTTACAAATACTAAAGATCAGTTAAGAAGTAGGCAAGCTATTTATAAATGTTTATATAATTTTTAACGCTAATTTTGTTGCAAACAAATTACAAAAACACAAATGTTGAAAAAATTTCCACCAGCAGGGTTTGAACCTGCACCCTTCTGACACACCGGGTCAGGTGCTCTTCCAATTGAGCTATCGTGGTTCTAACCAGCCCGCCAAAATTATTCAACACTATTTACTTTTTACTTTGAAAGCCAAAGGCGCCCATTCAATGTTAACAACTACCGTCATTAACATCCGATCATAATATTTTTACAAATACTAAAGATCAGTTAAGAAGTAGGCAAGCTATTTATAAATGTTTATATAATTTTTAACGCAAATTTTGTTGCGAACAAATTACAAAAACACAAATAATGAAAAAATTTCCACGAGCAGGGTTTGAACCTGCACCCTTCTGAGATACCGGGTCAGGTGCTCTTCCAATTGAGCTATCGTGGTTCTAACCAGCCCGCCGAAATTATTTAACACTATTTACTTTTTTCCTTTGAAAGCCAAAGGCGCCCATTCAATGTTAACAACTACCGTCATTAACATCCGATCATAATATTTTTACAAATACTAAAGATCAGTTAAGAAGTAGGCAAGCTATTTATAAATGTTTATATAATTTTTAACGCAAATTTTGTTGCGAACAAATTACAAAAACACAAATAATAAAAAAAAAATTCCACGAGCAGGGTTTGAACCTGCACCCTTCTGAGATACCGGGTCAGGTGCTCTTCCAATTGAGCTATCGTGGTTCTAACCAGCCCGCCGAAATTATTTAACACTATTTACTTTTTTCCTTTGAAAGCCAAAGGCGCCCATTCAATGTTAACAACTACCGTCATTAACATCCGATCATAATATTTTTACAAATACTAAAGATCAGTTAAGAAGTAGGCAAGCTATTTATAAATGTTTATATAATTTTTAACGCTAATTTTGTTGCGAACAAATTACAAAAACACAAATGTTGAAAAAATTTCCACCAGCAGGGTTTGAACCTTCACCCTTCTGACATACCGGGTCAAGTGCTCTTCCAATTGAGCTATCGTGGTTCTAACCAGCCCGCCAAAATTATTTAACACTATTTACTTTTTACTTTGAAAGCCAAAGGCGCCCATTCAATGTTAACAACTACCGTCATTAACATCCGATCATAATATTTTTACAAATACTAAAGATCAGTTAAGAAGTAGGCAAGCTATTTATAAATGTTTATATAATTTTTAACGCAAATTTTGTTGCGAACAAATTACAAAAACACAAATAATGAAAAAATTTCCACGAGCAGGGTTTGAACCTGCACCCTTCTGAGATACCGGGTCAGGTGCTCTTCCAATTGAGCTATCGTGGTTCTAACCAGCCCGCCGAAATTATTTAACACTATTTACTTTTTTCCTTTGAAAGCCAAAGGCGCCCATTCAATGTTAACAACTACCGTCATTAACATCCGATCATAATATTTTTACAAATACTAAAGATCAGTTAAGAAGTAGGCAAGCTATTTATAAATGTTTATATAATTTTTAACGCTAATTTTGTTGCGAACAAATTACAAAAACACAAATGTTGAAAAAATTTCCACCAGCAGGGTTTGAACCTGCACCCTTCTGACACACCGGGTCAGGTGCTCTTCCAATTGAGCTATCGTGGTTCTTACCAGCCCGCCGAAATTATTTAACACTATTTACTTTTTTCCTTTGAAAGCCAAAGGCGCCCATTCAATGTTAACAACTACCGTCATTAACATCCGATCATAATATTTTTACAAATACTAAAGATCAGTTAAGAAGTAGGCAAGCTATTTATAAATGTTTATATAATTTTTAACGCAAATTTTGTTGCGAACAAATTACAAAAACACAAATAATAAAAAAAAAATTCCACGAGCAGGGTTTGAACCTGCACCCTTCTGAGATACCGGGTCAGGTGCTCTTCCAATTGAGCTATCGTGGTTCTAACCAGCCCGCCGAAATTATTTAACACTATTTACTTTTTTCCTTTGAAAGCCAAAGGCGCCCATTCAATGTTAACAACTACCGTCATTAACATCCGATCATAATATTTTTACAAATACTAAAGATCAGTTAAGAAGTAGGCAAGCTATTTATAAATGTTTATATAATTTTTAACGCTAATTTTGTTGCGAACAAATTACAAAAACACAAATGTTGAAAAAATTTCCACCAGCAGGGTTTGAACCTTCACCCTTCTGACATACCGGGTCAAGTGCTCTTCCAATTGAGCTATCGTGGTTCTAACCAGCCCGCCAAAATTATTCAACACTATTTACTTTTTACTTTGAAAGCCAAAGGCGCCCATTCAATGTTAACAACTACCGTCATTAACATCCGATCATAATATTTTTACAAATACTAAAGATCAGTTAAGAAGTAGGCAAGCTATTTATAAATGTTTATATAATTTTTAACGCAAATTTTGTTGCGAACAATTTACAAAAACACAAATGTTGAAAAAATTTCCACGAGCAGGGTTTGAACCTGCACCCTTCTGACATACCGGGTCAGATGCTCTTCCAATTGAGCTATCGTGGTTCTAACCAGCCCGCCGAAATTATTCAACACTATTTACTTTTTAACGTTAACGTTAACAACTACCGTCATTAACATCCAATCATAATATTTTTACAAATACTAAAGATCAGTTAAGAAGTAGGCAAGCTATTTATAAATGTTTATATAATTTTTAACGCAAATTTTGTTGCGAACAAATTACAAAAACACAAATTTTGAAAAAATTTCCACGAGCAGGGTTTGAACCTGCACCCTTCTGACATACCGGGTCAGGTGCTCTTCCAATTGAGCTATCGTGGTTCTAACCAGCCCACCGAAATTATTCAACACTATTTACTTTTTACTTTGAAAGCCAAAGGCGCCCATTCAATGTTAACAACTACCGTCATTAACATCCGATCATAATATTTTTACAAATATTAAAGATCAGTTAAGAAGTAGGCAAGCTATTTATAAATGTTTATATAATTTTTAACGCAAATTTTGTTGCGAACAAATTACAAAAACACAAATGTTGAAAAAATTTCCACGAGCAGGGTTTGAACCTGCACCCTTCTGACATACCGGGTCAGGTGCTCTTCCAATTGAGCTATCGTGGTTCTAACCAGCCCGCCGAAATTATTCAACACTATTTACTTTTTAACGTTAACGTTAACAACTACCGTCATTAACATCCGATCATAATATTTTTACAAATACTAAAGATCAGTTAAGAAGTAGGCAAGCTATTTATAAATGTTTATATAATTTTTAACGCAAATTTTGTTGCGAACAAATTACAAAAACACAAATGTTGAAAAAATTTCCACGAGCAGGGTTTGAACCTGCACCCTTCTGACATACCGGGTCAGGTGCTCTTCCAATTGTGCTATCGTGGTTCTAACCAGCCCGCCGAAATTATTCAACACTATTTACTTTTTACTTTGAAAGCCAAAGGCGCCCATTCAATGTTAACAACTACCGTCATTAACATCCGATCATAATATTTTTACAAATACTAAAGATCAGTTAAGAAGTAGGCAAGCTATTTATAAATGTTTATATAATTTTTAACGCAAATTTTGTTGCGAACAAATTACAAAAACACAAATGTTGAAAAAATTTCCACGAGCAGGGTTTAAACCTGCACCCTTCTGACATACCGGGTCAGGTGCTCTTCCAATTGAGCTATCGTGGTTCTAACCAGCCCGCCGAAATTATTCAACACTATTTACTTTTTACTTTGAAAGCCAAAAGCCATTCAATGTTAACAACTACCGTCATTAATATCCGATCATAATATTTTTACAAATACTAAAGATCAGTTAAGAAGTAGGCAAGCTATTTATAAATGTTTATATAATTTTTAACGCAAATTTTGTTGCGAACAAATTACAAAAACACAAATAATGAAAAAATTTCCACGAGCAGGGTTTGAACCTGCACCCTTCTGAGATACCGGGTCAGGTGCTCTTCCAATTGAGCTATCGTGGTTCTAACCAGCCCGCCGAAATTATTTAACACTATTTACTTTTTTCCTTTGAAAGCCAAAGGCGCCCATTCAATGTTAACAACTACCGTCATTAACATCCGATCATAATATTTTTACAAATACTAAAGATCAGTTAAGAAGTAGGCAAGCTATTTATAAATGTTTATATAATTTTTAACGCTAATTTTGTTGCGAACAAATTACAAAAACACAAATGTTGAAAAAATTTCCACCAGCAGGGTTTGAACCTGCACCCTTCTGACACACCGGGTCAGGTGCTCTTCCAATTGAGCTATCGTGGTTCTAACCAGCCCGCCGAAATTATTTAACACTATTTACTTTTTTCCTTTGAAAGCCAAAAGCGCCCATTCAATGTTAACAACTACCGTCATTAACATCCGATCATAATATTTTTACAAATACTAAAGATCAGTTAAGAAGTAGGCAAGCTATTTATAAATGTTTATATAATTTTTAACGCTAATTTTGTTGCAAACAAATTACAAAAACACAAATGTTGAAAAAATTTCCACCAGCAGGGTTTGAACCTGCACCCTTCTGACACACCGGGTCAGGTGCTCTTCCAATTGAGCTATCGTGGTTCTAACCAGCCCGCCAAAATTATTCAACACTATTTACTTTTTACTTTGAAAGCCAAAGGCGCCCATTCAATGTTAACAACTACCGTCATTAACATCCGATCATAATATTTTTACAAATACTAAAGATCAGTTAAGAAGTAGGCAAGCTATTTATAAATGTTTATATAATTTTTAACGCAAATTTTGTTGCGAACAAATTACAAAAACACAAATAATGAAAAAATTTCCACGAGCAGGGTTTGAACCTGCACCCTTCTGAGATACCGGGTCAGGTGCTCTTCCAATTGAGCTATCGTGGTTCTAACCAGCCCGCCGAAATTATTTAACACTATTTACTTTTTTCCTTTGAAAGCCAAAGGCGCCCATTCAATGTTAACAACTACCGTCATTAACATCCGATCATAATATTTTTACAAATACTAAAGATCAGTTAAGAAGTAGGCAAGCTATTTATAAATGTTTATATAATTTTTAACGCAAATTTTGTTGCGAACAAATTACAAAAACACAAATAATAAAAAAAAAATTCCACGAGCAGGGTTTGAACCTGCACCCTTCTGAGATACCGGGTCAGGTGCTCTTCCAATTGAGCTATCGTGGTTCTAACCAGCCCGCCGAAATTATTTAACACTATTTACTTTTTTCCTTTGAAAGCCAAAGGCGCCCATTCAATGTTAACAACTACCGTCATTAACATCCGATCATAATATTTTTACAAATACTAAAGATCAGTTAAGAAGTAGGCAAGCTATTTATAAATGTTTATATAATTTTTAACGCTAATTTTGTTGCGAACAAATTACAAAAACACAAATGTTGAAAAAATTTCCACCAGCAGGGTTTGAACCTTCACCCTTCTGACATACCGGGTCAAGTGCTCTTCCAATTGAGCTATCGTGGTTCTAACCAGCCCGCCAAAATTATTCAACACTATTTACTTTTTACTTTGAAAGCCAAAGGCGCCCATTCAATGTTAACAACTACCGTCATTAACATCCGATCATAATATTTTTACAAATACTAAAGATCAGTTAAGAAGTAGGCAAGCTATTTATAAATGTTTATATAATTTTTAACGCAAATTTTGTTGCGAACAAATTACAAAAACACAAATAATGAAAAAATTTCCACGAGCAGGGTTTGAACCTGCACCCTTCTGAGATACCGGGTCAGGTGCTCTTCCAATTGAGCTATCGTGGTTCTAACCAGCCCGCCGAAATTATTTAACACTATTTACTTTTTTCCTTTGAAAGCCAAAGGCGCCCATTCAATGTTAACAACTACCGTCATTAACATCCGATCATAATATTTTTACAAATACTAAAGATCAGTTAAGAAGTAGGCAAGCTATTTATAAATGTTTATATAATTTTTAACGCTAATTTTGTTGCGAACAAATTACAAAAACACAAATGTTGAAAAAATTTCCACCAGCAGGGTTTGAACCTGCACCCTTCTGACACACCGGGTCAGGTGCTCTTCCAATTGAGCTATCGTGGTTCTTACCAGCCCGCCGAAATTATTTAACACTATTTACTTTTTTCCTTTGAAAGCCAAAGGCGCCCATTCAATGTTAACAACTACCGTCATTAACATCCGATCATAATATTTTTACAAATACTAAAGATCAGTTAAGAAGTAGGCAAGCTATTTATAAATGTTTATATAATTTTTAACGCTAATTTTGTTGCAAACAAATTACAAAAACACAAATGTTGAAAAAATTTCCACCAGCAGGGTTTGAACCTGCACCCTTCTGACACACCGGGTCAGGTGCTCTTCCAATTGAGCTATCGTGGTTCTAACCAGCCCGCCAAAATTATTCAACACTATTTACTTTTTACTTTGAAAGCCAAAGGCGCCCATTCAATGTTAACAACTACCGTCATTAACATCCGATCATAATATTTTTACAAATACTAAAGATCAGTTAAGAAGTAGGCAAGCTATTTATAAATGTTTATATAATTTTTAACGCAAATTTTGTTGCGAACAAATTACAAAAACACAAATAATGAAAAAATTTCCACGAGCAGGGTTTGAACCTGCACCCTTCTGAGATACCGGGTCAGGTGCTCTTCCAATTGAGCTATCGTGGTTCTAACCAGCCCGCCGAAATTATTTAACACTATTTACTTTTTTCCTTTGAAAGCCAAAGGCGCCCATTCAATGTTAACAACTACCGTCATTAACATCCGATCATAATATTTTTACAAATACTAAAGATCAGTTAAGAAGTAGGCAAGCTATTTATAAATGTTTATATAATTTTTAACGCAAATTTTGTTGCGAACAAATTACAAAAACACAAATAATAAAAAAAAAATTCCACGAGCAGGGTTTGAACCTGCACCCTTCTGACACACCGGGTCAGGTGCTCTTCCAATTGAGCTATCGTGGTTCTAACCAGCCCGCCGAAATTATTCAACACTATTTACTTTTTACTTTGAAAGCCAAAGGCGCCCATTCAATGTTAACAACTACCGTCATTAACATCCGATCATAATATTTTTACAAATACTAAAGATCAGTTAAGAAGTAGGCAAGCTATTTATAAATGTTTATATAATTTTTAACGCAAATTTTGTTGCGAACAAATTACAAAAACACAAATGTTGAAAAAATTTCCACGAGCAGGGTTTAAACCTGCACCCTTCTGACATACCGGGTCAGGTGCTCTTCCAATTGAGCTATCGTGGTTCTAACCAGCCCGCCGAAATTATTCAACACTATTTACTTTTTACTTTGAAAGCCAAAGGCGCCCATTCAATGTTAACAACTACCGTCATTAACATCCGATCATAATATTTTTAAAAATACTAAAGATCAGTTAAGAAGTAGGCAAGCTATTTATAAATGTTTATATAATTTTTAACGCAAATTTTGTTGCGAACAAATTACAAAAACACAAATGTTGAAAAAATTTCCACGAGCAGGGTTTAAACCTGCACCCTTCTGACATACCGGGTCAGGTGCTCTTCCAATTGAGCTATCGTGGTTCTAACCAGCCCGCCGAAATTATTCAACACTATTTACTTTTTACTTTGAAAGCCAAAGGCGCCCATTCAATGTTAACAATTACCGTCATTAACATCCGATCATAATATTTTTACATATACTAAAAATCAGTTAAGATGTAGGCAAGCTATTTATAAATGTTTATATAATTTTCAAAGCAAATTTTGTTGCGAACAAATTACAAAAACACAAATGTTGAAAAAATTTCCACAAGCAGGGTTTGAACCTTCACCCTTCTGACATACCGGGTCAGGTGCTCTTCCAATTGAGCTATCGTGGTTCTAACCAGCCCGCCGAAATTATTCAACACTATTTACTTTTTACTTTGAAAGCCAAAGGCGTCCATTCAATGTTAACAACTACCGTCATTAACATCCGATCATAATATTTTTACAAATACTAAAGATCAGTTAAGAAGTAGGCAAGCTATTTATAAATGTTTATACAGGTTGTAGATTTGCATTCCCGCCATAATTTTACAGCTGATCGTAATTGGTACACTTAATGACTAAAAAATACTTTTAACACGGAGAAAGTAATAAGGAACCGATTGATTAATAAAATGATCTCAGTGTAAATTAGAATAGCGACCGTCGACTGACGAGAATAGGGGTGCAGACCGTAGTAGGTACATAAGAGCGCAGCGGGCGGACATTAAGTCGATGAACTTACGTAAACTTGTAGGTACTATTATGTATTCTGTGGTGAAGTGGCTTACTCTTACGCATAAGTATACTTTGTTGCAATAAACTATTATTAGGTACTTACTGATCATGTTTAGGATACTCGCAGGTACTGCTCAAAGTGGGCACCTTCACGTTCTATGCACAAATGAGCACGGCGCCTTAAGTTTCTAGGTAACTTTTGCAGCACACTACGATTTGACCTTACACTCTCAAAAGCCATTAAAATATTTTGTTTTAACTGCACAACACTCGTGATTTCGTCTTTATAAACCATTCTTTTTATGTCTCCCCACAAATAAAAGTCACACGGAGTCAAGTCTGGCGACCTCGGAGGCCAGGGCACTGGCCCACCTCGACCAATCCACTGGGTTCCGAACACTTCGTCCAAATAATCGCGCACTTGGCGTCCATAATGCGGAGGCGCCCCGTCCTGGTGGTAAAAGAGATTCCGGTAAAGAGCTAGTGGCACGTCGTCAAGCATTACGTAAAATTTGCGTTAAAAATTATATAAACATTTATAAATAGCTTGCCTACTTCTTAACTGATCTTTAGTATTTGTAAAAATATTATGATCGGATGTTAATGACGGTAGTTGTTAACATTGAATGGGCGCCTTTGGCTTTCAAAGTAAAAAGTAAATAGTGTTGAATAATTTCGGCGGGCTGGTTAGAACCACGATAGCACAATTGGAAGAGCACCTGACCCGGTATGTCAGAAGGGTGCAGGTTCAAACCCTGCTCGTGGAAATTTTTTCAACATTTGTGTTTTTGTAATTTGTTCGCAACAAAATTTGCGTTAAAAATTATATAAACATTTATAAATAGCTTGCCTACTTCTTAACTGATCTTTAGTATTTGTAAAAATATTATGATTGGATGTTAATGACGGTAGTTGTTAACGTTAACGTTAAAAAGTAAATAGTGTTGAATAATTTCGGCGGGCTGGTTAGAACCACGATAGCTCAATTGGAAGAGCATCTGACCCGGTATGTCAGAAGGGTGCAGGTTCAAACCCTGCTCGTGGAAATTTTTTCAACATTTGTGTTTTTGTAAATTGTTCGCAACAAAATTTGCGTTAAAAATTATATAAACATTTATAAATAGCTTGCCTACTTCTTAACTGATCTTTAGTATTTGTAAAAATATTATGATCGGATGTTAATGACGGTAGTTGTTAACATTGAATGGGCGCCTTTGGCTTTCAAAGTAAAAAGTAAATAGTGTTGAATAATTTCGGCGGGGCTGGTTAGAACCACGATAGCTCAATTGGAAGAGCACCTGACCCGGTATGACAGAAGGGTGCAGGTTTAAACCCTGCTCGTGGAAATTTTTTCAACATTTGTGTTTTTGTAATTTGTTCGCAACAAAATTTGCGTTAAAAATTATATAAACATTTATAAATAGCTTGCCTACTTCTTAACTGATCTTTAATATTTGTAAAAATATTTATGATCGGATGTTAATGACGGTAGTTGTTAACATTGAATGGGCGCCTTTGGCTTTCAAAGTAAAAAGTAAATAGTGTTGAATAATTTCGGCGGGCTGGTTAGAACCACGATAGCACAATTGGAAGAGCACCTGACCCGGTATGTCAGAAGGGTGCAGGTTCAAACCCTGCTCGTGGAAATTTTTTCAACATTTGTGTTTTTGTAATTTGTTCGCAACAAAATTTGCGTTAAAAATTATATAAACATTTATAAATAGCTTGCCTACTTCTTAACTGATCTTTAATATTTGTAAAAATATTATGATCGGATGTTAATGACGGTAGTTGTTAACATTGAATGGGCGCCTTTGGCTTTCAAAGTAAAAAGTAAATAGTGTTGAATAATTTCGGCGGGCTGGTTAGAACCACGATAGCACAATTGGAAGAGCACCTGACCCGGTATGTCAGAAGGGTGCAGGTTCAAACCCTGCTCGTGGAAATTTTTTCAACATTTGTGTTTTTGTAATTTGTTCGCAACAAAATTAGCGTTAAAAATTATATAAACATTTATAAATAGCTTGCCTACTTCTTAACTGATCTTTAATATTTGTAAAAATATTATGATCGGATGTTAATGACGGTAGTTGTTAACGTTAACGTTAAAAAGTAAATAGTGTTGAATAATTTCGGCGGGCTGGTTAGAACCACGATAGCTCAATTGGAAGAGCACCTGACCCGGTATGTCAGAAGGGTGCAGGTTCAAACCCTGCTCGTGGAAATTTTTTCAACATTTGTGTTTTTGTAATTTGTTCGCAACAAAATTTGCGTTAAAAATTATATAAACATTTATAAATAGCTTGCCTACTTCTTAACTGATCTTTAGTATTTGTAAAAATATTATGATCGGATGTTAATGACGGTAGTTGTTAACGTTAACGTTAAAAAGTAAATAGTGTTGAATAATTTCGGCGGGCTGGTTAGAACCACGATAGCTCAATTGGAAGAGCATCTGACCCGGTATGTCAGAAGGGTGCAGGTTCAAACCCTGCTCGTGGAAATTTTTTCAACATTTGTGTTTTTGTAAATTGTTCGCAACAAAATTTGCGTTAAAAATTATATAAACATTTATAAATAGCTTGCCTACTTCTTAACTGATCTTTAGTATTTGTAAAAATATTGTGATCGGATGTTAATGACGGTAGTTGTTAACATTGAATGGGCGCCTTTGGCTTTCAAAGTAAAAAGTAAATAGTGTTGAATAATTTCGGCGGGCTGGTTAGAACCACGATAGCTCAATTGGAAAAGCATCTGACCCAGTATGTCAGAAGGGTGCAGGTTCAAACCCTGCTCGTGGAAATTTTTTCAACATTTGTGTTTTTTTTTATTTATGTCTTAGGAATTTTGTTTATTTTTCTTCAAATGAGTAAAAAAGGGAAGAAGTTATTTTGGGAAAATCGTTATTTTTAAAGTAATAACTTACTATAAAAACGAATTTGTTGATGATGACTGATGCTGCGTTGTTTTCACGCTGCACCAGTTGTCTTCGCGTCTGGACTCCATTTCCACTTAACATCAGGTGGTATGGAGTCATTTGCCGTTCTAAGTATAAAAAAAAAAATAATAATAATTTAATCGATACATCGATTTTTTAATAAAAATAAAGAATAACGTGTTTTAGCATTTTTAAAAACCTCCCCTAGAGGGGTAAATTTTTTTTTTTTTTTTTTGGAGAGAGACTGCTGATTGCCGAGGGGCATTTTCAGCTTCACCGGGCTTGTTTTAGGGGCGACGAGGTACGTAAAGGGTACCTCAAGCCGTGTTGAAACGAATCACCTTCGGAGGATTTCTAGAGGGGTACGGCATCGCACACTTAAAAGTGCGCGTCCCCGTGCCCTTCCAGAGTCTCCGAAGGGTTCGGATCGGATCGGGGGTTCGGATCGGATCGGGGGTTCAGATCGGATCGGGAGGGTAAAATAAGGGTGGAAAGTTTGTATGGAAATCTTTCATTCCCTAAATTACACTATTTGGCCAGGTTAGAAAAGAGATTTTAAGAAGAAATACAAGAAAATATTATTAAATGAAAAAAAAAATCTATTATAGGGTAGGTAAGTACACCATAAGATTTGGAGCACGGGCTAAACCACCAATTGGGCCCAGTGATTGGTGATTGTTAACGACTGCTAACACAGCCGGAACCAACGGCATTACGTGTTTTCCGAAGCATGGAAATGGAAAAGCTCGAAATATAAAAATTTTTGGTCACCCATCCGATGAACGGCCTTTGCGAAAGTTGTTTAACTTTAACAGTTGCAAACCGAGGGCGGTTACAGCTACACCAACGAGCTCCTATTTGTTAATGTATATTATTATATCAGCCACAGCTGTCCCACTGCTGGGAAAAGGCCTCCCCACACGTTAGTATATATAATATCTATAATTATGAGTAGGTACATTGAGCACCTAACGCCGACGTCACCTCCCTCCCCGGAAGGCGACCGTTCCGTCAGCCTATGAAGCCCTTACAAGGCTATAGGCAACCCCAAGAATGTTTAGTCAGTAGGAGTCTGCCATAGTCTATCTTAACCGCTTGAGTTATTCATACAATGCCATGGCCAGGGCAAACCCACCTTTAGCAACCAGGAGGTGGGAGACCTCCTGGTTGCTAAAGGTGGGTTTGCCCTTCTGAGGGCACAAAAAAATGTGTAGGTGCCCTAGACTCCTACTTTTGTACAGACAAAAGGCGGTACGGATTTGATTGAATCCATTCCGTGGACTATACACCGGCAAGTACGTTCAATATAAAATCATAACCACCAGCCGAGGGCGGCGTGCGTCGGCGGTCTCCAATTACGACGATTTACGGCCACGGCGAAGCGTTTAACGGTGCGCACCACCTCAAAGATTCCACGGAAGAGACAGAGACTGGGTCGAAACGCCGAGTAGGTATATACTCTTAGGTAAACTATGATACTTGTATTAAGTAGTTTGCGCGCCACGTCTAAATTTCTATAGAAAAGACAGTTCGATGACAGAGACCCAGTCGAAACGTCGAGTCATCACGCCGAGATGGACAGGTATCATGCCTGTCCATCTCGGCGTGTTGGTGTGACATTTGCGTGTCTTGTAGTTCAGTGCAAAGTACTTAGTGGTTGAGTGCACGGATGAGATGGACGGACCACATTAAGGAGACCGAACCATCCCTGTGGACGCGGATAGGCCGTGAATAAAAGGTTCTTTATAGGAGCCACTGATTCTCAAATTACATGTTAATTCATAGCTTGAGGATCAGGAGACTCATTATATATCTTGTGTGAAATATAATCTGTTAATGTTATGATCTTTCCGTATTTTTGTACGCCTCTTTCTTTTTGAGATCAATTTTTTTTATAACCTTCAGAGGAGAATGACGAGGGATAGTCAAACTTGTCACTGCGACCAAAGTGACGACTACGGCCACTCTGCCAAGAATAAAAAACGAGGTAAAAAGAGGAGACGTTAAACAATGTTAAAAAACGTTGTTTAGAACAGACAATTGTCTAAAGAGACTTTTACGTTTAGTTAAGATAATATTGTATTGCAATACAATTTTCCGACTAGGAGTCGAAGCGATTGCCATGACCGAAATCGGTCGGATCTATCATCAAACGACATGACATCATGACATCTCCAAACGGCTGGTTGACTCTTCCCATGACCCAAAGGCTGGCTTTTACCTTGGCCAGAGGCTAAGCATTGCCATACAACGAGGCCGCCAGTCTCTTGGGTACATTACCAGTCGACAGCGACGCAGAGGAATTTTTTGACGCCATATTTTAGTTTAGTAATAGTTTTAGTTAAGTTTATTTTATTTATTAGATTTTCCACATTTTTGCCTGTACGTAATATCAACATAATCAATATTTTCTTTTAACAATTTTAAGAATTCTCTAGGTATAGACTTTATCTGAGTCCAGAAACACAAATGTCGTAAAGACACCGTCCTGTCTCTTCCAGAGACCGCACATCCTCGACAAATTCTACCAGCAGGTACAAATTAGGAGTAGCGCTGTATACAGCTTTATTTATTTACCTTAATTTAGATCCTGAGGACACCATAACGAGCCGGCTGGACTTTTAAAGGTCTGACTGGAGTGTTTAATACACATTACGATTATGGCTCGCATAATGGCCTTTCTTTCTGCTTCATGACTGGCTGGGTGATCCACTTTATTCGGAAAGTATTGTTATTTGTGTTAGGAAAATGTATAACGGTTACTAATAATTAACCTAAAAGGAGTTTGGTGAAAACTTAAAACCTCCTTGGAAATTTATGGAATTAATGGTCATGTATTCGTAAAAATAGTAATTTTACCATCAATTCATCCTCATGCCTCATTCATTCATGTCTCATACTTGAGGAAATAATATGAAAACTGGAAATATTGCTATTTGAAGTAGTAAAATGTCCAACGTCATATATAAGGAACAATTAAATCAAAATACATTTTATTTTTCTCCATATTTGATTGGCAATTGATAAAGAATAAGAAATAACTCTTAAGAAATTGTAAAGTTTGTGCCTAAATAATGCCTAAGATAAAATAGATTAATAAATAACAGAAGAAATAGTTTAATAAATAACAATACCTACTGAATTGCCTTAACTATGAATACAAAAATTATTGCCAATTCAGATAGTACGTAAGACGTCTGACGCCTATACCTACAGACAAAGCCTACAACCTAGAAAAACTGTCAAAAGAAAACTCCTGACGCTCTTATTGAATATTATATAGTAAGAGTATTATTCATCTCAAAGCTACGACATCAATAACAAAATAATGGAAAAAGTAATTGACATAGAGCATAATAATTAATAAGTTAGTTGGCTCACAGCCTCATCATAATTAATTGGCTGTTAATACCAAACGGGACCGAGTACCGTCCATTTCCTAATCATTAGTTCGGTATTTATTTAGTGTGTGATACGTACCTAATCTCCTGTCGTATCAACTGTTAATTAACACCAATAACACTAATTCAATAGTTCCATTAACATAGTAATAGATTGCATTTATATTGTCAGCCCCTCGATATGTTAGGTAGCATCGATTCAATGAGGCTATTTCCAGTACTTACCTAATAGAATAAATATGATTAGTACGTTAGTCTTTGAGACACTGACGGGTTCTAATCAGACAACAATAAATTTATTTATTTATTTATTATTTCATCATTATTTTATTATTACCATACACAAGCATCCCAGATACAAAGGAAACTTAAAACTAGTCAGTGCTAATTAGAAAAATAAAAAAATAAAAAATAAAATAATATTTTATATAATTAATATAAAAGCACAGACAAAAACCATTACATCATCATCGTCATCTCAGCCATAAGACGTCCACTGCTGGACAAAGGCCTCCCCCAAGGATCTCCACAACGACCGGTTTGTGCTGCTAGCATCCAGCGGCTTCCCGCGACCTTTACCAAATCGTCGGTCCACCTTGTTGGGGGCCTGCCCACACTGCGATATCCGGTACGCGGTCACCACTCAAGGACTGTTCCGGTTACGCCCCAGCGGCCATCAGTCCTGCGATGCCCTGCGATGTCCTGTGATGCGATGGTGAGCGATGTGCCCTGCCCACTGCTACTTGAGCTTAGCGATCATAACATACCCGATTAATGATAACGTTACTCATAAGCCTTAATTGGTTCTGTATTTTCATTACGTCCACAATTTGTGTCTCTTTCCCAATTGCCAGCGAAAATGCAAAAGCGGTGGTAAGTACTTGAGACCGCGTGCATGGTCCGCCGATTTCTCTTCCTCGTGCCCTAACGCCGGCCGACTGTGCTATTGCCGCACTTAACCGCCATATGAGAGAGGAATTTTACTAATACTAAAATAATAATAATAATAATATTAGAATCGCGGTCAATCATCACGGACAGGACTATTGTTGCCAATAAGCCTGATATCGTGGTGGTAGACCAGTCTCAACGTCGGGCGGTGCTCGTTGACATCACCATCCCGCATGACGAGAACCTCGTGAAGCTGAGAAGGACAAACTCAGCAAGTACCTTGACTTGGCTGACTGTTAAATGTTGATTCGACGACCGTTGTCCCGATAGTCGTTTCAGCGAACGGACTGATAGCGAAGAGCCTCGACCAACACCTTAAGATGCTCTCGCTTGATGGTTGGATCAAGGGTCAGATTGACACACTCCTTGACACGGCACGTATTGTCAGGAGGTTCCTCACTCTGCAGCCCTGACCACCGGTAGCTTGGGCCCTGCCCCGCTGCTGGCGGTACTCTAGAATTAGGTTTTTATTAAAAACATTAAAAACATATAACAACTTAAAGCATATAACTAATGATATAAACATTATAAATTGTAGCATCTGATGCCGAACTGGGATGTAAGTCCTGTATTACAGCATACAGCACCTCTAGCCTCGGAGTAAGTATTACTACTTATTTTACACATTCGATTTTATCCTGATTTCGAACCCTTTTAAGGGTCCATGGGCTACAGAGAGACTGAAGTGTTGATTGTGTCAAAGGTAGGTAATTAATTAGTGACTAGCATAGCGTCTTTCCCGTAGTCGCAGTAAATTCGTGGAAGTTATCTCATTTTCAATGTACCTATAGGTAAGGTAGTGTTCGCGAAAACTGTAAAAAACTATATAATTACCTACACCGTTCTGCCAGTTCGTTCGCAGTGAAGACCTCGATTTGCGTTGCGCTTCAGGAAATAAGAGCAATTATTATCTGTAGTGGGAGTACGAAAGCGCACTAAAGACTCCTTTTAGGTTAATCGACCTACGCTTTCATTCTGACCTCTTTGTAGAGTTGAATCACGGATGAACTGGCTTATGTTTCGGTTGCTGGCAATAAATAAATAAACTTTCCTACACTTACAACAAATATCTAGCCCAAGAGAAGCTTCGTTACGAAACTCGTTAAGTATATGGTTGCTAGACAACGGATAAACATACTTAAATACATACTTATTATATATAGAAAACACCCAGACCCGAGACAATTTAGAAAAGTAATAATTTTTAAATTGACCCGACCGGGGATCGAACCGGGACCTCAGAGATGGCGACTCCATGAAAACCGGTGTACAAACCACTCGACCAAGGAGGTCGTCAAATCAAAGCAATTTACTTATTATTATGTGACGATTTAACTAGTTAACCCCTTTTTTTAGCATATACTTATTGCATAATATATAATATTGTATTTATTCTTAAACCCCTTCCCCCCCTCCCAATTCCTACTCCCTCCTCAAGATCCAACTCCTTCCTCAAGGTCGGCAACGCATCCGCGATTACTTTGGTTTTGCGGGTGTCCATGGGCGGCGGTGATTGCTTTCCATCAGGTGACCCGCCTGCTCGTTTGCCTCCTTTTAACATTAAAAAAAAATATATATGGATGAATAGGGAGTTAGGGTCATAAACCACCACGCGGGCCCAGGGCGGATAGGTGGTTATTAACACCTGCTAATGCATCCGGCACTAACTGCTTTACGGGCCTTACGAAACCCAGAGGAGTTCGAGATGAATAAGTTTTGGTTACCACTCCAATGACCGGCCTTTGCGAAAGTTGCTTAACCTTAGCAATCGCAGACCGCTGCTCAATAATTTACGTAACTCTGATTGGTTGCCGGTTATTATCAATACAATGTCGCCCATGGGCATGTGACCACCCGCATTTTTCTGAATATTAATGAAAAATTATCAAAAAATAACCTTTAAATGAGGGGATATCTTTAATTAAATTTTATGGACTATTACTTGTTTTTTTTTTTTGAAAAAAATCTCTTCACTTCCGTTTTTTTTTTCCTAGTCGATAAATTTTAATAAAAATTGTTAGTTAAACAGATAAAGTAACTCTTAAGCTTTTAGAAATAAACAACAGAATCCAAATCGATCCAATAACATCGGAGGTATGGCAAAAAATGTAAAGCAAGGTCACAAACGCTACTTAAAAAGTAAAAAATTGAATGACATGAAAAATATTAAAGGTAGACCCCCCTTTAAAGGTTGATTTTTGATAATTTTTCAAGAATATTCAGAAAAATGCGGGCGGTCACATGCCCTTGGGCGACATTGTATAATAATATCACTCATTTATTTTCAGTTTCAACAGTCTTGATGCTTTACATTAAGTATACAATACAATAATACAATGAATTTATTTTCAAAAATTTTGTTACACTAAAATTAAGTACCACATGGAACAACAAAACAAAAGCAAATGAACATTGTAACAATACAGGAAGCATAACTCGTGGGTCCCACACCAGGAGAGCCCCGTATCGTGGGCACCCACTAAAGTTTATGCGACAGATAGAAACGTATGTATGTGTAGTTATACCAAATAAGGGTTTTTTCTATTTCTATTTCTAAATATAAACAAAAAAAAATATAAACACGAAGGCGTATGTATGAAGGAGTATGTTTGTGTGTACGTGTGTGTGCGTGTGTGTGCATGTGAGTGGTCGTGTGTGTGCGTGTGTGTGCGTATGTGTAGTGTCTAGATTAGATTAAACTCATTTTATTTTATGTTCTTTATCAGGTTCTCAGTCTGGTGGTAAGACAAAGACAACAACAGGGAGGAAATTAATTTTTTAGCTTGTTTAACTGTGAGAGCTTTAATGTCGCATTGTTTAGCTACACAGTTGTAAACATGTGGCAACATGTATGTGGGGAGTCTTTGTGCGAAAGCGGATTTCACAGTGACAGTTGGAGTCTTAAACACTCTTTTTTCACATAAAACCAGATATTCAGGAGAGTTTAAGACCTTCCGGAGAGTTTTCAGGCAAGATCTGAGTGACACTTAAAACTTTTGCCTCTTCGAAAAGCGCTGCAGGTTTCAATATGAGTACAAATTTATTAAAAAATATATGTAGTAGTTATAGGCATCGTTAAAACGAAACCATAGCGCGATGCAGGATTGCGCCGCACAGCGCCATCTATTGATGTGACAGGTAACTAAACTTATGTTTTGAACAAAAATAAATATAAATTTGGTGTATAGTTAAAAAGGTTAAAGTAATAATTATGCTATTTAAAAATTAAACATTAAATCTATATTAATATTAATTATATTAATATTATAACAAAATATAGCAATGTCATCATTTCGTAACGTATGACGTGCGTTATACATTCCGCCCACCATGGACAGAATGTCCATCGTTCCCGCCCACCGTGATCTAACTTCATCAAAGCTGCAGTGGACTGTATTCGTTTAAAAAAAAAATAGGACTAGTTTGATCAAGGCGATTAGGAACAACTTAAGAACATCAAAAGTAAAAACAAATAAAATAACTCATTTCGATTTACAAAATAAAAAAACAAATACCTTAAATTAACACATAAACATAAGCATTACAGATTTTGTTACCTTAGATTGAAACTATAACAACATTACTTTGATGGACTTAGCTCAATCTGTAGCAGGCAGCAAACATATTTTTGCAATTGGTCGTTTTATAATTACGCCCTTACATTTAATAATGCAACCAACATTTATTCAATCTCTTTTTTTATGTTACGATTCGTTTAAAAAAACTAGTTTATTGGCTAACCATTGAGGCATCTTAAACTAATGACCAGTAGTATATATAATAATATGTTAAAGTTAAACTAAACAACGAATATGTAGCCTACTATGTTTTTTGTGTGTACGTATGTGTCTGAGGGTGTGTGTATGTGTGTGTGAGGGAGAGAGAGGGTGTGTGGATGTGTGTAAGAGGGTGTGTGTGGTGTTTGCGTGAGATAACATACGTGATTATTTCATAAGAAATAAAATATATTGCCATATACATATTACTTTATTGTATTGAAATATGTTTCATTTCATTATTAATTGTATTATTTGTACCATATTTACTTTAAAATTCTTCCATTATTAGCATGCGAATGTCTCCCTAAAACAGGTTTAAATTTTTTCCTTGATTTCTTTAACCCTAAAACTTGGCGTTGGCGTACACAACTATAAATTCCTTTTTTACGTTATCAGCTTCGTATAGCTTATTCAACAAACTCGTCGATAAAATGTATTACCGAGGAGTTCCTGCGCCTTGTCACGTGACATGATAGGCGCGCCTCTTCCGTAGCCGATATAAAATACGGCCGAAATAGGAAGGTCAGAGCAATAAAGATATTCTGGGACCTTAATTTAGTCTCTTAGTGCGAGACATTTTAGATCTCAATATCAGCCTCCATGGAGAGGAGGGCTTGACAGGATATTTTGAAGGATTTATACTAACTCATTTAAAAAAAAAAACACATATTATAAAAATCTGCCTTGGTGGTTTATTTATATTCGTTGTTCGTCGGATCGGAGCGGTGTAAGTTAACCAAAACCTTTTTATTTGGTGCCTTGCTCACAGAATCAAAAATGACACATAACCTTTGTTTTATATACGATTATTGTTATTATACTTCGCGCCTCGTCCTCGAGATTAGTAGTTAATTATTTTATATTGTTACTTGTAGTATCGCATAGATGTCACCACTCCTGCACTATCGTTGAGATTTAGTTTTTTTTCTTTTTTTTGTGGGTATCCCTATCTTTCTCTATGGCGCCATTGCCTGGCGTTCTTCATTCGCATTTTAGTGCTCGACCACTCCAGTCACTTTAAATTTCTTCCGTGTTCAATCGACTGTTTTCGTACGCAAAATGCCGTAACGTAAAAATCCTAAGACTTGTGAAGAAGAACTTGAACATAAATGAAAAAATGCGCAAGCTACAGCGCTAAATACGTGACAAAGGAAGCCCGGCGAGTGACTCGCCGCCGTTAACACACAACAACGGACTTGTAAACTCAGGTAACGAGTGTTTTATTAACTTATCAGTGTCTTAATTTTGGTACATACAGAATGCAACCAGATTTAGCCGTTGGGGCTTCTTCGACGCATTCAAAAGTAACGGTTGGCGTTGAATCCATTGGGGATTTTTACCTAACCTTGACAAGATAACAATCGTTATCTATTATAAGTGCAATGCCATTATTTAATGTTTTCCAAATACGCACTTTTTGCTCGTACCTAGTTAAGTATAACGTATTAACGTTGTCTTATATGTATGTAACTGAACTAATTTTGGTACATACAGAATGCAACCAGATTTAGCCGTTGGGGCTTCTTCGACGCATTCAAAAGTAACGGTTGGCGTTGAATCCATTGGGGATTTTTACCTAACCTTGACAAGATAACAATCGTTATCTAATATAAGTGCAATGCCATTATTTAATGTTTTCCAAATACGCACTTTTTGCTCGTACCTAGTTAAGTATAACGTATTAACGTTGTCTTATATGTATGTAACTGAACTAATTTTGGTACATACAGAATGCAACCAGATTTAGCCGTTGGGGCTTCTTCGATGCATTCAAAAGTAACGGTTGGCGTTGAATCCATTGGGGATTTTTACCTAACCTTGACAAGATAACAATCGTTATCTAATATAAGTGCAATGCCATTATTTAATGTTTTCCAAATACGCACTTTTTGCTCGTACCTAGCTAAGTATAACGTATTAACGTTGTCTTATATGTAACTGAACTAATTTTGGTACATATAAAATGCAACCATAGTTAACCGTCGGGGCTTCTTCGACGCATTCAAAAGCAACGGTTGGCGTTGAATCCATTGGGGATTTTTACCTAACCTTGACAATATAACAATCGTTATCTAATATAAGTGCAATGCTATTATTTAATGTTTTCCAAATACGCACTTTTTGCTCGTACCTAGTTAAGTATAACGTATTAACGTTGTCTTATATCCACACCTATGCCGTAATTATCTGATTGATTGTCTGAAGAACTCGATAATGCCGAGCTAGTTGGCTTTACCCATGAGGTACAGGCGCCTGCTGACGATAGTCTTGTAGATGCAATGACTCCCCCAGAAGCGCCCTGTACGTCTTCGAGGGCTCCAGCCCTTGATACTACCAACAAAGATGGTGAATTGGACACTGATGTCCTTGAAATTCTGGGTGACGATCCGTTGCGCACAGAAAAACTTGGTAAAGACATTCGGCAAGAGCTTGCTTGCCGACTTGAACACACATCCACAGAGGGTCTTAATAAAGAGGGTCGTAAAGAATTGATTTCGAAATACTCGATACCTGCCAATTGCTTGCGTATTAACCCCCCAAAAATAAATACCAAAATCAAAGTGGCTATTCCTGAAAACACTGTTAAGCGAGATAAAGGTATAGAAGCCAAACAAAAACAGATAGCAAGTGCTATTTCCTGCCTAGGAGAAATCATTACTGCCCAACTTACGTCAAAGGACATGGACAAAGAAACGCTTTAAAAGCTTATGGATCTCAGCCGATAGCTATGCGATATTCATCATGGGGTCTTCTTAACAAGAAGAAACTTCATCCTTTTTCATTAAAAAAGGATCTTAAAGAACACCTTAGCAATACTAAGATTGACACCTTTTTATGTAGCGAAACGTTAGCTGAGACTAATAAAACAGCTAAATCGAATGTTAAATCAGGAGTCAAATTAAAGGCTGATGCATCATACCATAAAAATATACTTAAGCGGGCGAAGACACTAAACCAGAAGAATTTAAACCGCAAAGCTCCTGGTCCAGCATACAGGCAGCCGGGCCCACCGCCGAGGAGCTACGAGCCTGTAGGCCCCCGCGCACCACCTCCGCCACCGCCGCCCGCGCACTCATGGAGACAGCCGTTGCGTCAGCAACAGCTGCCGGCACTGATGCAGACACAGGCACGTCGTCGCTACTAAATTCAGTTGAGTATGCCGGCCGTTTACCGACTGGAACACAAAGAAAAGGTAATAAAGGAGCTCCAAAATAAATCTTCAGACTTACAAAAAGAGATTCATACGCTGAATGGCCGAATAGCAATTATTGAAAAAATTTCACGTGATAATAACGTAGAAATACACGGTGTTAAGGACTTTAAGAGTGAGAACCTGTTGCAAATATTTAAAAATATTTGCAAAACAGTTAACGCATCAGTAGCCGACTCAGATATAAGATGTTGCCGTCGTATCGCTAAGATGGACCAGACTTTTGATAGGCCCCGTAGCATACTGGTGACGCTCTCATCGCCGAGGCTACGTGAAGATCTTCTTAGGGCTGTCTCCAGATTTAACAAGACATCATCGAGTGGTAAACTTAACTCAAGACATCTGGAAATCGAAGGCGCAACAGAAAACGTTTATGTATCTGAACATCTGTCACCAGAATGTAAAAAACTATTTAGAGACACTAGAAAAGTGGGTAAAGACAAGGGCTTTAAGTTTGTTTGGGTGCGTAGGGGCTTGGTGTATGTCCGTAAGTGCGAGGGTATGCCACCCATACTGATAAAAAGTTATGAGTGCTTGCGTAAGTTGCAGTGAACTGGTGTTGTACGTAGTATATTTTTGTAAATTAATGTGTATTATATCTAGAATTTATTTAGTTTTCCAAAATGGGTAAATCTAAAGAATATTGTTTCACACTGGGCCTTCTAAATATTCGCTCTTTAAATACGGGATGGGATGAGTTGGTGCAAAGTATCCAATTAGTTAATTTCGACATTTTGTGTTTAACGGAAACGTGGCTCAAAACAGACTCAAATAATAGCCTATATTCGATACCTGGTTATAAATTGGTGCACAAACCTCGTCGTGGTCGGGGTGGTGGCGTGGGTGCTTACTTGAAAACTGGTTTGCGGGTAAAGCGATTGGAGGAACCTGATGGGGAACTCGAGCAAATGTGGATAGCTGTTAAGTTTGAACGTTATAACGCCGCCTTTGGAATTGTATACCGTCCGGAATCGGTGAGTATTGGACTAGCCATTGACTGTCTTCAAAACCCACTTGCACAATATTTGTTAGAATACGACTTCTTGTTCTTATTGGGTGACCTTAACATAAATTGCATATCAAGTGATGGTAGCACATACATTCCGAGCTGTCTTAGGGTATTAAATGAAAGTTACAATTTACATCAAGTTATAGATAAAGCAACGCGTATTACGTCGACGTCTAGTACTCTAATTGATGTTATTTTTACTAGAACAAATCTTAAGCCTTTAATGATCGATGTGAGTCATAATGACGACCTTAGTGACCACGGTCTTATTTCCGCTAAATTCCCAATTAAACACAGTAGATCGAAACCCCGTCAGGTCACTTTTAGGCCACTAGGTACAAATGCTGATGCTATAAATAATGCTGCAAGATTTACTCCGTGGGATTTAGTTTTAGCTTATACCGATATAAATGATATGGTTGGATCATTTAACTCCCTTGTATTGGATTTGATGGACACTTTTGCCCCTGTGCAAACTCGCACATTCAGACGGCCTCCTGCGCCTTGGATGACCGACACCCTTAAGCAAATGAGAGCAGTGAGGGATAGAGCGTGTCGCCGAGCTAAAGTTATTAAATCAGATTCTAGCCGACAATGTTATCGTGACATTCGTAACTCATACAACCGTGCCTTGGCCGCTGAAAAGCAAGCTTATTTCACTCAGTTTGTAAATAGTAATAAAAATAAACCAAAAGTTATGTGGCGCCATATCAACTCCCTCATGACCGCGTCTGGTAAAAGTGGCTTGGTACCTAGTCATCTCGCCGACCCCGATGCCCTAAACTCGTTTTTCGTAAACAGCATACCACTAAAACAGAACATGTCAAATGATACACAAGAATGTGGATCACATTGGCGTAATGATGTTAAATTTAGATTAGCAATTGTTAATGAGACAATCGTCAATAAGATAGTTTCTTCGGCGGCACCCTCTACGTCTGGGGGTGGTGACGGGATATCCATGTTAATGTTACATTTAACTCTTCCTTACTCCATGCCTGCGATACTTGCCATTGTAAACAAATCGTTGACAGAGGGAGTTTTTCCAGATGCCTGGAAGTGTGCGATTGTTACTCCAATACCGAAATGTTCCATGCCTAATAGTTACTCGGATTTGCGACCAATTAATATTCTACCAGCTTTGTCAAAAATAGTTGAGAAATGTGTAAAATTGCAACTTGATTCATTTTTAGAGTCAAATAATATTTTGCCTTCGATTCAGTCGGGGTTTAGGAAAAACCATAGCACGGTATCTGCCCTCATGAACATAACTGATGACATTCTGGCGGCATCGGATGCGGGTCGGGGTACGTTGTTGGTGTTGCTTGACTTTAGCCGGGCATTCGACTGTGTGGACATACCAACATTATTGATAAAGCTGGAATCATGCGGAGTCGGTATGGAGGCATGTGCATGGTTTAGGTCTTATTTTCAGGGCCGTAGTCAGAGAGTGCAATGCCCAGATATTGAGGGCAAGGTGACGTTGTCAGCGCAGCTGCCTCTGGATAGAGGCGTGGTCCAGGGGTCAATTCTGGGTCCAACGCTATTTTCAATTTATACAGCGAGCATCGTAAATGTCATAGAGCATTCACAACTCCACCTTTACGCGGATGACAGTCAGCTGTATATTCACACTCTACCTTCTGTTAGTGAAGTTCACGCAGCTGTCGCTAACATTAATAAGGACTTAGATGCCATTATGGATTGGTCATTGAGACACAGTCTTGTTATAAATCCGAAGAAAAGTGTCACCATAACGCTTGGGACAAAAAATCAGGTACAGAAAATAAAAAATGCCAGCCCGGTTATTAGGGTCTGCGACACTGTAGTACCTAACGAGGGTTGTGTGCTCAATCTCGGGTTATTAATTGACGAAAATTTAAGGTTTGAGCACCACGTCCGTAATAAGGTTGGTAAATGTTTCGGGGCACTCAAAAAACTATATCAGTTTCGGGCATACATAAAAAAAGATATACGACTTTTGTTGTGTAATAGTTTGGTATTATCACACCTTACATACTGTGATATTGTTTACACTCCTTGTATATTTAAAAAAACTGCAAAGACCGTGCAGAGAGTGCAGAACGCGTGCATCCGGTTCTGTTTTTCTATCCCCAGACGTCATCACATTACACCAATTTTGATCAATAAGAACATTCTCTGTATGTCCAGACAATCCACCTTGAAGTATGCGTGCTTTCTGCATACCCTTCATCACACTAAAAAGCCAACTTATTTGTACAAAAAGCTTTCCCCGAAACATAAATCGTTTTATTCCTTAAGAGATAGGGGATATCAGTTACTGATCCCCAAACTGAAATTGGTTAGTGCTAGAGGCTGTTTCAAGCACAGTGCAGCCAAAATTTGGAATGACCTCCCGCCGCCAGTTCGTTCAGGGATTAATCTCTCGCTACCAACGTTTCGCGGGAGTTGTCGCAACTGGCTGCTCCATGAGCAGGCGCTGGCACTAGCTAATTTCAATTACAAATATAAGTAAATAAACATAGAATAATGTATGTAGATTAAATATTGTAAGTTTATTATAGTATTAATTTATGGCTATGGCAGAATAACAGGGTTTGTGGGTCTCCTGCAAACACTGAGCCATAGACCTTTTTGTCTATGTTTTATTTTTTTGGCAAATAAATAAATACTTACTTACTTACTTACTTACTTTAAAACCCAATGGTTCCTTATTACGAAAGACAGAACAATTCTTTCTTGGATTGATGGTTATAAAATCCCTTTCTCGGCTCCAGCATTTTAAGATTCGATCCCACACACTCCGGTTAAAAGTAATGAAAATAATATTCTTTTTACGAAGCTATTGGTGATTACGTAGATATTGAACTGATTGCGAACCTTGTAAAAACCAGTTTATATCAAGTATATTCCTAACGCCGAAACCTAACGGTAAAATGCGGTTTATCTTTAACCTTAAAAAATTAAAACTACTAAGAACTGCAGGATTAATTTCCACACTTTATCTTGATGACTGGCTGCTATTCGGTCAAACTTACCAGCAATGTATAGCAAACATAAAAATTACTAAAACCCTATTAACTTCAATTGGGTTCATTATCAATGAGGAAAAGAGCGTTCTTAAACCTTCTGTAACTTGTAAATTTGGTACGATCATTCAATTCGCACGAAATTAATTTAAGCTTACCTTTAGATAAAAGATTGCAAATTATAACAGAATTGGAAAACTTTTCGAAGATAAGAAATTGTAAAGTCCGGAAGCTCGCCCAAGTCACTGGCTTGCTAGTATCAGCATGCCCAGCTGTATTGTATGGGCTACTTGACACTAAGGATTTAGAACGCTGTAATTTTCTTAACCTGAGAAATGACGACGACTATGATAAAACAATGAATATTCCTGTTACACTGTATCCGATATTCAATGATGGTTAAACAACATAGGTCACTCAGTGCGCCGCATTAGGAATGACGAAAATAGCACTGAAATTTATTCTGACGCCTCAACGACGGGGTGGGGTGCGGCCTGTCAAGATGAAACAGCGAGTGGCCAATGTTCTAATGATGAGCGGTTAAAACATCTACATTATCTCGAACTCTTGGCTGCTTTCATTGCGCTGAAAACGTTTGCAAAAGGCTTTCAAGGCTGCCAAATTCTCCTGTTCATAGACAATTCTACTGCAATTGCCTACACAAATCGAATGGGTGGGATCCAATTCCCACACCTTACACAGATAACCAGGGAAATTTGGCAGTGGTGTGAAGATCGTAAGCTGTTCATTTTCGCATCTTATATCAAATCAAGCGATAACGTCATCGCAGATACGGAATCACGCAAACCTCACCGGGACATTAAGGGAGTTAGCAAACTGGATTTTTCAATGCTTGATAGAATCATTTGGTATTGCTGATATTGACCTGTTCGCAAGCCGCATAAATAAAAAGTGTGAAATTATATCTCATGGCATACAGACCCTGATGCTACAAATATTGATTCTTTCACCATAACATAGAGTGGTTTGAATTTTTATGCGTTTCCTCCCTTCTCTATTATATTAAAAGTATTAAAGAAAATAATTTCTGACAAAGCAAAAGGTATCATGGTTGTTCCTTTGTGACCTACGCAAAATTCAAAATCATTTATTCAGTTTAGGCTACAAGTAGCTCTTGTGAATGTCACTATGCCATCATACGCAACCATGGTATCCCGTATTTAAAGCCCTTGTGGTCTCCAAAATTATAACATTTCCACCTCATAAACGCACGATAATTTCCCATTCCAGCTCTCGGTGGATACACTAATCCATTACCCTGGTGGCAGCAGTCTTATCCGAGACGCGCTATCAAAAATTTGCTTAAGTCCCTACTGTGGTATATTTTACTCAGTTATATAATGAAGCCTGTCAATATGGCACCCTGAATTCATGCCGATCAGCGTTGTCGCTGTTACTGGGTCCAAACATATCAAAAGACTGGGTGTATTTCGTCTCCGACCACCGTTACCAAAGTATAATGTTACCTTGGATACAAATTGCGTTTTGGATCAATTGAGTCAATGGTACCCCAATGAAGACCTAACATTGACCAAAAACATTACTGTCACTAACAACTGCCCATAGAGTTCAGACCTTGTCAAAAATAAATATTAAGAATATACATTCATCATCCAGCCGTATTACTATTACAATCTCCGATTTAATTAAAACATCAAAACCAGGCTGCAAACTGCCAACACATATATACCTTTTTTCAATAATAAACCTACTATATGTCCTGGTAAAACCTTGTTATGTTACTAAATCCGAAACACCGCGGGTTGGAGCGGCAACTCCACTGTGTTTGCACGGTTCTATAATAGACCTGTTTTGAACGACGATTGTACATCTTTACCTCATTCTATTTTGATGCTTAGGTATTTTATGTAGCAAATTACAATACTGATTGATTTGAAAAATTTAAATAAGGAACTGTTATGATTATTACAAGAATAATTATATATTAGTTAAATTACTGATCTACATAATGTTGTTTAATTAAGTATACAAATAAACCTACATAAATTCGAAAAGTATTTCCATTGATGATATTCCCCACATTATTACTACTCTCAAAGTCTACAAGTAACAATATAAAATAATTAACAACTAATCTCGAGGACGAGGCGCGAAGTATAATTGATGATTAAACGAACTTACCTGTAAGTGAAGTTCTATCATAATTATACGAAGCGCCTCGTCCAAAGAGATTAGTAACTCCCACCCACCCTTACTCTGCCATTATTCCCGTTACTAATCTCTAGGGAAATACACCAAAAAAAAACAAAAAAAAAAAAAACCTGAATCTCTAAACTAAATGAAGAACGCCAGGCAATGGCGCCATAGAGAAAGATAGGGATACCCACAAAAAAAAGAAAAAAAACTAAATCTCTACGATAGTGCAGGAGTGGTGACATCTATGCGATACTACAAGTAACAATATAAAATAATTAACTACTAATCTCAAGGACGAGGCGCTTCGTATAATTATGATAGAACTTCACTTACAGGTAAGTTCGTTTAATCATCAATTATACTAAAAGAACTTTTTTGATGTCTAAATACAGTCATCTATCGAGAAGAGGTTGTTCTCACCTTTGGGATGGTTCGGCCAAATACCAACTTGAAGCACTGGATTCGATTGGCAGGAGAACCAGGGGCGGTAGCCAAAGTAAAATGTATGGGATTGACATAAGATTGACCACGTGATTTAGCGCGGCTTATGTCAATGCCATACATTTTATTCTTTTCGAACTTCGCTATCGTTTTCTTAATGTTACTTTGGCTTAGCCTACAGAAGGCTCATTGACGATGACGATCTGTTTCACGCCAGGCTGCAGAGCTTAGAACATCGGCGCCAGGTCGCAAGTCTTTCGATTTTTTATCGGATTCACTTCGGAGATTGTGCAATGGAATTGTTCAATTTGATTCCTCCATCACCTATCTATCACGGCACAACCAGACAAACTGCGCGACGCCATAGTTACAAAGTAGAGATTCCACCCATGCGCACGAAGCGTTTTGCGTCAACGTTTTTCTTACGTATCACAAAGCTGTGGAACTCCTTGCCTCAGTCTGTGTTTACTATCAAATATAACATTGGGGTCTTCAAATCGCGAGTGAATCGGTACGTTCTAGGCAAGCCTGTTACATCGTAGGCTACATCATCACTTACCATCAGGTGAGATAGTAGTCAAATGCAAGCCTACCAAATTATAAAAAAAAGAGGACAGTATTTAATAGATACATTGATAGATTTATTTATTTCAGGCAACAAAACAGTGTACAAGGTGGTAAAATACAAAGAGGCCCCTCAGAGTGCGTTGGACTTCACTCGCATGTACTCTACGAGCTCATCCGCCTTCGTAGAGTAATGAACGTGCCGTGGTACCAGAAGCTGAGCTCCGCTTAATGCTGTCCTCTTCTCGATAGATGACTGACGACGATGAACTGGTGCAGTAGTAGTAGAATTACTGCAAGACTTTTTATACAAAGTAAAGTAAATAGCCTACAACTGTCCCACTGCTGAGCAAAGTTCTTTATCATTGAAATATTAATAATATTATTATATAATGGCTTAATCACCACACTTGCCAAATCGTCGCTTAAGTCCTACCACCGCGTAAGTAAAAATTGGTAATTTTTGAATTGGGCATGTTTTTAGATAATAGAAAGATGCACCTTGCGACCAATCAAAAATGATGGTAAGAGCCGACAAAGTCACAGTGTAGATACAGTGTACACTGTAACGTTAAAAAACACTGTTTTTTTGGCTTCTGAAAAGCTGATCATTTTAAGTTGTGCGGTGTTAGAACGTAAGCGTCGAAATGCTGCTGGTTGTTGCTTGTCGTTGTTGGTGATCGATCACAAGCCCAGGCTATTCATTGAAACGTTCAAAAACCACTTTGCCCGACCTGAGAATCGAACCCAGGACCTTCGAGTATCCCACCGAGAGCTTTGCCACTTGGGCACCGTTTTATACAGAGAATACTACCAAATATTACATTTTAACTTTTTGATGGAATGGCGGCGTTTTAAACTAAGTTACATGTATACATCAAAAGTAATTATTAACGACCTCCTTGGTCTAGTGGTTAGTACAGCTGTTTTCATGGTGTCGCCATCTCTGAGGTCTCGGGTTCGAACCCCGGTCGGGTCAATTTAGAAGTTATTGTTTTCCTAAATTGTCTCGGGTCTGGGTGTTTTCTATGTATATACGTATGTATTTAAGTATTTTAAGTATGTGAATCCGTTGTCTAGTAACCATTTAACGAGTTTCATAACGAAGCTTCTCTTGGGCTAGATAATTGGTGTGAGTGTAGCAAAAGTTTATTAAAACTAGATTTTTACAATATTTTAATATAAAAACAATAAAACATTATAAAAACCTAATCCTAGAGTACCGCCAGCAGCGAGGCAGGGCCCAAGCTACCGTTGGTCAGGGCTGCAGAGTGAGGAGCCTCCTGAGTCCTGACAATACGTGCCGTGTCAAGGAGTACCTACTGCCTTTTGCATCTGACCCTTGACCCAACCTTTATTATTATTATTACTAAATTATTAGCGTTATTATCACTATGTTCCTAAATATGTGACCGTTACCTACTTATAAAGTTCAATTCTAATTTTGTCACTAGACAAGAACTAATAGAACTAAAAACCATCAGGAATCCCATAGATAGAGCAACATGTAGAGCCTAACCCTAATTCCTCGAACAGGCATCGTGTCGGGCCTCATTTGCAAATGTGTAATTAACAATTGGATCTCGAAGGACGCCGACCTCTAATTAGATGCGTTCCGTTACACGCAATCAAAAGTTGTAAAACGTGAGGTGCTACACCTAATGTAATTTATGACTCGCTAACTCGAAGTACCGCGCGGTTAATAGCTGTACACGCGGGAAATTTGCGTGAGCCTTATTGTGACGTCTTGCGCTTAAGTGTTGTTTTTTTTTAAATTAGATTTTTATTCCGTCGATAACGAAGTTGGGGTTTTTTTGTTTTTTTTTTACAAAATTTACGCGAACACTGCACTTTGTAACTCTTGAACTCTTTATTTGTTATACTAGCGTTTATTTTGCATATCAAAAAAATCAAAAGTTATTTAATTTATTTCCGAGGGCTTGAGCCTAGGATCTCCATACAACCACAACTAAAACACGATGCGTCCGTCGTCGCAACTGCTCGGCAATCGAGCTCTTTGTAATACTGACGAAAGTTGTGGATATAAGAAAGTTACTAGAAAATAACTAAAATTAACTTATTAATTTAAAATGCTATCCATACTACCGCCATCTAGTGACATTATATGGATAACCAGTTAGTAACTTGAGGTTCCTCTTACGGAAGATGGCGCTGCCGTATATGAACTTTTTGTAATTATTCAATGTATGGAAGATTCACCCCTCTGTCTACTACCGCCATCTAATTGGACAGGGAATCTAGTTTCCTATCTTATTTTCTATGAGAGGCACATCTATACCTAACAGTCCATGATCGGTTTAGCTATTAGTAATCTTGATGACCCCAAAAAACTGTTAAATCGACCACACGATCAAAATTCTTTAGACGAACTACAACGTCTACGGAATTTAAATTTTACTGTACAAATAATATGGTTTTTTATATAGGTTTTCAAATGCTTGGTTATTTACTTTACAAAACTAAAAAGTTTGAAATAAACCAAATTATTAAAATAAAACAAAAAACCCGACTGCTAACTATATAAAAAACAATTATATACTCGTAAAAATCGGACTAACATAAAATTACTGAAAAGAAAAAAAACAAGCTCTACGATCCCAGAATTCATTTGAGCATTCATTCATTCATTCATTAAATCCGCACTCTCTTTGGTTGGTGATTGTCTCCGCCTGCGACAACTATGTATCAATATTCAACATTGCTGATATTGAATTCTGGGATCGTAGAGCTTGTTTTTTTTCTTTTCAGTTATTTTTCATGTTAGTCCGATTTTTACGAGTATATAATTGTTTTTATATAGTTGTTTTAGTTTAGTACTACCTGATTCTAAGCATCCTTGTAAAATTAGTTGGTCCAGATAACCCGACACTCGCAGTGCGGCGCACGCCAACCGTAAACACTGCGACGGACGCGACGTTATGTATGTCGCTCGCTCGCAATTACACTTACTTACTTACTTACTTACTTACTTACTTACTTAATTACACTGCGCCCCCGACATTAACCGAAACATCTTGGAACATAGCATATTTGTCATATACACATTATGAGCTCTTTATATTTTTCTGTATAAAAAAAACTTCAAAGGAGATTGCGCATTTTTGTATGGCGCTCGGGGACGAGCTCAGGATTTTTGTACATCGACCGAATAAGCATAAAATTATTGCTAATTTAACGTGCTCTATGAGATTTTTCATTTCAATAAAATCCGTACAGTTTGAGCTGAGAAAACCCGACTTTGAATAAGAAACAAAATTATCTTTATGCTCTTTGTATAAGAATTTATCTACTGGTTTTAGGTTAATTTAAATGCACTGGGCTCTTGGCATTTATGCAGTTATTTTTTTTTTTTTTTTATGGTAAAGGAAGGCAAACGAGCAAGCGGGTCACCTGATGGAAAGCAATCACCGCCGCCCATAGACACCCGCAAAACCAAAGTTATCGCAAATGCGTTGCCAACCCTGAGGAAGGAGTTGGATCTTGAGGAGGGAGTAGGAATTGGGAGGGGGGAGAGGTGAGAGATGGGCCTCCGGTACTTTCACTCACCGGACGAAACACAACAGCAACGAGTGCCGTTGTTTCACGCCGATATTCTGTTAGAGGGTGGTATTACGCCGGGCGAGCCGGCCCATTTCGTGCTGCAACGCAGCGTGGCTCTACCACTCAGACAGTGTTACTCATTTAGCACCACCCAGGGGTCACGTGTAGTTAAACTAAACTATACGTTATTATGTGTATGATAATAGATACTTAATATCTATATAAAATATTATAATTACCTACAGGCGTCATACAGACGAGCAGCACTTTGCTGTCGAACTGGAAACGATACCGATAATCATCGAACTCGCAGTTTTATACATAACTAGCTGACCGGCCGACTTCGTACCGCTTTGACAGTTTCCATGACAACAAAACAAACAAAACGTTGACAGTTTCCATGACAACAAAACAAACAAATCAATTGTCCACTTAAGAACACCCGTACCCCATGATGGACCCCTATAGCAGCGCCACCTACCGGGTCCAATTGTAAATCTAAACCATTCTCGAATCCACCTGAACACACACAGAAAATTTCATACAAACGCACAGAAGATTATTACAAGGCCTCATACAGATAGCTCAACTCAAAACATCACAACTCGAAAATGCAAAAACAACGTATGCATCGACAACCAGCGCGAAAACTTAGTTATTGTTCTGAGGCGAAAACAAACCTCTGTCTGTCTGTCTGTCTGGCTGATGACAAAGACAGTTTTTTTTCCTTTTGTTGATGGCTTCCTTTAGCTTTAGTTATTATTCTCAGGCTTCCTTAGAATAATAACGCCATGGCTTCGTGCGAATAGCACATTTAGCCAGTGTCAAAGTAATTTTTCTTACAAGTAATATATAAATTAACAATATTTCCTTCTTGTATAGATATAATGATGAATGATAATAGAAATGAAAAGTGTGAAATGATATACCCTCCAACCCCTCGAGTATCTCAGTAAAGATGTGGGGCCTTACTAAGTCCTCACGCGACTTCTTGAGAGAATTTGAAAAGTGCCGCTGCACTGTTTTGTTTCATTTGCTAACACTCATGCACACTCATGAACACTTAACGGTTAATAAACCACCATTATCCACCATCAAAGAAAAAGAAAATATAATATACGTGGAAGTAGGTACATACATACAAATATAATTGTGTGTGTGTGTGTATATGTATGGACTTAGTGTATATATTATATAAATTATGTATAGTGTATTTATTGTATATTTTATATATTATATTATATACGAGGATTAGAATGTATCAACATTTTTTTTTTACGCCTTGTGCAATTAATTATGTTAAGGGAAACCTGTAATTAGCTTTACCTATTATTGTTCAAGTACTATGTAAGAAAGTATTGTATTGTTACGCAGTTGGTTTTCTTAATAAAGCGAAAAAAAAATATTTCACATTAATATCGACATAACACAATTTTTTTATAATAAAACAAAACCGCAGACATGACTTTTCACTTTCCCGCCAAGAAGTCTCCAGCTATGTTGGTTTTTTTTTAAATTTATTCATGACCATGGATACTAGTCTTTCAGTCGAAAACTTAATTTATGAGTTTCTCAAAATTAAACTCGGATATGATGATGAATGTTAATAGAAATGAGAAGTGAGAAATGATATACCCCCCAACCCCTCGAGTATCTCAGTAAAGATGTGGGGCTTTACTATGTCCTCACGCAGACTTCTTGAGAGAATTAAAAAAGTGCCGTTGCACTGTTTTGTTTCATTTGCTAACACTCATGCACACTCACGAACACTTAACGATTAATAATCCACCATTATTTCACATTAATATTCGAGTAAGAGCATGAATACATAATAATAGAATTTTCGTAATGAAATAAAGTTAAGCGATTTAGATTCATGATATTATTGATATAAAATCAAAAAAAGAAAAAGCAACTAATTAGACACAAAGCCGATCGAATAAACTTAATTTATCGTAATTTTTCAATAGGGATGGGTCGTAAGGGTTGTTGTACATTTGCCACAAAGTTAGTTTGCCACGTTTTTGTAACTCCATACATTGAAAGTAAATTCGCCACAGGTAGGTAAGGTTTATTGTAACTTCGCCACAAGTCTTCATAGAATACCTGCATCATTTTTGCATAAAGTACCGGTAGCAAGGAAAGTTCGTTTTGAGCGCTCTAAATGATAGTTAGTTATTTTATTCTAAAATTATTGATTATTTTAAAACAAAGTAGTCATAAATCTCTCTTTTTAAAAATCTATAAATAACGTTTTTACTTTACTTAGTTATGAAAACTGCGCTTTTATTCCTGTAAGATCACTTAAATAGAAATGTGTTTTAGATGAAAACGAAAAATAAATAAAGCGTAATTAACCAAAATTTAAGCTTTTATTCCCCAGAGATACACTTTCGGCTTAAACACCTACATAGAAATGTTGTTTACTTAAATGAAAGAAAAAAAAATATTATTAGTGCACTAGATTCAATATTTCCAACATAAAGTACTAGGCTACCATAACTATGCAGGAGATTGCTTATTAATATAAAAGAATAATATAGTCTTGTAAATACATATACATATAGCAAAGATTATAATAATATTCTTTTATATTAATAAGCAATCTCCTGCATAGTTATGGTAGCCTGGTACTTAATGTTAGAAATATTAAATCTAGTGCAACATGTAGGTATATAAAAGATTGTTTTCACTTCTTATGCTCGTAAAGTTGTTCTTTATGCCGAGAGAAGGCTGCTTAAAATGTGTTTTTATCTTAGGTTTTTATGGTATTCTAAATCGATGGCTCTTGTGCATAAAGTAATTTCTTCTTTTAAAAGACTAAGGCAATTAGGCCTTACAGCCACATACACAATTAAATACACCTTCATTTAATTGATATATTTAGGTTATACGAGTATCTTAATTTAATAACAAATAATCTAAATACAAATTTACGAATAATACGGGCGTGCATTTACGTAAAAAAAATATAATGCAAATACTTATAATAACTTGGCATTACGGCTCAGACCATAATCAAACGTCACATAGGTAGTTGAAAATTTAAAAAAAAGTTAAGAAAAATTGTGTGGCGGAAAGCTAATTATTCGTCAAACAAAACTAGAAAATAGCTTTTGTTGTGTTGCGGTTTGTTTTATTTCCTTGCAATCGAAGCGAAAAGCAGAGTGTAAAACTCGAGTATAAAACCCGTTTTACCCTCGACGTGAGTTCGTGACTATCCAATCCACCCTCGCCGTACCGGCTCGGGTGGCTATATGCACGACTCGGGTAAAATGGCTCGTTTTATGCTCTTGTTGTACAATCTACTATTGTCATCATCATGTCTTCGGAGGCGTACGATGTTGGATGTACTCTGTAGAGTGGCAGAAGAGAGGACTGCCTCATGCGCATATTCTTCTGTGGATGGTCGAAAAAATAAAACCAGATGAAATTGACTCAACAATTTGCGCAGATATTCCTGATCTAGAATTGTATGAAATAAAATAGTGAAGAAGAACATGATTCATGGACCGTGTTGTGAACTCAAGTTGCATTACGCGTACGCCGACCGATATTTTGACGCCTCACAGGTGGCATTTTCTTTAAATCAATAACATTATATAACACTACGATAAACCTACAAACACACGAAACACCAATATTACTTTTGCAAAAAAAGCGGTAATGATGTATTGTCCGTTTGAAGTTGTCAAATGCTGGCTGAAGAACTGTACGTCATTTTGTCACCTTCACTCTCACTTTTCATATGTAATTGAAAAAATCATATTTTGGTAAAAATATCTTTTTTTCTTTTAATTTTCTTCTGTACCTTGTCCTAACAATAACAAACTCAAAAAAAAAGAATTATCCAATCTTGTGCAGTCGATCGGAAGTTATGCGCGTACATACATTTCAGTGATTCATTTTTATTTATATAGATTAAGAATCTCTTTAATAATAACTCTAATGCTACTTGCATTAGATATTCGCATGCCAATTAACAGAAGAAGTTTACCGCGTGCAACGTTGTCCCAAATCATTACCCATCCTTTAATTTTACTTTTAAACTAACATAATAATATTATATCGAAGCAATATGGTAAGTGCATCTTTATTTTGAAGTACTTATTTCAAAAGTTTTCAATATCCCATTGATCATGTAAATATATTGTTAATAATTAACTTTTACAAAAAAACCTAAACGTGCTTGAACAACAGTGCAACTGGTAAATACATTCAGTATATATTATATTCATTTGTTCACAATACATTTTAATTACACTGACTTGTATTGAAATAAAACGTTGAGGAATTACAAACAATTTCTAGCCTATTTAACCGAAATACAGATCTTTAAGAACAAGAAACAAGAGGCAGGCACAAGTAAGTACCCTGCGCCGACAAAATAATTATATCATGATGAAGTGTATAACTTTAAAAAAATCTGCCAATCTCGAAAATATTTTTTTTGGCGGAACATTCATTTTCTTAGGTTGCAAAAAATCTGACATTTATGAAAGACGCCAAATAATGTGTGCCCCCAGCTCGATTACTCAGGCTGATTTGATACCACGCGTAAACAAGATGTTGCATAATCTTAAAATGCGGCGCAAAAAAATTTTGCTCCGCACTGCCACGCAGCGTAGCGCGTGAATGCGTGTTCTAACGTTGGACATGGAAATTAATATTCGTTGCATTCTGAAATGCGATGATTACTTCGATCAATGTCATCATCTCAGCCAAAAGACGTCCACTGCTGGACAAAGGCCTCCCCCAAGGATATGAGGGGTATTTGCCGTAATCGCCACGCTTGGCAGGCGGGTTGGCGATCGCAGTAGGTTGAGGGTAACCTCAGAGAGATGCTGCTGCCCATCCTCTGGAATGGTCCCTTAGTCGGCTTTTACGACACCCACGGGAAGAGATGGGGTGGTGCAATTCTTTATCCCCGGCACCACACAGGGAATGATTTTTTCAATTACATATGAAAAGTGAGAGTGAAGGTGACAAAATGACGTACAGTTCTTCAGCCAGCATTTGACAACTTCAAACGGACAATACATGATTACCGCTTTTTTTGCAAAAGTAATATTGGTGTTTCGTGTGTTTGTAGGTTTATCGTAGTGTTATATAATGTTATTGATTTAAAGAAAATGCCACCTGTGAGGTGTCAAAATATCGGTCGGCGTACGCGTAATGCAACTTGAGTTCACAACACGGTCCATGAATCATGTTCTTCTTCACTATTTTATTTCATACAATTCTAGATCAGGAATATCTGCGCAAATTGTTGAGTCAATTTCATCTGGTCTTATTTTTTCGACCATCCACAGAAGAATATGCGCATGAGGCAGTCCTCTCTTCTGCCACTCTACAGAGTACATCCAACATCGTACGCCTCCGAAGACATGATATTTTACAATGAAGTTCAA
This sequence comes from Eudonia lacustrata, assembly GCA_947562085.1. Classification (NCBI taxonomy): domain Eukaryota; kingdom Metazoa; phylum Arthropoda; class Insecta; order Lepidoptera; family Crambidae; genus Eudonia; species Eudonia lacustrata. Next base: position 8,382,733 of record OX387329.1, on the reverse strand, counting down.
TAAGCGCTTTGAGTTTCTGCTTGAACACTCGTGCCAAAATATATTCCCCTATAAATAACTCTACTATTTGACTCGTGCTGTTATGTCATGACGATCACTGGATGATTGACCGGATAATAACAGATTAGTGATTTCCAGATACGATAAGTACCAGTACGATAAATCGATTGGCATGAGTGGAATGACTAAATTAACATAAATAGTTAAGTATTTTACAGCGAAATATTGATTATCCCAGTAATTTATAGGTTAGGTCGCCAATGCAAATGGCGAACTTACATTTCAGACTTATATACTCACCTAAGTCACCTATTACACTTTTTGAGATAGAACACCCTTAGCCAAGGTTATTATGCAGTCTTCAGTACACTTAACGGTGACATGATTGTCTCAAAAAATTACGCTTAGCTTAGCCAAGATATTACTACCGAATACAAGCATTTTGCAAAATGCAAACTGACAGAATTAGGGTTCTTTATTGAAAAAATAAAAACCTGCAAGTAATATATTTTACCTACATACCGTTCACTTAACTTATCGTTATATACCTAGAAGAATTTTCTGATAGGAATAAGTTCATATTTGACAATAATTTGTACTTTTGTTGCAGTATGCCGTTCAAAATGGTACAAACCTTTAAAGGAAAAAAAATATATTTACCGTTCCCTCTGGTTGGGAAATTAACAATGTGCTCAGATATCCAAATAAATGCATATAAAAATATTATTTTTTTCACTGGACCTGTTTTTTAGGGTTCCGAACCTCAAAAGGAAAGAACAAAACCTTTAAAGGATCACTTTGTTGTCCGTCTGTCTGTCTGTCTGTCTGTCAAGACCCTTTATCTCGGGAACGTGTAAAGGTATCGAGTTGAAAATAAAACCATATACTCAAGTCTGCGGTCCCTTGAAGTTGTAAAAAAATCATACTTCTAAGTTTACGAAAAAGAAAGATACGGCCGTTTATGTCGCAAAAAACGTATATTTCGACATTCTCAAGGGTATCAAAATTCATAGGGTACTTGCCGTTGACCTAGTACTATGAAGTTTGGCAAGTAATATTGTTTTATACTACAAGTACAGGGAAAAATCTGAAACTATACATATTTAATTAAATCACAAAAAAACAGGGTCTTTATGCAAGGAACTGAGGTCTAAATTTTGAAAAAAGTTAACCGTGCCATGTGGGGAATCGGGCTTTTTTTGCACAAGCTTAAACAGATTTTTAATTATTTTTATGATGTATAGTTTTTGATTTGTGACGAAGAATTAAAAAGAAATACCTACTTTTCCCTCTTTTATATGTATATAATAACCTAATAACTTTGGTGTATGTAGTACCTAACAGTGTGCACTGTTATGCGTACCTACTTGGTCCTTTTTTTAATTTTGTAGTTTTGTACGGAACCCTCGGTAGGCGAGTCCGACTCGCACTTGTCCGGTTTTTTGTTTGTTTACTTCAAATGAACCGTTTCATTTTAGGTACTATATTTTAACAATATGTGCACAAAAGAACAATCTATTTTAATTCTTTAATTACTCGAATCTAGATTTTGCCTTTGAGTGTTAAACAACGATCCGTACACGCTTGCTTAACACTGTTACTTTTACAATGTCTTTAAAGTCTACTTGCCTAACGCAATAAGCATAAGTAAAGTTAACCTTAAAGATTAAAACTGCATTGATGAGTTTTCCAACACTTATAGAATCTTGTTTTACTGCACTTGACAAAATCTCTTTTAAAACCAATTCCTGCACCCTAAAGTCAATATGGTACCTAAAGATTTATATAAGTATTAAAGGAAACCCCTTAACAACCATAAGTGTTAACGGCCCACTGCAGGGGCACGAGCCTTCCCTATGGATGGATAAAAGATCCCGATGGGTCGAAGTGTTACTGATAGAGGGAAACCTCAGCAGGCCCCACTAAGATAAGATGGATAGATAGGGAGAACGGGCCATAAACCACCACGCAGGCCCAGTGCGGGTTAGTGGTTGCTAACGACTACTAAGGTAGCTGGGACCAACAGCATTACGTGCCTTCCGAAGCACGGAGTAGCTCGAGATGATACATTTTTGGTCACCCATCCGATGACCGGCCTTTGCGAAAGTTGCTTAACCTTAGCACTCGCAGATCGGGCGTATTAACCACTGCGCCAATCAATTGCTGTTCGTTTGAGTCGCTAAAACTCGAGAATGGCTGGACCGATTTGACTAATTTTGATTTTGAAATATTTGTGGAAGTTCAGGGAAGAAACATAAATAATAAGTAACTGAAAATACTAAAAACGACAATTTAATTTTCCAATACAAAACGAATTGTTTGTTTTGTTGTCATGGAAACTGTCAAAGCGGTACGAAGTCCGCCGGGTCAGCTAGTAAAAAATAAATATTCTTTCTATGTAAATAAAACTTAATTAACTGGGGGGTGAGTTTGAACCGGTGACTAATTCTCACGCTATGATATCAATTACGAGTGCGTCGCCGAAAATTCAGTTTGTAAAGAAGGCACAAAACATTAAATTGCATTCATATCAAACTGTAATGGAAATATCTAGACACGCGGAAGCGTGTCAAGCCAACTTAAGCTAACAGAACTGGCGAGTCAACCATTTTGATCTGTTTCAGTTCGGGACATCGTTTATTGTGCTGATTGCGTTGTTTTCAACTAATTTAATGCCACTTTAATATCGAAATCACCGATGAGATTCAAAAATCCTTCAAGTTAATACGCAATAGACTTATTATTTTAGCATCGTATTTTAGCTTTCAACGTTGAAAACAACGTTTCAACGTTGTTTTACTTGTCACACTCGAAATAGATTACATCTCCATCAACCGCACTATCCATACGAAAACGGATATAAAACAGTCAAGTATTCGCGCATCCTCTTGCCTTTATGACAAACAAAACACGAGCTGAAAAGAAATTCCCCCGCTATCTTGCCCGCAGTAGACAATATTCCGACGATAAAAAGCGGTTTAAAAGAAAAACTGTTAAAGGAATCAGCGAAATCCTAACGATAAACAGAAAGGAAACGTCTTAAGAGATATTTATCGGTAAAATATTCCCCCCACAAAGCAGTGCCCGGGGTGGAGCTCATAAAATGAAAAGAAAAAATATTGCCTTTACACAATACGTTTTTACAAAGGGAATCGCGAACATTTTGCTTCTGGAGCAAAGAGTAATTATGTTGAAGTCGTTTGAATTTTAATGCGAAAGAGCATGCAGTTGCAGTGCACTTTTATGGCAGAAGCCAATATGCAATTATTAAATTTATATTGTAGGTAATTGGCTTTGACGAATTTAACGTTATAAAAAAAAGGACGAATATATATGGGTGTCGATTTCAGTCTGACGTTTCGAATCATTGCATAATCCGTGATCACAAGGAGGAAGACTAGATAAGTGCTAACAGAAACATTTTCTATTAAGTTTCATAATTACTAAACTGTCAACGTAAAGGCAAACCAAAATAGTTAAATCATTTTAATTACACCTACAACCTTTTACTTCTTGACCGCCTCTGTGGTCTAGTGTGTAGTGTGTGAGTGTGTGTGTTTGTGTGTGTGTGTGTGTGTGTGTGTGTGTGTGTGTGTGTGTGTGTGTGTGTGTGTGCGTGTGTGTGCTTGTGTTCGTGTGTGTGCGTGCGTGTGTGTGTGTGTGTGTGTGTGTGTGTGTGTGTGTGTGTGTGTGTGTGTGTGTGTGTGTTTTACGCCTCGAAAGCTAACACCAACTTGTCTAAATATGTCACCGCAACATTCATGTTTGTAGCAATAATAACAATATAGCTAGCGCTTCATTAGTTAAGAACTCCGGGTAAGGTGCGCTTCCACCTTCGGTCTTATCATCAATAACATCAGGATATCAAAAAAAACACTGTAACATGTTACCAGTCTGATCGAAATCGCATCGTACCCTGTAAATGGCACAGCAGAATGCGCTTTTGTTTCGTCGTCGACAATCCGTGTACCGGAGTTTTACATAATGAGATGGCTTCGTGAACTGTGCGCGTTAGTAAAGGGCTTATAGTGTATTTGTAAGGGTATCTTGCTGATATGGCAAGGCGTATTGCCGTTTATATTCAATTGTAATGAAGGTAGCAACCTCCACCTTTTCTGTATGTAAATATAGCGGTCTTGCAATTATGTTTTGAACGCTGACTGTACTGGTTTGTTCTGTTTAAGTTCAAATATCAAAGTGATTAGTCACAGAATAAGTAATAGTTAGTGCAAGTTTTATTTGGAATTTGATCACGTTAGCTAAACTTAAATTTGTATGAAGAAATTGTCGCTCTCCTCGTCGCTCAACATGGTGCCTAATACATACATACATACATACATATAATCACGCCTCTTTCCCGTAGGGGTAGGTAGAGACCACTTTTTTCCACTTGCTACGATCCATACATACTTGTTTCGCTTCGTCCACTTTCATTATTTCCTTCATACATCATACATCATACATGCTCTTCGGTTTAGGGTACTCTTGATCTGGCCTTTTTTGAAAACGTCCCCGATTTGGTCTCGAAACGTCCGCCTAGGTCTACCCCTTCCAACACTTCCATTCACACTCCCCTTATACACTTTTTTCGTCAATCGTTCTTCATTCATTCTCTCGACATGTCTAAACCATCTCAGCATACCTTTCTCAATTTTTGTCACTACATCTTCTTTCAGACCACAACGTTTCCTTATCTCACTATTTCTTATCCTGTCACTCAGTTTAACTCCTATCATACTTCTTAAAGCTCTCATCTCAAATGCATTTAGGGTGCCTAATGCGAGTTTTAATTGGCATTCGATAACGTAAACTCAATTTTGCATTTTTTTTGGCGCAAAATTTGTTCTCGGTAACGTGATCGATCGGCCAATTAAATTCGCACTAGGCATAGGCACCCCGGAGGCACTGCTTCAATGCCATGCAAACTCTTGTTCAAGTTAACGTGATCTAATGAAAACTAAAACTGGCACGAGACGCAGTCAGGTGGCATAGTATCGAGCTTCGAGTATGCCTTTATCATTAAAGTTCGGATTGGTGGTGGTTAACGACTGCTAATGCAGCCGGGACATTGGTCCCGGCTGCATTTATTACGTGCCTTCCGAAGCTTGGAGGAGCTAAAGATGATAGATTTTTGGTCACCCATTTTTTTTTTTTAGGTAAAAGGGGGCAAACGAGCAGGCGGGTCACCTGATGGAAAGTAATCACCGCCGCCCATGGACACCCGCAAAACCAAAGTTATCGCAGATGCGTTGCCAACCTTGGAAAGGAGTTGGATCTTGTGGAGGGAGTAGGAATTGGGAGGGGGGAGGGGTGAGAGATGAGACTCCGGTACTTTCACTCACCGGACGAAACACAACAGCAACGAGTGCCGTTGTTTCACGCCGATATTCTGTGAGAGGGTGGTGTTACGCCGGGCGAGCCGGCCCATTTCGTGCTGCAACGCAGCGTGGCTCTACTACTCAGACAAAACATTGCCGGCCTTTGCGAAAGTTGCTTAACCTTAGCAATAGTAGACCGGATGCGTTACACCAATGCGCCATCGAGCTCCTCAAACATGGCATGAGATCGGGCCATTATCTATTTAGCTGTCTCTAAACTTAGCTGTTGGTGGTCGAATTGCAATCTTGCGGTGGCAACCGGGTTCAACGGCTTAACGTGCCTTCAGAGTAGGGTTGCCAACTATTTTTCAGGAAATTAAAGTAAATGTATCACTAACTATTATAAACAAAAGGATTTGAAGAAAAAATAAAGTATTTTCCAAATTTTTTTTATTAAAATGTTTAAAAACATGTTTTGTACTCTTTTCACTGCCTAATATTTTTTTATTAATTTATAGCGCGTTCAGAAATCAGCATTGCGTTTCGTTTCACTTCAATCATTCAGTAGTTCAGAAATTAAGTCAACAGGAATATTCCGTTCAAACGCACGCATTAGTCGGAAATAAATTATTTTCCATACTTTATTTTTATTTAAAAGAATAAAGTGTGGAGATGAAAAATAACGTAGGATACGTTATTTTAAAGTATGGTTGGCAACCCTACTTCAGAGGCACGGATCGTATGTGCACACCGACCTATCAAAAACTGTCAATTTTCTTCAATACATTTCTAACCATATAATTAAAGTCTATTGAGGAACATTTGACAGATTGTGGTAGGTTTTTGTGCAGGCGTGTGTACAGCTTTCTCGCTGGATAACTCTATTAATTTAATTCTTATCAATCATCTATTAATTTTATTAATTATGTTAAATGAGACTCTGCAGCACACCCACAAACCTAAAAAGGTTTATGGACATGAAATGGTACAGTGTTCTTCATTTTATAAATTTAATTAAAAAAAGATAGTTCACTCACGTCTATAAAACAAAAAACTTAATTCAGTTGACCGTGCTTGACCGCCATCAAAAACTTTAACTTTTAATAAAACTAAATTTATTTTAACAATTACCACAAAGACAAATGAAATTTAAATTGACAGTCTAGCCGATGCTCAAGTTAACCATTTGATAAAATTAAATTCATTTTATTACATACCTATTCAATATTTTTATAACAGATTGTGAGTTAAGTGTGCTTTTTTTTCTTTTAGTTGATGGCTTTGTGCGATTAGCACATTTAGCCAGTGTCAAAGTAATTTTTCGTACAAGTAGTACATAAATAAATACAATATTTCCTTATATGATGATGATGAATGATATTAGAAATGGGAAGTGAGAAATGATATACCCCCCAACCCCTCGAGTATCTCAGTAAAGATGTGGGGCTTTACTAAGTCCTCACGCGAGCTTCTTGAGAGAATTTGAAAAGTGACGTTGCACTGTTTTGTTTCATTTGCCAAAACTTATGCACACTCACGAACACTTAACGGTTAATAATCCACCATTATTTCACATTAATAATCGACATAACACAAATCTTGGAAAATAAGACAAAACCGCAGACATGACGCTTCACTTTCCCGCCAAGAAGTCCTTAAGTGCGCTTTCATATTCGAACTTATTTCATATGCGTCATTTACCATCAGGACTAACACAGGAGAGGGAGGCCAACGCTTCAGTCGGTGCGCAGCTCTCGACCAGTCATCAGCTCCTGAGGGTGCCCCACGGAGGGGGAAATACATGTCGGGTATCGGCTTGCATCCATTGATTCTTTTGCATGTGTATATACAGGGTCTAACAAAATCAATAAGCGAACGTTTAAGGGCGGTATCTATACATCATTCTGAATACAATGACATAAAATGGGCTCCAGTTTTATAGCGATTTTTCAAAGTTATGTTTTCTAACAAACTAAATCAATTAAAATAATGCACATCATGAAACATGCTGTGTCTTTACTAACACGCACGCAAGCGCCAATAAAAAGATACTGTACAGATACACGCACACAATTGAAAAACCATTGTATGACATTCATACACACACGGCTATCTTTGTGTGCGTGTAGTACAGCTGTACGGGTTTGGAAAGGGTGTATTTTTTGGTGAATTATGATAATGTTTTGTTGATTATCTCGGTAACGAGCCTGTAGTTTTGGACCAAATTTGGTGAGCATGCTCAGTGTGATGTATAGATGCTCCCCTTAAACGTTCGCTTATTGATATTGTTAGACCCTATATTTGCGGGCGGGAGGGCGGTACTTTCGTACTGCATCAAAGCACAAAATAAGGTTTGCGATTTAGCGAAATTAACACTACATATTATAACAATTGCATTTTTGAGTGCCATGGATTTTCGCAAAGTAATGCCTGATTCCATTCATTACCAACGCTGAGAATCGAAACCTCTGTGGTTCAACTAGGTCACAAGCAGTTGTTAAATGTGTTTTTTTTCTCTTTCTTGGTAATCATTTGGCCTTCACCTGATGTTAAGTGATCATAACGCCAAAGGCGGAAGCGCACTTCATACGGAGTCCTCAACTACTGAGGCACCGTTTAGGTTATGTCTAGCCGGAACACGACAGTGCTACAAACATTGATGTTATGGCGATATATTTAGATACAAGCCCTACTACCAATAACCCAAACCGAGTACACAAACATGTACTCCCCGCTGCGAATCGAAACTGACAACTCTAAGTCTGAGACCACTAAACACTAGAGGTGGTTAAAACAACGAAATATTATATGTACACCAAAGCAGCAAAACATTTCCATTGTCCTTGCTAACTGTAATTTAACTACGTGGGAGTTTTTAAATTAACTATCCATTTTAAAAATGTTTCATGTACTCGTATGTCCTAGATTTCGTAGTTAAGTAATTTCTGCGGGACTGGAACAATAGTGCGGCGTTCGGTTCGCTCCGCTAAATGCGTTTCGTTATGTCCTTCCTGCTTAAATATGTGTCCCTTTGTGAACAAAAAAAGATAACTGCGCTATTTAAATTCTTTAAGGTACCTACTTTATGAGATCACAAGCCTTCGCAGTCGAGTATTACCTATACTTTGTGTTGTATAAAATTAGTGCGTTGAAATTTTCTCGCAATTTAGGTTTGCAACGCCTTGGTGACCGAGAGGAAAAGCTAGGCCCGATACCGATACCAGGGTTCAATTCCCAGGTCGGGCACAGTATGTTTTGGATTTCATGCCACAGCCCGGGTTTGTGATCACATACCATTACCAGGATAGCGGGAATGCCGTAGATGCGTATGGCTTGGGACAGAGATGAGTGGCAGAAACGAAAGGAGAGGGAGGGTATCTCTGGGCTGAAATGATGATGATGGAGGAGATCTTAACAAACCATCATCAAGTTTTAAAGGAATATAATTTTAGCAATAAGAAAATGAGAGCAACTATCAATGTATTAAATAGTGATGGTAGTGGAGATACAAAGACGATTGAAAAGTGAAAAAAGGTAAGTTCACCTATGTGTAGGACACGGTGTTATCCAAAGAACTTTATGAAGTGTTGGCGTCTTTACAGTAGAACTGTTTTCTTTTTAGGTGAAGTAACTATATAAAAAAAGAACGTCTCCAAGGAGCTGTAAGTGGAAATGCTGGTGGGCCGGCGGCGGTGGGCGGTTCAGACTAACCTTACCGAAATTAAACATTGGGTGTTAAGTTAAACCTAATTGATGTGCAGACAGCTACACCCTTGGCTTGGCTACTTAAATAGTCTAGAATCCGGATTACCACAGGACCATACCATAATAATATTATTATAAGAAGAAGAAGCGGGTAGGCGAAGCCGGCGATGTAAACATTGGCTCTATAGTATATTTCTATTGCAAAATATTTAATACACGATAAAAGTAGTAAAAAAGTGCTCAAACTGTTTATAACTGAGTGACTCTGCGGCACAAGTGTTTGTGATGAGATACAATAGTGAAAAACCAATTAAAACAGAAACAACTTAGTGTCACTATGAACCAGTTCATCTACGTAAAAAGTGCAAACAATATAACTATCTTCAAAATATTGGAAGTTCTATAAAAATAAATACAAGTACTTTAATGGTGTGGAAACAGTTTGTGCATATCGGTGATGAAAACATTACAATCAATCGATGAGTGACGGTACAATGTTACATTGAAACAGTGGACTTTGGACCTACTTAACATACGCGGATCACATCATTACGTCTTTTTAATTGTTTAATTTTTTAATTGTTATTATTATTATTATTATTTTCTGTGAATTCGTGTAAAGGAAGGAAGAATAACTTACATGCTCGTAAGAGGGCGCTAGATATAAACAAAAATGAACTTCATAGAAAATATAACTTTTCGACGAAACCGGACAAAATCCAATGGACGGAGTTTTAATGATGAGACTATGTCAACAAAAACTGCTGTTATAGATGGGACAGCAAGCAGTTTCCCCGAAATATCAGACGACGACACTGATGAAGTACAAATACTTAGAGATCGGATCGAAGCTCTTGAAACTGAACTAAAAAGTGCACACAAAGAAATAGAAACTCTGTCACTACAAAATAACGAGTATAAACGCTGTAATGATGACCTTCAGAAAACAAATAAAGCACTTTCAAAAGTTACGAGTAGCCCCGCTAAATGCAAACAAACGCCAAAGAGGAAAGTTAACGTAAAAAACACACCAGAAGATGGAAATAGAGAGATAAATATTGAACCACTATCTGAACGACATAATATGACAAGGGAGTCAGATTCGAAACAAACATTAGGAAACACTTCTCAACAAAATACAAGCCTAAAGAAAATATGCATTTTAAGTACAAACAAACATAATAAAATCCTACAAATAGCAGAAGACAACCTAGATAATTACTCTACGCTGTGTCATTATATAAAACCTAACAATGATATACGAGGATTATTGACCGATATCAAAATTTATTTGGATAACTTTACGACAAACGATTTCAGCATTATCTTAATTGGGGATGAAGAATTTAAAACAACTCATGACTATTTTGAAACAATTGCACACATCAGAGCTGCATTGCAAGAAGTGAAGCATACAAACATTATAATCTGCGTTCCAACATATAAGTACGGAATCCATATGAATATGTTTAACTGGAGAGTGGAGAACTTTAATAAACTTCTTCACCGGGACATATTAACTCATGAGCACGCGTATATACTGGACTCAAACAAAACTTTAAAGTATGACTTTACCATGTTCAATAGACACTGGCAAACTAAATAACTACGGTATGCGAGTCATATTTAAAAATATCAAGGAAGGAATTGATGAGTTACAACATTATAACAGCACATTAAGCACGCCACAGCTAGAGCTATTCATTGAAGAACACAAAAATATAGATAAAACCAATCAAGACCATGTGTTTTTTCAAGACTAAATATATATGCATTCTACATCAGAACATTGCGGGACTGCTAAAGAAAACCGACCACCTTATGGTTAAATTAGATGAACTCTTAGATCAAAAGACTGACATTGATATACTGTGTATAACAGAACACTTCATACAAACAGGATACGAACAAAACTTGAATTTACAAAACTATTCAATGGCAGCATGTTTTAGCTGAAGTCACAGTAAAAGAGGCGGAGCCTGTATACTGGTTAATAATAATCACAGATGGAAAGAAATACAAGAAGTTAAAAAAATATCATTGGTAAATGTATTTGAATGCTGTGCTATTGAATTAATTGATTATAAAATTTGTATTATCTGTGTATATATAGAGTCCCTAAACATAGTAATTTGAACATATTTTTTAATAAATTAGATAAACTGTTGACATATATCATGAAATTGAATTGTAATAATATTGTATTAGCCGGAGATTTCAACATAGATATGTTAAAAAATAACAATGTGACATTAGATTTTGAATGTTTATTACTAAGTTACAATCTGAAACTAGCACTAAAGCAGCCAACTCGCTTAATAAGTAAAACTTGCATTGATAACTTTGCACATAACTATAAAAGTAACTGTAAAACTGAAGTTGTTGAATTTGGTATATCAGACCACACGGCTCAGATTATAAAACTACCAGTTAAAAAATCATTAAAATTAAAATATTGGCGCAAACAATCTCGTGATTACAGTAAAGATAATGTAGAAAAGTTTAAAATGTGTATTAAAAATCTATCTTTTTCTGATATGTATAAAGTTGAGGACTCCTCACTAGCATATTCACATTTTATCGAACATTTTAAGCTTTTTATGACCTTTGTTTCCCAACAAGGCAAATCATAGTAAAAACTATTACTAAACCGAAATGGGTATCGCGAGGTATAAAAATATGTAGCAAAAGAAAAAGAGGCTTGCTTTGGAATTTTCGAAATAAACCCGATAGTACAAATAAAGAAAAATATGAGTTATATACAAAACAGTTTAAAAAAATTATATTGGTCACAAAACGTGTTCAAAATAACTATAAAATTAAAATATCTAGTAATAAAGCTAAAACAACCTGGGAAGTTATTAATAAAACACGATACAATCTACCCCAAGACGGAATAAATAAAATTAAAAATAATAATAACGAATATATAACAGATCCTAAACATATTGCAAATTTATTTAATGATTACTTTGTTGATAAAGTTAAACCGATACTGGATGCAGGTAAAAAAGTAACGGCAAATATATCTAAGCAGGAAAAATCAATGTTTATGTCACCTTGTATGCCACACCATATCAATAAAATTATAAATAGCCTCAAAACTACAAATAGTACAGGTTATGATGGATTAAATACAAAAATAATCAAAGCTGTAAAAAACTACATATGCACACATCTTAGTTACTTAATAAATCTTAGTATAATGACAGGCACATTCCCACAAGGTCTGAAGATGACAATAATAAAACCATTATTTAAAAAAGAAAATAAAGAATTAGTGGAGTGTTACAGGCCTATAGCTCTCATATCAATATTTTCAAAGATTTATGAAAAATACTTTTATGGTGAAATTAATTCCTATCTAGAGAAATATAACATCTTATGTAATGAGCAGAAAGGTTTCCGCCAAAATAAAACAATCAACATGGCAATATATGATTCATTCATTCATCATTCATTCAGTGAGGTTGATAACAGAACTCCTATTTGTGCTATATTTTGTGATATGACACAGGCATTCGACTATGTTGATTGCAATATTTTAATTAGTAAACTTGATGCCTATGGGATTAGAGGTAAGGTTTTAGAACTAATCTGCTCTTATCTAACGGATCGGCAGCAGATGACAGAAATATCAAGATTAAATTATAAAACTAAATGTGATGTTACACTTAAATCGGCCATACGAAATATAAAATATGGCGTTCCCCAGGGAAGCGTACTACGACCACTATTGTTTGTCATCTATATAAATGACCTGCCTAATGCATTAACTCAGCCTATGACATTATTTGCTGATGATAGCACTGTAACATTAAAATGTAATGATCCTAGCACTTATGAATCAGACGTAAATAAAGCATTAAAATCTATAATTGCATGGCTTGAAAATAATAATTTAAGAATAAATTAAATAAAAATTGTAATTATGCATTTTAACCAGAGAATACAGGATCCAATCGACATCAATTTAAATTTTCGCGGTGATACCATACAGCCGGTTGATACAGCTAAATTTTTAGGTCTGCAGATAGACAAAAAATTAAATTGGAAAAAATATATAGAGGAATTAAGTAAAAGAACTTGCAGCTTGGCATATGCGCTACATGAACTAACCTCAACTGTCAATATCGACACACTACTTACAGCGTATTACGGCACAGTAGAATCTGTACTTAGATATGGTATTATTTTCTGGGGCAATTCGACAGACAAAGAAAAATTTTTAAAATGCAAAAGCGATGTTTACGGTCCATGTTTAAAATACAAATAACTGATAGTTGCAGACCATTATTTCTGAAATATAAAATTCTAACACTTCCGTCAATTTACATACTTGAAGTATATAAATGGAGCTATATTTATTAGAAAAAATTCCCACCTATTTCCACGTCTGTGTGACAAGGTGGTTAAAAACAGACGAGAAAACAATAGATTGTGTTTACACCTATCTAAAACGGCATTACTGCGAAAGAGTGTAGTCTGTATGGCTCCTATAATTTATAATAAGATACCTAAAAACTTGAAGGAACTAAATGCTAACTTATTTAAAATAAAACTTAAAAAGTTATTGGTGGAGAAATGCTACTACAGTGTTGAGGAATTCCTAAATGACAAATTTATATAATATTTTTAATGTAATTTTAGTGTAGTTTTTAATGTATTTTAATAGAACTTTCAATGTAATTTTTAATGTAATCAAATAATAATTATTCGATTGGATCTGCTGCATGCCACCTTTTCAATTTTTGCACACCTTCAAAGGTAAAACATGTTGAGTCACACCCCCATTTTGTCACCCTCTGTACACATGTTTATGCAAATAAATGTTTATTATTATTTATTATTATATTATTAATTAATTATATTTATAAATTCAATTCAGTTTAAAACCAACTCCATAAACTTGTCAGCAACAATAAGAAAAATAATTAGTTCAACATCATTATTATCAGCTCGTTTTATGTCCCCACTGCTGGGGCACGAGCCTTCCTTAAGGATGGATAGGGAGAATGGGCCATAAACCACCACGCGGGCCCAGTGCGAATTGGTGGTTGTCAATGACTGCTGATGCAGCCGGGACCAACAGCTTTATGTACCTTCCTAAATATACAAGCATTATCAAAATCAGTTAGTTAATTTGTTAATAGTATTTTAAACTTTGTATTCCCTTCCAGGAGATTTTAAAATCATCGGCTCCACCTTCTCTGCCGTCTCAAGATGCATCAACACGATGACTCCATTGAATTAATGTAAAAAGATTAAAATAGGATAAGAAGGCTGGAAGTTCAAAGGGGCTGGCAGCTTTTCTGGGTTTTGACGCAAAATCTTTTTGCGCCGCATTTTAAGATTATGCAACGTCTGGTTTACGCTTGGTATCAAATCAGCCTGAGTGATCGAGCTGGGGGCACACATTATTTGGCGTATTTCATAAATGTCAGATTTTTTGCAACCTAAGAAAATGAATGTTCTGCCAAAAAAAATATTTTCGAGATTGGCAGATTTTTTTAAAGTTACACACTTCATCATGATATATTTGGTCGGCGCAGGGTACTTACTTGTGCCTGGCTCTTCTTCCTTGTTCTTTGCTATTTCGGTTAAATCATTAAGCTATTATCCATCAGTTGTAGTGATGACTTGATTTCAATAATGGAGGCCTTTGCCCAGCAGTGGGACAGCCATAAGCTATTTACTTTATTTACTACTAAGGTTGCCTAACTAATGGGGTAGTGGCATCCGCGTTCGACAGGAACAGTGACATTTTTTTCTTTTAATCATTAGAAATAGTAATAAGTAGTATAATAATACTAGTGGCCGCTCGCGGTTTCACCCGCGTGGTTCTCGTTCCCGTGAGAATATCGGAATAAAAAGTATCTGCAGTCCGAATTTCATCCAAATCCATTCAGTAATTTTTATGTAAAAGAGTAACAAACATCCATCCGTACTTACAAACTTTCGCGTTTATAATATTAAGTAGGATGTTTGTTTTTTTTTAATTTTTACTTGGTACTTACCAGTGTTTATCTTGTTGGTTCTAAAAATAAATTTAAAAAAAAATAAGGGTAAGCTATTGATTTTTACTTAAACCCTTTTACTGGTAGTGGTAATATAGTTGCCATAATTTGAACCTTATATGGTTGCAATAGCATCGAAAACCAATAAAAAATATATTATACTGTACCGTCAAAGGGACAATTTAATACAGACAACCCTGCTTCCTAGCGGGCATCCAGTAGAATAATAAAATCTGCATTATGTCTATACCTTGATGATATAATTGTTAAAGGCACTTTCGAGAAATTTTTAAAGATCGTTTTCTAGTTTTTTCTCATCGAAACATAACTTGGAAACATAGGCCCTTTTTAACTCCTTTTAACTTCCTGATTTTCGTCTATTTTTGTTCCCCCCGCGCATAAAAATGATTGCAAGTTTTTGTCGTATATAGACGACTCAGGCGAAATGGGCCCGAAAATATTTGTTGGATCAATCCGACTCTGACACTTAAAAGGTAGCATTAAAATTAATGTTCACATGAATAATGAACAAAAGAAACAAACACGAACATTCCCAATTCCAAATCGTCATTCAGAATTGATGTAACACAGTAATAAGTCTTTTTCAGATTCGCATTTGTTCCACAGATTTTGCCGAAATCAATTGTGAGATTTTACATAGCGCAGCGAGTGTATTCGAATATGAACTCTATTCAGAAGGTGGTGGTGGTGGCATTTGAAGAGCGATGCGAATTTAGGAGCGGGCTTCGTTTAAAATGATTTAAAGCAGAGTTTTTCGAGTGTTAAGTTTAATAATGTTTCAACTGTAAATGCATCGGTAGAGTTAATGGAATTTTTAAATAGAAAATCGCTTTGCTCTCTCAGGATTATTTTCGTCGCGGCCACCTCCTTTATTTTGGCTTCGCATTTTGTTCTCTTCGACAAAGTTCGGAGATTACGCTACTTGTTTAACAAAAATAAAATATTTTTGTTAGAAAGTATCTTGATTGACCTTTATTTTTCTTTGATATTTTTCATTTGGAGAAGATTAACAACTTAGTGCTGTTTGATGAAGATAGTTTTTGTTAAGAACTTCCATAATCGCTGGTCTCTAGATGGGTAAGCGATAATAAATAGCTCCTTCGTGCTCCGTATATTTTTTGAACCGTTAATCTTTTTCTAAATTTTCTTATTCGAAGTGCAGTTAATCCAGTCGGTACTTTCAGGGATTGAGGAACACTCACTACTATCTTATCTCTCACTACCATGCCTGGTAGAAGTATTCTGCCCAGACCCTGAATTAATTGCGACCACCTATACTCGTTTCAGCAGCAGTAGACTAGTATAAGCTGATGATGATGATGATACCCGTTTCTGCCGCCAAGTAACCAAGTATGAACATGAACCGCCTCTGTGGTCAAGTGGTTAAGACGACACCTCGATTTGTAAACATTTAAAAAGGCTGATCCTTACTGACGCTGTCATAAGGTCGAAAATATTATACGTAGCGCCTGCGACAATATAGACCGCAAATTAACAGAATCTAAATAATATTTAAAATAAATTGGTTTTAGTTATCATAATATGCGGCTAAGCACTAAATTACGAATATTGATGTTATCAATATATTTGAGTGGTTTCCAAGCATATAAATTAAGTAATTTTGTTGTTATTTCAACATTAGTGATTTTTTAGTGGTGTTTTCGAAAATAACATTATGATCGAGTCAAAATTGAGTTATTCGTCAACTCGCACACTTTAAACTCGCACAGGTGTGCGAGATGGCACCTCTTGATTTTATACAATCGTGTAGGTATTTGAGCGAGCAAATTCAAGATAAGATTCGACGAAAGTTGGTGCGTTTTTTCACTGTGTCGCCTTAGGCACCAGTTTTTTAATAAAGAGGTCCCGGGTTTGTTTCCTAGCGGGACCAAACCAAGCAAACCAAACCGAGTACAAACGTATTTGGTTAGTGGTAGGGCTTGTTCATCGGCCTGGCTAGCTAACAAAGTCATATCTAAATATGTCACCATAACATCAATGCTAGTAGCATTGTTAAGTTTATACAGTTAGAGATAAGGAGATAAGATAGCCAGTGTCTCAGTAGGTGAGGATCCGGGTGAAGTGCGCTACCACCTTCCCCTAACTTAACATCAGCCAGGTGAAGGCAAAGCGTTATTATTTTTATAAATCAGCCTTCTGAAGCACTGGGAATCTCGATATATATAGATATAATTGGTCACCCATCCGGTAACTTAGCATTGAGAAAGCTGCTTAACATTAAAAATAAGCCGAACTCGCTAGCTGTACCGTCAAGCTTACTACCAAACAATGTTTTTCCTGTGTAAAAAAAACAAATTGTTTTCAAATTAAAACATTTGCAGTCGTATATTTTCTCTACTGTTTTTATTACTATCGAGACCTGATAGAGTCTACAATGTCTAATATAGTGCAGCTTAAAAGGAATGGTAGACTCGAAACCGTCGTCACTAGTTTGTGTTACGTTTAGAGATGGGCAATCCACCCGGTTTTAACCCTACTGCGGTATAAATCGTATTTCTCGATTTTGTTTAAAAATTAGGTGTTTTGATAAATACTATCGATTTAGAAACATTATTTACAATAGTTTAATCACTTTTGCATTCTATTTTGTTAGATTTATTATTATGCTATGTATTTAGTTTGTTGTTTTAAAACCTTATAGAACGGATAGTAAGCTATTGTAAATAAGTTGCTGATTCTATAATATTTATTTAATTCTCTATCAATCATCGTCATCATCATCATCAGCCAGAACTAGTCCACTGCTGGTTTCTGAATGAGGACGATAATTTTTTTTTGATGTGTAACATCTTTCCGCTCGCCTTCTGTATATACAATTTGTGGAAGTAATTTCGTGAAATGTGTCGGAAGTTGGACGTAACAGTGTGACAGGAAGTCGGGAAAGCGCGAAAGCACGCGCCATTTTGTAAATTTAAAATCGATATTAAGAGCGTTTACGCCGCACACTAGCGCCACCAATGAAAAAACAAACATATCTAGTAATTAGAGATAGAAAATCAAATTATGCTCAACAAACTATCTGAATGAAGTAATTTAGCATTTTTACGTCACCTAATGAACACCTGACATGTTATGGTTTAGTTAAATATAGCGTTATAGTTAAAAGTGGCCGTAACGTCTTATTTAACTAAACCATAACATGTGAGGTGTTCATTAGGTGACGTAAAAATGCTAAATTACTTCATTCAAATAGTTTGTTAAGCATAATTTGATTTTCTGTCTCTAATTACTAGATATTATGTTTATTTTTTCATTAGTGGCGCTAGTGTACTTAATGAACAAGACATCAGTGACATACTTATTGTGTCATTTGTCAAATGTCTTCAATGGGTATTTACTGCATTCTCTTCATGTTTTGTAAAAAAATATACGTAATTGTTTATTGTATATATTCTATTTTCTATTGTAATATTGATTTCAACCATTTCGTGTGTTCAGACTTTTAAACTATATTAATAAATATTTACTGATGATAATAAGTCCCAATAAAGCGCAGATCATTGATAAAAACTCCAATTAAGTAATATTGAATAATTAATCGAAAAAAATATTTTAGTATATAGCTTTTTTTTAAATTTTGAGATTAATTTCTATCACTGCTTAATGGAAAAGTTTCCGTATTTTATGTTACACATCATATGCGACTACTGTAAGGCTCGCTCGTTTTTTTTAAATATATTAAACACCATTTTTTTCTTTAATTTTATAGCTGTGTACCTACCTAAGCTCTCATTTAATAAAAAGGTACCATTAATTTTATTTTATTGATTTAACCATTATTTTAGAAATAAAGCCTAATTAATAAATTGAATAGTGCCTGCGACTCAAGATATTAGTTCCAGTAGTTGATACCCGCTGTTTAGGTTTCCCATTTCGACCCTATGGGTTTAATCCGCTGCCTATCTCTAGTTACGTTACAAAGAAACGGACATGTACCTCCCATAAATATGTTTCTCCCATTTATACATTATGAGGTACGTTGCTCACGTTCGCTCCATATAACACGATTGTTTTTTTATAGTCAAAGTTGCTTCTATGATCGAGTTAATATTCATTTAAATGAAATAAACTTTTCTGTTAGTACTTCATGTTTTCCGATTGTGTCGTTTGATTACACATTCTTTAAATTGACTTTCGCGAAAAGTTATCGTAAGTACTTGTGTTAATGTAGCATTTTAATTTCAATTAGATATCATCTCACTTTAAAAAGCATTTTTTTTGTTTTATTCATCATCATGATCATCATCAGTCCACTTCCGCCCACTGCAGCGCATAGGCCTCTTCCCTCGCACGCCACTTCACAGTCCTGTGCCATCCTCATCCATCCTCTGCCCGCCACCCGGACTAGGTCGTCCGACCACCGAACTGGAGGTCTGCCTACCGATCTACTAGCATTTCTTGCCCACCACTCTGTTACCGACCGGGTCCATCTACTGTCTTCCTGTCTAGCCACGTGTCCTGCCCACCCCTACATAAGTCGTGTGATCCAGTTTTCATTCATTACCTATGTATTGGAAAAGCAAAGAATCATCCCATACAGCCAGGATAGCTGCAATAAGTTTATTTTTAAAGCCAAATGGAATGCCCCATTCATTCGAAATATGAACATAGTCAAAATCAAAACAAAAGACGACCACCATCTTGATACCACAGCTAATAACAATATCAGCAAGCGAATTGGCTGTTCCGTAACAAAACGCTTCCATTACAGCTAAAGATGGCGATAGCTAAAAATTGCAATAGCAACAGCTCAAAAAGTTATTACTAGGACGTTGGTGTTGCAATTCGCGGCTATTCCACCGTGAAAATCGCCAGCCAGTTTACAATAAATCCACATGATATTTACTACTGTAACTCGAAAGTCAAAATGTTACTTATTAAGAAAAATTACTTTGACTAAAAATATTATTATTAATGCTATTGACTTAGTGAAAATAAACTTAGCACAGTATTAGCCTTTTCTAAGTGTCCGTCGTCAGTTTTTGTAATTATTAGAATGAAAAAATTCTCATAATTGATCCATTGTGATCCTTGGATTTACGGAGTAAGAGATAGTGTTGACTTTGTTTTTTTATTTTGCTTTTGTTGGACAGAGCCACGCTAGCATAATTAGGAGATGCCATTAGCCAGGTCAATCCACTGCTAGACATAGGCCTCTCCTGATGCTCCTGAGCCAACCTTCGGCTCTTCTTCAACGATTCTATAAGTAAAAAACCGTTTTAAAAAGTGGCTATACGTTTCTAGTGTTCCGATGGCGTTCCGAACAAAAGAAGGCATCCAAGCAAGGTAAGGCAAAGTATCCTTTTGGTTGCGTTTGTTCTCACTAGTTCGATTTATTAGTTCGATCGTCGAACTAGTGAGAATTATTTTTCTCATAATCTACCGTCGAACTACTTACTGAGATTTTTTTTCTCATTTGTTCGACGGTCGAATTTATTTAAATCGAGAAATAAAAAAACAGTAAAATAAAGTTTAAAAAATATTTGTTTTGATTAAAAAGGTTTATATTTGGTTTGTATTTGTATAGGTAATAATTATCGCATACTTAATGTAACTAATTATAGCAATTTTCTAAAAAATGGCCAACACAAAGTCCGCATATTAATTGTATTGGAAACTTCAAAATTATAATTATACATTTTAAATAATTAGACATCTTAAAAAAAACAATCTGTGACATAAACTTTGATGAAACATAAATTATCAAATATATTTTTATCTGTCTTACTTATCTCAATAAGCAAGCAGAGAGAGAAAGGAGGAGGAAGGAATATATGTATTCCATCAAAGATATACAGGGTGTTCGGCAGATCGTTAAACATACGAAAATGGGGGTAGGTGGGGTCATCTCCTAACCATTCAGGCATTTTAAAAAAATCCTGTCGTACCTCTAAACCCCTATAGCTTTTTATTTTTTTTCTTTATTGTAATCTTAGTGAGTGTGAAAAAAATTGGTATTTGTTTCAGGTTATTGCTAAAAACAAAGTTGTAGTCCCCCAAACCTAAAAAAAGTTGAAATTAAATTTAACGCTCAACTTTGCGTTGCATTTAAAAAAAGTGAAGGTGATGGAAGGCTTTAGATTTTTTTAAACATCTCTACGGCGTAGGTTTTTAATGGTCGATTTGTTTCGATATCATTTTCGTAACCGGAGTTAAGTATTAATTCTTTTAAGTAATTGGACGATTTCGATGAAATTCTACTTATGCGGAATGTTATATATTAGTTGAGAAATGTATCAATGCAATTATGAAAATAATGTAACGACTTACTTTTAAGATGGTTACACAGAGCAGGTAGGTATTTTTTTTTATTCTTGCTCAGTTAAAATAGCTATCTTTTTTCTCGCTTACTCTCTATGGAACGCTTAAGCAGGTAATAATTAAGTTATAGTGTTTCGCTCTAGCACGCTCATATCGTATCTATTCTCTCTTTCACTTTTCTTTTCAATCGATACAGAGCTTGCACCACAAATGAGGGATGGCAATTTGAGCAAAATTTAAGTTAAATGTTCATAAAAATAATTAATGTTTTTGTCCTCCTTTGAAACGCTTCGATGCTTTGCATCTACCGCGAATAAATTCTATGATTCTTGAAAAGAGTAGGTACTTATGTGTCTGCTATACATATTTACAATAAATTGCCAATTGAATTAAAGTGCCATCCCGATTATTACAAGAATGTTGAAAGAGTGGCTAATTAGTAAAGCCTTTTATATTGTTAATGAATATTATGATATTAAAAATTTATTTAGAAGATTAGGCATACATGAATACTTTAATATTAATAATAATTAATAATGATAATAATAATTAATAATAATAATAATTAACAATAATAATTTAAATTTAAATAAATAAATGAATGAATTAATAATAATAATAATAAAGGGCCTGATTCAGAAGGCAGTTCTCCTCGATACGGCACGCATTGTGAGGAGGTTTCTGTCTCTAGGAGCCCTAATCACCGGTAGTTTGGACCCTGGTCCCGATGCCGGCGGACTCCTATTTTTTTTATATTTTTAAATGTTTGTTTTGTTTTTAGAAAATATTTAAAAATGTAAATTGATATGTAAAAAAATAAATAAAGGAAATAATAATAATTAAGAATAATTATTGTTTTCTAAAGTTTACGCGAACACTACACATTGAGATGAAACAACTTTTACGGATCTTCTCGCGTTTATTTTACACATTACTTGTTTAATGTTTATCCTGACGTTTCGAACCCTTTGCAGGGTCCGTGGTCACAGGGAGACTGAGGTGTTGGTCATCTCATAATTAGTTGGTAGCTTGTATGTCAGGATAAACATTAAATAAGTAATGTATAAAATAAACGCGAGTAGATCCGCAAAAGTTGTTTCATTTCAATAAGAATAATTAATTTGTTTGTAATATATAATAATAAAATGTAAGTGAAATTGTTTAATTTAAAATTATTTAATTGTTGAATATGTTTTTTTTCTATTGTATGCCCGTTAAGGGCAATGTTCTTACTTTAATGCAATGTAACCTAGCAAACAAAAATGTAACAGTAATGCAATAAAGTTTTATTCTATTCTATTCTATGTCATTTCATTGATTCTTTTAATAAAAAAATACCAGTTTTGAAATGTTTGTTTCACTATTTTTACTTTTGCATTAAAAAAATTTACAAAACATGTAACTTTCCACATAAGAAGAATTTCATCGAAATCGTCCAATTACTTTAAAAAAATTAATAACTCCGGTTACGAAAATGATATCGAAACAAATAATATACCATTAGAAAGCCTACACTTTAGAGATGTTTTCAAAAATCAGAAGCCTTCCATCACCTTTACTTTTTTTTAAACGCAACGCAAGGTTGCGTTAATTTTTACTTCAACTTTTTTTAGGTTTGGGAGATCACAACTTTGTTTTAGTAATAACCTGTAACAAATACCAATTTTTTAGGACCTAAAATACCCTAAGATTCATAAAGAAAAAAAATTGGGCCTAGCTTTAAAAAAGAAAAGTTATAGGGATTTAGAGGTACAACAGTGTCGAAATTTCAAAAAATAAAATAAAAAATCCTATACAACAAAATTTATGACCAGGATTTTTTTTAATGCCTGAAAGTTTAGGTGATGACCCTGCCTACCCCCCTATTTAACACTAACCCCTTATCTAACACCCTGTATATGTATGTTGAATCAATCTCACTCAATCGCTCTCGAAGGGAGAGACAGACAACTGTGTTACAAAATCCCATTTTTATATGATATTTTCGTTAGAAAAATGCCAAACAACAAACAATAGCTTTATCTTTCGTTATAATTGCAATAATTACGCTACTCCTTTTACATCATTTGAAAACATATTGAAATTAATTATCCGTTAAAATTTAAAATAAGTAGGTGTCTGGGCTGCCGCTGCGCTGCGTTCTAAATTCAAACGAAAAATTTCATAGATTTTTTGGGGTTGTTTTGTATTCATATACCATATTTACATTAAAACATCACTGCTCTTCTCTTCCAGCTGCTTCCAGTCACTTTGGAACTCACACAATTGTCGACCAACTATCATAGTTGGATATTTTCGACTACATGTTACTTGGTCGGTAGTAGGGCCACATCCCCGTTAGCATCTCCCAACAGTTCCGGTGGTGGCTGACTTCGAAATTGCAACGTGACGTCAGCAACAATGCCCCGACGTCTCTTAGATACTAATACTACCAATTTGCGCGGCCTGAGAGCCCTCCAATATTTTTCCACATACAATTTAGATGCGTTTATAATGATGTGCATTCAAAATAACAATATCCTTTAGCTTGGTGATTTCATAGCCATTCTCCTTTAATCAATCTATATCTCTAAGGCGTAGCGGTATGCATGGCACAGACCACTGATAGCCTAATCTCACCATATTCTCATGTGGAACGAACCAGTAGTAGAAAGGTTATAGACTGATGATTCAGCTGAAAATTTGTCATCATCACATCATCAGCTCTTTTATGTCCCCACTGCTGGGGTACGAGCTTTCTATAGAGAAAGCTCGTACCCCAGCAGTGGTTTTGGCTCGTTCTCTCTATCCATCCATAGTGTTGGATAGGGAGAACGAGCCAAAACCACCGCAGGGTGAAAATTAAGCTTGTCTGTTGTCGGACATTTTATGTCGACTATGTTATATTTGGTCAATAGTAGGGCCACTTCCCCGTTAGCATCTACCAACAGTTCCGGTAGCGGCTGACTTCGAAATTGCAACGTGACGTCAGCAACAATGCCCCGACGGACGGACGCCCCGAATGCCCCGTATTTCCAATTTGCACGGCCTGAGAGCCCTCCAATATTTTTCAACACACAATTTCGATGCGTTTATAATGTTGACGTGCATATATAAATGCAGTATGTATATATGAAGCAATATCCGTTAGCCTGGCGATTTCAAAGTAAAGTTATGTATACTGTCCTGTATACGGTTCCACTGCTGGGCAAAGACCTTTATCATTGAAATCAAGTCATCATCAGTACAATTGATGGGCACTGGCACGTTTGCCAAATGCGGGTTGTTGATCAGGTTTGGATAATTCAAAACACGCTTTGCTCGACCTAGGTGTTAAAAGAGTTACAACTCCGTAATTAACCGTTAATAATTACACTTATATTAACGCTTAACATGTAGTAACATGTTTAACGTACATTTCGTTTTCAGGTTTATCAATTTTAAAAGTCGCTGTATTCGTAAAATGATGATGAAATTGAACTATTTACATAAGAGCGTTAACTGCAACAGAAGCTAGCGTTCCATTGTCAAATGGATGGCTGGAAAAAAGAAAAAATAAAAAAAGAAAATATAAATATTGTCTCTGTAAATTTTCAATTTGCGCGCTCCGAGAGGGCTCTCGAATATTTTCGACGTGGAAATTTTAGTGCGTCCGTAATGATCAAGGTCCGGTCTCCAGTTTGCGTGAGCAGACGAGAGCGAACGAGACCATTATTATTAACATACTGATGCCATCTGAAGATTAGCGTTGTAATAATTTACTTTTATGGTAGGTACCTAGTATTCATATTTATAGTACCTACTACTCATTGTGACTTATTGAGATATAATTTATTTAAGATTAATTAATGTAAGCAGCTATTGCATTGGATTTAGTCTGTAAGAATAGTGGTGTATTAAAAATGCTGAGTAGATTCTCTGAGTTCATTGTTGCATTCATTCATAACCTAATACATTCATTCAATTGTTCTTTAATTCATTTATTCAACTCCTCGGCAGTTAACGTATTGCATAGGTTCGTGATGCCCAGTTACTGTAGTAAGTACTTGTAAGATACCCGCCCGATCCTCTAAATGCCACTATACATTTACAGAATACACTAAACATGCACACTAGTTTAGACCCAAGACACTGTACTCGTAGAACAAGGGTACGTAGAACTGGTTCACACGCGCTGTATACCAGGTACAGACATGTACCTGGGCGCTTCTCTCCTCCTCCACGACCCGGTCTACCCGAATCGAGGTCCGTGCCTTTAGAGACGCCCTCAGGTGGTTCCGCACCCCGATCCGATCCGAACCCTTCGGAGAAAAAAAAAGAAAAAAAAAGAAAGGAGATTACTTATGGAATTTGCCAAAAAAATAGTTGACTTTGTAATTAAGAGAAATAAGGACAATTAGATAAGAACTTATTGTAAAATATATGTCATGAAAAGCAAGACCACATGTGTGGCAGGAATATATATTTGGGGCAAGAAAATTTTATGTAAATAATAAGGTATAAGATGCGAAATGAAAAATGTGAATAAAAAAGGAAATCAATGTAAGAAATTTTAGATAATAGAAAATGGAGTATAATAATAAGAAATGTAAAAATGTAAAAGTAAAGAAAAGAAAATGTATTAGATATAAGAGAAACATTGTAAAAGAAAAGAAAAGAAAAGAAAAATGTATTAGATATGAGATAAATTTGTAAAAGAAAAAGAAAAAGAAAAGAAAAGATAAAAGAAAAGAAAAAATGATAAAGAAAATATACCTATTGAGTAGAGCTCTTATAGCTCAAGTTTAATAACCCCATGAAAAGAAAGAAAAGAAATATAAAAAAAAGAAATAAAAAGACCTGCAAAAATAGCGGCAAGTAGTAAAAAAAAAACCCTTCGGAGACTATAGTAGAGCACGGGGACGCGCACTTCTATGTGTGCGATGCCGTTCCCTCTAGAAATCCTCCGAAGGTGATTCGTTTCAACACGGCTTGAGGTACCCTTACTTACTTACCTCGCCGCCCCCAAAAAAAGCCCGGTGACGCTGAAAATGCCGTTAGAGGCAATCAGCAATCTCTCAAAAAAAAAACTTGTAAGATAAGGTAAATGATAAAACAAAAAGGTACGGACAGGTCGGTCTAAGGATTATACATAAAAAATGCCTTCAAAGTCTTCATTTTTGTAATTTTTAGTTTTCCTTTTTTGTCAAGGTAGGTTACTTTTTGGTTGAGTTTATTCACTGATCATTAACCATTATTTAGTCATTAAATTCATCATTTATTCATTCATTCAATTATTCACTCAATCCATCGTTCAGTTCATCATACATTACATAATTTATTTCTCGTCTGCAATAGTCTCCGGCATGGACGCTTTGTCACCCCAAATACCCTGTGTAGAGGCTTCAATTTGTTTCTGTTTAATGCCACTCTCTACAGCCTACCGATAAATCGGAAAACGCTTACTAATTGCTTTTATTTCTGGGATATTTAATGGGGACAGCCAGGAATACGCTTCTGTACTATATTCTGCTCCGAGGCCCTCGAGCAAAAAGTTACTGTTTTGTTTTCTGAAGTTCACGTGAAAACTACACATTGAAATGAAACAGCTCTACTTGCAATAAGGCAATAGGATCTTTTTGAATAAGCATAGACAAAATCAAGGCATTAAGTGACTTTGGAAATGAACATAGAAAATTTTCAATTTAATATTTCGTTTGTTTTTAATTTTTAATTTTATCTATGTAAATAAAAATGAAGTGTTGTTCGTTAGTAAACAAGCGCATCGTTTAATTTTAATAATGGCTAAACGGATTTGGATGAAAGTTTGCACATAGACAGACTATGACCTGGACTAGTACATAATAATATAATACTTCTTATCCCTGTAACTGGCACCTGTAGGATAGTGTAAGATATACAACGAGTAACAGAAAAGTGTAGTTAAAATGAAAAGGCCCAAAGTGTATCCGATCTAGATCTTGTATGCAGAGTTTAAAATAATAATTAAAAAAATATTTTAATTTAATTTATTAAGACACAATTATTAACTTTAAATTTTTAATTACATATTTCTATTGTGTCGTCACATCAAAAAAACAAGTCACAGCCCTAGCAATCTCGCATTTGAAAGGCGTGGTAATTAAAGCCAATATCCATCAACTTTTGCGATGCCTTAATTATTCAAAAATGTGCACCAAATCAAAAGGAAGAAAGATCAGGAAATATGATACAGAAATTCATTTAAAGCGCACATTCACAAACCGACACGAACATTAGCATATGTGGCTACTAAAATGTGTTGTTACACCAAAAAGAAATTCACTTTACCTACCCATTTTTCCGCCGCTTTATCCCGGAAAATCCTAATTTGGACTACACATTCCGATTGTACGGCTTATCCGTACGCGGAACACGACCGGACCGGATGCAATCGGGTTGCACGGAAAAAAACTCTTTTGGACTTGGACCCCGGTTAATAATCCACCCGGATTATTGCGACTGTGCGAGCGAAGCTTGTTTGTGTTCTTTAAATTGGGTAAAATTTGGCTTACTTGGACATGCTTATACATTTGTACCTACCATTTTGTAGTTAACCTTATTTAAGTTGTACTTTTCATACCACGGTATAATTGATATGGAAAATATTTTTTATGACATTTGGCATTTGATTATCACATGCCGATCCCAAGTTGGTCGAAATAAATGAACTTAGACAAATGATTGGTCTCGCGCGCTCGACTAGATACCGCCGCCGGCGCCGGCGCGGCGTACTTGTTAAATGCGGCAAAAAATACTACGTACCCGAGTCAGTCGCCTGCTGTCAGTCGCATTGCAAACTGTGTGTGAGGTGCGCGTACCGAATATTTTGTTAAATTTTGGTCATAAACCGAAGTAAATTGCAAATTTGCGTAGTTAAACTGTGTAAAAATAATACTACAAGAAATAAGAAGGATACCGTTCTTACACACACTACAATATTGAGTTGCCGCATTCACGGAGCTATTGTTTTTAGGTAGCGCGGTATCTAGTCGAACGCGCGAGACCAATCATTTATCTAAGTAAATGAATTTATTATTAATACACAAGAAGAAATCTCTATACTATGAAAATACCTATACTATATATGTATACTCGTTCACTATGCCTGATAAACCTCGGAAGCAGAGTTGTAATGCACTCGGCCCGAAACTCGAAGGCCCTGGGTTCAATTCCCGGGTCGGGCAAAATGTGTTTTGTATTTTTCAATACATAGCCCGGGTTTGTGATCACCAACACGAAGCGACGGTACTTTAGCACTGGTACTGTATATAAGTTTTTTCCTTGTTTCCTTATTACCTTCCTATTACAAAATTGTTGATTTAGGTACTAACGTGGGGCAATACTGAAGTTTCTGGATCTGGCCACTTCCTTTTGAAGATTTGCCGACGAATGTTAAGCATTGGTAAAAAAAAATGGTTGCTCCTTTTTTTGGAAAATCAGAACATTACACTACAGTATCGCTTGAAGATCAAAGGACAGTGACTGCAGATTGGTGCGTCAACACTTGCTTGCCCAGAGTCTTAGAAAAAGTTCGCGAAAAGCGTCCTCGAAGTAATGTTGGCCTTCACCACGATAACGCATCCTCACACCGCTAAGGTAACAGAAGCTTATTTGAAGGCTTCAAATGTGGAACTGATGATGCATCCGCCTTCAGCCTGGACCTCGCAACCTGCGACTTCTTTTTGTTACCAAAAATTAAAGACAAACTTAGTGGCACACGCTTTACGAGCCCTGAATCGGCGATGAATACGTTCCAAGCCATTGAAGAGGTCCCTAAGGAAGACTGTTCCAGCTGCTTTGTATAGTGGTTTCAGCGAATGCAAAAATACATTAAGTGCGAGGGAATATACTTTGGAAAACAATAATTATTGCCACAGTATCATAAGTCTTTATATCTAGTCTTATTTATGAGAATCCAGAAACTTTCAGTATGCCCTAAGTACAATCCAAGATATTTATAAAATTTACAAAATACAGTGAAAAAATTAAACGCCTACCCGACCCAGCCAGGAATCGAACCTGGGTCTTCCGCAATCCGGGCGGCTGCACTGACCGCTATGCTAACGGGAAGGCTGACGTAGACGCTGAATTTTGTTACTGCTTTTGTAATTTTAGAGTGCTAATAGCGAGTGCTAATATAATTTTGTAAATTTTATAAATATTTAATTTAGCTTCAGTGCAGCAATTAGCACTTGAAAATAATAAGTAAAAAATTTACAATCCGAGAGTTCAGCGACATAATAGTCACCAGTAACTTCAAATAAATAGACGGAGCACTTTTTATTGATATCATAGTTTGAGACTTATAGGCACCTCTGCGAACATCAGTACCTACCCCTTTAGAAATTAAAAATCACCTTATATGACAATGAACTTTATCTCATGCTTAGGACATTAGCCTATAAACGTCCCAACTGCTGGACTCAGGCCTTCCCGATGGATGAATAGGGAGGACAGGCCATAAATTGATTGGTTGATACATTGGTTGGTTTTAACGCCGTAGCAAGTGGACAGATTCTCTGCTGGACATATTCTCAGCTGGACGGAATCTCAGCTGGACGGGTTCTCAGCTGGACGGATTAGCAACTGGACAGAGTACAGTCATGAACTATAACGACAGCAATCTTTCAATAACAATGACTTGACGTACCTTTTGAAGCTCGAGATATTTTCATTCAGTCACCCATCCAATAATCCATCCTCGCAAGAGTTGCTTAACATGCGATATCGAAAGATGCCAGCCGCTGCGCCATCGAGCTCCTTCGTATTTGTATGAATGAAACGCATAATATCGTTTAACTAAAATCGTTTATTCATCTATAATTAGGATTCATTCTTTACACTGGTTAGGACCATTATAAAAACAAACGAACCAGATGTTTCAATTCACACTTGGTACGAACTAACATCTTTAACAATAGTTTTTAAAAATCACTCTAAGACAATCAAAAATTGCCGGATCACAATAACATTTTATTAAACGAATTACGCCATTTTTCACCAACGACCACTAGGTTTTAGGTAACTCCTAAGCCTGGTTAGGTGACAGATTTACTCTAGGAACTGTCACCTAATGGCTTAGGAGTCAACGATAACGTCAATAGCTGTCGTTGGTGAAAACAAGTATTCATTTCTAATTTTTTTAATCAAAATTTTCGTTTTTGACTATTTTGGTAACTTTACTGGATCACCTAAAATACAATCTTAGATAGGTATTAGCTCTTGATAATGACAATTTTAAAACCATAGGAGCTCTGTATATCCAACTACGGTCCTCAATATACATTACAGTTAGTGACTTGAGACTGAGAAAATCAAACGCACTAAAACAAAATGAAATACACTTTTTAACTTTCGCGATCCATCCTAAAGAAAGTTTTGTTACATTGCGACATGTGATCTACAGCCTTCTGGTCTAGTGGTTAGACCAACCGGTTTCAGACCCAGAAGTCCAAGGTTATCTAAATATTACGCCGTAACATCAATGTTAGTGAGAGAGAGAGAGAGAGAGAGAGAAACATTTATTGACCACACACATACATAAAACATAACAATAAAAAACAAACAAAAGGTCAATCAGGACCCCGCCTCAGCTTGTGTTGTTGCGAACGAAGCATGTCGCAACAACGCTGGTATTCTGGCGGAGCCTGTCGCCACGCCGGTGCGCGGTGCAAAACAATATTATATGGACAACGTACATTACAAACAAACAAACAAAAGAGACAGAAAAAACAAAAAATAAATAAAAAACAAATAAAAAACAAGCGTGCAAAAGCAAGTAGTGCATTGTTGTGTTGCGGCAGCTAGAGATAAGATAGCCAGTGCCTCAATAGTTGAGGGTTCCGGGTGAAGGCCGAGGTGGAAGCCCACCTCGGCCTTATCATCACTTAACATCAGATGAGCTGAAGGCCAACTGCTAACCCGTAAGTAATTTTAAAAATATATAACGGGTGGGCAAAAGTAAAGTCATAATGTGAATTGGCTGCCATTTTGTTCGAAATGAAAAAAATGCACTCTGTTTTTACAAAAAGTTTATTTAAAGTTGTAAAATTGATGTCCCGGTGTGTCAGAAGGGTGCAAGCTCAAATCCTGCTCGTGGAAATTTTTTCAACATTTGTGTTTTTGTAATTTGTTCGCAACAAAATTTGCGTTAAAAATTATATACTTAAACAAAACAAAAACATTTTGATGTCATTAAGTTTTAAAAATTAATCGGTCAAATGACCACCTCCAGAGTTAATGTACATTCGTGCTCGTTTTACGACATTTTGCGTAGTTACTCGCAAGACATCTGGCCCCAAATTGATAATTTCTTCTTCAATGTTGGTTTTCAAAACTTGCAATGTTTGTGGCTTGTTACGGTAAACGCGAGATTTCAAAAAGCCCCAAAGAAAGAAGTCTGACGCCGTTAGATCTGGCGATCTGGATGGCCAGTTCAAATCGCTAAAGCGGGAGATCACATGGCCCGGAAATTGGTCAAATAGGCAGTAACAATAATTCCGCGTTCTTCAGGTGTGTATCGCTCCATTGCTTATTGTCAATTAATTCTTTAACTGTCAACAATATAAATGTCAAAGCATAATGACATTTGACGCCATTTGCAAAAATACTGGCACATTTACATTATGCCATTACTTTTGCCCTACCCGTTATAGTGAAAGAAAGGCGACCGCAGTCAGCCGACAAAGAAAATAGGTAAAATCGGAAGGTGCCAACTCGCGCGCATTCGCCACTTCCACACATGCCAGTTGACGAATAATTCCCCCTGACTACGGCTAGTTTATGTTAATACCCGATAAAAAGTTCAATAACTTATAAATCTTCAACGTTCCGTTTCACGCAACTGCTGCTGCTGCTGTGGTGCTTAAGCTTTACTGGACATACACTATAGAAAACTGAATATAACAACCATCGATATTCAATCATTGATTCATGGAAAAGGCTCCCAGTATTTGTCTCACCCGTATCATTTAATGAGCATAGTTAGTAAACTTACAGAGGGATCGCAAATAGTTGATTACACGATAGGATCGATATGCTATTGGTCCCAACTGCAATCGTACCTTTGATCACCACAGCATAAATGCAACGCCGTGTCATTTACGTCAAGCATTCAATTCATTATGAAAAATTGCAACAGTAATAGGGATCCCAAAACTTCCAGATATCAATATTGTGTTTTTGTAAACTATAAGTATTGTCGATTATGGCTGTCGTTGGTGTATAGGGCACGCACGCTATCACATGTCGATTATAGCCGACTGGCCACAGTCGGCTATAATCGACCTCCAGGTCAAAGGGTTAAATCCAGGCACCTCGATCAAAAATAGTTATATAGTTATACTATATTATGATACTTCCAGGCTTTCCCTCGTATGTTATTGTGATTTCCATCGCAAAAATTTATTCTCATTTAAAAAAAACTGATAAATGTCAACTAGTTTGGTTGTCGTACAACCATATACATAATTTTCATACATGATATATAAGTACGTACATAGATAAATAGTAATTGTACACTGTAAACAATTTAATTTAGCTTACATAATGTAAACTAATTTCATTAGATTTATTTTACAATGCAATTTACAGTAGGAAGATTTCATTGGGGGGCAAAATGTTATACCGATTTTTTTATCACTTTGTTAGAAATTGAAAATTAAAATCATATTTTTTTAGTTTAAGGAATTAACGAGCGACGAGTTTTTCGCAGTTTACTAACAAAATGTTTCATAACATAATTTTGTAAAATATTTACTAAGTTAAAAATGTTACACTTGATTGGTTCTGCTACATTTAGTGCAGTCATTTGTTGTACAAACTCTATTACTCGTACTTTTTAGTTTGGAAGTCCATTAGTTAACTAATCCAGTTATAGTACTAAACCTAAATTAGGGACTATTTATAAAACACAAAATTTTAATAGATTTTACATAAAATGTACATATAGTTACACTAACTTTAATGTTTTTTTTATATTATGTATACTAGAAAGGGTTTCAAAACCTTGTATTGTAGGTAACATCATACACTAAGGTTTCTTAATTTAAATAATGAATACCTATTTAACTATTTAAAATAATTAACAAATATGGTCAGTCATTTCATTACTTCTTAGTTTTTTTTATAATTCCACATTTTATATAAAATCACTCAAACTACCTTATTTGTCTACGGTACTGAAATAACGTAATATTCCACAAAATTAATATTAATTGAAATTCCAGCTAAGTATATAGTTTAACTTGTATGAATACCCCTTATGGTAACAGAAAAAAAATCTTAATTCAACTTTCAAGTATTTTTTTTGGGAGTTTCTACTCCCATCATTTGTATTCAAAAAAAGGAAGACTCCACATATCTAAATAAAAAAACACTCAAACATAAAAAATTAATGAGTATTTGGGTTTATTACATTGGAGTTAATCTTTCCGGCTCTCTTTCTTCTCTAAGCGTATAAACAGAACGACGTATGGCACCTCCATCAGATCTCGACCCAGAAACGTGGTGCAATACTTCAGGTAAAGATTCTCCATCTGAATTCATCATTGTATCATCCGATAAGTTCCCGCTATCATCGCGTCAAGACCGGTGAAGAAATTCTGAAGTCAGTACCTTCTGAGTGTTAGCTTTCATAACTTTTTCATGATGCCTCAAGCGATGGACGATCTCATCATGCAGCACATTGAAGCACATTGCCGTCAAAGCCAGACCAGTCATTATATAAATTGAGCAAAACCAAACAGTGCCAGTCGATGCACCATTCTTCTGGGTGGCCCCAGGAGCTAGATGCCCGAAACCGATTGTGCTGAGACTCATGAAGCAGAAGTAAACGCCGTCGATGGGGCTCCATCCCTCCAATTGGTATAGGACGAGTGCACCGAAGAATATGTAGGTGAATATGGCAGCGAGACAAAGAGACACTGGAGCGAGGATCGAAAAGCCTCGCAATGACACTTTCGAATCAGTATCAGTGCAACTCATTGAATCGCAATCTCTTAGGAAACTAAGACCAGTACTTCTGTCTTTGATAGAGTTTGTGCTGACACTGTGTGCTTGAGATGCAGATATTATAGTACCTGACGGTGATCGAACGTAGTATGGTTCTTGGAGATGTAAGGTTTGATGTCTGTAGTCATCTTGTCTTCGTACTTTTTCCTTCCGTTCTTTACTAGCCATAGTCCTTTCGTCGAGGCAGCAGTATCCACATTTTGTGCATAAGCAACAGCATAATGCTCTGCTGAACACACTCCTCGCTAACCTTGACAACAATGCTCCCACGACGGATAAATAGAGAAGTGTTAACGGAATGCCTATGACGGCATATCCAATTGTGACAGCTTTTCCTAATGCTGTTCTAGGAGCAACGCTGCCATATCCTGTAAAAAAGAAAACAGATTTTAGATAACATCCTTATTTTGGTTTTTGAATGATATATACAATTAGTGATATTTATAAATGTTTTTTTTTTTTTTTTTTTTTTTTTTAGTGTTATTTACAAAATAGTTACCTATTGTAGTTAAAACAGTGAGAGAGTAAAGAAAAGCTTTAGCAAAGTTCCACTCGTAATCGTCGACGACCAGCGCCGGTGCTGACTCCAAAACCCTAGCTCCTCCATATTGGGCCGACACATCAGCTGCCACACGAGCTACCAGCTTCTCTTGAAACCTTGCTATCTCTTGAGCAGCTAATCTCGTCCAATTTTCCTTGTACAGTATATTCAAAGAAACAGTTATCTCCCAAATGCTTTCCACCGTTTGCGATCTCAACTCTGCGCTGGCTTGAGTGATACTTCCATTTAGATTGACACTTGGAACTTTTGGGCTATCATTTGCTTGATAAGAAGTAGTTGCTAAAGTCTTCTGGTGTATTTTAGCAGCACTACCTTCGATAGCTAGGAATATGAACGCACCTAGTAAGGTGTAAGCAAGGAGAAGGATGAAAATACCAAGATTTGTGACACATCCTGCTATGATAGTCTTCTTCTTACTTCTCTTGGTTTTAACGCAAATGCAACATGTCGTTGCTATGTCATCATCTATTTTGTATGTGTCTGTTTTTCCGTTTTTCTTGTATTTCCCATTGACATGGTTTTTCTTTTTATTTTTGTCCATGTCGAAATCACAAATCGACTTGATGATGCATCGTTTGTTACTGTGTATTTCTTCTAGGCTCCACACTGATGGAAAGCGTCATCTGTGAAAGAGAAAGATCTATTAGCGTCTCCGATTTTCATTGAATAAATACTTATAGACCCGTCGTCGTCTGTTTACTGAATATTTTCCCGATTTCGGTAGACTAAAATAAAACGACTTGACTAGTAAAAGGCGGGCCAATGGAAAGGATAAAGACGAAATAAAAAGAACGTACTGCATTAGCATACGATCGAATGGTAAGTTATATTGCATTTATTGTCATTTACCCGACTATCAATCTACGAATCTTTTAGTTCCCAAAGAAAAAGTGTGGTTATATTTTATTAAAATTATTTATCATTTTAGCCAAAATACTGCTGCCACTGCTGGACAAAGGCCTCCTCCAAGGATACATGAGGGGATTTGCCATAATCGCCACGCTTAGCAGGCGAGTTGGCGATCGCAGTAAGTTGAGAGTTAACCTCAGAAAGATGCTGCTGCCCATCCTCTGGAATGGTCCCTTAGTTGACTTTTACGACACCTACGGGAAGAGATGGGGTGGTGCTATTCTTTATCCCCGGCACCACACAGGGAATTAAAATTATAACCAGGACATTATGCTGAGCGGAAACCAATTTGGTATATGCAAAAGTGATGTTGTGTATGTGTATGTGTGATTGAACCAAATAAAGATTAATGTTTATATAATTTTTAACGCAAATTTTGTTGCGAACAAATTACAAAAACACAAATGTTGAAAAAATTTCCACGAGCAGGGTTTGAACCTGCACCCTTCTGACATACCGGGTCAGGTGCTCTTCCAATTGAGCTATCGTGGTTCTAACCAGCCCGCCGAAATTATTCAACACTATTTACTTTTTACTTTGAAAGCCAAAGGCGCCCATTCAATGTTAACAACTACCGTCATTAACATCCGATCATAATATTTTTACAAATACTAAAGATCAGTTAAGAAGTAGGCAAGCTATTTATAAATGTTTATATAATTTTTAACGCAAATTTTGTTGTTTGTTGGTTTGAACCTGCTCGTGGAAATTTTTTCAACATTTGTGTTTTTGTAATTTGTTCGCAACAAAATTTGCGTTAAAAATTATATAAACATTTATAAATAGCTTGCCTACTTCTTAACTGATCTTTAGTATTTTTAAAAATATTATGATCGGATGTTAATGACGGTAGTTGTTAACATTGAATGGGCGCCTTTGGCTTTCAAAGTAAAAAGTAAATAGTGTTGAATAATTTCGGCGGGCTGGTTAGAACCACGATAGCTCAATTGAAAGAGCACCTGACCCGGTATGTCAGAAGGGTGCAGGTTCAAACCCTGCTCGTGGAAATTTTTTCAACATTTGTGTTTTTTTTTTAATTAAAGATTTTTCTATTTCCATTTCTATTTACTATTCGTATAAGTTATGATCACGTTATGATAGTAATTTAATCTTAACAACCGAAAATGCCGAATTTTATCAACACTTCTTTTGTTGGTTAATTTTAATTAAAGACCTGAAAATGCAAAGTTTTAGGTGTTCGAGAGTGCATTAAGTTTAGACATTCATGATCAGCTTATAAAAATGTTTTTTTATTTTCCCGGATCACGCCTTTCCACATTATCAAAAGCACATGGATACATCGGGCCATATCCCACTACGCTGGCCCAATGGAAGTTGGTGAGACCAAACGATTGCCATTTCAGGACAGCATCAAACGCGTACAATTCAAAATTGATCGCAGCAAGGTATTATGACGATAAGGTGAATGCCTCGAATCAAATGAGTCGCGAGTGGAATGCTGCTTTCAACATTACCGTTCTATTGTACGAAGGGAGTATGGCCAACTGAATGCACGGAAAGCAACAGTCGGCGAACGAAGTAATGTTCCAGAAACTGTTCCATGTAATGCAGTTGTAATGTTCCACGGAAACTGTGAACTACATTTGTGCCGTCCGGCCCGCGTGGAACTCTAGCCTTATCAAGAGTTCTCGCTGTTAACTCGAAGGCCGTCTGTGGTCCCGAGTGCATAACCCTAAAGTTTTTAAAGCCCGAATGAATAGGCTATTTCTGGGCAAGCTTGTTTCATCGTCGGCTTTTTCTTAGCCCTAGGGATTAGAATGAAGCCAAGAACAAGCCCATCTCACAATAAAAAAAAGAAAAAAAAAGAACAGTTTTTTTCGTATCATGACAGCCGAATTTTATGTAGTTTCAATTAAAAACGTAAGGTTCGTAAACAAGGTTAGTAGTACGACTTAACTTTATGTTAGAAGATTTTAGAGTAACACAAATACTGTAATATCACTAAGTAATAGTATTTTGCGATAAAAGTAAAAAAAAAAAAAGAAAAAAAGATTTATATGTGCATGAAACATACGGCAGTGGTTAATGTACTGGCAGCAGAACATTCTCGCTATCATGTTCCGGGGCTGATAGCTTCAGCCTTAACATTGTTTCATTAGTAACCTTGTTGCACTAGTAAAATATGGAAAGACTGAGTTTCGGAGTGTTGAATTGTTGAAGTGTTGAAATTTACTGGAGCTTAAGATTTATATTTACTACATACTAACTTAGAATACAGAGGTATGAGACATAATATTAACTTATTAATAAACTAATTATATGTAGTTACTTATCTATTGACACTGTGTGTAGGTGTTTATCACACCCGAGAGCACACCCAAACCAAACAGATAGAAATTCATTCACAGCAATCATTCATTCCCATCATTCATTACTATGTAAATTAATTGTTATTTGTGAATTTATTGTTATTATACAGCCTTCAAATGTCTTAAAAGTTTCGGTTTTTGGAATAGGTAATGAGCAACGCCATTTGTGATGTTTCGATTCATTTTGCTGTAATATATAAATTATTTCGTTATTAACGAGAAGCATGTGAGTAAAATCATAGTAGGGGCTGTACATTCCATTCGTGTAGAATTCTAAAACATCACCAAAGCATAATGTATTTTAACGGTATAATTTTCATTACTTTATTATTCTTTGATTTAACTATTCTCAGAGTTTGTAACACGTTTCAGTGTCATAAATAAACTTCAATGTTCAATACTTTTCTAACCAATAAAACCAATTCGAAAGAAACTTTCAATTATTTATAACTACAATTATGAGAGCATTTAAAATTTGAAAAAAACGTTAGTAACTATTCACATCATATTAGTTAAGTTAAATACTTTAAAACATATCTAGCAACTTACTAGGTAATCTGGATGTTGCATAGAAAGTTTAAATATATTTAAAAAAAATTACGATACCTATATAATAAATTTTATATTAAGAAGGGATACTTTCTGAAGGTAATATGCTAACTAAAATACAGCAAGTGAGTGGTTGGAAGCTCTTATGGATACAAGGAAAAGTTATGTATAAAAAAACAAAAGCCACTTTCAAAAAAGAAAAATATTTAGGCCAACTATATTTACCCTGTCTGTCTACAAATACTTACACAATTAATTAACAATAATACCCATCAGAATATATAACAAAGAAAAGCCGTTTCATTACAAAAATAAATATAATGTATGTATCCTGTCTGCCTTCATGTATATACACAATTTATTATCTATAACTAGTTGACCCGGCGGACTTCGTACCGCTTTGACAGTTTCTATGACAACAAAACAAACAAAAACATCAAATGTTTCACAGCTAAGAACTTTTTGTATTGGAAAATTAAATTGTCGTTTTTTAGTAAAAATATTTTTTTTCTTTTAATATTTTTCTGTACAAACCTTGTCCTGACAATAACAAACACAAAAAAAAGAATTATCCAATTTTGTGCAGTCGATCGGAAGTTATGCGCGTACATACATTTCAGTGATTCATTTTTATTTATATAGATATCAGTATCCGAATCAACTAAATTAAATATATTACCAATAGTTTTAACGTACCAAATTATGAATTAACTATAACTTCCAATGAGCTAAATTATTCCTATTTATACTATATCACACAAACAAACGAATAATTTATGAAGAAACTTTTCCCATTTCTTATCGTTAAACAGTCTTAATTTGATATAATGGCACTAGGATTCCACGTCATTACCTCTGAAAGCTAACTAAAAGTCAACCCAAAATTGACTTCTTAATTATCAGTATATTCATTTAGCCATTTCAACGGTTCTTCATTTACTTTAACAGAGTTTTAAAGACTTACTAATAAGGCTTATAAAAACTCTTTTCAGTCTTGCACAAATTAAGTTGCTAGACCGTGCTTATTTGTGAGTTTATGACCTTGAATCGACGTACCGAGCTGTACCTACCGGCTAGGGTTGAGTTACACGTAGTTAATTTATTTGTGTGAATTTGGGTGCCGCGATTAATTTAGGGTCATAAGAGAAAGAAAGAAAGAAAAAAAAAGAAAAAATGATTTATTGGTCGAGCATTTAAACTTACACTAAAACTAATTAAATACAATTAAAATAAAAGAGGAGATAATAATTTCTTACTAATAAACTTAAGCCAGCCATATTAGCCGCAGAACCGATAACCGATGGGGTAAACGAGTTCTCAGACTGATGAAGCGACGATCTTCGTGAGGAGGCTATGCTATGCCCTAACCGGGTCCGTGTAAGGAACAAAATTTTATTTAAAATACCTATAATTCATGTAACTACCTACATGAAAGTGCAATAAATATTTATGATTTATGAGGTTGGTAAGAGCTGGATGAGAGTAGCCGCGGATCGTGCTCGGTGGCGTGCACTTGGAGAGGCCTCAGTCCAGCAGTGGACTAGTTTATGCTGATGATTATGATGACGAAACTTCTTGGTTACGTTCCCTAAAATATGGTTGAGCGAAGTGATGGCTGATTCATATGTCATACTCGTGAAAAGGTGCCACCTGTGGAGGCTGGTCTGCTCTTGCACACTTATCTTATTTTTAGTATTATTCACTACAGTTTGACTTTGTTTTTCTTAAACAATTTTTGACTTTTACTAGAGTACTGTAGTGGTACTGTATGACATTGTGGAAATTAAAACTTCAGCTGATGTAAATTTGTTAACTTAGATTTTTTATTTTGTTTTTTTTACATGTTGTGGTTGTCTTCTATATTTTTGTGTTTAATTGTAATGGAAAGTGTCCTGCTATGATAGGGCATTTTCCAATATTTTTGACGCTGTATGGGAGAAAAGAGCTGGACACTTGCTGAGTTTCTTGCCGGTTCTTCTCAGTACAAGAGTAGACTTACGAACCGATGGCATAGTGGCATTCACAAGAGCTACTTGTAGCCTAAGCTGAATAAATAATTTTGAATTTTGAATTTTTGGTACTATCGTGTAACTATTCACTCATATTATACCCATAAAAAAAACTTCAAATTCTTCAGCGATAGTGCTTAGTAACACTTAAACAATGCTACGTTCTTGTTATGGCTACCTAGCAGGTAATTTACCCTGAAACCTCTACACCTCTATAGACACAAGTATTCTAGACCACAATTTGTAACACTACACTGATACTACATACTTCAAAAAAGTGGTTTTACTACAACGACACAATAAAGCCATTTAGCAAGCCATCACCCGACCAAGTCAAGTACAAAGTAATAGTTTCAACTATTCAAACAATCCAAAGACAATTTATATTCGATGTACCGCACCACAAAGCACTTGATCGTATCAAAAGCACACGAGGGCTCTTATTATTGCAACACTGCGGTGTCCTAGGGCTATCCGAATCTATCGATAATTCGAATACCTGGCTCTCAGTCTATCTCTCACAAATACCACAGCGTTCTACCGCAACTCGATCGAGAAGTTCGGTCTTTAATTCCTATGGAGTAGGGTTCAATTTGGAATGCCTGATTAATACTGCACGGTGGAGCTGCATGCACCATATATGCTTACCTTTGCTTGTGACATAAGATTCAATTTTGAGTGTGCAAAATGCTCGTGATTGTCGTAACATCGACATTGTCTTGATTTAGGAAAAGTGCATCTTGCTGCTGTGTTCAATTATGCAATACTCGTAGAACGAAGCAGTCCTCTTTATAAGATGCTTTAAAATGTACAAGACAATGGCTAAGAGACGTTTAAGTAAATTAAAAGGAGACCGTTCAATTTCATTGCCTTCATGCGAAGATTGGTTTTAAGGATTTGGTGGTTTACCTATTCTATATAATAATACGTGAGGCAAAAATTTTGTACCCCTTTTTTACAAAAATTGCGCGGACGGAGGAGTATGAAATTTCGCACACTTATAGTTTATATAGAGAAGATTATCCGAATATTATTTATTTTTTTAATTATGCATAAAAATACATTAAATTAATAAATCAAACATTACACACACTACCATGTATTTGACACACACGCATATGTACTTGACACACACGTTACTCTTTTCAAAAATTTCAAAAATGGAAGGGGAGCGGCCGAAATCTGTTAATGCCAATCCAAACTCACATTCTATCTTTTTTATTTTTTTATTGCTTAGGATACAATCCATGCAGCCTTAATAAAATTACGATTTTTGACCACTGGGCGACCACTAGTACGAGTAATAATTAAAACAAAATAATCTTCTCTAATGTTTTTTACCACATCACCGACTTTCGTAATACAGGTTTCATAATACTCAGGAAACTTAACAATGTAGGGCTTTAAAAGTAGCTTTACAGATGCATTATAATCAAGGCATACATCATTATAATTATATAATCGGGATAAAAAATAAAAAATATGCAAATATTACGCTCGAGTATTCGTTATAAGTGTTACAATTGTAATAATTCGAACTACCCACAAGGTGAAGAGCTATCGCATCCCACCATTTTCCAATCTAACGCAGCATTACATAATTCTCATTATGCGAAAACAAATTCAATCGTAAATCTGGGAGCCGCAGAAACATCTGCAATAAACGTGAGGGTCTTGGAAAAATCTATCCGCGTTCCGGCCATTTTGACTAAAGTAATGTGACGATACGAAAATCCAATTCCAGGTGCCGGTCCCCGATAAAGATTTTGCATAAATCAGTGATATAATCCAATATTACCACGCTTACCCCCCCAAGCCTAATGTTCCACCATTGAAATCTCTATTCCAATTTAAATGACTTATTTCATTACCCTGCGTACGCCCGAGCAGTGCGCATAAATTCGGAATTGATAATAAAATTTTAGTAGGTGGGTATTACTGAAATTGTTATTTTCTATCGCGAGGAATTCGCGGGTAAGGTGGGCGTAAAGAATATGAGAGTTATTACCTTTACTATAACCTAAGAAGATTGTTTTCTGAAGAACATTTTTGCTTATAAATTTTGTAGGGTAGGCTTCACAGGTTAGCAGTTTAAGTATTTGGTTATTTTGCGTACATATTCCTATATTTATAAAACGAACCATACCCCCGATTGAATTTGAACTCGGAAGCTCTGGGTACAAGGCAGGCAGCCTTACCACTAGATCAAAGCAGCGCAGCGCGTTGCGAGTCTATTTTTAAGATTACAATTTTGCACATGCAAAGGAATATGTTTCTATCAACGGAGGAACAAACGAAGCTAAGAGGAACTCGAAGCATTGTGTACGTGATTCGCAAAGCTCATTGTGTTTCCCGCGCCACTTGCCGACGTATGCATCTTTGCGAGACGTGGGAGGCAACGCAGGCTTGCGACTACGCCATTTTCAATTATTGTTAATCTACACTCCGACACGTATGCATCGTTGCGAGACGTGGGATGCGAGAAGCGACGCTAGCTTGTGTCGTCACAAGTCACTATTTTTCAATTTGGTAATCTACTTAATGCGTCTTTCCGAGACATAGGAGGCAACGCAGGCTTGCGACTACGCAGTTTTCAATTATTGTTTATCTACTCTCCGACACGTATGCATCGTTGCGAACCGTGGGATACGAGAAGCGACGCTAGCTTGTGTCGTCATAAGTCACTATTTATTAAATTTGTAATCTATTTTATGCGTCTTTTCCAGACTACGCCATTTTCAATTGTTGTTAATCTACTCTCCGACACGTATGCATCGTTGCGAGACGTGGGATGCGATGCAGGGTTGTGTAGTCACAAGACCACATTTTTTAATATGGTGATCTACTCTATGCATTTTTGCGAGCCGTAGTAGGCAACGCAGGCGTGTGACTACGTTGATTTTAATTATTGTTAATCTACTCTCTTACACGTATACATCATAACTTTTTAAACTATCATGGTCACTTACATTAGAATAAATATTATTAACGGGATTATTACCATGTTTATTGTCGTGTTTGAGTATCCGATATTTCGGCACAGTTGCATGCGCCATGATCACGGATGTACTGAAGTTACTCGAATATCGGATACTCAAACACGACAATAAACATGGTAATAATCCCGTTAATAATATTTATTCACGTATATATCAATCTTTTCAAATTGTTAATCAATTCCATGTCGTATTTATGTAAGTAACACAGGCTTACTTCTTCGCCGTTTTCAAATTGTTAATCTATTCGACATACGTATCTTTGCGAGACATGGAAAGCGACGCAGGCTTGGCTTGGGTAGTCATAAATAAGTCTGCCGTTTTCAAAAGAGTCAATATACCTACTCTCCGACACATTTGCATATTTGCGAAGCGTGGGATGCCATATTGTTTGAAAAAAAATCAAGTCTCCCGAGTCTTAATTCATTGAGGTCTTATTAGAAAACACGAACCCAAGGCTCGAGTCGCGTCTCGTCAGTCGCGTCGCGAGTCAAAATTTTACAAATATGTAGGTATTCTAGGTATTCA
Source organism: Eudonia lacustrata (assembly GCA_947562085.1). Lineage (NCBI taxonomy): Eukaryota > Metazoa > Arthropoda > Insecta > Lepidoptera > Crambidae > Eudonia > Eudonia lacustrata. The sequence goes on along the minus strand of OX387329.1, from coordinate 8,338,496 downwards.
GCGATGTAACAAAAGCCTCTTATTTCATGAAATGTAGTTTAATGTTTCGTGTTAGGTCCAAAGGGGAAACAAAAGAGCATCGTGTAATACCTGAGAACGCCGCAGTCTTAAGCCCGCATTCAACTCGCATATATCAACGTAGGAACAGTACGTTTACTACGTGCTGCGGGCTCACTGAATACTCTAGCGGTGTATTTTGACCTCAGTATATATATTGTAGTACAGGGGTGATCGTATCTAGTGGGGCCCTGACTTATTGCTCCTTCACTGAGCGAAATTTGGTTGTATAGCCTGGTATGGGAGAGACAACGTACCTGTTAAAGTCGGAAAGGAAAGAGGTTGGCAACGATTCTGAATGGATTTTTAATAATCACAAAATAAAAGTGAAATATACTGACATCTGACGTCAAAGAAGAAAAAACAAAGGCACAGTGCCTACTTACATAGACTAATAGATAGGGTTACTTATTAGCTATGAAGCACCACCAAAAAATCAAATGCTCTCCGACCACTATTCCCTTCTTTCTACAACAAAGGGTCTTTTCTGGTTGTCTGGAATAAATCGCTTTAAGCGATAAAAACGCTAAATCGTAAGTTTGTAAAGTATTTAAATTTTTTGTTCGTGTTTATGTTTCATAGTGTTGCAAATAAGTATTATCTATCCATCTATCTTTTGGGATATGAAGAAGCAACTTGCGAGTCGTGGTGCGGGTTTCAACCCGCTCGTGGAACTTTGTGGTTTATGGCCCGTTCTCCCTATCCATCTATAGGGAAGGCTCGTGCCCCAGCAGTGGGGACATAAAAATGAGCTGATGATGATGATGATGATACTACTTTTATTATCTATCTATCTTTTGGGATATGAAGAAGCAACTTGCGAGTCGGCAATAACAGGACGGCTAGTGGAGCAGATGGACTAGATGATCTACGCTTCTGCTTACCATCCGGTCTTGATGATGATGATGATGAACGAAAACGCTGGCCTATGGCAGGTTTAGTCAAAATTAACGACTGCAATAAATACAATAACAACCGATACCAATGGCTTTAGTTACTTTTCTAAACACGGACGAAATTTTTTATATTTTTAATTTGGTCACCCATCCAGTGACCATTGCTAAAGTTGCTTAACAAGCAAGATCGCGACCAGAACGCGCAAACCTTTGAGTCATCAAGGTCCTCTTATTTAACTTTAAAAAGAGTAAGGATTTAGTTTTAATTAATAACGAACTGTGGCCTAAAGACAATTCCAACCTGACCAAATATGAGTGAGAGGTCCGGAAAGTTTATTCAGCTTTAGTCCGCTCCGCTTTTGGGTGGCACGTTAATCCGCTGATTTAAGCATTGAAGCAGCGATGACAGAAATGAATAAAAGTTACTAAAAATTTATATTTATATCTCTTAGTAACATTATTTCATGTGAAATTGGTAGAGAAAAGGCAGAAAACTACAGGCTATTCGTTCTACGCCGATCTGCCATACGACAAGCGTCTTCTGGTAGGAACGAATCATAGGATTGGCGGTCATCAAAATATTCTTTGATATACTACTGGACCACAGACGCTGTTAAAGGCAGTATGATACACAACATCCACTCATATTACATATTACATACAATTAGGTTAACAAACAACAGAATAATATACATCCGATCGCGAGGCATTTATCGAAAAAGGCACGCACAGAAACCCGTAACATTGCTCAATACGCGACCGTAATTTTTACAGCCGAAAATTTGCTAACCCCCAAACAGGTTTACAACCCATTGGAATGTATCGACCGTCTCATAAATGGCACAAATAAGCCATGAATGGAGTTAACTGTAAATTTACGAGCGCTCGACCCGTCACCGCTAACTTCACAAATTTGAATGTCCACTTTTATGGACCCCCATCGTTAAAGTCGGATGTTCTACTTTTATTCGCATAGATTTCCGAAGCTGTAAAGCGTTTCCTTAGCGGTTTTCGACGGCCGCGCCTGTTTACGGCCTCAAATTAGGCGTATCTACTAATTCTAGCGTCCGAATCGGCTGTAAAACGTCGCGTACGGTACGTACACAGCGTGGAATATTGGCTGCGAAACGGCCATTTTGTTTTAGTGGTGAGATCTATCTGCTCAGTCATAAATGCGTGTTTATCTATCTTTTTATTATCGTTATAAAGCTTCGGGAACATTGTTGCTGACACTTATAACACTGTTCGTAACTTGACGACTATTATGTTCGTAAGTTGACATTTAATAGTTAGGATACCAAAGTCCCTTATCATCATCGCCAGCTTATTTTATGTCCCCACTGCTGGGGCACGAGCCTGTGGATGGTTAAGGTCTTAAACTACCACGCGGGCCCAGTACGGACTAAAGACCCTATTAACCCGCAAAAGGCTAGCCTGAGAGTTAGAACCCAATTTCTCCAGGTTCTGTTGTTCATGTCCGATGAGTTAAGACCAGAGCACTATGGGACATTAATTAATAAATAGATTTAAAATTTCCTCCCAAATTGATACTTTCCTACCGCTTACTCTACATTAAGGGGCAGAAGACATAATGTTTAACCGCTTCCATTAGCTGATACGTAATAAATTTGACCCTTGTGCGGATCTGATAAAATCCGGATTTAGAAACACAAGGGTGGAAGCAATGATATACTTTTAAATTCACCTCACCTCTTTTTTCTTTATGGACAGATTTAAAACAGATGGTTTATATATTAAAAAATGTGGCAGAGCCCTAATGATGCACCTATTCACTTATTATGTAAATCTGAGACTACACTAGCCCTAAGTTAAACTCTTCACACTTCAAATCCATAAAATCATGTCTATACGAGTTTAAAAAAGCTTATAGCTATTACGTGTTTTGTCTTGCCTTGAGTGTGTCATGCTCTTTTTATTGTCTCTGCGGTGGCGGCGTGTGCGTCGGGTCGTTACGTTCCCTAAAATATGGTTGAGCGAAGCGATGGCTGATTCATATGTCATACTCGTGAACGGGTGCCGCCTGTGGACGCTGGTCTGCTCTTGCATACTTATCTTATTTTTAGTATGTAAATTTGTTAACTTAGATTTTTTATTTAGTTTTTTTTACATGTTGTGGTTGTCTTATATATTTTTTGTGGAAATGGAAATGTGTTAATGGAAAGTGTCCTGCTATGATAGGGCATTTTCCAATATTTTTAACGCTGTAAGGGAGAAAAGAGCTGGACACTTGCTGAGTTTCTTGCCGGTTCTTTTCAGTACAAGATCTCCCGCCCAGAGTTGACTTACGAACCGATGGCATAGTGACATTCACAAGAGCTACTTGTAGCCTGAATAAATGATTTTGAATTCTTTTTTTAATTTTGATTTTTACTTTTACTTCAATTTGAAATGAAGTTTATATGACGGTGAACACGGTAAATCACTGTTTGTTGCGTTTATTCGGTAGTTGACTGGTCTGTCAATATATAAAAATTTTAGCGACTGTTAAATCGATATTAATAGAAATTGTATGGGGATGGCATACACTGTGACGACACTATTGTGTTCCGCCAATTGAGTGATTATTAAAAACTGTTTAGATTACAGAAATTCATGCTTAGGTCAAATAAAAAAAAATAAAAAAAATATGTTCAATAAAAATAAAAATAAATATTAAAAAGTTAATTAAAAAAATATATGTTAATGTTATCAAAAACTTTTATCTATACTAATGTTGTAACATTCTACTTATGTTTCCAATACTTGACTTATAATTACTACTGTTATAGCGCAGACAACAAAACACTCAATTTAAGCAATTTCACATGATGGTATAATATCCACATCGATATCGTAAAATCTCATTATAACATCAATAAAACGCGACCAATTAACCTGGCGAGCCTTATGTCAAAATCCTCATACAAGTTGTATAAAATTTTGATATTAGGCTGGCTTTTGAAAACAGTTGGGTTATACGTGAAAACTTCGTCGAAACTACTAAACTTACATACACAAAACTCTTTGGTAAAATCTTGTGCCAATTAAATAAAAAAAGAACAGCGCGCGCTCGCTCCTGATTGGCCCTGCGCGCGCAGCTGCGCTCTCATTGGTTAGATTTTAATGGCGGCAAGTTTACTGTGACAATACACGTACGCGTGAATTTAATGTTTCGCAATGTGTTTTGTTTTTAAAATACAAATTAAAAGTTAAAAATAGACAGCGACGATGATATTTGTACGCCTCCGGATATTCTAGAATTGGCAACAAAAGTAACTCACAATCTTTTGCCAGAAAAATCTAGAAAATTATATGAAAAAGAATATAATAACTTTTTGGCATGGAAGATCGAAAAGAAAACTACATCATTTTCTGAAAATGTCATTCTTGTGTATCTCAAAGACCTCTCCGACAAATTCAAGCCATCTTCTATGTGGGCTAAATATTCTATGCTCAAGTCCACACTGAGTATCTACAACAATATTGATATCACGAAGTATTCAAAAGTCATAGCGTTCTTGAAACGCAGTTCAGAAGGACACAAGGAAAAAAAGTCCTTGACTTTTACATCAGGTCAAATAAAGATGTTCCTGAAAGATTCACCAGATATTTTGTATCTTTTTGAAAAGGTAAGTGTATTTTAGTTCTGTTATTTAATCTACCTAGTACTTACGTACTACACATGCAAGTTATCTAGACACTCCGTTTAAGCGCTTTGTGTATAAATTAGGTAGTAGGTACCTACACTTTACTACTTCATAAATCATAGTTTTTGCCTTGGCTATGTACCTCAAGCTTATTATATCGTTTATTATAATGTTTATATAATTTTTAACGCAAATTTTGTTGCGAACAAATTACAAAAACACAAATGTTGAAAAAATTTCCACGAGCAGGGTTTGAACCTGCACCCTTCTGACATACCGAGTCAGGTGCTCTTTCCAATTGAGCTATCGTGGTTCTAACCAGCCCGCCGAAATTATTCAACACTATTTACTTTTTACTTTGAAAGCCAAAGGCGCCCATTCAATGTTAACAACTACCGTCATTAACATCCGATCATAATATTTTTACAAATACTAAAGATCAGTTAAGAAGTAGGCAAGCTATTTAAAAATGTTTATATAATTTTTAACGCAAATTTTGTTGCGAACAAATTACAAAAACACAAATGTTGAAAAAATTTCCACGAGTAGGGTTTGAACCTGCACCCTTATGACATACCGGGTCAGGTGCTCTTTCCAATTGAGCTATCGTGGTTCTAACAAAATAAAAAATAAAAATAAATAAATAAAATATTATGATCGGATGTTAATGACGGTAGTTGTTAACATTGAATGGGCGCCTTTGGCTTTCAAAGTAAAAAGTAAATAGTGTTGAATAATTTCGGCGGGCTGGTTAGAACCACGATAGCTCTATTGGAAAGAGCACCTGACCCGGTATGTCAGAAGGATGCAGGTTCAAACCCTGCTCGTGGAAATTTTTTCAACATTTGTGTTTTTTTATATCGTTTATTGTTACAGGTTGCACTAATCTTCGGCATAATGGGGGCATGCCGAAGGCAAGAGCTATACAACATCCAGTTCGATGAAGTCTCTAACATAGACGATAGTACAATCATGGTGAAAGTTTCGAAAACAAAAACGAAACTAGATCGTTCTTTCGTTGTGACGGGCAACTGCTATGCCGTATGTAAAAAATACATGGAACTTCGACCCACCCCCTGTCGAAACCCTGCTTTTTTCTTGAGCTATAGATCGGGGAAGTGCGTCGATCAAAGAACTGGTATTAATAAATTTGGTGCTCTGGGAAAAACTATCGCAAGTTTTTTGAATCTGCCTAACCCAGCGTTGTACACGGGGCATTGCTTCCGGCGCACCTCGGCGACCCTTCTCATAGATAGCGGTGGTGATTTGACCGCACTGAAACGACACGGGGGGGGAAGTCTTCTACTGTGGCTGAAAGCTACATTGATGAGTCTTTAATGAATAAAATTCAAGTCTCAAATACGATCTTGAACAGTATAGAAAACAAGACGAATGAAGTAATTATAAATATTCCAACTCCGTCTACGAGCTCTACTGCTTGCCCCGCGACCGCTACAGCTGCTGGATCAATAATTAACATTAACTTTCAAAATTGTACCATCCAAAATTTGAACAATTATTATAAATAAACTATTGTCAGCTTTTACTCTTGTTGTTTGACTAATTGCATTAGTGAAGATAAAGTAGTGTATGCAACTGCATATAACACGGGTATTAAAACACTCGTTACTATTATGAAACTCGCTGCGCTCGTTTCATAAACTCACACTCGTGTTTTAATACCCTTCATTATATGACAGTTGCATAAACTACTACTACGTTACATCATTTATACGTATAATGTTCTAGAATTAGTTATTGTTGTTTTCAACTTCTCTAATAATCAGTCAGTAAAAAAGAGTTTTGTGTATCGATGGTTTTGTGTCTGACCGAATTCTGTAACAGGAAACTGAACCAAACGGGTAATAGTTATTTTTCATATAAAGCATAGATACAAACCTCGTTATATCATTTACGCTCCTTGGAAACAAACACATCGCATTCCCCAGGGCAGTTGGTCAACTGTCACGTTACGGGATGGACATGGGAAGCTGCGATGCGCAGATGTGATAAACAGAGATTGTTTTAGGAAACTAATTTGGTGATGTCATATTTAACAATGTTGTGTTAAAAACTTTTAGGAGCTTCAGATGATTGCATAAGTTTGTATTAAACATTTCTATCTGTTGTCTCTAAAATCGTTTATATTTTTTTTAGTTTTTCCCACCAATCGTTGTCTCTTAAATAAAAAATATATATTGAGGTTTTTTGTACAGTCTACTTTGTAAAATCATATCATAATAATGCTTGCGTTGTTGACCTTACATGTTCTATTTCTTTTAAATAAGGTTTTAATTATTGTAGCTGGATCCTCATCTTAAACTTACAAAGTCTATACAGACATGTATAAGAAGGCACCACTCTTTCATAGATAACAAATAATCTTAACTGTTTTACAAAAATAGAATAATAAATACTAGTTTAATCTATAATAATGTGCGTGTAAATGACATTTTTTATAAATTATTTTATTTATTAATTCAGACATGTTTCATTCCCCTGCACGGCTAGCCGATACCCTGTCACGCTTGGTTAGGGGCAAGCACAATTCTGGCAGTGTAGCCGTACAAACCTGCAATTGTTTCACTGTTGTCCAGGGCAATGGAATTTAATTTTTAATGTTTAATTTGGCGACTCGCTGTTGGAATGTTTTTTACAAATAACAAGTTGTCGGCTAGTATGAGTGGTTCGTTTACATTTCAAATGATATAAGTTATTAGGGTTCGTTTTATAACTCTTTTTCATTTTAAATCGTACGAAAGATAAAAGTATATAAAGAAAACTTTATAAAAGGCTATCTGACACATTATAAGAAGAAGTGTAAAGATGGTTTTTAAATGTCATTGAAGGTTTTGACTTTAACAGCCGGTTGCACCAAAACTTTCATTTTACGAATTTGTAAAAAGTAACGTAAAAAGTAAACGTATAATGTAAAACGTTGTTGTACCAAGCTTTGCGATACGTTTTACGGTTACATTATACGGTTACTTTTTACGGAGCTCAATCCTTGCTCATAACGTAAAAGTATAAGATTATGACAGTTCGTTCGTGTTTGCAATTCGTGTTGGAGGTTAGAAAACGCTCTATTTATTTAAAGATACGTGCTCTGAGAGAATAAATCACTATAATGTCTTCTACAATTTCTGACCACCAACCACCCGACTTCAGTAGACATTTTTTTAAACTGATATTCGTATCTAGGTAATTAATAATATGATTTCAATATTATTTCTTGCTTTTTAGAGCTGTTTTTACTTTTTTAAGTTTCCTGTTTTTAAAGTCGGTTTTTTTTTGTTAAAAATTATTTTATTTTACGATTTTTAGTGATGGGTAGACGTAGATCTAACAAGGATGCTTCTCGGATGAGGAAACGACCGCCTAGTAGGTAGTTGTATTCCTATGAAAAACTTCAATCTTAATTAGGTATTATTTTTGTACGAACTAAACATTTTGGCATGTTGAACCGTATGAAATAAGCCCAACAAAAGGTAACTGCTTTAAATCGTTGAGGAATTTCCTCGACAGTCTATGGTCTCCATTATCAGACCTGTAATGGCACTTATAACCCATATGGGGGTGCAAAGTTCTTATCAATAGAAATGAATTAAGACCAAACACAAGGTAGCTACTGTAAAACGTTGAGGAGTTCCCTTGACTGACCTGCGTCTTCATCATCAGACCCCTAATGACAGTCACAACCCATCTAGGTGTAAAGTTCTCATCAATACAAATTAATCAAGCCCAAACACCATGTAATTGCTGTAAATCGTTGAGGAGTTCCCTCGACTGTCTTTCGGCTCCATCATCATTAGATCGACTCCAGACCTTCATTAAATAGTAGTGCTTTAAAATACTTAATGAAAACAAGCGCACTAGTCGCTACTACGATTTTCGAAGGTTCCCCTCGATTTCTCTGGGATGCCATCATCAGATCCTGATTTCCTTATTATGGTACCAATCTTGGGATATCTCCTTTCCAAAAAAAAAACATCAAAATCGGTTCATAAACGACGAAGTTATCCGCGAACACATAAAAAAATATATATATGCGAGTCGTATTGAGAAACCTCCTTCTCCTTTTTTGAAATCGGTTAAAAACTACCATGGTAGTAAAAACTACTGAGGTAAACTGGTAAAATTAACGCTCTATTTGTGTAGCAAGTAATTTTACTGATACTTTTACTCGTATTTTGTTGGTGCAACGTACATTTACGAATTCGTGAAAGTAACCGAATAGTATAAGTAAAACGTAAAAATGAATTTGTAAATGTATATCAATTTTGGTGCAACCGGCTGTTAGTGTAAAAACACACTATGCCAAAGTTACGAGACTGAAGTTCGGCATGATTACGCCTACAATGCTATTTGAATTACTGACGACACATAATACCGAAATTACGTTGCGTTATAGCGTATAGCATTTAACCTCTGAGGCCGAAAACGCCGAACTTCGGTCGCGTAATTTCGGCATAGTATGTTCCTACACTTACAGTCCCTTCTGGGCTGAATTTATTAATGCATAACATTAATATTATTTTCATCATCCACTGACGACCTCCGTAGCCGAGTGGCTTGCACGCCGGACTTTGGGCGGCGCTTACTCTGAGGTCCCGGGTTCGAGTCCCGGTCGGGTCAATTTCGAAAACGATCTTTTCGATGTTATGTCGGGTCTGGGTGGTTGTGGTACTGTCGTTGTTTCTGATTTCCATAAAACGAGTGCTTTAGCTACTTACCTTGGGGTCAGAACAATGTATGTGATGTTGTCTAATTTAATGAATTAATGATTTTTTTTAATCATCATCATCAGCCTATACTAGTCCACTGCTGGACATAGGCCTCTTCAAGTGCATGCCACTAAGCACTATCCGCGGCTACCCTCATCCAGCTATTGCCAGTCACCACCTTGCGAAAGTCGTCGCTCCACATAGTCTGAGGGCGTCCTACACTACAATTGCCGATACGTCATTGCTGCTAGATCAACTCTAAATGCATGCTCGACCACACTTTGTTAGGTTTTCCTCGAAGCGTGTGTCGCTACAACGTCATTCGAAACTATGTAACAGAGGCCCACTGTAAAATTGTAAACTTTGTACTGTATGGGAAATACTAATAAGGTTGAAAATAAAACAACTACAAGTGTTTTTGTTCTGAATAAGTAACAACTTAGACAACTTATATGACATAATAATATGTATTTGATGTGAAATTTTGATAGCGCAATTCATAATCACAACACGATCCGTGCCATCTAGTAATAATTTTTAGTAATTAATATTAGCATTTTTATTGTATGAACATGGCGTCTTTAACACCCACTGATTGATGGGGGCAAACAAACTAATGCAGAGTCAATTCCACGCGAGCAGAGTAGCGGACAAAATTTGTAACCGATAAAGAAATTTATGTAGGTTGTATCAATTTGTTCAAATCATTTTCAGAGTTTGTTTGGTAACTGGCTTGCTAATCAACACACTGCCGAAACCACTGGCCTAAATAAAAAGCTTAATTACCGGTTTCACGTAATAGTAATAAATATTTTTTTAATATTACTGTAAGGAGCAATGGACGAGTGAAACCACCTGTAACTAGCAAAATAGATTAATTGTGCTCAACCTTGCAGCCGTGAGAAATAGGGGAAAAAGAGGGCGAGTGGCGGGCGCGCAGGCCCTTATATGTTGGCGGGCTGTCGCTGTTTGCGGGAAATATAGGAACTACTCGCTACTCGTGATACATTGTCTAGTTTGCTTGCAACATAATAGATTTATTTCCCTTTGACGGTGCCAGATGGCGCTAAACATGCGACAATTACGAAGATTATAATTATTTTCTTTATTTTCAAACATTGACTATTTTCACAATTTATAAATATTATTTTTATCGTTATTTTTAAAACTTTGTAAATAGTATTAAAAAAAACTACAAAATATTATGATTACCATAACTATATAATATCAAAACCCCGAATATGTTACTTCAAAACACGGCGCCCGAGACGCACAAACCTAGATCTTAAAATCGTCATAACTCCCAAAATATTATTATTTTCATAAACTTCGAAAAATGTCCTGAGATATAACCTTTCTGAACATGTACATGTTGAGTTAATGTAAAAAATATCATAAATAAGAGTAGATATTGGGCCCACAAGGTACTCTCAACAAAACAATAACCATTTTAGAGCATTTTTTTTATTTATGAAAAATATATGACTATGTCAGTTTTATTTTTTTGTATATTATTAATCTCGTCAATACAAATATTTTGACACCTCAACTAACTATATTAACCTAGAAATAACGGGTATATCGGCGTATCGCACTTTTGCTGAAAAAGGGGCCCCTACAGAAGCGCTCAAAAAAATATTTCCAATGTTAAAAAAACAGTAATAAAACCTGATTTTAATTATCCTGCCCCATAGGTGGTAAACATTATAAATAATGCCCGCGGGCGATTTGATTATTTCAATAGTTGTAATCACACTGCCCTCTCATATTGGGCATTTTTCAAATTGCACGGGCATTTCTTATAATGCCCTATTAATCACTTGGTCCATAACATATATAAGGAATTCAGTTTTAAGTATTATAAGATTTTAATCAGAGGTTTTTATTTTTAAGAGATTAAAAAAAAATTACGATTGTATTCGTCCATTTTTACGAGAGAGACTAACGGCTCCTACCCACGACCGACTTTTGTAGGACACATAATCGGACCGAGTTTTTCGCCGAGGTTTTAGTACCGATTTTGTGACCGACGTTTTGTAGGACGACGCGTTGCATGTTGCAACATAGAATTTCATACGTTTAATTTTCACCGACTAAAAAATCGGTCACCGATTACCAAAAAAGATATAATGACCAAGCACGTCGCACGGCACGCGCTTTTGTAAAACAATAGACTGCCAGCTTTTGTGACAGAAATGAAAAACAAATCATGATGGCGCCCGACCAAGTCGGTTTAGAAAATCGAGCCAATTTCGTTTAACTCACAAAAGCTTGGAAGGCGTTGCACAGTTCAAGATAAGGTGGAATTCTTATAGTTCTGTCTTATTTATGGGTCTGTACAGAAGCAAGAAGTATCAAAATATCATAGAAATTATCCACTTTTTATTTTTTACTTCTATTTTTGTTATTGTGACTTCTTTATTTTCATTTTTAAATTAATTTAAAAAAGTCACTTTGGGCAAACTCAGTTGTTTTTTTTATTTTTATAGACGGACTAAAAACAGATAACAACCAATTAACATTAAAATACACTACATCACAAAGTTCTGTACCAGATTGTGACACATCCTACTTATGTTGACACATCAATATACAAAGTCCCCGATCCGATAATAAAGTATCCTACTATTTTAGGTGTCTAACTACTATTATTTTAAAAATATAATAGAGTAAGCGAAACTACAATATTTTTAATATAGTCTTTTGTGGTAATATGGTTTAGTTAAATATGGCGTTATAGTTAAAAGTGGCCGTATCGTCTTATTTAACTAAACCATAACATGTGAGGTGTTCATTAGGTGACGTAAAAATGCTAAATTACTTAATTCAAATAGTTTGTTGAGCATAATTTGATTTTCTATCTCTAATTAGTAGATATGAATTTTTTTTTTATTAGTGGCGCTAGTGTGCGGCGTAAACGCTCTTAAAATTAGATTGTAATAATAGTTACGAAGCGTTCCTTATAAATAAAAACCTATTAATAAAATCTCAAAGCAGCAAAAAATATTCATATAAGAAATAATATTTTTTAATTAGTTCCCTATCTACTATATTTTTATGCGTACTGAATCCAAAAATACTATATTTGGTCTAAAAACGTTGGCGACCCTACTGTGAACATACCTCCGCAAGTGCAAGTTGTTCTACAGACTTTTTGATATGCCTACTGGATCTATTATAATTTAAAATTTATTTATTATGATTTATGATTCACTATTTTTGTATTATGATTTAAATAAAAATTCTACTATGCTACGAACTGTCCAAATAAACCGTTATTCAGTATAATTAAAACTAGTAATTAGTTACAATTTTAGTAGACATATTAGGTTTGTTAGGTAGTTGCATATAACATATAATTAAGTACTTTCTACACACTAGCAAGAGATCGTTTCTAGAGGTAAGAATACGTAATATGTAACGTACGTTAACGTATATTTTAGCATTAAAGGATTAATCGTGTACACATTTTTATTTACATATCTTGTTCACAAGTTTCTATAAAAATCTTAATATGTTCCATTAAAAATCCAAACTGTACTCGTATTATAAATTAAAAGAAAAGAAAATTAATTAATTAATTAGGAAATTAATTGTTTATAGTTTTTCAAAGTAGTTATTTCTTATCCGCTGTTATAAAAAGTCAGTTCAGTATTTACTAAATATCTATTTTCTTAAATAAACATTTTCCTTTTTTATGCCAATTTTGCTGCTTTGTGTTAGCTGGCATCATGTATTTTGAGGAGAAGTAATGTTTTTTTTTATACAGACACTAAGATAACACACACAATATCATATGTGGGTTGCTATATCCCAATATGTATAACCCGTCGCATACGGCCACTGCAGGCAACATACTAACACGTATACAGAGAACCTTTTAAAGGTATGGGTACTCGAATAATAATTTTAGAATTTTACACGTGGCAAAGTGTACACATGGTATATAATCAAAAAACTCTAATAAAAAGTCTGATTGGAACATGCTGTTCTCTTTTTAAACATTTAGTTTTAATGTTAACTTATATTTTTTTTAAATCTTTATTAAATTATCAAACTTTTGCGTTTGGTCAGAGGAATAAAAAAAGGAAGAGCGTAATTCTCAAATATAGAGGTCCTTATTTTCTCAACGTTACCACTTTTCACGGCCTACCAGTAATAGTAATCAAAATTTTATGACACCCGGAGACATTAAAGAGGGACTTGCCAAAACCACAGGACATAAAATTGTTCTTGCTTTTAATAAAGGCACCGCGTTTTGGTATCTTCTTAAAGAAATATTAAAAAATGGGTAGTTCTATTAAAATATCTTGGTAATCTTTTAAAAGTTATTTTTTTCAATTTTATACTAAACATTAACAGAAAATAAACCTTACCTTTATAATTCGGAATGTCCTCGCCCCGCATGAGGCCTGTTTTTGTGATTGCACGTTCCTTTTTCAATACTTGTGATATTTTTCGTTTTCCAATAGTCGATATCGATTAGTTCTCGCAACACAATGACGACAGAACATTCGATCAACGTCCAATGAGTTCTAATAAAAAACTGCAATCGCTCATCTTCACTGATTGCCACTGATCTGTCAACACTGTCTAACTATCCACAGTCCGGAGAGAACCTTCCATCTTGTGTGGTACAGTAACATTACAATTACTAATTACATTGTCATTTGTTTTTATTTTATCGAGCACACTGAACTCACATTAATTTGTATTGTTTTATAATCGCAAAGAGTTTTTATTCTAATTTGTGGCGAAAATCGAATACTACAATGGAATTGTCGCTGGCACGTTCAGCCATCTTTGCTTGGGACGCACGCATGCGCACTGGCGCCCCGCAATAACACATGCGCCGTGCAACACCGGGCATCAAAAATTAAAATTAGCATTGTTTTGGTTACTCGCCTTATGAAAAATTAAGCAAACACTGCTTCCATTTCGGAATGGGGGTGAAATGGGAAGCATTCCTTTGTGCGAGTCGACTTTACGGGGACACGGAGTAAAAAGTTGTAAGTTAATTAAATGTGTAATATAGGTATGGTGTGTATCATAATTTACAGCTGTAAATTATCTAAATATTTAAATTAATGTTGGAATATACAAAAATACTCAACATCATTCGATTTTCTCATTGTATAAAATTAGTCGAACTATTACAATGAGTCGATCACTAATAATCACTCATTCATTCCTTCACTCGTATTATTATACTTTTATAAGTGACTGATGCTTTTAAAAGCGTCGTGTCAACTGACGTTTCTCACTTTGATAAAAATATTCATTCAGACCACAACGAAGTTTTACTTTGCCGTCACTACGCCCTATACCCAATAGGTTATGGGCCCAGTCACCATAATTTCAAAAGAAAATTTTTAAAAATAATCAGTGATAAATCTATTACAAAAATGGATACCCGAAATAAAACAAATATCCACCAACTTAACGGCGAAAGGTCATAGTACTTGAGTGTTTCGAATTATATCATCATTAGAAGAGCTGCAAGTGCTGTACTTTATTGATGAAGAAACGCCAAGCAGTCCCGATCAAAATTGGCTACAAAGGAACCTGATCGCTAAAGGTACTATTGTTGAATATTTGGGTGATGCATTTTTGAGTTTTGCAAAAGGTCAGCCACAGCTAAATCAATCGTGGAAGATCTGGACAAAATTTATGAAAGAAGAAACTTGGCGACTCAGTTAGCATTACGTAAGCAATTATTAAACCTAAAATTGCATCCTGAAGTCACATTATTCCAACATTTCACGACATTTCACGACGATTCAAAAGCACTTTAGGTTTATTTGAATAAAAAAGTTGACTTTGACTTTCATAGCTAGTTCTTTAGTAATTGAGGATTCCGGGTGAAATGCGCTTTCACTTTCAGCTCTATCATCAATTTACATCGGGTGAGAAGGCATAGTCACAGATTAAAATAATTTTATTAGCTTTAGATTAGTAAGATTTGTGTTTAGCTATAAGTTTTGATTGTTATTTTGCTTATTTAATGTATTGATACAAGTTTTGTTGGAAGTTCTTAATAAAATAAATAAATAATAGTTACTGCCAAGTGCTTAGCCATAATGAATAAAAATAATTTAAAATATTTCTCATTGTTAATGGATACATTAACAAATTAACACAACTGTAATATGAGTTTTATAACCCATTCATTAATGTCTAATTTTCGGGCCACGTCCGTCGCCGTGTATAAAACATGAAAGGCACAAAGGTGGGAAAGCCACAGCTGTCAGGAATCCTTTGAGGGCGCGATGAGGGTCCAGCCTTGCGAGGATTAAAATACTTTAATCGTCACAAAACTAGTTTTCTGTACGCCGAGGGTCAGGAATGCGTTAAAATCGTGGACTTGTCTATTTTTCGTTTGTTATTTAGCAAGTTTTGTTGTTTTTGAAGTCTCCGCGAGTTTTCTTGGCGGGAAAGTGAAGAGTCATGTCTGCGGTTTTGTTTTATTTTATAAAATTTGTGTTATGTCGAATATTAATGTGAAATAATGGTGGATTATTAACCGTTAAGTGTTCGTGAGTGTGCATGAGTGTTGGCACATGAAACAAAACAGTGCAACGTCACTTTTCAAATTCTCTCAAGAAGTACGCCCGAGGACTTAGTAAAGCCCCACATCTTTACTGAGATACTCGAGGGGTTGGAGGGTATATCATTTCACAGTTTTCATTTCTATTATCATTCATCATTAAATCATTCATTCATGGTTTTTGTTTCACTTTTATCTAAACTTAAATTGCAACATTATGCTAAGTTAGAAGCTTAGTTTAAGATTGTAAGTGGGAAGATACAATGGGGCTGGCATATCCATATAGTCAAAAGCCCCATAAAGAGGAAAAACAAAAAAAACACATGCTAAACACAGTTCTATTCGCCGCAGCAAACGTATGGTAGTTCTTGGCGGGAAAGTGAAGAGTCATGTCTGCGATTTTGTTTTATTTTCTAAAATTTGTGTTATGTCGAATATTAATGTGAAATAATGGTGGATTATTAACCGTTAAGTGTTCGTGAGTATGCATGACTGTTGGCAAATGAAACAAAACAGTGCAACGTCATTTTTCAAATTCTCTCAAGAAGTACGCCCGAGGACTTAGTAAAGCCCCACATCTTTACTGAGATACTCTAGGGGTTGGGGGGTATATCATTTCTCACTTCTCATTTCTATTATCATTCATCATCATTACTGGAGGAAGAAGGAAATATTGTTTATTTATGTATTACTTGAAAGAAAAATTACTTTGACACTGGCTAAATGTGCTAGTCGCACGAAGCCATCAACTAAAAGAAAGAAATAAACGTATGGTATTATTTTACTTTCAAAGTTTAGCCACTGTCAATTATGAAACAGCGCTCATTGTCAATCTGCATACAAGCAAAATGGACGCAAATACTTAGTGCGTGATGCACTTGACTCAGTCAGGAAAAATAAAAACGCTATTTATATTTAAAATCTAAATGTTTTATAAAAAAAAAAACAATAGGGTTTTTAGTAATATTACGAACGAAAATAAGTATACTTCATTTTATCGATTTAAGGAAGTAAATCAATATAATAACCATTTAGATAGATACTGTTTAGGGGTGCCTCTGGATTTTTTTATCAAGGTAATTTCATAAATTCTACATTTTGGAAACAATAACATTGTTGTAAATAAAGTCTATTATATATAACATATATTTTTCTTGGCGTTGTATGTTGTTTACTTTTTATTAAAGTGAAGCGCATTTCATAGTTGTCAGCGCGGTAAGCCCAACTGTGCTACTTCGAATTAAAGTTTTTACTTTGACTTTGACTTTATAAATACTCACTGCTCTCCAGCCGACATCACGTAATAAATTGCAGGTCCGAAGTTTCGCCCGTAATTTTATCACTACACTAACCGTTAAAAGAAAAGCGTCGGGTAACCGGCATCCTTTGAAAACCCCCCATTTTTCAACAGGGATTAAAATTCTTCTATATCGTGGTCGAACTATTTTTGTGTTCAAAAGGGTATTCATATGCTAATATTAGCCACGTGTGCTTTGTTAGGTAGGTAAAGTGAGATTTCTTTATACTATATTCTGCTAGGCTCTAGGAGACTGCTCTTAATCGAATGGTATTTTTTAACTAAAAATATACTTAAGTGAAAAAATGAAAAAATAAATGAAAAATGTTAATTTACCAAAATTAAAGTACTTCCTTGTTCAGAAACAGAAATTTCAATATACCTAATGTTCCATTCTCGTTACTGAATTTGTTTTTAGTCTTTTTGGGTAGTATTGTTTTTATTATTCTTAGCTGTAAGTTGTAAATTCTATCTAAGATGATCTTATAGGTTTGCCTGTAACTACCGTACTTACCGTAAGAAATATTCGATTCAGCGAGTTCGTTATATAAATTTATTACAATTCGGAATGGTACTTTATAATTTAATATTGAGAATTTGGCTATCATCGCTCGTAATTTGTCACATACGCTATTTATGTGATTACTCCTGTAACGTTGTTGCAATTTACTCCACGTTATATTTCTGCTATCCATCTTATAGCCTCCTTGGTAGTTTTAAAAACTACCTGTCAAATTTATTTGCACGGTTCTGAAAAAGAATATTTTGAATGTCATGTCATTGTCATTGAATTTCATTGTAATTTTGATATGATCAGTCTTTCAAAATTCTTCAGTATAGTAACATTGTTTTATAATAACATCGATTGTGCAATAACTAATGTTTAAAATATAATATGTGAAAACCTGTATCTATAAACAGGTAATTTGATTCCTCTAAGAAATATTTGTAAGTAACGTTTTGGCTTAGATTTTTGTATACTGATTTATTGTTTTTCTCTTTTTAGGATTTTCTGCTTAGATTAAAACAAAAAGAGGAAGATACGCTACTCGCTAGCTGTGCGCGGTCCTGCTAAACCGAGTCCAATGGACCTGCTTTGTTCCAATCTACGTTAAAACAGCGACTTGTTTGCATGTGCTGCGTTGTCAGTGTCAAAACGATTATTTGAAAATAACGCAAAAAAATGCCTTCCTGTGCATTTCTCCAGTGCACGAATCACTCAAGGCGTAAAAACAAGACACATGGAATCACCTTTCATGCGTTTTACACTAAAAGTATATTTTTAAAGAAAATTCTTGTGAATTTGTTGTGCATTCCGGACATTTTTGAGTTTTTGTTTTTGATTGCGAAGCGACCGAGACGTCACTGGCTGACTCCCTCGCGCTGACGTTGAAACTTACCGCTCTGTCTCGCTCGCTCGATTCACACTTTATAGGTGTGCGTGTGTGAGTTTTTGCATATGTAGTTAAGTAGGACTATATTTTGATTGACTACAAGTATGAGCATGCCGTATCTTCCTCTTTTGGTTTTAATCTAAGATTTTCTGCTTAATTATAAATTTTACCGAAATAAATTAAATTTACTGTGGACCCAATTGAATCGGTCGTCAATAATGACGCCCAAATATTTATAGTTGGTTACTTGTTCTAACCTCCCACATCGACAACCTAATGTGGAATAATCATGCAAGCAGTCGTGACTCGTACGTGGCAAGTACTTAGATACTTTTAGAGGTCTTAAAACAATGAACAATCAAACAAACTTACCAAGTGTAGTTCGATTGAAATTATGCACCTTGTTGTATCGTCTGAAGATGATGAGGATTACTAATTTTCTTTTTTCTTTCTTAATTGAGCGAAAAACAACTAATTCCTATAACGAAATCAGTACAAAACTGATAAATGCTATAACAAATAATAAAACTGTCAAAATTAAAATTCTGAATAGCCCGAAACAGGATTGGATAAAGAAGGAAATAATACAAGGAATAGAAAAACGGAACAGACTTTGGAAATTACACAAAATGGACAAAACAAACAAGGAATCTGAACAAAACTTTGCATCAGAAAAATCAAAGATGGTTAAGACTATACAGCAAACGAAAGCTACATATTACAACAAACTATTTACAGACACTGTGAACAAACCACGTAAAATGTGGAAATTAATAAATGAATTAGCAAGTAATAAAACAAAACACATATCATTTCCAGACAAACTTATAATAGATTCAAAGACTATACTAGAAAGAACAGACATTTGCGAACAATTCAACACTTACTTTTCTACTATTGGTAAAGTTTTGGCTAATGAAATTCCAGAAATATATCACAGATATCACATTACAAGCTTAGAAGCCGATCAACACATTAAAATGGACAACATCACGCCTGCAACTGAGGACGAGATATTGAAAATAGTAGATAGTCTAGACCCTAACACTAGTTGTGGCATTGATGAAATTAGTACAAAAGCTCTGAAATGTGTAATAAATCTAATCGTAAGTGCACTTACCAAGTGTATTAACAACTGCCTCGATAATGGTACCTTCCCTGATAGTCTGAAAATCGCTAAAGTCAGTCCTATTCACAAGTCTGGTCCCAAATGGGATCCTTGCATTTATCGACCAATATCCGTACTTCCAATCATATCAAAGATCTTTGAAAAAGTTCTTCATTCTCGACTTGAAACATACCTAAATTTCAAAAATTTCTTCTACAGAAAGCAATACGGCTTTCGACAAAAATCCAATACTCTAGCGGCAACCATAGATTTAATAACAATGATAAAACAAAAAATCGATCAGAAACAGATAGCCCTAGGTATATTTATCGATTTGAAGAAAGCCTTCGACACTGTTAGCCACCAAATACTTCTGAAAAAGTTACAACTCATAGGTATTGAAGGAAAAGCACTCGAGATGTTTGATTCTTACTTACATAATAGAAAACAAGTCGTAAAAATGGGTGAAACCCAAATTAGTTCAATGCCAATAACATGTGGAATCCCTCAAGGTTCCATCTTGGGACCGCTCTTGTTTTTAATTTACGTGAACGACATTCACAAAACCAATCTCACGGGAGATATAACGCTCTACGCTGATGACACGAGTGTATTCTATTTTGGTCGAAACATAGATGAAATCATCACACAAGCTCAAACGGACCTAAATATATTAAACTGCTGGTTTCAGTCTAACTTATTGACTATTAATAGTTCTAAAACGAAATATGTTGTCTTTTCCGCCAAAAACAAAAATGTCGATACCAACCTTGAACTAAACATAAATGATCAGACAATATCTAAAGCCTCGAAGGAAAAATATCTTGGTTTAACGTTGGACAGCCATCTTACCTGGAGGCCACATATAGAAAATATCACATCAAAATTAGTGTCTTTGGCTGGTATATTATGCAGAAATAAAAATTGTTTTCCTAGGAAAATACGATATTTAATTTACAATTCATTAGTGAAACCACACATTGAATACTTAATTGAAATCTGGGGTACCACGGCTAAAAAATATATTAACATGATTCAGGCAAAACAGAATAAAATAATAAAGATTTTATTTAACTATAACTATTATACATCTACAACAAAAATATACGAACAGACGCAAATAATGAACGTCACACAAACATATACGTACCTGACATGTATACTTATAAGAAAAATACTAAATAACGAAATAAATAGCAACATTACCTTCACTAAGAAAACCCGTGTACAAAAAATAAAACTACGCAGTGCCAACAATCTAATTATTCGTAAACCTAGAACAAACTATGGGAAAAGAAACATTGAATTTGAAGGTGCTCAGCTATATAATAAACTTCCAATCTGGGTTAAAAGTGCACAATCAATGGGTTCTTATAAAAGACTACTTAAAACATACATCAAGAAAATATAAATACATGAAAACATAAATGTATGTATGTGTGTGTGTATGTATATATATATTGCCTGTATATGTATATATATATATGTATATGCGTGTGTGTTTATGTATTTAAGTGAGTATGTGTATACATGTATACATATAAATAAAAGTATTGTGTAAACCTATAATATTTGAATAAAGACATATAAATAAACCTACCATTAATTTAAGTAAATAATAATATAAATCTACATAAATAAATAAACGTTTGATTAAAATACATATTACACATTTCTATATGTCAGATCACTTAATTGAATCTAAATAAACATCTAATATAACTAAAATAAACCAGTAGAGATTAAAAACAACAAAAATATAAGATACCTATACATAACCCAATTCAAAAACAATAACAAATTCAAATTGAATCTTACATTTATCTCTTCTTACTGATCCCTGTGCTATTTTCGTACTGAACCTATCAATGCCGCATCTAGTCATATCGCGTTCTTTGTTGCTCCTTGTTTTGTGAGTCCGGCGGGGCGGCTGGCCATAGCATTGTGAAATATTATTCGCCGCTAGGACGGTACACCACGAATGACGTTTTTAAAAAACTACCGTGTTTTTAGTAATTAGGTGTGTATTTCGATTTAAGTGCGCTCGATTGTTGAGTTATTGTGATTTAATTTAGTAAGTAAAAGTTGTTTCTCAATAAGTGAATACCTATTGTAATTCTAATGAGAAATAATAAAGTTCTTTAACCATATTAGTATCGATTCTTCGTACTCACTGACGCCACATAGTTAAAAGTTTTATGAATTTTTGCGTTCGGAACGCATCGCCGCTCTTCAAAATTGCATTTCTGAACGCGTCAATCGAACGTCATCCATCCGTCCCGCGCCTCTTGCTGTCATTATGTTTAAAGTCAGGATGTGTAACTGGTTCTGCAACTGTAGAGAGTAGGTAATTTAAAGTACCTGAAAGGGTGGGAGGGACTCATCATCTTTGGACGAGACAACAAGGTGCATAATTTCAATCGAACTACACTTGGTAAGTTTGTTTGATTGTTCAATTATGCACCTTGTTGTCTCGTCCTCTATGATGAGGATTACTACATGTTAGATGTTTAAAATCCAGTTGTAGAATCAGACCTTTTAATAATTTTATAAAAATTTCAATCTTATGCAGTAACAATCTGACACAGTAATTTTAATGAATCATTAAAAATCAGCTATATCAATCAACAGATAACACAGGAACTTATAAGTTCTGAACTTAGAACTTAAAAGTCTGCAATTATAATTACATTATGTCAAACTCAAAAATCACAACCAACTTTTCTTAGCAAGTCTAATATTTAACATAATAATTATTCTTAATCAGTCTTCATTATTAATAATCTAATTAATTATTTTAATAAGTATTTTATTTAAGTATATTGAAGGTATTAAATAATTTAAGTATAAGCCCCCAGATAGTGATCGCTTCAGTGAATGTATTTTCATCTTTCATCACTTTACTCGGACTGTACTAGTATAGTATAAGTAAGTACTAAAACGAAAAGTGTCCGATTAAACTAAGCAGTGCAGTGCACAACAAGAGACTACAGCCCATATCTAATTATAAGGATTATCATCATCATCATTACAAATAAAATAATAATAACAATAATAATCCGTCAAAAATTCAAATTTAAACGTATGGATTTGACATATTAACATTTAATATGTAACGCTCGCTCTTATACCAAATGTCGCAGCACCATGATAGCGCCATTCAGTCGGAATGCGACAGCGCCATCTCACGTCAGCTAACTAAACTACACAAGAAAACGACAGTTCAGTTCATTGCTTCTATTTTCTGTCTCTTGGTAATGATCCTTCGATCAATGTACAAAAATCGAAGTAATCATCGCATTTCCGAATGCAACTAATATTATTTTTATGTCCATTAACTATTAAATTTATCATATTAATTATTATTATTTATTTTTTCTTTTAATGTAGTAAGAGTAAGTAAGTAGTAAGATAAGTTATGTTTCTTTTCTGCTATTATTGTTTTAAATAAATATTTATTACTATTATTATATTAATTTGAATTCAGAACAAACTACTTTTTTATTGTTTTATATTGATTTATATTAATACTCTTTCTCCGTATCCATCCCTAGGGAAGGCTCGCACCCCAGTAGTGGGGATATAGAATGTGCTGGTGATGATGATGATGATACATCACTTATCATCATCGATAATTAAACTATTAAAACCTTTTTCTGCCCAACTTTCTTTCTTAAATGCCATTAGTTTATATGTAAACCGCACCAAGTCTTGTCATCACCAAAACCACAATCATTTGTTTTCCTTTACACTTTTCTGGGTTTTGACACTTATTTACGCAAACATCTTTTTGCGCCGCATTTTAAGAGTAAGCAACATGTTGTTTACGCTTGGTATCAAATCAGCCTGAGTGATCGAGCTGGGGGCACACGTTATTTGGCATCTTTCATAAATATCAGATTTTTTGCAACCTAAGAAAATGAATGTTCCGCCAAAAATATTCTCGAGATTGGCAGATTTTTTTAAAGTTACACACTTCATCATGATTCATATTTTGTCGGCGCAGGGTACTTGTGCCTGGCTCTTGTTCCTTGTTCTTATATATCTGTTTTTCGGTTAAATAGGCTAGAAATTATTTGTAATTCCTCAACGTTTTATTTCAATACAAGTCAGTGTAATTAAAATGTATGGTGAATAAATGAATATGAATATACCTACTGAATATACCAGTTGCACTGTTGCTCAAGCACGTTATGTTCTTTTGTAAAAGTTAATATTAACAATATGTTGACATGATCAATGGGATATTAAAAACTTTTGAAATAAGTACGTAGAGATCTTAGAATAATAACGCCTAGAAGCCGAGTACGCGCACGGCGATTGAGGCAAGTTTAACCAAGCCAAATGTGGCTTAGTTCGCCGAGCGGCTCGCTAGTATTCAAGGTCACGTCGTGTCGTAAGCAGCTCCGCAATTTTTGTTTATAATGACGATTTGTGCCATCAAAGGATGCTTTAACAAGTCAGAATCTAGCAAAAAGGATACTAATATTACATTTCACCTGTCAGTACCGTTAATCAATGTCTATTATTTCGTAAAACACTATATTATTATTCATGAATTTGTAATATGTACTTCCATGTATGTGTTGCTAGATGTAGGAAAACTTTTACCCCACTTTGTGTTCCGAGTTATTTTTATATAGAGTTGTTTGATGTGTAATAATTACCAGTGAACCTAGCGCGACTTATAGTGGAGCGTCAAGATTGCTGTTATTTAGAGCGCCAGCTATTTAGAAAACAGTAACAGCTAACAGTAACAGCTACAAGGATTTTAAACTGAAATGCTAAAAAAATGTTACAACAGTTATTTTTTCTAATAAGACTGATTTTTGTGCAATAAAAAGTAAATGAATAAATATTGGCATTCTTATTTATCACCAAACATTGTGACATTTACTTACATTACATGTAAATGTTTTAGAGTTATAATAAGTAAGTATCTTTATAGAAATAGTTAATGATATGAAAATTGTGGTAGTCGTAGCTTCACTGCCATCTAACTAAAGGCTCGAAATAATCTTCAATGCATAATGAGATTTATGCTAGAGAATTATGCTTCCAAATAGTTAAAGAGAGAAGTGGCGGTCGATTGTCTCTGCCTACCCCTCCTGAGGGATTGAAGCGTGAGCTATATGTATGTACCTTTCAATTTTTACTTTTTAAATAATAATTACAAACTGAAATGAAAGCATCTTAATGTGTAGAACAGTTAATATTATTAATGTATGCCGTTAAATATAGAAGACAATTTTCTCTTTGTGACTATTGACTTTATGGCTATTAAAAAAAAACGAATGTTGAAAAAATTTCCACGAGCAGGGTTTGAACCTGCACCCTTCTGACATACCGGGTCAGGTGCTCTTCCAATTGAGCTATCGTGGTTCTAACCAACCCGCCGAAATTATTCAACACTATTTACTTTTTACTTTGAAAGCCAAAGGCGCCCATTCAATGTTAACAACTACCGTCATTAACATCCGATCATAATATTTTTACAAATACTAAAGATCAGTTAAGAAGTAGGCAAGCTATTTATAAATGTTTATATAATTTTTAACGCAAATTTTGTTGCGAACAAATTACAAAAACACAAATGTTGAAAAAATTTCCACGAGCAGGGTTTGAACCTGCACCCTTCTGACATACCGGGTCAGGTGCTCTTCCAATTGAGCTATCGTGGTTCTAACAAAATAAAAAAAATCTACATCTACTTCTTAACTGATCTTTAGTATTTGTAAAAATATTATGATCGGATGTTAATGACGGTAGTTGTTAACATTGAATGGGCGCCTTTGGCTTTCAAAGTAAAAAGTAAATAGTGTTGAATAATTTCGGCGGGTTGGTTAGAACCACGATAGCTCAATTGGAAAGAGCACCTGACCCGGTATGTCAGAAGGGTGCAGGTTCAAACCCTGCTCGTGGAAATTTTTTCAACATTTGTGTTTTTGTAATTTGTTCGCAACAAAATTTGCGTTAAAAATTATATAAACATTTATGGCTATTTTCACTTAAGAAATTTGAAGTAATAAAAAAAACAAATGTAACAACAATACAATTTTTAAACTCTGAAACAAGATAACTAAGAGTTTAGTAACTAACCCATTTACCCCGAATTTGGGGAAATTACCATTTCGCTTGCAACATTTATTCGTACGGTTGTGTGTGTAATGACAAGCCGCTGACGCACACGACGGAGTATTTTGTGCCTCAATATTTTGACGAACTTTGTTTGACACTATCGTTCTAGGCGTTATTAATTCTAAGGTAGAGATGTACTTCAAATTAAAAATGCACTTACCAGATTTTTTCTACGTAATATTATATACTTTAAACTGTAACATAACAATATTACAATTCTTATGTTATAGGTAGTTTCAATTATTTAAAAAAAGGATGAGAATTGATTTGGGAAAACGTTGCACGCGGTAAACTTCTTCCGTTTATTGGCATGCGAATGTCTAACTGAAACAGGTTTAAATTTTTCCTTATTTTCTTTAACCCTAAAACGTGGCAATGGCGTACACTATAGACACAGAGTAGATAAAATGTATTAGGATATTTACTCTGTGCTATAAATTCCTTTTTACCCGACTGCGTCAGAAGGAGGGTTATGTTTTTCGAGTGTATGTATGTATGTATGTATGTATGTATGTATGTATGTATGTATGTATGTCTGTTTCTTTGACACGCCCTACAGCCCAAACGGCATGGTGGATTAACATTTAAGGTGTTGTTAGATTTGTTTTGACTGTGGGAGTGACATAGCCTATTCCTTCCTTAAAGGCCGGCAACGCATCTGCGATTCCTCTGGTTTTGCGGGTGTCCATGGGCGGCGGTGATTGCTTCCCATCAGGTGATCGCTCGTTTGCTTTGCCTCCTTCTAATATGAAATAATAATAAAAACAATGGCTGGGTTAGGTATCAGTATGGCCAATTTTTCTATGGACGTAGATTTAGTTAATAATTTTCATTTACGGCATTGTTATATGGTGTTTTTTTTTGGGAATATTAGCAGATTTTATTCCCATGTTTAAAAAAACTCAAAGAACTTGTCAGTCAAAAGTAGGTACTAGACGTCAAGAGTTTTTTACCCTTAACACCCCCCCCCCCTTCACTTCCTCCATCCCTCCCTTCCACTTCCCGACCACAGATCGCCCGTAAATAATTTTTCCTTTCATTGTTGTTATATTCTCTTCCATTTCCAATGGGTTTCATCCTACTATGATTTTGTTTGGTTTCAAAAATTATTAACCCTGGTCTATTAATATTATGGAAAATTATACACCACCTGTATAAATAGCACATACAACAAATAAGCACGTAAACATAAAACAATGACTTTGTTCTAACTACAATACGGTAATGTTCTAAGTCCACATTCGTAATTTGTTATGTGCCTGTTAGTTCTATCTCCACATAAAAAACTGTAAAATAAGGTATAATTAATTACCATCTATAGATGGAAGTTATAACAATTAATAAATTCATAGGTAACACTTGACAAACCTTTGATTTTAGAAAATATGGCTTCCTATGAAAAGAAACAAAAAACTCTTCTCCTGTAAAATGTAACCAATGGTAGACAGGACAAACAAGCACCGAGGTGACTACATACAGATGTATGATATATATCTACAGATGTATATATATACTCATATGAGTATATACATACATCTGTGTCGTATCCAATCTGCTTAAAAGTCGCATTACCGACACAAACAGCCCTGTTGAATTAGAACTAACAACGTTTCTGTTTGTCATCCCAAAGGATCTAAAAGACACACGCTTTGAAAGTGACAAATTACATTGGAACTATACGAAACTAATTTAGACATGCGGGACCGCGGGCTTTACAGCGATGCTTTGCCTTTTAAACGCAAATGTGGAACCTTCGGAAAATGAGTACCTATAATAAATCCTTTCTTGTACATAATATAATTATTTTATAGAACATAAACAAAAGTAAAGTAAACATTTTTTTATTGGAAAGAGTTTCCTGATGTTCGCAGACGGCCTTTTTAGTGACACCTAACTTATTTGGGGGAGGCGAGAATTGTTTCTCAAACCTGGTGATTGAAACACAGTAAAAGCGTTTCTTGAGGGAGTTGCATCACGCAAGCGTCCCCTTTCTCTAGTAGATTCTCCAATGGGGTTCAGATCGGAGCGGTGTAATTTGACCAAAACCGTTTCAACACACAGATTTTAATTTGTTGTAGATTTTAATTTGTTGATTTAAATTTTGGTGAGAGCATGGCAACCCACCAAAATTTTCTTTAGTTGGCGAGCTTTGTGCACTCTTGTCGACTCGGGATTTTTTTAATTTTTTTTTTCCGTCGATAACGAACTTGGATTTCTTTTGTTTTTATTTACAAAGTTTACGCGAACACTGCACGTTGTAATTTATGAACTCTTTTTGTTATACTTGCGTTTTTTTTTGTATATCTACAAACTATAAACTATAATATTGCGTGAAGCGAAAAATACGTGCCCCCACTCTAAGCCTTTTTTGTGAACTTGGGCCACCATTCCGCTATATTGCAACGTCCGCAATCGTGTTTCCGTTGGGCCTATTTTGACAGAGAAGCGCGCCCGGTCTGCGAGTGCTGAGGTTAAGCAACTTTCGCAAAGGCCGGTCATCGGATGGGTGACCAAAAATGTATCATCTTGAGCTCCTCCATGCTTCGAAGGGCACGTAAAGCTGTTGGTTCTGGCTGCATTAGCAGTTGTTAACAACCACCAATACGCACTGCGGGCTCGCATGGAGGTTTATGGCCCGATCTCTCTATCGAAGGAAAGGTTTGTGCTCCAGCAGTGGGGACATAAAATGAGCTGATGATGATGATGATTTTGACATTTGGACAGTATCAAGGCTTTGTGGAAAGATGGAGACCCATTTCACAGCCCTACAGTGCGCAATAGGAATGATCTGAAGAAGCGTATCGTTCGTTCAATGAAAGCCTTTACTAGATATTCTATTTGCATATCCAAAGTTTTATCATAAAAACTGAAATCACAGATATAAATCCACTGGAATTTAAAACAACTCTTACAGCTACTTCCCAAGTAGCATTTTATTCTCTTTAAAAGGCCACATTTATTTCACTGGTTATTTCACTGATCTCTTAGCATTTACAGTGGTCACAGTTGGTTCATCGGCTGCAATAAAGTGAACATGTCCACCTATACCTGTGTAAGGCATGTATAGGGGTGTAAATGTGGCCTATTATGTAACTATTGGCGTTTTGTCAAGACAACATTACTCTTCTAGCCAGCTTTCATTTTCAAAGCTGTACAAGAGCGGTTTAAGAGAAGTAAAATTCGGCATAGGCTGTTCAGAGGTTCACATATACGGTGTTAGATTGCTGGCATTATAATATAACACATGTGAACATTATTGCAGCCCAAAGCTGTTATATATAACCTTTTATGAAGCGCTATTCAGTTGTTAGTGTTAGCAGGTCTAGTTTGTGATATATTAATCAGCTAATAAATTATTCTGTAAAAGAAGCGTTTAATGAGTTCACATGTACATGAAAGGTATTTACACGCACCACTATTGATATCTAGTAGCACTGATAGCAGTTTATTTGTTCACGAGGACCACACTGTTATCCTCTATTGGTACACATGTGAACCTTTCTAGAGCTGACGTCATTATAATGGTACACGCGTGAAACTTTAAAGAGGTCAGAACACTAATTTAGAGTTATAATGGTTCACTGTAGATGGAGACAATGACCACCATTTTCACTTTTAATAACCTATAATATTTCTATATTAATTTATGATTTTGTCACTTAACACGGAGTTTTCGTTATTAATTTTAAAGTTGATGTTTAAATACAAAACCATACAACGATTTAAATGCCAATTAAAAAAAATGAAATATTGCTTTGTTTGTATCTGCTTATTTCGATATATTTATTTGATAAAAAGGCATATAGCCGAGGCGCGTGAAAATTTTAACTATAAATATGTATGTACTTTACAATAAATTTACATAACCCCGTAATATTAACACAATATCATATATAAACACAGTGTACTACCAGTAACAATAAATCACATCAAAATGGCTGTTAGACACGATTCGACGATGGCCATGGCCGTAAGTTATCACAAATTAATATTTATTAAAAAATGTGGTACCAAAGTGATTATTTGAGGA
Organism: Eudonia lacustrata; assembly: GCA_947562085.1. Classification (NCBI taxonomy): domain Eukaryota; kingdom Metazoa; phylum Arthropoda; class Insecta; order Lepidoptera; family Crambidae; genus Eudonia; species Eudonia lacustrata. The sequence continues at coordinate 8,308,658 of OX387329.1, read as the reverse complement.
AAAAGCGGCCTAATAGTTGGTTTTAGGTACACTTGTGGTTTGGGTTTTGGATAATCGGCTGTATAATTGTTCACTTGTTACTTATTATAACTCACTTGTCTGTATGAATAACCACACGGAATCTAATATAGTGCCGTTCAACAGCTTTAAGACCACAGTTCTCTCTTTAAACTACCATTAAAGATCTACTATACTGCTACCGTGAACCTTTTGTACACTCAAAGCTGAAAAATTTGTGCCCAAATGCGTGGTACAAGGGCTGTATAGCATGCTATACAGCTCTTGTGCAGCTCACATAGACAGCTTAAAGAATAATTGTGTACCGTAAGTCAACCGCTATAGAACCCCCAATGCTACTTGGGTTATTACTAATTAGTTTTATTAAGAGGTTTTTGTTTTGAAAAACACAAATGTTGAAAAAAAATTTTTTTTAGTTTAATAAGTTTATTTATTTATTTATATGAGCACTAACATCGTGTACAACATTTTCAATAAAATACGCACAAAGAACGACAAAATAAATCAAATGCCACTGCAATTATATAGGTGTGGACAGCAAGCAATAAAAAAGTTGCGAGTTACAGATTTTTTTTAACTTGGCCTTCATTTCACTGATGTTAGGTGATGATATAAGGTCAAAGATGGAAACTCTTCACTCGGAATCCTCAAATAAAGAGGCGCTGGCTATCTTATCTCTTAACCACTAGACCACAAAGGCAATTAAGGTGAACAGATCCAGAGCACTTCCACCCGCCACAGGGTACCCCTATCTTGTTTTAATCGTACTCCCATGCAGGAATGTGCATAAGATGTTTGCTCTCAGCATCTACTAGTACTTACTGACAAAAAACAGCGGAGAAGAAGGAATCAGATTTCGGTTTGGTTTATTGACAAAAATCTCGCCATTGTTCTTACAACATCTTCATTACCTCGTGACAAGCACATAAATAAACAAAAATATAAAGTCGTCTATATCCAGAGACCAAACAATATTTACCACTCGGTACACCACCGTTTATAAAATATTCCATGGAACACAGAATAAATGTTTATTATCAAAACCCTTCCAGCACACAATCAAATCAGACCTTTCCGACTTGACTTGCTATTCCAAGATGGCTGCCAGCTGGACCACCGAAAAGCGACAGTCGGCGTTCCTCTAATTATGACCGAAATTACCGGCGCCGATTACCATATATTAAAATTAATTATTTCGAAGAAAATTTCGCTTCGAACCCTCCTAGATAACTTTAAGTGTGGCATTTTAATTTATTTCAAAAGCCTTCAAAGAACTTTCGGACTGCCGTTATTTTTATGGGAAAACAAAAGAGTTTCGCTCTTTCATTGCGGAACGTGGAATCAAACTTTTATGTTTCTGTTTGACTGACAAAATGTATTCAATTCGCTTATCTCGAATGGTTCACTTTTAAGCAGCATATCCAAATAAATATCGTTACCACATCTTCAATTAATAGTACTTCGAAATGCAGCCTCATATAAATAGGTATCTAAACCGAAAAATAACAATGACTGGAAATGGTACCCAATCCGGTCGCCATTTTTTATCGTCACCAGATATTTATTTACGTCGGAGCGCGCCGCACAGTCCTCTATCAGGTGTTTACTCGGCTTCTGTCTCAAATATATATTTTTTTTTAATTGAATTTTTAAACAGTTATGTATGTTTGTAGAAAATTTGCTATGCTATGTACAAAAAATTGTGATTACACTTGTATTTGAGCACTAGAATCTAGAGATTCTTTAACTGATAATAATCCATGATTATTACCCGACTGCGTCAGAAGGAGGGTTATGTTTTTCGAGTGTGTATGTATGTATGTATGTATGTATGTATGTATGTATGTAAGTATGTATGTATGTATGTATGTATGTATGTATGTATGTATGTATGTATGTATGTATGTATGTATGTATTTATGTATGTATGTATGTATGTATGTATGTATGTATGTATGTATGTATGTATGTATGTATGTATGTATGTATGTATGTATGTATGTATGTATGTATGTATGTATGTATGTATGTATGTAAAAAAAAGGCAAAGGCTATAAAAAACAAAAAAAAAGTAAAAACATTGGCCGGGTTAGCTATTAGTAGTCTTGACCTCAAAAAACTGTTAGATCAACCACACGATCAAAATTCTTTAAAAGAACTACAACGTCTACGGAATTTAAAGGATATGGCCAATATTTTTTCTATGGACGTAGATGTACCAAGTTAGTAATTTTCATTTACAGCAATGTTTTAAGGTGTTTTGTTTTCGGGAATATTAGCAGATTTTATTCTTATGTATAGAAAACTCAAAGAAATTGTTAGTCAAAAATTAAATCCGCACTCTCTTTGGTTGGTGATTGACCCCACCTGCGATAACTATCAATATTCAATGTATTTAGAAATATTTCACGTTGCATTCAACATTGCTCAAATTGAATTCTGGGATCGTAGAGCTTATTTTTTTCTTTTCAGTTTTTTCTCTTTGCAGTTATTTTTATGTTAATCCGGTTTTTTCTAAAGTTTACGCGAATACATTGAAATGAAACTACTTTTACGGATCTACTCGCGTTTATTTAACACATTAATTGGATTATCCTGACGTTAGACGAATTTATTATTTATTTATAAGCTTAAATTTTGTTTTAAAAGTTAAAGTTGTTTTTTAATTCTTCGTTGATTTGCACCTCGGTGGCGGAATTGCAAATCGGCCTGATATCCAGAATTCCTAGGTCAGGCAAAATGTCTCGGGTTTTTTGAAGCAAAGCCAGGATTCGTTACAAACATATACAAACCGCATTTGACAAGCGTTGTTATTAAAACAATACCTATCAATTGTAGCAATTGCTTGATTTAAATTATAGAGGCCTTTGCGCAGCAGTGGTACGGTATATAGGTAGGTACCTAACCTTATATACTTTTAGTATAAATGTATTTTTAATTACTTTTTGAGACAGAAACCTATGAAATGTCTAAACACGAAGCGCGCCATAGATCGGCACAAACGGACATTTAAAAAACAGGTTCATTTTAATGTGAACTGAAAAGTGTCCACAATGCAAATCAACCTTTTCACAAAAACTTCAATTATTTTAGTGTATTTTAAATTTTAACACTTGAATTTTTTTCTTACAGGTAGTGAGTTTGACAGGAACCAGTGATTTGACACGTTTTTCCTGTAACCATTAAAATAGCGGTAAACAAGTTTTAGCAACGAAAAGCAACAGTCGATCAGTCAATAGGTTATCTAACTTTGATTTTTAATAAAATAATCGTTGTATTTATGTATTTTTACTAATGAAGAGAGACAATCAGGACACCCTGCTACACACTACTTCAAAGTTTATACTGACACCCCCCACCAACATTACGGTTATAAAGTTAGGTGTCAGACATCCTTACGCAAGCACAAGGAACCATCTACGTCAGGACATAACGCCAGATCAGAACACGCCGGCTTCCTCCGGTACTTTTAAGACTAGTGTCTCAAGCTAGTTGCCCCGTGGACACGTATAGTCCACTACCTTATATTCAGATAGGTTACCGGAGCTGAAAACTTGCTCACTTCTCGTTGCACTAAGAGTACAATTCGCAGATACCACTGCTCGGGTCGTCAATTTTAAAGTCAACTGCCAAATGTCCTCTTTGGTGGCGGAGTTGTAAGCACACTCACTTCTTGGTACCCATCCAGGCACCTGATCAATTCTAAAATCCTACGCGGCTGATTCAACCGGAGGCTTTGCATCTAGCGGGCACCTCTACTAGTTCTCCAGACTAGTGCCGGAGATGTTGGAGAACTACTCAATGAAAACCACCGATTAGAACAACTAACTATGGACAACTCACGTGCTCCGCAGATCTTTTCGCTTCAGGCCTCCTCCGGACCGTAACTAGGACCCGCTCGCTGTGCACGAAATGGAAGCCTGGCCAGACCTCAACCAGGCAAACGAACATTTCCACTTCTACAACTAACCACATGCCACCACGAGTCCAACCCATGTCCGGGGCCTGCCGGAGACGCCCGCGAAGGCTTAACCGGCAGGGGGCCAAGGATCCGGAACTCCCGTGGTACCCTTGAAAAGACATTCGGACCCGTAGTTCCAACTGCCATACCCTACCTATCAGGGTCAGTAGATAATCAGGACAATCGAGGTTCCCGGGTGAAGTATGCTTCCACCATTTGGCCTTATCATCATTAACATCAGATTATGAGATTAAGGCACGGTGCTCACTCGTAAAATATTTAGAAAAAAAACAAACATAACAAGCCGGTCAAAACTATAATTAATTTCTTATTTTATTTTATTTTAGGGTACACCAACAGCAATACACATAAACAATTAAAATAAATTTTTCAAGGGTAGTATCTTAAATATGTTTGCCAATTATAGGTATACACAGCATTCGTACAGTTGTCTTCCAATAGATAAACTTAAATTAAATACAGAACATATTTTCCCAATTATAATCGGACTAACTTAAATACATATTTTACGAGACTTGGTGCTTGTAGACTAGGGCCTTACAAATAAACAAAGAATAAGGTCCGAATAGTTATTCCGTGTTTTGCCTCTGCCAACAAAACACAGAATAACTATTCGGACCTTATTCTTTGTTTATTTGTAAGGCCCTTAAGGTAATAATCAGTGAATTAATTTTTGAAAATTCCAGAAGAGTCGTTAAAAAATGTCAATCGTAGGGATTCTAAGGGAAATCTCGTTGTACTCCTTACATACTCTGGCAAGAGCGTAGTGTGAGCCTAAATTGGTTTTATGGTCCGGAAGGTAAAATATTTATTTAATTGGAAACCTGACCAGATATCCCATCTGTAACGAAAGTTTATTTTAATTTGGTTTAGGAGATTTATATTTTTGATTATGATTTAAATTAATTTGTAAAGAAACATTAAACCTGCAATCGAACGGCGGTTTTGCAGGTTTGTACTTGTCATTTTGAAAAATGCTAGTCGTAGACTGTAGGGATGTCTGTGGGATATGCCTGGGGATGAAAAGGCAAGATAGCGTGTGAATACTCGCTGTATAGATTCTATACGTTGTGACGCTGCACTATAGACAGGGTTCCAAGCAACGCTTGCGAATTCGAGGTGACTGCGCACCAGGGTGTTGAAGAGAACAATCTTAGTTTTAACGTTTCGAAATCCTTTGGCGCTTCTCTTCAAGAATCCCAACATACAGGCTGCACGTTTTATTATTTTTTCAATATGTGGTGCTAGTTTCAGCTTGCTGTCCAACATGACGCCTAAGTCCCTAATCTCACTAACCATCGCAAGAGTCGTACCTTCCAGCTCGTAGACGGTTTTAATAGGGTTTCTCTTTCTGATGTAACTAATGTGAAAGCATTTATTGGGATTTAACAGCATTGCATTGTTAGCACACCAGTCAGAGAGATTGTCCAAATCAGCTGCAAGAAATCAGCGTGACTCATCTTAAGATCGTCAGCAAACATACCCTACTATGGCCTATTTGGGTCACGATGTCGTTTATATATATATTAAAATAAGAAATGACCCAGATGAGAGCCCTGTGATACACCAGACTCAGCAAAAAATACGTCGGACTCGAAGCCGTTCACAGCCACAGTCTGTGATCTTCCTGTCAAATACAAGGCAAACCATTGCAACAGCATCCAACCCACACCAACATTACTAAATTTTGTTAGTAACACCTGATAATTAAGTTAATTATTTAATTGTCAAAAGCACTCGAAAAGTCAGTGTATATTGTATCTACTTGCAAGCGCCTGTCCACATCTCTTGACACAGAAGATACAAAGGAAGCTAGGTTAGTATCCACGGAACGACCACGCATGAAACCGTGCTGCACGTCCGTTAAGATTCTCAGTATGACTATAGATAAAGGGGTACACAAGGCTTTCAAATAATTTTAAAAAGCACGATAGGATAGAGATCGGTCGATAGTTAGTAACGACCGCCTTGTCACCTTTTTTGTAAATTGGAATGATCCTGGCTCTCTTCCATTCATCAGGAAAAGTTCCGTCACGAAGGGACCGATTAAATATTATCGTCAGGGGAACAGCGAGAGCAGATTCACATCGCCTCACAAAGAACGATGGTATGTTGTCGGGTCCAGGCTCTTTTTTTCCATTAAGCTGTTTTATTTTTTTTTAACACTTGGGAGTCGATTAATTGTAAACTAGCAATGTAACTACTCGCTGTAGGAGCGGAATCAGTGATGCTTTTGTTATTTTTTTAGTACACGGATGAAAAGTGACTAGCAAAAAGATTGGCTATCTCTGTCCCCGACGATGCAATGGAGCCATCTACTAGTTTCATGTTGGCAGGCAGTACCGATTGGCCTTTTTGTTTATCTTTTATGTACCGCAAAAATTTGTTAGGATCTGTGCAAATACTGGATTCAGTTTCATTCATATAATTATTAAAGCAAATATCAATTAGTTTATGACAGCGTTCTTTTAGAAGATTATGTTCATATTTGTCTCTTAAATTATTGTGTATAGAATATTTTTTACGAATTTTTTTCTTTTCATTCAATAACTTTATAAGATTTTTCATAAACCAAGGTGGGTATTGAGACGGTTTACAAGCTTTTATTTTAGGTACGTAGTTAGCAATAACAACGTTCAGGTTTTTGTAAAACTCACCCACTAGTTGATTTACGTCCTCACAGTCTTCAAACACACTATGCCAATTAGTACAAACCAGTTCCGATGTTAAAGAAATAATACGTTTTACAGGCTCTAGGCGACAGATTTGCACCAAAGTTAGAAGGAAGTGCAAAAATGGTTATAAGAAGAGGGGGATGATTTGCATCAAGCTTGCTTATCAAATCTAGTGGCTGTAATATATTTAAACTTTGCAAGTCGCTTAAGATTAGGTCCAGTATTCTTTCAACAGAATTCATAATATGATTATACTGTACGATATTGTTAATAGACATTACATCCGTCAGACCAACTCCTAGATCGTTATTATAGTTAGTGGGTATCGTGTGAGCGCAATCGCTTTTACAATTCCAATCAATAAAACTTAAATTATTATCTCCAAGTACGATTACATTATCAATATGATTAATTACAATATCTAAATTTTCCAAGAAGCACGTCAGCGTTTCAAGTTTGGCCGGTGGTGGTAAGTACATAAAGAAAGAATCGTTAGTGGCCATTGATTTTAACTTTAATATTAACCCACTTACTCCTGAATTAACTTTTTTTGTAAGATTGGTTTGAAATTTCATATACTTATTAAATCCCTTGAGCAATCCCTACGGTATACTACTTAATTATCAAGAATCAATATTTTCGCGATCTGCTATATTGGAGTTCAGCCATGTCTCAGAAAGACCAGAGAGACTATTTACAGAAAGACCAAAGATAAAGCGCCCACCGTAATCCCATTAGTTCCGAAATCTGACTAAGAAATTGATATTCATTCTAAATTCACTGAATTATCAACGTTCAGAAACTATCTTCCAAAGTTATTTGTCTCGGACAACTCAGTTGGGAGCATTGCTTGAATTAAGAAATTAGCTCTCAGACCAATCAGAATTAATTTCGACCACTTTTCAAGTTTTATTTAACTTTGGTTTGTCTTCAAAAATTATCTTTCTTTTGTCACTAGTGGGATAGTGGCACTACTCGACACTTAAAGCCTTATTAATAACTTAGATTTTCATTAATATTTCACGGGATGCCAGCTAGGCAGCAGGTGGTTATGGTGCCTAGTGTGAGTTTTGTTTACAATCCGTATTCATTCGAATACGTTTACGAAAACGAAAACTAGTATGGCATTGAAGCAGCGCCTCCTGGCGACATACGAGAAGAGTTAACATTTTGCCATACTATTCTCGTTTTCATTAACGTGATCGAATGGCGAATAAGACTATTGTAGGAACATACTATGCCGAAATTACGCGACTGAAGTTCGGCATGATTACGCCTGCAATGCTATTTGAATTACTGACGACACATAATACCGAAATTACGTTGCGTTATTGCGTACAGCCTAACTTCGGTCGGGCGTAAGTTCAGCGGCAACTTATTCTATAGAGCACACATTATACGCGACCGAAGTTCGTTTCGATTGCCTACGAAGATCCGGGGGCGGGGCGTAAGTTCGGCACTTGTGGTGTTATATCAGCCGAATACGTCGGAACGTAAAATCAGCCGCGGAACTTCGGTCGCGTACCTTCGGCATAGTGTGTTTTTACACTAAGGGGCTTATTAATAAACAAAGTGTAAGCTTGGAGTAGTTACTCCGTGTTTTGTCTCTTTTACTCTAATATGAAATGATAATACTTCAAGCTTACACTTTGTTTATTAATACAGGGGTAAGCGTATACTAATGGCGGCACTTCACTTGGCTTAGCGTGTTCGTGTGGCAATATCGTTGTGTTTGCCCAAATAATCGAAATATTTCAAACAAGCCATCCACACATAAACTGTACGGGCAAACAACTCAAATATGACAAAATATTTGCTTGTTCACGAACAAATTGAATGCATCGATGATGGACGTGCCTCCTTTTTGAAAAAAGTCGAAGAACGAAATTTTTCACATGACATTCATGACTTCATGTTTCGCAGAGTTCGTTATCGGTGTTTCAACGTTGTAATTTTAGTTTGTAACCTTTTCCTTATTCCGATTTTCTCGTCGCTCAGTGACTATATTTTTTCGTATTCGGTAGATTCATTTCCAATGTGCTCGATAGTCGTGTGAGGCACGAAATCTGTGAATTTTTTACCATTTTATTATAGTTTTGTAATAATGACAGAACAATCTCGATAGTACAGTGAGTACAAATTATCCTGATGGATACTACTAATGTAGAACGTTTTTTCAGAAAATCACTTTAGTTTTTGTATGCTTGGAAAACTGTAAAGTAACAACAACTCACATTATCAGACACTGACATTGACATTGACAACTCATGTGTCCGTGCTGTGTCACATAACTGCGTCGCAGCATGCGTTCGCGGCCTATGTCTGCCCTACAACTGCCCTGCCCCGCAAAATCTGCACTGTGCTGTGCTGCGTCACCTGCGTCTCAGCATACGCTTAGCCAATCTCGCACTCGGCATCCTGCTGTACTCAATTTTTGCTAAAGATTATAATCAGCTGCTGACCCCTTAATGATTAAGAGCGCACACTAGCGCCACTAATGAAAAAAAAACATATCTAGTAATTAGAGATAGAATATCAAATTATGCTCAACAAACTACACTGGCCTGCAAAAATATGTACTACACTTTTATTATTTATTTATTTTCTAAACTATAGAAGTTAGAGATTTTTAAATAAAAAACGTTTTGCAGCAATTTTTATCAGCTTTCTTTGAAACTAAAGTAAATTATACATTAGTAACATTTTTCCTTTTTGTTTCGAAAGTATATCTTGTGTACAGTCAGCGGCAGATCAACCTACCCAAATCTGTCAAATTTCTCCAATGAATATTGATCCTTATTACCAAAAAATAAAGTTCAAAATTGATTGTAGAAATTTGACAGTTTTGGGTAGGTTGACCTGCCGCCGTGTGTACTTAAAAAGTTATTGCAATTTTAAAAGTGTGATACTTAATTTTGCAGGCCAGTGTATTTGAATGAAGTAATTTAGCATTTTTACGTCACTTAATGAACACTTCACATGTGGTTTAGTTAAATAAGACGTTACGGCCACTTTTAACTATAACGCCACGCCCTTGCGTGGTGCTATTACTTCTAGAAACCCTCTGACGTAACAACTTGAGGAACTCTTTATGTCCGGTGACGCTGTAAGACACATTTGTGGCCAAGAACAAACTCTCTCAAACTCACGGAAAATCACATTAACATTATAAATGCGAGTTTGTGTGTATGTCTGTATATTTGTTCCTTCTTCACGCTGCTACGGATGGATGGATTTGGATGAAGTTCGGCATACAGATAGTTTATAACCTGGATTAACACATAGGATTTTTATCCCGATATTTACACGGGAATAACACTATAAATATATTAAAATCGACAATTTAATTATCCAATACAAAATGATTTGTTTGTTTTGTTGTCATGGAAACCAAAGAGAATTTAATCACTTGATGGAAACTGTCAAAGCGATACGAAGTTCGCCGGGTCCACTAGAATAAAACCGGTGATAGCATATTTGCTGCAAAATTGCACCATTTTCAGGGTATAACTTTTTTTCGATACCTTCCAATGCGAGATTTTGTTGGATTCTAAAACATAGTCTCTTATAATTATATTTAATGGTCGTTTACAAAAATTTGGCCTGTTATTGAGTTTTTTACAAAAATATCGGAAAGTTCTTAGGCTATAGTGATTAAATAATAATATTTTCACACCACCTGCTCGACAATGCCTCATTATATATCATGCAAACCTTACTCAAAGTAAATCATTATAGCCCTTGTCTTTTGCCGGGGTGTAATGTTGTACTGAATTTCATTATAACCCGCCGGGCAGTAATGTGATTCTCACTTCTCTTAGTTCTTATTGTTATGCATTTAAAGTCTAATTTCGTCAAAATCGCGCGGCGCGCGGCTGCTGCAGCTGCTGGTGGTCGACGGCGAGGAGATGGACGGCGGCGCGCGCCGCGCCTCATTTATTTGAAAATCGAACTTATTCGAAAATCGAGCTGGCCACGCCACGGCAAGCCGAACGAAAAAAAATCAATACTTAAAACAAAAGCCGCGAGTATTTCAATATGGTGCAATCAGTATCAGACAAAACTGCAAAAGAAGATAGAATAAAACATTAAGAAAATGTCGAGTGACGAAAGTGATTTAACTCCGGAGTCCATTAAATTAGACGCTTTAGGTATTGTTAATAACCTACTACCAGAGAAGTCGAAGGAAAAATACTTGAAAGCTTACGACGATTTCCACAAATGGAAAACTGCAAAAGGCGCAAAGTCTGTGTCGGAGTCAGTGCTTCTTGTTTATTTCGAGTATTTATCGTGTACAAAGAAGTCCAGCAGCCTGTGGTGTATCTATTCGATGCTCAGGTTAACAATAAGCATCAAACACGACATTAAGATAAATACATATAGCAAGTTATTGGCATTTTTAAAGAGGAAATCAGATGGTCATCGAGCAAAGAAGTCAAAAGTATTGACAGCGCAAGATGTGGAAACTTTTCTGAATGAGGCTCCTGATCACAGCTTTCTGGCCATGAAAGTAAGTATGAGTACTGCCTACTTTTTAGTTACGTTTCTAGTACCTACCTATAATAGCTCTATAAAATAGTTAATGAATAAAAGGGTATTTAAATGGCACACATTTAAAAAATACACATTCTAAGGTTTTGTCGCAAGCTTTTTTTATAATATAAAGGTCAAAAAATGTAGTAGTGTATCTATCTATTTACTTACAATCCTATTTTTTGTTACAGGTAGCCTTGATTTTTGGAGTGAATGGCGCATGTCGTGGAAATGAACTCGTAAACATAAAAGTCAATGATATCAAAAAACATGCAGATTTATTGCTGATTAACTTACCAGATACCAAAACAAATAGAGAACGTTCGTTCATAGTTCGTGAAGATTATGCAAGAATTGTTGAAAAGTACCAAGCTCTGCGCCCCTCTAATATAAACACCAACAGATTTTTTATCGGTTACAGTAATGGCAAATGCACCAGGCAAGTCATTGGCAAGAATAAAATCAGCGCCATGCCAAAAGAAATTGCAAAATACCTCAAATTGCAAAATCCCGAGCTCTATACGGGTCATTGTTTGAGGAGAACATCGGTCTGTTGGCAGATTCAGGAGCAGATATGGCCCAGATAAAACGTCATGGTGGCTGGAAATCCGATGCAGTAGCGGAGGGCTACATAGAGAATTCCATACAAAACAAAAACAAGATAAGCTGTCGTATTGGTGACAACATTCATCTGAAAACTATGTCCATTATTGATGGTCCTTGGAAACCTTTGCCACCACAGCCATCTAGCTCAAAATATATCCCGTCAAGCCCACTGCCTCAAGCACCACCTTCCCCAACCTTTACTGTGCCAAACGACCCTCACACGCAAGGTTCTGATGTATTGGGTGCTGCTACTCAAATAAATTCCACCTCAACTAACATAAGCGTACCAAAAAATATAACCATATCTTTACATAACTGGACTAATGTATCAAACATCAATTTTAATTTTTAATTTACTTTTTATTGTTATTTACTGTGCCAATTATATATAATTAGTAATGAAAATAGTATTTTAATAAATAAAATACTTTTTCTAGTAGCCTTGGTTTTTATTGTCTCGCAAAAGGTGAGAAAAGTAGAGTATACTCCTCAGGGATAAAACTGATTTTGCCTTGGGCGCGCTTAAATCCTTCACTGCTCTCAGGACTCCATTTTAATTCCCTCGCTCCGCTCGGGAATCAACTCAAAACCCCCTCGCTACGCTCGGGAGTTAAATCTGGAGTCCTTCGTTACGCTCAGGATTCAAATATCGCGCCCGAGACATAATACAGTACTTTATCCCCTTGGTGTACAATCTACTATAACATAGGTACTATAAGTACATAAAAGGCAGCTTTGTTCTAACAACACTTTTAGAGCATTTTTAGGTTAGCGTCGTTTGGTTTAGGTATTAAAATTCATAGCCTAATAGTGTTGACCGTAATAATATCGGTATAATATACCCAATACAACCAATGTATCGGTAGCTCAATTGAAAGAGTATTCGCCCTGATTGTTTAAAGCACCGCGGTGACGAGTCTTACTTTATTCACATAATAAGAAGGCTACAGAGACTTCTTGGCGGGAAAGTGAAGAGTCATGTCTGCGGAATTGTTTTATTTTCTAAAATTTTTGTTATGTCGAATCATCATTATCAGCTCATTTCATGTCCCCACTGCCGGGGCACGAGCCTTCCCTATGAATGGATAGGGAAAGCGGGCCCACTGCGGGTTGGTGGTTGTTAATGACTGCTAGTGCAGCCGGGACCAGCGGCTTTACTCGCGTCTGAAGCACGGAGGAGCTCGAGATGATACATTTTTGGTCACCCATCCGATGACCGGCCTTTGCGAAAGTTGCTTAACCTCAGCACTCGCCGACCGGGTGGCTTAACCATAGCGCCATCGATCTTCTCAAGCTTCTTGTTATACCATACCTCAATGGATAAGTTCAAGTTAATTTTTTTTAATTAATTATATTTTTATTATGATTATGGTTACCTAATATACTTACTCGTAATTTTATTTACAGAATAAGAGTAGATAGTGTTGATTAATTTCGGTGAGTTGGACAGAACCTCGATAGCATAGTTGGTGGTGCACCTGACCCGGCATGTTCGGCGGGTTCGAATCCCGCTCGTGGATTTTTTAACACTTTATCTTCTTTTTTCATATTTTTATTAGTTATATAAAAAATACCAATAAATAACTTCAAACATTGTTGTACTTATGTAATTTTTTTATTTAAAACTTATTATTATGTTGTCACAACCAAAGCAGCATTTTTATTACAACAATAACATAATATAATACAGTTATGTACAAAATGAATAAACATTTTGATTTTAATTATACTGCTTAAAATTCCTCTATTGAAACGCAGAATTTGATGAATGTACAATTTTTGACATAATTCCCGCAGCAGCCTATTTTTTAAATATTTTAAAATAATATTTTATAAAAACACAAATGTTGAAAAAATTTCCACGAGCTGGGTTTGAACCTGCACCCTTCTGACATACCGGGTCAGGTGCTCTTCCAATTGAGCTATCGTGGTTCTAACCAGCCCGCCGAAATTATTCAACACTAACAATTTTTTCAACATTATATCAACATTTGTGTTTTTGTAATTTGTTCGCAACAAAATTTGCGTTAAAAATTATATAAACATTTATAAATAGCTTGCCTACTTCTTAACTGATCTTTAGTATTTGTAAAAATATTATGATCGGATGTTAATGACGGTAGTTGTTAACATTGAATGGGCGCCTTTGGCTTTCAAAGTAAAAAGTAAATAGTGTTGAATAATTTCGGCGGGCTGGTTAGAACCACGATAGCTCAATTGGAAGAGCACCTGACCCGGTATGTCAGAAGGGTGCAGGTTCAAACCCTGCTCGTGGAAATTTTTTCAACATTTGTGTTTTTGTAATTTGTTCGCAACAAAATTTGCGTTAAAAATTATATAAACATAATATTTTATCACAAAATATAGCATAAAATTATAAGTTGCATGTGTATTTTATGTTTTTTTTAACAAATTGCAACCTCCGCTAAACTTCCTCGAAAGTCAAAACGACAAAAACGGTTTAAAATTGGTTTCAAAGCGTAAAAACACCACGTAATAAAATGTTAAATAAATTGTAGGATAAATAAGCGTTTAGCGTAGATTAATTGTGCGTTAATGCTCGTAGCATTATTACTTGATTTTTTAGTTTTCACTTCTAAAACAACTACTAATTTTTAACTAGTTAGAGATCGAAAGAGATGGAAGGAATGGGGGAGACCTTTACCCACAAGTGAGACATTATGGGTAAGTAAAAAAAAACTATATAATATAACTATATAGCTAGGTATCAGTCGGCCCGTGACTACGGCCGGCTTAACTTAGGCATAAGGGTATGCCCACGATACCAAAAGTAGTTCTTATTTTATACCTAACACGGCACCTAGCACGGCAAACCACCTGATGTTAAGTGGAAATGGAGTCCAGACGCGAAGACAACTGGTGCAGCGTGAAAACAACACAGCATCAGTCAACCTCACTCTGCCGGCCTACAAGGTGCTTCTTCACGCCTTGTTTGAAGGACCCCATATCATAGGAAGGAGGGAAAACGTGTGCTGGTAGACTATTCCGTCTTTTGGAGGTGCGACAAAGAAACGAGTCACCAAATTTCTTTGTGTGCGCGATGGGATATGTGTGACAGTGAAGTGATGACTCCGGAGAGCAGCACGTGTACTCCTATGGAGGAAGGGAGAAGGTGGGATAAGGTCAAACAGTTCTTCAGAGCACTCGCCGTGGTATAAGCGATAGAAAACGCTGAGTGACGCTATATCTCTACGCAATAGCAGGGGTTCGAGAGTATTAGTGACCTCTGCATTGCCGATAATGCGTACAGCGTGACGCTGCAATCTGTCTAAGGCATCGAGAAGGTACTTTGCGCAACCGTCCCAGATGTGCGAGCAATACTCCACGCAAGACCGTACCTGAGTCTTGTACAAAAGACCCAACTGGTTAGGCGTAAAGAATCGCCGCACTCTGTTCAGGACACCGAGTTTTCGTGTGGCTGTTTTGATCACGGCTTCGATGTAGTCCTTTTGATTCAGATCACAGCGAATCGTCATACCGAGCATATTGATATTGCTCTGCAGGCTTAGACATGTGCCCTGAAGACTTGGAAGGGGAAGGAATGGTGACTTTTTGGCCGTAAACGCACATACCTGTATTTTCTTGGAATAGAAAACAAGATTATTGGAGCCCCAATTAGGTATGGGTAGTTCGCTAAAACCTTTGTTTAGACTTGAAAGTTTACAATTTTATAATTTTAACTGTATAATGATTTTACCCAACTTTAAGGTACTATAAGACTACGTTGTTAGCCGTTGTCTGTCAGCCATCAATTCACTATAGTAATTCTTCCGTCTAGTACCGGCGTCACTGGTGACATTTTTCTCATAAAGTTTTCTACAAGTTTAGCATCTTCTCCGATGTACGTTATATTTTTGTAATTTTCTTTGATCATCTGAAAAATAAAAATTATTTGGTTTCACTTTATTATATTAAAAAAACTGTATAGTAGTAGTATATCGTGCCGCTTTTTAGATCTACTGATGACTAATAATTTCGTAGAACACCATTATCATTTAAACTATTTAGTCAGCGCACGCCGATAAAGCAGCTTAGCTTACGCTTCTTTTTTCCGACTTTAATTACAAACTTTAAGATTTGGATGTGTAAACTGTTGTTAATTATAAGTAGTTATGTAAAATACAAAAAAATATTACATTCTAAATTGGTAAAAGAATTTTTAAAATTGGTTTAGTAGTTTCGGAGATTATTTCCTATATCCAAATTTACAAACTGTACCTCTTCATAACGTTAGTGTAGATAAATAACGTTATTGTGACTTTACTATAAAAGCTGGGTATATCGCGTCGCTGACTTTTTTTCATAAACTAATGAATAACATTTTTCTAGCATTGAAATGAAACAACTTTTACACATTACTTATTAAATGTTTATCCTGACGTTTCGAACCCTCTGCAGGGTCCGTGGTCACAGGGAGACTGAGGTGTTGGTCGTCTCATAATTAGTTGGTAGCTTGTATACCCTCATTTAAATTTAATCAGGTGCGTTCCGATTAAATTTAAATGGGGGTTTACAAGATTTTTGTTGTACATTATTTTTATGTCTACCCATCCGTTTGGTCAGCGTACGCCGATGAAGCAGCTAAGCAGCGCTTTTTTAACCTACTTGATTCACAAATTTAGATATTTCGAGCTGAAGACTAATCTTTATCAAAATAAAACATAGCCTATGTTACCCGCAGTATGTAGCATTGTACCAGTGAAAAAAAAATCGGACTTGTAGTTCCAGCGATTAGCCCTGACAAACAGACAAACAAATAAACATTATCACAAACGTTGCCTATTTATTAATAGTACCTTATAGATAATATTTCTGATCAGGACAATGATTTAGTATTGCTATCTTAAAAAAACCAGTCGTTAACATTCACCATCTCCCATTATACTAGCGTGGGTTATGTCTTGATCTCCATATATGTCAATATGGTAGGTCACTTTTACTTTTCATTATCCCTCAAGAAGTCTCAGTAAAGTTTGATCTTTACTGAAACTTAAAGAGAACGAGTTAATTTTTTTACTTTGGCCTGCGGGACAATGAACCGTTTAATTACCATGATAATAAGACTTTCTTGATACATCCTTATCCTAAGTTAAATTTTTTGTATATTGTTTTGTTTAAATTTTTATTTTTTTTTATTTTTTATTTTACAGCCACTTTTAACCAAGAATTGTAGAGTGACCAGTAGGACCTTATCTGCATTAAAGCGATTGAGAATGCATCACAAATCCAATTGCTTTTCAGACAAGAATTGTAATGACCAGTTAGTAATTTTTATTCCGATTTAAGTCATTGAAATCCCACTACAAATCCTTCTAGCCATCGCAGGTGCTCTATATAATACATTTTTATTTATTGTCCTATACTCATAAATAATAAACTTTTTCTTTTCTATTCTAATCTATAAAATATTAATAAATTCCACACTTTCATAAAAAAATCGGAATATTTAGAGTTATTTATCAATTTAATTATTAAATCTTATCTTAATATCTTACCTAGTCTACAGCAATTTACAACCACAGAGTTCAAAAACAACATTATTCCGACTGAAAACCGAACAGGTACTAATTGTGTGTGGAAAAATAAGCGCTTGCAAGCGTAAGAACATGGTCATTCTGATCGAGTCTGCCCCCTTTACCACAAACCGCTTTGAAACAGCGCTCCCTTGATTAAGGGAGGAGGGAGCCTGATTAATTACTTCATCAATATGATTCTTCATTCAGAAGACCCGGCTTGGCGATTAGTTTTCCGTTTCTATTTAGTTTACTTATAAGAGTTTTTGTAATTTACTGGGCTATTTTCTTTATCTAATAGTATAATTAACTTCTGAATGAGCATAAATGAGTCATATAATCATACACAGATATCACACAAAACTTGTACGACAACTATATTATTATACAATCAATTTAAAAAAAAAACTTTTCTACACTTACACCAATTATCTAGCCCAAGAGAAGCTTCGTTATGAAACTCGTTAAATGGTTACTAGACAACGGATAAACATACTTATTATACATAGAAAACACCCAGACCCGAGACAATATAGAAAAAACAATAATTTCTAAAATGACCCTACCGGGGATCGAACCCGGGACCTCAGAGATGGCGACATCCTGAAAACCGGTGTACAAACCACTCGACCAAGGTGGTCGTAATTAATTTCTTAATTACAATTTGTACAGTGGATTCATTAAATCTGAGACTTATACATGTCTATTTATGTTCCATGCTGGTCTGGAAAGTGAAATGAATGTAGGGTATCAGCTGCTGGACTTCTTGTGCATGTCGTAAGAACCGACAAAGGGACAAGGGTTACAAGATACTCGCACATCAGGCAATCGGCTAGCTACCCATCTCTGATGCTATCTTCACATCTCACATCACATCACGCATACACATGTTCACTCACACACACCATCATGTACATGCGCACGCACACGCTCACTCACACACACCATACATGTACCTACATGCGCACACACACGCCCACGCACTCACACCATATATGTTCACACGTACACATAGACAAACTCACATTCAATTTCTATTTATTGTTATTATTACTATTATTTTTTGTCTTTTCTTTTACTTATTTTTTATTATCTAAGTTATCAGATCCTGGAGACCTGAAATTCAGGTTTATCCTATCTTGGGCTCCAGTCCTCCCAAATATTATATGTTTTTCGTACTCCAATTTTCTCTTTTTACCTGTAAGAAACATTTACTTCGCTGTTTTAGCAAGACATGTAATATTCTGGTGGAAAATAAAGAAATTTTATTTATTTTTATTTCACCTCGGAATCTTATTTTGTTTATGCTAAACTATTATTATATTATTATTCTATTCGTGATTTCGAAGCTCTGCCTCCCCCCCCCCTCCCCTTTGGGAGAAGGACGTGATAGTATGCATGTACGTACGTATAATTACGTATTTAGTTAAAAAAAATCTCATCGTAATAATTGTAATATTGATGAGTTTTTTTGTTAACTACAGTTGGCAATTGAGCCAACTTTAGCAAAAAGCTATAAAGTGACCATCAGATACATTATATCTGGATTTATAGGGCTCACAGTTACTTTAGGTCCCCCAGAGGTTAGTGGGTATCCCCCTCCGTCTCACTCTTCCCGGTCTTGGGCTACTTCCTTGACAGCCAACTGGCGAGAATGGCGTCTCAACGAGTTCCTCTGGGTTAAAATAAATGTCTACTGCCACCTCTAACCAAGAATTGTAGAGTGACCAGTAGGACATTATCTGCATTAAAGCGATTGAGAATGCATCACAAATCCATTGCTTTTCAGACAAGAATTGTAATGACCAACTAGTAATTTTTATTTCGATTTAAGTCATTGAAATCCCACTACAAATCCTTCTAGCCATCGCAGGTGCTCTATATAATACATTTTTATTTATTGTCCTATAAACATAAATTCAAAATACTAAAATAAATATAAACTCACCTGAAATCCATTGCCACCTCTAGTTAAAAATTGTAGAGTGACCAACTGGTACTCTCTGTCTGGATCCAAGGGACTGAAAACCTCGTCCTCTTTCACCAATACTGATCCCACAGTCTTATCCGTTGTGTTCAGAGTCACTTGCATACCTGAGACAGAAGCATAATAAACAAAAATAAGACTAATTAGTTTCATCATCATCATTATTATCTCAACCAAAAGTCGTCTACAGCTGGACAAAGGCCTCCCCCAAAGATCTCCACGATGACCTGTTTTATTTCTGCTCGCATTCAACGGCTACCCGCAACATTAACCAGATTATCCAGTCCACCTCGTTGGAGACCAAAAAGTTTATAAGCGGTCAATCAGTGTCGTCTCTATTATTAGTAAGCTTAGCATTTCCTAGAAATCTAAGTGCTAAATACGACTATTGAAGCCTGAAAGAATAATTACTGCTCTTACCGGCCACTTGAGGCATCCAAGGCCCATTGAATGGATATTCCCGCCAAAACGAGACCATACACCTCTGCAGAGCCTCCAACAGGAACCGACCTTGGATCTGCACTGTCACAACTTTGTTCGTGAAGGGCAGCACGTTTATGATAGCTCCTCTAGTTATTTCTGGAAGAAGTATTATCGAATGTGAAAATGGCACTTGACAAAGTGGGAATCAAACCCACGACGTTCGCGTAAAGGGCGACAGTTCAACCTACCGAGCTACCAAATTCTTGTTTTTTTGTCTGATCACGCGCGTACCGCGTCCAGAGAGACACAGACTACTATGAGGAAGTTTCCTCCCGACGACTGACATCTTACATCAACTCAGTTGATTCAACTGGGACCAATAGCTTTAGCTGCCTGCTGAAGCAAGGAGGAAGGAAGCTAGAAAATATTTAGTTTGGTGTCTTGTCCGGTAACATTACGAATGTTACTTAACCTTTACGATGGCAACCCTACGCGCAAATTGCTGATCCTTTGAACTCCAAATTGCCATCGACATATCAGGAAAGCCGATTACAGTATACTAGTATAATAGGTCCTTGCCTATGAAATTGACGTTTTTGGAACGAAGTTCCTTATCGCGCGTTGTGAAAGGGGGCTAGGCTAAAATTCTAACGAAAAGTTGTCACGACATGCCTAATATTTACTGTTCTAAACAAAACTACACTTTATGTCCTACAAGTAAGTTTCAAATTTATTTGAGAGTCCCCCATACGCCATCTAGGATAGAATATCATAACTAATATAGCATGGAATTAAAGCAAATGTTTATGTGCTTTAGGTCATGCTAAACTTATGGAAGATGTCTTTGTCTAATTTTAGATGGCGTTAAATTCAATTAAAAAGTTTAGTTTACATGCATAAGTGGTAATTACATTGAACAGTGTGGTGTTCCGACGATTATTTTTGTTGAGTGTATACAGGTTTTTTGTAAATAATAAAAAATAAAAAATAATAATAATAATGAATCCTGACAGTGTTTCTGCACAAGTTCCGGATATTGCTGATGGAGTTAGGTAAGTAGAGATTATATACAGATAATAATAAATGCATTTGTATTTTTAGCAAGTACGCACTATAACCTAAAAAAAAAACAAAAAAAAACAAAAAAAAAAAACAAAAAAAAAAAACCTACTGATAAAGTTTATATAACATTATATTTGTTAATAATAAAAAAAATATTATTATAACTTAAAAAAAAAAAAATTATTACAATTCCTTTACTAATTAATCGAAAGGAACTTCGTTCCATCCGGGTGTCCCTTGACACCTCTCAAGTTTTTTTTCTCACTTATTAATAGGTGTATTAACAACCGCTACCTATAATACCGGTTGATAATATTATTATAGGTACACCTTTAGTTAGGACTATGTTACTCAAGGTTCAGTAATAACAATGATTATTAATTTTGTGTCTTTATGGTGTGCCCAATTTTTTTTTAAATTGTCTAACTTTTTTGTTCGCGGAGTTGTCCTTTTGTTTCATTATAGCTTTGAAGGGTCTTGATTTTTTTTTATTTTAATGTCTGCTATATTTAGCTAATGAAACAAACACACTACTCTACAATTTTTATAGTGTTCAAGTAAATAGATGCTAAGAAAATTAAAATAACATTAGTATGAAAAATAAAATTTTATAGAAATTCTTCATACAAAACGCCAATTTCATAGGTGAGGTAAGGACCTAATATTTCGCAATCTTAATTGGCCTTTATGTTTGAGACTTATGTTTATAAAAGACTGTTGATGCTATATCACCTTTTTTACATATTTATGTAATAAGATATTTAGATGTATAAGTGAGCAAACGCTGCCATTTTCGTGATACTTTTTTGTTCCGGTTCCTTATTCTAGTACTACGAGTATTATTCATCGAAGTTAATTGGTTAGAAAAAATACGAAAAGAGAACAATTTAAGATTCTAACTTACCCCCTCCCGCGATAGAGCCACGAATCATGTTCCTAAGTAAAAATGTAACATGAGGAATGTCTGATACATTTCTGTTTATGGTCTGAAACAAAAGTTTTTGGTCAATCTTTGAAATAAAGAAACTGCGGGTATCTGAACTATCTGACAAAGCGAGGCGTTATTGAAATATAAAGACTCTCAAATACCCACCGCAACCAAAAACGCGTCAGCTACGAAGTCTCCAATGGCACACTCTTGCGCACCACAGGTATCCGCTATAAGGTCACCGTTCGTAACACCGATCACTTCATTCACTATCGTGGACAGCTCATCTTTGTATGGCTTTAAAGCCTCTTTTATGTGTGCGTCTGCAAGTTTAAAAGATTTACATTACCTAATTACTTGTTGTCACTGAAGGTGCTGAAATTGCAAAAAGCAAACCGAACGTCTCTGAACTTTAATAATAGTAATAATATAATAATCTATACTAATATTATAAAGCTGAAGAGTTTGTTTGTTTGTTTGTTTGTTTGTTTGTTTGTTTGTTTGAACGCGCTAATCTCAGGAACTACTGGTTCGAATTGAATAATTCTTTTTGTGTTGGATAGTCCATTTATCGAGGAAGGCTTTAGGCTATATAACATCACGCTGCGACCAATAGGAGCGAAGCATCAGTGAAAAATGTTGCAAAAACGGGAAAAGAGCCTAAAAAAATTAAAAATGCTGCCAAAAGTCACTATTCCACGCGGACGAAGTCGCGAGCACAGCTAGTCTAAAATAAAATATAATATCGATAATATTAAAAAATTATACACATATTTCACAATATAATAAATAAATACTAAACATATTAATAGAGAACAAACAAGACCATGTGCCTGGACTAGGATATTCCTGTATTTGCAAAGCCACACCTTATAAAGATTTACTCGCATTTCTTTAAGAGCTTCACGGGACTATATCTCTCTGTGACCATGAAGGAAACGATCTCCTGCAAAAGTTTCTACATAAATCCTGCAAAATAATGCAAAATTTCTGCAAGAGTGCTTCAAATATCTGGCCAAAAGTTCTCTAAAGCTTTCTTCCACCTTTCCTGATGCAGCTTCCTTCAATGCGATGCGTTGCGATGCGTGTAAATCCTAATAAAAATTTTCATTTTATCGTGTTTAAGAAAGGAATTGAAAGGGAAATAGGAATAAGAACTGATTTCCCCACCTTCAGGTATGGACCTGTTCAAGAATATTGGCGTCCCCTCAAACGACTGCAACTCCCCTTCGCTGTTGAAGTACACGGTAATGTTGCCCAAGTATTTTGTGAAGGCTGCTGCTGTTACCACCACTACCTGGAATCATCATCATCATCATTATCATCAGCACATTTTATTTCCCCACTGCTGGCACGAGCCTTCCCTATGGATGGATAGGGATAACAGGCCATAAACCACGACAAGGGCCCAGTGCGGATTGGTGGTTGTTAACGACTGCTAATGTAGCCGGGACCAACGGCATAACGTGCCTGTCTTCCGAAGCACAGAGGAGCTCGAGATGATAAATGTTTAGTCACCCATCCCATGATCGGCCTTTGCGAAAATTGCTTAAATTTAACAATCGCAGACCGAGCGCAATAAGCACTGCGCCATCGAGCTCGTACAGTCAACAGCAAAAGAAGATGATGTTTACTAGATTTCAAAATTAAGTTTCGATAGTGTAAGGCAGTAGGTATTACTATTTTCTATATAACTACAGCTTAGAATAATTACGGTATAGAAAGTAAGTCCGCGCGCCCATTTTGAAGCACCTTTTTTGGAGCCAGATAAAATATGGCTCCAAACGCCGAGTTTTCAATGTACAGACGGCAGCAGATCAACATACCACAAAATGTCAAATTTCTTTAATAAATTTTCAACCTTAGTGTTTGGGGATAAAGATCAATATCGATTAGAGAAATTTGACAGTTTTGGATAGGTTGATGTGCAGGCGTGTGTACATTACGGAGTTACAAGTGTACGCGTGCGTGTCGCCGAGCGCAAGCAAGTAATCGTCACGAAAGTGTGAATCGGTTTAGTGCTTCACTTTTGACAGAGCGCTTGTATGAAGACTATCTTTCTATACGTAATTATTCTAAGGACTACAGTCAAAGTCTGCAGGTACTAGTAGACACTCGAAGGTTTTTCTATATGCGTTTAAAAAGTTTTGATTTTCATACTGATTTCATACTTTGAAACTTGACCAATCATCAGTTACCTTTGCTATTGACTGTACATTATTGATCGAAGCTCCTAAGTCTAAAACCCACTGGCCATTTCAGGCCTGTTACATCACTGTTACGTCGGGCCAAAACCCACCACGCATACCTATAATGCGTTGAAGGAACCCGATAAGGTAAGATAAGATAGTTAAATGTAAGAATTATAATAGGTCTTTACCTATGAAATTGGAGTTTTTTTCTCACTTATTAATAGGTGTATTACTTCTAAAAGTCAATACCGGTTGTAAATATTATTATACACCTTTAATTAGGACTATGTTACTTTGGCTTCAGGACTAACAATGATTATTCATTATGTGTCTTTATCGCCCAACTTTTGGAACGAAGTTCCTTATCGCGCGTTGTGAAAGGGGGCTAGGCTAAAATTCTAACGAAAAGTTGTCACGACATGCCTAATATTTACATACTGATTTCATATTTTGAAACTTGACCAATCATCAGTTACCTTTGCTATTGACTGTACATTATTGATCGAAGCTCCTAAGTCTAAAACCCACTGGCCATTTCAGGCCTGTTACATCATGTGGAGGTCGGGCCAAAACCCACCACGCATACCTATAATGCGTTGAAGGAACCCGATAAGGTAAGATAAGATAGTTAAATGTAAGAATTATAATAGGTCTTTACCTATGAAATTGGAGTTTTTTTCGCACTTATTAATAGGTGTATTACTTCTAAAAGTCAATACCGGTTGTAAATATTATTATACACCTTTAATTAGGACTATGTTACTTTGGCTTCAGGACTAACAATGATTATTCATTATGTGTCTTTATCGCCCAATTTTTGGAACGAAGTTCCTTATCGCGCGTTGTGAAATGGGGCTAGGCTAAAATTCTAACGAAAAGTTGTCACGACATGCCTAATATTTACATACTGATTTCATATTTTGAAACTAGACCAATCATCAGTTACCTTTGCTGTTGACTGTACCTGGAATTCCATAGAAAAATTTTAGTGATGATAGCAATCGTAAATAAATAAAAAATCATATTTTTCTAGCTACTCCGCGCTTTGGAAGGTACGTAAAGCCGTTGGTCCCGGCTGCATTAGCAGTCGTTAACAACCACCAATTCGCACTGGGCCCTCGTGGTGGTTTATAGCGAGTTAAATCATTATGACTGAACTGTGAGTTTTTGAAGTTAAAATTAAAAGCCGATTGTAGCCGCAGATGTTATCATAATCGGCTTTTAATTTTAACTTCAAAAGTACGAGACATCTTGAAGAAAAAACATATAGGGTCATTTCGCCTGTTCGCGTCCATCGCCCAATTCGCGTCGATTTTACGGATCTCCCTTTGAACATTTTTGCACTAAATGGACGCGAACAGGCGAAATGACCCTAACTGTCGCGAAAAAATAGACGCGCTTCCTGCCTCGTTTGTTGTTGCTGGCCAACTGACTAGCAAGTGAGTAATAAATAATAACAATATTACAACTTGCAAATTCATAATTTAATTCCTTATTCTGTACTTGAGGTTCCTCAAGTAACAATACGCAGCATAAACAAATTTTATTTTTATTCTAACTCGTCGCAAAAAAGACACTAAAGGTAATGAAATTTAACCAACTAAAATATTATTTTCAGTCAGTATTTCGTCATGATTAATTTTAACTCCAAGTGGCAGTAATAGTTAAGCAACCTAATTATACAAAAAAAATATTTGTGGGATTTCGGGATGTTTAGATTCGCCAAAAAAGGCACGGACATGTGATTTGCATGAAATCAGAGATATACCCATACGAGAATAGACCATTATATATAGAGATATACCATTTTGTCTACGTGAAACAAAATATGCTCGTGACCGGCCCATAAAATAGAAAGATCAATTGCTAACTACCAGAGACTTATTTAATTATCAAGAAAGTACATATATATAAATTGTAAAATAGTTACTTCTATTAACTAGGTGAGACACACGACCTTATTGTTGTACTCCGATCAAACATACTTTACGGACATTATAAACAATTCAATTTACCTACTTGACATAAGTTTTGACTAAGTCCCTTTAAACGAACGGGCTCTCCTCTCACTACTTCAAAATACATAACAGCAAAGCTTAAAAGGCACACATAAGCAGATTCAAACTCCTGCCCAGTGTTCGAAGTGTGTCGTGAACCTAAGTAGTTCTTAAGTACCCTGCATCTAGGTACTATGGAGCTGATAGAAAGGATGCTTATCATAAAGCCATTGGAAACTTGTGCCATTAAATAGTTTGTAATGTCGCATGTTGAGGACGGAATAGGTAATAAATATGGTCTTTGTTTAGCGAACACATTAATAAAATAAAGAAAACAAATGCAGGAAACAAAAAAATAGTTTATCACTACATAGTATAAAAAAGTAGACTGATAAAATTGCACTAAAAAGAAAAAAATAAGCGTTAGACTTATATAGACAATAATTTCATTAGGAAAATATATAGGTACAATTATTGTTATTTTTGGAGCCGGTGCCAGTCCGCGTTTGTAGTCAAAATTTCATGCATAACATTGAATGTAGGTACTATTATGATTTTAATATATATTTATGTTAAAGTTACCTTGGCTGGCACCGACTCCAACATAACAATAATTGTACCTACATATTTTTGTCTCATTTTTGTTTTATTTTTTGTCTAACGCTTATTTTTTACTTTTTAGTGCAATTATATCAGTCTACTTTTATGGAGTCGGTTTTTTTTTTGTTAAAATTTTTGTTTATTTCTCGCTTTTTAGTGATTCGTTTCGATCTATTTATCAAAAGCAAATATGGGTGGACCTACTAAACGCGCTGCTCGTATGAGACAGCGCCGTTTAAATGAGACAAGCGAAGAAAACGAGAAACGCCTATCTCAAAGTAGGAAATCAAAAACTGAGTTCCGGTGCCTGTCTTCTTTTGCTACGAGAGAATCGTTTCTAGATTTCTGTACAACTATTGCTAAACAAGTCATAAAACGGAATAAGACTTAAGTATGTTCTTACCAGTATATTGTTATACTTGAAGCAACATATTATAATAATAAGAAAACAATAAATAAGATAATAAATAAACAGAACTATAAAAATAAGAATAATTATAATAAAATAAGTAACAAAAATGTATAAATAATAATGTAAGTAAATGTAAGAAAATGATGATGTCCATAGAATAAGAAAGAAAGTCATCGTGGGTCTAAAATGTAATATGTAATAGTAATTAAGTTAGTTAATAAGATATAGATAATAAGATATGCAACAAAAATGAAAAAAAATAAAAATAAGAATACAATAAAATAGGATAGAGCATGAATAATGCAAAAGAAATGTATAAAAATAAGGAATAAATATAATAAGATAGAAAAATAGGGCACCCTGAGTGCAAAGAAAATGGAAAAAGTATTAGCAAGTAAATAGAATAGCATCGGGAATAGTATACACAGACCCTATCCAATAAGTACCTTAAGTACATTGTGCATTTAATATAGATCAATATGGCCCTTTACAGCATGTAATTTAAATGAATATTTTCGAAGATATTACAGATTTAAAATTCAGGGACATAGCGGGTGCGTGTATCAGCATTGCACCCGTGCGAAGCCGGGGCGGGTCGCTAGTATTATAAGGCCGAAGGTAAGAGCCCACTTCACCCGGTATCCTCAACTACTGAAGCTCTGGCCCTACTATCAAAATAACTTCTGGCAACTTAGAAAATCCATTAATTTCAATGATATTTTTTTTAATATAATTTATTCATGACCATGGATACTAGCCCTTCAGTCGAAAACTTAATTTATACGTTTCTAAAAATTAAATTCTATATAGGATGATTATGAATGATAATAGAAATGAGAAGTGAGAAATGATATATCCCCCAACCCCTCGAGAATCTCAGTAAAGTTGTGGGGCTTTACTAAGTCCTCACGCGGACTTCTTGAGAGAATTTGAAAAGTGCCGTTGCACTGTTTTGTTTCATTTGCCAACACTCATGCACACTCACGAACACTTAACGGTTATTAATCCACCATTATTTCACATTCATATTCGACATAACACAAATTTTGGAAAATAAAACAGAACCGCAGACATGACTCTTCACTTTCCCGCCAAGAAGTCTCTTAATTTCAAAGACAACTATATGGGTTGCCATGGAACTACATGGGTTCTATACTTGTGAAATATATAGCACTCGAAAAATTACTGCCTTACTACGATGAATAAATCAGAGCGACCGAATAGACAGTGACTAATAAAAAATTACTTAGCTGCATCTGTGGTATGGTAAGATCGGTCACGGACTGTTAGGCGTTCCACAGACAGAGCAACTTTGAGTTCCGTGTTGCGGCAACAGGCATGCAACAGGCAGGATACTGCGCAGACATTTCATATTTAGTTCTTTGCGAGTTTCGATGATCGACAACATTTTTCAGTTGCTGCAACTAGAAACTGTTAATGTACTAGTTGTGTCTAGTTGCTAGTTTCCTTAATTTCCCTAACTGGCAAACTCTGACTGTTGACTATGGATTTGAAAAGTCTGTTTAGAATAGCGGCATTGGTTAACTGTTGGCAACCTTTGACGATAACATAAAAGGTTGATAGTTTCTTCAACTAAGAGTGTCTTCAACTAAAGTTGCTCTGTCTGCGGAGCGCCTCGGGTTATAGGTTTGACTCGCAGCTGGGGTACATATTGTGCTCTTTAGTTAACAGTAAGCGTTTTTTTAAGTCCTCCTGGCTAACCACCACCAATTTATCTTAGTATGTAGTAGTCAAAACAATGTTAATACCATTGCTTTGTTCCGACATTTTTTTTTCTCTTTTCGCTTAGGAAATTCGTTCTCTAATTATCCATCGGACTCCAACTCCGGGTGGTACGTGGGGTTAAGACCGGTTAGGACAAATGTTTGAAACCTTATCTGTGCACGTGGTAAGGTATCCTTTTGCGTCACCTGTCCTATTTAAAGATGGTCGTCTTTGTAATATTCTGCAAGAAGGTCGGGGACATATTCTATTGCATACAATTTGTCCATAAATCCATTATCAATCATTCTTAGAGTCGTTGCCATCTTGAATTGCCTAATGGACGTCTTTACAGTACACAATGTGCATGCACAGAATAAATAGGCTCAGAAGTGCGGCTCCGGCTGATAACGGTTTTAATACCTACCAACGCTCGGTCGTAGCGCTAGAATTAACAACGCGTACGATATGTTGTGACATGGAACGTTAAAAGATTTAAAATAATAGCATAAAATTTCAACTCATTTCTATTTATAGTCGTTTTGAAACAATTAATCACGCAGCTGTTTTTTATTGATGTCGTCAGCTGAATGTAAAAAAGTGTGTGTGAAACTGATTCACGCACAACTGGCACTCTCCCGAGTATAGTCAGAGTAGGGCCACTCCTTATTTCAATAAACAGCGATCCTAGAAGCGACAAACAAAGTTCAATTAACAACGCAGATCGCAAGGCGCTAGGGCGGCTAAGAGATTTGCAACAAGCGACGAACCGTCTCTTTTTATCGCGTAGCTTCTGTGTAAACCTGTTATACAGGCCCACTGATGTATCTGTAGCGTTATATCTATATTGCGGAGTGAGACAGGCGATTACTATACGAATGCGTATGTTTAGTGTGCCTGTATTGCCATGCCGTTTGCATGGAGCCGTTCTTCTGTACATATTTATTTTGTGGTACAAGCCATCACTCGTGCGGTTTGTTATCTTGTATTGCATTTTACGACGTAAATGGTCTTACAATGCTATTAGATATTGATAAGCAAACTCAAGAAGCTATTGTAAAGTTGATGAATAGAATGAATCGATGTAAACTTGATGTTTATTAGATTGGTGTTAATTTAGGAGCATTAAAAATAGCTTAAATAGATATAAAGGGATTTCAATAGTAGTTTTAATTAAAGTCCTCTGTGTACCCTCTTTTCGTACACGACATACCCCACTTTTTCACACACAATCACACCAGACCAATTACGGTATTAATTCCACTCTTACGCATCTTCCACGCCTTTACAATAAGAAATTCTCTAGCTTCGATATTTTTCTCGAGACAAAAAAACACTTTAAGGATAAGTTAAAATTAAGCCTTTTCTCCCCTTAAACTATTTACACATTCCATGACTGTATTTGTTTACGTAATTTTGGTATTTATTGAAGTAAAAACAAAAATAAAACATTATTATTTATACTATTATTAATTGTTAATATTATCTACCTACATAAACAGTAAATATTTTTTATATTTATTTACATTTTTTATATTATTTTATTATATATATATATTTTTGAAGTATTTATTTATATATGTACCTATATATATATCTATATATATATATATATATATATACAGGGTGGAAACTTTCAGCGGGGCAGTAAGGGGAAGTACCTTATCCGTTGCAGCTACACGAAAATGGTCTTAGGAGACTATCCATAATTTTTTATGGAATTTTGATCCCCATTCAAAGATTTAAAAAAAATGTACAGTTAGCAAGAAAATAGCCATTTTACACAAAAACATTTTTTGATGCCAATCGATCCTGTTTCTAATACTGATCAAAAACTTCTATGGGACCAACCATCGTTGGAGTACTCAAAAAGTCACAAATTGCAAAAAACCTTTCCCTTACATTTTGTAAAGAATTTGTGTAACTGAAATACAAAAAATAAAATATAAGACAAATGATCACGTAGAATTTTACACATATCAAAAAGAAGGCGTATTAATTTTCTTTTTTTATTAAATAACATAACTTGATGATGTTATTCTCAACACACTCATAGCTTTTCTGACGCAACAAACTGTCAAGATTGTTTTTTATTTAATAATAACGAGTTTCAAATTTGAATTGTTTTTAAACTTATCTTTTTATTCAGTCAACAAAAAGATCTCAACCGTCACTAAAAAAGCTTTTGCGTAAAATTTTCATACAAAATGTACGGGAAAAGTTTTTTGCAATTTGTGACTTTTTGAGTACTCCAACGATGGTTGGTCCCATAGAAGTTTTTGATCAGTATTAGAAACAGGATCGATTGGCATCAAAAAATGTTTTTGTGTAAAATGGCTATTTTCTTGCTAACTGTACATTTTTTTTTAAATCTTTGAATGGGGATCAAAATTCCATAAAAAATTATGGATATTCTCCTAAGACCATTTTCGTGTAGCTGCAACGGATAAGGTACTTCCCCTTACTGCCCCGCTGAAAGTTTCCATCCTGTATATATATATATAATAGTATTTTTGTCGACTGTTCTGTGGTTCACAGATTTCAGATTTCACCTCAGTCCTCTCTTTTATGAATAATGTAATTATTGTTAGTTTTAGTGTTTATGCACCATTTTGTCATTACTTTTATTTATCTTTTGTTATCAACTTATGCTAGCTGTGTACATTTATTTGGCCTCGGCTGTTTATGTACCGATTAAAATAAAAATAAAATAAAATAAAATTATTTTTAAAGATAAATAGTAATTACCTAGGTACTTATTATTGTGCTTGGTACATTACTATGTTCTGTTATTTCATATAAACAAAGACCAAACTGCCAAGTACGTAAGAACTTGTATTACGCTTACTACTTGTATTATTCTATTGTGAAGATTTAATTCATAAATTAAATTTCATGTTATTATTGCTACTAGTGGTCGCCCAGTGGTCGAAATTCGACCGTTATTTTTATAAAAGCTGTTGTTGTAGGCTGTACGGATTGTATTCTAAGCAATGAAAAATTAAAAAAGATAGAATGTGACTTATGATTGGCATTGACAGATTTCGGCCGCTCTTTTTCCATTTTTGAAAATTTTGAAAAGAGTATATGAGCGTGTGTGTCAAATACATGGTAGTGTGTGTAATGTTTGTTTTATTGATTTAATGTATTTTTTATGCATAATTTAAAAAAAAAATTAACATTCTGTACTCCTCTATATAAACTATAAGTGTGCGAAATTTCATACTCCTCGGTTCGCGCAATTTTCGTAATAAAGGGTATACATAGTTTTTGCTTCACGTATTAATTTAAAGATGTAAATGTTGCTTCGACAGTTAAGTCTTTACGCTATTTTTTGAGTGGTAGAGACACGCTGCGTTGCAGCACGAAATGGGCCGGCTCGCCCGGCGAAATACCACCCTCTCACAGAATATCGGCATGAAACAACGGCACTCGTTGCTGTTGTGTTTCGTCCGGTGAGTGAAAGTACCGGAGGCCCATCTTTCCCTCCTCCAATATTGTTTATAAATTATGCATAAAAAATACATTAAATTAAATATATAAACATTGTTTCATACATTTTTCAAAAATTTCAAAAATGGAAGAGGAGCTGCCGAAATTTGTCAATGCCAATCCAAACTCACATTCTATCTTTTTTTAATTTTTCGTTGCTTAAGTAAGATACATAACGTGCAGCGTTAATAAAATATTGTTTAGTAAACAGCTTTTTATAAAAAATACGGTCGAAGTTCGATCACTGGGCGACCGCTAGTTTGTATAGAAAGGTAAAAATTTTGATCACCCGTTTCTGTCTAACACTAGTGCCAAAAACCTACTTAGGTACTGTGGTGTGTATGTGAATAGTAACACCACTTTCATTTAACTTTGTGTATTAACAACTTCGCTGTCCAAAAATTAAAACAATAGATAAATCAATTGTTATGTATCACATGTGGCTCATGGGACAGGGAAGTTGTTAATAATTAAACTGTTAAATTACAACATTACTGATCTCCGAGCACCTCGGCTCTTAGCCGGGCTGTCTAGCTCCTGTCTACCACTGTCTGCGACTGTGTCAAACTGTTGTAAACTTTTAAATTACATATTCGATGATTCAAATAGTCATCCAGACTAAAAATAAATTAAACTAGCTTTTGCTATGAGCTGCATATAAACTCCTTACAGTACTTATTCTCTTCAGATCGGCTTTGCTCAAAAATAACGATAATCTTAATTGGCATGTCTAATGAATGAAGCCACTTACTGACGTCAGCCAGACATAAAGTCAGCATTATGGACTCGATATTTAAAATGATAGTCTAAAAAGTATTGAAGCTGGTATAGGGGCCTGAACTAAAAGTAATTTAAAAAATGATCGTACTATTAAGGCGCTGATAACCATGAAACAACATTCTGCATCATTCTGCATACAAGCAAATTATATTACTTATATATTTTTCTTGATGTTGTTAGTATGCTTTTTATATAAACCACGCATACCTAAGTGAGCGCATTTCACAGATGTCAGCGCCTGAAGGCTGCTTACCTTATGCCCCGGTTTTTCGTTCGCTTCCACCATAACCGGATACGGGCCTGACGTGGATTCGTTGCTCGGGGATTTCCCGTTCCACAGTAGACTATGCGAATGTCCTCCGACGATTATGTCAATGTTTTCGCCGACATTTGCCGCAATTTTCCTGAAGTTAGGAACCACTTTGTTTTATAAAGTTTATGTGTACACTATGCATCGAAGAAGGGTCTAATATAAATTCACTAATATTGATGTATTGCGTGCTTCCGAAGGCACGTAAAGCCGTTGGTCCCGGCATTAGCAGTCGTTAACAACCACCGCACCGCACTGGACCCGCGTGGTGGTTTATGGCCAGATGTCTCTACGGTGCTACCATCCAAAGGGAAGGCTCGTGCCCCAGCAGTCGGGACTCAGAAGAACTGGTAATGACGATAATTATTAAAATAAATACCTACCTATGTCATCTATCAAACTTACCCTATAAACACCCTATGTACGGTTCCATGTAAAAATAATTACGACTTTAGTCCTGAGTGAAATGATTTCTCTTTAATGTACATGTATATACATATATGTCGGAGACATGGCGCTAGCATCGCTTAGAAACGACAAGTATAGTCTATATACTTGAGTGTGGTCTGCGCAGCCACGCACGCGCAGAACTCACATCGTTTCTAAAATCCATTTGCATCGGGCAACTATTTCTAAATAATTTAATTGTGCTGACTGTAAGGAATACGACTGCGTCTTTATTTTGAAAATCCAAGATTAACTGTGTTATCAACAAATCCGAGTTTGCTCGACTGTTCTACCTACAAACACCTCGCCGCCGACATATAATCTCACAAATAAAAACTAGGTACACGGTCTGCCTGCGAGATGCGTTTGTCACGGAGGTAACACGACATTGAGTTTTTATTTAACTTTTAATGATTTTCCTGTAAGCGTAAGTCAATGCACCGAATTTATCGAGCACCTATAATGCTGCTTATTCACTTCGCAAGAACATGTATTGTATGATAAAAAAAATATTTCAAACATTTTTTTTTTTCGTACTTTTGGTAATTTTCTATTGTTTTTTATGTCTTACGGGTAAGCACTTGCCTACATCTCACCAGATGTTAAGTGATAATAAGGCCGCAAGTGGAAGGGCACTTCACCCAGAACCCTCAACTACTGAGGCACTTGCTTATCTCTAGCTGCCGGAACACAACAATGCTACAAACATTGAGGTTATGGCGACATATTTAGATAAGATGGTGGTAACTAGCCAGGCGGGCAAACAAGCCCTACCACCAACCAAACCGAGTACACAAACATGCTGGGAATCGAACCCGGGACCTCTAGGTCTAAACCCGTGGTCGTAACCACTAGACCACAGAAGCGGTTTACATAAAACAGTCAATATTTTTTTCTTTTCTTACCAGACTCCCATATTGGTCTCCCAGTAAGAGAAATATAACTGAGTTAGTTCTAGTATGTTTTGGCACTGATACTAAAGTAGGTAAAGGATGGGTGACATGTTTTTTGCTATCCATTTGTTGTAACTTTGTTTAAGTCTATAAGGTTATAACAGCATTGATTTGAGAATTAATCTCTTTATAACGAGTATTCATTATAAGAATGCTAAAAGATAAATTCGGCTTAATTTTTAATTGTCTCTGGAATCACTTCACATTCACTTGAATTCGTATTTCACTTGGTTATTGGACGATCCCCTGACACTTTTCATTCTAGTTTACGGCCCCTGAGAGTCGAGTTTATTGGAAAATATGGCCACTGAATACTTAGTGGGACTAAGCTCTGCTTTGCATTTAAATCGACGATAACACTCTAAAGATAAACGCCGCTAAGATTGACAAATCTTTTATAATCATACCACAGTATTACTTTTTACTGTGATCAATGATCATACTGTGACTTCTAACCAAGAGTAAGTTAAGTAGTATCATCATCATCATCTCAGCCAAAAGACGTCCACTGCTGGACAAAGGTCTCCCCCAAGGATATGAGGGGTATTTGCCGTAATCGCCACGCTTGGCAGGCGTGTTGGCGATCGCAGTAGGTTGAGGGTAACCTCAGAGAGATGCTGCTGCCCATCCTCTGGAATGGTCCCTTAGTCGGCTTTTACGACACCCATGGGAAGAGATGGGGTTAAGTAGTATACATAGATAGAAATAAATAGATAGTTCTGTAAAAAAATGGGAGAAACGAAACAACTTTTACGGGTCTACTCGCGTATAATTTATACATAAGTTTTAAATAATTAAGATGGTTGGAATTTACCACCAGCCTGGGATCCCATCATACAAAATATTAAATCCCAGCTCCAACACCTTACTTCCAGACCAAAAGATATTGTAAGCTCTTTCTGCGTAAAACGGAACGCACGTGATTAAATTTAAATAGGGTATACAAGCTACCAATTAATTATGAGACGACCAACACCTCAGTCTCCCTGTGACCACGGACCCTGCAAAGGGTTCGCAACGTCAGGATAAACATTAATTAAAACTAATAGATCAGCAAAAGTTGTTTCATTTCAATGTGTATCGTGTTCGCGTAAACTTTAGAAAACAATAAAATGGGATATCCTAAAATTTTGCGGAAGCCAGTGTAAAGATTTTAGTAATTGATATCCACTCAACACTTTATACAAAGTTATATTGACAAAAAAGGTTTCCTCAAGTTTTTTTGTTCGTTTATAATTTGTTGCCTTGGATCAGGTCAAGGCTGAGCATAACTAGTTAATTGCGAAAGTGAGTTTGTTTGTATGTTTGATGTTTGATACGCTCTCACGCGTTATAACTATTTATTAGGGATTTATTTGTTTTGTTGTCATAGAAACTGTCATAGCGGTACAAAGTCCGCCGGCTAATAAAGCTTATTGAAATGTTATTATAATACATCATTCTGCATTCACATTTAATAATGTAATTCGAGTTTGTTTAGTTCGGGCTACCTACAAACCACTACCAAGAGTCTTCAAGATCCTTCTCAGACACACGTTTAACTAAAGCTCTTCGTTAGAAAATACAGTTGAAAGTGTAAACAACTCTGTAGGAACTTACTCATCAATGTCCAGACCACAATGTGACAAGACTATAATGATATCAACTCCTTGTTGCGTCAGGATGTCAGCTTCTCTCTTGACTGCCTCAATAGGGTCCATAAATATAACTGCTTGAGAGTTTGAAGATGTCTGAAAAATTATTACAACAAACATTATTAATCATAATTTGATCAACAGTTTTTTTTATTAAAGTAATATCCTTGAACATAATTATGACCTTTCCAGTTCTAATTATTTTAAACGATAAAAATGTAATTTAAATAATATGTAGTGTTAATTCCGCTAACTCACTCGTTTATACAGCTTGGATGCAGTACGCATGCACCGCCCTCCCGCCCGCAAAAAGTATGCACATGCAGGAGATACAATGCGTGCAAGCGAAAATGCACACCAACACCGATACCCGACACGTGTTTCGCCCCTCCACGGGGCATCCTCAGCAGCTGTTGACTGGTCGAGAGCTGCGCACCGACTGTTACGGCTACGCAGCTCCCGGCCCGCAGTTCAAATTAAAAAAGCTTTTACTTCCTCAACTGTTCAAAACGTTCCTGAAATTCAAACTTTTCGATCTTTACAAAACAAAATTTGTCAGAACAATCTAATTATCACAAAAGCGGACAAAGGCAGTTCCGTAGTCATTCTAGATCGAACTGCTTACAACCAGAAGGTTAACGACGTCATCCAGGGGGAAGATTTTGAATGCCTTAACTCTGACCCAACAAAAAATTATACATTACGGGTGAAGGATGCGATTAAAAATACAACATATATTTCTCCAGAACAATTAAAGTACAAGATCCCTATGAATCCACGTTCACCTTTTTTATACGGTTTACCTAAAACTCATAAAGACAACATTCCTATACGCCCTGTTGTCTCTTATATTAGTGCCCCAACATACGAATTAGCTAAATACCTTAACAACCTTTTACGAACAAAGTCCTCTTTTAAACCTCAGTATAGTTTAAAAAATAGTTTAGATTTAATTGAGAAAGTTAAAGACATCAACATCTCCCCTTATTCCAAATTATTTTCTCTGGATGTTGATAGTTTATTTACCAACGTTCCCTATGAAGAGTGTTTAAGTATGTTGGGTATCCATTTTGAGAGACAAAGGTTACATCCTGGAGAAGTATATGATTTACTTAACCTTACTAGAATATGCATGGAACAAAATTATTTTAGGTTTAATAACCAATACTATCGTCAAAAGGAAGGTCTGGCAATGGGTTCACCTTTAAGTCCACTAATGGCGGATATTTTTATGGATTATTTTGAACGTAAACATATAGTGAACGAACCCAATATTCAGTTCTATTATCGTTATGTCGATGACGTAATTATTTGCTGGACCGGTACTAGACGTCAAATTGATACCTTTGTCAAAAAAGTTAATACGATCCACCCAAAAATTAAATTTAAATTAGAACTAGAGTCCAACAAATCACTTAACTTTTTAGATTTAACCATTACCAGAGTTAATAATAAACTAGATTTCCAAATCTATCGCAAACCCACACATACCGATACAACTATCCCCGTTACTTCTTGTCACCCATTACAACAGAAACTAGCTGCCTTCCGCAGCTATGTCCATAGATTAATGTCGGTACCTCTGTCCGCAGATAATTACGTCAAAGAACTTAATATTATCTATCAAATCGCGATTTCTAACGGTTATTCAAAACAAATTATTGACAGTTTAATTAAAAATAAGCAGAATAAAAGGGTTCGTTCACTACTTTATGCATGTCCCCCAGAACACATCCACAAATATGTAGGTAGTCTGACTTATGTAGGCCCTATTTCAGATAAAATCGCTAATATCCTTAGGAAAAACAAGATCTACGTTACTTTTAGAACAGACCAAAATGTACGTCACCTTTGTAACGGTAAAGATCGTTTAGAAAACTCAAAAAAATCCGGTGTTTATAAATTAATTTGTAACGACTGTGATGGGGTCTATGTAGGTCAGACAGGCCGAAATTTTGACATTAGATATAAGGAACATATTGCCGCGTATAGGAATGGCCATCCAGATAAATCACATTTCGCAAAACATCTAATTGATACCGGCCATTCTTTGTGCGACAATAACAGCTATAATATTTTGCATGTTTGTAATAAAAGTTTTCGGTTGTGTGTGTTGGAGCAATTAGAAATAATGAAACATAATAATGACAGTCATGCGCTGTTGAATGACCAAACAAATTTATTTCCATCCCCATTATTACGTATTGTCGCGGTTAGTACGTCACAAATGTTAAACGATGGCGCTTCATAAAAGGGGCCGGGAGCTGCGTAGCCGTAACAGTCGGTGCGCAGCTCTCGACCAGTCAACAGCTCCTGAGGATGCCCCGTGGAGGGGCGAAACACGTGTCGGGTATCGGTGTTGGTGTGCATTTTCGCTTGCACGCATTGTATCTCCTGCATGTGCATACTTTTTGCGGGCGGGAGGGCGGTGCATGCGTACTGCATCCAAGCTGTATAAACGAGTTAGCGGAATTAACACTACATATTATTTAAATTACATTTTTATGTACTATGGATTTCCGCAAAATAACGCCTGATTCCATTAATTATTTTAAACGAATATGCCTATACTTTTAATAAACGTTTACATTAGGAAAATATAATGATCTAAATAGTTAGTAGATATTTTTAAAGTCGTTTAGTAAATTGAATTTATACGATTTGAAACTTTTCATAGTGGACTTTAAATCGTATAAATTGCGATTTCGAAGATTGTGTCAATTTGTTTAAAGGCTCTTTACAAAGCAATTTAGTCACTCACTGCTGTGTCAACCGTCGTAACCCCAATGACTCCGATTTTCCTTCCTTTCCTCTCCAATACGACATGCGGCTTATACAATCCATCCAGTGACGGTTCGTTGCTTGTATCCAGGTTAGCCGCGACCACGGGTGCGTGGAGTGCCGCAAGGTACGGTGCTAGGCCCGCTACTCCATCGTCGAACTCGTGGTTACCGATAGCCTTAAATAAAACAGCACATAAATAGACAGATACAGTATAATATTTGTACAAAATGCTTTCATATCGAGATTATTTTTGCGATTATGGAAACACCATAAAAATTACTTTCAATGTTTCTTAAAGCTCTTATCCTATGGAGCTATCTCTTTCAGACAATTAATCAGTCGGTTTATGAGATGAAACACAAAAAAGGCACTAGAAACGGTGGTGCAAACTAAGATGCATAAATTAAAATTAAACGAATTAAAATGACCTCAGCAATCGCCGCGTTAGCCACTGTACCATCGAGCACCTCAAATTACTATTTAAATTTTTTAATTAATCATTTTTTATTATTTACTAGTAGTAATGATAAGGCATATGCATAAACGTTTCTTCACATCGGCATTCTATTGTGTGACGACCTCGACACTCTTATCTTGCATACGACAATCATATCAAAGTCTCAAGTTTTTGCATGGGATATGTGTTTATCTTAACAAGTTTGCCGAAGACGCAAGCAAGGTTAGCTTAATTATTTCATAA
This sequence comes from Eudonia lacustrata, assembly GCA_947562085.1. Taxonomy (NCBI): domain Eukaryota; kingdom Metazoa; phylum Arthropoda; class Insecta; order Lepidoptera; family Crambidae; genus Eudonia; species Eudonia lacustrata. The sequence goes on along the minus strand of OX387329.1, from coordinate 8,268,887 downwards.
TTAAGATTTAAAGTTATTAATTCTGTATAATATGTTTTTCACAATGGCAAAATACTGCTTTCTTAACATCTGAGAGACCAGATTATGTTATTTTAATTTTAAAAAAACAAGGCTTTTATATTGAGACAATTAGCAGACTTGAGGCTTTACTATGATCTCTAGCAGTATTATTGCAGTTGTGAGAGCGAGATGCATGCATACGCGTATGTAGGTACACGCGTCTCCTTTTCACAACTGCAAAAATACTTCTTGGCATGGCCCCTTAATTCTAACAACTTAATAACGTATTAATAGTGTGTCGTCGGTAGCTTGGTTTTGACAATAAGACTATAGGGAAAATTAGAGCTTGATGCTATGTAACGATAAGGCTGTGAAAATGCATGCGCAATAGGGCACTTCGTCCGGAATCTTAATGATTTTACTCATCATTAATGTTGTCAAAAGGCTGGGGCCTCCTAAGCTTCGCTCAATAATGTATTAGATTCTTTATGAGCTTTTTTTTTTGAGAGAGATTGCAGATTGCCTCAAACGGCATTTTCAGCGTCTCCGGGCTTTTTTGGGGGCGGCGAGGTACGTAAAGGGTACCTCAAGCCGTGTGAAACGAATCACCTTCGGAGGTTTTCTAGAGGGAACGGCATCACACACTTAAAAGTGCGTGTCCCCGTGCCCTACTAGATTCTCCGAAGGGTTCGGATCGGATCGGTCTTTATGAGCACTTGAAAAACGGTACGCGATTATGGGGCCACGGAGCCATAATGACGTTTGTGGCGATGACAGTAAATATTAAGTACAAATATTTTGCAACCTTCATTTAATCTTTATATTAAAGATTTAAGGTTCACAGTAACTAAACTGAAGTTGTTGATGCTATCCAATGTTTTGATTTTGTTTTTCGAAGTTTAAATGTATAGGTATGAGCAAACAAGACCACTTTCGAGATACAATTTTGTTCCGGATCTTTTATCTAGTACAGTCAACAGCAAAAGTAGATGATGTTTACTAGATTTCAAAATTAAGTTTCTATAGTGTATGTCGGTATTTTCTATATAACAACAGTCAAAGTCTGCAGGTACTAGTAGACACTCGAAGGCTTTTCGATATGCGTTTAAAAAGTTTTGATTTTCATACTGATTTCATATTTTGAAACTTGACCAATCATCAGTCAGCTATTGACTGTACATTATTGATCGAAGCTCCTAAGTCTAAAACCCACTGGCCATTTCAGGCCTGTTAACATAAACAATAGATCATGTGGAGGTCGGGCCAAAACCCACCACGCATACCTATAATGCGTTGAAGGACCCCGATAAGGTAAGATAAGATAGTTAAATGTAAGAATTATAATAGGTCTTTACCTATGAAATTGGAGTTTTTTTCTCACTTATTAATAGGTGTATTACTTCTAAAAGTCAATACCGGTTGTAAATATTATTATACACCTTTAATAAGGACTATGTTACTTTGGCTTCAGGACTAACAATGATTATTCATTTTGTGTCTTTATCGCCCAATTTTTTTTTGAAATTGACTTCTTTTTTTGTTTGCGGAATTGACCTTTTGTTTCATTGTAGCTTTGAAGGATCTTGATTTTTTGCTTTTTAATGTCTGCTATATTTAGCTAGTGAAACAAACACACTACTCTACAATTTTTATAGTGTTAACATATATAGATGCTAAGAAAATTAAAAAAACGTTAGTATGATAAATAAAATTTTATAAAAAATCTTTATACAAAACGGCTATTTCATAGGTAAGGACATATTATTAGAATTTTATATCAAAAGTGATTTAATTCGATATTATATTGGAGCGTGAAAATAATGTTTTGGTTTTAACATTAAAATAGCTATATCTCCGATACTAGTAACTATTTAACTCTGCAGCTTTGCACAGTCGATTACCGTGACACGTACTATAATTGCCCAAGATTTTTGCCAACTTGACTCAATGGCTTTTTCCACAAAATATGTGCTTAAAATATATTAAGTTACATGCTTTTAAGCTCCTATCACACTTACATGCACGTCGTTTGGCAGCATATTAATGAACTTTTGCATCAGATTCCACTTCAGCAGCGTGTACCAGTAGGTCCCCTGGAAGGTGTCTCCAGCATTTAACACTAGAGCATCAGGCTTCTCCTTCAACAGCATTTGGACCCCGGAGTACAAGCGGGGGAATCCACCCATGCAGCTGGAGTCATTTGGTCGGCACACTGGATACGGTAATGACGTTTCCTCGAACCTGGAATATCATTGGAACGTCTTACATAATGTTATAATGTATCAAAAATGATACAACACTGTAGAGAAGAAGCGACAGATATGGCAATGATGTTTTTTCAAACTTATAACACAGATTAAGTAATAGTTAAGTACTCATATAATATCATTGGTCCAGTTTACATCTTCATTGGTATCTAAATTGATACAACATTGCAGAGAAGGAGCGACAGTAACGGCAATGACTTTTCTTCAAAATTCACAATTCTTAATTCAAAATCATTTATTCAGTTTAGGCTACAAATAGCTCTTATGAACGTCATTATACCATCGGTTCGTAAGTCTACTCTGGGCGGGAGACTTTGTACTGAGAAGAACCGGCGAAGAAACTCAGCCAGTGTAAAGCACTTTTGTTTGCCCCGGAGTAAAGAAGCAGTTAAAGTTGGAGGATTCACAATCCTCATCCTTATATCACCTTAGTGAGGTCTGCCGAGGCTTCCCTCTCCCAGTAACACTAATCGGGACCTTTCTTGCAACCCCCTCCTGCCCTGCTAAGCTCTTCGAACCTGACTAGGACGTCAGGGGTCAGTAGGAGTGTCCCACATAACTTCATCTGCTTCAATAAATGTACTAGACGCTGGGAGTCAAACGCGGTACCTTTGGGCCTGAGACCGGTGTACTTTTTCATATAAAAATATAAACAAAATAAACTTAGATACTGGCAAAACAGGCACTTTAAAATGTTTCTTATTTATTTTATTCAATAAACAATATTTTCAGAGATTGAAAATGTGTGTTAAAACTTAAAGTAGCAAAATATGAATGATTTAAATAGAACTGTAAGTCTGCATCAAACACAGACTCCTTTCGTCCTGGGAAGAAAATATAATCAATGATATTTAATGTAATATCATTGAATAGAATAAAATAAAATACTTTACAGTACACATAAAAAAACACATACTTGTTAAACAACGAAAAAAAAAAACACGACTGGGCACGATCCGATACGGCATATACAGGATGTTTGGTAATATGTGTATAATCCCGAAATATAGCCATGCAACTAAGTATAAGCAACACCGTGGTAACATGCAAAATCATATTTATGAAGATTTATTTTTCCATACAAAAACTCAAATTTATTTTATTTCATTATTTTTGTTCAACCCTGACATGTTTTGACATCTGCTTTGTTTAACAAGAACTATCTGTCAGCTGGACACGTTGGCTGGACGGGTTGGCACTTTACAATTTTACTTAGTAATAACCAACCATAATATATCGGCCATATGGTGCTTTATTGGTATGTTTATAATTTTCCGGTGTTCTAAGACCTGTGCCATATCTGCCATATTCGAGATTAATACAGGTATTACCAAACAGTAGTTCCGATAAACCTCAGACTAGATGAACTAGATCTTCGGACTATTATTGGTCGTTACTGGTTCTGATATATTATTGTAACGTTTTTGTAACACGCACGTGTATCACCAGGGTTACATGGACGAATTATTCTTGCTTTTACTTATGTTAGATGTGGAGATCGTGATGCATAGTGTATTGTATTGTATATGCCTCAGTGGCCGAGTGGCAAAGCGCTCGACCCGATACCCGAAGGACCCGGGTTCAACTCCCAGGTCTGTAGTGATGACTTGTTTTCAATGATGGAGGCCTTTGCCCAGCATTGGGACAGTATGTATGCTATTTACTTTACTTACTAGTGAATTAATTGTTTTCTTCTTAGCTGAAGAGTGTGAATTGTCATTAAGTTACTTAAGGGTGCGCCGTCCATAAGTGACAAGTGTCATTTGAAATGTCGTCGTCCATATTTATTTGATACCGCGCGGCCATACTAATTTTGTATGGGGAATTTAAGGTGCTTAATAAAAAAATATTATTTAAATAACCACTTGATGAATAAAAATTTAGTCTAGCAATTTGTAGTTTATCCATTGATGATTGTTTAGACAAAATCAGAGGTACAATAATTTAGATAAACTATAAGAAATCTACTAAACGCCGCCACTCGTTTTTATGATTTTTGGCCAACTTTAAATGATATTGTAGAAAAAACTATAGCGTGTTATGAATTTATGGTTCTGACAAATTGTAAACACGTTCCCTATGATACTAAATATATATTTTGTTCATTTAATACGATAGTATTTTCAATTATATCTACTTAACCGTAACTGCATTTTTGGCATTTTTTTGTCGGCGCACCCTTAAGTAATTAACGGCAAGAACGTTTATCTTATCTGATGGTAAGTGATAATAAGGTCTCTATTGGAATCTAATCTAAGCCTAATCTATCTAGGGGTCTAATTTTAATAAGTAAAACCTAGTATTTATTATTATAATTATTGAAATAAGATAACGATGTTTGTTTGTTTTATTTAATTAGCTCTTTAGCTCTAACTATAATAATTAATACTTACATTCAATTTGGCCGACAAACACTTTAATTATAATAAATTATGCATGTATTTAATTATAGAAATGTTGCAAGTAGGTTTCAAGATTATTTTGAAACTTCAGCTACGTGTGCGATACAATGGCGCCGCTACTAAGTTAGTTTATCTGTTTTTGTAATTAAAATATTAATTATCGAAATTATTATACAACTGTTCAGTGTGAAAAGTCAGATGGATATAACTTTTTTTAAAAAGGTCATTGTGTTAAGACTGATATTATCATTTTCATTGAGTATGATTTAGACTTATAAAGATCGGACACAGTTCTTGCTTCATTTTTTTATTTTATAATAATTCATTCATAAAATGATACATCCTGTAACTAACAGCCTCTATGGTTTAGTGGTTAAGACCACCGGTTTATACCCAGAGTTCCCGGGTTCGATTCCCAGCGGGGGGTACATGTTTGTGTACTATGTTTGATTAGTGGCAGGGCTTGTTTGTCCACCTAGATAGCTACCACCATATTATTTAAATATGTCGCCATAAAATAAATAAATAAATAAATAAATAAACTTTTCTACACTCACACCAATTATCTAGCCCAAGAGAAGCTTCGTTATGAAACTGGTTAAATGGTTACTAGACAACGGATAAACATACTTAAAAATAAAAATAACAAATAAATAACATCAATATTGGTAGCATAGTTGTGTTCCTGCAGCTAGAGATAAGATAGCCAGCGCCTCAGTAGTAAAGGACTCCATGTGAAGTGCGCTTCCACCTTCGGTCTTATCATCACTTAACATCACGTGAGTTGAAGACCAAGTGTTTACTCATAAGGAAAAAAAGAGAAAATAAGCGTTTATTCACGAACTAGTGCGTTCAAGGCCTCGATTCGTGTCTCAATGACCTAATTTTAACTTTTGAACAGAAATGCTCAACACTGAGATAAGATTAGGGACGTTTTATAATAACTTTGCAATTAATATTATACGTACTTACTGTTTTGTTAATTTAGTTTTTTTTTTTTAATTAATGTTTAGCCAAAACCAAACAAAATAATATACTTACACAAAACTGTAATGTAATAATTTGACTGCGTTTGTGTCACTAGTTTGGTTACAAAAACCAACTATGTAACCTTTACGGGCGTGCGATCAAGAATTTACCAAAGTTATGATTCAAATGAGAAACTCTTTTTTTAGAAAGTTCGAGCGAGTGCCTCATTTTCTCTCGATCACTTGTTTGGAATACGACGCTCTTATATCTACGTATTGTATTGTTTAGTTATTGTTTGTTAAATTACCTAAAATCGTAAAACTTACCTATCATGAAAATCATTAAAATGAATTATATCTAGCCGATATAAGTCATCTCTTAAAACTGCACTATTCACAAAACATCCTAAACACACACTGCAAAATATGATATACACAGGCCCCATAAGACTCATTTTTGCACTTTCTCCACAGCGCAGCGTCAGTTAAATAACATGCACAACTACTTCCAAGACATTGTGTTTTAAGGAAAAAAATAAGTATAATTAAAATACAACGGTGTCCCCGTCAACTACACTCAACAGTGTAAGTAATACTAAATTATTTTATACGACGTTCAACTTTATATGGCTAAGGTCTGAACCAGCGGTTCCCAAAGAGTTTGAAGAGACCCCAATAATTCAGATAAGTTAAAGTCTTTAAACGGAATATATGAAATGAAAGGTGGTGCGAACGCTTAAAGCGTATAAGTGAAAGTGAGAAGAAAGGGACTTAATGCTTGCTTAATTGGGGAAGGGTTCACAGCGAGAGACCGAACTGAAAACGTTAACTGATAAAGTCGGGAACATTCTCAAAAGAGTCAGATTTACAGCAAAGGAAATAGGTTCCTAATAACTAACTGGGCCCGTGCTCCAGGAGGACGAGACTTCTATAACCCTATTTAAAATATGGAGTGATCATACGCTTGGCAAGATTGTCAAAAAGATATTATCCAGTTCACATCTTAATGGAGACTTTACTCCGTCTCGCCTGGCTCAAAACTAGAAATAAAGAAAAATATTTTAAGATAAAAAGTTTGGGAACTGCGGGTTTAATCGGAGTGACGAACAAAAAGTTCTTAACTTAGTACAGTCATGTACTGCAAATTCGTGTTTATAACCAACAGGTAAAGTTTAAAATGCTATATCGTTATCATCTATAACTGTGGAGATGTTTTGTTAGTTTGTAAATATAAAGTTTTTAGTTATTTTAAATTGCCTAATGGTAGTGACAAAAACGCATTATTACGTTTTTTTATACAATATTTCTTGTTGCTGTCAGTAAAATTTTTTTTTCAGCCTAAGGTTTTTTGTTGACCATCACTATCAAACTAATTATTATTAAAGATTTTCTGGTGAATATAATAACAAAAAGTTAGTTATCAAAAAAGCAAGATATAAACCAAGGCAACCAGAAAAATATTTTGTATGTGTTTATATGTGTTTGGCTCAGTTTTTTTTATCAAATATATAAATAAACCTTTTCCAGTCACTATCTCAATTCCACTCATTTTTCTGCTATCGGGGAAACCCAACGATTATGTGGGACCTCCACTCCCCAAGATACCTAAAAATTGTGGAGGTTTCCTGCTGGTCACAAAGTGAATCAAACCCCGAGTACACGTTTGCGTTCCCACAACCCGTTTTCCAATCACTCTTGAGTTAAATACCTCTAATGAGGCTGTGAAGGCTTATGCTATCAAGTATTAAGCCTCGATCCGATTCGAAGTCCTCGCAGTAGGTATATATAACAGGGAACGGGACACGCTAGCGGAATGCTAATCCAGCATGGATCCAACTACCCTCTATGAAACCCCTTGAACGAAGTGAACGAACGAAGAACCCTCTAAGTTACTCGCCACAAATGTTCGTTGACGCTATACATGTAGGCAACAGGAAACTCTCAAGGAACAAAGTTGCGAAGCTCTAACAATGCTGCAAAAGGCTTTTTCAGTTAATGGACAAAAAATGCTACAAAAAAAGAAACCCATAAGGAAAGCTTCACATAGACCCTCTCTCGAAACTCGGAACAGCTCGGAACAGTCCGGTGCAGCTGTTGCGAAATTCCGGGTCCGTGGGAGGTTGTCTATGTGGTTTTTTTTTGAGAGAGATTGCTGATTGCTTCAAACGGCATTTTCAGCGTCACCGGGCATTTTTGGGGGCGGCGGAAGTACGTAAAGGGTACCTCAAGCCGTGTGCAACGAATCACCTTCGGAGGTTTTCTAGAGGGAACGGCATCACACACTTAAAAGTGCGTGTCCCCGTGCCCTACTAGATTCTCCGGGTTCGGATGGGATCGGTTGTCTATGTGTGCGCTGCTCGATAGCGCGTTTGTAGGGCCCAGAACACATGGTGAAACGCAACTGCAACGAAACCCTTTTGAAATGATTAGTTTGAAACCAGTTAATGGACAACGCCGCAACCTCTGAATCTCTCGAATGTTTTTATTTTCGCCGTCGGCCATTTTATGTACCGAATAAAACGCGCCAAAATCAATGAAACGCAATCACAAGTTTGCTGCACGCTGGTTTCAACGCAACTGATTTGCAATGCGTTTCAAACCGGTTACACAATGGTCGCGCCATGTGCGGTCTCTCTTTTGTAGTCTATGGCAGAAATTCAAATGAAACTCTAAAGTAACTAAGAGGTTGCAGTTTCGTTGCAGTCGCGTTGCGCCGTCTGTTCTGGGCCTAACCCTTACCCTCTGCAGTCTTTTTATTTTGTGATAATGCGCAGTCGATATAAATTCCTAAAGAAAATTTCTACATAAAATCAGAACATAATGCGTAGTAAGTATCGGTATCGGGGCACTTCTG